>CM060910.1:225616426-227116426 GCA_030737875.1 Allium sativum | reverse complement strand
ATAACAATCTGTGCAACGTGCATATACGAGTGTCAAGATTTACACTGCAACATATATGTTAGCTCATCTAGTATACAAATATACCGTTTTATATACTTGTATATTCAAAATATTACATATGTAAATTTATATTTTATTTTGAGATTATTTATAAATATATAAAATAAATATACATATATATATATATATATATGTATGTGTGTATGTACCAAAGTTTTAAAACGCGAAAAGCGTACATGAGGCGTTTTCAGGTCTACGAGGCGAGGCGTAAGCCTTGAAACGTTGAGGCATAAGCTTTTCGGGTAAAAATAAAACGCAAAACAAATGAAGAAATTGTGACACTTTAAATTAACTAATGCAAAAATGAAAAACAAATAATTTAAGATCTGACTTCTACCAAGTTTATATTTTTACTATAGGTTAAAAAATAAATAATCGAAACTCATATGATTCAAATTTTGATTTCTTAAAACTATTTGAAGATTGCATCAAACTCCAATTTCGATATTTCTATCAATTCAAATCAATTTGCAAAATTTATTTTGAGATTTAACAAAATTTGTTGAAAAACATTCTTTAAATAACAACGAGAAAATTCATTACATTGCTCATGATCATTATTTCATAAACAATGTTACTTGATCATGTCGATATTGAAATTGAAAAGTAAAAAATGCTAATTTTTATTTTCTTAGATTTTGTCTTTTTTTTTTATTTCCATTAAATAATTAAACTTCAATGACTTTTATATGTATCAATATCTGCAACTAAAGATAAAAAGATTTTTAAGTCATATGCCTCGGCCATTTGAGGCGTGTGAGGCGTACGCTTTATGCGCTTTGTGTGTCTCAAGTTGTTGAGGCGTTAAGCTTTAGAGGTAAAAATCCTTTTGAAATAAGCCTCAAGACATTTTTATCTCTTATTTGCTCGAGGCGGGCCTTGAGGCGAGTATCGAGGGGGGCCTTGAGGCGAGTATCAAGGCGTTTTTTTAAAACAATGGTGTGTACGTGTATTTTATTTTGAAGTATCAAAATTTTATCCATTTATTTTACTGGAAAATTCAAAATCTTTTTTAATGAACACATATGTATGTATATATTCGTGTGTAAAATATATAATTAACTAATTTACAAATAATAATTTAATACTAAATTATATACACACTTAAAATGATATTCATATATATATATATATATGAATTATATAGAATAATATATATTTATTATAATGCTCACATCAAAAGTTTATATATATATATATATATATATTTCTGCATAGAAATTAATTAAAAATAGTTTTGAATACAACGTAAAAATTTAAGTATTCCAATAAATTAATTTTGAATATGTTTAAATATTTTATAATTTAAAATTGATTTAAAACCAAATATTAATTTCAGCTATGATTTAAATATTTAAATTATATAAAGCGTTCTGGTCTAAAATTTTATTAGATGCAAATTAAATTTTATAGAATTCAGAACATATTTTATAATATGTATTATTTGTTTATAGAATTAAATGATTTAAATAATTTTAAATTTTAAATATGTATGTAAAATTATTTTTATTACGTTGAAAGTGCATTAGGCTTAAAATTATTTCTATAAAAATTTAAAACTATATTTTGTAGGGCTGTTATGGTAATGGTTACCGTTACCGTTTGGCAAATACCATTACCGTACCATTTTTACTGGTAAACCAGAATTGCTTACCATTACCGTTACCGATTGACTGGTATACCGAAGACTGGTATACCGATAATCTGGTAACCGTTACACTGGTAATGGTAAATTACCGTTTGTCCATCAAAGTTTATATCTTGACATATTTTTTGTATACAATGCATATTTATTATACTATATGTACTGTTAGTTTATAAAAAATATAACTGAGAAAGAAAATAAGTTTACTTGGAATTATTTCACTTGATTAATGAACTAAATATAATCATTTATTTGGTTTTAAATGCATGTAATAAAGTATATCTGATGAAATACTAATGTTTTGAATTAACTGGTAGAATTACCGTTACCGCTGGTATTAAAGAAATATTACCGATAATTTACCATTAAAAATGGTAAATTTACCATTACCATACCGTTTTAACTGGTATACCGATTTCAATCAAAAATGATTACCGATCGACTGATAATGGTATGGTATTGGTAAATTTTCCGTTACCGTAACAGTCCTAATATTTTGTATGCTATAAGAGTTAACATTTGAATTACGAAGCTGGTATAATTAATTAAAAAAAAATAGTTTTTATTTTTGAATCGTGATTATCATGGATATACGTGGAATTATTAAAATTACATACAAAAAATAAACAATTAACCATTCTAAATATGAGGATATATCAATATAATAGAATCGCCACCTAACTAACAAATAATATATGATATATAAATTATCTAAATGTTATAATATAATAATAACAAAGTTTATTAGTGCACCTTGAAATGAATCCTTTAACTAGTTTTCAATCCAGCAGGGTGCTGGCTCCTGAACTGATGATGCACACCAGCTATCAAATGACTATTTTATTTGATTTGAGCTTTAGAAATGAAAGGGGAGATAGCTTTAGAAATGAAAGGGGAGATAGAGTTTGAATTCAACTAGAAATAGACGTAGATGGAGGCACAGAAAGTGTCAAATGAGTGAGGGAGAGAATCGAGTTATGATCTTGATCCACTTCTCTCTTATCTATTCTCTTTCTCTTATCCATTCAACCAAGCCTCATATTGCCATCATATGGCCGCATTCAGCAATGGCCCGTCATGATCGAGCACATCAATCGCTGTATAATCTGCAGACTCATTTAAAACCCAAATAAATTATATTGAATTTAAATCCACTGTTATTACGACGCTCGACTAGTCGCTACTAGTCGACATTGGAGCATTGACTGGAAGAGTCGACTTGCCATTAGTCAAGCTCGAACCCTAAATCACGAAGTCGTCCCAAATCACGAAATTGAAGTCGAGTACGAAGTTGCACCATGATGTCAACGATTGCAAATCACGAAATTGACTTACAGTTCATCAGGTTGTGAAAGAAACTGGAGTCCGACTGGTTAATTACAATCATGTTTATCTATATTCGTGTGTTAAATGACTGCAATTATGTATTAATATATACATATATATTTATTTAGTCTACTAGTCTATGACTAGTCAGGCTAGTCGACTAGTTGGACCTTTATCGATCTGACTCGACTTGCCGCCGTAATAACCTTGTTTAAATCTAATTTAATAATATTTGTTTATCAAATCAAAATAAAATTTTATTGCTAATATTTTATTAATATTAATTAATTTAACTGATTTACAACAAATGCAAATCAATTAAATTGTTTGGTCAAAGAAGAGCGTTTCGGTTGTGTTAACTATTTGGTGTAATTTTGGTTAGTAGTTAATATTGAACTACTAGAAATTAATGTCCACATGTCATTTAGCAGGTATTGTGACGCTTTGGCCAGATTAATGGCTTACTCGATTTAGGTAAAATCCAATTTTACTTTGTTAATGCATAGTAGTGAATGTTATTTACTACAATTTTCTTCGTTAAAACTATATCTGTTTGGATAAATTTCAATATCGTCCATATACGATTTTATAATTCAGTAATAACAAATATTTTTAATTGAAATGCTCTGACCAGAGACTTTAAATTTGAGTTGATTTCAGTTGACCGTGATGCTAACTTCGTATAATAGAGGAGTTGAATCATGTTTTAATTATTGTTTACTTTCAATGCTATCACTCGGTCCAACTATAGTCGTTCGATGGATGTTGTGTCATTGATTTAACCATAATTAGAATAGAGCCATCGAAGGTTAGTAATATTTTCAAGTCAAGAGAATTGTATAATTTTATCACATTTATATTTTGTTTGACCTTATTTATAATAACTAACAAAAAATTATAGGTCAGTCATTCCGTATTTATCCCATGACTAGCAGTACGTAATTCTTCGACGCCTCTTAGGGATCATAAGTAATACATTCTCCAACATTTATGGAGCGTTACTTTAGTCTCAATGGTTATGTACTCTAGTCTCAATGGATGTATCAATATCCAGTCTTGATACATCTTGATTAAGAATATTTAAAATAGTATGTTTAATTTCATTATGACAAATCATTCGCGGACAACACCTTGTAACTACTATAGAAAAACATTATGAATTTTTTTAGTAATTATACTTCTGATTAAGTTAATTAATATAATTCATTATATCACGTTCACGTGTATAATTTAGAAAACACCTTTTATTTCAAATATGATTGATTACCAAGTTAGATGTATATAACATATTACATGATTGCCCCTAGGTCGTATCCTAAATCTATAAGTTTATTTGTTGCTTAGTTCTTAACTTTTTTTTTTTAGCTTCATAGCACATATTTTGTTTGTTCATTGCTTTGTTCTTAACTTTTTTAAGCTTCGTAGCAGGTATTTTGTTTTTTTTCCCATTATTTTCAAATTTTAAATTTTCGTATCTTTGAAACTCAAATTAATCCTTTTTTTTTACTGAAGTTTTGTATGTAAAATTGAAGTTAAATGGTTTTTTTTTTTATTTAGTTGGGATTTCAGCCTAGTTTCATTTCGGACTCTACTGAAACCGAAAGGGAATGGCCAGAATTTCGATGTTTCATTCAAAACCTCAAACCTCAACATATACCGCATGTTGTGTATTTTATCCTTCATCATTTGCATACTCATTGAAACTTTTAAGCTTTTATTCTATTTTCTTACTTTATAACGACTGTTGGGACAATCATTAACGCTTATGTTTCATGAATCAACAATTATTTTGCTTTGAAAACAATTTTTTCTACATGTAAAAATGTCTTCTTCTGAGGTTATTGATTTATTAAACCTGGCTTCTAAATAAAACAGCAAAGCTGTAGCTAGGCCAGATTCTTCAGTAGGTTTAAGTACAAGTATACAAAAATATCAGTCTTTACTAATAGGCTATGGTATTATTGTTTTTATAGATTTTTCCAGATTGGATGCCTTTGAGCAGAGTACTACACTTCCATTATAAACTCTGTTTGGGAAAGCGACTAATATTTCATAATCAATTAATGTATTCGCCCAACTATTTACATGTGCTCGCATGCAGACCATAGAATGTTTGTATGGGGGCGGGTTTGTCATACGAATGAATTTTCTTAATATGCCTGGTAGTGACTTCTAAAATCGTTGCACTTCATTACATTTTTATTTGTTTTCAGCGTGCATTATTTTTATAATTCTAGTGTTCTAAGAATGCGACCTGACATTTTCATTGCTACCACATCCATTACATCACATTGCAAAGCGTGTCACTGTGAGAGAGAGTATGCAAGGAGGAAAGAGACTAAAATATATACATGGGTATAAGGGGGCTGAGAAATAACAACAGAAAGAGATGACCGTTTAATGGATAACCCCTATGTTGAAACCAACTTCTTTAGTTGACATTTTCTTGATAAAATTTTCCATTTCCATGGATTTGGCTTAGTTATTTATGTGGACTTCATTTAAAATAACTTGTTTTATAGAATTTTTTTTTCTTAATGTTTTTCTTCCCATTTTTCTTCTTTTGTAAAAAGTATTTTCTAAGTAACTTTAAAATAATAATTTTCAAAGGGGACATATTTTTTTAACAAATTAATTAATTTTTTCAGTATTTATTTATTTCTGAATTGCCCATAAAAAATGTATTTTTAAATGGTTTTTTTTTTTAGATTTCATTATTATTATTTGAGTTCGTTATTATTTTTAACACGTTTTCCTTATTTTTCACTCTTTTATTCCAATTTTATGATTTCACCTTTTGTTATGTTTTCACTTTGAAATTTTTCCATCAGTGTATATTACTTGGTTATTAATAAAATTATTCAACTGTTGTGTCTTTGTAAAAATTCAGTAGATATTTAAAGTCTGAATAGTTTTTTTTTTTGTTTTTTTTTGTTTTGTTTTTGGGTTCTGTTTCTGTATTGGTCGATGTATGAAACTAATTTCATGTTGATGAGTTTTATGTTTGTGTTCCATGACCAAACACAATTCATAATGCAAAATCTGGGTTCACAATTAAGCAATTATAAAACAATGCTTGTACTATTTGTACTCTATCTGGTGCAAAAAAGAAAAATGAAGTGATACAAGCAAACTTTTTTCTTTTTTTGTTCCCTCACTAAAGCCCTCCTATCGCTCATACATGTCTTTTATACCAAAATTTATTGATGACAGAAAAAATTTAAAGCATGAAAATTGAAAAAGAAGTACATCTGTCACTTTCTATGACGATTGTCTAAAATGTGTGAAGTATGCAAAAAACAATGACTTGTAATTAATTAGCAAAAATACTTACAGGCTTGCAATATTTTTTTAGAAATTGATTGGCAACCATTGGTACACATGTGTATCAACCCATACAAAACCCTAAACTGAATTCTTCAAATTAAGAAGGAAATTGCATCGCCGTGCAAAATAGCAACCCATTTCAGTTGGGCAATTTTGAGGCGTAGGGTAAGGTTCAAACATTGTGCCATGAACAGAACAATGAAAGGCCAGAAGGGGAGTATAGACCAATCTATCTAGAAGTCAGCTAAGACTTTTCTTTCTCTACTGCATCTACATTGTTGACACAACATAATTTTGGAGGCATGCTGTCTTGATGGCATTTGGCTTGAGCATGCTCTGGACTTGACTATTAGAAATTGAAATCACTGTTTTAGGAATGTCCCCGAGTGAGCTAATGACACAATATCATCAATGTTAAGAGCTTCGAAGTTAGTCGGAATTGCCAACCATACACACACACACACACACACACATATATATACACACACACACACACACACACACACATATAGGCGAGCGTTAGATCTGAATCTGAGTTGACATTCTGAGGTTTTGAGCTGTTGTCAGATTTTTCATACAGCGTGCTGGGAGTTCTCCAGATTTCCTGTGCAGATAAACAATGGCAGATAAGATTAAGCTGTACTAAGATAATTAAATATAATTTTCATAGCATGAGTATTGAAAGCAATATCTCCACAATCAAACTCATTGATAACAACATCCCAACATTAAATAGTGCAGCACCCCTAAATGCCCCCTGATTTCCATCACATATCCCGTTTCTCTCTCCCTCCGCTCATTCTTTTACCTTCCACTCACTTATTCTAATATAAATGCTTGGTTTATATAGGGGGGCAAATGAGGTGCTCACTATTTGGGGGTGCCATTGAACGCTCCTCATACACACACACACACACACACACACACACACACATATATATATATATATATATATATATATATATATATATATATATGAGGAGGGTTCCGCTACACCTCTTATATTGCACGTAAACTCTTCCCCTTAATCTCCACCACCCATTCCCCTACTCATTCTCTCTCTTCCCACTAAGAAATAATATTGAAATCGGAAGAGAGAGAATGAGTGGGGAAATGAGTGGTGAAGATTAAAGGGGAGAGTTCACGTGCAATATAAGAGGTGTAGCGGAACCCTCATATATGTATATATATATATCTGTGTATGTATGTATACATATAATTGTATTATGCATTTTGGATCTTGATGATTTCAAGATTAGTAGATTACTCAATATATACTATAAATTGTGAAGGCATGATCACCGGATTCGTCACTTACCTTGATTCCGCATGAAGATAGTGGGTCCCAAAACGGCCTATATTTAATACCTTATTTATAATGTTACTGCTATTTAGCGACAGTAGTTCCCATACCGTAAGATTTCCACACATCAGACCTCAGGAACTGCCATAACAAGCAGGAAAGTAATCAACCCTGTCTAATTCTTGTATTTCTATTTGTTAGTTTTATAAAACCTATTGCATATATCCTTTTCTAGCATTTTATGTGATATATGGTAAATAAAGTGAATAAGAAAACCACTAGTGACCGTCACTTTTCAAGATTAGATTAATCACCGTCTTACATGTTAAAAAGTTGAAAAGTTCAACCATTTGTAGTTTCAGCTTTGGAAAGTCGACCATAACTGAACCTACAACTTTCATCTGTTAGGAACTTCGACATTATTTGTCCAAATTGTATGCCATTTTTCTCTGCTTTCCTGACCATGCATTGATTGATTGCAATTATTGTTTAGTAAGGATTGGACATTTACAAACTCCAAGTTGATGAACAAAAATTGTAAGCTCAGGGGAACATGTTCTGTTATTCAGATGGAGGAGAATAAGATGGAAAAAAAAAAAACAAACAAACAGTAGAATATGAAATAATATTGCACAGTGGCTTTGAAGTAAACCACTTCATTTTTAAGGATACGGCTGTACATAATACACACTATTTAACATTCTCAGGCTTTTTATATAGCATTCCCTTCCTTTATGTAGTTGGTTTTGAAAATTCATGAGTTCTTCCAAACAGTTTGCATGCAAGATTTCTCGTTTCTTAATTAAGAATAATTTTATACCATACATTCAAATTCTTCCACATTTTCGCTGAGCTATTAGTTGATGCAGGTACTATGAAAATGCCGAGCATATGGCCGATTTAGGTGACATTGACAGAGAGAAATATGTAGCCAGTGGTATAGTAGTTTTCAATCTTGACACAAAGCAAGTGAAATGGACCGCAGATCTTGATCTCAGTATAGATTCAGGAGCATTTCGCGCTTACATATATTCTTCCCCTACGGTAGTGGATTTAGATGGTGATGGCAATCTTGATATTCTTGTCGGCAGTAATTTTGGATTAGTTTATGTATTGGATCATCGCGGTAAGCTCACTTATTTGCTTGATTTTATGCATCCGTTTGCACAGTTTTTGGGCTATGTTGTGTGTTTATGACAGATTTTATTATTAATACTGTCATTCAGATATAAAGTATTACAAGTACCGGGACCTGGAAATGCAATGTCTAAGTGTCCACGTTTGCTCTCATCCCCCCCCCCCCCTCCCCCCCCCCCCAAAAAGAAAGCTGATCCAAAACGAACTGATATTTTTCAAAATTGAAACCATTCGAACTGGAAGTATTAGGTTTGGTTTGATTGGTTAGACAAATAGTCTAGTTCCTAACATAAATGAGATTGAAACAATTAATTGACTCCGTATAAATATGTTCTGATGTTTATTTTCTTAAAAAGATCCTCATCCTCTAATTACATAGCATGAATTGGAAGAAAAAATGCTGCTAAAATAATAATATAAACAATAATTTCGACATTGTTAATTACGTTGAAATAATGAGTTTTATACTCGGTTTCATTGCTTGTTAATTTTAAAATATGGTAGTAAAACCAAATAAATACAAAAAAAGAAACAAAGCGCAATTGATTTACTGACTAACAAAATCGAATCTAACCGAGGTTTATTCCCTTTGAACTGGTAATTGCTCACCTCTAACTTTATTGTATTCAGACATAATTGTCTTAATAATATGGCTTTGCAGCCGATTCTCTTTGATATTATTATCCACCCTTCAGAAGGTCATTTAGCCATTGGACTTCCTAGCATATGATGTTTTATCTGCACAAGTAATATGCCTAAGGATTTTTATCTTATTCGTCATCAGTGGCGCATGATTGCTTTTGTAGATTAATTTGCATATTCTTACATTTTGCTTATTCTGATGAATGAGCTCTCATTTTTATTGTCCTGTTTGTACCAATTTTGTTTTCCTGTTGTACAGGAAAAGTTAGAAAGGGGTTTCCTCTTGAAATGGCTGAGATTCAAGGACCTGTAGTTGCAGGAGATATAAATGATGATGGCAAAATTGAAATAGTGACAACTGATTCCCATGGGAATGTTGCAGCATGGACTCCTCAAGGAGACGAGCTTTGGGAAGTGCATCTCAAGAGTCTTATTCCACAGGCACTTATTTGATTTTTTTTCTTTTAATATTATTATGTATAGTAAGCATTTCGTGAGCATGGTTCTTCTGATATGCAGGGTCCTACTATTGGTGATGTTAATGGAGATGGTCATACAGATGTCGTTGTCCCAACTGTTTCAGGGAATATATTTGTTCTAAGTGGAAAAGATGGATCGTTTGTTCACCCATTTCCATATAGAACACATGGAAGGGTGATGAGTCCTGTACTACTACTTGATCTAAGCAAACATGATGAAAAATCAATGGGTCTCACTCTTGTGACATCTGCGTTTGATGGTTATTTATATTTGATTGACGGGTCCACTGCATGTGCAGACGTTGTGGATATCGGCGAGACTTCGTATGTTTCTTTTAAAACTATTATTCATCATGTTTTAGTATTTATGCTTGTGCATGTGCTATTGTTATAATATGGATTTTCTTCTTCAGGTATTCCATGGCCTTAGCAGATAATGTTGATGGTGGAGATGACCTTGATCTAATTGTAACTACTATGAATGGCAATGTTTTCTGTTTCTCTACACCCTCACCTCATCATCCGCTGAAGGTCTGACCCTTACATGTTTTTCATTTTTGTTCCTTATACTTTAATACTGTGACTTATTGATTAACGCTGAAGTTTTCTGCAATGGTGAAACATCATTATATCGTACGTTGTCCGAAAAGCTGCAGAAGAGGGGTTTAGGGGTCGGTTATTGATCGTGAAATTATACAAGTTGACCGTGTACATTATTAGATCAATTTGTCTACGTTACAAAACTTGCTCAACAAACCAGGATTGTATTTTGGCATGTGTATAGTTTGGTACACACAATTTAAAAACACAATATTTAATAGTGGAAATTAGGAACCAACCGCCCTTTCAAACTTGATAGCTGAAAACCCATTCTTGGAAACAAATTTTACGGCAGTCAGTAATTTTAGCAAAAATGTACATTTTAAAGTGCCCACATATTAACAGTTATGAACTGCACATATTTACAGTTTATAACACGAATATGGACAGTTTAAAATACATATAGTTATAAAATAATTATTTGCAGTGGGAACTGTAGATATTTAAAGTGCACAATCACGTTCTTATGGTGTAGACTGCTAGTTTTCGTTTTACATTAATGCGGTTTTAACTGCAAATATTTGAAGTGTGGGATGCAAATATTTGTTGTTCTAACTGTAAATATATGCTGTTTAAAGCGAACATTTTCATTGGAAACACTGAAAGAGATTCTCGTGAAATTTGTTTTTGGCATGGGTTGGAAGTTAATTTTGAAAATTTTCAAGGGTGTTTGGAAAAACATCCCTATTTTATATTGCATATATTTCGTACATGTTTGTGATATATATTAATCTTATACATCTCTTTAAAGGAGTGGAAATCATGGAATCAAGGAAGAAATAATGCAGCAAGTAGGTATAACCGAGAAGGAATTTATATATCACATGGATCCAGAGGTTTTCGTGATGAAGAAGGCAAACACTTTTGGATGGAGATGGATGTTGTAGATACGCGAGGGCTCCAAGGGCCTTATAATGTCACAGTAAGAAATTGCACCTAGCATATAAGTCTATTCATGGTTATTGCACTGGCTTTACGTTATCAGTTTCACATTCAGAAGAATCATTGATCTGAACCAAATAAAAGAGTAAACTTACTTTTTGTCATCCTGCAAAATTGGCATATGCAACAATGATATGACTTCTTTCAACTTCTGGAGCTAAAGTAACTTTCTTACCAAAATAACTTGCAGGCTTCCTTGAGCAACTGTGATGATTTGTAATTTCCATGTCTGAAACATCTCGGAATGCAATACATGCCATCACAGTGTGGTTAACCAAATCAAGCACAGTTCCAAATCCATCCTTTTAAAATATTGAAAACGCTCTTGATTTTTTTTTTTTTTAATTTTTTTTTTGTAGCATCATCAACCATGAAATATTTTATTCTTTTCGACACTTTATCATATATAATTCAATATAAAATATCAATCAGCTTGAACATCCCATGTCCATCGTATCTGATAATCAAAGTCAGACTCGCGCTTACAGTGGTGTCAATTTGCTCTGCCAATCTCAAATATTTCAGCGTTTGTATCTTGCACAACAAACACATGAAAACTTACTGTGTTTTGTATATCATTTTGTAGTGACATCTACCGTATTCTAATACACACTTTTTCCTAGTGGGTTAGTAGAAGCTAGCACATGTGCAGTCGTCCCTTTAAAAATTTAATGACGTGACATATGCAACTTAGCCATTCTCCTTTTGTAAAATTCAACTGTTGCCATTGTTGTGGTAGTTCAAACCCTTTGTTTTTAGTTTTAAATTTATAATCATATACATTGCACTTTAGCACAAAATATCATATAATTTGGATATCATCTCCGGCTTGTGTAAAATGATATGTTTCTAAGAAGAAGTAATTATGGAGAAGGACAAACTTTGAAGAAAAAAAAAAAAGGCTGGGGGACATCAAGTTTTTTTTTTAGGCTGAAGGACAAATTTGAAAAAAAAATTAGGCTGAAGAAAAATGCTAAATACAATTAGCATTATATTAGTTTTTACACTATACTAAAATGCTAGTTTCAACTAGCATTATATTCAGTTTTATACTTTATATAATGCTAGTTGTATTTAGCATTGTCCTTCAGCCAAAAAAGTAATTTGGAGCCTTCAGCATAATTTTTTTCTAACGTTTGTCCTTGTGTCTATTTTCCACTTTTTAAGAAACTGTCAATTTTACTCTGCATTTCAACTGTCAAATTGGAGCTGAAATGAATGTATTTTTTTCTTCTTCTCAAAACTATAGTTTGGAAAAACAAAAATGGAACACGTTTAAGTTCTATGCCGTAGCATATTATTTTTCACGTTATTCAAGGCTAATTAAACCATATTCCCTGTTAGTTAAACATTCCAAAAAGCCTATAAGAGTAACTCCAACAGTAAGCCCTTCAACTTTAATATTAAGCAAAAAAAAAAAAAAAACTAACATAAGCTATTACATGTAATATTCAGGGAACAATTCAAGATCCTGAAATGATTCCAAATACTTATTTAATAGGCGCTCAGTTTTTGGACACTTGCCCAATAGACACCATACGCTTGCTGCATATTAAATAGGAGTGTTATTATTTACACCCACCTAAACACTCACAAACGCCACTTGAACATTTAACAATATTAAATCATAAAAATTAATTCAAACACCCACTTTAAACATAAAAGAGGATATAGAAAACACGTCGAAATGAAATGAAATGTAAACCTCAAACATAAGTTGATAGCTAAGGTATCTGATTATGTTTAGAATATGTATGTAAATTATAATTTTTGTGACTTCGTTAATGTTATAGGGAATGATGATGAAACTAAATATATTGGACTATGTCACATGTTTTTTTTCCTTTTTTGTTGAGAAATCAACAAAATTAATAATGATTGGATATTTTCGATTGTAAGTTCTTTACTATGTTCCACAATAACATCAAATTTGAGTTGCTAATTATTCTTTACTATGTTAGTCTTAATTAAAATTATATAATTTACAAAAAAAAAGAAAAAAAATACATATGATTAAAGTCAATAACACAATTTTTATAACCAAATTACGTGGGTTCATATTTGTTTACAAAACCATTAGTTGAAAAAGGACGTTTGGATGAAGAATTTTTTATTTCATCTTTGAAGAGGAAGAAAGGGGAAAAGTTAATTTATTTTATGAGCAAATTAAAAAATAAGTAAATGTTGGCATTGGTGGGTGAAAGAAGTGTTTTAAGTGGGTGAGAGGATAAATGAGTTAGAGAAATGTTTAAGTGGATGTAAATAGTATCATTTTTAAATAGACTCAATAAGTCTACCCTCGGGTGCTTATTTAATTTGCTTCTGAGTATGAGTATGGACACTTATTAAAAAGGCGTCCAATGTTTAGGCGCCCCAGTCTGTTAATCAAATCCCTTCCGGGACTGAATGCGAGCCCTTTAGCTGTTGGAGTTGCGCGTACGATAAATGCATGAATGTAACTATGGCAATTAGACCATGGTATATAAAGAAAGCAAGGTGTAATCTGCCTGATCTTTTGATACCCTTTGTCCTTTTTGAAAAAGCTATTAATATAACTGCTGATTTGATTAGAGAAGGCATTGACGGTATTATTTTGAATAATGCAGACGACTTTAATGGTTCCTGGAAATTACCAAGGGGAAAGAAGGATTGTGGTTAACAGTGTCTACGACAAAGCTGGTAAGCAGCGGGTCAAGCTTCCTGTAGTTCCAGTTAGAACAACTGGAACAGTGCTAGTAGAAATGGTGGACAAAAATGGAATATATTTTTATGATGAATTCTCTTTGACATTCCACATGCATTTCTATAAGCTACTGAAATGGCTTTTGGTCTTGCCAATGCTGGGCATGTTTGGAGTTCTTGTCATATTGCGTCCTCAGGAAGGCACGCCTTTGCCGTCTTTCTCAAGAAATATAGACTGATATATTTCATGCTATTGGTAAATCAATGATCACAAGTGGCATAGGTTAAGCTTGTAAGCTAGACATCAATTTTTTTCGGTCCTTTTTCTTTTAACAAAGGCTGGCCTGACCTGTTGTACTGTACTAGTAAATTCCGAGGAGATGAAAGAGGTATAATATACTAACATCAACAGTACATCCAGAGAGAGTTTTGTTTTAATGAACATTTGAAGCTGACGTCGGTCTCTGCCTTGTAACTTATAAAGGACTAAAACATTATAAAAGCTAGAGACTGCTTATGCAGAACAGATGCAACGGAAGGGTGACTTTCTGGAAAGAACCCTAGCAATGTTCAACTTTGTTTGTCTATGTTGTTTTGTAGTTCAGTAGTTCATCAAAACCATTTGGTCGTATGAGAAGATGTGGAAACCATTTGTCTTATTCACCTGAAAATGATTTGACGTTTATAATGGTAACAGTATCAACTGCAAAGTTCGTAAGAGCTCTAGATGTTTGCCCTTCCAAATATCATGGTGTCTTTTCAGCATATTTAGTGGGAGAGTTGTTGCTGCCGCACTTGCAATGGCATTGATTGCTTCTAAAAAAACAAAGCAGCGCTATGCTTTTGTATTTTGGCAATCCTGAACATTGCCGACTTGATTGGCTATATTTGTCTGCACTGAGGATAAATAATAGGGATAATTGGTTTAACTGTTAAGTTTTGAAATACGTGAAATATTCATGTTTAAAAACATTGTACATTAGATAATTGTTTTTTGAAAATCATTGAAAATCAACGTAATAGCTACTAATTTTCTAAATTTAATTTATAATCATTTTCGTTTCACGTAGGAAAAAAAAAAAATAGAAAAATGATCATAAGGACAAATTTTAGGGTTTTTTTATTCATAAGGACAGCCCATTAAAATTTTATTCATAAGGACAATTACTGATTCTTTGTTATTTCACGTGTGCTGATTTCTTGTTCTTTCTCATTCGGACATCGCGCTTCCGTTGTTCTCGCATTCTCTTCTCCAGCGCGTTTTTCTCTTCTTCAGCGCATTTTTTTTTCTTTTGATTCATATTGCAAAATCACTCTCGAGCGTATTGATTTGGGATTTCGTTCACGAGATTAACGATGATTCTGTTTGAACTGACTAAAATTTATTAAAAAATATTTCGATTATGTTCACAAGATTAACGATGATTATGTTTGAATCGAGTAGTTTTAAGGTATCAGTTTTATATTTTTTTAGGTATTATTTTTGTTTATTTAACACTGTTTTATATTCGTTTGTTGTGTTTTAATGTTATATTTATTTTGTTGTTGTATTGTTGCATTTGCATTATCTATGTATTACAGTCGAACTTGTTTCGTTATAATCAACCAAACTGTGATGTAAGTAATTTTTGTGTTACTTTTTATTTAAAACATTACAGCAGTTTTTAGACACCATTTTTATATTTTTTTTGGTATCATTTTTACTGTATTCACTAGCTTTGTAATTCAATTGAATTTATTTTATTTTAATCAATCAAATTGTGATTCAAACATTTTCTGTATTGCCTTTGTCGTTAAAATATTAAAGCAGTTTTTAGGTATCATTTTTATATTTTTTTAGGTGTCATTTTTATGGCTTTGTGTATGAGAACTGTGGCAAGTAGGTAGATTTGTGTTGTTTGCTTTGGTAATTGACTTTTTTTGATACACAACATTAATTCTAACTGATACCCACTGATAAAAAAATACACTCATTTAGTCAATTCAAATCTCGCAAAAATAACATTTATTCTCAATAATACCCACTGATTTAAAAAATAATAGCAATCGATTCAATTCAATTATCACAAAAAATGAGATTTTTCTCAATAATACACAATAATACCCGCTTGTATCATATGATACATACAACTATACATAACTGATATACTAGAATACATTGTTTTCCTACACAATATAAGTACATACAACACTGCTTCCCATTCCCAGAATGCATTCATGCATTTACTTTTACTTATACTCAATTCAGTCTTGAATTCACGTAAATTCCAGCAGCATGTAGTATCTGCAAGAATTTCATACACAGTCAAAACTTATACCAACATAATAATGTAAATTCAACTAGAAAATACAAAGTTGATACATTAAAAAAAATATAAAAATGATGCCTAAAAACTGCTATGATGTAAATTCAACTAGAAAATATAAAAGTGATACGTAAAAAATAATATAAAAATGATACCAAAAAATATATAAAAATGATACCTAAAAACTGCTATGATGTAAATTCAACTAGAAAATATAAAAGTGATACCTAAAAAAATATAAAAATGATACCTAAACACTGCTATGATGTAAATTCTACAAGAAAATATAAAACTGATACCTAAAAAATTTATAAAAATGATACCTAAAAACTGCTATGATGTAAATTCAACTAAAAAATATAAAAGTGATACCTAAAAAAAATATAAAAGTGATACCTAAAAACTGCATGACTTTCAGAGTATCAATACTGACAAAATTTGATATCATTAATTTGTCATTCAACTCACCAATATAACAATCATTCCATCAATCAACATGTACATAAGCAAGATTAGGGTTCAATACATCAGCATGTACATAATAGTCATTACTGATTTGCAAAACATTTTAAACTGTTTACATATAAAACTGAAATAAAAAATATCGTTTTCAAACACAATCTAGTTACATACAACACTATTCTAGACATTAATTCATTCATTTTTTTGTAGTTTTTTTTGCTCGATCCAGCGATGAATCTAACCAAATTCCAGCAGCTAGCATGATTTGATAGTATTTCGCACACAATAATTTCTCTTGTTTTATCCATGTTTTCTTCTGTCACCTTCAGTGTAACTTCATATCTGTTGTGTGATGCCATGAATATGATCACAAATATTCCACAATCTGCTCTGTATGTATGAAAAATATTGATGGTTAGAAATAATAGTATAAAATTTATTCTTTATTGATGGTTAGAAATAAGAAACTAATACCACTTTTCAACTAAAATTTATACATTATAAGAAAGTGATACCAATACTTAGTTAAAAATGATACTACATTCATGCATAGCTAACAAAAGAGAAGATGTAGTCAACTTAATGTCTCTTGCCCGCGGATTAACAAAATCATCATCATGGTTAATTAAAAAAAACATTATAGAACTGAATGATATGATTTATGAGTATCAGATGTAAATGTTATGCATCGTAAATGATCATTTCACATGCACATATCGGTTTTTTAATAGTGTAAAATAACAGTTTTTACTTTGTACAATGAGTGAGTATCATTTTTATACCAACTTAGGTATCATTTTCTACTAAATTTAATGTTGCACTATTTTAAAACTAAAACTAATGCAAAAAATGTTACATCAGAGTTTGGTTGATTATAATGAAATAAGTTCGACTGTTCCCCATTCTATATTTTAAAACTGATACCTAAAAAAATATAAAACTAATACCTAAAAACTGTTATGATGTAAATTCAACTAGAAAATATAAAACTGATACCTAAAAAAATATAAAACTGATACCTAAAAACTGCTATGATGTAAATTCAACTAGAAAATATAAAACCGATACCTAAAAAAATATAAAACTAATAACTAAAAACTGACAGAAAATGTTTACATCCCACTTTGATTGATCAAAATGACATAATTTCGATTGAGTTGCAAAGCTAATGCAACAGTACATGTAGAAAACTAATATTGCACCAAAATTATAAACACAAAAGCATAACACTGTTAAAACACGAAAACTGATACCTAAAAAAATAGCAAACTGATACTTAAAAACTGCTGCTAAATTATCCATAAAAAAAAGTATTTCCCGGCGATTTTTTTCCCGTTCATCTCTCTCGTTTGATTTTCTACGACGAATTCCGAAATAAAAAATGATGAAATCGGTAAGGAGATCGAAAAATTTGATCGAGTCGGATTGTTGAGGAAGAAATTGCATTGGAAATCAGTGAGGAGATCGAGAAATTTGATAGAAGAGGTGGAAGTTGTTTGTCAGAGGCGATTAGGGTTTGATGGAAGAGGCGGCCAGTGATGTGGTGGAAGTTGATCGTTGGAGTTGACTAGAGTTTGATGGAAGAGGTGGTCAACGACTAGGGTTTTCATTGAGAAGATGGAAATGATAAAAAGAACATAATAAAAGAGGGATTATGTTGGGCTGACCTATTTACTGTCCTTATGGATAAATCATTAGTGGCTTGTCCTTTTGGATAAAATTTTTAATAAATTTGTCCTTATAATTTTTTTTCCCAAAAAAAGGAAAGAAAAACATATTTTAGTAAAATTGTAGAAGCAATTGTAGTTTTTTAAAAAATTATAGGCATCACAGTAATTATAATAAAAAGTTTTATACTCCAATGCAATTTTTATTGATTGCTTCAAAATATTAAATTCAATGTTTATACCTATTCAACATTACAGAAAAATTAATTAAAAAATAATGTAAATTGAATACAAATGAAAAATATTTTACTTTAAATAAACATGCAAAAAGAAGCATCTATATAGAAAAATTATAGATATGTCTGTAACTTTTTGATATGTTGAGATGTATCTGCAATACATTATCAAAATAATTGCAGATACGTCTGTACTTTTTCACAATAAGTGCAAACATTTTTGCAAAATTTTCTTTTCTTTTCAAGTAATCTTATTTTAATATTTACATTTTTTTTAAGCAGTGCCAGAAAACACGAAAATAATATTGTTAGATTTTTAGGGATCTACTTTACGCTGAAAGTTACACAAGGATCCGTCTTATATCATCTTTTGATTTAAGGGACTCGCCTCCACTTTTCATTGTATGATGACTGTTTATCATAACACAACCGTTTGGGGTTCATTCATATTTTAGAAGATCCACCTATTCGTTTCTCATACGTGATTACTTTGGTTTCAGTGAAATGCTATTAGTAATTAAGTAGATGGACATTTTTTCAAACATGCTTCTAGAGTATCAAAATTCAATTTTATCTTGTCAAAAATTGATTCAATAAAAACATGGTATTGTTTCAACAACATTGCGGGCTTTACAATGTACATGTTTGCATTTACGTTTGCATCTTAAACTGTATATTTTTGTGAAATATATTTTTGCAGTGTACCTTGTAATTTGTTTTTTTGGTTTATTGGTAGTTTAATCCTGTTTTACTTCAATTTTTTATATTACTATATATACAGATGCTAGTTAAAAGTAATAAATTCTCTTTGATAAAAAAACAGTTGTACTTATCATTGTTTATTTGCATAAAATCGACGGGAGCTTTTGATGCACCAAGAAAGATCTAATCCTTTTAGTGTTTATGTAAGAGACGCTACAGAGCTTCCTTATTTGGCAACATTCCAATTTAAGTAACTCGTTTCTAGTTAAATAAATTAGCGGAAAAAGAGAATTGTGGGGAAAGAGAGAAACATGGATGTGTGGTGGAAATCTAGGGGCTATAAGGGTGTTGCACTGTTTGTGGTGCTCTTGATCCTATCTCTTTATTATAACTGTTAAGTTTTGCTAAGATGATAGTATTCTTTATTTTTTTGAAGGTTTCATCATGGTGAATACACGATTTACCCCATGGGTGTGCCTGCAGGTGCAAGTACAATTACCAATCCTAAGTTGAAATGCCATACCAATCAGTACAGAGTTAGCCCACATGGTCCACTGCTTGGTCTAAGTACGAAACAAACGAAGAGCCCATCCTTTAGATGTAAAACAAACGAAGAGCCCTAGTCCAAGAGCTATCGAACTGACTTTACGTTGAAGGTCAAGCTTAACAAAGATCATGTCGTGCCCCCCAAATTAAAAGAAAAAAAAAGACAAAAGTGATCAAGAAAGATCAATTTAAATTTTTATAGAAATTACCCAAGGTAACTCAAAATGACTCAACAGAAATTGCCAACAGGAGCTTAGTAAAAACAAGGGCTGAGTAACCCAAATGAGGGCGGTCGAGTCGACGAGTTAGTCAAAATTGATTGCGATCTAAATGGTGAAGTCAACCGAGGAAAAGTGATCAAACAGAGGCGCAAGCGATTGTGAAAATGTCTCCTGAATCCAACCACAAGCAGTCAGAGAACATAATGGTCGCACTCGAGGATGTAAAAGATTGTAAAAATTGCTAGGTCGATACTAAGCAATAAGCATAAACTATGGATTATTTCTAAGATGGGGATTACTCGAGTATTAGTCAAACCATGCATTGTTGATAAAATCTAAGTATTTCGCTCAGTATAAACTATAATGTTATATCATGGATTTGGTTGTATTTGTAAGCAACATGGAGAAAAATAACCAGAAACAAACATTTTGATGCTAATAAAGGGCATCAAACCTAAAATGGTGCATAAATGATAATTATAAACCTGTTTATATTCTTAAATAATATTATAAGTCTCATTTGGATGGATTAAGCAAAAACCTAAGTGGTAAAGCTAGGGGGGAGCATAAAAGAATTTTTACTATAGAGGTGCTTTCGGGATTGAAATTGGGCTTGCGTTCGAAATCTTGCAATCGATAGTCAAAACTTAGTCCAATGAAGTGATATAGTGGAACCACAAGTACGTGATCTAACTACTGCCCCTAAAGGTCCTCGAACTTTTAAAGGATGAGTTCGAGGAGAAAGATCGAGAATGCGAAATATGAATCTTAAGCCAAATATTAACTCTAGAGGCATGGAGAAAAAGGGAGGGGGGAACAATGTTATTTAGTTATATGTTTTCTGATTTTAATAGAATTATACTTATATTGATGTTATGAACAACCATTTAATCAAAATACATATAAAAAATAAATTAAAGGAAAGAATACATCAGGATTTTTATATCGGTTCAGAGTTAACCCGCATCCAGTTTCTCAGAGACCTTGTACGAATTTCCTTTCCATTATTCACAATCTCGGTTTCAAAGCCGAAGAGACACATTCTCTAGAATTTAGACATTTGGGTAGAGTCGTATAGGTTTCAGGGTTCACTAAGCACACCCAATTGATTTCTAAGCTCAGTCGCACCTAGCTGATTTATGGGCTACAATTATACCCTTGTAAACAGTGGTCTTTGGTTTGAAAGAGTTTACAAAGTCGGATCTTTTGATCTTTGATTACAATTTCTCTTAGAACTTTGAATTGCCATTTGATCTTGAGACATTGATGAAAGAGTAGTAGAGAATCAAATTAGAGATAAACAAAGTTGATTCTGGTTGAATTTCGGTAGAGTATGATTAAGATTTTCTTTAGAAAATCAGCGAGGATAAAAGGAGAGATGAATGAAGAAAATGGTGATCAAATTCATTTAGAAAACTCTGGTGCTTATAGTTATTTTACAGTCAGTTCTACTCACGAAAGGTTGTGAATAATAGACATCGCTTTTGAAAATTTAATTTTTGAAAAAGTTGGCTACTATGTTGATTTTTTAGGATATGTTAATATATCTTTTGTAATTTTGGAACTTAATTTATTTTAAATCATTTTGAAAATACATTGCTACATAAAATGATTTCCATCTTTTCAAAATCATTAAAACATAGTTTATATCATAATAAAACTTAATATAACTTGTCAAATAATTTTTGAATTACTTAATATGAAGCATTAAATATATATATATATATATAAATATATATATATATAACTTATTTAAAAAATAAAGGACAAAGAGATTGCTAAAATCATTAACATATTATAAAACTAAAGTATAAACTATTTAAAAGGTTAGAAATCGAAAAAGATGTTGTAAAGACTACCATTTTGCATACAAGGATTATTAGAAATTATTTTGAAAAATCATTTGAGAAAGAGATCAAGCTCAATTAGAATTTTAACATATGTTCTAAGACTCTAAACTTACCTGGAACAACTTAGAAACCTTGAATTCATCAATTCTTATAAGTCTTCATTCTCTAACTCTTGAATCTCTATATCGACATCATCATCTTGAATCTACTCTTGATACTGTATAATCTTCATTATCCATACCTATCTATATCCTGTACTATATTTGACATATATCTAGATAAACATTAATAGCATTAATATTTATATTATTTTCCAAGGTTGTTTACAATCTCCCCGTTTTTTATGATGACAACGTTGTTATAAAACATAACCTAACTCCCCTGAATCTAAAGCTCTACCTTAATCTATGTCTATCTATCCTGTTTTATATTTCTCCCCTTTTTCATCTACAAAAACTAGTTATTATAGTCTTAATTTGACTTATCCTAACTCTAATTCTAATACTAAATCTAATGCTAATTCTAAAGCTAATTCTAATTAATTCTAAAGCTAATTATAATGCTAATTCTAAAACTAGCTGTCTCTATAAATAGCATACTATAAACTAAGTATGATGGAAATGATATGAATGATATATAAGAAATCCCTATTAACGATCAAATCAATCTTTACATTTGTTCACACAAATCCAAAGTGATTTATGTACATATTTATATAATTGTATATAATGAATAGAGGGACATAACTATCTTATGTTAGATTTTAATGATAGGAGACTTGGGAATAGTACAATAAGGGTAAAGTAAAAAAATTCCCTTTCTCTTCAATAGATCTTTCCTACACATCGCATTTCATTTTCTTCTTCATCCTCTTCCATGTGCTCCTATTCTTCCTCCTCGTCCTCTTATTTCTCTTCATCTTCGTCGTTTTATATAGGATTATGGGCGACTATATTCACGGATCCATCATCATTATTGATTGAATTTGCAGATTTATCCACAAGAGGTTTCTGCAATTTTTGAAGGATTTTTCTTGGTTCTTCTTCTTTGGTCTTGCATGACTTGTATTTCAGGAGCATTCTTCAAACTCCTTCCATTTGTTGATCCTCGCCATGGTAATGTGTTGAAATGAGCCTTGGGTAGAACATAGGAAGGAAAAAGTTGAGATCTTGTTAACATTTGATGAGGAATCCATTATTTTCTGTTTTCAGAAGTTTGAGACACAGAGAAAGTAAAGAAGTGAAGAAGGATTTGGAAATGATGTGTTTATATAACCACCAAATGATTTTGAAGGGATTTTTTTAGAAAACACAACTAAACGTTATATGCTGACATATATGGGATATGTATGTTGACCAACTCTTGTATATTTTAAATTTTATTTTTATTATTATTATATTTCAAATAGAGAATGAAGTCATAATTCTCTTCTTAATTTGATAAAAGATGTTTGGTTTCATTAATATAAAAGTTATTTGATTTTCAATATTAACAAAATTCGAGCATTATAATTTCTTTATATTTTCTCTTGGAAAATGATGTCTGTCTCACATCAATATGTTTAGTTCTAGCACGATGAGATGTATTTTTAGATAAATCTATTGAACTTGTGTACTATCACAGCGAATTTGTGGTTTTGTAAATTTTAAACCAAAATCTTCTAATGTTTGTTGCATATTGTTAACCAAAAAATATGGTTCACACACCAAAACGATGTAGTCCCTGTAAGATCCTTTACTTGCGGAAGGGATAATTTGGGTTACGCTACTTTTTCATGATAAAATTTTGATAGAGTTTTTATGTTAATTTTGAAAGTAGTTCCTGCAGAAAACATGAGTCCATAGATGATGGCAGGATAGTGTTCAAAAGACCATTTAGAAGAAGCTATGTCCCCCGGCATGTTAGTCTCCGTCGATAATTTCCTATAAGCTTGTACTATGCCCTTCGATTAAAACGCTAGGCCCTTTCGTAGGGCTTCTGAACTTTTAAATTTTCTATGCTGGGTTATCGTGTTGATCATTGTCCCTTGAAAGAGGTTTCAGTCGAGTCAATGAAGAACCTACCAAATCTTCGAAAGTGACTTAGAATCCTAACTAGTCCGGATCAACTTAAGGAACCGATGATAAATGGTTTCGGATACTCCATTCTCAAAGTTTATATAATCAACCTATTTCAATACTTAAGGCCTTTCGGAACCTCAGAAAGGTACTTCTGTCGCAATATTGTCTCTCTAGTACTTTCGGTGTTGAATCTGCAAAGTTATAAGACAATAATAATATAATAATTGAGAAATTACCGCTTTATTACCTTAATTATGTGAATAAATCTCTTTATTAATAAGTTTTGGAATTAGAGACTTTTCCCTAAATTGATTTCAAAATTAGGGTTTACAACTCAGACTTTCAGACCTAAGAATGAGAAATCTAATCTCGATTCTGCACGCCTAAGATTAATTTATAGGTGCGGGTTCGCCCTTCTTTCTTCATGTGGGCTTCGTCCCAGTTCTTTCGCGGAGGTTGTAATAACCCGAAAATCTGGGCCACTTTAATTTTTTTATTTTGCCTATTTTAATGAATTTTGAATATTTAAAATTAATTATTTTGAATAATAACGATGAGGAATTTATTTTGAATAGAATTCGAATGTTTATATTTGTTTGAATCGACGATAGAATATAAATATTTATTTTAGAATATAAAAGGAATGGAAAATGATGCGGTAGTTTGATAATTCGATTTCAAAATTCAAATGAATGTACAGGGTTCAAAATAAACCGGATTTTAGTGAAACCAAAAATATTTGAATCTAATTGGGAATATCTTTCCAACGAATCCGAAAAATTGAAATTTCATAGCGGGGGTAAAAAGTTATGTCCAGTTGAAAATTCAGAATATTCGCTATGGAATTTCGGCCCTTAAAAATGGCCATTTTGCAAATGACCTCGGTTTTCGACGAAACCACTTTTGTTGGGTCCGTGATGTTAAGTTATTGCTAGGTTTCAAATTTCGTAATTTTTCGAATCAATATGTGAGCGTGGCAAAGGAAAACGCGTTTGAACAGTTTCAGTTGATTTTTAATCGACTGGAAAATGGCCATTTTTCAAACGGTCTCGGAATTTGATGAAATTAGTTTTGTTAGGACCGTATCGTCAATACGAAGCTAGAAAATATTTTTCTGGGATTTTTCGGGTTAGTATGCGACTCCGGTAAATTGAAATGTGCGTTAAAACTGAATATATAAAGATTTATATTTTAATTTAAAGAGAAACTGATCGAAATAGCCGAATCAGCTTACGATACATATCCCATTGTGTTCGGAATGGGGGTAATTAGCTATGGAGGACAGGCGGTGGGTCTGGTTACGAGGTCAAAATAAAAAGTACCTTTTTGAAATTAAATAAAATATATTAAATAAATAAATAAAAACTCTCTCATCCTCCCTATTACCTCTCAGGCCCTCCTTCTTTTCAAATCGATTTACAAAAATAAAAAAAAGAAGGAGAAAGGGGGAGGAGCCACCGTCGCTCCTCCCACCACCGCGCCTCCGCGCCGCAGGCGCGGCCACCGCCTCCAGCCTCCGCCTCTCCTTCCTCCATCTTCCCTCCTCCCACGTCTCCGTCCTTCCTCCTTCCCTCAAGCGCCACACGCGAGCCCCCTTCTCTCTCCTCTTGCCGCACCTCCCTCTCTTCTTACCAGTGCCGCACTCCACCAGCGCCTCCCCCTCTTTGCTTGCCGTCGCCCTCCTCCCTTCCTCTCTCTCCTCTTCCTCTTCTTCTCCAGCGTGGAAACACTCCTCCACCACTCCTTCACCTCGTCAGCAAGGATTAAACCCCCTTCTTCCGATAACGAAGTAAGCATTTCCATCTTTATTATTTTATGATTTTTACAGTAAATATAGGACTTTTATTTAAAAGAAAGCTAGAATTTTTATATGTAAGAAGGAAGTTTAAAAATCAAATTTTTATATGTGAAAAGGAAGTAAACAATGAAAAGGTTGATTTTTTTTTTACATAGGAAAGGCGAGATTTTGATACATGTATGATAAGTAAAAATATAATTTTATATAGTAGAGATAGTAAAAATATAATTTTTATATAGTAGAGATAGTAAAAATATAATTTTATATATAGTAAAAATATAATTTTATATATAGTAGAAATAGTAAAAATATAATTTTTATATTAGTAGAAGAATAAAAATTCGATCTTTATATATGAAGTAGAAATAAAAACATGATTTTTATTTATTGGAATGAAGTGATAAAAATATAATTTTTATTATGAATAGCGTGAAAAGGACTGCATTGGAATTTCGAAGAGATCCAGACGATTCAGCAGTTCAAAAGAAAAGCACGGCGGAGTGGAACCCACTGTGAGAACTCCTCACCTTTAATTTTCTTTTTCTAGTTAAAAATAAATACTAGGATGCAGACGGTGTTTAGTAGCACCCGACACCCGTTGTCCCTAGACCATGGACGGCTTGTATGCTAATTTGTTTGATTTTGATGTGTAGTTGATTGTGTGATGTGATGTGAAATGAAATAAAATATTTATATAGTTAAAAATATTTTATAGTTGAAAATAGAATTTTTAACGTGTATTTAAAATGAAATAAATATAAACAAATCGGACGATTTGTTTATATACACACATTTGACTGATATTGATTGGGACGATAAATTTTACACATCGCCCTACTGCACAAATAAAATCTGTGTTTGATTGTTTGAAACCCCATACGGATATTGGGATGACATATGACATACACTAATCCCAATAATTAGTTGTATGTCGATTGATTGATTGACAGACTGTTATAAGCGTTAAATATTTATATTTGATGCTTATACAGTGTAGAATGCACTTTGGATAATGGTTGATTATTTGTCATTGTTGATATATACATGCGTTGTATGGAAATCCATAGAAATAAAATCTATGGTAATTGATTGGGCCTCATTCCAGTTTTGAAATAGAATATTTGAAGAGAAATATTTGAATAAAATATTTAAGAAGAAATTTTTGAAACGAAATTTTTGAATAGAATATTCGAAATAGAAATATATAAAGCCGTGTTGATTAGATATGCGCTATTTTGACGCGAACGATATTTATATCGATTGTATTCGTTTTTATAATGAATATTGAAAAGTGATTTCAAAATCGAATATTTTGAAATGAAATTCGAATTAAATTGAAAAGAATTGAAATTCAAATTAAATTGAAAAGAATTGAAATTCGAATTAAATTGAAAAGAATTGAAATTCAAATTAAATTGAAAAGGATTGAAATTCAAATTAAATTGAAAAGGATTTAATTTGAAAAGAATTGAAATTCGAATTAAATTGAAAAGAATTGAAATTTGAATTAAATTGAAAAGGATTGAAATTCGAATTAAATTGAAAAGGATTGAAATTCGAATTAAATTGAAGAGGATTGAAATTCAAATTAAATTGAAAAGAATTGAAATTTGAATTAAATTGAAAAGAATTGAAATTCGAATTAAATTGAAATGGATTGAAATTCGAATTAAATTGAAAAAGATTAAAATTCGAATTGAATTGAAAACAATTGAAATTCGAATTAGATTGCAATAGAATTGAAATCGTTTTGAATTGAATTTAAAACGTATTGAAATTGAACTGAAATCGATTTGAATTGAAACCGATTTGAATTGAAATTGATTTGAATCGAAATCGGGTTGAAATGAAATTAAAAAGAATTTATATGGAATATTCAATTTTGATTTGAAATTGAATATGAAGTTGAAATCGTTTTGAAAACGAATTTAAAACGATTTATAAAAAACGTTTTAAAAGGAAATCGACGAAATATATATAATATATATAATGGCCTGAATAGAATGCGCCGCGCCGTGGTAGTTCGTGAATTTCGACCATTGACTTCGAATGGATATTGCGGGAGATCCGACCGTCGGATTCTCCTAAAACCGAAGCCGTTGGGTTCGTATTGAAAAGAGCTTTCTAACAAATATTTGAAATTAGAAATCTAACGGTTGGATTTGGAATCATGTCCAAATCAAATTTGGAAAAGGTCGCTGTAAGTGCAGTTCGATGGCCGTTATTGGAAATCGACTGTACGGGCCTTGATAAATTTGTTAAAAATAGTAATAATTTGTGTAAAATCATAAGAAATGATTTGTGAAGAATTGGGATGAAAAATTCCATATTTGAAAAGATAAAAATAGATTTTTATCGAAATGAACTAGAATAATAATTTATTTATTTTTAAAAAATAAATAAATTGGATTTGAAATGGTTTTGAAAATAACCAGAATTTCCAATAATCGAATTGGAATAGATTTGAATCGAAATTATCTTCGGAATATTTCGATGTTGGATTTCGTGATGATACAGATATTGTTATGGGAATTTGAAAGATATATTAATATCGTTATTTCCATAAGATATTTTTTGGTCGTAGAATTTGATATTGAATATAAGCCGGTATATTTTCTATTCAAAGCCTTATATTTAACATCAAATGTGATTTGGGTTTGTCATGAATGGTATCTTCATTAACACTGTCCTTAAGCCCAGTTGAGAAAAAGATTAAATCTTTTATTTAGATTTAATGAAGTGTACCAATTAAATAATATTTAATTGGAATTGAATTGGTATTGATTTTTGGGTTTATCATGAACAGTGTTTTAATAACACTCGTTCATTAACCCGATAATTAATGGAATGTGATTTTGGGTTGTCGTGAACGGTATCTTCAATAATACTGTTCTTAGACCCAACGGAGTCAAGAAAATCAGAAACTAACTGGAGATTAGTAAGTTAAATGGTTTCTGTGTATTGATCTGATGTTGGTTTCGGTCTTCGGGGTTAATACTTAGGGAATTGCTCACTTGCTAATTTATGGTTAGGGACTGATTGAAATGTGATGTGATTTTTGGGTTTATCTTGAATCGTGTTTTAAATGACATTGATTCTTTAACCCAGTTAAAGATTAAAACTAAGTGGAGTTTTAATGAATCTTTAATTAGATTGAAAAGATCGAGAATGGAGTATCACCAGTTTTGCTCCAGGCGAGAGTTAAATCTTTAATTAGATTTGAACGTGAAATGGTAATTGAATTTACCGATAACACCGTGGTGTTAGATATGAAGTATTACCAGTTTTACGTCATGGGATGAATAGGTTGGGATTGGGAAATAAAATAAATGATTACTTCGGCGTGGTTCGCTGATCCCGACTAGTTTGATTTGATATTCAAAAGGAAGATTAAAGAATAAATTTAAAGAATTTATCTTTGATAAAATTAATGGGAACCTTTCCCTAAGAATGTGAAATTTAGAAACTAACTGTAGGTTAGTTAAGAAGAATGGTTTCCTGTGTATTGATCTGATGTTGGTTTCGGCCTTCGGGGTTAATATTTGGGGAATTGTTCTCTTACTAATTTACGGTTAGTGACTGATGAATTAGAATGAGACATATGTTATGTTTGTGTAACACTTGTTTATTATATACGCGAGTTATTCAGAAAGGCTGGGTTTAGTCCATTCTGAATAACTGATTCGACGTGAGTCGAAGATGAAGATGGTGGTTGAAGACCGGAGGTCTTCACGTCGTTTGGGTGATTACTGATGATCTTGATTGGGCGGTACACCCAAGAGGAGGGAATCAGTTAGTGGTCGTCTAGACGTACTTGGAGATCGATGGATATGCGAGGTACTAGGTGCCTCAAGTTTCGTTCAGACCCAGAACGAACTTGTAAATGGACTGTGTGTCTGACATTGGATTTTGTTCTGTGTGGTTGATTTCTATTAAATATATATCTGTTTGGCGGCGGAGAATTTATTCTCTTGCTTAACGCCCTTCTCTGAGACGTACGAGCTCAGGGGTTATATATTGATGGATATCAAACGCATGGAGTGAATTGCCTGTGTGGCATGCCTAAGTGGCAATTGATCAAGGCTTCTGCTGAAAAGCAAAGTCTTGTGGTTGATGATCAAAGTACGGCCTGAGTGGCATGGCTTTGTGTAACATTGATTCTCGAGCCTCACACCCCGGTTGTGAACCAAAAACGGGAGAGGACCTCAGGGAGGGTATGCGTTTCCTTCTAGTTAGAAGTGGCGTCAGTGGTTTTACATACCCTGACGAGTTTGACTTATGTGGTTGTTGCTGTTGCGAGGCGCCTCAGATATATCAGTGACTATGTGAAGCCGATGGAGTCATTCGTTGGCTCATTTACGCCCCAAAGGGCGGGAAAACGCAGTGTTCAGGATTTAAGTTTAATCCACATCGGTGGACCGGCCCTGTCGCTCCAAGGGTCGATGCGCTCTGACCCTGAGACATGGGCTAGATTGTCTCGAATTGATAGAGGACTATCTTTTGCCTCGGTTCACAGATGGAAATCCAATTTCCAAATACGTGATTTTGCAGTTTTAATTGTAGAACTAGTATGGTGACATGATATATGGTACCCATGCCGTCTATGATTGATACTTATGATTTGAAGTTGTTTTATACACTATGCACTTATAATAGTATCAAATGATTTGTTTTAAACGTACTAAGCATGTTTGGCTATTATAAGGGAAAACCCTATCCTCCAGCTTGCGTTGCATTGTGTGATGGGACCTGGGTCTTATAATAGCTTCATTGTTCTTTATTTAGCATTGTGCTGTTTGTTTTATGCACTGGTATTCTTGGGAGGAAACCTGTTCCGTGTTATACGGCGTGGTCCCTTGTTTTACCTAACTTTAAAATAAAGATTAATAACTGTTTTAGTTCTCACACCAGTCCCATGACTGACCTGGAGTTTATTGTTTTAACCTAAACTCTGGGTGCCCTTATTTTGATACGGGCAGCTAGTAGTATTGGTTTTGCAGATCTATATTCACAGGATCCTGATTTACAGCTAGAACGATACTCGGGAAGCTCTGTATCCATGTATTACTTCTAGTTGTGTTTTGTATTATTTTCCGCTGCGATGTATTTAAATGAAATTTAAATCTCTGATATTTTCTGTGTAATATTTGTTTGTGCTCTGTATATTCTTGTATTCTAATGATACTGTTGTAATAAACAATGAAATGTTCTTCTGTCTGCGTTCTTTTGTGTGTTGTTCTCAAAGTATCCGCTCTTTCCTTACCGGGGAAGTTACGGGTCCTTTCATTTGGTATCAGAGCTTTGTTTTACAGAGCTCGAGAACAAGCCACATTAGAACCATACGAAAGAATTTATCAGATATTGGATTAGTAATATCCAATGAGAATTACTCATTAGAGATAGGATCAGTAGTATCCTAGAACGAGTGTGAAGAGTATTTTTTTTTTAAAAAAATTATTTGAAAACAAACTTTGTTTTAAAAATTAAATTCAAGTATACGTATTTGAATATTTTATTTGTATTGAATTTGGACAATCCAATATATAAAGATTTTGCATACGCGCCTAGCTAGCATGTATTCGAAGTTTTAATATACTGGATAGATATAGAATCACACTCTAGTCGCCCGGAGATGATTCTGATGATAGTTCGAACATCATCAAAATTGGTATTCGAGTTTCGAAGGTGTGATATTTATATATTTCCTATTGACTGGTGTGAGAACCAAAACTAGATAGGGCTTATTATTGTGATTTGGCATCAAAAACATGATTCTTTAACTATGTATCAAAGTTATGAATTTGAAATGATAATCAACTAATTGATTGCTGGTTGTGTTGTTTGATTATAGTTTGACTAATTAAAATGTTGAACCTTTAGCCAAATTGTATCAAATAGTGAATTGTATTGAAAATTTGTCGCATTTGCATGCATATACATGCACTTACATTGAATAGGTCACAGCGAGGAGGCTAGTGCAGAAGAATAAAATTGTTTGCCCGACAAATAGGTACATGTTTACCATAATTTACTGTTTTGTTTGGGTGATGATGATTTTATGAGCCGATTGGCTAGCCGCTTGGCTTTTTCCTTTTCTTTTGGATTGAAGAATACCGTGGGAGGCTATATGAAATATCCCGAAGTCCCCAGTGTAGGGGAGGTCATGGCGAAATTTTTCGAAAATTTAGGGTGTTAGCCAAATTTTTGAAAAATTTGAAAAGTTCTTAGAAACTGAAAAGTCGAAGAACTTAAGCTGTAATTAAAATAATGAAAGTTGAGTTGATTTGTTAAACAACTTTCGGCTTCGTTCCTTTTCGGGGACGAAAAGTTTTAAGTGGGGGAGATTGTAATAACCCGGAAATCTGGGCCAATTTACAATTTTTATTTTGGCTATTTTAATGAATTTTGAATATTTAAAATGAATTATTTTAAATAATAATGATGAGGAATTTATTTTGAATAGAATTGGAACGTATATATTCGTTTGAATCGACGATAGAATATAAAAGGAATTGAAAATGGCGCGGTAGTTCGATAATTCGATTTCAAAATTCAAATGAATGTACCGGGTTCAAAATAAACCAGATTTTAGTGAAACCAAAAATATTTGAATCTAATTGGGAATATCTTTCCAACGAATCCGGAAAATTGAAATTTCATAGCGGGGATAAAAAGTTATGTCCAGTTGAAAATTCAGAATAGTCGCACTATGGAATTTCGGCCCTTAAAAACGGGCATTTTGCAAACGACCTCGGTTTTCGACGAAACCACTTTTGTTGGGTCCGTGATGTTAAGTTATTGCTACGTTTCAAATTTCGTAATTTTTCGAATTAATATGTGAGCATGGAAAAGGAAAACGCATTTGAACAGTTTCAGTTGATTTTTAATCGACTTGAAAATGGCCAATTTTCAACCGGTCTCGGAATTTGACGAAATTAGTTTTGTTAGGACCGTATCGTCAATACGAAGCTAGAAAATATTTTTCAGGGATTTTTCGGGTTAGTACACGACCCCGGTAAATTGGAATGTGTGTTAAAACTGAATATATAAAGATTTATATTTTAATTTAAAGAGAAACTGATCGAAATAGCCGAATCAGCTTACGATACATATCCCATTGTGTTCGGAATGGGGGTAATTAGCTATGGAGGACAGGCGGCGGGTCTCGTTACGAGGTCGAAATAAAAAGTACCTTTTTGAAATTAAATTAAATATAATAAATAAATAAAAACTCTCTCATCCTCCCTATTACCTCTCAGGCCCCCCTCTTTTCAAATCGATTTATAGAAATAAAAAAAAATAAGGAGAACGGGGGAGGAGCCACCGTCGCTCCTCCTACCACCGCGCCTTCGCGCCGCAGGCGCGACCACCGCCTCTAGCCTCCACCTCTTCTTCCTCCATCTTCCCTCCTCTTGCGTCTCCGTCCTTCCTCCTTCCCTCAAGCGCCACACGCGAGCCCCCCCTTCTCTCTCCTCTTGCCGCACCTCCTTCTCCCCCACCAGCGCCGCACTCCACCAGCGCCTCCCCCTCTCCGCCTATCGTCGCCCTCCTCCCTTCCTCTCTCTCCTCTTCCTCTTCTTCTCCAACGTGAAAACACTCCTCCACCACTCCTTCACCTCGTCAGCAAGGATTAAACCCCCTTCCTCCGATAATGAAGCAAGCATTTCCATCTTTATTATTTTATGATTTTTACAGTAAATATACGACTTTTATTTAAAAGAAAGCTAGGATTTTTATATGTAAGAAGGAAGTTTAAAATTCAAATTTTTATATGTGAAAAGGAAGTAAACAATGAAAAGTTTGAATTTTTTTTTACACATAGGAAAGACAAGATTTTGATACATGTATGATAAGTAAAAATATAATTTATATAGTAGAGATAGTAAAAATATAATTTTTATATAGTAGAGATAGTAAAAATATAATTTTATATATAGTAAAAATATAATTTTATATATAGTAGAAATAGTAAAAATATAATTTTTATATTAGTAGAAGAATAAAAATTCGATCTTTATATATGAAGTAGAAATAAAAACATGATTTTTATTTATTGGAATGAAGTGATAAAAATATAATTTTTATTATGAACAGCGTGAATAGGACTGCATTGGAATTTCGAACAGATCCAGACGATTCAGCAGTTCAAAAGAAAAGCACGGCGGAGTGGAACCCTCTGTGAGAACTCCTCACCTTTAATTTCCTTTTTCTAGTTAAAAATAAATACTAGGATGCAGACGATGTTTAGTAGCACCCGACACCCGTCGTCCACAGACCAATGGACGGCTTGTATGCTAGTTTGTTTGATTTTGATGTGTAGTTGATTGTGTGATGTGATGTGAAATGAAATAAAATATTTATATAGTTAAAAATATTTTATAGTTGAAAATAGAATTTTTAACGTGTATTTAAAATGAAATAACTATAAACAAATCGGACGATTTGTTTATATACACACATTTGACTGATACTGATTGGGACGATAAATTTTACACATCGCCCAACTGCATAAATAAAATCTGTGTTTAATTGTTTGAAACCCCACACGGGTATTGGGATGATATATGACATACACTAATCCCAATAATTAGTTGTATGTCGATCGATTGATTGACAGACTGTTATGAGCGTTAAATATTTATATTTGATGCTTATACAGTGTAGAATGCACTTTGGATAATGGTTGATTATTTGTCATTGTTGATATCTACATGCGTTGTATGGAAATCCATAGAAATAAAATCTATGGTAATTGATTGGGCCTCATTCCTGTTTTGAAATAGAATATTTGAAGAGAAATATTTTAATAAAATATTTGAGAAGAAATATTTGAAATGAAATATTTGAATAGAATATTCGAAATAGAAATATATAAAGCCGTGTTGATTAGATATGCGCTATTTTGACGCGAACGATATTTATATCGATTGTATTCGTTTTTATAATGAATATTGAAAAGTGATTTCAAAATTGAATATTTTGAAATGAAATTCGAATTAAATCGAAAAGAATTGAAATTCGAATTAAATTGAAAAGAATTGAAATTCGAATTAAATTGAAAAGGATTAAAATTCGAATTAAATTGAAGAGGATTGAAATTCGAATTAAATTGAAAAGAATTGAAATTCGAATTAAATTGAAAAGAATTGAAATTCAAATTAAATTGAAAAGGATTGAAATTCGAATTAAATTGAAAAGGATTAAAATTCAAATTAAATTGAAAAGAATTGAAATTCGAATTAGATTGCAATAGAATTGAAATCGTTTTGAATTGAATTTAAAACGTATTTAAAATTGAACTGAAATCGATTTGAATTGAAACCGATTTGAATTGAAATTGATTTGAATTGATATCGGGTTGAAATGAAATTAAAACGAATTTATATGGAATATTCAATTTTGATTTGAAATTGAATATGAAGTTGAAATCATTTTGAAAACGAATTTAAAACGATTTATAAAATACGTTTTAAAAGGAAATCGACGAAATATATATATAATATATATGTTATATATATAATGGCCTGAATAGAACGCGCCGCGCCGCAGCAGTTCGTGAATTTCGACCATTGACTTCGAATGGATATTGCGGGAGATCCGACCGTCGGATTCTCCTAAAACCGGAACCTTGGGTTCGTATCGAAAAGAGCTTTCTAACGAATATTTGAAATTAGAAATCTAACGGTTGGATTTGGAATTATGTCCAAATCAAATTTGGAAAAGGTCACTGTAAGTGCAGTTTGATGGCCGTTGATGGAAATCGACTGTACGGGCCTTGATAAAATTATTAAAAATAGTAATAATTTGTGTAAAATCATAAGAAATGATTTGTGAAAAATTAGGATGAAAAATTCCATATTTGAAAAAATAAAAATAGATTTTTATCGAAATGAACTAGTTTTGAACTAGAATAATAATTTATTTATTTTTAAAAAATAAATAAATTGGATTTGAAATGGTTTTGAAAATAACCAGAATTTCCAATAATTGAATTGGAATAGATTTGAATCGAAATTGTCTTCGGAATATTTCGATGTTGGATTTCGTGATGATACAGATATTGTTATGAGAATTTGAAAGATATATTGATATCGTTATTTCCATACGATATTTGTTGGTCGTAGAATTTGATATTGAATATAAGCTGGTATATTTTCTATTCAGAGCCTTGTATTTAATATCAATTGTGATTTGGGTTTGTCGTGAATGGTGTCTTCATTAACATTGTCCTTAAGCCCACTTGAGAAAAAGATTAAATCTTTTATTTAGATTTAATGAAGTGTACCAATTAAATAATATTTAATTGGAATTGAATTGGTATTGATTTCTGGGTTTATCGTGAACAGTGTTTTAAATAACACTCGTTCTTTAAACTGAAAATTAATGGAATGTGATTTTGGGTTGTCGTGAACGGTAACTTCAATAATACTGTTCTTAGACCCAACGGAGTTAAGAAAATCAGAAACTAATTGGAGATTAGTAAGTTGAATGGTTTCTGTGTATTGATCTTATGTTGGTTTCGGCCTTCGGGGTTAATACTTAGGGAATTGCTCACTTGCTAATTTACGGTTAGGGACTGATTGAAATGTGATGTGATTTTTGGGTTTATCGTGAACTGTGTTTTAAATGACATTGATTCTTTAACCCAGTTAAAGATTAAAAATAAGTGGAGTTTTAATGAATCTTTAATTAGATTGAAAAGATCGAGAATGGAGCATCACCAGTTTTGCTCCAGGCGATAGTTAAATCTTTAATTAGATTTGAACGTGAAATGGTAATTGAATTTACCGATAACATAGTGGTGTTAGATATGAAGTATTACCAGTTTTACTTCATGGGATGAATAGGTTGGGATTGGGAAATAAAATAAATGATTACTTCGGTGTGGTTCGCTGATCCCGACTAGTTTGATTTGATATTCAAAAGAAAGATTAAAGAATAAATTTAAAGAATTTATCTTTGATAAAATTAATTGGAACCTTTCCCTAAGAATGTGAAATTTAGAAACTAACTGTAGGTTAGTTGAGAAGAATGGTTTCCTGTGTATTGATCTGATGTTGGTTTCGGCCTTCGAGGTTAATATTTAGGGAATTGTTCTCTTACTAATTTACGGTTAGCGACTGATGAATTGGAATGAGGCGTATATTGTGTTTGTGTAACACTTGTTTATTATATATGCGAGTTATTCAGAAAGGCCGGGTTTAGCCCATTCTGAATAACAGATTCGACGTGAGTCGAAGATGAAGACGGTGGTTGAAAACAGGAGGTCTTCACGTCGTTTGGGTGATTACTGATGATCTTGATTGGGCGGTACACCCAAGAGGAGGGAACCAGTTAGTGGTCGTCCAGACGTACTTGGAGATCGATGGATATGCGAGGTACTAGGTGCCTCCGGTTTCGTTCAGACCCAGAACGAACTTGTAAATGGACTGTGTGTCTGACATTGGATTTTGTTCTGTGTGGTTGATTTCTATTAAATATATATCTGTTTGGCGGCGGAGAATTTATTCTCTTACTTAACGCCCTTCTCTGAGACGTACGAGATCAGGGGTTATATATTGATGGATATCAAACGCATGGAGTGAATTGCCTATGTGGCATGCCTATATGGCAATTGATCAAGGCTTCTGTTGAAAAGCAAAGTCTTGTGGTTGATGATCAAAGCACGGCCTGTGTGGCATAGCTTTGTGTAGCGTTGATTCGCGAGCCTCACACCCCGGTTGTGAACCAAAAATGGGAGAGGACCTCAGGGAGGGCATGCGTTTCCTTCTAGTTAGAAGTGGTGTCAGTGGTTTTACACGCCTTGACGAGTTTGACTTATGTGGTTGTTGCTGTTGCAAGGCACCTCAGATATATCGGTGACTATGTGAAGCCGATGGAGTCATTCGTTGGCTCATTACGCCCCAAAGGGCGGGGAAACGCAGTGTTCAGGATTTAAGTTTAATCCACATCGATGGACCGACCCTGTCGCTCCAAGGGTCGATGCGCTCTGACCTGAGACATGGGATAGATTGTCTCGAATCGGTAGAGGACTATCTTTTGCCTCGGTTCACAGATGGAAATCCAATTTCCAAATACGTGATTTTGCGGTTTTAATTGTAGAACTAGTATGGCGACATGATATATGGTACCCATGCCGTCTATGATTGATACTTATGATTTGAAGTTGTTTTATACACTATGCACTTATAATAGTATCAAATGATTTGTTTTAAACGTACTAAGCATGTTTGACTATTATAAGGGAAAACCCTATCCTCTAGCTTGCGTTGCGTTGTGTGATGGGACCTGGGTCTTATAATAGATTCATTGTTCTTTATTTATCATTGCGCTGTTTGTTTTATGCACTGGTATTCTTGGGAGGAAACCCGTTCCGTGTTATACGGCATGGTCCCTTGTTTTACCTAACTTTAAAATAAAGATTAATAACTGTTTTAGTTCTCACACCAGTCCCATGACTGACCTGGAGTTTATTGTTTTAACATAAACTCTGGGTGCCCTTATTTTGATACGGGCAGCTAGTAGTTTTGGTTTTGCAGATTTATATTCACAGGATCCTGATTTACAGCTGGAACGATACTCGGGAAGCTCTGTATCCATGTATTACTTCTAGTTGTGTTTTGTATTATTTTCCGCTGCGATGTATTTAAATGAAATTTAAATCTCTGATATTTTCTGTGTAATATTTGTTCATGCTCTGTATATTCTTGTATTCTGATGGAATTGTTGTAATAAACAATGAAATGTTCTTCTGTCTGCGTTCTTTTGTGTGTTGTTCTCAAAGTATCCGCTCTTTCCTTACCGGGGAAGTTACGAGTCCTTTCATTTGGTATCAGAGCTTTGTTTTACAGAGCTCGAGAACAAGCCACATTAGAACCATACGAAAGAATTTATCAGATATTGGATTAGTAATATCCAATGAGAATTACTCATTAGAGATAGGATCAGTAGTATCCTAGAACGAGTGTGAAGAGTATATATTTTTTTTAAAAAAATTTGAAAACAAACTTTGTTTTAAAAATTAAATTCAAGTATATGTATTTGAATATTTTATTTGTATTGAATTTGGACAATCCAATATATAAAGATTTTGCATACGCGCCTAGCTAGCGTGTATTCGAAGTTTTAATATACTGGATAGATATAGAATCACACTCTAGTCGCCCGGAGATGATTCTAATGATAGTTCGAACATCATCAAAATTGGTATTCGAGTTTCGAAGGTGTGATATTTATATATTTCCTATTGACTGGTGTGATAACCAAAACTAGATAGGGTTTATTATTGTGATTTGGCATCAAAAACATGATTCTTTGACTATGTATCAAAATTATGAATTTGAAATGATAATCAACTAATTGATTGCTGGTTGTGTTGTTTGATTATAGTTTGACTAATTAAAATGTTGAACCTTTAGCCAAATTGTATCAAATAGTGAATTGTATTGAAAATTTGTCGCATTTGCATGCATATACATGCACTTACATTGAATAGGTCATAGCGAGGAGGCTAGAGCAGAAGAATAAAATTGTTTGCCCGACAAATAGGTACATGTTTACCATAATTTACTGTTTTGTTTGGGTGATGATGATTTTATGAGCCGATTGGCTTTTTCTTTTTCTTTTGGATTGAAGAATACCATGGGAGGCTATATGAAATATCCCGAAGTCCCCGGTGTAGGGGAGGTTATGGCGAAATTTTTCGAAAATTTAGGGTGTTAGCCAAATTTTTGAAAAATTCGAAAAGTTCTTAGAAACTGAAAAGTTGAAGAACTTAAGCGATAATTAAAATAATGAAAGTTGAGTTGATTTGTTAAACAACTTTCGGCTTCGTTCCTTTTCGGGGATGAGAAGTTTTAAGTGGGGGAGATTGTAATAACCCGGAAATCTGGGCCAATTTAAAATTTTTATTTTGGCTATTTTAATGAATTTTGAATATTTAAAATGAATTATTTTAAATAATAACGATGATGAATTTATTTTGAATAGAATTCGAACATATATATTCGTTTTAATCGACGATAGAATATAACTATTTATTTTAGAATATAAAAGGAATTGAAAATTGCGCGGTAGTTCGATAATTCGATTTCAAAATTCAAATGAATGTACCGGGTTCAAAATAAACCAGATTTTAGTGAAACCAAAAATATTCGAATCTAATTGGGAATATCTTTCCAACGAATCCGAAAAATTGAAATTTCATAGCAGGGGTAAAAAGTTATGTCCAGTTGAAAATTCAGAATAGTCGCGCTATGGAATTTCGGCCCTTAAAAACGGGCATTTTGCAAACGACCTCGGTTTTCGACGAAACCACTTTTGTTGGGTCCGTGATGTTAAGTTATTGCTACGTTTCAAATTTCGTAATTTTTCGAATCAATATGTGAGCATGGAAAAGGAAAACACGTTTGAACAGTTTTAGTTGATTTTTAATCGACTTGAAAATGGCCAATTTTCAACCGGTCTCGGAATTTGACGAAATTAGTTTTGTTAGGACCGTATCGTCAATACGAAGCTAGAAAATATTTTTCTGGGATTTTTCGGGTTAGCATGCGACCCCGGTAAATTGAAATGTGCGTTAAAACTGAATATATAAAGATTTATATTTTAATTTAAAGAGAAACTGATCGAAATAGCCGAATCAGTTTACGATATATATCCCATTGTGTTCGGAATGGGGGTAATTAGCTATGGAGGACAGGCGGCGGGTCTCGTTACGAGGTCGAAATAAAAAGTACCTTTTTGAAATTAAATTAAATATAATAAATAAATAAAAACTCTCTCATCCTCCCTATTACCTCTCAGGCCCCCCTCTTTTCAAATCGATTTATAGAAATAAAAAAAAGAAGGAGAAAGGGGGAGGAGCCGCCGTCGCTCCTCCTACCAACGCGCCTCCGCGCCGCAGGCGCGGCCACCGCCTCCAGCCTCCACCTCTTCTTCCTCCATCTTCCCTCCTCTTGCGTCTCCGTCCTTCCTCCTTCCCTCAAGAGCCACACGCGAGCCCCCCTTCTCTCTCCTCTTGCCGCACCTCCTTCTCCCCTACCAGCGCCGCACTCCACCAGCGCCTCCCCCTCTCCGCCTGCCGTCGCCCTCCTCCCTTCCTCTCTCTCCTCTTCCTCTTCTTCTCCAACGTGAAAACACTCCTCCACCACTCGTTCACCTCGTCAGCAAGGACTAAACCCCCTTCCTCCGATAACGAAGTAAGCATTTCCATCTTTATTATTTTATGATTTTTACAGTAAATATAGGACTTTTATTTAAAAGAAAGCTAGGATTTTTATATGTAAGAAGGAAGTTTAAAAATCAAATTTTTATATGTGAAAAGGAAGTAAACAATGAAAAGGTTGAAATTTTTTTTACATAGGAAAGACAAGATTTTGATACATGTATGATAAGTAAAAAAAATAATTTATATAGTAGAGATAGTAAAAATATAATTTTATATATAGTAAAAATATAATTTTATATATAGTAGAAATAGTAAAAATATAATTTTTATATTAGTAGAAGAATAAAAATTCGATCTTTATATATGAAGTATAAATAAAAACATGATTTTTATTTATTGGAATGAAGTGATAAAAATATAATTTTTATTATGAACAGCGTGAATAGGACTGCATTGGAATTTCGAACAGATCCAGACGATTCAGCAGTTCAAAAGAAAAGCACGGCAGAGTGGAACCCTCTGTGAGAACTCCTCACCATTAATTTTCTTTTTCTAGCTAAAAATAAATACTAGGATGCAGACGGTGTTTAGTAGCACCCGACATCCTCGTCCACAGACCAATGGACGGCTTGTATGCTAGTTTGTTTGATTTTGATGTGTAGTTGATTGTGTGATGTGAAATGAAATAAAATATTTATATAGTTAAAAATATTTTATAGTTGAAAATAGAATTTTTAACGTGTATTTAAAATGAAATAACTATAAACAAATCGGACGATTTGTTTATATACACACATTTGACTGATATTGATTGGGATGATAAATTTTACACATCGCCCAACTGCACAAATAAAGTCTGTGTTTGATTGTTTGAAACCCCACACGGATATTGGGATGATATATGACATACACTAATCCCAATAATTAGTTGTATGTCGATCAATTGATTGATAGACTGTTATGAGCGTTAAATATTTATATTTGATGCTTATACAGTGTAGAATGCACTTTGGATGATGGTTGATTATTTGTCATTGTTGATATCTACATGCGTTGTATGGAAATCCATAGAAATAAAATCTATGGTAATTGATTGGGCCTCATTCCTGTTTTGAAATAGAATATTTAAAGAGAAATATTTGAATAAAATATTTGAGAAGAAATTTTTGAAACGAAATTTTTGAATAGAATATTCGAAATAGAAATATATAAAGCCGTGTTGATTAGATATGCGCTATTTTGACGCGAACGATATTTATATCGATTGTATTCGTTTTTATAATGAATATTGAAAAGTGATTTCAAAATCGAATATTTTGAAATGAAATTCGAATTAAATTGAAAAGAATTGAAATTCAAATTAAATTGAAAAGAATTGAAATTCGAATTAAATCGAAAAGAATTGAAATTCGAATTAAATTGAAAAGAATTGAAATTCGAATTAAATTGAAAAGGATTAAAATTCGAATTAAATTGAAGAGGATTGAAATTCAAATTAAATTGAAAAGAATTGAAATTCGAATTAAATTGAAAAGAATTGAAATTCGAATTAAATTGAAAAGGATTGAAATTCGAATTAAATTGAAAAGGATTAAAATTCAAATTAAATTGAAAAGAATTGAAATTCGAATTAGATTGCAATAGAATTGAAATCGTTTTGAATTGAATTTAAAACGTATTGAAATTGAACTGAAATCGATTTGAATTGAAACCGATTTGAATTGAAATTGATTTGAATTAAAATCGGGTTGAAATGAAATTAAGACGAATTTATATGGAATATTCAATTTTGATTTGAAATTGAATATGAAGTTGAAATCGTTTTGAAAATGAATTTAAAACGATTTATAAAATACGTTTTAAAAGGAAATCGACAAAAAATATATATAATATATATATATTATATATATAATGGCCTGAATAGAACGCGCCACGCCGCGGCAGTTCGTGAATTTCAACCATTGACTTCGAATGGATATTGCAGGAGATCCGACCGTCGGATTCTCCTAAAACCGGAACCTTTGGTTCGTATCGAAAAGAGCTTTCTAACGAATATTTGAAATTAGAAATCTAATGGTTGGATTTGGAATTATGTCCAAATCAAATTTGGAAAAGGTCGCTGTAAGTGCAGTTCGATGGCCGTTGATGGAAATCGACTGCACGGGCCTTGATAAAATTATTAAAAATAGTAATAATTTGTGTAAAATCATAAGAAATGATTTGTGAAGAATTAGGATGAAAAATTCCATATTTGAAAAAATAAAAATAGATTTTTATCAAAATGAACTAGTTTTGAACTAGAATAATAATTTATTTATTTTTTAAAAATAAATAAATTGGATTTGAAATGGTTTTGAAAATAACCAGAATTTCCAATAATTGAATTGGAATAGATTTGAATCGAAATTGTCTTCGGAATATTTCGATGTTGGATTTCGTGATGATACAAATATTGTTATGAGAATTTGAAAGATATATTAATATCTTATTTCCATACGATATTCGTTGGTCGTAGAATTTGATATTGAATATAAGCCGGTATATTTTCTATTCAGAGCCTTGTATTTAATATCAATTGTGATTTGGGTTTGTCGTGAATGGTGTCTTCATTAACACTGTCCTTAAGCCCACTGGAGAAAAAGATTAAATCTTTTATTTAGATTTAATGAAGTGTACCAATTAAATAATATTTAATTGGAATTGAATTTGTATTGATTTTTGGGTTTATCGTGAACAGTGTTTTAAATAACACTCGTTCTTTAACCCGATAATTAATGGAACGTGATTTTGGGTTGTCGTGAACGGTATCTTCAATAATACTGTTCTTAGACCCAACGAAGTTAAGAAAATCAGAAACTAACTGGAGATTAGTAAGTTGAATGGTTTCTGTGTATTGATCTGATGTTGGTTTCGGCCTTCGGGGTTAATACTTTGGGAATTGCTCACTTGCTAACTTACGGTTAGGGACTGATTGAAATGTGATGTGATTTTTGGGTTTATCGTGAATTGTGTTTTAAATGACATTGATTCTTTAACCCAGTTAAAGATTAAAACTAAGTGGAGTTTTAATGAATCTTTAATTAGATTGAAAAGATCGAGAATGGAGCATCACCAGTTTTGCTCCAGGCGATAGTTAAATCTTTAATTAGATTTGAACGTGAAATGGTAATTGAATTTACCGATAACACCGTGGTGTTAGATATGAAGTATTACCAGTTTTACTTCATGGGATGAATAGGTTGGGATTGGGAAATAAAATAAATGATTACTTCAGTGTGGTTCGCTGATCCCGACTAGTTTGATTTGATATTCAAAAGAAAGATTAAAGAACAAAATTAAAGAATTTATCTTTGATAAAATTAATGGGAACCTTTCCCTAAGAATGTGAAATTTAGAAACTAACTGTAGGTTAGTTGAGAAGAATGGTTTCCTGTGTATTGATCTGATGTTGGTTTCGGCCTTCGGGGTTAATATTTGGGGAATTGTTCTCTTACTAATTTACGGTTAGCGACTGTTGAATTGTAATGAGGCGTATATTGTGTTTGTGTAACACTTGTTTATTATATACGCGAGTTAATCAGAAAGGTCGGGTTTAGCCCATTTTGAATAACTGATTCGACGTGAGTCGAAGATGAAGACGGTGGTTGAAGACGGGAGGTCTTCACGTCGTTTGGGTGGTTACTGATGATCTTGATTGGGCGGTACACCCAAGAGGAGGGAATCAGTTAGTGGTCGTCCAGACGTACTTGGAGATCGATGGATATGCGAGGTACTAGGTGCCTCCGGTTTCGTTCAGACCCAGAACGAACTTGTAAATGGACTGTGTGTTTGACATTGGATTTTGTTATGTGTGGTTGATTTCTATTAAATATATATCTGTTTGGCGGCGGAGAATTTATTCTCTTGCTTATAGCCCTTCTCTGAGACGTACGAGCTCAGGGGTTATATATTGATGGATATCAAACGCATGGAGTGAATTGCCTGTGTGGCATGCCTATGTGGCAATTGATCAAGGCTTCTGTTGAAAAGAAAAGTCTTGTGGTTGATGATCAAAGCACGGCCTGTGTGGCATAGCTTTGTGTAGCGTTGATTCGCGAGCCTCACACCCCGGTTGTGAACCAAAAACGGGAGAGGACCTTAGGGAGGGCATGCGTTTCCTTCTAGTTAGAAGTGGCGTCAGTGGTTTTACACACCTTGACGAGTTTGACTTATGTGGTTGTTGCTGTTGCAAGGCACCTCAGATATATCGGTGACTATGTGAAGCCGATGGAGTCATTCGTTGGCTCATTTACGCCCCAAAGGGCGAGGAAACGCAGTGTTCAGGATTTAAGTTTAATCCACATCGGTGGACCGGCCCTGTCGCTCCAAGGGTCGATGCGCTCTGACCTGAGACATGGGATAGATTGTCTCGAATCGGTAGAGGACTATCTTTTGCCTCGGTTCACAGATGGGAATCCAATTTCCAAATACGTGATTTTGCGGTTTTAATTGTAGAACTAGTATGGCGACATGATATATGGTACCCATGCCGTCTATGATTGATACTTATGATTTGAAGTTGTTTTATACACTATGCACTTATAATAGTATCAAATGATTTGTTTTAAACATACTAAGTGTGTTTGTCTATTATAAGGGAAAACCCTATCCTCCGGCTTGTGTTGCATTGTGTGATGGGACCTGGGTCTTATAATAGCTTCATTGTTCTTTATTTAGCATTGCGCTGTTTGTTTTATGCACTGGTATTCTTGGGAGGAAACCCATTCCGTGTTATACGGCGTGGTCCCTTGTTTTACCTAACTTTAAAATAAAGATTAATAACTGTTTTAGTTATCACACCAGTCCCATGACTGATCTGGAGTTTATTGTTTTAACCTAAACTCTGGGTGCCCTTATTTTGACACGGGCAACTAGTAGTTTTGGTTTTGCAGATTTATATTCACAGGATCCTGATTTACAGCTGGAACGATACTCGAAAAGCTTTGTATTCGTGTATTACTTCTAGTTGTGTTTTGTATTATTTTCCGCTGCGATGTATTTAAATGAAATTTAAATCTCTGATATTTTCTGTGTAATATTTGTTTATACTCTGTGTATTCTTGTATTATGATGGAATTGTTGTAATAAACAATGAAATGTTCTTCTGTCTGCGTTCTTTTGTGTGTTGTTCTCAAAGTATCCGCTCTTTCCTTACCGGGGAAGTTACGGGTCCTTTCAGAGGTGCATATGAAAACTTAGTGAATGTGCCTTCCTTTATCCCCTAAAAGGGTAACTATAGCACAGTCGCCGGATTCTTCGAAGGTGTTCTTCCGGAACTGGAAGCTTTGGTTATTTGCAAGAGAAGTGAGATTATAGGAGCTCCCGGCTTCTTGAAACCATCTAAGGAAATTGTCTTCTTTCGGATTGGATGTCCACTTGTAGAAGGTATTATGTGGAGGCTAAATCTCCCGGCATATCCCCCTCAGGTAGTTCGAAAGTGTACTAAGCTCGATGACTATTGTACTGGTGACTATGCCCTTTAGATTTCGCCGACAGAGGCTTTCCTTGCTAGAGAGGATCCTTTATTTCTTCAATTTCGATTCCTGAAGCAACTATTAAAGGAATGTTTTGATTGCGCAAAAGGCTTGCTGTCTTTAGCACCCCTTCACCTTAATTTTGACTTTTGGTTTCTGCTTGTTTATTTTGGTACTAACAATTTCCCATTGCAAGTAAAGGGGTGTTCTTGACCTTTCAAGTCATCTAGTCCAATTGGTAATTCTTCCTACACAACGATTCAACTTTCACGCCTTTTGGAATTTTGATCCACCCATTCAGATTTGATACAACATTCGCACCATCAATGATCTCCTTTTATAAATATTTATATCTTCCTTTTCATCTTCACATTCTTGCATTTGAAGAGATTATATACGAGAGTTAATGTTTTCAAAACTTTCAAATTATCTTAACTCATCAGAATTAAAGATCGAGGTAAATATTCCTGTTTGATTTCAGGATTTAAGTTTCAAGATCAGTTATGAACTTGATATTTCCTTTAAAACTATGAATCTTTAAATTTTGTTTTCAAATCAATTTTTTAATAATTGATCTGGAAGTCAATTACAAATACTTTAAATGTTCACATCCTCTATTGAAATCATGCTTAATTTTGAACCTCGACCTAGTTATTCCTCAATAATTTGAAATATTCTGCTTGTGGAGTGAATGTTTTAGGATAAAAATTTAGTTTTTCTCAATTTCAATTAGATGTGATCCGTTGGAGTTTATATTAGGTATTCAGGCTCGAACTTGAAAATTATTAAATCGATTTTAGTAGTAAGACCCTTTCCCCTTTACCGAAGGCCTTCCTAAATATTCTTATTATTGTGGCATATCTATTATTTTGATTGCACATAGTGATGAATAGTGACGGTTAAAGGGATTTGATAAGGACGAAAGGTCCCTTTTTGTAATTAGCATAATCTTACTCTTTTACCATTTTGCATTATTATAACTGAAACAATATCACTTGGCAGTGTTATGTCTGACAAGACAAAAAGGATTAAGAAGGCTAGTTCTAAGGCTTTGACTACTAGCAAAAGTGAACCTTCTCAAAAGGTTCTATAAGAAGCCCCGCCTAGGCTTGTTGTTTTTGAGAAACACTCCATTATTTCCTCCTAGGATGAGGTTAATTCAATACCAGGGGATTTCTTTAACTACTGCTTTTTGACCGCTTTAAGTCGGTAATCAAACCTACTCGCACCGTTCACAAAGACAGATTGCTATTGGGGGTAGTAACACATTAGAATAGAAACAAATAACTTTTATTGCAATAACAATAATTTTACATCAGAGTTACAATGATATATCAAAGTATAATAAATTCTCAGCGGAAAATACAATGAATCTAGCGGAAGAACACAAAATGATCCAATTATAGCTCCAGTCTAAATCTAGCATCGACTTTAAAACTAACTCCAAGACTATCCACAAACCCTAACTACTAGGATGCTCGTGTAGAAAAATATGGGTCCCCTAGAGTTTAGGTGGAAGAACAATAAACTTCAGGTCAGTCATGGGACTGGTGTGAGAAACTAAAATGGTTATACTTTAAAGTGAGGTAAATCATAAGACCACGCCGTATAACACGGAACAAGTTTTTTCCTTATGAATACCAATGCATAAATATTCGCAATGCTTTTTAGAAAATAAAGCTACTATAAGGTCTCGCGGCACAAACACAATGCAAAAGCAGACTTGAGCGAGGTTTCTCCTTATGATAACTAAAAATGCTTGATATGCAAAAACTATTTGATATTATTATTAGTGCATAGTGTGGAAAATCACTTCGCAAGTAAGTATATCAATCTTAGCTAGCATAATATCCCATACTATTATGTTGGTATAGGTTACAATAAAAATCTTAATCTTATGGGCTTGTAGTGGAGAATGGATTTCCAACAAATGACTATGCTAAGGAACTTCCTTATCTGATGGGTACACCTCTAGAGGGATGTTCCGAGAAATTTCTACTCTCTTCCAACACAAGGACGACTTACCTCTATAACTAGGTAACTAACTTTCATGTGTATGCCATCTCCTGGTCTACCAATCTTTACCCGGGGGCCCGAACTTTAACAGCCACATAAGTAGAAGTTGCCACATAAGTAAATAGCTGGGCTTCATACCATGGTACACTTGTTATCTAGAAGGAAATGATCATGCCAATAACGTTGCTGCATCTTTTCCTGTTTCGGTTATTTCTGAGGTGTGAGGCTTGACGAAGTCTCCTTACACAAAGCTATGATTTATCTTAAAGCCATGCTTTGATCATCTGCAACTCAATCTCTTGGCATGCCACATTATCATTTCATAACATGTAATTGATAATCAATAACTATATCACCTTTGAGTTCATACATTACAAAGAAGGGTGTTAAGCTAAGAGAATACTTCTCCGCCACTAAACAAAAACATGTTTAGTTAAAATCAATCAATATATTACATGATACAATGTCAGGCACATATCCATACAAGTTCGTTCTCGGACTGAACGAAACCGAAGACGCTTTATTCGAAAATCTGGAAAATTTCCAAGTATGACTGGACCACTGTTATAATATAACCTCATAGTGGGTGTACATCCCAAGACATTAACAAGAAGTCTATTCGATGTGAAGATTTCTGGCCTTCAACCATCATGTTTAATATCTTTATTTTGCTCCATTTCATCGTATCATTATCCGAAATGGTTTTTGGAAAGAAATCAAATCCGAGTCTTTCCCAATAATGAGCGCAATTTTAAAACAATATGGATTATATACGATTTCTATTAAGTCTCCCATCGCTTAATTTTAGTTAATCATAACCTTCTTATCTTTAACAAATCTTACTTGATAATTTCCTTGATCCAAAAATCCATTTCTTTAAACCCAAACTTAACCAGGGTTCCTTTTAAATTCTTATTCAAATTAAGTCTTTACTTAAAATATTTATTTCATAAATCCACCTTTTAAACATACCTTTCCAAACCAAGGGTAATTAGGCCTTGTTAATCTTAATAAACATTTTCCATAGATTTACTTAGGTTAACCCGACGTATTAAAGCCTTCATTGATTCCTTGATTAAGAATTATTTCGAAGATCATTAATTAATCTTTGACAAGGCTAAAACAGATTGATATCTAATATAAGATTTGTATAGAGATTATTTCAGATTATATCCAATATCTACTCTCATTATCAACAAATACTATAAGTGGAATAACGTTATAAATACCTCTCAAATTCTTCAAATAGTATAAGTTTAACTACGAATTTTGATATCGGATATCCAAATCCAATTTATTATAATTGGAAAATTAAGTTTATATTTTAAATAAAATATTTAAAGTATCACTAAAACACTAGACTATCCATTTGAAAATGTTTACAAAATGTTTGGATAGAAATCCTTGTTATTTAATATTGGAAAGCGTTGCAAAAGAAATACAAAAGCATTGCAAAAGTGTTTTCAAATGGCTTATATTGACTATTTGATAAAAAACGTTTTTATTATCCAAAACTTAATATTTTCAATCCAAATAATTTTAAATAATTTATTATGATTTATCACGATTTTTCCATATTTCTAATAATTTTTATAAAGCCATTCTACCTGTTTCCAATTACGGTCACTGAACAACAAAACCACGATTTTATTTAAAACTTGTTTTTGGATATAATTGAAAATCTATAAGTTGAAATCCAAAATTTCTTTTTCTTTTTGAAAGCTATTACATTAGAAAGAAAACATTTTTCGTTTCAAGTAAATCCGATTTAAATTGCACACGTTATAATCGTTTGAAGTTTATGGTCGAAATTCGCAAACTACCACTGCACGACTAGCTCTATTCTGACCATATTGTAACTTTAGAACAAAATTTACCTAGTTTACTTCTAATATGATTATAAATTTTATAAAACTTATAGATAACTTATTCAAAGCAATAGTTTCAAATTTTTTAACTTCAAAATCAATTATAAGCGAAACTGAATACTTTTGTATTTTAGTATTAATATAATAATATTATTTTTAAAAATTTATCCTTTGAACCTCAAACTTTGCATAAATCAAAGTAGGTATTATATAAGATCTTCAGAGTTACCGATTTGAGTTTAAAACATCGTTTATATATATCTAACTCAAATTTAGTTTTGAAATTTACTATTCAAAATCGATTTCGAAGTTGAACAAGCCATTTATAATCAAAATCTCTTTCAATTTCATTTCCTCTATTTGAAAAATTGTTTATAAACACTTTAATTTCATTTCTAAACCATTTCAGATTTAAAATTCCAAACATTATTTTCGGACCTTATTTCCACTTTAAATTAATATAAAACCCATTTATATTTCCAAATGAGAAAGAGACTTAACTAATCACCTAATAATTCCATAGTTCAAGGTGTAATAGGCGTGTGATGACATTAAAACAATAAATGCAATCAAATGAAAATCCATAGTAAAAATTAACAATAGTATTAATGAATGTTATTAACTACGGTACGAGCACTACGGTAATTAACGTTCTTCAGTTATTGATAGAACTAACTATACAACCATTCATCCAACATCAAGAAGCTATTATTTAACAGTTATATAACTATATATAAATATAATGTGTAGAGTTTCTCACTGGCATTTCCACTCCTTCTAGCTTTACGATAGGACAACCTAGCTAACTGTTATTGCCCCATACTGAATATTGTCCTGCACATACTTCTTTGACAATAATATTATATATATATATAATTGGAGGGAGAAGGTTAGGGGGTAGGTGATAATGTGGCAAGGGAAGGGAGAATGTCGAATGTGGGGGGTGTTTGGGAGGCCGAAGGTGGCCGGAGGAGTAGGGGGTTGGTTGATCGGAGGTAGGCCGAGGGAGGAGGGGCACTAGGTCGTGAAAAGAAAGGGAGAAGGGGGGAGAAAAGGAGGAAGAAGGAGAAGTGGATGGGGAAAAATGGTGAGAAGGGGTATCCTTTTATGGGCTTAGGGAAAGGAAAAAATGGGAAAACATTAAAGGACACATGTCCTAAGGTTTACATGCAAAAAGACACCTAGTAAGGAAACTTGTTTTGTCCTAAGCAATGTATGTTGTCATGAATTTTGTCACAGTTTGCTAACACTTTAAAGTGTTGCAAATTTGAAACATCTTATTAGCATTTCTAAATATGATTCCTAGGTTACCGATTAATAATTTCAACATCCAACAACTAGTGTTAACAAAACCTGACAATGTTATCAACTTATTTTTCGATTAAACTTACTAATTCAAAAATAATTATTTTATTTTATAATACATGTTTAGATTTTATATTTGACTACAAATTATATTTTAAAATAGTTTTGTTAATACATTCTTGAAAAATTCGTTATAACAAAAGCTAGTAAATCCTTGCCAGTATTTTACCCATATATTTAAAAATTTTAAATATCCAATTTTGTTACTTAAACCATATTAATATTAAAACCAAATTAAAAATTTATTTTATATATTCATAATCTTAGTTTTAAATGACCAAAAATCCTGGATCGTTACAATCTCCCTCTTAAAACTTTTCATCCTCGAAAAGGATATGTTAAAATCGTAAATATACAGACAATCTCATATATAAAATAAGTTATAGTATTTCAAACTCAAGGTTCTAAAAAAAATTTTTATACATAAATTTGAATAAATTCTTGCACTTGAAAAGAATAAAGAAATCCCGTCCTCTCAATGGAAATGAAGGGTGGAATATCAAAATGCATAAGTCAGCAACAGAATGTCATATAAGCTGAATACTCATACCATAGCACAAAAAATGGTACGAATAATCTATAAACAAAATATCGTGCTATAGTTAGCCAAAAATGTTATATCTAAATTACCACTAGAGCACATAATGCATTTGTGGTAAACTATCATGTACATAGTCCTATCCTACCAACCTGAGCACGTACTACGTACTTGAGGTGTGGTTTATATATAACAACAAGAAGCATACTGTCCAAAATGTGCTAGTCCGAAAAAATATCCTAGCCCAAAATATATCCTAGTGTTATCTAAGCATTTAAGACAATCATATATGCAATATCTACAATGTCTCCTAAACCCCAAAACAATGACCTCCCACTAACTAAGCATCCGATTCATCATCAGATGAGCCTGATAAATCCATCTCCTCAGACATGTCATCGGCGAAGTCCTCGTCCGTATCATCCATGGACTCATCATCAGCAAGATACCCATTCTCATCAATAACCTCACCCTCATCTTCCTCGAACTCAGGCGCCAAATCCTACTCTGGAACCTCATCATCAGGAATAGGCTCTACATGACCGTCTATTGGTCCATCAAACTCCCCTACTCTGTCAAACTCACCTATGGGCTCTACGAGGTCGCCATCCGGATCCAACTTCTCCCCATCATCAGGTACATCCACACCCACTCACAAAGGACCTCCTGCCAAATCTCCTCGTCTTCGCACATAGTGCAACGTCTCGGATTTTTAATGGTTTAATAATTAATTTATTCAATTATTTGGATATTGATTTGGTAATTTAAATGTCTGGAATTAAATAATTTTGAATATTTAATTAATATAAATAGTGGCACAATAAATTCAATTTTGAAGTAGTCGGAAATAAGTTGAAATTGCAATATTGTGTGAATTGGACAATGTAAAAAATTTAATTTTGAATTATAACAACAAATTTATTTATAAAACGACGTTTGAACGTATACAATAATTAAATTTAAAACGAGCTCATAATGTCACGACAGTTCGTAATTTAATGTTCTAAGCTTCAAATGAGTATATAGGATTTGTTATAAGTCAGATTTCTTTGAAACAAGAAACGTTTGAATCTATCGAACTATATTTTTCTAATGGAAGTGAAAAATAGAGATTTTGTCTTGTAGATTGTGAGTTATGACCATATCAATTTTTCAGAAAGTCGCTATGGAATCGTATATAAATCATAACGATTTATTTAAAAAAATAAAAGTATTTTAACCAAATATCGATTTAATAATGAATTTTTATAATGTTGAGTTTAAAAACCAGACATGTTTATTTTGAAGCTATATGATATTTTATTTGGATATATACAATAATATTAATTATTATTATTAAGTTGAATTGTTTTTGAATTTATTATTATTTATTGGTTTTATTCAAGCCTTAAAAGTATCCATTTTTAAAAAAACCTCTGTTTTTTGATGAAACGAATTTTATTTAATTCGTAATGACTAACTATTACTAGATTTCAAATTTCGTGACAATTGAAGTTGTTTTATGACCATGAGAAATTAAAATGTGAATTAATCAATTATTTGACTTTAAGACAACACATTTGTGCAAACGAACTCGGATTTCGATGAAACAAGTTTCATTGAGTCTGTAATGTCATAACTGGATGTCCATTTTCATCGCAATTGGATATTATATGTGATCGTATGAATTTTTAAATGACTAATGTAAACAGTGATTGAGTCAAAATGGATTTAAAAGTAAAAAAATATTTCTCTCCTCTATAAATACACCATCATTCTTCACCCAACCCTACTATTTTCTTTCCTTGGTCAACAGCAAAAAATACTGTTGCCACCATTTTAAAGCAAACGTTAGTTTCAAAAATTCACACAAATTCAAATAAAGATCTAAAAATCATAAAACCAATTTTGTTGATCTCCTTTTGGTAAGAACTTCACGCTGATATAGTTTTTATGGTATTCGATCGTTATATTGTTTGTTGGAAATGAGATAACGGGAATTAGGATTAAAGTTTTTGGAATTTATGATTTTCGATTGAGGTTCTTGTTGTTATAATGGGATTGTGGTGGGGAAATGAAGTTTTTATGCGCGAAGTTTTGGGGGGAATGAATGGTTTTCACTGTTATGTGGGTTTCAAACTGGAAAACGCGGCTTTAGGGAAGGCATCGAATTGATTTTGATGGAGATGGGATGAATGAGATTTTGATGGGATGTTAATGGTATATTTTGTTTGATTTATTTTGGATTATGGAAGGAGAATGGTTTGTAATGAAATCGGCATGAAGCAGCAGTGTTCGAGTTATAGCTGGGGAAGAAGATGGATGAGTGAATGTTTAAATGTGGATTAAGGAAATTTAAGGTTAATTATTTAATTAACTATTGATTTAATGACATTGTAATGTATACAAAATTGTAAAATTGATAACTTTTGCATACATGATTAGAATCTGATGAAACAAGATCCTTTAGGATCATATGGAAGCGGGCTATGCTTGAACCTAGTTGAGAGAGATTTGGAGCTCGTTTGAAATTATGGCAGAATAAGATGCCTGATATAAACTATCAGAAATTAATCGTTATTCAACAATTAAAGAACCAAAGTGAGTAAACTCACTAACTCTGTCCAGTTTATAATTTTATAAACATATTTTAAAATTGATATGTGATGATTGTTTGAATGAATTGATATATTATTATCAATTGTTTCTATTATATATATAATAGTTATATTTAAGGTTGGTAGTTGGATATCCCCGCACATTTTAGCGCATAAGACCCTATGCGCCTCGCACAATAATGGATGACCTTCTATATCGTGATATTTCGTCTTGAAGAGAAATTGGTATTATTTATGTTGACTAACATTTGTGGATGCAGGAAAAATAGGTTGGAGGAATCCAACTGGTTTCCTCAAAATTGTTATTGTTTGTTTTCATATATTGTGATATATGACGTGTTAAATGTTCTGTGATAGATTTGGTTATGTTGTATGTTTTAATAGCAATGGCCCTAGAATAATTGGTATTTAATATATTCAAAAGAAAGGAAAATGAATTTGGGTTTTAAAAGGATTTTTTTTTCAAAATAGAAATGCGATTTCGAATGGGCTAGAATATAATAACTTGGTTTTAATAATAAAAACATGTAGTTTAATTTATAAACAATGTTTATAAAAGAAGTGAGATAATTATCAATGGATACATTGGGAAGTAAATTGAAGAGTGAATTAAAAAGGAAACTGGAAATCGTTTTCAAAGGAAACGATGAAATTTATTCCAATGTTCGGAATGTGAATGGAATTGAAATAAATCCATAAGTATTTATAATTGGTGTTCGACTATGTCAAATTTCATAAAGTAGTTTATTTTTAGAAATTATATATTATATTATTCAAAAATTGACAAGATAATTAAAAATTGGTTTGAAACCGATATTTTATAGTCGAATGTAGAGCCGATATAAGGTTATAAGCTTGTTGGATAAATAAAAAGAGGTTTTGACGTATAAACGAAGTTTATGAATGAAGTGGAATATGAATTTGAATTTATAAAGCGACTCGTTAAACATGGTTTGAACCTGTAATAGTATTTACATATCAAATCAATATTTAATTTGATATAATGAGTCCATATTTCTACAAAGGAATAACTTTCAAATTTTAAAGTGGATATTGGCTAAAAGTAAATGTTTTGCAGATTAGAATGGTTATATGGGAAATTGGTAAGGATTTGGAAGTGATAAATTCAAAGATGAATTTAGAATGAAAATGGAATTGAGTTGACCTGAAACGGTAAATTTATTCCAAGTTTAGAACGTTAATCGAATAGAAATTATTCGAAAGAGAATTATTCATTGAAATTCGACTATGTCGAATTCAGGAAAGTACTATTTACTTTCCGTTTTTAATAAAGATTAATTAATTATTTGTTTATTTATATTCAAATTTATGAATATAAAAGCTATATTTTAATGTTAAATATTTCGGAAGCGGGGATTGTAATGCTATTGTTATAATCAATGTTTTCCGTAAAAGAAGTGGATTCTTAAACTGAATTCGAGAATTACACGAGTAATGTTGTTAAAGATTGAAGTTGTGGGATTTGGCCATTTTGAAGTTAAGAATGTTGTTCAATTAAGGTTTGAAATGTAATTTTTCCCTAACTTAATTGACTTCATTATTGGCTAAGGATTGGTTAAGGTTCGGTAGCGATGATTGATTATAGATACAGTTAGTTAATGAGTAATTAATGGTTTGAGTTGTCATAACGATGTTTTATATAACATTCATTAAATCCATATAAATAGATTTTGGAAACGTTTTCCAAATATAATTAAATATTTCTAAGCAGAGGAAAATGGAATGATTGGGTTGATGAGAAATTAAGAAAATGTGAATATATATGGAATGTTTTTCGATGTTAATAACATATATTTTCTAAATATTGAAAATAAGAATTGGTGAATATATGGAAATGTTTTCCATCTGTGATAAGAGATATTTCCGGGAATATAGAAAATAACGAATTTATGATATATGGAAATGTTTTCCAAGAACCATGAGAGACAAAACGGGTTTTATGGAATATCTGGGTAAAGATATCGAAAAGAGAAGTGAGAAACGAATAAATTAACAAAATATTAATTTTAAAAGGGCTCATTGTTGCTTGATGCTTGATCAATAGAGTTTCCATTTGGAAATAGGAATGTTGGTTGTATGGATATTCCTTTAATAGTTAAATAACCGGATATCAACGTTTGGCCCATTTTATATTTACTATTGTCAATACGGAGAGACCGGGATCAGGTTTATTATCAGAAAACCTATCTGTATGGGCATAAGTGTTGCGAATTAACTTATGCTAACTATAACTGAAGATGGAGTGAAGTACAAGGGTTCTTCTATTAATCCTAGGCAGAAATTTCCTAAGATGGATTGATGGGATGGTGCCTTTGGTTTGTCCAATCCAAAGGAAACGTATATGGATGAATGTCTAAAAGAGTATTACTAGATGGCCATGTACATTGATTTCTTCAAACATACCATAAGTTGTGGCGGAGAAGGAAATTTCTCTTAGCTTAACACCTAGTGTATTTTTGAGGATGTCAATTAGTGATTCTATGGATATGACGATGTCGCATTCAAAGTGAATGATTCAGTGGTATTAAAAAGGTAAGATCGTAGCCTCGGGCCTTATCAATCGGAAAGATAACAAAAATCGGGAAGGCAACTTGGCTATGTGGGTTGCACCTGTTAGGGTGTATTACCGCTCGATCTAGAGTATAACGACCCAAACTTCCCCATTAAGGAAAGCCCGGATTGAGATGAAAACAAGCCACATCGGAACGCAAATAGAAGAACATTTCATTGCTTATTACAACAATTTCATCAGAATACAAGAATATACAGAGTATGAATAAATATTACAAAAATGAAAAATATCAGAGATTACAATAAATTACATAGCAGCGGAAAAATAATACAAAACACAACTAGAAGTAATACACGGATACAGAGCTTTCCGAGTATCGTTCCAGCTGTAAATCAGGATCCTGTGAATATAATCTGCAAAACCAAAACTACTAGCTGCCCGTGTCGAAAATAAGGGCACCTAGAGTTTAGGTTAAAACAATAAACTCCAGGTCAGTCATGTGACTGGTGTGAGAACTAAAACAGTTATTTAAAACTTTACTTTAAAAGAGAGTAATTCAAGGGACCACGCTGTATAACACGGAACGGGTTTCCTCCCAAGAACACTAGTGCATATATCAAAACAGTGCAATGCTTTTTGAAAAAATGAAGCTATTGTAAGACCCAGGTCCCATCACACAATGTAACGCAAGCCGGAGGATAGGGTTTTCCCTTATAATAGCCAAACATGCTTGGTACGTTTAAAACAAATCATTTGATACTATAATAAGTGTATAGTGTCAAAACAATTCAAATCATAAATATCAATCATAGGCGGCATGGTTACCATCTATCATGTCGCTATACTAGGCTCTACAAATAAAACCGCAAGTCACGTATTGGAAATTGGATTTCCATCATGAGTCGAGGCAAGGGGCAAGCTCCTCTCCGATTCGAGACACTCTAGAAAATGTCTCAGGACCCCACTATGATCCTTTGGAACCTCCAAGGCCGGTCCTCTCTTACTTTTGAGGATTAGTTATTCCTGAACACACGTTTCCCGGTCCTGTAGGACCTAAAACCGAGGCGCCTCGCATCCAACAACCACACATGTAACACCCCGCCTCCGCCAGGGTGACTCTTGCAAGCACTCTGACTTTGGAGGGGCGTTTGAATCAGGTAAACATGCATAATGATATATCAAGGCAGAACAAGAACATATGTATATGCGTAAACAGAGTAAATAACATAGATAAAACAGCGGAAGATTTTAAACCATTTCAAAACAAGTCTGTTACATCATAATGTCAACTTCCCAAATAAACCAGTCTAGATAAAACAACATCAACTGAAAACTGAAATACATAAATACTAATCCCCAAAAGAAGTGATAGCCACAGCTAGCTTCATGTCCAAACCGTACATGAGCTAAATCCCACAAGCAAGCAGTCAGAAATCCAGCTAAGCTCCAGTATTCCTTCCCTGAGAACCTGGGGGGGGGGGGGGAAACGGAAGAAAAGAGGTGAAAGAAAACAGGTCAGTCTAAAAGACTGAGTAAGCCTTATTACAATCAATGTAAACTGATAAAGTTAACTGGCATGAGAAGCAGGTATGATCATAAGGATAACAACATACTAGCATGATGATTAACTAACAAGGTAGATAAAGTGTCATCGCATAATCAGGATTAAGGTTATGCACCACAGGTGTACTAGCAAACTAACATGACTTGAATAAACAAGAATTGATCCCTTGGCCCAAGCTTTGGCCCAATAACATGAAATGACCCTAATACGAGGTCCAACCAAACGGTCTAGTCGATCGGCTCCCTAAGCCTAACTCGTCACGTGTTGGTGTCAATACGGCCCAATCATAATTGTAGTCGAACTGTGCCGGGTCCACCCTTCGGGTGTATCAAGCCCTAGGGTGTCAACCCCTGGACACCATGAACATGAGTGCACAGTCCCGATCTACTGGTACCCGTGCATGTTTTCTCCGGCTACGGACTATGTGCACGACCAGAGTCCGCCCGGAACTACACCGGCGTACCCTCTGCCGTCGCTTTTGGTCACTTACCTCCAGTCCAGTAATCGTGCCCCCACCCTAGCCTAGTCCCTAGGGTCATGATGATACTAACTTGGGATTACTGCTGGAGTGGCCCCCCCCATTGCTATGATTTTTCTAGTGGGTTAAGTACGGTTTAACCCCCTTGCTAATCATGGATTAACTTGGTTAAGTGTAACGATGAGTTCACGACTTAACCCCGATTAATCTACCGAACCCAAATTGGTTAAGTACTAAGTGGACCATGACTTAACCCTAATCATGAGGCATTAATTAATTTAATGCGCCTTAACCTCTCACAATAGACTTTGTTGCGGTTACTAGTTAAGCCGGACAGGTCCGGGTAGCTTTACACCACAACTTGTCTAACCTCGGGTCCAAGGTACAACATGACCAACTTCTCACATTGGGTCCTATTGTTTGTAGCAACTAGTTAAGCCGGGCGGGTCCGGGTAGGTTTACGCTACAAACTCAACCCAACCTCGAGTTGGCCACACTTATCTTTTCTAAGCGTCATGTCCATCATGTTTCCAAAACATGTTACAAGTTTTTAAGCAATTGGGTAGACCTAACTTAATAGGTAAATTCCCAATGGGTAGACCTAACTTAATAGGTAAATTCCCAAGATTATGTTTTATGTCTTTTAAGTTTACCCAACCCCAAACGCAATCCCATCGCTTACATATCGCAATAGCGCATAAAGGATAGAAAGAGGGAACTTGGCATAATCATGACATAAAGGTATTGAAGCCATAAGTTCAACATGGTGGCATATGAAATGTTCATGTGCTCATATACTTGCATATTACATATTTTGGCCTCAAAAGCATGCATAAAACCAAACTTAGCATATTGGTGATACATGGTGATAAATGACATGTAGAAATGGCCATAAGTTCGCATTTAGCCTCACATGCAAGTTATCATAAGAGATATGATAACTTACATGTTGCCAAAATGCAACCTTTGGCATAAAGCTTGAAGCTTTATGTTCATAAACCCAAGATAAGCTTGCATAACATGATAGCATGAATAAAATGTTCAACCCAAACTTGCATAGCATAACTTGCATATCATATGACAACTTGCATATCAAACTTGCATAACATAACTTGCATATCATATGACAACTTGCATATCAAACTTGCATGACATAACTTGATGAACTTGCATATCACATCATAGCATACTTGCATAACATGATAAACTTGTATATTACATCATAGAAAACTTGCATAACATGATAAACTTGCATTTCATAACATAGTAGACTCGCATATAAACTTGCATATCATACATTTAACTTCAAAGTTTAAGTATGAAAGTAGAATAGGGCTTACAATGATTATGAAGTCACAAAAATATGACAAAGCCCTTATGAAATCAATTAAACCCAAAATGCAAGCCAAAATGATCAAAAACTCTTCCTTTATGATGCTAATATAAGAACTTGACTTGAATGCAAGCTAATAATGCTCATACAAGTTTGAAAACACTTGTATGCATGGAAAATCACTTAGGAATTTATTTAGGAATTTTATGAAGAGAGTGGAGGCCATGAAAGGGATGATTTTGCCATAGTTTAGTTGTAGGATAGATTAATGATGATTTAGGGCTAGGTTAGGGTCTTATTTATAGATTAGGCAAGTGTTTTAGGCCATAGGATTAAACCCTAGTTGCAATCTTAGCCCTTAAAACCGAATCTGGCCCCCAAGCTCAACACATTCTCAAAATGGTGCACCAGGCTAAACAGCCCGGCTGGACCAAGTCGACAGCCAAGTCGACAGGGCTGTCGACTTGGGTCCAACCAAGTCGACTCCCAAGTCGACAGGGCTGTCGACTTGGGTGCCCTGGTGGGAACTTTCCCGCCTGGCCCAAAATGGCCCAATTTTTCAAATTCAAGTTTGAATTTGAAATCTGTTTTTACTTAGAAATTTTCTGAAAACTTTGTTGGGCCTTAATCGGGTCATACGGACTCCGATTTTCGAAAACTCGGACTCTATTTCGCGTATTTTTCCGAGACGAACGCAATGGCATAGCCCGTTTCCCTTGATTCAAATTTTTGTATTAAATTCTGCCTCGATTTATGTTATAACAGGTTATTGAAAATACGGGTTGTTACATTCTCCCCTCCTTAAAGGATTTCGTCCCCGAAATCTTCAAGTTAGGAAGAACGTATCCTACCATCCAACATCCATCTACTCAAAACATCATCCACGAGCAATCATTGTCCTTACAAGATTATAAATGTTGTATGAACATATGCAAAGGTGTGTGTATATGTCCTTATCTAATGCAAATATCATCAATGCAAATTATGTTAGTGAAATGAATCCATATGTATGCAATTCCTAACATAATGTATAACACCTATATGTGTGCACATAACATACATCCATATGCAACATCCATGTGATAACACAAAAATTTTCATCCATGAATAAGCATAAACACTCATGCATATGCAATATGAGGAGTGTGTGAGCCGATCTAGTGCCTAACGTGTATAATGCGTCCACGAGTAACCACTTGCAAACACTTGCAACCACATGCAACCATCAAGCATAACATGTTTCAAACACATGTTTCATCCAAAGGGTTTCTACCTATGGTTCTCATGACAAGATTAACACAATAAACTAGATAAACATGGATAGCAAAGAGAAAGATATGCTAACAAAGAAAAGAGATTGAGAGTGTACCCTCAAAAAGGAATGGATAAAGCCCACGCATCTTCTCCTCGGTTTCCCAAGTTGCGTCTTCTTCGGCTTCACCCCATTTAACCTTCACCAACTTGACCTCTCGATTCCTTAGCTTCTTGGTCTCCGTCCCCAAGATACGAATCGGAGCTCTCCTTAAGGTAGCCTCTTTCTCCACTTCCACATCTTTCAGAACACTCGGCTCAACAACCTCTGCTGATTCATGTAAACACTTTCGGAGATGCGAGAGATGAAAAACATCGTGTACTCCAGCAAGCTTCTCAGGCAACTTCACTCTATAAGCCATCTGCCCGATCCTCTCTATGATAGGGAATGGTCCAACAAACCTCGGTGCCAACTTCCCCACGGCTCCAAATCGGACCACATTCCGCAAAGGAGAAACCTTCACGAAAACCATATCCCCAACATCAAACTCCAAATCAGTTCTTCGCTTATCAGCATAGGATTTCTGTCAGTCTTGGGCTGCTTTCAGCCGTCTCCGAATCAACTCGACCTTCTCGGATGTATCTCTGATCATATCAGGCCCAAGTATAAGCTTATCCGTAGTCTCCCACCAACATGTAGGCGACTTGCACGGCCTCCCATATAAAGCTTCGAATGGTGCCATCCCTATGCTTGCCTGATAACTGTTATTATATGCAAACTCAACAAGAGGAAGATGGTCTTCCCAAGTACCACCAAAATCCAGGATACAAAGCCTCAACAGATCCTCGAGTACCCTATTCACCCTTTCGGTTTGACCGTCCGTCTGTGGGTGATAAGCAGTACTTAGATTCAACCTCGTGCCCATGGCTTCTTGCAAGCTATTCCAGAATTGACTTGTAAAGATTGGGTCACGGTCACTGACTATACTAGAAGGGACTCCATGTAGTCTCACAATCTCACGAAGATATACAGACGCTAGCCAAGATGCGGTCCTCTTGCTCTTTATCGGAATGAAATGAGCACTCTTCGTAAGTCTGTCCACAATAACCCAAATGCTCGTATTCCCTTTCCTTGACCTTGGTAGCCCATCGATAAAATCCATGGAAATACTCTCCCACTTCCAAAGTGGAACGTCTAGAGGATGCAATAGCCCACCGGGCTTCTTCGACTCGTCCTTGACTTGCTGGCAAATGATACATCTAGAGACAAATTCTGCCACATCCTTCTTCATCCCAGGCCAAAAGAAAATGCGCTTTATATCTTTATAAATCTTATCTCCGCCCGGATGTATAGTCAACTTAGAGCGATGCGCTTCCTCAAGAACCTTTCTTACCAAATCTTCCACCATGGGAACACATTACCTTCCGTCTCTCCTCAGCCAACCCTTGTCATCAATAGAATATCGAGCGAGATGACTAGACGTCTCTCCTCGAATCAGCTTATCCATAATCTCAACTATCTGAGGGTCTTCTCTCTGCGAAGCCCCAACTTGATCAAGAAGGGTAGGTCTGAGTTCCAGAGATGCTAAAGAACCGGTCATCGACTCAACCGCCAAAGAGAAATCAAAGGTTGCCACATACTCTAAATTCTTCATCTCAACGAATAAAGGACTTAGGGTCAACCTTCTTCTACTCAATGCATCTGCTACCACATTCCCCTTGCTAGGGGTATAAGCTATCTCAAAATCGTAGGATGCCAAGAATTCCATCCATCTTTGTTGCCTCAGATTCAGATCCTTCTGAGAAAAGAGATACTTCAATGACTTGTGATCGGTATAAAGCTCAAATCTTTCTCCCAGAAGATAATGGCGCCAACCCTTGAGTGCATATACTATTGCTGCCAACTCTAAGTCATGAGTGGGATAATTCTTCTCATGCACTTAGAGTTGTCTACCGCCAAAGCATATCACCCTTCCTTCTTGCATAAGAACAGCTCCTAACCCCGTGCCACATGCATCGGTGTATACTGTAAATAACTTCCCTCCATCGGGCAAAGCTAGAACAGGTGCTGATGTGAGGGCTCTCTTGAGCTTCTGAAAAGCAAGCTCGCATTCTATGCTCCAAGCAAAAACTAAATTCTTCTTCGTCAATTTAGTGAGAGGAGCGGAAATCTTCGCGAAGTCCTTGATGAACTTCCGGTAAAAACCCGCAAGACCTAGAAAACTTCTCACTTCGGTTGCATTCCTTGGAGTCTTCCAATCCTGAATTACAACTACCTTAGCAGGATCCACCGCTAAGCCTTGCTTAGATACTATATGCCCAAGGAATCTAACTTCCCTTCTCCAAAAGTGACACTTGGAGAACTTGGCCTTTAACTGATGCGCTCTAAGCGTATCCATCACCTCCATGAGATGCCTTGCGTGCTCTTCCTCATCCTTAGAGAAGATCAGAATATCATCTACGAAGACCACGACAAACTTGTTCAAGAACTCCCTGAACACCCTACTCATCAAGTCCACGAAATATGCGGGTGCATTAGTCAAGCCGAACGGCATGACAAGCCATTCGAAGAATCCATCTGGAGTTCTGAACGCAGTCTTGTCTATACTATCTTCAGCTACCCTGAGCTGATGGAAACCCGTGGCAAGATCAAGCTGAGAGAAAACAGAAGCACCGACAAGCTGGTCAAAGAGGTCATCAATCCTCGGTAACGGGTGTCTGTTCTTCTTAGTCAGCTTATTCAACTCTCGATAGTCAACACAAAGTCGGAGAGAACCATCTGCCTTGGTAGCAAATACCACAGGCGCTCCCCATTCAGATATACTTCGTCTAATGAAGTTCTTCTCAAGCAACTCTTTCACTTGCTTACTTAGCTCCTGCCTTTCACGCGGAGCCATGTGCCGAACAGGCAAAGAAACCGGCTTTGCATTATCCACCAGATAAATGCGGAAATCAATCTCTCGCTTAGGGGGTAACCCCCTAACTTCATCGAAAACATCTGGATACTCTCGAACCACTCTCACAGACTGAAGAGTTTCCATTGACGAGTCGAGTGATTCCAGATAGCACAACATGACGGGACCTCTCGGATCACAAGAAATCTCTAGGGTGTTTCCGAGGCGAGTCACGAGCCTCACGACCCTATGCTCACAATCAAGGATGGCTCCATATTTGGACAACCAATCCATGCCCAATATTAATCCGTATCCCCTAAAACCAAGAACATAAGCACTACACAAGAACTCTACACTCAGTATAGAGATCCTCAAATCCCCACATATCATAGACAAATGGGCGTAACCCCCAATAGGATTTGAGACACAGACGGGATCATCTACCATGCTAGTACTAAGGTGCAAACTATCAACAAGATCAGATGAGATAAAGCTATGCGATGCACCAGAATCAAACAAGGTACGAATTGGAAAATCAGAAATATATACAAGGCTCTCAACAGAAATACTACCTCGATTGGAAACTGGAGCGACATTGAGAGCATGAACTTGCCCTCCTGAAGGTCCAGCACGCTGAGTCTGACCCTGGCCTTGCCCATGCTTCCTCGGGCAATCCTTACTGAAATGTCCAGTCTCACCACAGAAAAAGCATTCACCATTCTTCCTTTTCCTCTTCTTACAATCCTTAATAAGATGCCCAACTGAACCGCAATAATGGCACTTCCCCTTGTTGTTCTTGCCCTTGTTGTTGTTGCTCTTGTTGTTGTTCCCCTTGTTGCCTTGACTCTTGTTCTTGTTCTGATTGCCTTGACTGCTCTGACCACTTGGATTTCCCTGATTTCCTTTCCCCTGGGAACCAGTCTTCTTAGCTTGAGTATCATTCACCTTGATCTCCTTCTTGACATCTCCCTGAAGTAATGCCATATCAACCAAGCTCTCAAACGTGGACCCATGGGGAATATGCGACATAGCCAATCCCTGCAACGGCTCATTTAATCCTCTAGCAAAACGAAGAGCCTTCTTCTGAGGAGTATTCACCATATCCAAGCCAAAACGAGCTAACTGATTGAACTTGTTCACATATTCTTTGACAGACATATCTCCTTGCCTCAAAGTTATGAACCTCTCCATTTGCAGATTCTCCTCAGCTGAAGATAGAAACTTAAGCATGAACCTTGCCCTGAAATCGGCCCAAGTCTCAACAGGCCTAGTACCATTGGTGACTTCCCACCAATAAGCGGCTTCATCCTTCATAAGCCAAACCGCCAACAAGAGCTTCCTCTGATCGTCTATCCCAAAGATAGCAAATAAATCCTCGGTCTCTTTCAACCAATTTTTGGCCTCTACAAAAGTCTCAGTGCCATGAAAGTTCTTGCCACCCATTGCTTTGAAATCTTTGCAAGTCTTTGCGAAGTCAGCTTGAGGGTGCTGAGGGGGAGGAGGAAGAGGAACCTCAGCGACAGGAGGAGGAGGAACATTAGCGACAGGAGGAGGAATATTAACTACTGGAGGCGGAGGAGGAGGAGGGACATCTGCGGGGCCGGCTTCGGTCGCCTTAGCCTCCAAAAGTCTCCTATACCAAACAGGTACGTGTACTCCCTCCGGAATAGCAAAGTTATCGGCCATACTGAAACGAAGAAAAAGACAGATTCAGAATGGAGAAAAACGAAGGAATTTTGCTAATGGCTTTTTGGGGAATAGCCTTTAAAATAAACTAGACTTTTCTTTGGAAAATACTTTATACTTGGTTTTGAAAATAGTTTTCCAAAAGTTTAAAAACCTTTTTTTTTTGTTCCTTCTCGTAAACCATATGCTCTGATACCAAATTGTAACACCCCGCCTCCGCCAGGGTGACTCTTGCAAGCACTCTGACTTTGGAGGGGCGTTTGAATCAGGTAAACATGCATAATGATATATCAAGGCAGAACAAGAACATATGTATATGCGTAAACAGAGTAAATAACATAGATAAAACAGCAGAAGATTTTAAACCATTTCAAAACAAGTCTGTTACATCATAATGTCAACTTCCCAAATAAACCAGTCTAGATAAAACAGCATCAACTGAAAACTGAAATACATAAATACTAATCCCCAAAAGAAGTGATAGCCACAGCTAGCTTCATGTCCAAACCGTACATGAGCTAAATCCCACAAGCAAGCAGTCAGAAATCTAGCTAAGCTCCAGTATTCCCTCCCTGAGAACCTGGGGGGGGGGGGGGGGAAGAAAAGAGGCGAAAGAAAACAGGTCAGTCTAAAAGACTGAGTAAGCCCTACTACAATCAATGTAAACTGATAAAGTTAACTGGCATGAGAAGCAGGTATGATCATAAGGATAACAACATACTAGCATGATGATTAACTAACAAGGTAGATAAAGTGTCATCGCATAATCAGGATTAAGGTTATGCACCACAGGTGTACTAGCAAACTAACATGACTTGAATAAACAAGAATTGATCCCTTGGCCCAAGCTTTGGCCCAATAACATGAAATGACCCTAATACGAGGTCCAACCAAACGGTCTAGTCGATCGGCTCCCTAAGCCTAACTCGTCACGTGTTGGTGTCAATACGGCCCAATCATAATTGTAGTCGAACTGTGCCGGGTCCACCCTTCGGGTGTATCAAGCCCTAGGGTGTCAACCCCTGGACACCATGAACATGAGTGCACAGTCCCGATCTACTGGTACCCGTGCATGTTTTCTCCGGCTACGGACTATGTGCACGACCAGAGTCCGCCTGGAACTACACCGGCGTACCCTCTGCCATCGCTTTTGGTCACTTACCTCCAGTCCAGTAATCGTGCCCCCACCCTAGCCTAGTCCCTAGGGTCATGATGATACTAACTTGGGATTACTGCTGGAGTGGGCCCCCCCATTGCTAGGATTTTTCTAGTGGGTTAAGTACGGTTTAACCCCCTTGCTAATCATGGATTAACTTGGTTAAGTGTAACGATGAGTTCACGACTTAACCCCGATTAATCTACCGAACCCAAATTGGTTAAGTACTAAGTGGACCATGACTTAACCCTAATCATGAGGCATTAATTAATTTAATGCGCCTTAACCTCTCACATTAGACTTTGTTGCGGTTACTAGTTAAGCCGGGCGGGTCCGGGTAGCTTTACACCACAACTTGTCTAACCTAGGGTCCAAGGTACAACATGACCAACTTCTCACATTGGGTCCTATTGTTTGTAGCAACTAGTTAAGCCGGGCGGGTCCGGGTAGGTTTACGCTACAAACTCAACCCAACCTCGAGTTGGCCACACTTATCTTTTCTAAGCGTCATGTCCATCATGTTTCCAAAACATGTTACAAGTTTTTAAGCAATTGGGTAGACCTAACTTAATAGGTAAATTCCCAATGGGTAGACCTAACTTAATAGGTAAATTCCCAAGCTTATGTTTTATGTCTTTTAAGTTTACCCAACCCCAAACGCAATCCCATCGCTTACATATCGCAATAGCGCATAAAGGATAGAAAGAGGGAACTTGGCATAATCATGACATAAAGGTATTGAAGCCACAAGTTCAACATGGTGGCATATGAAATGTTCATGTGCTCATATACTTGCATATTACATATTTTGGCCTCAAAAGCATGCATAAAACCAAACTTAGCATATTGGTGATACATGGTGATAAATGACATGTAGAAATGGCCATAAGTTCGCATTTAGCCTCACATGCAAGTTATCATAAGAGATATGATAACTTACATGTTGCCAAAATGCAACCTTTGGCATAAAGCTTGAAGCTTTATGTTCATAAACCCAAGATAAGCTTGCGAAACATGATAGCATGAATAAAATGTTCAACCCAAACTTGCATAGCATAACTTGCATATCATATGACAACTTGCATATCAAACTTGCATAACATAACTTGCATATCATATGACAACTTGCATATCAAACTTGCGTGATATAACTTGATGAACTTGCATATCACATCATAGCATACTTGCATAACATGATAAACTTGTATATTACATCATAGAAAACTTGCATAACATGATAAACTTGCATTTCATAACATAGTAAACTCGCATATAAACTTGCATATCATACATTTAACTTCAAAGTTTAAGTATGAAAGTAGAATAGGGCTTACAATGATTATGAAGTCACAAAAATATGACAAAACCCTTATGAAATCAATTAAACCCAAAATGCAGGCCAAAATGATCAAAAACTCTTCCTTTATGATGCTAATATAAGAACTTGACTTGAATGCAAGCTAATAATGCTCATACAATTTTGAAAACACTTGTATGCATGGAAAATCACTTAGGAATTTATTTAGGAATTTTATGAAGAGAGTGGAGGCCACGAGAGGGATGATTTTGCCATAGTTTAGTTGTAGGATAGATTAATGATGATTTAGGGCTAGGTTAGGGTCTTATTTATAGATTAGGCAAGTGTTTTAGGCCATAGGATTAAACCCTAGTTGCAATCTTAGCCCTTAAAACCGAATCTGGCCCCCAAGCTCAACACATTCTCAAAATGGTGCACCAGGCTAAACAGCCCGGCTGGACCAAGTCGACAGCCAAGTCGACAGGGCTGTCGACTTGGGTCCAACCAAGTCGACTCCCAAGTCGACAGGGCTGTCGACTTGGGTGCCCTGGCGGGAACTTTCCCGCCTGGCCCAAAATGGCCCAATTTTTCAAATTCAAGTTTGAATTTGAAATCTGTTTTTACTTAGAAATTTTCTGAAAACTTTGTTGGGCCTTAATCGGGTCATACGGACTCCGATTTTCGAAAACTCGGACTCTATTTCGCGTATTTTTCCGAGACGAACGCAATGGCATAGCCTGTTTCCCTTGATTCAGATTTTTGAATTAAATTCTGCCTCGATTTATGTTATAACAGGTTATTGAAAATACGGGTTGTTACAACACAGGTGAAAAGTATATAAATGTCAGCCAGTTTAAGCACTGACACCACCACTAGCTAGAAAGAAACGTCGTGCACTCCTTGGGTCCTTATCCCGTTTTTGACTCATACCGAGGTGTGAGGCTCGCGAATTCACGCTATACACAAAGCTACGCCACACAGGCCGTGCTTTGATCATCAACCACAAGACTCTGCTTTTCAACAAAAGCCTTGATCAATTGCCACTTAGGCGTGCCACACAGGCAATTCACTCCATGCGACTAATGTCCATCGATATACAACCTCTGAGCTCGTACGTCTTAGAGAAGGGCGATAAGCAAGAGAATAAATTCTCCACCGCCAAACAGTTGTATATTTAATAGAGATCAATCAACACCGAATAAAATCCAATGTCAGACACATAGTCCATTTACAAGTTCGTTCTGGGTCTGAACGAAACCGGAGGCACTTTCCTCGCATATCCAACGATCTCCAAGTACGTCTGGACGATCACCAACTGATTCCCTCATCTTGGGTGTACAGCCCAATCAAGATCATCAGTAATCACCCAAACGATGTGAAGACTTCCGGTCTTCAACCAACATCTTCATCTTCGACATATCGTCGAATCGGTTATTCAGAATGGGTATAAACCGGCCTTTCTGAATAACCCACATATATAATAAACAAGAGTTACACAAACACAACAAACGCCTCATTCCAATTCAGAATATTCTTTTCTTCACAAAATCACATTCTTAGGGAAAGGTTCCCATAAATTTTATCAAAGATAAATTCTTCTAAATTTATTCTTTAATCTTCCTTTGGATATCATTTCAAACTAGTCGGGATTAGCGAACCACACCAAAGTAATTATTTGTTTTATTTCCCAATCCCAACCTATTCATCCCATGAAGTAAAACTGGTCATACTCCATATTTAACACCACGGTGTTATTGGTAAAGTTAATTACCATTTCACGTTCAAATCTAACTAAATATTTAACTATCGCTTTGGAGCAGAACTGGTGGTACCGCAATCTCGATCACCCTTCAGATTTGATAATTTAAATTATCAATTCACATTTCAATCCAATTAAAGACTCATTAAAACTCCACTTAGTGTTAATCTTTTCAAAAATCGAGATCCTGCCTTTAACTGGGTTAAAGAACCAATTTCATTTAAAACACGATTCACGATAAACCCAAACTCACACTATTGTTAATCCCTTAAAGAACAGGTGTTGTTCAAAACACCGCTCACAATAAACCCAAAAACCAATTCAAATTCAATTCCAATTAAATATTATTTAATTGATATACTTCATTAAATCTAAATAGAAAGATTTAATCTTTTTCCCCATTGGGCTTAAGAACAGTGTTAATGAAAACACCATTAACGACAAACCCAAATCACATTCGATATTAAATACAAGGCTCTGAATAGAAAATATATTGGCTTATATTCAATATCAAATTCTACGACCAACAAATATCGTATTGGAAATAACGATATAAATATATCTTTCAAATTCCCATAACAATATATGTATAATCACGAAATCCAACATCGAAATATTCCAAAGACAATTTCGATTCAAATCCAGTCTAATTCACGTATTGGGAATTTTGATTATTTTAAAAACCACTTTCAAATTCAATTTATTTATTTCAAAAATAAATTGATTTTAATCCTAGTTCAAAACTAGTTCATTTCGATAAAAATATATTTTTATCTTTTCAAATATGGAAATTTTCATCCCATTTCTTCACAAATCATTTCTTATGATTTTACAGAAATTATTGATATTTTTAATAATTTTATCAAAGCCCGTACAGTCGATTTCCATCAACAGCCATCGAACTGCACTTACAACGACCTTTTCCAAATTTGATTTGGACATAATTCCAAATCCAACCGTTAGATTTCAAATTTCTAATATTCATTGGAAAGCTCTTCTCGATATGAACCCAACGGTTCCGGTAATGTCCATTCGAAGTCAATGGTCGAAATTCACGAACTGCCGTGACGCGACGCGTTCTATTCAGGCCATTATATATATAATATATATTATATATATTTCATTGATTTCCTTTTAAAACGTATTTTATAAATCGTTTTAAATTCTTATTCGAAACGATTTCAACTTCATATTCAATTTCGAATCGAAATTGAATATTCCACATCATCGATATACAAATGATAATATTTTCAAAACGTTATATTTTGAAATCACTTCCTTTTTTTTATAATCATTATAAAAACGAATAAAATCGATATAAATATCGCTCACGTCAAAATGGCGCATCTCTAATCAAAACGGCTTTATATATTTCAATAAATTCGTTATTCTATTCAACACATGAATCTATATTTCTTTCAACACATGAATATTCTCAACACAAGAGCACTATCAACACATGACTATATATTATTTAATATATTTTATAAAACTATGGTATCTATCGTTTGATTTTTAAATCAGACTCCAACCGTAAAGTAGTAAGAGAATGATTCCCTAGGTATTAACGCCGATGGCCGGAACCAATATCAGATCAATACCCAGGAAACCACTCATCTTATCTATTTTCCAGTTAGTTTCTAACTTTAAATATGATAAAGATGTAAATTTTATTGTTAAAATATTTCTTTCAACACATGATAATCGTCAACACATGACTATATATTCTATTCTTTATTTTCCCAATTGGAATGAGGCCCAATCAATTACCATATAATGTTAATTATATGGATTCCATACAACACATGTATATAATCACAACAATAAAGAATCAACCATCATCCAGAGTGCACCACACTGTATAAGCATCAAATATAGATATCTAACACTTATAACAGCCTGTCAATCAATCGATCGACATACAACTAATCAATCGGGATGAGTGGACTTCAAATATCATCCCAACACCCGTGTGGGGTTTTAAATCAACAAACACATATTTTTATTCACACACACACGTTAAAAACAATATTTTTAACGATAAAATATTTTTAACTATATAAATATTTTATTTTACGTCACACAATCAATTTTCATCACAACAAACAATCAAACATACAAGCCATCCATGGTCTGTGGATGACGGGTGTCGGGGGCTGCTAAGCACCGTCTTCATCCTAGTATATATTTTAACTAAAAAAACAAGATTTAAAGTGAGAAGTTCTCACCGAGGGATCCACTCCTCCATTCTTTATTTCTAAATGGTCTGGATTCTATTTTTGCTGCTGGTCAATTCCATCGCACTTTTATTCACGCTGTTCATAATAAAAATCACATTTTTATTTCACCGCTATAAATATCACATTTTTATTTCACTATATATATAAAATCGTATTTTTGTACCTTCACTTCATATATATAAAAATCTCGCGTTTAACATCATAAAAATTTCGCCTTTAACCTTATAAAGATTTTGCCTTTAACATTATAAAGATTTTATTTTTATAACGCTTCATATATATAAAAATCGAATTTTTATCTATATAAAAATCTCAATTTATATTTTAAACAATTTCACTTCTTTATATTGTTAATTCGCTACAACACATATAAAGGTCGTATTTTTATAATCACTAGTATATAATCAAAAATCATATTTTCTCTTCGCTCTCCAGATAATAAAGATCATATTTTTATTTCTACTTCATATTTTTTTTTCAACGCTTCATTCTATATAAAAATTATATTTTTATATTTCTACTTTATATATAAAGATCGAATTCTCATTTCAACATATATATTATAAAAATTAGATTTTTATTTCGCTACATATATAAAGATCAAAATTTTACTATCTATATAATATAAAAATCGTATCTTTATTCTTTCTACAATATAAAAATCGTATTTTTAATCTTCTACAATAATAAAAATTATATTTTTCTTCTCTAACTATAATAAAAATTATATTTTCCTCTCTAACTATAATAGAAATTATATTTTTCTTCTCTAACTATAATAAAAATTATATTTTTCTTCTCTAACTTCATGATAGAAATCATAACTTTGCTTCTATAAAAATCTAAAGTTTCTTTATATTAAAAATCAAAACTTCATATAAGTAAAAAAAAAAACATTGCTTTCTAATGTAAAAATATCACCTGTTCTAAGTTAAAAATCATAGCTTTGAGTGTTTTTAAAATCCTAACTTTTTATTTTGAGATCATACATAAAATCCATATTGTTATCTTGCTACTTTATACAAGGAAAACTGATTTTTCAAAATTGATTTCATACAAAAAAAACATAAAAGAAATATATAAATACTTACAGTATAATTAGCGTGTGTGTGGGGGGGGGGGGGCTTCGCTGAGATGAATCGCGGCTTGGAGGGGTGCCTCGCGGTGGTGCAGGTCATCGGAGGTAAGGAGGGGGTCGGCGAGGCCTGAGGGGAAGTCGGCGGGGCGGAATTGGGTGGAGGCACGGATTCTTATTGCGGGGGGGGGGGGGGGGGGGAGGAAGTGGGAGGAGGAGGCGAGGTGGAGAAGATGAACGGAGGGGGAGGCCGACGTCGTGGGGGGGGGGGGGACGCGGTGGTCCGCTGGCGATGGAGGCGCGAGGTCGACGGGTTAGGTTTATATATATATATATATATATATATATATTTACTTTGAATGAGTGAGGGAGGTGAGAGAATAGAGGGGTGAGTTTATATTATAAATTTTTAATAATCCACTAAAAGTAACTTTTTATTTCGAACTCGAAATCCAAACCATCGACTGTCGTCCATAGCTAATTACCCCCATTCCGAACACAATGGGATATGTTTCGTAAGCCAGTTCGGTCGTTTCGATCAATTTTCATCAAATTTACATTTAAATCATTATATTGAATTTAAAACGTACATTTCAAATTACCGGGGCCACATACGAACTCTAAAAATTCCCGAAAATTATTTTCTAGCTTCGTATTGACGATACGGTCCTAACAAAACTAATTTCATCGAATTCTGAGACCGTTTGAAAAATGGCCATTTTCCAGTCGATTAAAATCAACTGAAACTGGTCAAACGCGTTTTCCTTTGCCACGCTCACATATTGATTCGAATAATTACTAAATTTGAAACGTAGCAATAACTTGACATCGCGGATCCAACAAAAGTGGTTTCGTCGAAATCCGAGGTCGATTGCAAAATGGCTATTTTTAAGGGCTGAAATTCCATAGCGACTATTCTGAATTTTCAACTGGACATATCTTTTGATTCCTGCTTTGAAATTTCGATTTTTCGGATTCGTTGGAAAGATATTCTCAATTAGATTCTATTATTTTTGGTTTCTCTAAAATCCGGTTTATTTTCCACCCGGTACATTCATTTGAATTTTGAAATTGAATTATCGAACTACCGCGCTATTTTCAATTCCTTTTATAATTAAAATAAATATTTATATTCTAACGATGACGTATATAAATATATACGTTCGAATTCTATTCAAAATAAATTTCTCGTTGTTATTATTTAACATAATCTATTTTAAATATTCAAAATTCGCTAAAATTGCCAAAAATAAAATTTTTAAATTGGCTCGCATTTCTGGGTTGTTACAATCTCCCCCACTTAAAACTTTTCGTCCCCGAAATGGAACGAAGCCGAAAGTGGTTTAACTAATCAACTCAACTTCCAATATTTTCATTACGGCTTAAGTTCTTCAATTTTCAAGTTTCTAAGAACTTTTCAAATTTTTCAAAAATTTGGCTAACACCCTAAATTTCCGAAAAATTTCGCCATAACCTCCCCTGCACTGGGGACTTCGGGATATTTCATATAGCCTCCCATGGCCTTCTTCAATCCAAAAGAAAAAGAAAAAGCCAAGCGGCTAGCCAATCGGCTCAAAAAATCATCATCACTCAAACAAAACAGTAAATTATGGTAAACATGTACCTAATTGTCGGGCAAACAATTTTATTCTTCTGCTCTAGCCTCCTCGCTATGACCTGTTCAATGTAAGTACATGCATGCAAATGCGACCAATTTTCAATACAATTCAATATTCGGTTCCATTAGGCTAAATGGTTCAAAATTTCAAACAAATAAACAAACAACACAACCATCAATCAATTGGTGAATTAATGTTTCAAATTCATAATTTGATATATATACAGAAAATCATGTTTTTGATGCCAAATCACAACAAATAATCTATATAGTTTTTGTTCTCAAACCAGTCTAATGGAAATATATAGATATCACACCTTCAAAACACGAACATAAATATTGATGATGCCATGGTCATTATCAACATCATCTCCGGGCGACTAGAGTGTGATTCTATATCTATCCAGTATATTAAAACTTCGAATATACGTTCATGACGCGTATACGCAAAATCTTTATATACTCGATTGTCCAAATTCAAAATAAATAAATATTCAAATACGTATAAAATGGTTTAAATTTTCAAAAAAACTTGTTTTCATTTGAAAAATATACTCCTCACACACGTTCTAGGATACTACTGATCCTATCTCTAACGAGTCATTCTCATTGGATATTACTAATCCAATATCTGATGAATTCTTTTGTTTGGTTCTAATGTGTCTTGTTCTCGAGCTCTGTAAACCAAAGCTCTGATACCACTCTATAACGACCCAAACTTCCCCGTTAAGGAAAGCCCGGATTGAGATGAAAACAAGCCACATCGGAATGCAAACAGAAGAACATTTTATTGTTTATTACAACAATTCCATCAGAATACAAGAATATACAGAGTATGAATAAATATTACACAAATGACAAATATCAGATATTACAATAAATTACATAGCAGCGGAAAAATAATACAAAACACAACTAGAAGTAATACACGGATACAGAGCTTTCCGAGTATCGTTCCAGCTGTAAATCAGGATCCTGTGAATATAATCTGCAAAACCAAAACTACTAGCTGCCCGTGTCGAAAATAAGGGCACCCAGAGTTTAGGTTAAAACAATAAACTCCAGGTCAGTCATGTGACTGGTGTGAGAACTAAAACAGTTATTTAAAACTTTACTTTAAAAGAGAGTAATTCAAGGGACCACGCCGTATAACACGGAACAAGTTTCCTCCCAAGAACACTAGTGCATATATCAAAACAGCGCAATGCTTTTTGGAAAAATGAAGCTATTATAAGACCCAGGTCCCATCACACAATGCAATGCAAGCCGGAGGATAGGGTTTTCCCTTATAATATCCAAACATGCTTGGTACTTTTAAAAAAGATCATTTGATACTATAATAAGTGTATAGTGTCAAAACAATTCAAATCATAAATATCAATCATAGGCGGCATGGGTACCATCTATCATGTCGCCATACTAGGCTCTACAAATAAAACCGCAAGTCACGTATTGGAAATTGGATTTCCGTCATGAGTCGACGCAAGGGGCAAGCTCCTCTCCGATTCGAGACACTCTAGCAAATGTCTCAGGACCCCACTATGATCCTTTGGAACCTCCAAGGCCGGTCCTATCTTACTTTTGAGGATTAGTTATTCCTGAACACACGTTTCCCGGTCCTATAGGACCTATAACCGAGGCGCCTCGCATCCAACAACCACACAGGTGAAAAGTATATAAATGTCAGCCAGTTTAAGCACTGACACGATCACTAGCTAGAAAGAAACGTCGTGCACTCCTTGGGTCCTTATCCCGTTTTTGACTCATACCGAGGTGTGAGGCTCGCGAATTCACGCTATACACAAAGCCACGCCACACAAGCCTTTCTTTGATCATCAACCACAAGACTTTTCTTTTCAATAGAAGCCTTGATCAATTGCCACTTACGCGTGCCACACTGGCAATTCACTCTATGCGACTGATGTCCATCAATATACAACCTCTGAGCTCGTACGTCTCAGAGAAAGGCGTTAAGCAAGAGAATAAATTCTCCGTCGCCAAACAGATGTATATTTAATAGAGATCAATCAACACAAAATAAAATCCAATGTCAGACACACAATCCATTTACAAGTTCGTTCTGGGTCTGAACGAAACCGAAGGCACTTTCCTCGCATATCCATCGATCTCCAAGTACGTCTAGACGATTACCAACTGATTCCATCATCTTGGGTGTACAGCCCAATCAAGATCATCAGTAATCACCCAAACGATGTGAAGACTTCCAGTCTTCAACCACTGTCTTCATCTTCGACATATCGTTGAATCGGTTATTCAGAATGGGTATAAACCCGACCTTTCTGAATAACCCACGTATATAATAAACAAGAGTTACACAAACACAACAAACGCCTCATTCCAATTCAGAATATTCTTTTCTTCACAAAATCACATTCTTAGGGAAAGGTTCCCATTAATTTTATCAAAGATAAATTCTTCTAAATTTATTCTTTAATCTTCCTTTGGATATCATTTCAAACTAGTCGGAATTAGCGAACCACACCAAAGTAATTATTTGTTTTATTTCCCAGTCCCAACCTATTCATCCCATGAAGTAAAACTGGTCATACTCCATATCTAACACCATGGTGTTATCGGTAATGTTAATTACCATTTCACGTTCAAATCTAATTAAAGATTTAACTATCGCTTTGGAGCAGAACTGGTGGTACCCCAATCTCGATCACCCTTCAGATTTGATAATTTAAATTATCAATTCACATTTCAATCCAATTAAAGATTCGTTAAAACTCCACTTAATTTTAATCTTTTCAAAAATCGAGATCCTGCCTTTAACTGGGTTAAAGAACCAATGTCATTTAAAACACGATTCACGATAAACCCAAACTCACACTCTATTATTAATCAGGTTAAAGAACAGGTGTTGTTCAAAACACCGCTCACAATAAACCCAAAAAAATTCAATTCCAATTAAAAATTATTTAATTGATACACTTCATTAAATCTAAATAGAAAGATTTAATCTTTTTCTCCATTGGGCTTAAGAACAGTGTTAATGAAAACACCATTAACGACAAACCCAAATCACATTTGATATTAAATACAAGGCTCTGAATAGAAAATATATTGGCTTATATTCAATATCAAATTCTACGACCAACAAATATCGTATTGGAAATAACGATATAAATAAATCTTTCAAATTCCCATAACAATATCTGTATAATCACGAAATCCAACATCGAAATATTCCAAAGACAATTTCGATTCAAATCCAGTCCAATTCACGTATTGGGAATTTTGATTATTTTTAAAACCACTTTCAAATTCAATTTATTTATTTCAAAAATAAATTGATTTTAATCCTAGTTCAAAACTAGTTCATTTCGATAAAAATATATTTTTATCTTTTCAAATATGGAAATTTTCATCCTAATTCTTCACAAATCATTTCTTATGATTTTACACAAATTATTGATATTTTTAATAATTTTATCAAAGCCCGTACAGTCGATTTCCATCAACGGCCATCGAACTGCACTTACAACGACCTTTTCCAAATTTGATTTGGACATAATTCCAAATCCAATCGTTAGATTTCAAATTTCTAATATTCATTGGAAAGCTCTTCTCGATACGAACCCAACGGTTCTGGTTTTAGGAGAATCCGACAGTCGGATCTCTCGTAATGTCCATTCGAAGTCAATGGTCGAAATTCACAAACTGCCGTGGCACGGCGCGTTCTATTCAGGCCATTATATATATATAATATATTATATATATTTCGTCGATTTCCTTTTAAAACGTATTTTATAAATCATTTTAAATTCGTTTTCGAAACGATTTCAACTTCATATTCAATTTCGAATCGAAATTGAATATTCCACATCATCGATATACAAATGATAATATTTTCAAAACGTTATATTTTGAAATCATTTCCTTTTTTATAATCATTATAAAAATGAATAAAATCGATATAAATATCGCTCACGTCAAAATGGCGCATCTCTAATCAACACGGCTTTATATATTTCAATAAATTCGTTATTCTATTCAACAAATGAATATTTATTCTATTCAACACATAAATCTATATTTCTTTCAACACATGAATATTCTCAACACATGAGCACTGTCAACACATGACTATTATATTATTTAATATATTTTATAAAATTATGGTATCTATCATTTGATTTTTAAATCAGACTCCAACCGTAAAGTAGTAAGAGAATGATTCCCTAGGTATTAACGCCGAAGGCCGGAACCAATATCAGATCAATACCCAGGAAACCACTCATCTTATCTATTTTCCAGTTAGTTTCTAACTTTAAATATGATAAAGATGTAAATTTTATTGTTAAAATATTTCTTTCAACACATGATAATCGTCAACACATGACTATATATTATATTCTTTATTTTCCCAATTGGAATGAGGCCCAATCAATTACCATATAATGTTAATTATATGGATTCCATACAATACACGTATATAATCACAACAATAAAGAATCAACCATCATCCAGAGTGCACCACACTGTATAAGCATCAAATATAGATATCTAACGCTTATAACAGCCTGTCAATCAATCGATCGACATACAACTAATCAATCGGGATGAGTGGACTTCAAATATCATCCCAACACCCGTGTGGGGTTTCAAATCAACAAACACATATTTTTATTCACACACACACATGTTAAAAACAATATTTTTAATGATAAAATATTTTTAACTATATAAATATTTTATTTCGCGTCACACAATCAATTTTGATCACAACAAACAATCAAACGTACAAGCCATCCATGGTCTATGGATGACGGGTGTCAGGTGCTGCTAAGCACCGTCTACATCCTAGTATATATTTTAACTAGAAAAATAAGATTTAAAGTGAGAAGTTCTCACCGAGGGATCCACTCCTCCATTCTTTATTTCTGAATGGTCTGGATTCTATTTTGGCTGCCGGTCAATTCCATTGCACTTTTATTCACGCTGTTCATAATAAAAATCACATTTTTATTTCACCGCTATAAAAATCACATTTTTATTTCACTATATATATAAAAATTGTATTTTTATACCTTCACTTCATATATATAAAAATCTCGCCTTTAATTTCATAAAAATTTCGCCTTTAACCTTATAAAGATTTCGCCTTTAACATTATAAAGATTTTATTTTTATAACGCTTCATATATATAAAAATTGAATTTTTATCTATATAAAAATCTCAATTTATATTTTAAACAAAATCACTTCTTTATATTGTTAATTCGCTACAACACATATAAAGGTCGTATTTTTATAATCACTAGTATATAATCAAAAATCATATTTTCTCTTCGCTCTCCAGATAATAAAGATCATATTTTTATTTCTACTTCATATTTTTTTTTCAATGCTTCATTCTATATGAAAATTATATTTTTATATTTCTACTTTATATATAAAGATCGAATTTTCATTTCAACATATATATTATAAAAATCAGATTTTTATTTCGCTACATATATAAAGATAAAATTTTTACTATCTATATAATATAAAAATCGTACCTTTATTCTTTCTACAATATAAAAATCGTATTTTTAATCTTCTACAATAATAAAAATTATATTTTTCTTCTCTAACTATAATAAAAATTATATTTTTCCTCTCTAACTATAATAAAAATTATATTTTTCTTCTCTAACTATAATAAAAATTATAATTTTCTTCTCTAACTTCATGAAGAAATCATAACTTTGCTTCTATAAAAATCTAAACTTTCTTTATATTAAAAATCAAAACTTCATATGAGTAAAAAAAAAACATTGCTTTCTAATGTAAAAATATCACCTGTTCTAAGTTAAAAATCATAGCTTTGAGCGTTTTTAAAATCCTAGCTTTTTATTTTGAGATCATACATAAAATCCATATTGTTATCTTGCTACTTTATACAAGGAAAACTGATTTTTCAAAACTGATTTCATACAAAAAAACATAAAAGAATAAATACTTACAGTATAATTAGCGAGTGGGGGGGGGGGGGGCTTTGCTGAGATGAATCGCGGCTTGGAGGGGTGCCTCGCGGTGGTGCAGGTCATCGGAGGTATGGAGGGGGTCGTCGGGGCCTGAGGGGAAGTCGGTGGGGCAGAATTGGGTGGAGGCGCGACTTCTAATCGCGAGGGGGGGAAGGAAGTGGGAGGAGGAAGCGAGGTGGAGAAGATGAACGGAGGGGGAGGTCGGTGTAACAACCCAGAAATTCCGAGCCAGTTTAAAATTTTTATTTTGGAAATTTTATCAAATTTTGAATATTTAAAATGAATTATTTTAAATAATAACGACGAGAAATTTATTTTAATAGAATAGAATGTATATATTTATATACGTCATTGTTAGAATATAAATTTTATTTATAATTATAAAAGGAATTGAAAATGGCGTGGTAGTTCAATAATTCGATTTCAAAATTCAAATGAATGTACTGGGTGCAAAACAAACCGGATTTTAGTGAAACCAAAAATATTTGAATCTAATTGAGAATATCTTTCCAACGAATCCGAAAAATCAAAATTTCATAGCGGGAATCAAAATATATGTCCAAATGATATGTCCAAATGAAAATTCAGAATAGTCGCTATGGAATTTCGGCACTTGAAAATAGCCATTTCGCAAACGACCTCGGATTTCGACGAAACCACTTTTGTTGGATCCGTGATGTCAAGTTATTGCTAGATTCCAAATTTCGTAATTTTTCGAATCAATATGCGAGCGTGGCAAAGGAAAACGTGTTTGACCAGTTTTAGTTGATTTTAATCGACTGGAAAATGACCATTTTTCTAACGGTCTCATAATTCGGCGAAATTAGTTTTGTTAGGACCGTATCGTCAATACGAAGCTAGAAAATATTTTTCTGGAATTTTTCTGGTTAGTATGTGGCCCGGTAAATTGAAATGCGCGTTCAAATTCAATATATAGAGTTATATGTTGATTTTGACGAAAACTGATCGAAACGATCAAATCAGCTTACGATACATATCCCATTGTGTTCGGAATGGGGGTAATTAGCTAGTGGCGACAGTCGGTGGGTTCGATTTCGAGTTCGAAATAAAAAGTTACTTTTGGAATTAAATATAATATTAAAATATATTTTATTATTTTGGTCAACTCACCTTTTCTCATTAGCCCCCCCTTCGTCATTTTCGCAGATCCGAAGTGAAATAAAAAAAGGGGGGGGGGGAAAGGGGATCGACCGGGGGAACTGCCGCCCTCCTCTGGCGTGCCGCTGGCGCGAGGCGCCCCCTCCGTCTTCCTCTCTCCGCACTTCCTCTCTCTCCTCCCACCACTCATCGAGACCCGCGCCCCCTTACAGCCGTCGCTCCCTTCCGTCCCTCCACAGGCCAAGCGCCACCGCCCTCGCCCAAACCACCCACCGCGCCCTGCTGCAGCCACCCCCTCCTCGAGACCCCCTTCAACCGATTCGCCACTGCCTCGCGACACTCCCCCTCCTCTGTACAAACTGCCGACGCCCCGTTCAGCACTCCGACGACCTGAGAGCCCCCAACAAGCTTCGACACCCCCCTTTTCTTTGCTGAAAAACCTGTAAGTTTTAATTCGACCTATTTATTTATTTATATATTTATCTCCTTTATGTTCAGTTTTAAAAATAAGGACAAATCAGTTTTATAACTACAAAGATCGGATTTTTATTAACCACAAAGATCGAATTTTTATAGTTAAAGCTAGGGTTTTTATTTACAGAAAGGACGGATTTTTAACATGAAAGGTTTTTTTTACTATAAAAGAGATTTGATTTTGAAAATAAAGGAGCGATTTTTATATGTGATACATTGAAAATAAAGGAGCGATTTTTATATGTATGAAGGTGAAATAAAAATAGGATTTTCATTGATGTAGGATAATAAAAATATGATCTTTATATAGTGGCGATAATAAAAATATAATTTTTATACTAGTGGCAATATAAAAATATAATCTTTATTATATGATGTAGAGTATAAAAATATTATCTTTATATAGTAGAGATTATAAAAACACGATCTTTATATGTGCTGTAGCGAATTAACAATATAAAGAAGTGATTTTGTTTAAAATATAAATTGAGATTTTTATATAGAATGAAGTGAGATAAAAATAAAATATTTGCTTTGAAAGGGTGAAATCTTTATATTTGAAAAGGCGAAATCTTTATATTTGAAAAGGCGAAATCTTTATATTTGAAAAGGTGAAATTATTATATTTGAAAAGGCGAGATCTTTATATTTGAAAAGGCGAAATCTTTATATAGAGAATAGCGTGATAAAAATATAATCTTTATTATATGAACACCGTTGTAAAAATAGAATTTTTATCTATATAGTAGCGATGTAAAAATAGAATTTTTATCTATATAGTAGCGATGTAAAAATAGAATTTTTATCTATATAGTAGCGATGTAAAAACAGAATTTTTATCCATATGGAGTGATTATAAAAGTGTGATTTTTATATACATAGCAACAATATAAAAATGTGATTTTTATATATTGAATAGCGAAGTAAAAATTCGATTTTTATATATGTAGTGAAAGCGGGCGACAAAAGTGATAAAAGGCGAGAACAGCGATGACTTCTACATATGAAGAGTCGAGGCGTTTGGATTAGCTAGTCGGTGAGAACTTCTCACTTTGAATTTTCTTTTCTAGTTAAAATATATACTAGGATGCAGACGGTGCTTAGCAGCACCCGACACCCGTCGTCCACAGACCATGGATGGCTTGTATGTTTGATTGTTTGATGTGTTTTGAAAATTGATTGTGTGATGTGAAATGAAATAAAATATTTATATAGTTAAAAATATTTGATCGTTAAAAATATTATTTTTAACGTGTGTGTGTGAATAAAAATAAGTGTTTGTTGATTTGAAACCCCACACGGGTGTCGGGATGATATTTGGCATACACTAATCCCAATTATTTAATTTTATGTTGATCGATTGGTCGACAGACTGTGTGAGCGTTAATTATCTATATTTAATGCTTATGCAGTTGTGTGGTGCACTTTGGATGATGGTTGACTACTTATCGTTGCTATTATATACATGTGTTGTATGGAATCCATATAATTAACATTATATGGTAATTGATTGGGCCTCATTCCAATTGGGAAAATAAAGAATATTATAAAATATACATTCATGTGTTGAATAGGATAAATAGTCATGTGTTGACGGTGCTCATGTGTTGAGAATATTCATGTGTTGAAAGAAATATAGATTCATGTGTTGAATAGAATAAATATTCATTTGTTGAATAGAATAACGAATTTATTGAAATATATAAAGCCGTGTTGATTAGAGATGCGCCATTTTGGCGTAAGCGATATTTATATTGATTATATTCGTTTTTAAAATGATTATAGAAAAAGAAGTGATTTCAAAATATAACGTTTTGAAAATATTATCATTTATATAGTAATGATATGAAATATTCAATTTTGATTCGAAATTGTATATGAAGTTGAAATCGTTTCGAAAATGAATTTAAAACGATTTATAAAATATGTTTTAAAAGGAAATAAACAAAAAATATAATATATATATATATATTATTTATAATGGCCTGAATAGAACGCGCCGCGCTGCGGCAGTTCGCGAATTTCGACCATTGACTTCGAATTGACGTTGCGGGAGATTCGACCGTCGGATTCTCCTGAAACCAGAACCATTGGGTTCGTATCGAAAAGAGCTTTCTAACAAATATTTGAAAATTGAAATCTAACGGTTGGATTTGGAAATATGTCCAAATCAAATTTGGAAAAGGTCGCTGTAAGTGCAGTTCGATGGCCGTTGATGGACTGTACGGGCCTTGATAAAATTATTAAAAATATCAATAATTTGTGTAAAATCATAAGAAATGATTTGAAAAGAATTGGGATGAAAAACTCCATATTTGAAAAGATAAAAATAGATTTTTATCGAAATGAACTAATTTTGAATTAGAATTAAAAATCAATTTATTTTTGAAATAAATAAATTGAATTTGAAAGTGGTTTTAAAAATAATCAGAATTACCAATATACGAATTGAAATGGATTTGAATCGAAATTATCTTCGGAATATTTCGATGTTGGATTTCATAATTATATAGATATTGTTATGGGAATTTGAAAGGTATAGTTATATCGTTATTTCCAATACGATATTTGTTGGTTGCAGAATTTGATATTGAATATAAGCCGTTATATTTTCTATTCAGAGCCTTGTATTTAATATCAAACGTGATTTGGGTTTGTCGTGGATGGTGTCTTCATTAACACTGTTCTTAAACCCAGTTGAGAAAAAGATTAAATCTTTCCATTTAGATTTAATGAAGTGTACCAATTAAATAATGTTTAATTGGAATTGAATTTGAATGTGATTTTGGGTTTATCGTGAACCGCGTTTTAGATGACATTGGTTCTTTAACCCAGTTAAAGGCAGGATATTGATTTTGAAAAGGTTAAAACTAAGTGGAGTTTTGATGAATCTTTAATTAGATTGAAATGTGAATTGATAATTTAAAATTCTCAAATCTGAAAAGTGATCGAGAATGGAGTACCACCAGTTTTGCTCCAAAGCGATAGTTAAATCTTTAATTAGATTTGAACGTGAGATGGTAATTAATATTTACCGATAACACTGTGGTGTTAGATATGGAGTGTTACCAGTTTTCTCCATGGGATGAATAGGTTGGGATTGGGAAATAAAATAAACAATTACTTCGGTGTGGTTCGCTAATCCCGACTAGTTTGGAAAACCATAACATGGGTCGAAATGATATCCAAAGGAAGATTAAAGAATAAATTTAGAAGAATTTATCTTGGATAAAATTAATGGGAACCTTTCCCTTAGAATGTGATTTTGTGAAGAAAATAATATTCTGAATTGGAATGAGGCATTTGTTGTGTTTGTGTAACATTTGTTTATTATATACGTGGGTTATTCAGAAAGGCCGGGTTTATACCCATTCTGAATAACCGATTCGGCGATAAGTCAAAGATGAAGACGGTGGTTGAAGACCGGAAGTGTTCACATCGTTTGGGTGATTACTGATGATCTTGATTGGGCTGTACACCCAAGATGAGGGAATCAGTTGGTGATCGTCCAGACGTACTTGGAGATCGATGGATATGCGAGGAAAGTGCCTCCGGTTTCGTTCAGACCCAGAACGAACTTGTAAATGGACTGTGTGTCTGACATTGGATTTTATTCTGTGTTGATTGATCTCTATTAAAATAAACATCTGTTTGGCGGCGGAGAATTTATTCTCTTTCTTAACGCCCTTCTCTGAGACGTACGAGCTCAGAGGTTGTATATCGATGGACATCAGTCACATGGAGTGAATTGCCAGTGTGGAACGCGTAAGTGGCAATTGATCAAGGCTTCTGTTGAAAAGAAAAGTCTTGTGGTTGATGATCAAAGCACGGCCTGTGTGGCATAGCTTTGTGTATAACGTGAATTCGCGAGCCTCACACCTCGGTATGGGTCAAAAACGGGATACGAACCGTTGGGAGAACACAACGTTTCTTTCTAGCTATGGGTGGTGTCAGTGCTTAAACTGACTGACATTTATATACTTTTCACCTGTGTGGTTGTTGGATGAGGCGCCTCGATATTAGGTCTGTTAGGACTGGGAAACGTGTGTTCAGGAATAACTAATCCTCAAAAGTAAGAGAGGGTCGGCCCAACCGATTCCAAGGATCATAGTGGGGGTCTTGGGACATTTGCTAGAGTGGCTCGAACGGAGAGGAGCTTTCCCCTTGCCTTGACTCATGACGGAAATCCAATTTCCAATACGTGATATTGCGGTTTTATTTGTAGAACCTAGTATGGCGACATAGTGGTATGGGTCATTCATGCCGCCTATGATTGATATTTATGATTGAAATTGTTTTGACACTATACACTTATTATAGTATCAAATGATTTGTCTTAAACGTACCAAGCATGTTTGGCTATTATAAGGGAAAACCCTATCCTCCGGCTTGCGTTGCATTGTGTGATGGGACCTGGGTCTTATAATAGCTTCATTTTTCCAAAAAGCATTGCGCTGTTTTGTTATATGCACTAGTGTTCTTGGGAGGAAACCCGTTCCGTGTTATACGGCGTGGTCCCTTGAATTACTCTCTTTTAAAGTAAAGCTTTGAAATAACTGTTTTAGTACTCACACCAGTCACATGACTGACCTGGGGTTTATTGTTTTAACCTAAACTCTGGGTGCCCTTATTTTGACACGGGCAGCTAGTAGTTTTGGTTTTGCAGATTTATATTCACAAGATCCTGATTTACAGCTGGAACGATACTCGAAAAGCTCTGTATCCGTGTATTACTTCTAGTTGTGTTTTGTATTAATTTTCCGCTGCAGTACTATATTTAAATCTCTGATATTCTTTGTTGTATAATATTTTTTCATACCCTGTATATTCTTGTATTCTGATGGAATTGTTGTAATAAACAATGAAATGTTCTTCTGTTTGCGTTCTGATTCGTCTTGTCCTCAATTCAATCCGGGCTTTCCTTACCGGGGAAGTTCGGGTCGTCTCAGTTTGGTATTAGAGCTTTGGTTTACAGAGCTCGAGAACAAGACACATTAGAACCAAACGAAAGAATTCATCAGATATTGGATTAGTAATATCCAATTAGAATGACGCGTTAGAGATAGAATCAGTAGTATCCTAGAACGAGTGTGAAGAGTATATTTTTCAAATGAAAACAATTTTGGTTTGAAATTTAAACCATTTTATACGTATTTGAATAATTTATTTATATTGATTTGGACAATCGAGTATATAAAGGTTTTGCATATACGCGTCATGAACGTATATTCGAAGTTTTAATATACTGGATAGATATAGAATCACATTCTAGACACCCGGGGATAATTCTGGTGATGTCCGGACATCATCAGTATTTATGTTCGTGTTTCGAAGGTGTGATTTCTATATATTTCCATTAGACTGGTGTGAGAACCAAAACTAGATAGATACATTGTTGTGATTTGGCATCAAAAACATGATTTTCTGTATATATATCCAAATTATGAATTTGAAACGTTAATCCACTAATTGATTGCTGGTTGTGTTGTTTGTTTATTTATTTGAAATTTTGAACCATTACGCCTAATAGAATAAAAGAGTGAATTGTTTGAAAATTGGTCGCAAATGCATGCATATACATGTACTTACATTGAACAGGTCATAGCAAGGAGGTTAGAGCAGAAGAATAAAATTTGTTTGCCCGACAAATAGGTACATGTTTACCATAATTTACTATTTTGTTTGGGTGATGATGATTTTTTGAGCCGATTGGCTTTTTCTTTTTCTTTTTGATTGAAGAAGGCCATGGGAGGCTATATGAAATATCCCGAAGTCCCCGGTGCAGGGGAGTTTATGGCGAAATTTTTCGGAAATTTAGGGTGTTAGCCAAATTTTTGAAAAATTTGAAAGGTTCTTAGAAACTGAAAAGTTGAAGAACTTAAGCCGTAACGAAAATAGTGAAAGTTGAGTTGATAAGTAAAACAACTTTCGGCTTCGTTCCTTTTCGGGGACGAAAAGTTTTAAGTGGGGGAGAATGTAACAACCCGGAAATTCTGAGCCAGTTTAAATTTTTTATTTTGGCAATTTTAGCAAATTTGAATATTTAAAATGAATTATTTTAAATAATAACGACGAGAAATTTATTTTGAATTGAATAGAACGTATATATTGATATACGTCATCGTTAGAATATAAATTTTATTTATAATTATAAAAGGAATTGAAAATGGCGCGGTAGTTCGATAATTCGATTTCAAAATTCAAATGAATGTACCAGGTGCAAAACAAACCGGATTTTAGTGAAACCAAAAATATTTGAATCTAATTGAGAATATCTTTCCAACGAATCCGAAAAATCAAAATTTCATAGTGGGAATCAACATATATGTCCAAATGAAAATTCAGAATAGTCGCTATGGAATTTTGGCCCTTGAAAATAGCCATTTTGCAAACGACCTCGGATTTCGACGAAACTACTTTTGTTGGATCCGCGATGTCAAGTTATTGCTAGATTCCAAATTTCATAATTTTTCGAATCAATATGCGAGCGTGGCAAAGGAAAACGTATTTGACCAGTTTCAGTTGATTTTAATCGACTGGAAAATGGCCATTTTTCTAACGGTCTCAGAATTCGACGAAATTAGTTTTGTTAGGACCGTATCATCAATACAAAGCTAGAAAATATTTTTCAGTAATTTTTCTGGTTAGTATGTGGCCCCGGTAAATTGAAATGCGCGTTCAAATTCAATATATAGAGTTATATGTTGATTTTGACGAAAACTGATCGAAACGATCAAATCAGCTTACAATACGTATCCCATTGTGTTCGGAATGGGGGTAATAAGCTAAGGGCGACAGTCGGTGGGTTCGATTTCGAGTTCGAAATAAAAAGTTACTTTTGGAATTAAATATAATAGTAAAATATATTTTATTATTTTGGTCAACTCACTTTTTCTCATTAGCCCCCCCCTTCGTCATTTTCTCAGATCCGAAGTGAAATAAAAAAAGGGGGAAAAAGGGGATCGACGGGGGGAACCGCCTCCCTCCTCTGGCGCGAGGCGCCCCCTCCATCTTCCTCTCTCCGCATTTCCTCTCTCTCCTCCCACCTCTCATCGAGACCCATGCCCCCTTACAACCGTCGCTCCCTTCCGTCCCTCCACAGGCCAAGCGCCACCGCCCTCGCCCAAACCACCCACCGCGCCCTGCTGCAGCCACCCCCTCCTCGAGACCCCCTTCAACCGATTCGCTACTGCCTCGCGACACTCCCCCTCCTCTGTACAAACTGCCGACGCCCCGTTCAGCACCTCCCCGCTGCTCCGACGACCTGAGAGCCCCCAGCAAGCTTCGACACCCCCCTTTTCTTCGCTGAAAAACCTGTAAGTTTTAATTCGACCTATTTATTTATATATCTATCTCCTTTATGTTCAGTTTTAAAAATAAGGAAAAGTCAGTTTTATAACTCCAAAGATCGGATTTTTATTAACCACAAAGATCGAATTTTTATAGTTAAAGCTAGGGTTTTTATTTACAGAAAGGACGGATTTTTAACATGAAAGGTTTTTTTTATTATAAAAGATATTTGATTTTGAAAATAAAGGAGCGATTTTTATATGTGATACATTGAAAATAAAGGAGCGATTTTTATATGTATGAAGGTGAAATAAAAATAGGATTTTCATTGATGTAGGATAATAAAAATATGATCTTTATATAGTGGCGATAATAAAAACATAATTTTTATAATAGTGGCAATATAAAAATATAATCTTTATTATATGATGAAGAGTATAAAAATATTATCTTTATATAGTAGAGATTATAAAAACACGATCTTTATATGTGTTGTAGCGAATTAACAATATAAAGAAATGATTTTTTTTAAAATATAAATTGAGATTTTTATATAGAATGAAATGAGATAAAAATAAAATATTTTCTTTGAAAAGGCGAAATCTTTATATTTGAAAATGCGAAATATTTATATTTGAAAAGGCGAAATCTATCTTTATATTTGAAAAGGCGAAATCTTTATGAAACGACCCGAAATCCCCCTTACGGGAAATCCCGGATTGAGTTGAGAACAAGCCACAGAAGAACGCAGACGGAAGAACATTTCATTGTTAATTACAACAATTCATCAGAATACAAGAATATACAGAGTATGAATAAATATTACACAAAAAATATCAGAGATTACAATACATTACATAGCAGCGGAAAATAATACAAAATACTACTAGAAGAGATATACGGATACAAAGCTTTCCGGATATCGTTCCAGCTGTAAACCAGTATCCTGTGAATATAAATCTGCAAAACCAAAACTACTAGCTGCCCGTGTCAAAATAAGGGCACCCAGAGTTTTGGTTAAAACAATAAACTCCAGGTCAGTCATGGGACTGGTGTGAGAACTAAAACAGTTATTTATCTTTATTTTAAAGTTAGGTAAATCAAGGGACCACGCCGTATAACACGGAACGGGTTTCCTCCCAAGAACACCAGTGCATAAAACAAACAGCACAATGCTAAATAAAGAACAATGAAGCTATTATAAGACCCAGGTCCCATCATACAATGCAACACAAACCAGAGGATAGGGTTTTCCCTTATAATAGCCAAAACATGCTTGATACATTTAAAACAAATCATTTGATACTATAATAAGTGTATAGTGTCAAAACAACTTCAAATATAAATGTAGCAATCCTAGACGGCATGGGTACCATATATCATGTCGCCATACTAGGCTCTACAATCAAAACCGCAAAGTCATGTATTTGGAAATTGGATTTCCATCTGTGAACCGAGGCAAAAGATAGTCCTCTACCGATTCGAGACGCTCTAGCCCGTGTCTCAGGACCCAAACTCAGGTAGGCCCTTGGATCGTCAGGGCCGGTCCACCGATGTGGATTAAAATGCCTGAACACTGCATTTCCCCACCCTATGGGGTGTCAATGTGTCCAATGACTCCGTCGGTCCCGGATCGACCGATATATCCGAGGCGCCTCGCAACAACAACAACCACATAAGTCAAACTCGTCAGGGCGTGTAAAACCACTGACGCCACTTCTAGCTAGAAGGAAACGCATGCCCTCCCTGATGTCCTCTCCCGTTTTTGGTTCACAACCGGGGTGTGAGGCTCGCGAATCAATGCTACACAAAGCTATACCACACAGACTGTGCTTTGTACATCACCATAAGACTTTGCTTTTCAACAGAAGCCTTGATCAATTGCCACTTAGGCATGCTGTAACACCCCACCTCCGCCCCGGGTGACTCTTGCAAGCACTTTGACTTTGGAGGGGCGTTTGAATCAGGTAACATGCATAATGATATATCAAGGCAGAACAAGAACATATGTATATGCGTAAACAGAGTAAATAATATAGGTAAAACAGCGGAAGATTTTAAACCATTTCAAAATAAGTCTGTTACATCATAATGTCAACTTCCCAAATAAACCAGTCTAGATAAAACAGCATCAACTGAAAACTGAAATACATAAATACTAATCCCCAAAGAAGTGATAGCCACAACTAGCTTCATGTCAAACCGCACACGAGCTAAATTCCACAAGCAAGCAGTCAGAAATCCAGCTAAGCTCCAATATTCCCTCCCTGAGAACCTGGGGGGGGGGGGGGGGGAACGGAAGAAAAGAGGCGAAAGAAAACAGGTCAGTCAAAAAGACTGAGTAAGCCCTACTACAATCAATGTAAACTGATAAAGTTAACTGGCATGAGAAGCAGGTATGATCATAAGGATAACAACATACTAGCATGATGATTAACTAGCAAGGTAGATAAAGGTGTCATCGCATAATCAGGATTAAGGTTTTGCACCACAGGTGTACTAGCAAACTAACATGACTTGAATAAACAAGTATTGATCCCTTGGCCCAAGCTTTGGCCCAATAACATGAAATGACCCTAGCCCGCGGTCCAATAACATGAAATGACCCTAATACAAGGTCCAACCAAACGGTCTAGTCGATCGGCTCCCTAAGCCTAACTCGTCACGTGTTGGTGTCAATACGGCCCAAACATAATTGTAGTCAGATTGTGCCGGGTCCACCCTTCGGGTGTATCAAGCCCTAGGGTGTCAACCCCTGGACACCATGAACATGAGTGCACAGTCCCGATCTACTGGTACCTGTGCATGTTTTCTCCGGCTACGGACAATGTGCACGACCAGAGTCCGCCCGGTACTACACCGGCGGACCCTCTGCCGTCGCTTTTGGTCACTTATCTCCGGTCCAGTAATCGTGCCCCCACCCTAGCCTAGTCCCTAGGGTCATGATGATACTAACTTGGGATTACTGCTGGAGTGGGCCCCCCATTGCTAGGATTTTTCTAGTGGGTTAAGTACGGTTTAACCCCCTTGCTAATCATGGATTAACTTGGTTAAGTGTAACGATGAGTTCACGACTTAACCCCGATTAATCTACCGAGCCCGAATTGGTTAAGTACTAAGTGGACCATGACTTAACCCTAATCATGAGGCATTAAATAATTTAATGCTTCTTAACCTCTCACATTAGACTTTGTTGCGGTTACTAGTTAAGCCGGGCGGGTCCGGGTAGCTTTACACCACAACTTGGTCTAACCTCGGGTCCAAGGTACAACATGACCAACTTCTCACACTGGGTCCTATTGTTTGTAGCAACTAGTTAAGCCGGTCGGTTCCGGGTAGGTTTACGCTACAAACTCAACCCAACCTCGAGTTGGCCACACTTATCTTTTCTAAGTGTCATGTCCATCATGTTTCCAAAACATGTTACAAGTTTTTCAAGCAATTGGGTAGACCTAACTTAATAGGTAAATTCCCAATGGGTAGACCTAACTTAATAGGTAAATTCCCAAGCTTTTGTTTTTATGTCTTTTACTTTTACCCAACCCCAAACGCAATCCCATCGCTTACATATCGCAATAGCGCATAAAGGATAGAAAGAGGGAACTTGGCATAATCATGACATAAAAGTGTTGAAGCCACAAGTTTAACATGGTGGCATATGAAATGTACATATGTTCATATACTTGCATATTACATCTTTTGGCCTCAAAAGCATGCATAAAACCAAACTTAGTATATTGGTGATACATGGTGATAAATGACATGTAGAAATGGCCATAAGTTCGCATTTAGCCTCACATGCAAGTTATCATAAGAGATATGATAACTTACATGTTGCCAAAATGCAACCTTTGGCATAAAGCTTGAAGCTTTATGTTCATAAACCCAAAATAAGCTTGCATAACATGATAGCATGAATAAAATGTTCAACCCAAACTTGCATAGCATAACTTGCATATCATGTGACAACTTGCATATCAAACTTGCATAACATAACTTGATGAACTTGCATATCACATCATAGCATACTTGCATAACATGATAAACTTGCATTTCATAACATAGTAAACTCGCATATAAATTTGCATATCATACATTTAACTTCAAAGTTTAAGTATGAAAGTAGAATAGGGCTTACAATGCTTATGCGGACTCAAATGAGTATAGCAAATGTAAGAAGACCCTTATACAACCAATTAAACCCCAAAAATGCAAGCAAAATTGATCAAAACTCTTTCTTTATGGTGCCAATATAGAGACTTGACTTGAATGCAAGCTAATGATGATCATACAAGTCTAAAAACACTTGTATGCATGGAAAATCTCATAAAAATTTGTTTAGGAATTTTATGAAGAGAGTGGAGGCCATGAGAGGATTGATTTTGCCATAGTTTAGTTTCTAGAATGAATAATGATGATTTAGGGTAGGTTAGGGTCTTATTTATAGATTAGGCAAGTGTTTTAGGCCATAGGATTAAACCCTAGTTGCAATCTCAGCCCTTAAAACCGAATATGGCCCCCAAGCTCAACACAATCTCAAAATGGTGCACCAGGCTAAACAGCCCGGCTGGACCAAGTCGACAGCCAAGTCGACAAGGCTGTCGACTTGGGTCCAACCAAGTCGACTCCCAAGTCGACAGGGCTGTCGACTTGGGTGTTCTGGCGGGAATTCTCCCTCCTGGCCCAAACTGGCCCAATTTTCCAAATTCAGATTTGAATTTGAAATCTGTTTTTGCTTAGAAGTTTTCTGAAAACTTCGTTGGGCCTTAATCGGGTCATACGGACTCCGATTTTCGAAAACTCGGACTCTATTTCGCGTATTTTTCCGAGACGAACGCAATGGCATAGCCCGTTTCCCTTGATTCAGATTTTTGAATTAAATTCTGCCTCGATTTATGTTATAACAGGTTATTGAAAATACGGGTTGTTACATTCTCCCCTCCTTAAAGGATTTCGTCCCCGAAATCTTCAAGTTAGGAAGAACGTATCCTACCATCCAACCATCCATCTACTCAAAACATCATCCACGAGCAATCATTGTCCTTACAAGATTCTAAATGTTATATGAACATATGCAAAGGTGTGTGTATATGTACTTATCTAATGCAAATATCATCAATGCAAATTATGTTAGTGAAATGAATCCATATGTATGCAATTCCTAACATAATGTATAACATCTATATGTGTGCACATAACATACATCCATATGCAACATCCATGTGATAACACAAAAATTTTCATCCATGAATAAGCATAAACACTCATGCATATGCAATATGAGGAGTGTGTGAGCCGATCTAGTGCCTAACGTGTATAAAGCATCCACGAGTAACCACTTGCAAACACTTGCAACCACTTGCAACCACTTGCAACCATCAAGCAAAACATGTTTCAAATACATGTTTCGTCCAAAGGGTTTCTACCTAAGGTTCTAATGACAAGATTAACACGATAAACTAGACAAACATGGATAGCAAAGAGAAAGATATGCTAACAAAGAAAAGAGATTGAGAGTGTACCCTCAAAAAGGAATGGATAAAGCCCACGCATCTTCTCCTCGGTTTCCCAAGTTGCGTCTTCTTCGGCTTCACCCCATTGAACCTTCACCAATTTGACCTCACAATTCCTTAGCTTCTTGGTCTCCGTCCCCAAGATACGAATCGAAGCTCTCCTCAAGGTAGCCTCTTTCTCCACTTCCACATCTTTCAGAACACTTGGCTCAATAACCTCTGCTGATTCATGTAAACACTTCCGGAGATGTGAGACATGAAAAACATCGTGTACTCCGGCAAGCTTCTCGAGCAACTTCACTCTATAAGCCATCTGCCCGATCCTCTCTATAATAGGGAATGGTCCAACAAACCTCGGTGCCAACTTCCCAACGGCTCCAAATCGGACCACATTCCGCAAAGGAGAAACCTTTACGAAAACCATATCCCCAACATCAAACTCCAAATCAGTTCTTCGCTTATCAGCATAGGATTTCTGTCGGTCTTGGGCCGCTTTCATCCGTCTCCGAATCAACTCGACCTTCTCGGATATATCTCTGATCATATCAGGCCCAAGTATAAGCTTATCTGTAGTCTGCCACCAACATGTAGGCGACTTGCACGGCCTCCCATATAAAGCTTCAAATGGTGCCATCCCTATGCTTGCCTGATAACTGTTATTATATGCAAACTCAACAAGAGGAAGATGGTCTTCCCAAGTACCACCAAAATCCAGAATACAAAGCCTCAACAGATCCTCGAGTACCCTATTCACCCTTTCGGTTTGACCGTCCGTCTGTGGGTGATAAGCAGTACTTAGATTCAACCTCGTGCCCATGGCTTCTTGCAAGCTATTCCAGAATTGACTTATAAAGATTGGGTCACGGTCACTGACTATACTAGAAGGGACTCCATGAAGTCTCACAATCTCACGAAGATATACAGACGCTAGCCAAGATGCGGTCCTCTTGCTCTTTACCGGAATGAAATGAGCACTCTTCGTAAGTCTATCCACAATAACCTAAATGCTCGTATTCCCTTTCCTTGACCTTGGTAGCCCATCGATAAAATCCATGGAAATACTCTCCCACTTCCAAAGTGGAACGTCTAGAGGATGCAATAGCCCACCGGGCTTCTTTGACTCGGCCTTGACTTGCTGGCAAATGATACATCTAGAGACAAATTCTGCCACATCCTTCTTCATCCCAGGCCAAAATAAAATGCGCTTTATATCTTTATACATCTTATCTCCGCCCGGATGTATAGTCAACTTAGAGCGATGCGCTTCCTCCAGAACTTTTCTTACTAAATCTTCTACCATGGGAACACATAACCTTCCATCTCTCCTCAGCCAACCCTTATCATCAATAGAATATCGAGCGAGATGACTAGACGCCTCTCCTCGAATCAACTTATCCATAACCTCAACTATCTGAGGGTCTTCTTTCTGCGAAGCCCCAACTTGATCAAGAAGGGTAGGTCTGAGTTCCAGAGATGCCAAAGAACCGGTCATCGACTCAACTGCCAAAGAGAAATCAAAGGTCGCCACATACTCTAAATTCTTCATCTCAACGAATAGAGGACTTAGGGTCAACCTTCTTCTACTCAATGCATCTGCTACCACATTCCCCTTGCCAGGGGTATAAGCTATCTCAAAATCGTAGGATGCCAAGAATTCCATCCATCTTTGTTGCCTCAGATTCAGATCCTTCTGAGAAAAGAGATACTTCAATGACTTGTGATCGGTATAAAGCTCAAATCTTTCTCCCAGAAGATAATGGCGCCAAGCCTTGAGTGCATATACTATTGCTGCCAACTCTAAGTCATGAGTGTGATAATTCTTCTCATGCACTTTGAGTTGTCTACCGCCAAAGCATATCACTCTTCCTTCTTGCATAAGAACAGCTCCTAACCCCATGCCACATGCATCGGTGTATACTGTAAATAACTTCCCTCCATCGGGCAAAGCTAGAACAGGTGCTGATGTGAGAGCTCTCTTGAGCTTCTGAAAAGCAAGCTCGCATTCTATGCTCCAAGCAAAAACTAAATTCTTCTTCATCAATTTAGTGAGAGGAGCGGAAATCTTTGCGAAGTCCTTGATGAACTTCCGGTAAAAACCCGCAAGACCTAGAAAACTTCTCACTTCGGTTGCATTCCTTGGAGTCTTCCAATCCTGAACTGCAACTACCTTGGCGGGATCCACCGCTAAGCCTTGCTTAGATACTATATGCCCAAGGAATCTAACTTCCCTTCTCCAAAAGTGACACTTGGAGAACTTGGCCTTCAACTGATGCGCTCTAAGCGTATCCATCACCTCCATGAGATGCCTTGCGTGCTCTTCCTCATCCTTAGAGAAGATCAGAATATCATCTACGAAGACCACGACAAACTTGTTCAAGAACTCCCTGAACACCCTACTCATCAAGTCCACGAAATATGCGGGTGCATTAGTCAAGCCGAACGGCATGACAAGCCATTCGAAGAATCCTTCTGGAGTTCTGAACGCAGTCTTGTCTATACTATCTTCAGCTACCCTGAGCTGATGGAAACCCGTAGCAAGATCAAGCTAAGAGAAAACAGAAGCACCGACAAGCTGGTCAAAGAGGTCATCAATCCTCGGTAACGGGTGTCTGTTCTTCTTAGTCAGCTTGTTCAACTCTCGATAGTCAACACAAAGTCGGAGAGAACCATCTGCCTTGGTAGCAAACACCACAGGCGCTCCCCATTCAGATATGCTTCGTCTAATGAAGTTCTTCTCAAGCAACTCTTTCACTTGCTTACTTAGCTCCCGCCTTTCACGCGGAGCCATATGCCGAACGGGCAAAGAAACAGGCTTTGCATTATCCACCAGATAAATGCAGAAATCAATCTCTCGCTTAGGGGGCAACCCCCTAACTTCATTGAAAATATCCGGATACTCTCGAACCACTCTCACAGACTGAAGAGTTTCCATTGACGAGTCGAGTGATTCCAGATAGCACAATATGACGGGACCTCTCGGATCACAAGAAATCTCTAGGGTGTTTCCGAGGCGAGTCACGAGCCTCACAACCCTATGCTCACAATCAAGAATGGCTCCATATCTGGACAGCCAATCCATGCCCAATATCAATCCGTATCCCCTGAAACCAAGAACATAAGCACTACACAAGAACACTACACTCAGTATAGAGATCCTCAAATCCCCACATATCATAGACAAATGGGCGGAACCCCCAATAGGATTTGAGACACAGACGGGATCATCTACCAAGCTAGTACTAAGGTGCAAACTATCAACAAGATCAGATGAGATAAAGCTATGCGATGCACCAGAATCAAACAAGGTACGAACTGGAAAATCAGAAATATATACAAGGCTCTCAACAGAAATACTACCTCGATCGGGAACTGGAGCGACATTGAGAGCATGAACTTGCCCTCCTGAAGGTCCAGCACGCTGAGTCTGACCCTGGCCTTGCCCTTGCTTCCTCGGGCAATCCTTACTGAAATGTCCAGTCTCACCACAGAAAAAGCATTCACCATTCTTCCTTTTCCTCTTCTTACAATCCTTAATAAGATGCCCAACTGAACCGCAATAATGGCACTTCCCCTTGTTGTTCTTGCCCTTGTTGTTCTTGCCCTTGTTGTTGTTTCCCTTGTTGCCTTGACTCTTGTTCTTGTTCTGATTTCCTTGACTGCTCTGACCACTTGGATTACCCTGATTTCCTTTCCCCTGGGAATCAGTCTTCTTGGCTTGAGTATCATTCATCTTGACCTCTTTCTTGACATCTCCCTGAAGTAACGCCATATCAACCAAGCTCTCAAACGTGGCCCCATGGGGAATATGCGACATAGCCAATCCCTGCAACGGCTCATTTAATCCTCTAGCAAAACGAAGAGCCTTCTTCTGAGGAGTATTCACCATATCCAAGCCAAAACGAGCTAACTGATTGAACTTGTTCACATATTCTTTGACAGACATATCTCCTTGTCTCAAAGTTATGAACCTCTCCATTTGCAGATTCTCCTCAGCAGAAGATAGAAACTTAAGCATGAACCTTGCCCTGAAATCGGCCCAAGTCTCAACAGGCCTAGTACCATTGGTGACTTCCCACCAATAAGCGGCTTCATCCTTCATAAGCCAAACCGCCAACAAGAGCTTCCTCTGATCGTCTATCCCAAAGATAGCAAATAAATCCTCGGTCTCTTTCAACCAATTTCTGGCCTCTACAAAAGTCTCAGTGCCTTGAAAGTTCTTGCCACCCATTGCTTTGAAATCTTTGCAAGTCTTTGCGAAGTCAGCTTGAGGATGCTGAGGGGGAGGAGGAAGAGGAACCTCAGCGACAGGAGGAGGAGGAACATTAGCGACAGGAGGAGGAATATTAACTACCGGAGGAGGAGGAGGAGGAACATCTGCGGGGCCGGCTTCGGTCGCCCTAGCCTCCAAAAGTCTCCTATACCAAACAGGTACGTGCACTCCCTCCGGAATAGCAAAGTTATCGGCCATGCTGAAAACGAAGAAAAAGACAGATTCAGAATGGCGAAAAAAACGAAGGAATTTTGCTAATGGCTTTTTGGGGAATAGCCTTTAAAAATAAACTAGACTTTTCTTTGGAAAATACTTTATACTTGGTTTTGAAAATAGTTTTCCAAAAGTTTTCTAAAAACCTTTTTGTTCCTTCTCGTAAACCATATGCTCTGATACCAAATGTAACACCCCACCTCCGCCCCAGGTGACTCTTGCAAGCACTCTGACTTTGGAGGGGCGTTTGAATCAGGTAAACATGCATAATGATATATCAAGGCAGAACAAGAACATATGTATATGCGTAAACAGAGTAAATAACATAGATAAAACAGCGGAAGATTTCAAACCATTTCAAAACAAGTCTGTTACATCATAATGTCAACTTCCCAAATAAACCAGTTTAGATAAAACAACATCAACTGAAAACTGAAATACATAAATACTAATCCCCAAAAGAAGTGATAGCCACAGCTAGCTTCATGTCCAAACCGTACATGAGCTAAATCCCACAAGCAAGCAGTCAGAAATCCAGCTAAGCTCCAGTATTCCCTCCCTGAGAACCTGGGGGGGGGGGGGAACGGAAGAAAAGAGGCGAAAGAAAACAGGTCAGTCAAAAAGACTGAGTAAGCCCTACTACAATCAATGTAAACTGATAAAGTTAACTGGCATGAGAAGCAGGTATGATCATAAGGATAACAACATACTAGCATGATGATTAACTAACAAGGTAGATAAAGTGTCATCGCATAATCAGGATTAAGGTTATGCACCACAGGTGTACTAGCAAACTAACATGACTTGAATAAACAAGAATTGATCCCTTGGCCCAAGCTTTGGCCCAATAACATGAAATGACCCTAGCCCGCGGTCCAATAACATGAAATGACCCTAATACAAGGTCCAACCAAACGGTCTAGTCGATCGGCTCCCTAAGCCTAACTCGTCACGTGTTGGTGTCAATACGGCCCAAACATAATTGTAGTCAGACTGTGCCGGGTCCACCCTTCGGGTGTATCAAGCCCTAGGGTGTCAACCCCTGGACACCATGAACATGAGTGCACAGTCCCAATCTACTGGTACCCGTGCATGTTTTCTCCGGCTATGGACTATGTGCACGACCAGGGTCCGCCCGGAACTACACCGGCGTACCCTCTGCCGTCGCTTTTGGTCACTTATCTCCAGTCCAGTAATCGTGCCCCCACCCTAGCCTAGTCCCTAGGGTCATGATGATACTAACTTGGGATTACTGCTGGAGTGGGCCCCCCATTGCTAGGATTTTTCTAGTGGGTTAAGTACGGTTTAACCCCCTTGCTAATCATGGATTAACTTGGTTAAGTGTAACGATGAGTTCACGACTTAACCCCGATTAATCTACCGAGCCCGAATTGGTTAAGTACTAAGTGGACCATGACTTAACCCTAATCATGAGGCATTAATTAATTTAATGCGCCTTAACCTCTCACATTAGACTTTGTTGCAGTTACTAGTTAAGCCGGGCGGGTCCGGGTAGCTTTACACCACAACTTGGTCTAACCTCGGGTCCAAGGTACAACATGACCAACTTCTCACACTGGGTCCTATTGTTTGTAGTAACTAGTTAAGCCGGTCAGTTCCGGGTAGGTTTACGCTACAAACTCAACCCAACCTCGAGTTGGCCACACTTATCTTTTCTAAGTGTCATGTCCATCATGTTTCCAAAACATGTTCCAAGTTTTTCAAGCAATTGGGTAGACCTAACTTAATAGGTAAATTCCCAATGGGTAGACCTAACTTAATAGGTAAATTCCCAAGCTTTTGTTTTTATGTCTTTTACTTTTACCCAACCCCAAACGCAATCCCATCGCTTACATATCGCAATAGCGCATAAAGGATAGAAAGAGGGAACTTGGCATAATCATGACATAAAAGTGTTGAAGCCACAAGTTTAACATGGTGGCATATGAAATGTACATATGTTCATATACTTGCATATTACATCTTTTGGCCTCAAAAGCATGCATAAAACCAAACTTAGTATATTGGTGATACATGGTGATAAATGACATGTAGAAATGGCCATAAGTTCGCATTTAGCCTCACATGCAAGTTATCATAAGAGATATGATAACTTACATGTTGCCAAAATGCAACCTTTGGCATAAAGCTTGAAGCTTTATGTTCATAAACCCAAGATAAGCTTGCATAACATGATAGCATGAATAAAATGTTCAACCCAAACTTGCATAGCATAACTTGCATATCATATGACAACTTGCATATCAAACTTGCATAACATAACTTGATGAACTTGCATATCACATCATAGCATACTTGCATAACATGATAAACTTGCATTTCATAACATAGTAAACTCGCATATAAACTTGCATATCATACATTTAACTTTAAAGTTTAAGTATGAAAGTAGAATAGGGCTTACAATGCTTATGCGGACTCAAATGAGTATAGCAAATGTAAGAAGACCCTTATACAACCAATTAAACCCCAAAAATGCAAGCAAAATTGATCAAAACTCTTTCTTTATGGTGCCAATATAGAGACTTGACTTGAATGCAAGCTAATGATGATCATACAAGTCTAAAAACACTTGTATGCATGGAAAATCTCATAAAAATTTGTTTAGGAATTTTATGAAGAGAGTGGAGGCCATGAGAGGATTGATTTTGCCATAGTTTAGTTGCTAGAATGAATAATGATGATTTAGGGTAGGTTAGGGTCTTATTTATAGATTAGGCAAGTGTTTTAGGCCATAGGATTAAACCCTAGTTGCAATCTCAGCCCTTAAAACCGAATCTGGCCCCCAAGCTCAACACAATCTCAAAATGGTGCACCAGGCTAAACAGCCCGGCTGGACCAAGTCGACAGCCAAGTCGACAGGGCTGTCGACTTGGGTCCAACCAAGTCGACTCCCAAGTCGACAGGGCTGTCGACTTGGGTGTTCTGGCGGGAATTCTCCCGCCTGGCCCAATTTTCCAAATTCAGATTTGAATTTGAAATCTGTTTTTGCTTAGAAGTTTTCTGAAAACTTCGTTGGGCCTTAATCGGGTCATACGGACTCCGATTTTCGAAAACTCGGACTCTATTTCGCGTATTTTTCCGAGACGAACGCAATGGCATAGCCCGTTTCCCTTGATTCAGATTTTTGAATTAAATTCTGCCTCGATTTATGTTATAACAGGTTATTGAAAATATGGGTTGTTACACATGCCACATAGGCAATTCACTCCATGCGTTTGATATCCATCAATATATAACCTCTGAGCTCGTACGTCTCAGAGAAGGGCGTTAAGCAAAAGAATAAATTCTCCGCTACCAAACAGATATATATTTAATAAAAATCAATCACACAGACTAAAATCCAATGTCAGACACACAGTCCATTTACAAGTCCGTTCTGGGTCTGAACGAAACCGGAGGCACCTAGTACCCCGCATATCCATCTATCTCCAAGTACGTCTGGACGATCACCAACTATTTCCATCTTCTTGGGTGTACAGTCCAATCAAGATCATCAGTAACCACCCAAACGACGTGAAGACCTCCGGACTTCGACCACCGTCTTCATCTTCGACACCACGTCGAATCAGTTATTCAGAATGGGATAAACCCGGTCTTTCTGAATAACTCGCGTATATATTATAAAAGTGTTACACAAACACAACATACGCCTCATTCCACTTTAGAATATTCTTTTTATTCAAATATTCTTATATTTTGGGAAAGGTTCCCATTAATTTTATCAAAGATAAATTCTTTAAATTTATTCTTTAATCTTCTTTGAATATCAATTCAAACTAGTCGGGATTAGCGAACTACACTGAAGTAATCATTTATTTTATTTCCCAATCCCAGCCTATTCATCCCATGAAGTAAAACTAGTCATACTTCATATCTATCACCACGGTGTTATCGGTAAATTCGATTACCATTTCACGTTCAAATTTAATTAAAGATTTAACTATCGCCTAGAGCAAAACCGGTGATACTCCATTCCCGACCATTTCAATCTAATTAAAGATTCATTAAAACTCCACTTAGTTTTAATCCTTAACTGGGTTAAAGAATCAGTATCATTTAAAACACGGTTCATGATAAACCCAAAATCACATTCCATTAATTATCGGGTTAAATAACAAGTGTTATTTAAAAAACTGTTCACGATAAACCCAAAAATCAATACCAATTCAATTCCAATTAAATATTATTTAATTGGTACACTTCATTAAATCTAAATAAAAAGATTTAATCTTTTTCTCAACTGGGTTCAAGAACAGTGTTAATGAAGACACCATTCACGACAAACCCAAATCACATTTGATATTAAATACAAGGCTCTGAATAGAAAATATACCGGCTTATATTCAATATCAAATTCTACGACCCACAAATATCGTATTGGAAATAACGATATAAATATATCTTTCAAATTCCCATAACAATACCTGTATCATCACGAAATCCAACATCGAAATATTCCACAGACAATTTCGATTCAAATCCATTCCAATTCAATTATTGGAAATTCTGGTTATTTTCAAAACCATTTCAAATCCAATTTATTTATTTAAAAATAAATAGAATTATAATTCTAGTTCAAAATTAGTTCATTTCGATAAAAATCTATTTTTATCCTTTCAAATATGGAGTTTTTCATCCCAATTTTTCACAAATCATTTCTTATGATTTTACACAAATTATTACTATTTTTAATAATTTTATCAAGGCCCGTACAGTCGATTTCCATCAACGGCCATCGAACTGCACTTACAGCGACCTTTTCCAAATTTGATTTGGACATAATTCCAAATCCAACTGTTAGAGTTCTAATCTCTAATATTCATTAGAAAGCTCTTTTCAATACAAACCCAACGGTTCCTGTTTTAGGAGAATCCGAGGGTCGGATCTCCCGCAATATCCATTCGAAGTCAATGGTCGAAATTCACGAAATACCACAGCGCGACGCGTTCTATTTAGGCCATTATATAATATATATAATATATATACTTCGTCGATTTCCTTTTAAAACGTATTATATAAATCGTTTTAAATTCTTTTCAAAACAATTTCAACTTCTTTTCAAATTCAAATCAACATTGAATTTTTCCTTATAAATTCGATTTAAATTCATTTCAAATTGATTTCAACTCAAATCGATTTTTAATTCCATTTCAGTTCGTTATCAAGTCCTTTCAAATTCAATTTGAATTCATTTCTATTCAATTTCAATTCGAATTCATTTCTTTTCAATTTCAATTTCAATTCATTTCTAATCACTTTCAATTCGAATTCATTTCTATTCAATTTCAATTCGAATTCTAATTCTATTCAAAATATCAGATTTTGAAATCACTTTCGATATTCATTATAAAATGAATAAAATCGATATAACTATTGTTCACGTCAAAATGGCGTCAATCTAATCAATACAGCTTCATATATTTCTATTTTCAGATATTCTATTCAAATATTTCTTTTTCGAATATTTCTATTCAAAACTGGAATGAGGCCTAATCAATTACCATATAATGTTAATTTCATGGATTTTCTACCACACATGTATAAAATAACAACGATAAATAATCAACCATCATCCATAGTGCATTCTACACTGTATAAGCATCAAATATAAATATTTAACGCTTATGACAGTCTGTTAATCAATCAATCGACATACAACTAATTATTGGGATTAGTGTATGTCATATATCATCCCAATACCCGTGTGGGGTTTCAAACAATCAAACACATATTTTATTTGTGCAGTTGGGCGATGTGTAAAATTTATCGTCTCAATCAATATCAGTCAAATGTGTATATAAACAAATCGTCCGATTTGTTTATTTTTATTTCATTTCATATACACGTTAAAAATTCTATTTTTAACTATAAAATATTTTCCACTATAAAATATTTTATTTCAACTATATAGATATTTTATTTTATTTCACATCACATCACACATTCAACTACACATCAAAATCAAACAAACAAGCATACAAGCCGTCCATGGTCTGTGGACGACGGGTGTCGGGTGCTACTAAACACCGTCTGCATCCTAGTATATATTTTAACTAGAAACAAATTTAAAAGTGAGGAGTTCTCACAGAGGGTTCCACTCCGCCGTGCTTTGCTTTTGAATGGCTGAATCGTCTGGATTTGTTTGAAATTCCAATACAGTCCTTGTCCCGCTGTTTATAATAAAAATTATATTTTTATTCTTTCTACTTTATATATAAAGATCGAATCTTTATATCAATGCTATAAAGATCACATTTATATTTCGACATATATATAATAAAAATCATATTTTTATTCTCACTACTATATAAAGATCAAATTTTTACTAGTTATATAAGATAAAAATCGTATTTTTAACCTTTCTATTGATATAAAAATCATATTTTTAATCTCTTACCTATATAAAAATTATATTTTTATTTTCATTCCTTCATGATAAAAATAAAGTTCATATCTTTCTTTAAACAAAGCTCATATCTTTTAATAGCTTAAAAATCATATATGAAAACAATATTGTTTACATAAAAACTGAAAAATAAATGTAAATGTAAAATAAAAACTCACTTGCTGTTCGAAGGGGGAGGAGAGCTCACGGACGGAGTTGAAGGGGTTGAGACGACTGGAAGGGTTCGCTTATCGAGGAGGGGCGGACGACATTTGATGTTTTTGGGAAGGAAGATGGGGGGGGGGGGGGGGGGTAACGGCGAAGGAGGATGAGAAGGGTGCTGGAGTGCGGAGGGGGAGCCACTGGCGATCAGGGGATGGAAATGAGGATCGGAGGGAGGGACGTTGAAGGGCGCGACGTCGGGGGGTTTAGGGGTCTCGTCGTGCTAGGGTTTGCGGTTGCGTCGAGGTGGGTGGATCGGAGCTGGAGAGAGGAAGGAGGGGGGTGCGGCTATCACCTCGCGGCGGCGGCGGCGGGTCACGATTGTCGGTGGAGGAGGAATTGCGGCGCCTTCGTTCGTTGCTTTTTTTATTTCATTTGTTCTGAGTGAATAACGGGGAGGGAGAGAGTGTATAAAGGGAAAGGGTTGACTAGGAATAGTTATATATTTTTTTATTTTACTTTACGAAAAGTAACTTTTTATTTTGAACTCGGAATCAAACCCACCGACTGTCGTCCATAGCTAATTACTTCCATTCTGAACACAATGGGATATATATCGTAATCTGATTCGATCGTTTCAATCAGTTTTCGTCAAAATCAAAATATAACTCTATATATTGAATTTGAACGCACATTTCAATTTACCGGGCCCACATACGAACTCTAAAAATTCCCGAAAAATATTTTCTACCTTCGTATTGACGATACGGTCCTAACAAAACTAGTTTCATCGAATTATGAGACCGTTTGAAAAATGGTCATTTTCCAGTCGATTAAAATCAACAGAAACTGGTCAAATGCGTTTTCCTTTGCCACGCTCACATATTGATTCGAAAAATTATGAAATTTGAAACCTAGCAAAAGTTTGACATTACGGATCCATCAAAAGTGGTTTCGTCGAAAACAGAGGTCGTTTGCAAAATCCCCATTTTAAGGGCCAGAATTCCATAGCGACTATTCTGAATTTTCAACTGGACATATCTTTTGATTCCCGCTATGAAATTTCGATTTCTCGGATTCGTTGGAAAGATATTGTCAAATGGATTCTAATATTTTAGGTTTCACTAAAATCCGGTTTATTTTGAATCCGGTACAGTCATTTGAATTTGGAAATCGAATTATCGAACTACCGCGCCATTTTCAATTTCTTTTATAATTATAAATAATTATTATATTCTAACGATGATCTATATAAATATATACGTTTGAATTCTATTCAAAATAAATTTCTCGTCGATATTATTTAAAATAATTCATTTTAAATAATCAAAATTCACCAAAATTGCCAAAATAAATTTTTTAAATTGGCTCGGATTTCCGGGTTATTACAATCTCCCCCACTTAAACTTTTCGTCCCCGAAAAGGAACGAAGCCGAAAGTTGTTTAACTAATCAACTCAACTTTCACTATTTTCTTTACGGCTTAAGTTCTTTAACTTTTCAGTTTCTAAGAACTTTTCAAATTTTTCAAAAATTTGGCTAACACCCTAAATTTTCGAAAAATTTCGCCATAACCTCCCCTGCACCGGGGACTTCGGGATATTTCATATAGCCTCCCATGGCCTTCTTCAATCAAAAAGAAAAAGAAAAAGCCAAGCGGCTTGCCAATCGACTAATAAAATCATCATCGCCCAAACAAAACAGTAAATTATGGTAAACATGTACCTATTTGTCGGGCAAACAAATTTTATTCTTCTTCTCTAGCCTCCTTGCTATGACCTGTTCAATATAAGTACATGTATATGCATGCAAATGCGACAAATTTTCAATACAACTCACTATTTGATCAATTTGGCTAAACAGTTCAACATTTAATTAATTCAAACAATAATCAAACAACACAACCAGCAATCAATTAGTTGATTAGGTTTTTCAAATTCATAACTTTGATACATAGTCAAAAATCATATTTTTGATGCCAAATCACAACAATAGGCCCTATATAATTTTGGTTCTCACACCAGTCAATAGGAAATATATAGAAATCCCACTTTCGAAACTCGAATACTAATTCTGATGATGTAGCTACAATCATCATAATCATCTCCGGGCGACTAGAGTGTGACTCTATATCCATCCAGTATATTGGAGGCTTCTAATACACGTGGATCAGACGTATATTAAAATCTCTATATACCTGATAGTCCAAATCAATATAAATAAATATTCAAATACGAATAATTGATTTAAATTTTCAAAACAAAACTTGTTTTCAATTTTATTTTTCAAAACACTACTCTTCACACTTGTTCTAGGATACTACTGATCCCATCTCTAACGAGTCATTCCCATTGGATATTACTAATCCAATATCTGATGAATTCTTTCGTATGGTTCTAATGTGTATTGTCCTCTGAGCTTTGTAAACCAAAGCTTTGATACTAAGCTGAAACGACCCGAAATCCCCCTTACGGGAAATCCCGGATTGAGTTGAGAACAAGCCATAGAAGAACGCAGACGGAAGAACATTTCATTGTTAATTACAACAATTCATCAGAATACAAGAATATACAGAGTATGAATAAATATTACACAAAAAATATCAGAGATTACAATACATTACATAGCAGCGGAAAATAATACAAAACACAACTATAAGAGATATACGGATACAAAGCTTTCCGGATATCATTCCAGCTGTAAACCAGTATCCTGTGAATATAAATCTGCAAAACCAAAACTACTAGCTGCCCGTGTCAAAATAAGGGCACCAAGAGTTTAGGTTAATACAATAAACTCCAGGTCAGTCATGGGACTGTTGTGAGAACTAAAACAGTTATTTATCTTTATTTTAAAGTTAGGTAAATCAAGGGACCACGCCGTATAATACGGAACGTGTTTCCTCCCAAGAACACCAGTGCATAAAACAAACAACGCAATGCTAAATAAAGAACAATGAAGCTATTATAAGACCTAGGTCCCATCACACAATGCAACACAAACCAGAGGATAGGGTTTTCCCTTATAATAGCCAAAGCATGCTTGATACGTTTAAAACAAATCATTTGATACTATAATAAGTGTATAGTGTCAAAACAACTTCAAATATAAATGTATCAATCCTAGACAGCATGGGTACCATATATTATGTCGCCATACTAGGCTCTACAATCAAAACCGCAAAGTCACGTATTTGGAAATTGGATTTTCATCTGTGAACCGAGGCAAAAGATAGTCCTCAACCGATTCAAGACGCTCTAGCCCGTGTCTCAGGACCCAGACTCAGGTGGGCCCTTGGATCGTCAGGGCCGGTCCACCGATGTGGATTAAAATGCCTGAACACTGCGTTTCCCCACCCTATGGTGGTGTCAATGAGTCCAATGACTCCATCTGAAGGAACCCGTAACTTCCCCGTAAAGGAAAGCACGAATACTTTGAGAACAACACACAAATGAGCGCATACGGAAGAACATTTCATTGTTATTACAACAATTCCATCAGATACAAGAATATACAGAGTATAAATGAATAAATTACATTCGATAAATATCAGAGATTACAATAAATGACATAGCAGCGGAAAATAATACAAAAGCACAACTAGAAGTGATACACGGATACAGAGCTTTCCGAGCATCGTTCCAGCTGTAAATCAGGACCCTGTGAATATAAATCTGCAAAACCAAAACTACTAGCTGCCCGTGCGGAAAATAGGGGCACCCAGAGTTTAGGTTAAAACAATAAACTCCAGGTCAGTCATGTGACTGGTGTGAGAACTAAAACAGTTATTAATATTGGTTTTAAAGTTTGGTAAATCAAGGGACCACGCCGTATAACACGGAACGGGTTTCCTCCCAAGAATACCAGTGCATAGAACAAACAACGCAATGCTAAATAAAGAGAAATGAAGCGGTTATAAGACCCAGGTCCCATCACACAATGCAACGCAAGCCGGAGGATAGGGTTTTCCCTTATAACAGCCAAAGCATGCTTGATACGTTTAAAACACATTATTTGATACTATAATAAGTGTATAGTGTCAAAACAATTTCACATCATAAATATCAATCATAGACGGCATGGGTACCATATATCATGTCGCCGTACTAGTTCTACAATTAAAACCGCAATACACGTATTGGAAATTGGATTTCCGTCATGAGTCGAGGCAAGGGGCAAGCTCCTCTCCGCGTTCGAGACACTCTAGCAAATGCCTCAGGACCCCACTTTGATCCTTGGAATCGGCTGGGCCGGTCCTCTCTTACTTTTGAGGATTAGTTATTCCTGAACACACGTTTCCCGGTCCTTACAGACCTATATCCAAGGCGCCTCGTATCCAACAACCACACAGGTGAAAAGTATATAAATGTCAGGGCTGGTAGGTCACTGACACCACCCTAGCTAGAAAGAAACGTCGTGCTCTCCCAGCGGTCCGTCTCCCGTTTTTAACTCATACCGAGGTGTGAGGCTCGCGAATTCACGTTATACACAAAGCTATGCCACACAGGCCGTGCTTTGATCATCAACCCCAAGACTTTGCTTTTCAACAGAAGCCTTGATCAATTGCCACTTACGCATGCCACACAGGCAATTCACTCCATGCGTTTGATATCCATCAATATATAACCCCTGAGCTCGTACGTCTCAGAGAAGGGCGTTAAGCAAGAGAATAAATTCTCCGCCGCCAAACAGATATATATATTTAATAGAGATCAATCACACGGACTAAAATCCAATGTCGGACACACAGTCCATTTACAAGTCCGTTCTGGGTCTGAACGAAACCGGAGGCACTTTCCTCGCATATCCATCCATCTCCAGGTACGTCTGGACGATCACCAACTGATTCCCTCATCCTGGGTGTACAGCCCAATCAAGATCATCAGTAATCACCCAAACGATGTGAAGACTTCCGGTCTTCAACCACCGTCTTCATCTTCGACATCTCGTCGAATTGGTTATTCAGAATGGGTATAAACCCGGCCTTTCTGAATAACCCACGTATATAATAAACGAATGTTACACAAACACAACAAACGCCTCATCCCAATTCAGAATATTCTTTTATTCACAATATCACATTCTTAGGGAAATGTTCCCATTAATTTTATCCAAGATAAATTCTTTCAAATTTATCCTACAATCTTCCTTTGGATATCATTTCAAACTAGTCGGGATTAACGAACCACACCGAAGTAATTATTTATTTTATTTCCCAATCCCAACCTATATCCCATGGAGAAAAACTGGTGATACTCCATTCCTAACACCACGGTGTTATCGGTAAAATTAATTACCATTTCACGTTCAAATCTAATTAAAGATTTAACTATCGCTTTGGAGCAAAACTGGTGGTACTCCATTCTCGATCACCTTTCAGATTTGATAATTTAAATTATCAATTCACATTTTTAATCTAATTAAAGATTCATTAAAACTCCACTTAGTTTTAATCTTTTCAAAAATCAATATCCTGCCTTTAACTGGGTTAAAGAACCAATGTCATCAAAAACACGATTCACGACAAACCAAATCACATTTGATATTAAATACAAGGCTCTGAATAGAAAATATATCGGCTTATATTCAATATCAAATTCTGAAACCAACAAATATCGTATTGGAAATAACGATATAAAATATCTTTCAAATCCCCATAACAATATTTGTGTAGTCACGAAATCCAACATCGAAACATCCCGAAGATAATTTCGATTCAGCTCCAGTCCAATCCACGTATTGGAAATTATCGATTATTCTCAAAATCACTTTCAAATTCAATTTATTTATTTTAAAAATAAATTGATTTCAATTCTAGTTCAAAACTAGTTCATTTTGATAAAAATCTATTTTTATCTTTTCAAATGTGGAATTTTCCAGCCCAAATCTTTCCAATTCACATATTATAATTTTACACAAATTATAGATATTTTTATTAATTTTATCAAGGCCCGTACAGTCGATTTCCAACAACGGCCATCGAACTGCACTTACAACGACCTTTTTCGAATTTGATTTGGACATAATTCCAAATCCAACCGTTAGATTTCAAATTTCTAATATTCATTGGAAAGCTCTTTTCGATACGAACCCAACGGTTCCGGTTTTAGGAGGATCCGATGGTCGGATCTCCCGCAATGTCCGTTTGAAATAAATGGTCGAAATTCACGAACTACCGCGGCGCGGCGCGTTCTATTCAGGCCATTATATATATAATATATATATATTATATATATTTCGTCGATTTCCTTTTAAAACGAATTTTATAAATCGTTTTAACTTCGTTTCAAAACCATTTCAACACTATTTCCATTCAAAGCCAAAATTGAATTCTTCTTTATAAATTCGTTTTAAAATTCATTTCTATTCAATTCAAATTTTAATTCAATTTGGATTCATTTCAATTCACTTTCAATTCAATTTGAATTCGTTTTCAATTCATTTCGAAATCGTTTTCAATTCAATTCATTTCGAAATCGTTTTCAATTCAATTCATTTCGAAATCACTTTCAATTCAATTCATTTCGAAATCGTTTTCAATTCAATTCATTTCGAAATCGTTTTCAATTCAATTCATTTCGAAATCGTTTTCAATTCAATTCATTTCGAAATCGTTTTCAATTCAATTCATTTCGAAATCACTTTCAATTCAATTCATTTCGAAATCGTTTTCAATTCAATTCATTTCGAAATCACTTTCAATTCAATTCATTTCGAAATCGTTTTCAATTCAATTCATTTCGAAATCACTTTCAATTCAATTCATTTCGAAATCACTTTCAATTCAATTCATTTCGAAATCACTTTCAATTCAATTCATTTCGAAACGAATAAAATCGATATAAATATCGTTCACGTCAAAATGGCGCAAAACTAATCAACACGGCTTTATATTTTTCACAACTTCTTTATTTTATTCAACAAATGAATATTTATCCCATTCAACACATGAATCTATATTTTTTTTTCAACACACGACTAATCTCAACACATGAGTACTGTCAACACATCACTATTTTTGTTATGTAAAATATTTTATAAAACTATGGTATCTATCGTTTGATTTTAATTAGACTTCTACTAGGAAGTAGTTCTAATTTTAAATATGATAAAGATGTAAATTTTATTATATAAAATATTTCACTCAACACATGAACATCGTCAACACATGACTATTTTTATATTCAACACATGAATTTCCTTTTATAATATTCATTATTTTTCAAATTGGAATGAGGCCCAATCAATCACCATAACGTTAATTATATGGATTCCATACAACACATGTATATAATAGCTTTGAAAAATAATCAATCGTCAACCAAAGTGCACTACACTGTATAAGCACCAAATATAAATAACTGACGCTTACACAGTCTGTCAATCGACCGATCGACATATTTAATCAATCAGGATGAGTGAACATCAAATTTCATCCCGACACCCGTGTGGGGTTTCAAACAATCAAACACAGATTTTATTTGTGCAGTTGGGCGATGTGTAAAATTTATCGACCCAATCAATATCAGTCAAATCAGTGTATATAAACAAATCGGCCAATTTGTTTATAAATATTTTATTTATTCACTTTCACGTTAAAAACTATATTTTCAACGATAAAATATTTATTTCAACACTTGAATTTCTATTCATTTCATTTACACAATAAAAATGATATTTTTATTTTTCTAACATATTTTAGAAAATTTCGGCGGCACAACGGCACGATACTAGAAACGGGACGAGGCCTAGCCTTATCCCCGGTCTAGTGAAGGCCCACGCCATTCACACATCAATCAAATCACTTTCATTTCACCAAACAATTTCCATTCAATCAAATAGACTAACCAACTACACAACCAAACAAACAAGTCCATGGTATGTGGACGGGTGTCGGGTGCTTCTAATAAGCACCGTCTGCATCCTAACATATATATATATATAACTAGAATAAGAATTTTGAGTGAGAAGTTCTCACCGATAGCTATCCACTTCACGACTCTTCTTTTATAGAAAATCTTCATCTTCATTGTATCTTCGTCATCTTCGTTGCCCGTAGTCACTATATATATAAAAATCACATTTTTATATTTCGATGTCTTTAAAATAAGAATCATATTTTTATTTATTCACTTTCAATTTAAAAATCATATTTTTATAACCTCTTCATATATTTAAAAATCGAATTTTTACTACGCTATTCAATATATAAAAATCATATTTTTATTTCGAAGTTCAATATATAAAAATCGAATTTTTACTACTATGTTATATAGATAAAAATTATATTTTTATCACGCTATTTTCTATATAAAGATTTCGCCTTTTTAAATTTAAAGATTTCACCTTTTTAAATTTAAAGATTTCACCTTTTTAAATTTAAAGATTTCACCTTTTTAAATTTAAAGATTTCACCTTTTTAAATTTCATCACTTGATTTCAACGTATATAAAATAAAAATCAGATTTTTATTACGTTACATATACAAAGATGATATTTTTATATTCTCTATCCTATAAAGATTATATTTTTAATACTTTAAAAATATAAAAATCATATTTTTAATATTCCTATATAGTAAAGACTATATTTTTAATACTTTAAAAATATAAAAATCATATTTTTATCACTTTAAAAATATAAAGATCATACCTTTTTTTATTTTAAAGTTTAAACCCTTTAAAATAAAATCAGTTTTCTTTATTTCTTACTAAAAAAAAAACAGTTTTTTTTTAAAATAAAGAAAATTCAGTTTTAACAATAAATAAAAATCAGTTTTGAAAATAAATAAAAATCAGTTTTGAAAATAAATAAAAATCAGTTTTGAAAATAAATAAAAATCAGTTTTTATCTTTCTTTTTCTTCTTTTTTCTAAAACTCTGTATATACAAATAAAATAAATAACATAAATAATAAAATAAAATAAAACTTACAGACAGTTTTCGAAGGGGGGGGGGGGGTTTGGTCTTCGCGCGATGGAGCGGGGTGGGGGCTGTCAGAGTTCGGCGGCTTTGGGCGAGGCACGGCGGCGCTGGCCCTAGGGGGCGTCGGGTCTCGATTAGGGCGTGGGGTTTGATTTGGCTGCAGGAGGGGTCTCGCGTCGGAGCTGAGCGACGGAGGGAAGAGGATGGGGGAAGATGAAGGCGGAGGATCGGAGGGCGGTGGCGCTCCGCCTGGAGGAGCGGCGGCGGTCTTCGAACGACGGGTTCGTTCTCTTTTTTTTTTTTTTTTTTATATTTCGATTTCTATTTGAACGGGGGGGGGGGGGGGGCAGAGAGATAAAGGGAGGAGGAATATTATTTTTTTTATTTTATTTTATTAATTAATTAATTTATTTTATCCTAAAGAGTTGACTTCCACATACGACCTCGAAACGAGGCCCACCGCCTGTCGTCCATAGCGTTTTACCCCCATTCCGAACACAATGGGATATGTATCGCAAGCTGATTTGATTGTTACAATCAGTTTCCGTTAAATTTATATTTAAATCACTTTATTGAATTTTAAACGTACATTTCGAATTACCGGGGTCACATACTAACTCTATAAATTGCGGAAAAATATTTTCTAGCTTCGTATTGACGATACGGTCCTAACAAAACTAGTTTCGTCGAATTCTGAGACCGTTTTAAAAATGGCCAATTTCCAGTCGATTAAAATCAACTGAAATGGTCAAAACACGTTTTCCTTTGCCACGCTCACATATTGATTCGAAAAATTATGAAATTTGGAATCTAGCAATAACTCGACATCACGGACCCAACAAAAGTGGTTTCGTCGAAATCCGAGGTCATTTGCAAAATGTCCATTTTTAAGGGCCTGAATTTCATAGCGACTATTCAGAATTTTCAACTGGACATATCTTTTGATTCCCGCTATGAAATCTCGATTATGCGGATTCGTTGGAAAGATATTATCAATTAGATCCCATTATTTTTGGTTTCACTAAAATCCGGATTGGTTTGCACCCGGTACATTCAATTGAAGTTTGAAATCGAATTATCGAACTACCGCGCCATTTTCAATTCTATTTATAATTATATATAAATATTTATATTCTAACGACGACGTATATAATTATATACGTCGAATTCTATTCAAAATAAATTTCACGTCGATATTATTTAAAATAATCCATTTTAAATATTCAAAATTCGCTAAAATTGCCAAAATAAAAATTTTAAACTGGCCCAGATTTTCGGGTTATTACAATGTCCCCCACTTAAAACTTTTCGTCCCCGAAAAGGAACAAAGTCGAAAGTGGTTTGATTATTCAGTTCTACGATCGATCAGGCTTCCATTCTCCAACTCTTTAGTTTCTGAGAATTTTCTAAATTTCCAAAAATTTGGCTAACACCCTAAATTTTCGAAAAATTTCGCCATAACCTCCCCTGCAATGGGAGCATCGGGGAATTTCAAATAGCTTCCCCGGTCCTTCAGATCTCAAAAAGAAAAAGAAAAAGCCAAGCGGCTAGCCAATAGGCTCACAAAATCATCATCACCCAAACAAAACAGGAAATTATGTAGTAAACATGTACCTATTTGTCGGGCAAACAAATTTTATTCTTCGGCTCTAGCCTCCTTGCTATGACCTGTTCAATAATATATATGTATATGCAAGCAAATGCGACTAATTTTCAATACAATTCAATATTCGATTCAATTAGGCATAAATGGTTAAAAATTAGCAAACAAATAAACAAACAACACAACATCAATCAATTAGTGAATTAGAGTTTCAAATTCATAAATTTGATATATACACAGAAAATCATGTTTTGATGCCAATTCACAACAACGTGTTCTAACTATATTAGTTTTGGTTCTCACACCAGTCTAATGGAAATATATAGATATCACACCTTCGAAACACGAACTTAAATTCTGATGATGATATATCAATCATCAGAACCACCTCCGGGTGTCTAGAATGTGATTCTATATCTACCCAGTATATTAAAACTTCGAATATACGTTCATGACGCGTATACGCGAAATCTATATATACTCGATTGTCCATATTCGATATAAATAAATAATCAAATACGTATAAAGCGATTTAAATTTTTAAAACAAAATTGTTTTCATTTGAAAAATATACTCTTCACACTCGTTCTAGGATACTACTGATCCTATCTCTAACGAGTCATTCTAATTGGATATTACTAATCCAATATCTGATGAATTCTTTCGTATGGTTCTAATGTGTCTTGTTCTCGAGCTCTGTAAACCAAAGCTCTGATACCAAATGAAGGAACCCGTAACTTCCCCGTAAAGGAAAGCACGAATACTTTGAGAACAACACACAAATGAGCGCATACGGAAGAACATTTCATTGTTATTACAACAATTCCATCAGATACAAGAATATACAGAGTATAAATGAATAAATTACATTCGATAAATATCAGAGATTACAATAAATGACATAGCAGCGGAAAATAATACAAAAGCACAACTAGAAGTGATACACGGATACAGAGCTTTCCGAGCATCGTTCCAGCTGTAAATCAGGACCCTGTGAATATAAATCTGCAAAACCAAAACTACTAGCTGCCCGTGCGGAAAATAGGGGCACCCAGAGTTTAGGTTAAAACAATAAACTCCAGGTCAGTCATGTGACTGGTGTGAGAACTAAAACAGTTATTAATATTGGTTTTAAAGTTTGGTAAATCAAGGGACCACGCCGTATAACACGGAACGGGTTTCCTCCCAAGAATACCAGTGCATAGAACAAACAGCGCAATGCTAAATAAAGAGAAATGAAGCTGTTATAAGACCCAGGTCCCATCACACAATGCAACGCAAGCCGGAGGATAGGGTTTTCCCTTATAACAGCCAAAGCATGCTTGATACGTTTAAAACACATTATTTGATACTATAATAAGTGTATAGTGTCAAAACAATTTCACATCATAAATATCAATCATAGACGGCATGGGTACCATATATCATGTCGCCGTACTAGTTCTACAATTAAAACCGCAATACACGTATTGGAAATTGGATTTCCGTCATGAGTCGAGGCAAGGGGCAAGCTCCTCTCCGCGTTCGAGACACTCTAGCAAATGCCTCAGGACCCCACTTTGATCCTTGGAATCGGCTGGGCCGGTCCTCTCTTACTTTTGAGGATTAGTTATTCCTGAACACACGTTTCCCGGTCCTTACAGACCTATATCCGAGGCGCCTCGTATCCAACAACCACACAGGTGAAAAGTATATAAATGTCAGGGCTGGTAGGTCACTGACACCACCCTAGCTAGAAAGAAACGTCGTGCTCTCCCAGCGGTCCGTCTCCCGTTTTTAACTCATACCGAGGTGTGAGGCTCGCGAATTCACGTTATACACAAAGCTATGCCACACAGGCCGTGCTTTGATCATCAACCCCAAGACTTTGCTTTTCAACAGAAGCCTTGATCAATTGCCACTTACGCATGCCACACAGGCAATTCACTCCATGCGTTTGATATCCATCAATATATAACCCCTGAGCTCGTACGTCTCAGAGAAGGGCGTTAAGCAAGAGAATAAATTCTCCGCCGCCAAACAGATATATATTTAATAGAGATCAATCACACGGACTAAAATCCAATGTCGGACACACAGTCCATTTACAAGTCCGTTCTGGGTCTGAACGAAACCGGAGGCACTTTCCTCGCATATCCATCCATCTCCAGGTACGTCTGGACGATCACCAACTGATTCCCTCATCCTGGGTGTACAGCCCAATCAAGATCATCAGTAATCACCCAAACGATGTGAAGACTTCCGGTCTTCAACCACCGTCTTCATCTTCGACATCTCGTCGAATCGGTTATTCAGAATGGGTATAAACCCGGCCTTTCTGAATAACCCACGTATATAATAAACGAATGTTACACAAACACAACAAACGCCTCATCCCAATTCAGAATATTCTTTTATTCACAATATCACATTCTTAGGGAAATGTTCCCATTAATTTTATCCAAGATAAATTCTTTCAAATTTATCCTACAATCTTCCTTTGGATATCATTTCAAACTAGTCGGGATTAACGAACCACACCGAAGTAATTATTTATTTTATTTCCCAATCCCAACCTATATCCCATGGAGAAAAACTGGTGATACTCCATTCCTAACACCACGGTGTTATCGGTAAAATTAATTACCATTTCACGTTCAAATCTAATTAAAGATTTAACTATCGGTTTGGAGCAAAACTGGTGGTACTCCATTCTCGATCACCTTTCAGATTTGATAATTTAAATTATCAATTCACATTTTTAATCTAATTAAAGATTCATTAAAACTCCACTTAGTTTTAATCTTTTCAAAAATCAATATCCTGCCTTTAACTGGGTTAAAGAACCAATGTCATCAAAAACACGATTCACGACAAACCAAATCACATTTGATATTAAATACAAGGCTCTGAATAGAAAATATATCGGCTTATATTCAATATCAAATTCTGAAACCAACAAATATCGTATTGGAAATAACGATATAAAATATCTTTCAAATCCCCATAACAATATTTGTGTAGTCACGAAATCCAACATCGAAACATCCCGAAGATAATTTCGATTCAGCTCCAGTCCAATCCACGTATTGGAAATTATCGATTATTCTCAAAATCACTTTCAAATTCAATTTATTTATTTTAAAAATAAATTGATTTCAATTCTAGTTCAAAACTAGTTCATTTTGATAAAAATCTATTTTTATCTTTTCAAATGTGGAATTTTCCAGCCCAAATCTTTCCAATTCACATATTATAATTTTACACAAATTATAGATATTTTTATTAATTTTATCAAGGCCCGTACAGTCGATTTCCAACAACGGCCATCGAACTGCACTTACAGCGACCTTTTTCGAATTTGATTTGGACATAATTCCAAATCCAACCGTTAGATTTCAAATTTCTAATATTCATTGGAAAGCTCTTTTCGATACGAACCCAACGGTTCCGGTTTTAGGAGGATCCGACGGTCGGATCTCCCGCAATGTCCGTTTGAAATAAATGGTCGAAATTCACGAACTACCGCGGCGCGGCGCGTTCTATTCAGGCCATTATATATATAATATATATATATATATTATATATTTCGTCGATTTCCTTTTAAAACGAATTTTATAAATCGTTTTAACTTCGTTTCAAAACCATTTCAACACTATTTCCATTCAAAGCCAAAATTGAATTCTTCTTTATAAATTCGTTTTAAAATTCATTTCTATTCAATTCAAATTTTAATTCAATTTGGATTCATTTCAATTCACTTTCAATTCAATTTGAATTCGTTTTCAATTCATTTCGAAATCGTTTTCAATTCAATTCATTTCGAAATCGTTTTCAATTCAATTCATTTCGAAATCACTTTCAATTCAATTCATTTCGAAATCGTTTTCAATTCAATTCATTTCGAAATCGTTTTCAATTCAATTCATTTCGAAATCGTTTTCAATTCAATTCATTTCGAAATCGTTTTCAATTCAATTCATTTCGAAATCGTTTTCAATTCAATTCATTTCGAAATCACTTTCAATTCAATTCATTTCGAAATCGTTTTCAATTCAATTCATTTCGAAATCACTTTCAATTCAATTCATTTCGAAATCGTTTTCAATTCAATTCATTTCGAAATCACTTTCAATTCAATTCATTTCGAAATCACTTTCAATTCAATTCATTTCGAAATCACTTTCAATTCAATTCATTTCGAAACGAATAAAATCGATATAAATATCGTTCACGTCAAAATGGCGCAAAACTAATCAACACGGCTTTATATTTTTCACAACTTCTTTATTTTATTCAACAAATGAATATTTATCCCATTCAACACATGAATCTATATTTTTTTTTCAACACACGACTAATCTCAACACATGAGTACTGTCAACACATCACTATTTTTGTTATGTAAAATATTTTATAAAACTATGGTATCTATCGTTTGATTTTAATTAGACTTCTACTAGGAAGTAGTTCTAATTTTAAATATGATAAAGATGTAAATTTTATTATATAAAATATTTCACTCAACACATGAACATCGTCAACACATGACTATTTTTATATTCAACACATGAATTTCCTTTTATAATATTCATTATTTTTCAAATTGGAATGAGGCCCAATCAATCACCATAACGTTAATTATATGGATTCCATACAACACATGTATATAATAGCTTTGAAAAATAATCAATCGTCAACCAAAGTGCACTACACTGTATAAGCACCAAATATAAATAACTGACGCTTACACAGTCTGTCAATCGACCGATCGACATATTTAATCAATCAGGATGAGTGAACATCAAATTTCATCCCGACACCCGTGTGGGGTTTCAAACAATCAAACACAGATTTTATTTGTGCAGTTGGGCGATGTGTAAAATTTATCGACCCAATCAATATCAGTCAAATCAGTGTATATAAACAAATCGGCCAATTTGTTTATAAATATTTTATTTATTCACTTTCACGTTAAAAACTATATTTTCAACGATAAAATATTTATTTCAACACTTGAATTTCTATTCATTTCATTTACACAATAAAAATGATATTTTTATTTTTCTAACATATTTTAGAAAATTTCGGCGGCACAACGGCACGATACTAGAAACGGGACGAGGCCTAGCCTTATCCCCGGTCTAGTGAAGGCCCACGCCATTCACACATCAATCAAATCACTTTCATTTCACCAAACAATTTCCATTCAATCAAATAGACTAACCAACTACACAACCAAACAAACAAGTCCATGGTATGTGGACGGGTGTCGGGTGCTTCTAATAAGCACCGTCTGCATCCTAACATATATATATATATATATAACTAGAATAAGAATTTTGAGTGAGAAGTTCTCACCGATAGCTATCCACTTCACGACTCTTCTTTTATAGAAAATCTTCATCTTCATTGTATCTTCGTCATCTTCGTTGCCCGTAGTCACTATATATATAAAAATCACATTTTTATATTTCGATGTCTTTAAAATAAGAATCATATTTTTATTTATTCACTTTCAATTTAAAAATCATATTTTTATAACCTCTTCATATATTTAAAAATCGAATTTTTACTACGCTATTCAATATATAAAAATCATATTTTTATTTCGAAGTTCAATATATAAAAATCGAATTTTTACTACTATGTTATATAGATAAAAATTATATTTTTATCACGCTATTTTCTATATAAAGATTTCGCCTTTTTAAATTTAAAGATTTCACCTTTTTAAATTTAAAGATTTCACCTTTTTAAATTTAAAGATTTCACCTTTTTAAATTTAAAGATTTCACCTTTTTAAATTTCATCACTTGATTTCAACGTATATAAAATAAAAATCAGATTTTTATTACGTTACATATACAAAGATGATATTTTTATATTCTCTATCCTATAAAGATTATATTTTTAATACTTTAAAAATATAAAAATCATATTTTTAATATTCCTATATAGTAAAGACTATATTTTTAATACTTTAAAAATATAAAAATCATATTTTTATCACTTTAAAAATATAAAGATCATACCTTTTTTTATTTTAAAGTTTAAACCCTTTAAAATAAAATCAGTTTTCTTTATTTCTTACTAAAAAAAAAACAGTTTTTTTTTAAAATAAAGAAAATTCAGTTTTAACAATAAATAAAAATCAGTTTTGAAAATAAATAAAAATCAGTTTTGAAAATAAATAAAAATCAGTTTTGAAAATAAATAAAAATCAGTTTTTATCTTTCTTTTTCTTCTTTTTTCTAAAACTCTGTATATACAAATAAAATAAATAACATAAATAATAAAATAAAATAAAACTTACAGACAGTTTTCGAAGGGGGGGGGGGGTTTGGTCTTCGCGCGATGGAGCGGGGTGGGGGCTGTCAGAGTTCGGCGGCTTTGGGCGAGGCACGGCGGCGCTGGCCCTAGGGGGCGTCGGGTCTCGATTAGGGCGTGGGGTTTGATTTGGCTGCAGGAGGGGTCTCGCGTCGGAGCTGAGCGACGGAGGGAAGAGGATGGGGGAAGATGAAGGCGGAGGATCGGAGGGCGGTGGCGCTCCGCCTGGAGGAGCGGCGGCGGTCTTCGAACGACGGGTTCGTTCTCTTTTTTTTTTTTTTTTTTTTATATTTCTATTTGAACGGGGGGGGGGGGGGGCAGAGAGATAAAGGGAGGAGGAATATTATTTTTTTTATTTTATTTTATTAATTAATTAATTTATTTTATCCTAAAGAGTTGACTTCCACATACGACCTCGAAACGAGGCCCACCGCCTGTCGTCCATAGCGTTTTACCCCCATTCCGAACACAATGGGATATGTATCGCAAGCTGATTTGATTGTTACAATCAGTTTCCGTTAAATTTATATTTAAATCACTTTATTGAATTTTAAACGTACATTTCGAATTACCGGGGTCACATACTAACTCTATAAATTGCGGAAAAATATTTTCTAGCTTCGTATTGACGATACGGTCCTAACAAAACTAGTTTCGTCGAATTCTGAGACCGTTTTAAAAATGGCCAATTTCCAGTCGATTAAAATCAACTGAAATGGTCAAAACACGTTTTCCTTTGCCACGCTCACATATTGATTCGAAAAATTATGAAATTTGGAATCTAGCAATAACTCGACATCACGGACCCAACAAAAGTGGTTTCGTCGAAATCCGAGGTCATTTGCAAAATGTCCATTTTTAAGGGCCTGAATTTCATAGCGACTATTCAGAATTTTCAACTGGACATATCTTTTGATTCCCGCTATGAAATCTCGATTATGCGGATTCGTTGGAAAGATATTATCAATTAGATCCCATTATTTTTGGTTTCACTAAAATCCGGATTGGTTTGCACCCGGTACATTCAATTGAAGTTTGAAATCGAATTATCGAACTACCGCGCCATTTTCAATTCTATTTATAATTATATATAAATATTTATATTCTAACGACGACGTATATAATTATATACGTCGAATTCTATTCAAAATAAATTTCACGTCGATATTATTTAAAATAATCCATTTTAAATATTCAAAATTCGCTAAAATTGCCAAAATAAAAATTTTAAACTGGCCCAGATTTTCGGGTTATTACACCATCGGTCCCGGATCGACCGATATATCCGAGGCGCCTCACAACAGCAACAACCACATAAGTCAAACTCGTCAGGGCGTGTAAAACCACTGACGCCACTTCTAGCTAGAAGGAAACGCATGCCCTCCCTGATGTCCTCTCCCGTTTTTGGTTCACAACCGGGGTGTGAGGCTCGCGAATCAATGCTACACAAAGCTATTCCACACAGGCTGTGCTTCGATCATCACCACAAGACTTTTCTTTTCAACAGAAGCCTTGATCAATTGCCACTTAGGCATGCCACATAGGAAATTCACACCATGCGTTTGATATCCATCAATATATAACCTCTGAGCTCGTACGTCTCAGAGAAGGGCGTTAAGCAAGAGAATAAATTCTCCGCCGCCAAACAGATATATATTTAATAAAAATCAATCACACAGACTAAAATCCAATGTCAGACACACAGTCCATTTACAAGTCCGTTCTAGGTCTGAACGAAACCGGCGGCACCTAGTACCCCGCATATCCATCGATCTCCAAGTACATCTGGACGATCACCAACTATTTCCATCTTCTCGAGTGTACAGTCCAATCAAGATCATCAGTAACCACCCAAACGACGTGAAGACCTCCGGTCTTCGACCACCGTCTTCATCTTCGACACCACGTCGAATCAGTTATTCAGAATGGGATAAACCCGGTCTTTCTGAATAACTCGCGTATATATTATAAAAGTGTTACACAAACACAACATACGCCTCATTCCACTTCAGAATATTCTTTTTATTCAAATATTCTTATATTTTGGGAAAGGTTCCCATTAATTTTATCAAAGATAAATTCTTTAAATTTATTCTTTAATCTTCTTTGAATATCAATTCAAACTAGTCGGGATTAGCGAACTACACCGAAGTAATCATTTATTTTATTCCCCAATCCCAACCTATTCATCCCATGAAGTAAAACTAGTTATACTTCATATCTAACACCACGGTGTTATCAGTAAATTCAATTACCATTTCACGTTAAAATCTAATTAAAGATTTAACTATCGCCTGGTGCAAAACTGGTGATACTCCATTCCCGACCATTTCAATCTAATTAAAGATTCATTAAAACTCCACTTAGTTTTAATCCTTGACTGGGTTAAAGAATCAGTATCATTTAAAACACGGTTCACGATAAACCCAAAATCACATTCCATTAATTATCGGGTTAAATAACAAGTGTTATTTAAAAAACTGTTCACAATAAACCCAAAAATCAATACCAATTCAATTCCAATTAAATATTATTTAATTGGTACACTTCATTAAATCTAAATAAAAAGATTTAATCTTTTTCTCAACTGGGTTCAAGAACAGTGTTAATGAAGACACCATTCACGACAAACCCAAATCACATTTGATATTAAATACAAGGCTCTGAATAGAAAATATACCGGCTTATATTCAATATCAAATTCTACGACCCACAAATATCGTATTGGAAATAACGATATAAATATATCTTTCAAATTCCCATAACAATACCTGTATCATCACGAAATCCAACATCGAAATATTCCACAGACAATTTCGATTCAAATCCATTCCAATTCAATTATTGGAAATTCTGGTTATTTTCAAAACCATTTCAAATCCAATTTATTTATTTAAAAAAAATAGAATTATAATTCTAGTTCAAAACTAGTTCATTTCGATAAAAATCTATTTTTATCCTTTCAAATATAGAGTTTTTCATCCCAATTTTTCACAAATCATTTCTTATGATTGTACACAAATTATTACTGTTTTTAATAATTTTATCAAGGCTCGTACAGTCGATTTCCATCAACGGCCATCGAACTGCACTTACAGCGACCTTTTCCAAATTTGATTTGGACATAATTCCAAATCCAACCGTTAGATTTCTAATCTCTAATATTCATTAGAAAGCTCTTTTCGATACGAACCCAACGGTTCAGGTTTTAGGAGAATCCGATGGTCGGATCTCCCGCAATATCCATTCGAAGTCAATGGTCGAAATTAACGAACTACCGCAGCGCGGCGCGTTCTATTCAGGCCATTATATTATATATATAATATATATTGTATATATACTTCATCGATTTCCTTTTAAAACGTATTATATAAATCGTTTTAAATTCGTTTTCAAAACGATTTCAACTTCTTTTCAAATTCAAATCAACATTGAATTTTTCTTTATAAATTCGATTTAAATTCATTTCAAATTGATTTCAATTCAAATTGATTTTTAATTCCATTTCGGTTCGTTTTCAATTCCATTCAATTTCAATTCGAATTCATTTCTATTCAATTTAAATTTGAATTCATTTCTATTCAATTTCAATTCGAATTCATTTCTATTCAATTTCAATTCGAATTCATTTCTATTCAATTTCAATTTGAATTCTAATTCTATTCAAAATATCAGATTTTGAAATCACTTTCGATATTCATTATAAAATGAATAAAATCGATATAAATATCGTTCACGTCAAAATGGCGTCAATCTAATCAATACGGCTTCATATATTTCTATTTTCAAATATTCTATTCAAATATTTCTTTTTCGAATATTTCTATTCAAAAACTAGAATGAGGCCCAATCAATTACCATATAATGTTAATTACATGGATTTTCTACCACACATGTATAAAATAACAACGATAAATAATCAACCATCATCCATAGTGCATTCTACACTGTATAAGCATCAAATATAAATATTTAATGCCTATGACAGTCTGTTAATCAATCAATCGACATACAACTGATTATTGGGATTAGTGTATGTCATATATCATCCCAATACCCGTGTGGCGTTTCAAACAATCAAACACAGATTTTATTTGTGCAGTTGGGCGATGTGTAAAATTTATCATCCCAATCAATATCAGTCAAATGTGTGTATATAAACAAATCGTCTGATTTGTTTATTTTTATTTCATTTCATATACACGTTAAAAATTCTATTTTTAACTATAAAATATTTTCCACTATAAAATATTTTATTTCAACTATATAGATATTTTATTTTATTTCACATCACATCACACATTCAACTACACATCAAAATCAAACAAACAATCGTACAAGCCGTCCATGGTCTGTGGACGACGGGTGCTACTAAACACCGTCTGCATCCTAGTATATATTTTAACAAGAAACAAATTTAAAAGTGAGGAGTTCTCATAGAGGGTTCCACTCCGCCGTGCTTTGCTTTTGAACTGCTGAATCGTCTGGATTTGTTTGAAATTCTAATGCAGTCCTTGTCCCGCTGTTTATAATAAAAATTATATTTTTATTCTTTCCATTTTATATATAAAGATCGAATCTTTATATCAATGCTATAAAGATCACATTTATATTTCGACATATATATAATAAAAATCATATTTTTATTCTCACTACTATATAAAGATCAACTAGTTATATAAGATAAAAATCGTATTTTTAACCTTTCTATTGGTATAAAAATCATATTTTTAATCTCTTACCTATATAAAAATTATATTTTTATTTTCATTCCTTCATGATAAAAATAAAGTTCATATCTTTCTACAAACAAAGCTCATATCTTTTAATAGCTTAAAAATCATATACGAAAACAATATTATTTACATCAAAACTGAAAAATAAATGTAAATGTATAATAAAAGCTCACTTGCTGTTCGAAGGGGGAGGAGAGCTCACGGACAGAGTTGAAGGGGTTGAGACGGCTGGAAGGGTTCGCTTATCGAGGAGGGGCGGACGACATTCGCTGTTTTGGGGAAGAAAGAGGGGGGGGGGGCGGGGAACGGCGAAGGAGGAGGAAAAGGGTGCTGGAGTGCGGAGGGGGAGCCACTGGTGGTCAGGGGATGGAAATGAGGATCGGATGGAGGGGGCGTTGAAGGGTGCGGCGTCAGGGGGTTTAGGGGTCTCGTCGTGGTAGGGTTTGCGGCTGCGTCGAGGTGGGTGGATCGGAGCTGGAGAGAGGAAGGAGGGGGGGTGCGGCTATCACCTCGCGGCGGCGGCGGCGGGTCACGATCGTCGGTGGAGGAGGGATCGCGGCGCCTTCGTTCGTTGCTTTTTTTTATTTCATTAGTTCTGAGTGAATAACGGGGAGGGAGAGAGTGTATAAAGGGAAAGGGTTGACTAGGAATAGTTATATATTATTTTATTTTAATTTCCAAAAAGTAACTTTTTATTTTGAACTCGGAATCAAACCCACCGACTGTCATCCATAGCTAATGTAATGACCCGTATTCTACACGTCATAGGATCGTAGAATATTTATTTCTTTCCCATGTGAAGTCGTATGGTCATGTAACTTTGGGAAACATCTATTAGAGTCATTTACCATGCTTATGATTTTTGTCGATTTTTAAATGACCATTTTGCCCCTAGTCGGTACTGTTTTGGCCATAACTTTTGATTGGAATGGAATTTTGACCTGAAACCACTTCCATTTGATTCGTTTGATGGTTTCTCTTTCCGTAGAGTGGTCATAATAGCCAAACGGACTTACCGTTTGGGAGATATGGCTGAAACAAGATTTGGAGGGTGAAAAACTGCTTAACCGGGCCAAATCGGGTGATTAGTGAGTAGGCCCATAACCCATTTCGGGATTAGGGTTACGGGAGGGCTGAAATGAGATGGAGAATCATTCTATTTCAGTTTTCTAGCCCCCACTTATCACCAAGGATCCCTAAAAATGGCCTCTAACCTCTAAATCACCTCCAAATCACCTTTAGGTTAAGGATTTGGCTTAGCAACCCCTAATCGAGGAAGATCTTCACCAAATCAACAAAGGAGCTGCTGTTTGGTATTGAAATTCACATCAAATCAGAGAATCATTTCAGATCTTAGTTTATTTTGTGGCTAAGGTGAGTGATTTGCTTAGTTTTGCACTAATTATGGCTAATTAGGAGTGATTAGTGTTAATTAGCGAATTTAAACAAGATAAAATTCTGGAAAAATATTTATAAAATTCGGAATGATGTTTTAGGCCTCTGATATGAATTTGGGTTAATTTGGTTAAGATTTGCTAATCCTATCATTAGTTTCTCCTAAGTATGCTAAAGGGGAAATTTGGGATTTTGGGTATGTTTGATCCATTTTATATGCTATGATTTATGTTTTGATGTTTGGGATCGACACTACATGTTGCTATGACTGTATGGTATGCTTTGTGATTGTTTAGAAGTGTTAGTTTGGTCAAAAACGCCGTCGAATGGCATAAACTGCTTGCTGGAAGGACTGCAGGAAGTTGCAAGTGGGATCGGATCGGACTCTCTGACCCGAACCAATCGTGGACATATGCCACGATCCGATCCGAAGACAGCGATCCGCATGTTCACCCCCGATCGCGAATCCTCTCCACGATCCGATCCAGATTTGATGAGGCGCAACGATCCGAAGGGAGGAGCACGAACCGATTCACTTCAGAAGTTCACGAGCTGACTACCTGGGAAGGCACACCCGACCCGACTCGACCAGTTGGGGAAGCACGAACTGACTTGAAGGAGGAACCCCGACCCGATCCGAATGGGTGATCACGACCCGATCCGAATGGGTGACCACGACCCGATCCGAATGGGTGACCACGAGCTGATGGCGTAACTTGATCCGATCCGTGCAGACGAGGAAAGCTGGGCTCCGAACCGATCCGATCGTAAGGCCACGATCCGATCCGATCTGGTGATGATCAATAACCCGAGATGCAAAGGTAGTCCAAATGGAAATTAGAGCTCAGGATCCCGGAACCAGTTGGGAACCAGTGAGTTCACTTCATGGTTGGACTTTGCTGCGGGACGTGTGCTAAGGAGTTGTCGACGTTCATAACTTCGATTCACCACTAAAAAGGAATGATGGGCTACTTATCAGTGCAGTAGGGTCATTATGACCTGCGGGGCAAGGTGATGGTAGCAAGACTACGTTATCAGTGCAGTAGGGTCATTATGACCTGAGGGGCAAGGTGATGCGTAGTAAGACTATGAGCCAGCGCAGATGGGGTGAATAACTCCATGGGGCAAGTGGACATAGTAAGGATTAGTAAGGCTATGAGCCAGCGCAGATGGGGTGAATAACTCCATGGGGCAAGTGGACATAGCGAGGAATTAGTGGCTACGTTATCAGTGCAGTGAAGCCATTTATGACTTCATGGGGCAAAGTGATCGTAGTAAGGAATGTTGGGTGATCGAAGTGGTGAATATCGTATGCTTTACGCACTGAGTGAGAGATGTGAGGATGGATGCTATGCTTGATTGTTTGCCATCATTATGACATGCACACCTCCCCCACCTCCGTATCTTTACACTGTTTGATATGATACCTTAGAGTGTTGTACAGTATGTAGTGCTAACTCTTTGGTTGCAGGTCCAGGTTCAGGTATGTTTTAGTCTACCTGTTATTGTTCACTTTAGATGCTTATCGCTCATACCAGGCTTTATGTCTGACCCAGAGTTTTATGTCTCCTCTTATTACTCTGGGTGCTCACACGAGCAGACTAGAGACAGGTTAGCTGGTGATGCGCGAGTAGCTGATTCGGAGGCGGGCAGGAGGCTTCCACGTATTATATATATATATACACATTCTCCCTGTGTCGTTGGTGGTCACTACTTGGGCATTAGTAGTGTACCTCCTTTATCTTGTTTTGCTTTGAGACAGTTTGAATGTTGTAATAAGCTGTATTCTGAATTTCCGCTGCTATGATGTTTAGTTCTGATTTTCAGCTTATGCATTGTCTCTCCTGTTTTATGTCAAGTATGTTACTACTATATTTTGTTCTATGCGCTGTGAGACATTCTACAGGTTCCTTGATTAGTTCATTCTCTTCTTTCCTTTCTCCTGACGACCGTCCCGTGCTAGTTGGGCATGTGTACAACGCACTTTCGGAGGAAACGCAGGCTGGTGCGGGGCGGGCCGTCACACTTGGTATCAGAGCTCTAGGTTGCGTAGTTAACCTAGGGAAAGACACTAGGGAGAGTTAGTACGTATATGAGAGCGCGTATTTGTGATTACTTTGGTTTTCAAAAACTATGTATGTATATACTATTAGTAGTATAAAGATGAAGTCGCACTGCACTAGCACCACTATGGGGTCGTTAATCGTTTCCCTTTTTACAGATTAACGATGAGCCGAGAGACGAGGGGTGCTGGTAGAGGGACCAACCAAGGGAATGCCGCTGACATGAGGGCTATGTTTACTAACCTCATGAGAGACATGCTTAGAGAAGTGCAAGGGGAAATTCCCAATCCCGGAGTTGGTGTTGGCACAGTAGTGCAGGCGCCTAGGGTCGATTTCGCCAAGTTGTGCAAAGATTACACTAATCTTGGTGGGAAGCCGTTCCACGGAACGGAGTCGGCCACGGATGTTCAGGACTGGATGGATAGATGTGATCGTATCTTTGATGACTTGGGTCTCGAGGATGCGATGAAGATAAGGCTAGCGTCTCGTCAGCTGCAAGGGCGAGCGATGAATTGGTGGAATGCTATCAGAACAGCTACTCCAGAGGATCAGGTTACTTGGGATCAGTTCAAGGCTCGCTTTAGCGAGAAGTTTATCCCAGCTGCCCAGAAATCGGTGTTGTTTAAGAGGTTCTTGGAACTCAAGCAGAATGGAAGGGCAGTTTCTGATTATATTGCTGAGTTCGACACCTTTGTCGAAGTATGGACTGTCTCTCATTGATACCCCTGAAAAGAAGAATGAGAAGTTCATTACTGGTCTGGATGGGTACTTGGGGGAGAGGCTCATTAACCACATCGATGAGACTTTTGAATCGATTGTGGGGAAAGCTTTGAGGTCAGAGAGTCTTTACCCTAAGTCAAAAACTGAGGCTGCATCTGCAGAAGGGCCAAAGCCGCAAGCAGGCGGTGGAGGCAAGAATAGCTCTCAGAATAAGAGGAAGCAGGACCAATCTAAAGGTGGCCAGAAAAAGAGCAAGAAGGATGTTGAGTGCTTCAGCTGTGGAAAGAAAGGCCATTATGCTAAAGAATGTCGGGCCAAGCCAGCGGAAAGGAAGTGCTACAACTGTGGTCAAGTGGGACATCAGAAGGATAAGTGCCCGCAACCTCTTAAGGAGAGGCAGATTGTGAAAGCATATGCTCTTGATGTTGTTCCTTCTTCGTCGAATGCCCCAACTGCGGCGGAGAAAGGAAAGAATGTTGTTATTCAAGGTATGCTTTCTATTTATGATATACCAGTTCGAGTTTTGTTTGATACTGGGGCTTCCCGTTCCTTCATATCTAGTGACCTGGTAGATAGGTTGGGACTGGAACCCGAGATAGTCGATAGACCATTGATTGTGACGAACCCGATTGGTGGTTCGACTAGCCTTAGTATGATTTGCAGGAATTTGGTCTTATCGAGTCATGGATGTATGTTTGTATACGATTGCTTTGTTTTGGGCTTTACTGGGTATGGCATTATATTGGGAGTCGATTGGCTCCAAAGATACGGGGTGGTGGTAGACTGTGAGGGCTTTTTGGTGACAGTGAGGGCGGATGATGGGCGGAGGGTAGTGTTTGGTAGCCTACCTAGTGATGGGGTTATGGCTAGTTTTGTAAATTCCCTCGACATCCCGCAGGATGAGTTGTCAGATGTGCCCGTGGTTGGCCAGTATCCGGACGTCTTCGAGGAGGTGACCGGGCTTCCACCACACCGAGAGATTGAGTTCCGTATTGATTTAGTGAAAGATGCCAGACCTATAGTAATGCCACTTCGTCGTATGGCACCAAGGGAGCAGCGAGAGCTCGGGGTGCAAGTCAGCAATCTTTTGAAGAAGGGATTTATTAGAAGGAGTGTCTCTGAGTGGGGAGCACTAGTTGTGTTTGCCACTAAGGCAGATGGTTCCCTTCGTTTGTGTGTGGACTATCGCGAGTTGAATAAGGTGACGAGGAAGAATAAGTATCCTCTACCGCGGATAGATGATTTGTTTGATCAGCTGGAAGGAGCTAGAGTGTTCTCCCAGTTGGACCTCGTGACAGGATTTCATCAGCTTCGAGTAGCAGATGAGAGTGTTCCGAAAACGACATTTAGGACGCCGTCTGGATTTTATGAGTGGTTGGTTATGCCATTTGGGTTGACCAATGCACCAGCCTATTTTGTGGATCTTATGAATCGAGTATTCAGAGATCAGTTGAATAAGTTTGTTCTTGTGTTCGTGGATGATATCCTTGTTTATTCAAGGACAGAGGAGGAACACAAGGGGCACTTGAGGATAGTGATGGAGGTGTTGAGGAAACACCAATTGAAAGCGAAATTCTCTAAGTGTCATTTTTGGAGAAGGGAAGTGAGATTCTTGGGTCAGGTTGTTTCAGAGAGTGGTATTGCCGTGGACCCTGCGAAGGTGGCTACGGTTCAGGATTGGCCTACACCCAAGAATGCTACAGATGTAAGAAGTTTCTTGGGATTAGCTGGATATTATCGTAAGTTTATCCAGGACTTCTCCAAGATAGCAGCACCGTTGACTCAGTTGACTAAGAAGAATCAGTCCTTCGTCTGGGACGGAGTGTGTGAGGATGCCTTCAAGAGTCTAAAGGAGAGGTTGACGCATGCGCCAGTGTTAGTCATTCCTAAAGGGAATGAAGAGATGACGGTATACACGGATGCTTGTGGTACCGGACTGGGTGCAGTATTGATGCAAGGAGGTAGGGTTGTAGCTTATGCTAGTCGACAGCTAAAGCCGCATGAGAAGAAGTATCCTACCCATGATTTGGAATTAGCAGCGATTGTATTTGCGTTGAAGATGTGGAGACACTATCTCTTGGGAGAAAGATTTGAGCTGTTTACCGATCATAAATCGTTAAAGTATCTCTTCTCTCAGAAAGATCTGAATCTCCGTCAGCAGAGATGGTTAGAGTTCTTGGCTTTGTATGATTTTGATATCGCGTATACACCTGGGAAAGGTAATGCAGTGGCCGATGCCTTGAGTAGGAGACATGCCAGCTTAGGGGCAATGTTTCTTGAATGGAAGCAACTGGACTATATCGCGGGGTTTGATTTCAGACCAAGGTGCGAGTTGGATCCAGTTATGCTAGCTAGTTTGACGATCAAACCCACTTTGATAGAGCGGATTGGTTCCAACCAGAGGAACGATCCTAATCTACTAGAAATCATCTCCAAGTTAGAAATGGGAGTTGATGAGAAGATGAATGTGTATGGGCTTGATCGAGATGGATGGCTTCGAAAGGATGGAAGACTAGTTGTGCCCAACGTGAATGGTTTGAGAGATGAAGTGCTTAGAGAATGTCATCACTCAAAACTGACTATACATCCCGGTGGTAATAAGATGTATCGAGACATGAGACAGACTTACTACTGGGAAGGGATGAAAAGAGACGTTGGGAAGTTTATATCCAAATGCATGAATTGTCAGCTAGTTAAAGCCGAGCAAAAGAAGCCTAGTGGATTGTTACAACCATTAGAAATTCCCGAATGGAAATGGGAGCAAGTCTCGATGGATTTCATCGATAGCCTACCAAGGACTAGATCGGGATATGATAGCATTTGGGTAATTGTGGATCGATTGACCAAGAGTGCAAGATTTATACCAGTCAAATCGACCAGGACGGCAGCCAAGTTGGCAGAATTGTATATGAAGTGGGTAGTGAGATTTCATGGAGTACCCAAAAGCATTGTGAGTGACCGAGACCCATTGTTCACTAGTGGGTTTTGGAAGAGCTTACAAGAGGCTCTAGGGTCAGGATTACATCTCAGTACCGCATATCATCCTCAGACCTACGGTCAGACGGAGAGGGTGAATCGTATATTGGAAGATCTCTTGAGAGCTTGTATATTGGATTTTGGTGGATCATGGGATGATCATTTGCATCTAGTAGAGTTTGCATATAATAATAGCCACCAATCCAGTATCGGTATGGCTCCATATGAAGCTTTGTACGGAAGACCGTGCAACTCACCATCATGTTGGATAGAGACCGGCGAGAAGTTTGTGCTTGGACCAGATGTGGTGAGAGAAACGTCGGATAAGATCAAGATCATTCAGCAACGAATGAAAGCTGCTCAGGATAGGCAGAAGAGTTATGCCGATAAGAGGAGAAGAGACTTGAAATTCTCCGTTGGTGACTTGGTTTTCGTCAAGATCTCTCCGTTTAAAAGCGTGATTCGATTTGGCAGGAGAGGCAAGTTGGCACCAAGATTTGTTGGCCCATTCCCTGTTCTTGAATTAGTCGGGAATTTGGCATATAGAGTTGACTTACCAGAGAAAATGGCAGGAGTTCACAATGTATTTCATGTTTCCCAACTGAGAAAGTTCGTTCACGACTCAGATGTGACTATTTCACCTGATCAGTTAGAGGACTTCAAGGTAGAACCCGAGGCGGTTGGGAACCGCAAGCCGATTCGTATTGTGGGGCACGATACGAAGCAACTTCGAAGGAAGTCGGTGAAGCTAGTCAAGGTTCAGTGGGGCGAGGACGAGAATGATTGTACTTGGGAGACAGAGGAGAGCATTAGGAAGGCTTATCCAGAACTCTTTGCCTGGTAAGATTTACTTTGCAATTTAGTTTTCCGCATGCTAGGATAGACCTGCTTTGCTTGTTTTGCATGTTTGATTGTTGCTTTATGATTGATAGGCATGCAGGAATCTTTGTGTATGTTTGGATTAGGGAATTTCGGGGGCGAAATTTCTTAAGGGGGGGAGAGTGTAATGACCCGTATTTTACACGTCATAGGATCGTAGAATATTTATTTCTTTCCCATGTGAAGTCGTATGGTCATGTAACTTTGGGAAACATCTATTAGAGTCATTTCCCATTCTTATGATTTTTGTCGATTTTTAAATGACCATTTTGCCCCTAGTCGGTACTGTTTTGGCCATAACTTTTGATTGGAATGGAATTTTGACCTGAAACCACTTCCATTTGATTCGTTTGATGGTTTCTCTTTCCGTAGAGTGGTCATAATAGCCAAACGGACTTACCGTTTGGGAGATATGGCTGAAACAAGATTTGGAGGGTGAAAAACTGCTTAACCGGGCCAAATCGGGTGATTAGTGAGTAGGCCCATAACCCATTTCGGGATTAGGGTTATGGGAGGGCTGAAATGAGATGGAGAATCATTCCATTTCAGTTTTCTAGCCTCCACCTATCACCAAGGATCCCTAAAAATGACCTCTAACCTCTAAATCACCTCCAAATCACCTTTAGGTTAAGGATTTGGCTTAGCAACCCCTAATCGAGGAAGATCTTCACCAAATCAACAAAGGAGCTGCTGTTTGGTATTGAAATTCGCATCAAATCAGAGAATCATTTCAGATCTTAGTTTATTTTGTTGCTAAGGTGAGTGATTTGCTTAGTTTTGCACTAATTATGGCTAATTAGGAGTGATTAGTGTTAATTAGCGAATTTAAACAAGATAAAATTCTGGAAAAATATTTATAAAATTCGGAATGATGTTTTAGGCCTCTGATATGAATTTGGGTTAATTTGGTTAAGATTTGCTAATCCTATCATTAGTTTCACCTAAGTATGCTAAAGGGGAAATTTGGGATTTTGGGTATGTTTGATCCATTTTATATGCTACGATTTATGTTTTGATGTTTGGGATCGACACTACATGTTGCTATGACTGTATGGTATGCTTTGTGATTGTTTAGAAGTGTTAGTTTGGTCAAAAACGCCGTCGAATGGCGTAAACTGCTTGCTGGAAGGACTGCAAAAAGTTGCAAGTGGGATCGGATCGGACTCCCCGACCCGAACCGATCGTGGACATATGCCACGATCCGATCCGAAGACAGCGATCCGCATGTTCACCCCCGATCGTGAATCCTCTCCACGATCCGATCCAGATTTGATGAGGCGCAACGATCCGAAGGGAGGAGCACGAACCGATTCACTTCAGAAGTTCACGAGCTGACTAACTGGGAAGGCGCACCCGACCCGACTCGACCAGTTGGGGAAAAACGAACTGACTTGAAGGAGGAACCACGATCCGATCCGAATGGGTGATCACGACCCGATCCGAATGGGTGACCACGACCCGATCCGAATGGGTGACCACGAGCTGATGGCGTAACTTGATCCGATCCGTGCAGACGAGGAAAGCTGGGCTCCGAACCGATCCGATCTGAAGGCCACGATCCGATCCGATCTGGTGATGATCAATAACCCGAGATCCAAAGGTAGTCCAAATGGAAGTTAGAGCTCGGGATCCCGGAACCAGTTGGGAACCAATGAGTTCACTTCATGGTTGGACTTTGCTGCGGGACGTGTGCTAAGGAGTTGTCGACGTTCATAACTTCGATTCACCACTAAAAAGGAATGATGGGCTACTTATCAGTGCAGTAGGGTCATTATGACCTGAGGGGCAAGGTGATGGTAGCAAGACTACGTTATCAGTGCAGTAGGGTCATTATGACCTGAGGGGCAAGGTGATGCGTAGTAAGACTATGAGCCAGCGCAGATGGGGTGAATAACTCCATGGGTCCAGTGGACATAGTAAGGATTAGTAAGGCTATGAGCCAGCGCAGATGGGGTGAATAACTCCATGGGGCAAGTGGACATAGCGAGGAATTAGTGGCTACGTTATCAGTGCAGTGAAGCCATTTATGACTTCATGGGGCAAAGTGATCGTAGTAAGGAATGTTGGGTGATCGAAGTGGTGAATATCGTATGCTTTACGCACTGAGTGAGAGATGTGAGGATGGATGCTATGCTTGATTGTTTGCCATCATTATGACATGCACACCTCCCCCACCTCCGTATCTTTACACTGTTTGATATGATACCTTAGAGTGTTGTACAGTATGTAGTGCTAACTCTTTGGTTGCAGGTCCAGGTTCAGGTATGTTTTAGTCTACCTGTTATTGTTCACTTTAGATGCTTATCGCTCATACCAGGCTTTATGTCTGACCCAGAGTTTTATGTCTCCTCTTATTACTCTGGGTGCTCACACGAGCAGACTAGAGACAGGTTAGCTGGTGATGCGCGAGTAGCTGATTCGGAGGCGGGCAGGAGGCTTCCACGTATTATATATATATATACACATTCTCCCTGTGTCGTTGGTGGTCACTACTTGGGAATTAGTAGTGTACCTCCTTTATCTTGTTTTGCTTTGAGACAGTTTGAATGTTGTAATAAGCTGTATTCTGAATTTCCGCTGCTATGATGTTTAGTTCTGATTTTCAGCTTATGCATTGTCTCTCCTGTTTTATGTCAAGTATGTTACTATTATATTTTGTTCTATGCGCTGTGAGACATTCTACAGGTTCCTTGATTAGTTCATTCTCTTCTTTCCTTTCTCCTGACGACCGTCCCGTGCTAGTTGGGCATGTGTACAACGCGAAATGCAGGCTGGTGCGGGGCGGGCCGTCACAGCTAATTACCCCCATTCTGAACATAATGGGATATATATCGTAAGCTAATTCGATCGTTTCGATCAGTTTGCGTCAAAATCAAAATATAACTCTATATATTGAATTTGAACGCACATTTCAATTTACCGGGCCCACATACGAACTCTAAAAATTCCCGAAAAATATTTTCTACCTTCGTATTGACGATACGGTCCTAACAAAACTAGTTTCATCGAATTCTGAGACCGTTTCAAAAATGGTCATTTTCCAGTCGATTAAAATCAACTAAACTGTTCAAACGCGTTTTCCTTTGCCACGCTCACATATTGATTCGAAAAATTAAGAAATTTGAAACCTAGAAATAATTTTACATTGCGGATCCAATAAAAGTGGTTTCGTCGAAAATCGAGGTCGTTTGCAAAATCCCCATTTTTAAGGGCCAGAATTCCATAGCGACTATTCTGAATTTTCAACTGGACATATCTTTTGATTCCCGCTATGAAATTTCAATTTCTCGGATTCGTTGGAAAGATATTGTCAAATGGATTCTAATCTTTTTGGTTTCACTAAAATCCGGTTTATTTTGAATCCGGTAAAGTCATTTGAATTTTGAAATGAAATTATCGAACTACCGCGCCATTTTCAATTTCTTTTATAATTATAAATAATTATTAGATTCTAACGACGATCTATATAAATATATACGTTTGAATTCTATTCAAAATAAATTTCTCGTCGATATTATTTAAAATAATTCATTTTAAATAATCAAAATTCACTAAAATTTCCAAAATAAAACTTTTAAATTGGCTCGGATTTCCGGGTTATTACAATCTTACCCACTTAAAACTTTTCGTCCCCGAAAAGGAACGAAGCCGAAAGTTGTTTAACTAATCAACTCAACTTTCACTATTTTCTTTACGGCTTAAGTTCTTTAACTTTTCAGTTTCTAAGAACTTTTCAAATTTTTCAAAAATTTGGCTAACACCCTAAATTTTCGAAAAATTTCGCCATAACCTCCCCTGCACCGGGGACTTCGGGATATTTCATATAGCCTCCCATGGCCTTCTTCAATCAAAAAGAAAAAGAAAAAGCCAAGCGGCTCATAAAATCATCATTGCCCAAAGAAAACAGTAAATTATGGTAAACATGTACCTATTTGTCGGGCAAACAAATTTTATTCTTCTTCTCTAGCCTCCTTGCTATGACCTGTTCAATATAAGTACATGTATATGCATGCAAATGCGACAAATTTTCAATACAACTCACTATTTGATCAATTTGGCTAAACGGTTCAACATTTAATTAATTCAAACAATAATCAAACAACACAACCAGCAATCAATTAGCTGATTAGGTTTTTCAAATTCATAACTTTGATACATAGTCAAAAATCATATTTTTGATGCCAAATCACAACAATAGGCCTTATATAATTTTGGTTCTCACACCAGTCAATAGGAAATATATAGAAATCCCACTTTCGAAACTCGAATACTAATTCTGATGATGTAGCTACAATCATCAGAATCATCTCCGGGCGACTAGAGTGTGACTCTATATCCATCCAGTATATTGGAGGCTTCTAATACACGTGGATCAGACGTATATTAAAATCTCTATATACCTGATAGTCCAAATCAATATAAATAAATATTCAAATACGAATAATTGATTTAAATTTTCAAAACAAAACTTGTTTTCAATTTTATTTTTCAAAACACTACTCTTCACACTCGTTCTAGGATACTACTGATCCCATCTCTAACGAGTCATTCCCATTGGATATTACTAATCCAATATCTGATGAAATCTTTCGTATGGTTCTAATGTGTCTTGTCCTCTGAGCTTTGTAAACCAAAGCTCTGATACCAAGCTGAAACGACCCGAAATCCCCCTTACGGGAAATCCCGGATTGAGTTGAGAACAAGCCACAGAAGAACGCAAACAGAAGAACATTTCATTGTTAATTACAACAATTCATCAGAATACAAGAATATACAGAGTTTGAATAAATATTACACAAAAAATATCAGAGATTACAATACATTACATAGCAACGGAAAATAATACAAAACACAACTAGAAGAGATATACGGATACAAAGCTTTCTGGATATCGTTCCAGCTGTAAACCAGTATCCTGTGAATATAAATCTGCAAAACCAAAACTACTAGCTGCCCATGTCAAAATAAGGGCACCCAGAGTTTAGGTTAAAACAATAAACTCCAGGTCAGTCATGGGACTGGTGTGAGAACTAAAACATTTATTTATCTTTATTTTAAAGTTAGGTAAATCAAGGGACCACCCGTATAATACGGAACGGGTTTCCTCCCAAGAACACCAGTGCATAAAACAAACAGCGCAATGCTAAATAAAGAACAATGAAGCTATTATAAAACCCAGGTCCCATCACACAGTGCAACACAAACCATAGGATAGGGTTTTCCCTTATAATAGCCAAAGCATGCTTGATACGTTTAAAACAAATCATTTGATACTATAATAAGTGTATAGTGTCAAAATAACTTCAAATATAAATGTATCAATCCTAGACGACATGGGTACCATATATCATGTCGCCATACTAGGCTCTACAATCAAAACCGCAATGTCACGTATTTGGAAATTGGATTTCCATCTGTGAACCGAGGCAAAAGATAGTCCTCTACCAATTCGAGACGCTCTAGCCTATGTCTCAGGACCCAGACTCAGGTGGGCCCTTGGATCGTCAGGGTCGGTCCACCGATGTGGATTAAAATGCCTGAACACTGCGTTTCCCCACCCTATGGCGGTGTCAATGAGTCCAGTGACTCCATCGGTCCTGGATCGACCGATATATCCGAGGCGCCTCGCAACAGCAACAACCACATAAGTCAAACTCGTCAGGGCGTGTAAAACCACTGACGCCACTTCTAGCTAGAAGGAAACGCATGCCCTCCCTGATGTCCTCTCCCGTTTTTGGTTCACAACCGGGGTGTGAGGCTCGCGAATCAACTCTACACAAAGCTATGCCACACAGGCTAGGCTTTGATCATCACAACAATACTTTGCTTTTCAACAGAAGCCTTGATCAATTGCCACTTAGGCATGCCACACAAGCAATTCACTCCATGCGTTTGATATCCATCAATATATAACCTCTGAGCTCGTACGTCTCAAAGAAGGGCGTTAAGCAAGAGAATAAATTCTCCGCCGCCAAACAGATATATATTTAATAAAAATCAATCACACAGACTAAAATCCAATGTCAGACACACAGTCCATTTACAAGTCCGTTCTGGGTCTGAACGAAACCGGAGGCACCTAGTACCCCGCATATCCATCGATCTCCAAGTACGTCTGGACGATCATCAACTATTTCCATCTTCTTGGGTGTATAGTCCAATCAAGATCTTCAGTAACCACCCAAACGACGTGAAGACCTCCGGTCTTCGACCACCGTCTTCATCTTCGACACCACGTCGAATCAGTTATTCAGAATGGGATAAACCCGGTCTTTCTGAATAACTCGCGTATATATTATAAAAGTGTAACACAAACACAACATACGCCTCATTCTACTTCAGAATATTCTTTTTATTCAAATATTCTTATATTTTGGGAAAGGTTCCCATTAATTTTATCAAAGATAAATTCTTTAAATTTATTCTTTAATCTTCTTTGAATATCAATTCAAACTAGTCGGGATTAGCGAACTACACCGAAGTAATCATTTATTTTATTTCCCAATCCCAACCTATTCATCCCATGAAGTAAAACTAGTCATACTTCATATCTAACACCACGGTGTCATCGGTAAATTCAATTACCATTTCACGTTAAAATCTAATTAAAGATTTAACTATCGCCTGGAGAAAAACTGGTGATACTCCATTCCCGACCATTTCAATCTAATTAAAGATTCATTAAAACTCCACTTAGTTTTAATCCTTAACTGGGTTAAAGAATTAGTGTCATTTAAAACACGGTTCACGATAAACCCAAAATCACATTCCATTAATTATCGGGTTAAAGAACAAGTGTTATTTAAAACACCGTTCACGATAAACCCAAAAATCAATACCAATTCAATTCCAATTAAATATTATTTAATTGGTACACTTCATTAAATCTAAATAAAAAGATTTAATCTTTTTCTCAACTGGGTTCAAGAACAGTGTTAATGAAGACACCATTCACGACAAACCCAAATCACATTTGATATTAAATACAAGGCTCTAAATAGAAAATATACCGGCTTATATTCAATATCAAATTCTACGACCAACAAATATCGTATTGGAAATAACGATATAAATATATCTTTCAAATTCCCATAACAATACCTGTATCATCACGAAATCCAACATCGAAATATTCCACAGACAATTTCGATTCAAATCCATTCCAATTCAATTATTGGAAATTCAGGTTATTTTCAAAACCATTTCAAATCCAATTTATTTATTTAAAACTAAATAGAATTATAATTCTAGTTCAAAACTAGTTCATATCGATAAAAATCTATTTTTATCCTTTCAAATATGGAGTTTTTCATCCCAATTTTTCACAAATCATTTCTTATGATTTTACACAAATTATTACTATTTTTAATAATTTTATCAAGGCCCGTATAGTCGATTTCCATCAACGACCATCGAACTGCACTTACAGCGACCTTTTCCAAATTTGATTTGGACATAATTCCAAATCCAACCGTTAGATTTCTAAACTCTAATATTCATTAGAAATCTCTTTTCGATACGAACCCAACGTTTCCGGTTTTAGGAGAATCCGACGGTCGGATCTCCCGCAATATCCATTCGAAGTCATTGGTCGAAATTCACGAACTACCGCAGCGCGACGCATTCTATTCAGGCCATTATATTATATATATAACATATGTAATATATATACTTCGTCGATTTCCTTTTAAAACGTATTATATAAATCGTTTTAAATTCGTTTTCAAAACGATTTCAACTTCTTTTCAAATTCAAATCAACATTGAATTTTTCCTTATAAATTCGATTTAAATTCATTTCAAATTGATTTCAATTCAAATCGATTTTTAATTCCATTTCAGTTCATTTTCAATTCCATTCAATTTCAATTCGAATTCATTTCAATTCGAATTCATTTCTATTCAATTTCAATTCGAATTCATTTCTATTCAATTTCAATTCGAAATCTAATTCTATTCAAAATATCAGATTTTGAAATCACTTTCGATATTCATTATAAAATGAATAAAATCGATATAAATATCGTTCACGTCAAAATGGCGTCAATCTAATCAATACGACTTCATATATTTCTATTTTCAAATATTCTATTCAAATATTTCTTTTTCGAGTATTTCTATTCAAAACTGGAATGAGGCCCAATCAATTACCATATAATGTTAATTACATGGATTTCTACCACACATGTATAAAATAACAACGATAAATATTCAACCATCATCCATAGTGCATTCTACACTGTATAAGCATCAAATATAAATATTTAACGCTTATGACAGTCTGTCAATCAATCGATCGACATACAACTAATTATTGGGATTAGTGTATGTCATATATCATCCCAATACCCATATGGGGTTTCAAACAATCAAACACAGATTTTATTTGTGCAGTTGGGCGATGTGTAAAATTTATCGTCCCAATCAATATCAGTCAAATGTGTGTATATAAACAAATCGTCCGATTTGTTTATTTTTATTTCATTTCATATACACGTTAAAAATTCTATTTTTAACTATAAAATATTTTCCACTATAAAATATTTTATTTCAACTATATAGATATTTTATTTTATTTCACATCACATCACACATTCAACTACACATCAAAATCAAACAAACAAGCATACAAGCCGTCCATGGTCTGTGGACGACGGGTGCCGGGTGCTACTAAACACCGTCTGCATCCTAGTATATATTTTAACTAGAAACAAATTTAAAAGTGAGGAGTTCTCACAGAGGGTTCTACTCCGCCGTGCTTTGCTTTTGAACGGCTGAATCGTCTGGATTTGTTTGAAATTCCAATGCAGTCCTTGTCCCGCTGTTTATAATAAAAATTATATTTTTATTCTTTCTACTTTATATATAAAGATCGAATCTTTATATCAATGCTATAAAGATCACATTTATATTTCGACATATATATAATAAAAATCATATTTTTATTCTCACTACTATATAAAGAACAAATTTTTACTAGTTATATAAGATAAAAATCATATTTTAACCTTTCTATTGGTATAAAAATCATATTTTTAATCTCTTACCTATATAAAAATTATGTTTTTGTCTTCTTTCCTTCATGATAAAAATAAAGTTCATATCTTTCTTTAAACAAAGCTCATATCTTTTAATAGCTTAAAAATCATATACGAAAACAATATTATTTACATCAAAACTGAAAAAGAAATACTCACTTGCTGTTCGAAGGGGGAGGAGAGCTCACAGACGGAGTTAAAGGGGTTGAGACGGCTGGAAGTGTTCGCTTAGCGAGGAGGGGCGGACAGCATTTGCTGTTTTGGGGAAGAAAGAGGGGGGGGGGGGGGGGGAACGGCGAAGGAGGAGGAGAAGGGTGATGGAGTGCGGAGAGGGAGCCACTGGCGGTCAGCGGATGGAAATAAGGATCGGAGGGAGGGGGCGTTGAAGAGCGTGACGTCAGGGGGTTTAGGGGTCTCGTCGTGCTAGGGTTTGCGGCTGCGTCGAGGTGGGTGGATCGGAGCTGGAGAGAGGAAGGAGGGGGTGCAGCTATCACCTCGCGGCGGCAGCGGCGGGTCACGATCGTCGGTGGAGGAGGGATCGCGACGCCTTCGTTCGTTGATTTTTTTGTTTCATTTGTTCTGAGTGAATAACGGGGAGGGAGAGAGTGTACAAAGGGAAAGGGTTGACTAGGAATAGTAATATATTATTTTATTTTAATTTCCAAAAAGTAACTTTTTATTTTGAACTCGGAATCAAACCCACCTACTATCGTCCGTAGCTAATTACCCCCATTCTGAACACAATGGGATATATATCGTAAGCTGATTCGATCGTTTTGACCAGTTTTCGTTAAAATCAAAATATAACTCTATATATTAAATTTGAACGCACATTTCAATTTACCGGGCCCACATACGAATTCTAAAAATTCCCGAAAAATATTTTCTACCTTCGTATTGACGATACGGTCCTAACAAAACTAGTTTCATCAAATTCTGAGACCGTTTGAAAAATGGTCATTTTCCAGTCGATTAAAATCAAATGAAACTGGTCAAACGCGTTTTCCTTTATCACGCTCACATATTGATTCGAAAAATCATGAAATTTGAAACCCAACAATAATTTGACATTGCGGATCCAACAAAAGTGGTTTCGTCGAAAACCGAGGTCATTTGCAAAATCCCCATTTTTAAGGGCCAGAATTCCATAGCGACTATTCTGAATTTTCAACTGGACATATCTTTTGATTCCCGCTATGAAATTTCGATTTCTCGGATTCGTTGGAAAGATATTGTCAAATGGATTCTAATCTTTTTGGTTTCACTAAAATCCGTTTTATTTTGAATCCGGTACAGTCATTTGAATTTTGAAATCGAATTATCGAACTACCACGCCATTTTCAATTTCTTTTATAATTATAAATAATTATTATATTCTAACGACGATCTATATAAATATATACGTTTGAATTCTATTCAAAATAAATTTCTCTTCGATATTATTTAAAATAATTCATTTTAAATAATCAAAATTCACTAAAATTGCCAAAATAAAAATTTTAAATTGGCTCGGATTTCCGGGTTATTACAATCTCCCCTACTTAATACTTTTCGTCCCCGAAAAGGAACGAATCCGAAAGTTGTTTAACTAATCAATTCAACTTTCACTATTTTATTTACGGCTTAAGTTCTTTAACTTTTCAGTTTCTACGAATTTTTCAAATTTTTCAAAAATTTGGCTAACACCCAAAATTTTCGAAAAATTTCGCCATAACCTCCCCTGCACCGGGGACTTCGGGATATTTCATATAGCCTCCCATGGCCTTCTTCAATCAAAAAGAAAAAGAAAAAGCCAAGCGGCTAGCCAATCGGCTCATAAAATCATCATTGCCCAAACAAAACATTAAATTATGGTAAACATGTACCTATTTTCGGGCAAACAAATTTTATTCTTCTTCTCTAGCCTCCTTGCTATGACCTGTTCAATATAAGTACATGTATATGCATGCAAATGCGACAAATTTTCAATACAACTCACTATTTGATCAATTTCGCTAAACGGTTCAACATTTAATTAATTCAAACAATAATCAAACAACACAACCAGCAATCAATTAGTTGATTAGGTTTTTCAAATTCATAACTTTGATACATAGTCAAAAATCATATTTTTGATGCCAAATCACAACAATAGGCCCTAAATAATTTTGGTTCTCACAACAGTCAATAGGAAATATATAGAAATCCCACTTTCGAAACTCGAATACTAATTCTGATGATGTAGCTACAATCATCAAAATCATCTCCGGGCGACTAGAGTGTGACTCTATATCCATCCAGTATATTGGAGGCTTCTAATACACGTGGATCAGACGTATATTAAAATCTCTATATACCTGATAGTCCGAATCAATATAAATAAAAATTCAAATACGAATAATTGATTTAAATTTTCAAAACAAAACTTGTTTTCAATTTTATTTTTCAAAACACTACTCTTCACACTCGTTCTAGGATACTACTGATCCCATCTCTAACGAGTCATTCCCATTGGATATTACTAATCCAATATCTTATGAAATCTTTCGTATGGTTCTAATGTGTCTTGTCCTCTGAGCTTTGTAAACCAAAGCTCTGATACCAAGCTGAAACGACCCGAAATCCCCCTTACGGGAAATCCCGGATTGAGTTGAGAACAAGCCACAGAAGAACGCAGACGGAAGAACGTTTCATTGTTAATTACAACAATTCATCAGAATACAAGAATATACAGAGTATGAATAAATATTACACAAAAAATATCAGAGATTACAATACATTACATAGCAGCGGAAAATAATACAAAACACAACTAGAAGAGATATACGGATACAAAGCTTTCCGGATATCGTTCCAGCTGTAAACCAGTATCCTATGAATATAAATCTGCAAAACCAAAACTACTAGCTGCCCATGTCAAAATAAGGGCACCTAGAGTTTAGGTTAAAACAATAAACTCCAGGTCAGTCATGGGACTGGTGTGAGAACTAAAACAGTTATTTATCTTTATTTTAAAGTTAGGTAAATCAAGGGACCACCCGGTATAATACGGAACGGGTTTCCTCCCAAGAACACCAGTGCATAAAACGAACAGCGCAATGCTTAATAAAGAACAATGAAGCTATTATAAGACCCAGGTCCCATCAGACAATGCAACACAAACCAGAGGATAGGGTTTTCCCTTATAATAGCCAAAGCATGCTTGATACGTTTAAAACAAATCATTTGATACTATAATAAGTGTATAGTGTCAAAACAACTTCAAATATCCTAGACGGCATGGGTACCATATATCATGTCGCCATACTAGGCTCTACAATCAAAACCGCAAAGTCACGTATTTGGAAATTGGATTTCCATCTGTGAACCGAGGCAAAAGATATTCCTCTACCGATTCGAGGCGCTCTAGCCCGTGTCTCAGGACCCATACTCAGGTGGGCCCTTGGATCGTCAGGGACGGTCCACCGATGTGGATTAAAATGCCCAAACACTGCGTTTCCCCACCCTCTGGGGGTGTCAATGAGTCCAATGACTCCATCGGTTCCGGATCGACCGATATATCCGAGGCGCCTCGCAACAACAACAACCACATAAGTCGAACTCGTCAGGGCGTGTAAAACCACTGATGCCACTTCTAGCTAGAAGGAAACGCATGCCCTCCCTGATGTCCTCTCCCGTTTTTGGTTCACAACCAGAGTGTGAGGCTCGCGAATCAACGCTACATAAAAGCTATGCCACACAGGCTGTGCTTTGATCATCACCACAAGACTTTGCTTTTCAACAGAAGCCTTGATCAATTGCCACTTAGGCATGCCACACATGCAATTCAATCCATGCGTTTGATATCCATCAATATATAACCTCTGAGCTCATACGTCTCAGAGAAGGGCGTTAAGAAAGAGAATAAATTCTCCGCCGCCAAATAGATATATATTTAATAAAAATCAATCACACAGTCTAAAATCCAATGTCAGACACACAGTCCATTTACAAGTCCGTTCTGGGTCTAAACGAAACCGGTGGCACCTAGTACCCCGCATATCCATCGATCTCCAAGTACGTCTGGACGATCACCAATTATTTACATCTTCTTGGGTGTGCAGTCCAATCTAGATCATCAGTAACCACCCAAACGACGTGAAGACCTCCGGTCTTCGACCACCGTCTTCATCTTCGACACCACGTCGAATCAGTTATTCAGAATGGGATAAACCCGGTCTTTCTGAATAACTCGCGTATATATTATAAAAGTGTTACACAAACACAACATACGCCTCATTCCACTTCAGAATATTCTTTTTATTCAAATATTCTTATATTTTGGGAAAGGTTCCCATTAATTTTATCAAAGATAAATTCTTTAAATTTATTCTTTAATCTTCTTTGAATATCAGTTCAAACTAGTCGGGATTAGCGAACTACACCGAAGTAATCATTTATTTTATTTCCCAATCCCAACCTATTCATCCCATGAAGTAAAACTAGTCATACTTCATATCTAACACCACGGTGTTATCAGTAAATTCAATTACCATTTCACGTTCAAATCTAATTAAAGATTTAACTATCGCCTGGAGCAAAACTGGTGGTACTCCATTCCCGACCATTTCTATCTAATTAAAGATTCATTAAAACTCAACTTAGTTTTAATCCTTAACTGGGCTAAAGAATCAGTGTCATTTAAAACACGGTTCACGATAAACCCAAAATCACATTCCATTAATTATCGGGTTAAAGAACAAGTGTTATTTAAAACACTGTTCACGATAAACCCAAAAATAAATACCAATTCAATTCCAATTAAATATTATTTAATTGGTACACTTCATTAAACCTAAATAAAAAGATTTAATCTTTTTCTCAACTTGGTTTAAAAACAATGTTAATGAAGACACCATTCACGACAAACCCAAATCACATTTGATATTAAATACAAGGCTCTGAATAGAAAATATACCGGCTTATATTCAATATCAAATTCTACGACCAACAAATATCGTATTGGAAATAACGATATAAATATATCTTTCAAATTCCCATAACAATACCTGTATCATCACGAAATCCAACATCGAAATATTCCATAGACAATTTCGATTCAAATCCATTCTAATTCAATCATTGGAAATTCTGGTTATTTTCAAAATCATTTCAAATCCAATTTATTTATTTAGAAATAAATAGAATTATAATTCTAGTTCAAAACTAGTTCATTTAGATAAAAATCTATTTTTATCCTTTCAAATATGGAGTTTTTCATCCCAATTTTTCACAAATCATTTCTTATGATTTTACACAAATTATTACTATTTTTAATAATTTTATCAAGGCCCGTACAGTCGATTTCCATCAACGGCCATCGAACTGCACTTACAGTGACCTTTTCCAAATTTGATTTGGAAATAATTCCAAATCCAACTGTTAGATTTCTAATCTCTAATATTCATTAAAAAGCTCTTTTTGATACGAAGCCAACGGTTCCAGTTTTAGGAGAATCCGACTGTCGGATCTCCCGCAATATCCATTCGAAGTCAATGGTCGAAATTAACGAACTACCGCAGCAAGGCGCGTTCTATTCAGGCCATTATATTATATATATAATATATATAATATATATACTTCGTCGATTTCCTTTTAAAACATATTATATAAATCGTTTTAAATTCTTTTCAAAACGATTTCAACTTCTTTTCAAATTCAAATCAACATTGAATTTTTCCTAATAAATTCGATTTAAATTCATTTCATATTGATTTCAATTCAAATCGATTTTTAATTCCATTTCAGTTCGTTTTCAATTCCATTCAATTTCAATTCGAATTCATTTCTATTCAATTTCAATTCGAATTCATTTCTATTCAATTTCAATTCGAATTCATTTCTATTCAATTTCAATTCGAATTCATTTCTATTCAATTTCAATTCGAATTCTAATTCTATTCAAAATATCAGATTTTGAAATCACTTTCGATATTCATTATAAAATGAATAAAATCGATATAAATATCGTTCACGTCGAAATGGCGTCAATCTAATCAATACGGCTTCATATATTTCTATTTTCAAATATTCTATTCAAATATTTCTTTTCGAATATTTCTATTCAAAACTGGAAATGAGGCCCAATCAATTACCATATAATGTTAATTACATGCATTTTCTACCACACATGTATAAAATAACAACGATAAATAATCAACCATCATCCATAGTGCATTCTACACTATATAACCATCAAATATAAATATTTAACGCTTATGACAGTCTGTCAATCAATCGATCGACATACAACTAATTATTGGGATGAGTGTATGTCATATATCATCCCACTACCCGTGTGGGGTTTCAAACAATCAAACACAGATTTTATTTGTGCAGTTGGGCGATGTGTAAAATTTATCGTCCCAATCAATATCAGTCAAATGTGTGTATATAAACAAATCGTCCGATTTGTTTATTTTTATTTCATTTCATATACACGTTAAAAATTCTATTTTTAACTATAAAATATTTTCCACTATAAAATATTTTATTTCAACTATATAGATATTTTATTTTATTTCACATCACATCACACATTCAACTACACATCAAAATCAAACAAACAAACATACAAGCCGTCCATGGTCTGTGGACGACGGGTGTCGGGTGCTACTAAACACCGTCTGCATCCTAGTATACATTTTAACTAGAAACAAATTTAAAAGTGAGGAGATCTCACAGAGGGTTCCACTCCGCCGTGCTTTGCTTTTGAACTGCTGAATCGTCTAGATTTGTTTGAAATTCCAATGCAGTCCTTGTCCCGCTGTTTATAATAAAAATTATATTTTTATTCTTTCTACTTTATATATAAAGATCGAATCTTTTTATCAATGCTATAATGATCACATTTATATTTCGACATATATATAATAAAAATCATATTTTTATTCTCACTACTATATAAAGATCTAATTTTTACTAGTTATATAAGATAAAAATCGTATTTTTAACCTTTCTATTTGTATAAAAATCATTTTTTTAATCTCTTACCTATATAAAAATTATATTTTTATTTTCATTCCTTCATGATAAAAATAAAGTTCATATCTTTCTTTAAACAAAGCTCATATCTTTTAATAGCTTAAAAATCATATACGAAAACAATATTATTTACATCAAAACTGAAAAATAAATGTAAATGTAAAATAAAAACTCACTTGCTGTTCGAAGGGGGAGGAGAGCTCACGGACGGAGTTGAAGGGGTTGAGACGACTGGAAGGGTTCGCTTATCGAGGAGGGGCAGACGACATTTGCTGTTTTGGGGAAGAAAGAGTGGGGGGGGGGGGGGGGACGGCGAAGGAGGAGGAGAAGGGTGCTGGAGTGCAGAGGGGGAGCCACTGGCGGTCAGGGGATGGAAATGAGGATCGGAGGGAGGGGGCGTTGAAGGGCGCGGCGTCAGGGGGTTTAGGGGTCTCGTCGTGCTAGGGTTTACGGCTGCGTCGAGGTGGGTGGATCGGAGCCGGAGAGAGGAAGGAGGAGGGTGCGGCTATCACCTCGCGGCAGCGACGGGGGGGGGGGGGGGGGGGGTCACGATCGTCGGTGGAGGAGGGATCGCAGCGCCTTCGTTTGTTGCTTTTTTTATTTCATTTGTTCTGAGTGAATAACGGGGAGGGAGAGAGTGTATAAAGGGAAAGGGTTGACTAGGAATAATTATATATTATTTTATTTTAATTTCCAAAAAGTAACTTTTTATTTTCAACTCGGAATCAAACCCACCGACTGTCATCCATGGCTAATTACCCCCATTCTGAACACAATGAGATATATATCGTAAGCTGATTCGATCGTTTCGATCAGTTTTCGTCAAAATCAAAATATAACTCTATATATTGAATTTGAACGCACATTTCAATTTACCGGGCCCACATACGAACTCTAAAAATTCCCAAAAAATATTTTCTACCTTCGTATTGACGATACGGTCCTAACAAAACTAGTTTCATCGAATTCTTACACCGTTTGAAAAATGTTCATTTTCCAGTCGATTAAAATCAATTGAAACTGGTCAAACACGTTTTCCTTTGCCACGCTCACATATTGCTTCGAAAAATTATGAAATTTTTAACCTAGCAATAATATGACATTGCGGATCCAAGAAAAGTGGTTTCGTCGAAAACCGAGGTCGTTTGCAAAATCCCCATTTTTAAGGGCCAGAATTCCATAGCGACTATTCTGAATTTTCAACTAGACATATCTTTTGATTCCCGCGATGAAATTTCAATTTCTCAGATTCGTTGGAAAGATATTGTCAAATGGATTCTAATCTTTTTGGTTTCACTAAAATCTGGTTTATTTTGAATCCGGTACAGTCATTTGAATTTTGAAATCGAATTATCGAACTACCGCACCATTTTCAATTTCTTTTATAATTATAAATAATTATTATATTCTAACGACGATCTATATAAATATATACGTTTGAATTCTATTCAAAATAAATTTCTCGTCAATATTATTTAAAATAATTCATTTTAAATAATCAAAATTCACTAAAATTGCCAAAATAAAAATTTTAAATTGGCTCGGATTTTCGGGTTATTACACTTTATATTTGAAAAGGCGAAATTATTATATTTGAAAAGGCGAGATCTTTATATTTGAAAAGGCAAAATCTTTATATAGAGAATAGCGTGATAAAAATATAATCTTTATTATATGAACACCATTGTAAAAATAGAATTTTTATCTATATAGTAGCGATGTAAAAATAGAATTTTTATCTATATAGTAGCGATGTAAAAACAGAATTTTTATCCATAAGGAGTGATTATAAAAGTGTGATTTTTATATACATAGCAACAATATAAAAATGTGATTTTTATATATTGAATAGCGAAGTAAAAATTCGATTTTTATATATGTAGTGAAACCGGGCAACAAAAGTGATAAAAGGCGAGAATAGCGTTGACTTCTGCATATGAAGAGTCGAGGCGTTTGGATTAGCTAGTCGGTGAGAACTTCTCACTTTGAATTTCCTTTTCTAGTTAAAATATATACTAGGATGCAGACGGTGCTTAGCAGCACCCGACACCCGTCGTCCACAGACCATGGATGGTTTGTATGTTTGATTATTTGATGTGTTTTGAAAATTGATTGTGTCATGTGATGTGAAATGAAATAAAATATTTATATGGTTAAAAATATTTGATCGTTAAAAATATTATTTTTAACGTGTGTGTGTGTGAATAAAAATAAGTGTTTGTTGATTTGAAACCCCACACGGGTGTTGGGATGATATTTGGCATACATAATCCCAATTATTTAATTGTATGTCGATCGATTGGTCGACAGACTGTGTGAGCGTTAATTATCTATATTTAATGCTTATGCAGTTGTGTGGTGCACTTTGGATGATGGTTGACTACTTATCGTTGCTATTATATACATGTGTTGTATGGAATCCATATAATTAACATTATATGGTAATTGATTGGGCCTCATTCCAATTGGGAAAATAAAGAATATTATAAAATATACATTCATGTGTTGAATAGGATAAATAGTCATGTGTTGACGATGGTCATGTGTTGAGAATATTCATGTGTTGAAAGAAATATAGATTCATGTGTTGAATAGAATAAATATTCATTTGTTGAATAGAATAACAAATTTATTGAAATATATAAAGCCGTGTTGATTAGAGATGCGCCATTTTGGCTTGAGAGATATTTATATCGATTATATTCATTTTTAAAATGATTATAGAAAAAGAAGTGATTTCAAAATATAACGTTTTGAAAATATTATCATTTATATAGTAATGATATGAAATATTCAATTTTGATTCGAAATTGTATATGAATTTGAAATCGTTTCAAAAATGAATTTAAAACGATTTATAAAATACGTTTTAAAAGGAAATCGACAAAATATATATAATATATATATTATGTATAATGGCCTGAATAGAACGCGCCGCGCTGCGGTAGTTCGCGAATTTCGACCATTGACTTCGAATTGACGTTGCGGGAGATCCGACCGTCGGATTATTCTGAAACCAGAACCATTGGGTTCATATCGAAAAGAGCTTTCTAACGAATATTTGAAAATTGAAATCTAACGGTTAGATTTGGAAATATATCCAAATCAAATTTGGAAAAGGTCGCTGTAAGTGCAGTTTGATGGCCGTTGATGGAAATCGACTGTACGGGCCTTGATAAAATTATTAAAAATATCAATAATTTGTGTAAAATCATAAGAAATGATTTGAAAAGAATTAGGATGAAAAACTCCATATTTGAAAAGATAAAAATAAATTTTTATCGAAATGAACTAATTTTGAATTAGAATTAAAAATCAATTTATTTTTGAAATAAATAAATTGAATTTGAAAGTGGTTTTAAAAATAATCAGATTTACCAATATACGAATTGAAATGGATTTGAATCGAAATTATCTTCGGAATATTTCGATGTTGGATTTCGTGATTATACAGATATTGTTATGGGAATTTAAAAGATATAGTTATATCGTTATTTCCAGTACGATATTTGTTGGTTGCAGAATTTGATATTGAATATAAGCCGGTATAATTTCTATTCAGAGCCTTGTATTTAATATCAAACATGATTTGGGTTTGTCGTGGATGGTGTCTTTATTAACACTGTTCTTAAGCCCAGTTGAGAAAAAGATTAAATCTTTCCATTTATATTTAATGAAGTGTACCAATTAAATAATGTTTAATTGGAATTGAATTTGAATGTGATTTTGGGTTTATCGTGAACCGCGTTTTAGATGACATTGGTTCTTTAACCCAGTTAAAGGCAGGATATTGATTTTGAAAAGGTTAAAACTAAGTGGAGTTTTGATGAAACTTTAATTAGATTGAAATGTGAATTGATAATTTAAAATTCTCAAATCTGAAAAGTGATCGAGAATGGAGTACCACCAGTTTTGCTCCAAAGCGATAGTTAAATCTTTAATTAGATTTGAACGTGAGATGGTAATTAATATTTACCGATAACACCGTGGTGTTAGATATGGAGTATTACCAGTTTTCGCCATGGGATGAATAGGTTGGGATTAGGAAATAAAATAAATAATTACTTCGGTGTGGTTCGCTAATCCCGACTAGTTTGGAAAACCATAACATGGTTCGAAATGATATCCAAAGGAAGATTAAAGAATAAATTTAGAAGAATTTATCTTGGATAAAATTAATGGGAACCTTTCCCTAAGAATGTGATTTTGTGAAGAAAAGAATATTCTGAATTGGAATGAGGCGTTTGTTGTGTTTATGTAACATTTGTTTATTATATACGTGGGTTATTCAGAAAGGCCGGGTTTATACCCATTCTGAATAACCGATTCGGCGATAAGTCGAAGATGAAGACGGTGGTTGAAGACCGGAAGTCTTCACATCGTTTGGGTGATTACTAATGATCTTGATTGGGCTGTACACCCAAGATGAGGGAATCAGTTGGTGATCGTCCAGACGAACTTGGAGATCAATGGATATGCGAGGAAAGTGCCTCCGGTTTTGTTCAGAACCAGAACGAACTTGTAAATGGACTGTGTGTCTGACATTGGATTTTATTCAGTGTTGATTGATCTCTATTAAATATACATCTGTTTGTCGGCGGAGAATTTATTCTCTTGCTTAACTCCCTTCTCTTAGACGTACGAGCTCAGACGTTGTATATCGATGGACATCAGTCGCATGGAGTGAATTGCCAGTGTGGCACGCGTAAGTGGCAATTGATCAAGGCTTCTGTTGAAAAGAAAAGTCTTGTGGTTGATGATCAAAGCACGGCCTGTGTGGCGCAGCTTTGTGTATAACGTGAATTCGCGAGCCTCACATCTCGGTATGGGTCAAAAACGGGATACAGACCGTTGGGAGAACACGACGTTTCTTTCTAGCTATGGGGGGTGTCAGTGCTTAAACCGGCTGACATTTATATACTTTTCACCTGTGTGGTTGTTGGATGAGGCGCCTCGATATTAGGTCTGTTAGGACCGGGAAACTTGTGTTCAGGAATAACTAATCCTCAAAAGTAAGAGAGGACCGACCAAACCGATTCCAAGGATCATAGTGGGGTCCTGGGACATTTGCTACAGTGTCTCGAACGGAGAGGAGCTTGCCCCTTGCCTCGACTCATGACGGAAATCCAATTTCCAATACGTGATATTGCGATTTTATTTGTAGAACCTAGTATGGCGACATAGTGGTATGGGTCATTCATGCCGCCTATGATTGATATTTATGATTGAAATTGTTTTGACACTATACACATTTTATAGTATCAAATGAACCAAGCATGTTTGGCTATTATAAGGGAAAACCCTATCCTCCGGCTTGCGTTGCATTGTGTGATGGGACCTGGGTCGTATAATAGCTTCATTTTTCCAAAAAGCATTGCGCTGTTTTGTTATATGCACTAGTGTTCTTGGGAGGAAACCCGTTCCGTGTTATACGGCGTTGTCCCTTGAATTACTCTCTTTTAAAGTAAAGCTTTGAAATAACTGTTTTAGTTCTCACACCAGTCACATGACTGACCTGGGGTTTATTGTTTTAACCTAAACTCTGAGTGCCCTTATTTTGACACGGGCAGCTAGTAGTTTTGGTTTTGCAGATTTATATTCATAGGATCCTAATTTACAGTTGGAATGATACTCGGAAAGTTCTGTATCCGTGTATTACTTCTAGTTGTGTTTTGTATTATTTTTCCGCTGCAGTACTGTATTTAAATCTCTGATATTCTTTGTTGTATAATATTTATTCATACTCTGTAAATTCTTGTATTCTGATGGAATTGTTGTAATAAACAATGAAATGTTCTTCTGTTTGCGTTCTGATTCGTCTTGTCCTCAATTCAATCCGGGCTTTCCTTACCGAGGAAGTTCGCGTCGTCTTAGCCGGCGTAGTGGGGGGGAGGGGGGTGGGGGGCGATGCGGTGGTCCGTTAGCGATGGAGGCGAGAGGTCGACGGGTTAGGGTTTTTTTCTTTATATATATATATATATATATTACTTTGACTGAGTGAGAGAGGTGAGAGAATAGAGGGGTGAGTTTATATTATAAATTTTTAATTTATTTTAATCCACTAAAAGTAACTTTTTACTTCGAACTCGAAATCCAACCCACGGACTATCGTCCATAGCTAATTACCCATATTCCGAACACAATGGGATATGTTTCGTAAGCCAGTTCAGTCGTTTCGATCAGTTTTCGTCAAATTTACATTTAAATCATTATATTGAATTTAAAACGTACATTTCAAATTACCGGGGCCACATACGAACTCTAAAAATTCCCGAAAAATATTTTCTAGCTTCGTATTGATGATACGGTCCTAACAAAACTAAATTCATCGAATTCTGAGACCGTTTGAAAAATGGCCATTTTCCAGTCGATTAAAATCAACTAAAACTGGTCAAACGCATTTTCCTTTGCCATGCTCACATATTGATTCGAAAAATTATGAAATTTGAAACCTAGTAATAACTTGACATCGTGGATCCAACAAAAGTGGTTTCGTCGAAATCCGAGTTCGTTTGCAAAATGGCTATTTTTAAGGGCTGAAATTCCATAGCGACCATTCTGAATTTTCAACTGGACATATCTTTTGATTCCCGCTATGAAATTTCGATTTTTCGGATTCGTTGGAAAGATATTCTCAATTAGATTCTATTATTTTTGGTTTCGCTAAAATCCGGTTTATTTTGCACCCGGTACATTCATTTGAATTTTGAAATCGAATTATCGAACTACCGCGCCATTTTCAATTCCTTTTATAATTAAAATAAATATTTATATTCTAACGACGACGTATATAAATATATACGTTCGAATTCTATTCAAAATAAATTTCTCGTTGTTATTATTTAAAATAATCCATTTTAAATATTCAAAATTCGCTAAAATTGCCAAAAATAAAAATTTTAAATTGGCTCGCATTTCCGAATTGTTGCATAGAGAAAATTCAATTGCTTCCTATTCTGTCGTTGTTGTATGCTTTCAAAAATGGTTGCTGATCACAACCGTTAGTGATAATATACTCGGTACACTTAAGCGAAATGAGTGGCCGGTCATGTGTGGCCAGGGTTATAAGATGTTCTTGGTGAACCCAGTGTATTACTCTCTAGAGATACACTATCGAAAGGTGGTTCCATAACTTGTTATATTTGGAAATCCATTAACCAATAAGCGCCATCGGTTTTTGATCGTATACTATGTATGTCGAGCGTGAGATGCAAGTGTTATCCTAGATTACTATTTATTTGATTATACACTATTATAATATTAGAATGGTGTTGATAGAAAGAATATTTTGGGTTATCATAAGGTAAAAACCATCTGTGTTTATGTGTGGAATGGTCTTACGATTATCCTTTCTTTTAAAAGAATTTTTAAAAGTTAAACCAAGTGGTTGGAGTTTAATCACACCAGTGCAATGACTGACCTAATGTTTAATTTGTTTTGTTTTACCATAATCTATTGGCTGCCCGAGTTGTACGGGCAGTCAAGTAGTTGGGATTTTACAGATGTAGTTGGAGGAGCTTGGAGCAAGATTCTTCATCATTGCATAGCTACTGTTTATTTCCGCTATGTTGTATGTGTTATAATCTGATGATGGTATGTGTATACAGTTACAGATTTGTAATTCAAAAGTTATGTTATATAATATATTTTATTCCTTCTGCCGTGAGATTGTTTCTGCTCTGATTTTTTGATATTCTTTTCTTTTATTCTAACTTTTCTTACTTTCTACTTCTCACACTCTAACTTCTTTCTCCTAACTATCCACTTTTCTGTGCATTTGATTTGGACCATTTGATTTGGACATGAATAATTAAATGTCATTTTAAATGACACAGAAAAGTTGGGTTGTTATAGATGGTATCAGAGCATAAGGTTGAGTAGTAACCTTGGCTCTGTGGTGTAATTCAATAAAGATAGGGTTAGTAGTACCTCAGATTGAGTTTGTGTGTGTGTGTGTGTGTGTGTATATATATATATATATATATATATATGGATAATGTAACCAATTTTCAAAAATATATATACATATATATATATATATGGATATATGGGAGAGAGCGTATCCGTTAGTGCTATAAAATGGTTTTATATTGTGTTAATTTATTTGTTGAGCGGTATATAAATTCCAAATCAACGTGTTTAGTTGACGTGGTCGATAGGAATTTCTAAACACTTGAACGAGGCAAATCGACATAGTATTGTTTTTAAGATGGGTCAATGGAATAATTTTACCCAAAATTATAATTCATATAAAAAGAAATAATTTTCTGAAATTATTATAGTATATGGATGTGTTGATTGTTATTATAATCAAATGAATTTAAGATAGTTATATGTAACCCAATATAATTTGTACATGGAATGAGATGAACTAAGATTAAGTTCGAACCAGAATATGGAATTTAAACCCCGGAATGTTGGAAAATATATGTTTGAAGTTTATTGAAAATGTTATAGAAGTATTTTAGAAAAGATTAATAAAAATAGTTTTGAATGGATTTTGAAAGTGATTAAGCACTATAATCACTTCGGTTGCTGGGAAAAAAATTCTGATACTGGATCACCATATTATCGGGATTCATTTTCGAGTTTCTAAGTGACAGATTGCCACTATAGTAAGATTGCTAATGGAAATTGGCTTGAGAAAACAAATTGCTTTGAGAATTCAATTTTTTTGAATTGCTATGGTTATGTATATGTATAAATATATATGATTTCAAAATGGTTTGAAATAAAACCCAGGAATTTGTATTCTAAAATTTAAATTTGACAAATGAAATTAAATATATTGAAATGGTAAAAGTGAATCAAATGGATTACAAATTTACCTTAAGCTAAGTTAAAAGAAATTTAATTGGATTAGAGACAAGCCCGAATAGAATTAAATATAGTGAAAAGAGAAATGTTTGAGATTCGAAATATTTAAATGAATTTGACTTATGCATAAGTAAGTTGAGTATATATTAGATGTTGCTATTTATTGGGATAAAATTTGAACCCAACCAGAATATGTGGATCCATTTTTGAAAGAGAAATCAAGTTTGAATTATAGAATGGAAGTGAACTAATCAGGAAATTGATTAGTGAATCAAAAATTAGAAGTTCTATTGATCTGAAATCGATTGGAATGGATGAATATACATTGAGCATGTATGGAGTGAAATAAATGAAAGAAATAAATGGTATGCTCGACAAAAGGTAGATATTTAATTGAGTATGAGATTTTTTATGAGCCTATTTGGCAAGCCGCTTGGGCTTTTTGTTTTCTTTTGGATTGGAAAGGGCATATAGAGGTGAGTTGTTGCTGTACCGATTGAGCCGTACAAAGGAGGCACTGGCGAAATTTTTCCGAAAATTTAAAGAGTTAGAATATTTTTAAGAAAATTTTGATAATTAGAAATCGACTTATCGAGTATATAAGAGATTAGAAAACCAGATATGGTTAATAAAATTTAGAATAAGTAATGAAGTTGACAAATTGAGTTAAAATCAATTTGAATAAATGTGGAAGTATGTAGGAGAGCATATGGATTAAAGATAAGAATGTGGTGATGGATTTTCCAAAAATCGTAGATAGGTCAATTGAGATGAATCATGGAAGTTTGAGTATGGGCTTGAGTATAAAAAGTTTTGCAGAGAACCGAGTTAAGGAGATATGAAGTGTAAGATTTCTACTAAGTAGGATGAGAGAAGTTGTAAGAGTTGTAGCATTTTTCCTGCTTAGTAATTTCAGGAAAGAAATTCTTTTAAGTCGAAAGGAATGTAACAACTCGGATTTTTAAGTATTAAATTTTGAATATTTAAGTTAGTTTTGAATGTTGAATTGGTTATATAAATTGATTTTTATATAGAATTTATTTATTAAATGAAGTTTGAATGTATAAATTTATATTAATTATAAACGAGCTTGCAACGGTGCCATAGTTCATAGTTTTATGATTTGAACTTCAACTAAATATGTAGGATTTGTTATAAATCGGATTTCTTTGAAACAAGAAACGTTCGAATCTATTAAACTATAGTTTTCTAATGAAAGTGAAAATTAAAGATTTCGTCTTGTAGATTGTAAGTTATGTCCAAATCAAATTATTAGAAATTCACAATGAAATCGTTTATAAACCATAATGATTTATTTGACAAAATAAAAGGATTTTAATATAAATTTAATATCGATTTAATGATGAAATTTTACAATGTTGAGTTTAAAATCCAAACTTGTTTATTTTGTAGTTATATGATATTCTTTTTGAATATATACGATAATATTGATTATTTATTTTTATGTTGAATTGTTTTTGAATTTATTAATATTTTATTAATTTTATTTAAGCCTAAAAATAGTCATTTTGCTAACGACCATGTAACAACATGAATTCCGACAGACCAATTTTTTTTCTCAAAATTCTAATCTATCGAAACTCGTGTTGGTTTGCCCTGGTATCCTGGAGAAAAGAAAGAGACATAAAATATGTCAAAGCTCAGAAAATATCTCATAACAGAATGGATAAAATATAATGTAATCAAAATATAGCCTTACTGTATTAATAATACTGCCTAACCAGTATCCAAAGCTATTATGTCTCTGCCACAAATCTAACCTACGAGTATGTGATGAGGAGGGGGTCAGAACACAAGTTCTGGTGACTGGATTTAAACTATACACTTTGGATAATTCTACATATACCATTCAACCACATTTTCTTATTCATTAGGTTACTTGGGTTAACATCACTTAAGGCTTACACACGCGTTGTACCCATTTACTTCCCAGTGGATTAACCTAATACAGTATATATGTAGCTACCTCCCCAATATTGAGGTACACTTCATGGTACCCCACTCGCACGGTCTCCACCATAATAACACAAAAATGAACGCAGTCCCTCATCTTACGGCGGAGTGACGTACGAATATCTACATAATAATATTACGTTCCACATATATCTATAATTACTATGCTACGTAAGCATACGGACTGCCACCTTCAATCGAATCAGATTCCATACTAGAGTAATGCCCTCAAGTCTACGATACACCACCTAGAGCCGATATGCATATATCCAGACTTTCCCACTTACGTATCATCAATTGTATTCGATGCCTTAACTGTAATGGCCCGCAAATCCATACTATCTGAGTTGACTAATTACACCACATGTCCAACCCAAATTGCACAGAAATACGAATCAGTGTTAGAAAGAAGTTAGAGGATGAGAAATTGAAAGAAAGAAATATTAGAATAGAAGAAAACATAGAAGACAAACCTCACAGCGGAACGAATAAAATATATTAAATAACATAATTTTTGGAATACAAATCAGCAACTTTATGTACATACCATCATCAGAGCACAACAGTTATTCCTGGAACAGTTATAAACACCTGTTTCCAGATACAACACAATTCACAGCGGAAATATGATAGTTTATAACTAACTGGCGAAGCCTCCTACTTCCAGCTCTTCCAAGTGAATCTGAAAAAAAATCCCGACTACTTGACTGCCCGTACAAATTTGGGCACCCAAGAGTTTAAGGGAAAACAAAACAAAATAAACTCTGGGTTAGTCATGGGATTGGTGTGAGTAAACTCAAACCATTTGTTTAACTTTCAAAATCATTTCGAAAGAAATGATAATCGTAAGACCGATCCACACATAAACACGGATGGTTCTTACCTTACGATAACCCAAAATATTTTGATACAAAAACCCAGTGATATTAAAATAGTGTCTAAATCAAATAAATAGCAATCTAGCGGAACGCTTGCATCTCATGTTCCACATACATAGTATAAAATCAAAAACCGCAGAGCGTTTATAGGAGATTGGAATTCCAACATGACAAGGTATGGAACCACCTTCCGCTAGTGTATCTCTAGAGAGGAATACACTGGGTTCAATAAGAACATCTTGCAACTCGGCCCACACATGACCGACCACTCATTTCGCTTGAGTGTATCGAATGTATATCACGAACGGTTGGGATCAGCAACCGTTTCCCAAATGGGACAACATCGAATAGAATAAGAAATTAAATGAATCTCTATATAGGTGATAATATACCCTAATGGGAGCGACCCACATAGCCATGCTGCCTGCCCGATTTTTGTCATTTCCCGGTTGTTGAGGCCTGAGGCTACGCTTACTTTCCATTCATTGATAGCACAATCACTTTGAATGCCACATTGTCAGATCCGTTAATCACTAGTTGATTTGCACAAATATATTCTGGATATTATGCCAAGGGAATAAATCCGTTGCCACCATGTATATTTATACAGACCAACATATTCGATCACTGGAAATACTCTGTCAGACATTCGTCCATTTACGTTCGTTCTGGGATTGAAAAAAACCGAAGGCACAATTTCTATTAATAGGAAAGCCCTTGCATTTTACTCCGTCTTCGATTATCTTCATGTAACGACCCGAAAAATCTGAACCAATTTAAAATTTTTAAATTGGTTAATTTGGTGAATTTTAAATATTTAAAATAAATATTTTAAATAATAACGATGAAAAGTAAGTTTGAATCGACATTTGAAAATGAATATAATTAATTCTAATTATAAACAAGGCCAGAAATGGCGTGGTAGTTCCAAAATTTGAATTCAAACTTTGACTGACTGTACCAGGTGAAAAAGAAAACGGATTTGAGTGAAACCAAAAATATTTAAATCCATTAGTGAATATCTTTTAACGAATCTGAAAAATCGAAGTTTCATAGCGGAAAACAAAAGTTATGGCCAAATGAATTTTCAGAAAGCTCGTTGTAGAGTTTATATAGCTCGTGAAAATGGCCACTTTGCAAACGACCTCAAAATTCGACGAAACCAGTTTTATTGGATCCGGGATGTTAAACTATTGCTAGGTTTCAAATTTCATAATTTTTGAAGCTAGTATGTGAGCATGGCAAAGGAAAACGTGTTTTGGTCAATTACAGTTAAATTGGATCGACCAGAAATAGGCCATTTTTCAAACGGTCTCAGAATTCGACGAAACTAGTTTTGTTGGGACCGTATCGTCAAAACATAGCTAGATTTATTTTTCTGGAATTTTTCGAATCAGTTTGTGGCCCTGGCAAATTGAAATGTACGTTTAAATTAAATATTGAATGTTTTATATTTTAATTTGAAGAAAAACTAACTGAAACAGTCGAATGGGCCTACGAAACATATCCCATTGTGTTCCGAATAGGGGTATTTGGCTAAGGACGACAGTCGTTGGGTTTGGATTGGTGTTCGTGCGTGACAAGGGGTATTTTCAGATTTTTTAAAATTTATAAATAAAAAAAAACTATTGGTCCACCTCAGATTTCTCTCTCCCCGTCTTTTTACTGAAACCCCCCCGATCGACAGCGACGCTGCTTTGATCCTTCCCTCCTCTTTTTCTCTTCCATCACGCAATGTAACCACACCCCCCTTTCGAACTTTTTGAAGATCCGAGTCTCCTCTTCAAATCGATATAGGACTCGCCCTCCATCGAGTTGTATCCGTCGAGAATCGAAGCCGTGAAGTGGCACCGTACCTCACCGGAATTCTCCCCAACCGTGCCGTCGAGTTGAGGGTGGTGGGTCCCCCTAGAGGCGCAGTTCCACGCTCTTCCACGTGGTGCTAGTGGATCGTCTTCAAGTTGAACGGATTTGGAGTAGGATCAAGACCTAGTTTTGAATCAAAATAGGAGGTAACGACAGTTAAAATTATTTTATATAATATAGCACTTTAAAGCGCTACAGTTTTCGATTTCACTGTAAAAATCATATCTTTTTCGTTTGTTGACGAAATTCAGTGAAACAAGAGACAGTGGACTCGTGTGGACGTCTTCTACATTCTAGAAGAGACCGCATATTTTTCTGAGCCTTCTGCTATTTTTGGAGGAGTGGAACCCAATGTGAGATTTCTAAATTATAAACGATATGGAAAACAACGATGTATAAATTATGTAGTCGATGTATGACTTATATAGGCGTTGTACACCTCATGTATAAGTGTTGTATAGGTTGTACGTTCGATGTATAAGTTATATATGCGTTGTAAAAAACTATATATGAGTTGAAATAGAAGTGAAATGCTTATCATATATATATATATATATATATATATATATATATATATATATATATATACACGCCCCTCGTCCACAAACCATGGACGATATTTATTGGTTGTGATTGGTGTGAAAATGGGTTAATAGCGAATGGTTGATTAGAATTGTTTGTGGTTGAAATTGATTGATTGTGGTTGAAAAATACCAGTTTGTGGTTAAGAATTATTTGGTTGAAACCACATAGGATTAGTTTGTGGAAATGAAAAAAAAAATATATACGTGCCGCCTGCGTGCGAACTAGATGCATGAAATCCCCATTGTCAAAAGCTGCGAGGCTTTAAGGTAGAGCGAGGCGCCGTACTAGGGATGGCCCCGATTTTAACTACCCTGCCGTTATGCTGCCGAAATTTTGAATAATATTCATGTGTTAGAATTATTTTCATGTGTTGAAACTATATTCGTGTGTTGAATAGAAATTCATGTATTGAACGACATTCATGTTTTGAAAGAAATTGTTTTATAATAAAAATCATATTTCTATCATCTATATCAACTATATAAAATAGTCGTGTTTTGAAATAAATTGTTTTGCAATAAAAATCACATTTTTATTCTGTATATATAAACTATAGAAAACCTTCATGTGTTGAATAGAAATTCATTCGTTGAACAGAAATTCATGTGTTGAATGGTATTCGTGTTCTAAATAAACTGTTTTCAATATAGAAATCACATTTTTATTGTGTATATATAAACTATAGAAAACCTTCATGTGTTGAATAGAAATTCATTCGTTGAAAAGAAATTCATGTGTTGAATGGTATTCGTGTTTTGAAATAAATTGTTTTATAATAAAAATCCTATTTTTATCATCTATATGAACTATATAAAATAGTCGTGTTTTGAAATAAATTGTTTTATAATAAAAATCCTATTTTTATCATCTATATGAACTATATAAAATAGTCGTGTTTTGAAAGAAATTGTTTTATAATAAAAATCCTATTTTTACCATCTATATGAACTATATAAAATAGTCGTGCTTTGAAATAAATAGTTTTAAAAGGAAAATCACATTTTTATTATATACATGAATTATTAAAAATAGTGAAGTGTTGAAATAGAAGTCAGTTGGATAAAAATATCATTTTTTATCAAAAGGTATGAAAAGAATATCGTTTTGAAATCGAAAAATCGATTATACTTATATATATAATTAAAATTAATCGAATAACAAAGCTGTAGTTCGTGTTTTGAAACCGTGATTTCAAACGATTAGCGCGGGAGATTCGACCATCGGATTTTCCCGAAACTGAAACCGTTGGGTTTGCTTTGGAAATATCTTTCCAACGACACCAACTTTGTAAAGATCCAAAGGTTGGATTGTCTGGAATGTTTAATTCAAATCTGAAGAAAAACAGCGAGAGAATCGATTATATATATATATATAAATATAATTAAATTAAAACAAATAACGACGCTGCGGTTCGAAATTTGAAATCGAAACTTCAAACGAGTGTACCAGGAGATCTGACCGTCGGATTTTCCCAAAACTAGAACCGTTGGATTCGTTTTGAAAAGATCTTTCCAATGATATAAATTTTATGATGATCCAACGGTTAGATTTCCAGATATGTGTAAATCAAATCTGAAGAAAAACAGCGCCATGGCCGCGTTATGGCCTGAAGCGTCGTTTGAATAAATTGGCTATTTTTAAATAAATAAAAATAGCGATAAATCATTATAAAATATTATAAACGATATGGAATATGAAATTTAGAAAATAACCGAAGGTTGGCTAAGTCGAATGGTTTCCGGGGTTTTGATCTGATGTTGGTTTCGGCCTTCGGGGTTAATATTTGGGAAATCGTTCTCTTACTGATTTACGGTTAGTGACTAATGAATTGGAATAAAGCGTATGTCGTGTTTATGTAGCACCTGTTTATTATATACGTGAGTTGCTCAGAAAGACCGGGTTTATCCCATTCTGAATAACTGAATCGACGATAAGAAGTCGAAGATGAAGACGGTTGTAACAACCCGTATTTTCAATAACCTGTTATAACATAAATCGAGGCAGAATTCAATTTATAAATCTGAATCAAGGGAAACGGGCTATGGCATTGCGTTCGTCTCGGAAAAATACGCGAAATAGAGTCCGAGTTTTCGAAAATCGGAGTCCGTATGACCCGATTAAGGCCCAACGAAGTTTTCAGAAAATTTCAAAGTAAAAACAGATTTCAAATTCAAGTTTGAATTTGAAAAATTAGGTCAGATTGGGCTAGGCGGGAAAATTCCCGCCAGAGCACCCAAGTCGACAGCCCTGTCGACTTGGGAGTCGACTCGGTTGGACCCAAGTCGACAGCCCTGTCGACTTGGCTGTCGACTTGGTCCAGCCGGGCAGTTTTGCCTGGTGCACCATTTTGGGGTTTTGGTTAGGTTTTGGGCCAGATTCGGTTTTGAGGGCTGAGATTGGAATTAGGGTTTTATCCTAAGGCTAGAACTAATCCTAATCTCTATAAATAAGCCCCTAACCTAACCCTAAATCATCATTATTCATTCAAGTAACTAAACTATGGCAAAATCATTCCTCTCATGGCCTCCACTCTTTTCATAAAATTCCTAAATAAATTTCTATGAGATTTTCCATGCATACAAGTGTTTTCAAGCTTGTATGAGCATCATTAGCTTGCATTCAAGTCAAGTTTTCTATATTTGCATCATAAAGCAAGGGTTTTGATCATTTTGGCTTAAGGGTTTTTCTATTGAAGCTTGCATTTTGGGTTTAATTGGTTGCATAAGGGCTTTGTCATATTTTTGTGACTTCCTAAGCATTGTAAGCCCTATTCTACTTTCATACTTAAACTCTAAAGTTAAATGTATGATATGCAAGTTTGCCATGATATGCAAGTTTACTATGTCATGTTATGCAAGTTTGAGATGTTATGATATGCAAGTTTATCATGTTATGTTATGCAAGTATGCCATGTTATGATATGCAAGTTTATCATGTTATGTTATGCAAGTTTGCCATGTTATGATATGCAAGTTTACCATGTTATGCTATGCAAGTTTACCATGTTATGCTATGCAAGTTTGCCATGTTATGATATGCAAGTTTATTATGTTATGTTATGCAAGTTTGAGATGCAAGTTCGTCATATGATATGCAAGTATGTTATGCAAGTTTGGGGTGATCATTTTGTTCATGTTATCATGCTATGCAAGCTTATCTTGAGCATATGAACATAAAGCTTCAAGCTTTATGCTAAAGGATGCATTTTGGCAACATGTAAGTTATCATATCCCTTATGATAACTTGCATGTGAGGCTAAATGCGAACTTATGGCCATTTCAACATGTCATTTATCACCATGTATCACCAATATGCTAAGTTTGGTTTTATGCATGCTTTTGAGACCTAAAAATGTAATATGCAAGTATATGGACACATGTACATTTCATATGCCACCATGTTGAACTTGTGGCTTCAACACCTTTATGTCATGATTATGCCAAGTTCCCTCTTTCTATCCTTTATGCGCTATTGCGATATGTAAGCGATGGGATTGCGTTTGGGGTTGGGTAAACTTAAAAGACATAAAAACATAAGATTGGGAATTTACCTATTAAGTTAGGTCTACCCATTGGGAATTTACCTATTAAGTTAGGTCTACCCAATTGCTTGAAAATTTGTAACATGTTTTGGAAACATGATGGACATGACACTTAGAAAAGATAAGTGTGACCAACTCGAGGTTGGGTTGAGTTTGTAGCGTAAACCTACCCGGAACCGACCGGCTTAACTAGTTGCTACAAACAATAAGACCCAATGTGAGAAGTTGGCCATGTTGTACCTTAAACCCGAGGTTAGACCAAGTTGTGGTGTAAAGCTACCCGGACCCGCCCGGCTTAACTAGTAACCACAACAAGGTCTGATGTGAGAGGTTAAGGCGCATTAAATTAATTAATGCCTCGTGATTAGGGTTAAGTCATGGTCCACTTAATACTTAACCAATTTGGGCTTGGTAGATTAATCAGGGTTAAGTCGCGAACTCATCGTTACACTTAACCAAGTTAATCCATGATTAGCAAGAGGGTTAAACCGTACTTAACCCACTAGAAAAATCCTAGCAATGGGGGTCCACTCCAGCAGTAATCCCAAGTTTGTATCATTAAGGCCCTAGGGTCTAGGCTAGGGAGGGAGCACGATTACTGGACTGGAGGTAAGTGACCAAAAGCGACGGCAGAAGGGTACGCCGGTGTAGTTCCGGGCGGACTATGGTCGTGCACACAGTCCGAAGCCGGGGAAAACATGCACGGGTACCAGTAGATCGAGACTGTGCACGCATGTTTATGGTGTTCAGGGGTTGACACCCTAGGGCTTGATACACCCGACGGGAGACCCGGCACAGTCTGACTACAATTATGTTTGGGCCGCATTGACACCAACACGTGACGAGTTAGGCTTATAGGGAGCCGATCGACTAGACCGTTTGGTTAGACCTTGTATTAGGGTCATTTCATGTTATTGGGCCAAAGCTTGGGCCAAGGGATCAATACTTGTATATTCAAGTCATGTTAGTTTGCTAGTACACCTGTGGTGCAAAACCTTAAACCTGATTATGCGATGACACCTTTATCTACCTTGTTAGTTAATCATCATGCTAGTATGTTGTTATCCTTAAGTTCATCCCTGCTTCTCATGCTAGTTAACTTTATCAGTTTACATTGATTGTAGTAGGGCTTACTCAGTCTTTTTGACTGACCTGTTTTCCTTTCGCCTCTTTTCTTCCGTCCCCCCCCCCCCCCAGGTTCTCAGGGTGGGAATATTGGAGCTTAGCTTGGATTTCTGATCGCTTGCTTGTGGGATTTTAGCTCATGTACGGTCTTTACATGAAGCTAGCTATGGTTATCACTTATTTTGGGGATAGTACTTATGTATTTCAATTTTTCAGTAATGTTGTTTTTATCTAGACTTGTGTATTTGGAAAGTTGACATTATGTTGTATCAGACTTGTTTTGAAATAGATTGAAATCTTCCGCTGTTTTACTTATCTTATTTACTCTGTTTACATATATACATATGTTCTTGTTCTGCCATGATATATCATTATGCATGTTTACCTGATTCAAACGCCCCTCCAAAGTCAGAGTGCTTGCAAGAGCCACCCTGGCGGAGGTGGGGTGTTACATTTGGTATCAGAGCATATGGTTTACGAGAAGGAACAAAAAGGTTTTTAAAACTTTTGGAAAACTATTTTCAAAACCAAGTATAAAGTATTTTCCAAAGAAAAGTCTAGTTTATTTTAAAGGCTATTCCCCCAAAAAAAGCCATTAGCAAAATTCCTTCGTTTTTTCTCCATTCTGAATCTATCTTTTTCTTCGTTTCAGTATGGCCAATAACTTTGCCATTCCGGAGGGAGTACACGTACCTGTTTGGTATAGGAGACTTTTGGAGGCTAGGGCGACCGAAGCCGGCCCCGCAGATGTTCCTCCTCCTCCTCCGGTGGTTAATGTTTCTCCTCCTCCTCCCATAGCTGATGTTTCTCTTCCCCCTCAGCATCCTCAAGCTGACTTCGCAAAGATTTGCAAAGACTTTAAGGCGATGGGTTGCAAGAATTTCTTTGGAACCGAGACTTATGTAGAGGCAAGGAATTGGTTGAAAAAACCGAAGATCTTTTTGCCTTCTTTGGTATAGATGATCGTAGGAAGGTTTTATTGGCAGTGTGGTTGCTAAAGGAAGAAGCTGCACGTTGGTGGGTGGTCACCACCGCTACTAGGCCAATTGAGACTTGGGATGACTTTCGGGGAAAGTTTGGACTAAGGTTCCTGTCACTAAAGCAAGGGGACATGACTATTAGGGAATAAATAGATAAGTTTAATCAACTTGCTCGGTTCGGTTTAGACTTGGTCAACATAGCTCAGAAGAAGGCCCTATACTTTGCTCTAGGATTAAACGAGCCATTACATGGTTTAGCCATGACTCATATACCCTTGGGGGAAACTTTCGAGAGCTTGATGAATATGGCCCTACTCAATGAAGAGAATAGGAGTGACAAGAAAGAGATCAAGATGAATGATACTCAAGCCAAGAAGACTGATTCCCAGTGGAAAGGAAATCAGGGTAATCCAAGTGGTCAGAGCAGTCAAGGCAATCAGAACAAGAACAAGAGTCAAGGCAACAAGGGGAACAACAACAAGGGCAATAACAAAAAAGGGAAGTGCCATTATTGCGGTTCAGTTGGGCATCTTATTAAGGATTGTAAGAATATGAAAAGGAAGAGCGGTGAATGCTATCGTTGTGGTGAGTTTGGACATTTCAGCAAAGATTGCCCGAAGAAGCAAGGGCAAGGTCAGACTCAGTGTGCAAGACCATCTGGAGGGCGAATTCATCCCCTCAACATCGTTCTTCCAGCTCATGATCGAGGTAGTGTTTCTGTTAAAAGCCCTGTTTACATTTTCTGATTTTCCAGTTCGTACCTTGTTTGATTCTGGTGCATCGCATAGCTTTATCTCATCTGATCTTGTTGATAGTTTGCACCTAAGTACTAGTCTAGTTAATGATCCCGTGTGTGTTTCAAATCCAATTGGGGGTTCCGCCCATTTGTCTATTATCTAGGTGGATTTGAATTCTCGCGTGATGTTTATATTCTCGGTTTCATAGGGTATGGGTTGATTTTTGGGCATGGATGGGTTGTCCAGTTTTGGAGCCATTCTTGATTTTTGAGCATAGGGTTGAGAGGCTCGTGACTCGCCTCGGTAATACCCTAAAAATTTCTAGTAACCCTATGAGTCTCGTCATGTTGTGTTATCTTGAACCCCTCGACTCGTCTATCGATAGTTTGTAATCGGTGAGGGTGGTCCGAGAATATCCTGATATCTTGGGTGAAGTGAAGGGGGTTACCCCTAAACGAGAGATTGATTTCCGCATTTATCTGGTGGATAATGGAAAGCCGGTTTCTTTGCCCGTTCGGCATATAGCTCCTCGTGAAAGGCGGGAGCTAAGTAAGCAAGTGAAGGAGTTGCTTGAGAAGAACTTCATTAGACGAAGTATATCTGAATGGGGAGCGCCTGTAGTATTTGCTACCAAGGCAGATGGTTCTCTCCGACTTTGTGTTGACTATCGAGAGTAGAATAAGCTGACTAAGAAGAACAGATACCCGTTACCGAGGATTGATGATCTCTTTGACCAGCTTATGGGTGCTTCTGTTTTCTCTCAGCTTGATCTTGCTACTGGATTCCATCAGCTCAGGGTAGCTGAAGATAGTATAGACAAGACTGCGTTCAGAACGCCAGATGGATTCTTCGGATGGCTTGTCATGCCGTTCGGCTTGACTAATGCACCCGCATATTTCGTGGACTTGATGAGTAGGGTGTTCATGGAGTTCTTGAACAAGTTTGTTGTGGTCTTCGTAGATGATATTCTGATCTTCTCTAAGGATGAGGAAGAGCACGCAAGGCATCTCGTGGAGGTGATGGATACGCTTAGAGCGCATCAGTTGAAGGTCAAGTTCTCCCAGTGTCACTTTTGGAGCAGGGAAGTTAGATTTCTTGGGCACATAATTTCTAAGCAAGGCTTAGTGGCGGATCCTGCTAAAGTGGTCGCGGTTTAAGACCGGAAAGCTTCGACGAGGACAATTGAAGTAAGAAGCTTTCTCAGTTTAGTTAGTTAGTTAGCGTCCCTTGAGCTTAGACCTACCCTTCTGGATCGAGTAGGGACTTCACAGAAAGAAGACCCGCAGTTAGTCGAGATCATGGACAAGTTGATTCGAGGCAAGATGTTAAGACACCTCACTATAGATGGCAAGGGATGGCTAAGACGCAATGAGAGGAAGAAAGCTCTTGAAGATGCACATCACTCGAGGAGGTGGCCGAGTTTGTCCCAAGGTGCATGTTGTGCCAACAGATTAAGGCCGAGTCATAAAAAGCCCGGTGGGCTATTACATCCATTGGAGGTCCCCGCAATGGAAATAGTAAAGCGTCACAAAGGGTTTCGTGGATGGTCTGCCTAGGTCAAGGAAAGAGAATACGAGCATGTGGGTCATAGTAGGTAGACTCACGAAGAGTGCTCATTTCACTCCGGTAAAGAGCGAAAGGGCTGCATCATAGCTAGCGACAGTTTACTTTCAAGAAATAAAGCGGTTGCACGAGGTGCCCCAAAGTATAGTTAGTAACCATGACTCAATCTTCACCAGTCAGTTTTGAGATAGTCTACGGGAAGTCATGGGCAAGCAACTGAATCTAAGTACGGCCTATCATTCGCAGGCGGATGATTCATTTCGTTCAAGCATGAGTTATAGAAAATCACGTTGGTAAGAGCAATTGGCAACGTGGATTGGTATTTCCAAGAAAAGCTCTGCTGCGTGGATTATTTTATAGTAAGTAAACGAGATCCAGGATTCACTAGTGAATTTTGGAGAGCTGGCATGAAACCATGAGGTCATAGTTATGTTTAAGCCAAGAATGATAGAAGAGTAAGTGAAAGAGGAAGACGAGAGGCGACAATGAAATGGGTTCCAACTCATATTTGGAAATAAGAGTTAAGAAGCTAAGAAATCATGAGGTAAAAGACGGTCAAAGCACAGTGGAGTTAAGCTCAAGGAAACGTGACTTAGACGACTGAAGGCTAGATACGCGCATATTATCTCTTTTTAAGAGCATATCCTTGATCCTTATTTTCCTATGGAACTTACTCGCATGTTATCTTTTTACGTATATCCTCTCGGTCCCATTCTCGGTCCTATTTCTGTCGGGAGGTATGACTTATTGGCTAGTAATACATGTCAGGGTTTGAAGGGGTCCATTAGGTTGACTAAACCTTTTGGGCTTTTATAGAATATGGGTTGGGTTAGGAAGGGATTTCTTGTAATCCGAAAGGAGTATATCCTGCTTATCTTCCCGATCTCTTTGTAGCATATCTTTTGCTATCCATGTTTGTCTTGATTATCTAGTTTATCATGGTAATCTTGTCATGAGAACCTTAGGTAGAAACCCTTTGGATGAAACATGTGTTTGAAACATGTTATGCTTGATGTTTGCAAGTGGTTACTCGTGGATGCATTATACACATTAGGCACTAGATCGGCTCACACACTCCTCATATTGCATATGCATGAGTGTTTATGCTTATTCATGGATGAAAATTTTGGTGTTATCACATGGATGTTGCATATGGATGTATGTTATGTGCACGCATATAGATGTTATATATTATGTTAGGAATTGCATACATATGGATTCATTTCACTAACATAATTTGCATTGATGATATTTGCATTAGATAAGTACATATACACACACCTTTGCATATGTTCATACAACATTTATAATCTTGTAAGGACAATGGTTGCTCGTGGATGATGTTTTGAGTAGATGGATGTTGGATGGTAGGATACGTTCTTCCTAACTTGAAGATTTCGGGGACGAAATCCTTTAAGGAGGGGAGAATGTAACAACCCGTATTTTCAATAACCTGTTATAACATAAATCGAGGCAGAATTTAATTTATAAATCTGAATCAAGGGAAACGAGCTATGCCATTGCGTTCGTCTCGGAAAAATACGTGAAATAGAGTCCGAGTTTTTGAAAATCGGAGTCCGTATGACCCGATTAAGGCCCAACGAAGTTTTCAGAAAATTTCAAAGTAAAAACAGATTTCAAATTCAAGTTTGAATTTGAAAAATTAGGTCAGATTGGGCTTGGCGGGAAAATTCCCGCCAGAGCACCCAAGTCGACAGCCCTGTCGACTTGGGAGTCGACTCGGTTGGACCCAAGTCGACAGCCCTGTCGACTTGGCTGTCGACTTGGTCTAGCCGGGCAGTTTTGCCTGGTGCACCATTTTGGGGTTTTGGTTAGGTTTTGGGCCAGATTCGGTTTTGAGGGCTGAGATTGGAATTAGGGTTTAATCCTAAGGCTAGAACTAATCCTAATCTCTATAAATAAGCCCCTAACCTAACCCTAAATCATCATTATTCATTCAAGTAACTAAACTATGGCAAAATCATTCCTCTCATGGCCTCCACTCTCTTCATAAAATTCCTAAATAAATTTCTATGAGATTTTCCATGCATACAAGTGTTTTCAAGCTTGTATGAGCATCATTAGCTTGCATTCAAGTCAAGTTTTCTATATTTGCATCATAAAGCAAGGGTTTTGATCATTTTGGCTTAAGGGTTTTTCTATTGAAGCTTGCATTTTGGGTTTAATTGGTTGCATAAGGGCTTTGTCATATTTTTGTGACTTCCTAAGCATTGTAAGCCCTATTCTACTTTCATACTTAAACTCTAAAGTTAAATGTATGATATGCAAGTTTGCCATGATATGCAAGTTTACTATGTCATGTTATGCAAGTTTGAGATGTTATGATATGCAAGTTTATCATGTTATGTTATGCAAGTATGCCATGTTATGATATGCAAGTTTATCATGTTATGTTATGCAAGTTTGCCATGTTATGATATGCAAGTTTACCATGTTATGCTATGCAAGTTTACCATGTTATGCTATGCAAGTTTGCCATGTTATGATATGCAAGTTTATCATGTTATGTTATGCAAGTTTGAGATGCAAGTTCGTCATATGATATGCAAGTATGTTATGCAAGTTTGGGGTGATCATTTTGTTCATGTTATCATGCTATGCAAGCTTATCTTGAGTATATGAACATAAAGCTTCAAGCTTTATGCTAACGGTTGCATTTTGGCAACATGTAAGTTATCATATCCCTTATGATAACTTGCATGTGAGGCTAAATGCGAACTTATGGCCATTTCTACATGTCATTTATCACCATGTATCACCAATATGCTAAGTTTGGTTTTATGCATGCTTTTGAGACCTAAAAATGTAATATGCAAGTATATGGACACATGTACATTTCATATGCCACCATGTTGAACTTGTGGCTTCAACACCTTTATGTCATGATTATGCCAAGTTCCCTCTTTCTATCCTTTATGCGCTATTGCGATATGTAAGCGATGGGATTGCGTTTGGGGTTGGGTAAACTTAAAAGACATAAAAACATAAGATTGGGAATTTACCTATTAAGTTAGGTCTACCCATTGGGAATTTACCTATTAAGTTAGGTCTACCCAATTGCTTGAAAATTTGTAACATGTTTTGGAAACATGATGGACATGACACTTAGAAAAGATAAGTGTGACCAACTCGAGGTTGGGTTGAGTTTGTAGCGTAAACCTACCCGGAACCGACCGGCTTAACTAGTTGCTACAAACAATAAGACCCAATGTGAGAAGTTGGCCATGTTGTACCTTGAACCCGAGGTTAGACCAAGTTGTGGTGTAAAGCTACCCGGACCCGCCCGGCTTAACTAGTAACCACAACAAGGTCTAATGTGAGAGGTTAAGGCGCATTAAATTAATTAATGCCTCGTGATTAGGGTTAAGTCATGGTCCACTTAATACTTAACCAATTTGGGCTTGGTAGATTAATCAGGGTTAAGTCGCGAACTCATCGTTACACTTAACCAAGTTAATCCATGATTAGCAAGAGGGTTAAACCGTACTTAACCCACTAGAAAAATCCTAGCAATGGGGGTCCACTCCAGGAGTAATCCCAAGTTTGTATCATTAAGGCCCTAGGGTCTAGGCTAGGGAGGGAGCACGATTACTGGACTGGAGGTAAGTGACCAAAAGCGACGGCAGAAGGGTACGCCGGTGTAGTTCCGGGCGGACTATGGTCGTGCACACAGTCCGAAGCCGGGGAAAACAAGCACGAGTACCAGTAGATCGAGACTGTGCACGCATGTTTATGGTGTTCAGGGGTTGACACCCTAGGGCTTGATACACCCGACGGGAGACCCGGCACAGTCTGACTACAATTATGTTTGGGCCGCATTGACACCAACACGTGACGAGTTAGGCTTATAGGGAGCCGATCGACTAGACCGTTTGGTTAGACCTTGTATTAGGGTCATTTCATGTTATTGGGCCAAAGCTTGGGCCAAGGGATCAATACTTGTATATTCAAGTCATGTTAGTTTGCTAGTACACCTGTGGTGCAAAACCTTAAACCTGATTATGCGATGACACCTTTATCTACCTTGTTAGTTAATCATCATGCTAGTATGTTGTTATCCTTAAGTTCATCCCTGCTTCTCATGCTAGTTAACTTTATCAGTTTACATTGATTGTAGTAGGGCTTACTCAGTCTTTTTGACTGACCTGTTTTCCTTTCGCCTCTTTTCTTCCGTTCCCCCCCCCCAGGTTCTCAGGGTGGGAATATTGGAGCTTAGCTTGGATTTCTGATCGCTTACTTGTGGGATTTTAGCTCATGTACGGTCTTGACATGAAGCTAGCTATGGTTATCACTTATTTTGGGGATAGTACTTATGTATTTCAGTTTTTCAGTAATGTTGTTTTTATCTAGACTTGTGTATTTGGAAAGTTGACATTATGTTGTATCAGACTTGTTTTGAAATAGATTGAAATCTTCCGCTGTTTTACTTATCTTATTTACTCTGTTTACATATATACATATGTTCTTGTTCTGCCTTGATATATCATTATGCATGTTTACCTGATTCAAACGCCCCTCCAAAGTCAGAGTGCTTGCAAGAGCCACCCTGGCGGAGGTGGGGTGTTACAACGGTGGTCGAAGACCGGAGATCTTCACCTCCTTTGGATGGTAACTGATGTCCTGATTGGGAGGCATCCCAAAATATGGATAATGAGTGGTGATCGTCCAGACGTACGTGGAGATCGATGGGTTTGCGAGGTATATAGTGCCTCCGGTTTCGTTCAGACCTAGAACGGAGTAGTAAAAGGACGGTGTGTCTGACATTGGAATTCATTGTGTGTAATTGATAACCATCAGTTGCACGGTGTGAATTGCCTGTGTGGCATGCTAAGATGCAGTGATCAGGGCTTCTGTTGAAAAGCAAAGTCTTGTGGTTGATGATCAAAGCACCGTCTGTGTGGCGTAGCTTTTTGTATAACGTGAATTCGCGAGCCTCACACCCCGATATGAACCAGAAACGGGAGAAGGACCTCAGGGAGGACATGCATTTCTTTCTAGCTAGAGGTGGTGTCAGTGCTTAAAATGGTTGACATTTATACTATTTTCACCTATGTGGTTGTTGCTATTGCGAGGCGCCTCATATATATCGGTCGATCCGGGACCGATGGAGTCATTCGTTGGCTCACTTACGCCCTAAAGGACGATGAAACGCATTGTTCAGGCATTTTAATCCACTCTGTGTGGACCGGCCCTGACGATCCAAGGGTCACTCGAGCTCTAATCCTGAGGGGCGGGCTAGAGCGTCTTGAAGTCGGTAAGGACTATCTTTTTCCTTGGTTCATGACCAAAATCCAATTTCCATATACGTGATTGTGCGGTTTTGATTGTATATATATATATATATGGCGACATGATATATGGTACCCATGCCGTCTATGATTGATATTTATGATTGTTTTATAAAATTAGAAACTAACTGGAAACGAGCTAAGATGGGTGGTTTCCTGGGTATTGGTCTGATGTTGGTTTCGGCCTTTGGGGTTAATACTTAGGGGATCGTTCTCTTTCTAATTTACAGTTGGAGTCTGATTAAGAATTAAACAACTAAGTTTACATTTTAAATGATTTGTTTTGCTCGTATCCAGCATATTTTGGTCGATATAAGGTAAAACTCTATCCTCTGGTTTGCGTTGCATTGTGTGATGGGACTTGAGACTTATATCGGCTTCATTTTTATAAAAAGCATTGCGATGTTTAAAAGATTTAATTATTTTAAAGCACTGGCAATCCAATAGAGTAAACTCGTTCCGCGAAAGTGGCGTGGTCCTGTGATTAGCCATATTATTTAAATGTGTTAAAGTAGATTTCTCATACCAGTCCCACGACTGACTCGTTGTTTGTTTCACTTGCAAACTCGGGTGCCCCTATTTCCACACGGGCAGCCTTGTATTCAGGTTTTAGCAGGCTCTTTCTGGATAGCTGGAGCTGAAGATGAATTCTATCATTTATCTCTTTTTATGCTGTTCAGCTCCTATTGTACATTATGTTTTGTTTTTCGCTGTAGACATTTATGTATAGCTGAACTGTATTTCTACTAAGTATGATCCTGTATACTGTGTAACTCTGATGATTTCGTTTATCCAGTATATTCTATTGTGCATTATCTGGTGTATTTATTTATTTCTGTTCTGCTATTATCTGTTTCTGTGTTATATTCCAAAGATTACCCTTAACACCGTGGTACGGGGTTTTGGGGTCGTCACACTTCATATAATCTGAGTGTATCGAATTTTTATCACCAACGGTTGGGATCAGCAACCGTTTCCCGAATGGGACAACATCGAATAGAATAAGAAATTAAATGAATCTCTAGATAGGTGATAATACACCCTAATGGGAGCGACCCACATAGCCATGCTGCCTTCCCGATTTTTGTCATTTCCCGGTTGTTGAGGCCTAAGGCTACGCTTACTTTCCATTCATTGATAGCACAATCACTTTGAAAGCCACATTGTCAGATCCGTTAATCACTAGTTGATTTGCACAAATATATTCTGGATATTATGCTAAGGGAATAAATCCGTTGCCACCATGTATATTTATACAGACCAACATATTCGATCATTGGAAATACTCTGTCAGACATTCGTCCATTTACGTTCGTTCTGGGATTGAACGAAACCGAAGGCACAATTTCTATTAATAGAAAAGCCCTTGCATTTTACTCCGTCTTCGATTATCTTCATATAATCTGATTTGCAACGTTACTGCCAATACAGAGTGGTTCCCGGATAATAATCCAACCGGTCTCTCCATATAGACAACGATATTGTCAAATACTTCGATAGTCGGTTATTTAACTATCGAAGTAAAACAAACATCCATTCAAAACATTAAACAGTCACTGGCCCCCCTTAATTAATATTTCATTAATTAAATCACTTTTCCATTTCTTTATTAATATTTGTTAACCAAATATTTTCAGTGATCTTGTTGGACTCTTACGCTATTTGGAAAAAACATTTCCCTATATCACCTTCTTTTATTTTCTACACTTAGAAAATATATTCTATTTGAAATTGAAAACAATTTCAACCACTTATCTCTTTCCCGACTACTTTAATTATACTGGAAATATTTACTTTTATATTTCCAAAATTCTATCACTTGGGTTAAAACGAATGCTGTGTAAAACATCGTTACAACAACCCAAAATATTTTATTCAACTAACTATTATTCAACACTTCTCTTCGAGATTGGATCTTGCTATTTATCAATTAAAAATGAAATCAATCAAGTTGGGGTCAAATTACCTCTCAGACCTTGACTGAAAACATCATTAACTTCAAAACAGACAAAACTACTTACCTCGAATAATCAACATTATAAGAACCAATTATTCATTTTTAAATGTATATATGTTTCTCTTTCTATTACCAGCCTATCGATTTCCTTTTTGTTTATAATATTCTATTTTAAATTCGTTTCCTTATCGAATTCAATATATATTGATATATTGATTTCTAACTATCAAAATTTCTAAAAAAATATTCTAACTCCTTAAATTTCCAGAAAATTTCGCCATAACCTCCTTTGTACCGGGAGCATCGGGATATTTCAAATAGCCTCCCAGGGCCCTCAGCAATCCATAAGAAAAAGAAAAAGCCAAGCGGCTTGCCGTTTCGGCGCATAAAATCTCATATATGAATTTATACATGTACCATTTTGTCGGGAACATAAATTAAAATCTTCATATACTTCATCCCATACCTGTCTAACACATGCTCACCTGTTTTCAATTCAATACAACACTATCCAATCGTTTGAATCCAGTTTCGCTCATTTATTCTTTAATTAGCTATTTTGCCTATTTCACTTCTTCGTTTGAACATAACATGTTCAATTAAAATATTTAACTTGCTCATAACCAAATTGAATTTTTAATTTTCAATTCTAGTTCCCTTTTCGATTTTCGAATATAAATTTCCAAATCGAATTCACTTATTCAAAGCCCAATATTAATTCAAAATCTTATTAACTAATTACTATTCAAATCAGTTAATTCTATTCAATAATCAAAAATCTGATTTCTGTTTCAAAAATCAATTCATTACTCCACTTGGGTTCACATAAAATTTACAAGTCAAATCTAAAATTTTCTAATTAGAAATTCGGATTTTTTCCGCTTAAAATCCTTTTATAAAATTAAATAAACCGTTATGGTTTTTAAATGGTTATGGCGTTGTTTTTCTGAAAATTTGATTTTGACATAACACAAAATATATACGATGAAATTTAGAATTTTCTCTTTCATTAGAAAACTATTATCAAATTGGTCCTGGTGATTCTTATTTCAAAGAATTCCGACTTCAATTGAGTTTTGTATACTCAATTGACGTCCGAAATGCCAATTTACGAACTGCCGCGCTGCGGCGAGTTCGTTTTGATTATATTTAATATATAAACGTTTTAAACTTCGTTTATAATAAATTTCAACTCTATTCTGATATTTTTTTAATATATATCAAATCAGTTTCTCAATTCAACAAAGTATTTTCGATTATCAAGAATTGTCAATTTTTCCTTACTTGGTAACATATTTATTAATATTTCGATCTTCTATATGCAAATTCAAATTTTCTTTTACAAATTATAAATCCTTTGGATTTATTTTCTATTCTGTTTAAAATCCGCATTTTCTGAAATCTATTTCGTCGTTCCCATTTCGAAATGATTCAAACTTTCTATTTTCAAATTCTGTTTGAAATTTCTATTTTCAATTTCTATTTTCAATCTTTGAAATTTCTATATTCATATTCCATTTCCAATTCTATTCAAATTCTATTCAATTCTATTCAAATTTCTATATATTCAAATTCTATTCAAATTCTATTCAAATTCTATACAAATTCTATATTCAAATTCTATATTTGAATTTCCTTTATATTTTCTATATTCAAACTCCATTTGAATTTCTATATTCAATTTCTATTTGAGTTTTCTTTATATTCTATATTAAACAAGTCTTGATTTCCAATTCAGTTGAAATCAATAATTTCTACTTTGAAAAAAATAACTTTCCCTTTTCAACTTCACACTCGTGTTTTTTTTTTCTGAATTACCCAATGATAATTCTCTTCACTTCGTTTATAAACTTCGTTTATAAATGAATTACTTGTTTTTATTTTATTAAAACAAGTTAATATTTTTATTCCATTCTAAAATTTCAAATTCTATTTTAAAAATAGAATTTTCCTTTTAAATCTCAAATATCCTTTTTAAGATATTTTATAAATCAACCCTCAGGCCCAGTGATATTTAAACACCAAACAAACAATTATTTATTTCAGGGTTTCTAACACATCATATATGACAGTATATATGCAAACAAATAAACAAACAGATAATATATTTTTGAGGAATCCAGTTGGATCCCTCCAACATGTTTTCCTGCATCCACAAACGTTAGTCAACATAAATAATACCCATCCTACTTCGTGGTAGGATATCGCGGTATGAAGGTCATCCACTATCATAGCGTGGGGCGTATAGGGTAATCATCCGCTAATTGTACCGCGGGCATCCGCTAATGAAACTGCGGGAATCCAATCACCAAACCAATATATATAATTGTCACCCTAAATAACTAATATAATTAAAACAACCAGAAAGCATTCAAACAAGCAACAACAATTATTTTTAACGAATAAAAATAATTCTAAAGAAAAAGGTGAGTGAGATATACTCACCGTGATTTTTATCTTGCACTTGTACCAATTTCAAATTCTGTCCATTGATTTCCGAGTCTTCGAACTCCATACAAATGATTTTATTTGATTTATACTTGCCAAAGAAAAATCCAAATTTAATAATTTAGCAATTGAATTTTCTTAACAAGATTTATTATCCAGAACACACTAAAATTAATTATTATTTTTCTAACTTCTTGGGTTTGAACAACTAACGATTTTAAATATAAATATTTCATTTATCTAATTTAAATTTTATATAATGATTCACTAACTAAAATTTTCTTTTCGGTTTCTCAGTTCCAGATTAGTAGTTAATGACATTTCTTTTCGAACAGTGTAATATATTTTGGTTTTAACTAATATGCTAATTTAAAAAAATAAAACAAGTAAGAATTTACCTTAATCCCCATTTCAAAAACCCTGCTTCTCTACTGTGAAAAAATTCGAACCCTTCTCTACTGTAATGAATTCGAACCCCTTCTTACTTCTTGGCTAACATCGATTTCATCACCCCTCCTTCCAGATGCCAAACTCCCAGTCAAAACACAGTATCAAATATGTTGTTGAAACCCGAACTACCGATTGCCATTCCATACAATTGCCCCTCCCACAGACGCGACTTTTAACTGGCTTCGAGCGATACTTATCGAAATCGATTTGCTCAAAAACTCCATCGAACTCCTTATGAACCGTACTCGCGTTCATCACTCTCCGTCCCTTATTGACAAGAACGAGGCCAAAAGAAACAACACGAACCCAATTTGGCTATCGCGACCTCGTCCTCCATCAGCTACCATCGCGATGCCAAACTAACCCAATTTACTTACGCAACAATAATTGAATATCCGTACATCACTGTGTCACTTTGAATTGAACCACAAATCTCGATTTCAATTTCTGACCTCCCACTCGCTTCATCCTTACATCGACAGGTTCGAGTTCGAACCTCCACAGGGACCGTCGCACCCAAAACCGATGACATCCGCATGAAGATCCCCCCTCAGGCAAAGCGAACGAACCATAAATTGTTTGATCCTAAATGGTATTTGATTTTTATTTAATGATTTCATTCGAAATAGATTTCGAATTCTGAAATAAAGGGAAGCCGTTTTTATTTGATTTTGAGGAGTGGAATGGAGAGGCCGTTTTTGCGAAGTTTGATTTAAATTTTTGGTATTAATCGATTTGAGGACTTTGGCCATTATTTTGAGGAATTACTGAAGCTTGGATCAACTTTTTGAAGAGAAAAAGGAAGAGGGTCTCGCGTTTATATAGGCAACATAATACTTCGCGTGGAAGGAGTAGGCCTGCTGTTTTCGTAGTTTAGGGTAGGTGAAGTACAAAGGAATTTAATTTGATTTGATTTACATTAAATTCTGATTAGATGTAAAGAGATTTTTATCCTTTTCAAATAGATTTCGATTTGATTTCAAGCCTATCCAAAATCAAATATCTCGGGGTCCATTAATTTGAAATCACGAACCGCTATTCTAGCGTATATATATACCGACATTTAAATGAAATAACGGTATTCTGAGCTCAACAGAATATATTCTGAAATTTGATTTGAATGTATATACCATATTAAATTAATATAATATTAATTCAGAAATAATCAGATTCTTCGATAATAAATTATTTTTATTATCATTCACATTCAAATACCATTTCTAAAAACCATTTAAATCATTTTGACTCCGGTTTTAATTAAATTATTTCAGATCCCGTATTTCGATAATTATATATATTCTCGAAATTAACCGTATTTTGATTATTAAATTGATAACTCAATATAAAATCGATTTATATTATTATATTACTCAATATTTAAAACAATATTAAATATTTTAAAAGTAATCGATCAAAAATCTGGGTCATTACATTCTTCCCCCCTTAAAAGAATTTCGTCCCTGAAATTACTAAGGTAGGAAAAATAGTACGAACTCATTACTTTTCAACAATTCTCTTATGTTGAAACTCAACTTTTCATATTTCTAAGTCCTACCAAAACTTTTGGTTTTCGTTCATTTGAATGATTTTCAATCAACATATTTCCATTCAATTCAAATTAATTCACATTGAATTAGATCAATTTTTTCATCTTAATTTATTTAACTTGCCTAAGTTAAATTTAAATTCCCGTGTTTTTATTTCAAATCCTTTCGAAAGTACATAAATATATACACATATATTTATAATCATTTCAAATTCAAAACATTTGAATTTTCCAAATCAACTTGTTTTCTTTAAAACAAATTTCCACCAAAACTTTTCTAAGGTAGAAATTCATCACTTAGAAACTCGAAAACAAACACTGATGATGCTACAGTCATCATCAGAATTATTTCCCAGCCATTGAAGTGAGTTCAATGCTTTATCACTTCAAAATTCATCAAAATGATTTTAATTCATAAATCCTTCAAACACAAAGCTATATTATTCAAATATACTCCAAAAATATATTTTCTAACTTCCCAGGATTTAAAATTCCAAATTTTGGTTTGAATTTAATTGTAATTCATCTCTTTTGTATATTTGATTCGTATACAAATTCTATTTTGGTTATATATAACCATTTCATTTTTATAATCTCATCTGATTATAATAATAACATCCAACACCCATATATTATAATAATTTTAGAAAATTATTTCTTTCTATATCAAAATAGAAATTTGGGCAAAATTATTGCATTCACCCACTATAAAACAATACTGTATCGAATTTCTCTGTTCAAGTGTTTTGAAATTCTTATCGACTTCGTGGCGTCCCACGATTCGATCAGAATTCATAAACCACTCAACAGACTAGCCAACACAATAAAAAACAATTTTTTATATCAATTAACAAATACACTCTCTCGTATATATATATATATATATATATATATATATATACACTCAACTCATTCTAGGGTACTACTGATCCTATCTCTAATGAGCACAATCCCACCAAAGCCTAGGTGTTTGCTCAACCTAAGCTCTGATACCAACTGTAATGGCCCGCAAATCCATACTATCTGAGTTGACTAATAACACCACACGTCCAACCCAAATTGCATAGAAATACGAATCATTATTAGAAAGAAGTTAAAGGATGAGAAATAGAAAGAAAGAAATATTAGAATAGAAGAAAACATAGAAGAAAACATAGAAGACAAACCTCACAGCGGAACGAATAAAATATATTAAATAACATAATTTTTGAAATACAAATCAGCAACTTTATATACATACCATCATCAGAGAACCACAGTTATTCCTGGAATAGTTAAAAACACCCGTTTCCAGATACAACACAGTTCACAGCGGAAATATGATAGTCTACAACTAACTGGTGAAGCCTCGTGCTTCCAGCTCTTCTAAGTGAATCTGAAAAAAAAAATTCTCGACTACTAGACTGCCCGTACAAATTTGGGCACCCAAGAGTTTAGGGAAAACAAAAAAAATAAACTCTGGGTCAGTCATGGGACTTGTGTGAGTAAACTCCAACCATTTGTTTAACTTTAAAAATCCTTTCGAAAGAAATGATAAGCGTAAAACCGATCCACACATAAACACGGATGGTTCTTACCTTACGATAACCCAAAATATTTTGATACAAAAACCCAGTGATATTATAATAGTGTCTAAATCAAATAAATAACAATCTAGCGGAACGCTTGCATCTCACTTTCCACATACATAGTATAAAATCAAAAACCGCAGCGCGCTTATTGGAGATTGGAATTCCAACATGACAAGGTATGGAACCACCTTCCGCTAGTGTATCTCTAGAGAGGAATACACTGGGTTCAACAAGATGACCGACCACTCATTTCGCTTGAGTGTATCAAATTTTTATCACCAACAGTTGGGATCAGCAACCGTTTCCCGAATGAGACAGCATCGAATAGAATAAGAAATTAAATGAATCTCTAGATAGGTGATAATACACCCTAATGGGAGCGACCCACATAGCCATGCTGCCTGCCCGATTTTTGTCATTTCCCGGTTGTTGAGGCCTAAGGCTACGCTTACTTTCCATTCATTGATAGCACAATCACTTTGAATGCCACATTGTCAGATCCGTTAATCACTAGTTGATTTGCACAAATATATTCTGGATATTATGCTAAGGGAATAAATTCGTTGCCACTATGTATATTTATACAGACCAACATATTCGATCATTGGAGATACTCTGTCAGACATTCATCCATTTACGTTCGTTCTGGGATTGAACGAAACCGAAGGCACAATTTCTATTAATAGAAAAGACTTTGCATTTTACTCCGTCTTCGATTATCTTCATATAATCTGATTCGCAACGTTACTGCCAATACAGAGTGGTTCCCGGATAATAATCCAACCGGTCTCTCCATATAGACAACGATATTGTCAAATACTTCGATAGTCGGTTATTTAACTATCGAAGTAAAACAAACATCCATTCAAAACATTAAACAATCACTGGGCCCCCTTAATTAATATTTCATTAATTAAATCACTTTTCCATTTCTTTATTAATATTTGTTAACCAAATATTTTCAGTGATCTTGTTGGACTCTTACGCTATTTGGAAAAAACATTTCCCTATATCACATTCTTTTATTTTATACACTTAGAAAATATATTCTATTTGAAATGGAAAAAAATTTCAACCACTTATCTCTTTCCCGACTACTTTAATTATACTCAGGAAATATTTACTTTTATATTTCCAAAATTCTATCACTTGGGTTAAAACGAATGCTGTGTAAAACATCGTTACAACAACCCAAAATATTTTATTCAACTAACTATTATTCAACACTTCTCTTCGAGATTTGATCTTGTTATTTATCAATTAAAAATGAAATCAATCAAGTTGGGGTCAAATTACCTCTTAGACCTTGACTGAAAACATCATTAACTTCAAAACAAACAAAACTACTTACCTCGAATAATCAACATTATTATTACCAATTATTAATTTTTAAATGTATATATGTTTCTCTTTCTATTACCAGCCTATCGATTTCCTTTTTGTTTATAATATTCTATTTTAAATTCGTTTCCTTATCGAATTCAATATATATTGATTTCTAACTATCAAAATTTCTTAAAAATATTCTAACTCCTTAAATTTTCGGAAAATTTCGCCATAACCTCCTTTGTACCGGGAGCATCGGGATAATTCAAATAGCCTTCCAGGGCCCTCACCAATCCAAAAGAAAAAGAAAAAGCCAAGCGGCTTGCCGATACGGCGCATAAAATCTCATATATGAATTTAAACATGTACATTTTTGTTGGGCACATAAATCAAAATCTTCATATACTTCATCCCGTACCTGTCTAACACATGCTCACCTTTTTTCAATTCAATTCAATTCAACACTATCCAATCATTTGAATTCAGTTTCGCTCATTTATTCTTTAATTAGCTATTTTGCCAATTTCACTTCTTTGTTTGAACATAAAATGTTCAAATAAAATATTTAACTTGCTCATAACCAAATTGAATTTTCAATTTTCAATTCTAGTTCCCTTTTCGATTTTCGAATATAAATTTCCAAATTGAATTCACTTATTCAAAGCCCAATATTAATTCAAAATCTCATTAACTAATTACTATTCAAATCAGTTAATTCTATTCAATAATCAAAAATCTGTTTTCTGTTTCAAAAATCAATTCATTACTCCACTTGAGTTCACATAAAATTTACAACTCAAATCTGTAATTTTCTAAATAGAAATTCAGATTTTTTTTTTGCTTAAAATCCTTTTATAAAATTAAATAAACAGTTATGGTTTTTAAATGGTAATGGCGCTATTTTTCTGAAAATTTGATTTTGACATAACACAAAATATATACCACAAAATTTAGAATTTTCTCTTTCATTAGAAAACTATTATCAAATCGGTCCTGCGATTCTTGTTTCAAAGAATTCCGACTTCAATTGAGTTCTGTATACTCAATTGATGTCCAAAATGCCAATTTACGAACTGCCGTGCTGTGGCGAGTTCGTTTTGATTATATTTAATATATAAACGTTTTAAACTTCGTTTATAATAAAATTCAACTCTATTCTGTTATAATTTTAATATATATCAAATCAGTTTCTCAATTCAACAAAGTATTTTCGATTATCAAGAATTGTCAATTTTTCCTTACTCGGTAATATATTTATTTATACTTCGATCTTCTATATGCAAATTCAAATTTTCTTTTACAAATAATAAATCCTTTTGATTTATTTTCTATTCTGTTTACAATCCGCATTTTCTGAAATCTATTTCGCCGTTCCCATTTCGAAATGATTTCAACTTTCTATTTTCAAATTCTATTTTCAAATCTCTTTGAAATTTCTATATTCAAATTCAATTTTCAATTCTATTCAAATTCTATTCAATTCTATTCAAATTTCTATATATTCAAATTCTATTCAAATTCTATACAAATTCTATATTCAAATTCTATATTTGAATTTCCTTTATATTTTCTATATTCAAACTCCATTTGAATTTCTATATTCAATTTCTATTTGAGTTTTCTTTATATTCTATATTAAACAAGTCTTGATTTCCAATTCAGTTGAAATCAATAATTTCTACTTTGAAAAAAATAACTTTCCCTTTTCAACTTCACACTTGTGTTTTTTTTTCTGAGTTACCCAATGATAATTCTCTTCACTTCATTTATAAACCTTGTTTATAAATGAATTACTTGTTTTTATTTTATTAAAACAAGTTAATATTTTTATTCCATTCTAAAATTTCAAATTCTATTTTAAAAATAGAATTTTCCTTTTAAATCACAAATATCCTTTTCAAGATATTTTATAAATCAACCCTCAGGCCCAGTGATATTTAAACACCAAACAACCAATTATTTATTTCAGGGTTTCTAACACATCATATATGACAGTATATATGCAAACAAATAAACAAACAGACAATATATTTTTGAGGAATCCAGTAGGATCCCTCCAACCTGTTTTCCTGCATCCACAAACGTTAGTCAACGGAAATAATACCCATCCTGCTTCGTGGCAGGATATCGCGGTATGAAGGTCATCCACTATCATAGCGTGGGGGCATATAGGGTAATCATCCGCTAATGGTACCACGGGCATCCGCTAATGAAACTGCGGGAATCCAATCACCAAACCAATATATATATATATATATATATTTATATATATAATTGTCAACCTAAATAACTAATATATTTAAAACAACCAGAAAGCATTCAAACAAGCAACAACAATTATTTTTAACGAATAAAAATAATTCTAAAGAAAAAGGTGAGTGAGATATACTCACCGTGATTTTTATCTTGCACTTGTACCAATTTCAAATTCTTTCCATTGATTTCCGAGTCTTCGAACTCCATACAAATGATTTTATTTGATTTATCCTTGCCAAAGAAAAATCCAAATTTAATAATTTAGCAATTGAATTTTCTTAACAATGTTTATTATCCAGAACACAATAAAATTAATTATTATTTTTATAACTTCTTGGGTTTGAACAACTAACGATTTTAAATATAAATATTTCATTTATCTAATTTAAATTTTATATAATGATTCACTAACTAAAATTTTCTTTTCGGTTTCTCAGTTCCAGATTAGTAGTTAATGACATTTCTTTTCAAACAGTGTAATATATTTTGGTTTTAACTAATATGCTAATTTAAAAAAATAAAATAAGTAAGAATTTACCTTAATCCCCATTTCAAAAACCCTGCTTCTCTACTGTGAAAAAATTCGAACCCTTCTCTACTGTAATGAATTCGAACCCCTTCTTACTTCTTGGCTAACATCGATTTCATCACCCCTCCTTCCAGATGCCAAACTCCCAGTCAAAACACAGTATCAAATATGTTGTTGAAACCCGAACTACCGATTGCCGTTCCATACAATTGCCCCTCCCACAGACGCGACTTTTAACTGGCTTCGAGCAATACTTATCGAAATCGATTTGCTCAAAAACTCCATCGAACTCCTCATGAACCGTACTCTCGTTCATCACCCTCCGTCCCTTATTGACAAGAACGAGGCCAAAAGAAACAACATGAACCCAATTTGGCTATCGCGACCTCGTCCTCCATCAGCTACCATCGCGATGCCAAACTAACCCAATTTACTTACGCAACAATAATTGAATATCCGTACATCACTGTGTCACTTTGAATTGAACCACAAATCTCGATTTCAATTTCTGACCTCCCACTCGCTTCAACCTTACATCCATGGGTTCGAGTTCGAACCTCCACAGGGACCGTCGCACCCAAAACCGATGACATCCGCATGAAGATCCCCCCTCAGGCAAAGCGAACGAACCATAAATTGTTTGATCCTAAATGGTATTTGATTTTTATTTAATGATTTCATTCGAAATAGATTTCGAATTCTGAAATAAAGGGAAGCCGATTTTATTTGATTTTGAGGATGGAATGGAGAGGCCGTTTTTGCGAAGTTCGATTTAAATTTTTGGTATTAATCGATTTGAGGACTTTGGCCATTATTTTGAAGAATTACTGAAGCTTGGATCAACTTTTTGAAGAGAGAAAAGGAAGAGGGTCTCACGTTTATATAGGCAACAGAATACTTCGCGTGGAAGGAGTAGGCCTGCTGTTTTCGTAGTTTAGGGTAGGTGAAGTACAAAGGAATTTAATTTGATTTGATTTACATTAAATTCTGATTAGATGTAAAGAGGTTTTTATCCTTTTTAAATAAATTTCGATTTTATTTCAATCCTGTCCAAAATCAAATATCTCGGGGTCCATTAATTTGAAATCACGAACCGCTATTCTAGCGTATATATATACCGACATTTAAATGAAATAACGGTATTCTAAGCTCAACAGAATATATTCTGAAATTTGATTTGAACGTATATACCATATTAAATTAATATAATATTAATTCAAATTCAGAAATAATCAGATTTTTCGATTAGAAATTATTTTTATTATCATTCATATTCAAATACCATTTCTAAAAACCATTTAAATCATTTTGACTCTGGTTTTAATTAAATTATTTCAGATCTCGTATTTCGATAATTATATATATTCGAAATAAACAGTATTTTGATTATTAAATTGATTACTCAATATAAAATCGATTTATATTATTAGTCAATATTTAAAACAATATTAAATATTTTAAAAGTAATCGATCAAAAATCTGGGTCATTACATTAACTGCACATAATGTGCATCAGGTTCCGTGGCAGGGCTATACAAGAAACACGGAACTCGGCCGGTAGCTTTTCCATACCTGTACATGCCCGTCTGTAAAAGCCTCTAAATACAGATATTCCTAGGGTCTATTTTTCATGGTGGCTATGGCCCTACCTCGGCCACTCCCTTAAGTAGTAAAGACTATAAGAGCTAAGCGAATTGCCACTAACAAACAATCTAAACATCCAGTTGGCGTCTCCCCTTAACCACCGTACCTCGATAGTGAAAGGTGAATGGTTTATTCGGTTTAGCTCTAGCCTTTTCGCATCCCACGAGTTGCCAATGACGGGTACCTGACGATCTACTATCTTTGTTGGTCCTGACCTCCGCATCCCCATTGAGGCGACCGCCGAATCACCCTAGTGACACAATTTCACAACATTTTGACTACAAAGCTACTTTTGCAGTCAAGGCCCACCCACCTGGTAGTTACGCGCAGACCCAACCTCTGGGAGCACAGCTTAAACATCTGCCACCTCACAGAGGACTACCAGGAGCACCTTACATACTTCAGGAAGCCGCGTGCTTCCCCTTCCAGTCATTCGGAGCCAACAAAATAATCAAATGAATGAGCTCTCCCCTTGTGCCTCATGACACCACGATGATCTAACCCGTTGGGTTATTCACCCTCAACCGTGCGTACTGGTCTAAGCGCCTCATTTTAATATGTTATTAGACCCTATATCTAAGCATTCTTTTTTGTGCTTGCCTTATCTCATCAAGTTTCCATTAAACTTGGTTATTCCCATTCACATTGAATTCTTAATCAAGCTACCATGTTCCTTTCGCTTATTGATTTCAGTCATATAACTTAACCCGTTTAAGTTTATTAATAAGCCCACATCATGTTATTCCCTAGATTGTGACCCAAGTCAGTAATCTACAATCCCTTTATACTCTTGTTTGATTTCACAGTTACAATAACATGTTCTACTTAGTATGTAATTAAGTATATCCCTATTTACATCTTTTCTGTATAATATATCACTTATTATTAATGATTATATATAACTTATTTCATTTCATAAGTTTGCCTCACTCTTTCCTATTTAATCATAATTCCATCTTACACTATCACTACAACTTATCGTTGGTTACTTGTTAACTTAGTTCTCTTCACTAAGGTTCACTAATAAGTCTTCTTTCCATTCATTATAACCTATGTTATAATTTCCTCTTGTCCCTAGGACTATCCTTAATAGGTTATTCTCATCAGCATATTTCAGATTCCTAAGTTTTCAAATTACTTAATTTATAATTAAGTACAACTTCTTATACAAAATTTCCCCCTATTTGCTGATTACTTAATTTACAATTAAGAACCAACTTGCTCATTACACAAGTTATCTCATTTTCTCACTAGTTTATTATAGCCTAAGTTATAATATCCACTTGTCCCAAGGATATGTCTACCTATTATATAACATTCTCATTAATGTTATTTATTTATAATAGGTTATTATTGTAACAACCCGGAAAATCTGAACCAATTTAAAATATTTAAATTGGCTATTTTAGTGGATTTTAGATATTTAAAATAAAATATTTTAAATAATAACGGGGAAAAGTAAGTTTGAATCGATGTTTGAAAATAAATATAATTGATTTTAATTATAAACAAGGCCTGAAATGGCGCATCAGTTTCGAAATTTGAATTCAAACTTTGACTGACTGTACCGGGTGCAAAATAAAACGGATTTTAGTGAAACCAAAAATATTTAAATCTGTTAGTTAATACCTTCTAACGAATCTAAAAAATCAAAGTTTCATAGCGGGAATCAAAAGTTATGGCCAAATGAATTTTCAGAAAGGTCGCTATAGAGTTTATATAGCCCGTGAAAATGGCCATTTTGCAAACGACCTCAGAATTCTATGAAACCACTTTTGTTGGATCCGGAATGTCAAATTATTGCTAGGTTTCAAATTTCATAATTTTTGAAGTTAGTATGTGAGCGTGGCGAGGGAAAATGTATTTGGTCGATTTTTGTTAAATTGGATCGACCAGAAAAGGGCCATTTTTCAAATAGTCTCAGAATTGGACGAAACTGGTTTTGTTGGGACCGTATCGTCAAAACATAGCTTGATTTATTTTTTGGGAATTTTTAGAATCAGTATGTGGCCCCGGCAAATTGAAATGTACGTTCAAATTAAATATTGATTGTGTTATATTTTAATTTGAAGGAAAACTGACGGAAACAGTTGAATGGGCCTACGAAACATATCCCATTGTGTTCGAAATAGGGGTATTTAGCTAGGGACAACAGTCGTTTGAGACGACCCGAAATCCCGTTCTCACGGAAACAAGGGTTATCTTTGGAATATAACACAGAAACAGATAATAGCAGAACAAAATTAAATAAATACACCAGATAATGAACAATAAAATATACTGGATAAAAGTAATCATCAGAGTTACACAGTATACAGGATCTTACTTAGTACAAATACAGTTCAGCTATACATAAATGTCTACAGCGGAAAACAAACAAAATATGTACAATAGGAGCTGAACAGCATAAAAAGAGATAAATGATAGAATCCATCTTCAGCTCCAGCTTTCCAGGGAAAGAACCAGCTAAACCTGAATACAAGGCTGCCCGTGTAGAAAAAGGGGCACCCGAGTTTGAAAGTGAAACAAACTACGAGTCAGTCATGGGACTGGTATGAGAAATCTACTCAACACATATATATATATTTTGACTAATCACAGGACCACGCCACTTTCGTGGAACGGGTTTACTCCATTGGATTGCCAGTGCTTTAAAACAAATCTTTCTTTTAAACATCGCTATGCTTTTTATAAAAATGAAACCGTTATAAGACTCAGTTCCCATTACACAATGCAACGCAAACCGGAGGATAGAGTTTTACCTTATAATGGCCAAAATATGATTGATACGAATAAAACAAAGGCATTTGATATTATTGCTAGTGTTAATATGTTTTGAAAACAATTTCAAATCATAACTATCAATCATAGACGACATGGGTACCATATATCATGTCGCCACATATATATACAATCAAAACCGCACGATGTCATATTTGGAAATTGGATTTCCGTCATGAACCAAGGCAAAAGATAGTCCTTACCGAATTCGTGACTCTCTAGCCCGAGCCACAGGACCCAGACTCAGGTGGACCCTTGGATCGTCAGGGCCGGTCCACCGATGTGGATTAAAATGCCTGAACAATACGTTTCCCCGCCCTTTGGGGCGTAAACGAGCCAACGAATGACTCCATCGGACCCGGATCGTCCGATCAAACCGAGGCGCCTCGCAACAGCAACAACCACATAGGTGAAAAGTATATAAATGTCAGGGCTGGTAGGTCACTGACACCACCCTAGCTAGAAAGAAACGCATGCCCTCCCTGAGGTCCTTCTCCCGTTTTAGGTTCATACCGGGGTGTGAGGCTCGCGAATTCACGTTATACACAAAGCTACACCACACAGGCGGTGCTTTGATCATCACCACAAGGCTTTGCTTTTCAACAGGAAGCCTGATCACTGCATCTTAGCATGCCACACAGGCAGTTCATGCCATGCGACTGATGTCCATCGATATACAACCTCTGAGCTCGTGCGTCTCAGAGAAGGGCGTTAGGCAAAAGAATAAATTCTCCGCCGCCAAACAGATGTATATTTAACAGAAATCAATCAACACAGAATAAACTCCACTGTCAGACACACAGTCCATTTACAAGTCCGTTCTGGGTCTGAACGAAACTGGAGGCACTAAATACCTTGCAAACCCATCGATCACCACGTACGTCTGGACGATCGCCACTCATTATCCATATTTCGGGATGCCTCCCAATCAGGACCTCGGTTACCATCCAAACGAGGTGGAGATCTCCGGTCTTCGACCATCGTCTTCATCTTCGACTTTCAATCGTCGGTCAATTATTTGAAATGAGAATTAACTCGGCCTTTTCAAATAATTCTCGTATATTTAGAATTTCAAATCTATTTATTTCAATGGTTAAATTATTCGACAACACCAATTTTGTTCTTTAATGTAATTTTCACACCAAACACATTCAACCATCAAATACAACATAAATCGAGCAAATTCAGTTTATTTCCACTCCATATTGTTTATGGTACTTTATAATGATTTATCACTATTTTTATTTATTTTAAAATAGCCCATTTATTCAAAACGACGCTTCGGGCCATAACGCGGCCGTGGCGCTGTTTTTCTTCAGATTTGATTTACACATATCTAAAAATCTAACCGTTGGATCTTCACAAAATTTACATCATTAGAAAGGTCTTTTCAAAACGAATCCAACGGTTCCAGTTTCGGGAAAATCCGACGGTCGGATCTCCCGGTACAATCGTTTGATGTTTCAATTTCAAAATACGAACTGCAGCGTCGTTATTCGATTAAATATATAATTATATTTATATATATATAAATATAATCGCTTCTGGCGCTGTTTTTCATCAGATTTGATTTAAACATTCCAGACAATCCAACCGTTGGATTTTTACAAGGTTGGTGCCGTTGGGAAGATATTTCCAAGGCGAACCCGACGGTTGAGGTTTCGGGAAAATCCAATGGTCGGATTTCCCGCACTAGTTGTTTGAAATCACAGTTTCAAAATACGAACTGCACGGCCTCGTTTCGTTTTAATTTTATTTATATTTATATATTTATATAAATATAGTTCATCCAATGATTTCAATATCGTTTTCACTTCAAAATTTTCACTAACGCCTTAAAATTTTGGAAAATTTCGCCATAACCTCCCCTGCACCGGGAGCATCGGGAAATCGCAAATAGCTTTCCCGGTCCTTCTAATCTCAAAAAGAAAAAGAAAAAGCCAAGCGGCTAGCCAACAGGCTCATAAAATCATCACCCAAACAAAACAGTAAATGTGTACCTATTTGTCGGGCACAAAATTTTATTCCTCTTCTCTAGCCCCTTTGCTATAACCTGTTCAATGAATATGCATGTACATATATATACAGTTCTTATCATTTATCATTTTCTATTCAACTTCATATTTGATTTCTATTTGGTTTAAAAACACCATCCATTCTAATGTTACATACATAGGTGCAACTCATTTCATTAGCTAATTAATGAATATTTCAACACATATATGTTTATTTTGAATAAGTGGCTATTTTTAACACTTCACATTTCAACGATTCATGCATACAATAAAAATGTGATTTTTATTGTAAAACAATTCATCTCAAAACACTATTTTTCTATATAGTTCATATAGGTGACAAAAATAGGATTTTTATCATAAAACAATTTCTTTTAAAACGAGATTATTTTACACAGTTCATATAGTCGATAAAAGGTAATTTTTTTATTATCAAACAATTTATTTCAAAATATGAATACCATTCAACACATGAATTTCAAATCAACGAATGAATATCGATTCAACACATGAAGGTTTTCTATAATTTCTATATATAGATAGAAATGTGATTTTTATATTTAAAACGCGAATACCATTCAACACATGAATTTCAAATCAACGAATGAATATCGATTCAACACATGAAAGTTTTCTATAGTTTCTATATATAGATAGAAATGTGATTTTTATATTTAAAACGCGAATACCATTCAACACATGAATTTCAAATCAACGAATGAATATCGATTCAACACATGAAGGTTTTCTATTCAATGAATAAATATAGTTTAAGCAAATGAAAATAATTCAAGAACACGAATATTATTCAAAATTTCGACAGCATAACGGCAGGGTAGTTAAAACCGGGACCGTCCCTAGTACGGCTCCTCGCTCTACCTTAAAACCTCGCGGTTTTTGACAATGGGGATCATGCATCTAGTTCGCACGCAGGCGGCATGTCTATATTTATTTCATTTCCACAAACTAATCCTATGTGGTTTCAACCAAATATTTCTCAACCACAAACGGGTATTTTTCAACCACAATCAATCAATATCAACCACAAACAATCCCAAACAATCATTCGCGATCAATCAATTTTCACAACAATTTCAATCAATAAATATCGTCCATGGTTTGTGGACGAGGGGCGTATATATATATATATATATATATATATATATATATATATTTATTTATTTATATATAGCAATTCACTTTTATTTCAACACATATATAATTTTTAAATCAGAAATCTCACCGAATAGCTAATTCAATCCCACGACTCTTCAGTGCATAAATCTTCACCGATCTTGCCTTTTTGTCGCTTTCGTTGCCCGTATTCACTACATATGTAAAGATCGAATTTTTACTTCGTTATTCAATTTATAAAAATTCCATTTCAAAAATATAGATTCTGCCTTTTCAAATATGAAGTTTTCGCCTTTATAAAAATAAATATTTCGCCTCACTATATTATGAAAATTATATTTTCCTTCCTTCTAAAAACCATATTTTTAATCCACTACCTAAGTAAAAATCACGCTTTTCTCCATTTAAAAATATCGTCTTTCTTTCTTTAAAAATCTAATCTTTTCTATTTTTAAAAATCAAGTCTTTTCTATTTTAAAAAAGTCAAGTCTTTTCTATTTTAAAAAATCAAGTCTTTACTGATTTAAAAATCAAATCTTTTCTAATTTAAAAATCAAATCTTTACTGATTTAAAAATCAAATCTTTTCTAATTTAAAAATCAAATCTTTTCTGGTTTTTTCTAAACAAAACTGATTTTAATAGATGTTAATTATCATAAAACTGATTTTCTAATTGCATATATATATATATACAACTAGTTTTATAAATGCTAATATATATATATAAACCTATTTTTTTTTAAATCTAAAACTGTTATTACATATAAAATAAAAAAAAACTGTTATATAAATATAATAAAACTGCTGTAAAATAAAAAGAAAGAAAAATCACCTCGCTTTTTCGTTTGTCTCCGTCTCTGGTTCGAACGGAGGAGCTACCGGAGACTGGGGTTTTGGCGACGGGATTTAGAGGAGGCGGCGGTGGTGAGGGTGCTGGCGAACGGCGGTTCTGGCTATGGGGCAGCGCGGATTTTCGTGGGGGCGCGGTTTTCGATAGAGAAAGGGAGACAGAGGGGAGATCGGGCAAGGAGGGGGTGCGGAGGGGGGTGGCGGTCGGCGCGCCTGAGCGACGGGCGGTGATGGAGCGATTTTTTTATATTTCTTTTGAAAACAGTAAACGGCGGGGGGGGGGGGGGGGGGGCTGAAGTGAAAAAGAGGGAGGGAGGGTAGAGGGTATATAAACAAATCTATTTAATTATTTATTTTATTTATTTGTTTTAAACCAAAAAGCAACTTTTATTCTTGACCTCAAAACGAGGTCCACCTCCTGTCGTCCATAGCGTTTTACCCCGATTCCGAACACAATGGGATATGTATCGTAAGCTGATTCGATCGTTTGAATCAGTTTCCGTTAAAATCAACATATAACTCTATATATTGAATTTGAACGCGCATTTCAATTTACCGGGGTCACATACTAACTAGAAAAATTCTCGAAAAATATTTTCTAGCTTCGTATTGACGATACGGTCCTAACAAAACTAGTTTCGTCAAATTCTGTGACCGTTTGAAAAATGGCCAATTTCCAGTCGATTAAAATCAACTAAAACCAGACAAACGCGTTTTCCTTTGCCACGCTCACATTTTGATTCGAAAAATTATGAAATTTGAAATCTAGCAATAACTTCACATCCCGGACCCAACAAAAGTGGTTTCGTCGAAATCCGAGGTCGTTTGCAAAATGTCCATTTTTAAGGGCCTGAATTCCATAGCGACTATTCAGAATTTTCAACTGGACATATCTTTTGATTCCCGCTATCAAATTTCGATTTTTCAGATTCGTTAGAAAGGTATTCACTAACAGATTTAAATATTTTTGGTTTCGCTAAAATCCGGATTGTTTCGCACCCGGTACAGTCCGACAAAGTTTGAATTCAATTTTTTTGAAACTGCCACGCCATTTCAGGCCTTGTTTATAATTATAATTAATTATATTCGTTTTCAATTGTCGATTCAAACTCAGTTTTCATCGCCATTATTTAAAATATTTATTTTAAATATTTAAAATCCATTATTTTAGCCAATTTAAAAATTTTAAATTGGTTCAGATTTTCTGGGTCGTTACAATCTCCCCCACTTAAAACTTTTCGTCCCCGAAAAGGAACAAAGTCGAAAGTGGTTTGATAAATCTACAATCACACAACACAACAACCAATCCAATTGTTTTTAACCTTCAGAAATATACTAATCAAATCCTATACCACTTTAAAAATCATTCAGACCATATAATTAAAAGTGCACATCCATGAAAAGAAAATAACAATAGAGTAGAGAATTGAATGGTAGTGCAAAGTAGGGTAAATGTACCTTGCACCGGAGTCAATCAGAGATATCTACTCGGCATCTAGGATAAGCTTTCTGAATGCTCTCCTCCGTTTCCCAAGTACAATCTCGCAGATCTCCACTCCATTGCACTTTGACTAAGCGAACCTTCTTGTTCCTCAGCTCTTTGGTTTCTTTGCCTATTATCTTTAGCGGCTCTCTTCTCACAGCTAATTCTGGGGTTATTTCAATGTCATGTTGAGTTGCTTCTTCCACGATCAAGTCTGGATCATGAACGTGCTTTCGAAGTTGAGATATGTGAAATACATCATGAATTTCAGGCAACCAATTAGGCAGTTTGACCCTATAAGCGAGAGTTCCAATCCAGAATAGGAAACGGACCTATAAATTTGGGCGCTAACTTTCCAGTTTTACCGAACCGGATAACTCCTCTCATCGGCGATACTTTCAAATATACATAGTCGCCAACTTCAAAGGATATATCTCTTCTTCTTCTATCGGCATAGCTCTTTTGTCGGCTTTGAGCGGCGAGTAATCGCTTCTTAATAAAATCGACTTTGTCGGCAGCTTCTCGAATCATATCAGGACCCAACACAAGTCTATTTCCGGGCTCGACCCAACAAGCAGGAGATCGACACGGTCTACCATACAATGCTTCGAATGACGACATTGTCAGACTCGCCTGGTAGCTATTGTTATAAGAGAATTCAGCCAAATGCAGATTGTCTTCCCATGATCCACCGAAATCTAGAACACAAGCCCGCAATAGATCTTCTAAAATGCGATTCACCCTCTCAGTCTGACCGTTTGTCTGAGGATGATAAGCGGTGCTTAGGTTTAACTTCGTTCCGAGTTCTACTTGAAATGCTTCCCAGAATTTGCTAGTGAATATTGTATCTCTATCACTGACTATACTGAGCGGCACTCCATGTAGTCTAACTATTTCCCTGAAGTATATCTGTGCCAGACTCTGAGCGGTTCTATTTGATCTGACAGGTATGAAATGGGCGGTCTTCGTGAAGCGATCTACGATCACCCAAATACTGTCATTTCCTTTTCTGGTCCTAGGCAAACCATCAATGAAATCCATAGAAATATGTTCCCACTTCTAGCTAGGAACTTCTAGCGGTTGTAATAATCCAGCCAATTTCTGTTGGTCGCTCTTGACTAGCTGGCAAGTAGGGCATCGGCTGACATATAAAGAAATGTCCCTTTTCATCGACTTCCACCAGAAAGTGCGTTTGATGTCATTATACATTTTGCTTACTCCCGGATGGATACTGAGTTTTGACTTGTGACATTCATCCAGTACTTCCTTTCGAAGTCCAGGAATGTTAGGGACACAGATTCGACCTTTGAGCCTTAAAATCCCATCGTTGTCTACTTGAAAACTCGAGGGTTCTCCTTGTTGAATTATCCCTCTGATCTTCTGAATGAAGTGATCATTTTCCTGAAGAGCAGATATTTTATCTAGCAATGAAGTCGTGATAATAAAACTGGCGATCATCTCATTCTTCCGGCTTAACGCATCGGCCACGACATTGGCTTTTCCTGGAGTATATATAATTTCAAAGTCATATGCTGCAAGAAACTCCAGCCAACGTTGTCGCCTCAAATTCAAGTCCTTCTGAGTGAACAGATACTTTAACGACTGGTGATCTGTAAACAGTTCAAATCTCTCGCCCAGAAGATAGTGTCTCCAGATTTTCAAAGAGAATATGATAGCCAATAACTCAAGATCATGAGTTACATAGTTTTTCTCGTGCGGCTTCAATTGACAACTAGCATAAGCAATTACTTGGCCTCTTTGCATTAACACTGCGCCAAGGCCTTCTCTAGAAGCATCAGTCCATACTTTTAAATCCTGGTTGCCATCTATGATGGTTAACACTGGAGCGGTCATTAGTCTTAACTTTAGCTCTTCGAAAGCCTCCTCATATTCTGGAGTCCATTTGAACTTAGAATGCTTCTTTGTAAGCTTTGTTAAATGACCAGATATCTTCGAAAAGTCTTTAACGAACTTCCGGTAATAGCTAGCCAATCCGAGAAAACTGCGGACTTAAGTGGGGGTACTGGGCTGTTTCCAATTCTGAATAGCTGTGATTTTACTTGGATACACAGCGATTCCTTCTTTCGATACAACATGGCCCAGAAATTTCACTTCATCTTGCCAGAAGATACACTTGGAAAACTTGGCTTTTAATACATTCCGTCTCAGAATTTCTAGAACCTGTTCCAGATGCTTTTCATGTTCGGCCTTCGATTTAGAGAAGATTAGAATATCGTCAATGAAAACCAGAACAAATTTATTCAATACTCCTCTGAATACCCTGTTCATTAGATCGACGAAGTAAGCTGGAGCGTTACATAAGCCGAACGACATTACTAACCACTCGTAGAATAAGTCGGGGCCTCTGAACGCTGTCATTGGAACACATTCTTCGGCAATTCGAAGTTGATGGAAACCTGTAGCTAGGTCCATTCGTGAAAATACTTGTGCTCCATTTAATCGATCCAACAAATCATCAATCCGCGGCAATGGATATTTGTTCTTTATTGTCTGCTTGTTCAGATCACGATAATCCACACATAGCCGTAGAGTACCGTCAGATTTAGGGACAAATACCACTGCTGCACCCGAATCAGAGAAACTAGGCCTGATCAGACCCTTCCATACTAGCTGTCGTGTTTGATTGTCTAATTCCTCCTTCTCTTTCAAGGACATTCTTCGAATAGCGTGAACTACCGGCCTTGCATTGGGAATTAAAGCAATTTTGAAGTCTATCTCTCTCTGCGGAGGTAAGCGAACAACTTCCTCGAACACGTCCGCATAATTTTTGACGACAGGTATGTCTTTGGTGAGGTCAGGAATATTCTCTGCGACTTCAGGAACATTTTCAGTTTGGGCTGGAGAAACATTCAAAGCTGCTCAGAAGTCTTTTCTATCAGCATTCTGACCTTCACAGGGAATGGTTATATAATCGCCTGATTTAATCTTCGCCTTTACGACTCTGTCGGCGCATTTAACTTCAGCTTCATATTTGGTCAACCAGTCTAACCCCAAGAAAAGATCAAACTCTTTAAAATTCATGACAGCTGCGATGGTAGGGAACCGATAACGAGAGAAAGAAACCGGAACTCCACAAACCCAACTTAGATCAATGGAACCCCAACAAGATTCTGGACAGTCATGGGTTCCTTGAGCTTTTTCAAATTCAATTCCAGTTTCTTAGCTGCATCTTTGGAAATGAAACTTCGTGACGTGCCAGTGTCAAACAGTACTTTAACTGGGATGTCTTTGACAGTTAGCGTGCCTTCTAAAACATCTGGCCTTTCTTGCCTAGCTGAGGGCTCGAAAATTTCTGCTACTTCATTCACTTGAACTATTCTAGGCTTTCTGAATAGCGGGCAGTTTTTCGCAATATGACCGGCCTGGTGGCACTTATGACATCCCCTTTTCTCTTGTAGCCTCCCACCGGATTTAGACCCATCCTTAACTTGTTTCTTTAGAGACCTACAACTTATCGAGAGATGTCCTTGTCTATTGCAGTTACTGCATATGGCAGTCGTGACAGGTTCTTTTTCAGATCTAGCCCTTTTTCTCTTGGCACTGAGCCTCTTATTGACCTCAGACCTTGTACTGGCTTCAGGAATATCAGTTTCTGACTCTGTTTTGTCACTAGAACTGACTTCTTCTTCATCTCGCAACATGCCTTTCCTGTCGAGATCTTCGTACTGATAAGCCATGTATATCATTTCTGAGAAAGGAAGCTTCACATGCCCCAATACTTTATTCTGGTATTTCCTTTGAAGGCCATGAATAAATCTAAGATTCTTCCTCTTTGGGTCTTTAATCAGATGAGGTGCAAAATGAGAAAGTTCGTTGAATTTCTTATGATATTCTGGGATGGTCATGTCACCTTGTATTAGATAAGAAAATTCGTCACAAAGGCGCTCAGTCGCTTCGGGAGGAGTAAATCTTTCCAGGAAAATCACTTTGAATCTATCCCAGGTGATATCACCTTCTGGATTATTCTCTATAACCGAATCCCACCAGAACAAAGCTTCATCTTTGAGTGCCCAGGAGGCCAGTAATCTTTTCTGGTCATCCCTAAGCTTTAAACCATCAAAGATCTTTTCAGCCGAACGAATCCAAGCCTGTGTCTTCATAATAGATTCTTCACCAGAGAACGGTATTCCACCCATATTTCGATATTTGATTAATAAGGCCTCTATATCCGGTTCTGCATTCCTTCTGCTTCTGACACTCATTTTTCTAGTACTTCTGCAAATGGCAGATCAAGTGTCAGGTCAAAGAAAAGGTATTTTAAAATATAGAAACACATACTTCAAATGTAAATGTGTCTATCAAGGTGTAATTTCATTCTGCTTTACTCATACAAGGATATTACTGATCCTATCTGTATAGAGTTACCCATCCTAGAACACTACTGGTTCTATTTCTGAGGAGTTCGTTCAAATGTTATATTCCAGAACTAAGCTTAACCAAAGCTCTGATACCACGTTGAGACGACCCGAAATCCCGTTCTCACGGAAACAAGGGTTATCTTTGGAATATAACACAGAAACAGATAATAGCAGAACAAAATTAAATAAATACACCAGATAATGAACAATAAAATATACTGGATAAAAGTAATCATCAGAGTTACACAATATACAGGATCTTACTTAGTACAAATACAGTTCAGCTATACATAAATGTCTACAGCGGAAAACAAACAAAATATGTACAATAGGAGCTGAACAGCATAAAAAGAGATAAATGATAGAATCCATCTTCAGCTCCAGCTTTCCAGGGAAAGAACCAGCTAAACCTGAATACAAGGCTGCCCGTGTAGAAAAAGGGGCACCCGAGTTTGAAAGTGAAACAAACTACGAGTCAGTCATGGGACTGGTATGAGAAATCTACTCAACACATATATATATATATATATATTTTGACTAATCACAGGACCACGCCACTTTCGTGGAACGGGTTTACTCCATTGGATTGCCAGTGCTTTAAAACAAATCTTTCTTTTAAACATCGCTATGCTTTTTATAAAAATGAAACCGTTATAAGACTCAGTTCCCATCACACAATGCAACGCAAACCGGAAGATAGAGTTTTACCTTATAATGGCCAAAATATGATTGATACGAATAAAACAAAGGCATTTGATATTATTGCTAGTGTTAATATGTTTTGAAAACAATTTCAAATCATAACTATCAATCATAGACGGCATGGGTACCATATATCATGTCGCCACATATATATACAATCAAAACCGCACGATGTCGTATTTGGAAATTGGATTTCCGTCATGAACCAAGGCAAAAGATAGTCCTTACCGAATTCGTGACTCTCTAGCCCGAGCCACAGGACCCAGACTCAGGTGGACCCTTGGATCGTCAGGGCCGGTCCACCGATGTGGATTAAAATGCCTGAACAATACGTTTCCCCGCCCTTTGGGGGCGTAAACGAGCCAACGAATGACTCCATCGGACCCGGATCGTCCGATCAAACCGAGGCGCCTCGCAACAGCAACAACCACATAGGTGAAAAGTATATAAATGTCAGGGCTGGTAGGTCACTGACACCACCCTAGCTAGAAAGAAACGCATGCCCTCCCTAAGGTCCTTCTCCCGTTTTAGGTTCATACCGGGGTGTGAGGCTCGCGAATTCATGTTATACACAAAGCTACGCCACACAGGCGGTGCTTTGATCATCACCACAAGGCTTTGCTTTTCAACAGGAGCCCTGATCACTGCATCTTAGCATGCCACACAGGCAGTTCATGCCATGCGACTGATGTCCATCGATATACAACCTCTGAGCTCGTGCGTCTCAGAGAAGGGCGTTAGGCAAAAGAATAAATTCTCCGCCGCCAAACAGATGTATATTTAACAGAAATCAATCAACACAGAATAAACTCCACTGTCAGACACACGGTCCATTTACAAGTCCGTTCTGGGTCTGAACGAAACCGGAGGCACTAAATACCTCGCAAACCCATCGATCACCACGTACGTCTGGACGATCACCACTCATTATCCATATTTCGGGATGCCTCCCAATCAGGACCTCGGTTACCATCCAAACGAGGTGGAGATCTCCGGTCTTCGACCATCGTCTTCATCTTCGACTTTCAATCGTCGGTCAATTATTTGAAATGAGAATTAACTCGGCCTTTTCAAATAATTCTCGTATATTTAGAATTTCAAATCTATTTATTTCAATGGTTAAATTATTCGACAACACCAATTTTGTTCTTTAATGTAATTTTCACACCAAACACATTCAACCATCAAATACAACATAAATCAAGCAAATTCAGTTTATTTCCACTCCATATTGTTTATGGTACTTTATAATGATTTATCGCTATTTTTATTTATTTTAAAATAGCCCATTTATTCAAAACGACGCTTCGGGCCATAACGCGGCCGTGGCGCTGTTTTTCTTCAGATTTGATTTACACATATCTAAAAATCAAACCATTGGATCTTCACAAAATTTACATCATTAGAAAGGTCTTTTCAAAATGAATCCAACGGTTCCAGTTTCGGGAAAATCCGACGGTCGGATCTCCCGGTACAATCGTTTGAAGTTTCGATTTCAAACTACGAACTGTAGCGTCGTTATTCGATTAAATATATAATTATATTTATATATATATAAATATAATCGCTTCTGGCGTTGTTTTTCATCAGATTTGATTTAAACATTCCAGACAATCCAACCGTTGGATTTTTACAAGGTTGGTGCCGTTGGGAAGATATTTCCAAGGCGAACCCGACGGTTGAGGTTTCGGGAAAATCCAATGGTCGGATTTCCCGCACTAGTTGTTTGAAATCACAGTTTCAAAATACGAACTGCACGGCCTCGTTTCGTTTTAATTTTATTTATATTTATATATTTATATAAATATAGTTCATCCAATGATTTCAATATCGTTTTCACTTCAAATTTTTCACTAACGCCTTAAAATTTTGGAAAATTTCGCCATAACCTCCCCTGCACCGGGAGCATCGGGAAATCATAAATCGCTTTCCCGGTCCTTCTAATCTCAAAAAGAAAAAGAAAAAGCCAAGCGGCTAGCCAACAGGCTCATAAAATCATCACCCAAACAAAACAGTAAATGTGTACCTATTTGTCGGGCACAAAATTTTATTCCTCTTCTCTAGCCCCTTTGCTATAACCTGTTCAATGAATATGCATGTACATATATATACAGTTCTTATCATTTATCATTTATCATTTTCTATTCAACTTCATATTTGATTTCTATTTGGTTTAAAAACACCATCCATTCTAATGTTACATACATAGGTACAAATCATTTCATTAGCTAATTAATGAATATTTCAACTCATATATGTTTATTTTGAACAAGTGGCTATTTTTAACACTTCACATTTCAACGATTCATGCATACAATAAAAATGTGATTTTTATTGTAAAACAATTCATCTCAAAACACTATTTTTCTATATAGTTCATATAGGTGACAAAAATAGGATTTTTATCATAAAACAATTTCTTTTAAAACGAGATTATTTTACACAGTTCATATAGTCGATAAAAGGTGATTTTTTTATTATCAAACAATTTATTTCAAAATATGAATACCATTCAACACATGAATTTCAAATCAACGAATGAATATCGATTCAACACATGAAGGTTTTCTATAGTTTCTATATATAGATAGAAATGTGATTTTTATATTTAAAACGCGAATACTATTCAACACATGAATTTCAAATCAACGAATGAATATCGATTCAACACATGAAGGTTTTCTATAGTTTCTATATATAGATAGAAATGTGATTTTTATATTTAAAACGCGAATACCACTCAACACATGAATTTCAAATCAACGAATGAATATCGATTCAACACATGAAGGTTTTCTATTCAATGAATAAATATAGTTTAAGCAAATGAAAATAATTCAAGCACACGAATATTATTCAAAATTTCGGCAGCATAACGGCAGGGTAGTTAAAACCGGGACCGTCCCTAGTACGGCTCCTCGCTCTACCTTAAAACCTCGCGGTTTTTGACAATGGGGATCATGCATCTAGTTCGCACGCAGGCGGCATGTATATATTTATTTCATTTCCACAAACTAATCCTATGTGGTTTCAACCAAATATTTCTCAACCACAAACGGGTATTTTTCAACCACAATCAATCAATATCAACCACAAACAATCCCAAACAATCATTCGCGATCAATCAATTTTCACAACAATTTCAATCAATAAATATCGTCCATGGTTTGTGGACGAGGGGCGTATATATATATATATATATTTATATATAGAAATTCACTTTTATTTCAACACATATATAATTTTTAAATCAGAAATCTCACCGAATAGCTAATTCAATCCCACGACCCTTCTTTGCATAAATCTTCACCGATCTTGCCTTTTTGTCGCTTTCGTTGCCCGTATTCACTACATATGTAAAGATCGAATTTTTACTTCATTATTCAATATATAAAAATTCCATTTCAAAAATATAGATTCCGCCTTTTCAAATATGAAGTTTTCGCCTTTATAAAAATAAATATTTCGCCTCACTATATTATGAAAATTATATTTTCCTTCCTTCTAAAAACCATATTTTTAATCCACTACCTAAGTAAAAATCACGCTTTTCTCCATTTAAAAATATCGTCTTTCTTTCTTTAAAAATCTAATCTTTTCTATTTTTAAAAATCAAGTCTTTTCTATTTTAAAAAAATCAAGTCTTTTCTATTTTAAAAAAATCAAGTCTTTACTGATTTAAAAATCAAATCTTTTCTAATTTGAAAATGAAATCTTTACTGATTTAAAAATCAATTCTTTTCTAATTTAAAAATCAAATCTTTTCTGGTTTTTTCTAAACAAAACTGATTTTAATAGATGTTAATTATCATAAAACTGATTTTCTAATTGCATATATATATATATATATATATATATAACTAGTTTTATAAATGCTAATATATATATAAACCTATTTTTTTTAAAATCTAAAACTGTTATTACATATAAAATAAAAAAACTGTTATATAAATATAATAAAACTGCTGTAAAATAAAAAGAAAGAAAAATCACCTCGCTTTTTCGTTGGTCTCCGTCTCTGGTTCGAACGGAGGAGCTACCGGAGACTAGGGTTTTGGCGACGGGATTTAGAGGAGGCGGCGGTGGTGAGGGTGCTGGCGAACGGCGGTTCTGGCTATGGGGCAGCGCGGATTTTCATGGGGGCGCGGTTTTCGATAGAGAAAGGGAGAGAGAGGGGAGATCGGGCGCGGAGGGGGGTGGCGGTCGGCGCGCCTGAGCGACGGGCGGAGATGGAGCGATTTTTTTTTCTTTTGAAAACAGTAAACGGGGGGGGGGGGGGGGGGCTGAAGTGAAAAAGAGGGAGGGAGGGTAGAGGGTATATAAACAAATCTATTTAATTATTTATTTTAATTATTTGTTTTAAACCAAAAAGCAACTTTTATTCTTGACCTCAAAACGAGGTCCACCTCCTGTCGTTCATAGCGTTTTACCCCCATTCCGAACACAATGGGATATGTATCGTAAGCTGATTCGATCGTTTGAATCAGTTTCCGTTAAAATCAACATATAACTCTATATATTGAATTTGAACGCGCATTTCAATTTACCGGGTCGCATACTTACTAGAAAAATTCTCGAAAAATATTTTCTAGCTTCGTATTGACGATACGGTCCTAACAAAACTAGTTTCGTCAAATTCTGAGACCGTTTGAAAAATGGCCAATTTCCAGTCGATTAAAATCAACTAAAACCGGACAAACGCGTTTTCCTTTGCCACACTCACATTTTGATTCGAAAAATTATGAAATTTGAAACCTAGCAATAACTTCACATCCCGGACCCAACAAAAGTGGTTTCGTCGAAATCCGAGGTCGTTTGCAAAATGTCCATTTTTAAGGGCCTGAATTCCATAGCGACTATTCAGAATTTTCAACTGGACATATCTTTTGATTCCCGCTATCAAATTTCGATTTTTCAGATTCGTTAGAAAGGTATTCACTAACAGATTTAAATATTTTTGGTTTCGCTAAAATCCGGATTGTTTTGCACCCGGTACAGTCCGACAAAGTTTGAATTCAATTTTTTTGAAACTGCCACGCCATTTCAGGCCTTGTTTATAATTATAATTAATTATATTCGTTTTCAATTGTCGATTCAAACTCTGTTTTCATCGCCATTATTTAAAATATTTATTTTAAATATTTAAAATCCATTATTTTAGCCAATTTAAAAATTTTAAATTGGTTCAGATTTTCTGGGTCGTTACATCGTTGGGTTTGGATTGGAGTTCGTATGAGATAAGGGGTATTTTTGAATTTTTAATAATATATAAATAAAAGGAAAATTATGATTGGCCATCAAAAATTTGTCTCTCCCCGACTCCTTCAGGCCCGATAAAAATATTCATGTGTTGAATAGAAATTATAGAAAATATTCGTGTTTTGAAATAAGTTGTTTTGAAATAAGTTGTTTTACAATAAACTATATAAAATAATCGTGTTTCTAAAATAAACTATATCAATTATTTGAAAATATTCGTGTTTCTAAAATAAACTATATAAAATAATCGTGTTTTGAAATAAGTTGTTTTACAATAAAAATCACATTTTTATTATATATATAAACTATAGAAAATATTCATGTGTTGAATAGAAATTCATGTGTTGAATGAAGCTCATGTGTTGAGTAAATTTGTTTGAAAGATAAAAATAACATTTTTATTATATATATCAACTATAGAAAATGTTCATGTGTTGAATAAAGGACTAGAACGATAAAAATCATATTTTTATCGTATGTGTGAAGTCAAAAACATTCATGTGTTGAATATATAGATTGAACAATAAAATCAACATTTTTATTGTGAATATGAAGTGCTAAAAATATTCATGTGTTGAATAAATATTTTTGATGATAAAAATATCATTTTTATCAAATATATGAAATGGATATAGTTTTGAAATCGACGAATGAATTATATATATATATATATATATATATATATATATATATAAATAAAATAAATCGAATAACGAAGCTGCTGTTCGTGTTTTGAAACCGTGAAATCAAACGATTAGTGCGGGAGATCCGACCATCGGATTTTCCCGAAAACGAAACCGTTGGGTTCGCTTTGGAAATATATTTCCAACGACACCCACTTTGTGAAGATCCAACGGTTGGATTGTCTGGAATGTTTAATTCAAATCTGAAGGAAAACAGCGCCAGAATCGATTTATATATATATATATATATATATATATATATATATATACCAAATCTGAAGAAAAACAGTGCCACGGCCGCGTTATGGCCTAAAGCGTCGTTTGAATGAAATTGGCTATTTTTAAATGAATAAAAATAGCGATAAATCGTTATAAAATATTATAAATGATATGGAATGGAAAATAAACCGAATTTACCCGGTTTACTAGATATTTGATGGTTGAATGTGTTTAGCGTGAAAATTACATTTAAAAACAGAACTATTGATGTCAAATAATTTAACCATTGAAATGAATTGATTTAAATTCTAAATATACGTAAATTATTTGAAAAGGCCGAGTTAAATCTCATTTCTAATAATTGATCGGCGAGAAGAAGTCGATGATGAAGACGGTGGTTGAAGACCGGAGATCTTCACCTCGGTTGATGATAACCGATGTCTTGATTGGGAGGCATCCTGAAATATAGATAATAAGTGGTGATCGTCCAGACGTGCTTGGAGATCGATGGATATGCGAGGTATATGGTGCCTCCGGTTTCGTTCAGGCCCAGAACGAACTTGTAAATGGACTGTGTGTCTGACATTGGATTTTGTTCTGTGCTGATTGATCTCTATTAAATATATATCTGTTTGGCGGCGGAGAATTTATTCTCTTTCTTAACGCCCTTCTCTGAGACGTACGAGCTCAGAGGTTATATATCGATAGAAATCAGTCGCATGGAGTGAATTGCCTGTGTGGCATGCCTAAGTGGCAAATAATCAAGGCTTCTGTTGAAAAGCAAAGTCTTGTGGTTGATGATCAAAGCACGGCCTGTGTGGCATAGCTTTGTGTATAACGTGAATTCGCGAGCCTCACACCCCGGTATGAACCAGAAAAGGGAGAGGACATCGAGTAGGGCATGCGTTTCCTTCTAGCTAGGGTGGTGTCAGTGACCTACCAGCCCTGACATTTATATTATTTTCACCTGTGTGGTTGTTGCTGTTGCGAGGCACCTCAGATATATCGGTGACTATGTGGAGACGATGGAGTCATTTGGCTCATTTACGCCCCAAAGGGCGGGGAAACGCAGTGTTCAGGCATAATAATCCACATCGGTGGACCGGCCCTGACGATTCAAGGGGAAGTTGCGGCTGTTCCTGAGGGGCGGGCTAGAGCGTCTCAGATTCGGTGAGGACGATCCCTTGCCTCGGTTCATGAAGGAAATCCAATTTCCAAATACGTGACTTTGCGGTTTTGATTGTATACCTATATATGGCGACATGTTATATGGTACCCATGCTGCCTAGGATTGATACTTATGATTTTAAATTGTTTTTGAAACATATAAACACTAGTAATCATATCAAATGCTTTTGTTTTATTTATATCAAGCATATTTTGGCCATTATAAGGTAAAGCTCTATCCTCAGGTTTGCGTTGCATTGTGTGATGGGAACTGAGTCTTATAATGGCTTCATTTTTAGAAAAAGCATTGCAGTGTTTAAAAGATTTACTTGTTTTAAAGCACTGGCAATCACTGGAGTAAACCCGTTCCGCGAAAGTGGCGTGGTCCTATGATTTGCCTTGTTATTATTGGTTAACCAGTGTAGTAGATTTCTCATACCAGTCCCATGACTGACTCGTAGTTTGTTTCACTTGCAAACTCGGGTGCCCCTATTTCTACACGGGTAGCCTTGTATTCAGGTTTTAGCAGGCTCTTTCCGGATAGTTGGAGCTGAAGTTGGATTCCATCATTTATCTCTTTTTATGCTGTTCAGCTCCTATTGTACATATTATGTTTTGTTTCTCGCTGTAGACATTTATGTATAGCTGAACTGTATTTGTACTAAGTATGATCCTGTATACTGTGTAACTCTAATGATTATGTTTATCCAATGTATTATATTGTACATTATCTGTTGTATTTATTTATTTCTGTTCTGTTCTTATCTGTTTATGTGTTATATTCCAATGATTACCCTTAACACCGTCGTACGGGGTTTTGGGGTCGTCACAATTATCATTCCCCATTCATTCCCTTTCCTTTACTGTTGTAATTATTATTCATTCAATTCCATTAATTACAATTAATAATATTTATTAGTCCTGCCATTCACATATATTTATATATATGTTTATGTACTAGACCTCTCAAATTAAGCCTACACTTGTGGATGCTGGATATGGCGGGTGGTTCCAGGAAGACATCTTCCACAAGTTGACTTAACCTTGTGTCTTAGCACCGTTACATGTTTTATTTTTGCACTTAGACCCCTCACATTAGATTTACCACTTGTGGATGCTGGATATGCCGGGCGGTTCCGGGAAGAATTCTACCACAAGTGTAATCTAACCTCGTGTCTAAGCGTGGTTATAGTTTCTTATTTACTATAAATCTTCTATTTAATCTAGGCATGTCTATTCTTACAAATTTCCACTGTAATTTACATTTTACATGTCATCATATTATGCATATTTTATGTCATACGTTCTTTCTAATATATAATCAATTCTATTCCATCATCTAATCAATTAATTAGATAATTGTTCAAATTTAACAATAACATGTGATTGCCAAATCATGTAATTTCTCTCAATTTCTACCGTTAATGTTCCAGGTACATAAATGTTATAAGTTAACATGGAATTCAAACAACAGTAATCGCTACGCATATTTTGGCAAAATTTCCAACATATTAATATCTTAGCATATTAATATTCCAACATGTCATATTCATCACTTTAATCCTTTTAACATATTTTTAAACATTTCCACACATCATATTTAAACATGTCATAATAACACTTCATTACTTTTAATTATTCTAGCCAGTTTATATTGTACAATAACGGGGAATGTTAAATGATAATATATCATTATCTAAAATGATATAACTTAAATCCACTCACTTCATTTGCTTTCCAAATCCTGGATCTGGTTTAGATCTAGCATTCCATGGTTTTTCTCTAATTGAATTCAGAATCTAACAACCGTGAATTCATAACTTTTACTGAAAGAAAAAGAGAAGAAAGAGGAAGAAAATTGAATAGACCAGATCAAGAAAATTAGCTTACTTCGCATTTGATTCTAAACATCTTTTTATTAACATCAATTCTCTTCCTCCAGATCTTGATTTTGAATTTTTTCTAAACTAATAATCTTAATTTTTTAAAGAGATTTGAGGAGGAATAAGAAAGGCAGATTATAGACGTCGTCTCAGAAATATGAGATTTAGGCTAGGCTCTGCTTCCCTATTTATAGGTGTTCAAGATCTTATCGTACACGCAGCGCTGAGTCAGCAATGAACCTTGTTAAGAAAATAGTCCAGATTCATTGATGAATCTGGATGGATCTGGTGGGTGTCGACCCCCCTGGTCCTACCAACGGTTTTGGCGCATAAATTTCGTTTTTGAATTTCAAATGTTTGAATTTTCTGGAATTTATTTTACTGTTATATTCACATGAAATTTTCTTATACGTATACAATTATTCTAACAATCATTTTATGCGTATATATATACACACAACTTATGTTTGGTTTTTAAAATTCAAACGGTGTTGCAATGTTGATTCTTGCCATATTTCATTGATTCCAGCCATATATTAAATTTTATCTCTTGTATACATATATTTCTACACATATATATTCTCATATATATATATATATACATATATATATTCTTTATTTCCTTATATGTACATTCTTATTCTTACAAATTTTGAATTTGTATGCGTATACATATTTGTATGTTCAGTTGGCCTTCTCTAAAACAAAGATAAAAATTGTGTTGCCGCTAGGATTCGAACCCTCGACCTCTATGCTGCCAATCCAATGCCTTAACCAACTGAGCTATGGTGTCTTTTGTTAATAAGTTTAGAAACAATGGTAGTTGTTGTTCTCCTTATTTTCATGTTTTTCTACAATACTTCATTTAAAGGTATCGATTTCATTTTAAATTAGTTTTCTGTAATCCATAGGTCTAGATTGACCAAAAAATCGCCACGAACGCAATGACGCTAATCCCTTGGCCAAATTCTGGAAGATCTTCAAAATTTTCTTTTTCTTAAATGTTTATGCCTGTGCATATGTATACATATATGCATTATTTAATTGTTATAAAGTGCAGGGTGTAACATTCTCCCACCCTTAGGAAATTTCATCCCCGAAATTTGATAAGGGTAAAAATTAATTAACCCCTTGTATAATATACATCCATCATGTGCGCATCCAATTTTTGCAAACATTGTGCACTTGTGTAAAGTGAAATAGAACATAACAATACATGTATGTCTAAGCGGTACCTCCTATATGCATGCAAATTTTTCGAAAATCCTTTTAAAACATGATGCTCACATCCTAAATATACTGGCAGTTCTACATGAATGCAATATTTTGAAAATCAGAATACATTTTCATCCAAATTTTCCCACATTCTTGCAGAGCAAGAATGCAGTTCATCCAATTTTTGAACCAAAATCCTACCAACCAACTTTATTTTTCGAATTTCAGAAAAATCTAATTTTCTAAATTCAGTTTCATATGTTACAAAAAGGTGGAAAACGGAAAATTTTATATCTTCTGTTTTTCTTTTTCAACCTTTTTCTATTCACACTTGGATTTTATGTAACTATTTATAAAGTTCCTATATTTTCCTATCCAAGCACTGCCCACATAAGAAATTTTTATTCTTATCCATCTTTTATCATAATTTGTCAAGTTTGTCGCTTCACTAAATTTACTGTTTCCTTTTTAGTTGTACTTTTTCTCTTAGCTTATTTAATCATCTGATCTAAGTTTAGTTTTAAAATAAGCCTTCTAGTCCTTCAACTAAAACAGGAAAACAGACACTCTACACAGCTACTACTAAAGGCCAAGAATCTCGGGACTATGTCCCCCCTCAGACAACAATGTCCAAACCATGGGTTCCACGACCGGTTTAGGTGTTATCTTAACTACCCAACAAGAACAAAATAACGGAACGATCCCAGTAGAAATGTAATAACGGATTTTACCCCTAACATGAAAATTAGCAACAGGATCTAAATGCTTACTTTCCCTTTTTCTATATAGTAGTCACCACTAATTCTAGTTGTTACCGATAATCATTTCAAGCAACATGCTAGGCTTTTTAATGCTTACGCATTCCACGGGAACTTACCATTATTCCAAGACAATTCTCGCTATCTCCTTCACAGCCTCAAAACTTTTCCCGTCTTTCCTAGGCACTAATCCTTACCTACTCCATACTTTTTAAAACACGGTTTGGCCTTTTTTTCACTTATATTTTCTTCCAAAAATTTGTTAGTTTCAAAATTTTATTTTCCTCATGAAAACTTACTTTTGCCAAACCATAAAAACATGTCATCTAAAAATATGTAAATCATTTTTTTTCAAATCAAAAAAACTGGAGTAGATAAGGACAACTATTCCTCAATCGGGTTTATAACTTGTTCTTACCTATAAGGTCGGTTCAGTCTCTTACTACAAGATGCAACCATCTACTCTATTATTAATTTCTACAACTTATTTTGTCCTCCGAACAAAATTTTCTCTTTTAAACAATTTATTAAAAAAAAGATTGTCAAAAGAACAGAAACTTCCAAACTTTCTTTATTAAAAATTCCTATATGAAATATAACAAGAAAACTAGCGAGCTATACATGCTCTAAAATATGCACCTTTTATTGAGAGGATTTACTTTAAAAGAAGTTTCGCAAGAAATCACTGTTTACAAAATATACCTCATTTTACTTTGAAACTCAATATGTATACTTTACATATTTAAAACTATAACTTTTAAGATTAAAAGTTGAAAACACCATAAACCATTTTCCCAAAACTTTTACAATTTCAAGTTCTTAATAGTTAACAACGGGGTTAGACTCAAAGTGGGTTTCCAATTTTTCTAGGCTTTACTAGACACTCCCACAAAGTCAATTCTCTCAAGTATATATATTCCTAATCCATTTTTCTCTTTTTATCTTTTTCCAATATATAAGGTTTTACTGCCAAGCCCACTAATCCGAAGTACTAACATATGGGATCCTCCTTTCTTTATTTCAAAAATATAATGTACACTCTCCCACCCAAATTTCCTAAGGGTCTCAAATTTCTACATTCATTCCTTTAGTGTACAAAACAATCATCCTAATTCTTACCATATTATACTCTTTCTATTTGGTGGGTTCCTCTATGGATCTAGGTATATATATATATATATATTTATATTTTTAAAAATACAAATACATTCACTCATTATTTATACATGAATCCTAAACCTAAGCTCTGATACCAGATTCAACAACCCGAGTTTTGACATACCGATTTTTTTTTCAAAATTCTAATCTATCAAAACTCGTGTTGGTTTGCTTTAGTATCATGCAGAAAAGACAGAGACATAAAATATGTTAGAGTTCAGAAAATATCTCACAGCGGAATGGATAAAATATAATGTAATCAAAATTTTGCCTTACGGTAGTAATAATACTGCCTAACCAGTATCCAAAGCTATCATGTCCCTGCCACAAACCTAACCTGCGAGTATGTGATGAGGAGGGGTTAGAACATAAGTTCTGGTGACTGGATTTAAATTATACACTTTGGATAATTCAATATATACCGTTCAATCGTTTTTTCTTATTTCTTAGGTTACTTGGGCTAACAACACTCAAGGCTTACACACACGTTGTACCTTTTTATTTCCCAGTGGATTAACCTAATATAGTATATATGCGGCTACCTCCCCAATATTAAGGTACACCTCATGGTACCCCACTCGCACGGTCGCCACAGTAATACCACCGAAATGAACGTAATCCCTCATCCTACGCTGGAGTGACATATGGATCTCTATATAATAATATTATGTTCCACATATATTTGTAATTACTATGCTATGTAAGCATACAGACTGCCACCTTCAATCGAATCAGATTCCATACTAGAGTAATGCCCTCAAGTCTACGATACACCACCCAGAGCCAATATGCGTGTATCTAGACTTTCTCACTTACGTATCATCAATTGTATTCGATGCCTTAACTGCACATAATGTGCACCAAGTACTATGGCAGGGCAATACAAGAAACACGGAGCTCGGCCGAGAGCTTTTCCATATCTGTACAGGCCCGTCTTTAAGAGCCTCTAAATACAGATATTCTTAGGTTCTGTTTTCCATGGTGGCTATAGCCCCACCTCGGCCCCTCCCTCAACTAGTAAAGACTACCAGAGCTAAGCGAGTTTCCCCTAACAAAAATCTAAACATCCAGTTGGCATCTCCCATCAACCACCATACCCCGATAGTGAAAGGTGAATGGTCTATTGGGTTTAGCTATAGTCTTTTCGCATCCCACGGGCTGCCGATGATGGGTACCCAACGATCTACTATCTTTGTTGGTCCTGACCTCTGCCTCCTCATTGAAGCAACCACTGAATCACCCTAATGTCACAATGTCACAACATTCTGACTACAAAGCTACTTTTGCAGTCAAGGCCTACCCACCTGGAAGTTATGCGTAGACCCAACCTCTGAGAGCACAGCCTGAACGTCTGCCACCTAGCATAGGACTACTGGAAGCACCTTACGTACCTCAGGAAGCCGCGTGCTTCCCCTTCCAGTCCTTTGGAGCCGACAGAATAATCAGATGAACGTTCTCTCCCCTCGTGCCTCATGACACCATGATGATCTACACTATTTGGTTATTCACCCTCAAATGTACGAACTGGTCCAAGCGCCTCATTTTAGTATGTTCTTAGACCCTATGTCTAAACATTCTTTTATGCGCTTGCCTTACCTCATCAGGTTTCCATTTAACTTGGTTATTCCCATTCACATTGAATTCTTAATCAATTTACCAAGTTCCTCTCACTTATTAATTTCAGTCATATAACTTAACACATTTAAGTTTATTAATAAGCCCACAACATGTTATTCTCTAGATTGTGATCCTAGGTCTATAATCCACAATCCCTTTATGCTCTTGTTTGATTTCGTAGTTGCAATAACATGTTCTACTTAATATGTAATATATCTCTATATGCATATTTTCTATTTAACATGTCACCTATCATTTATGATTAAATATAACTTATTTCATTTCATAAGTTTGCCTCACTCTTTTCTATTTAATCATAATTCCATCTTACACTGTCACTACAACTTATCGTTGATTACCTATTAACTTAGTTCTCTTAACTAAGGTTCACTAATAAGTCTTCTTTACATTTATTATAACCTATATTATAATTTTCTCTTGTCCCTAGGACAAGCCTTAACAGGTTATTCTCATCAGCATATTTTAGATTTCCATGTTTTCAAATTACTTAATTTACAATTAAGTACAAATTCTTACACAAAATTTTCCCCCATTTTCCTGATTACTTAATTTACAATTAAGTACCATTTTTCTCATTACACAAGTTATCTCATTTTATCACTAGTTTACTATAACTTAAGTTATAATATCCACTTGTTCCTAGGACAAGTCTACCTATTATATAACATTCTCATTAATGTAATTTATTTATAATAGGTTATTATCATTCCCCGTTCATTCCCTTTCCTTTACTGTTGTAATTTTCTTTCATTCAATTCCATTTATTTCCATTAATTACAATTAATGATTCTTATCAGTCCTGCCATTTACTTATATTTATATATATGTTTATGTACTAGACCTCTCACATTAAGCCTACACTTGTGGATGCTGTATTTGCCGAGTGGTTCCGGGCAGACTTCTTCCACAAGTTGACTTAACCTCATCTCTTAGCACCGTTACATGTTTTATTTATGCACTTAGACCCCTCACATTAGATTTACCACTTGTGAATGCTGGATATGCCGGACGGTTCCGGGCAGACTTCTACCACAAGTGTAATCTAACCCCGTGCCTAAGCGCGGTTACAGTTTCTTATTTACTGTAAATCTTCTATATAATCTAGGCATATCTATTCTTTCAAATTTCCACTATAATTTATAATTTACATGTCATCATACTATGCTTGTTTTATGTCATACGTTCTTTCGAACATATAATCAATTCTATTCCATCATGTAATCAATTAATCAGATAATTGTTCAAATTTAACAATAACATGTGATTGCCAAATCATGTAATTTCTCTCAATTTCTACTGTTAATGGTCCAGGTGTAATGACCCGGGGACTTTGCGACCTTGGTAATCGACTTAAACTCAATGTTGACTATTCAAGCATCATAAATACCGGATAATTAATAGAGAGAAGTTAGAGGGTGAGAATAGATAAGATAGAAAATTAGAATATACGAAGAAGAAGATCACAACAACAGAATCAGAGTAACACGATTCTCACAGCGGAATGAATAAAACATATAATAACTTTAAAATAAAACCTGTATATGTATACAATACTGTTTATCAGAGTACAACACTTACAACACAGCAGAAATAAACAATTGCTATAAAATCCTAAAGCCTCCTGCTCTAGCTCTCCCAGTATATCTGTAAATCCCGACTACTTGACTGCCTGTACAAAATTGGGCACCAAACAGTTTAAGGAAAACAAAACAAAATAAACTCTAGGTCAGTCATGTGACTGGTGTGAGTAAACTCCAAACACTTGGTTTAACTTTTCCAAATCCTTTTCAAAAGCAACGATAATTGTAAGACCGATCCACACATAAATGCAGATGGTTTTTACCTTACAATAACCCAAAATATTCTTAAGATCAATATTTTATGATATTATAATAATGTCTATATCAAGTAGACAACAATCTAGTAGAACGCTTTCATCTCATGCTCTACATATATAATATACAATCAAAAACCGCGGGCTCTTATTGGGTAATGGATTTCAACTATGACAAGGTATGGAACCACCTTCCGATCAGTGTACTCTAGAAGCGATACACTGGAGTTCAACAAGAACATCTTGTAACTCGGCCACACATAACCGGCCATTCATTTTGCTTGAGTGTTCCGAATATATTATCACCTTACGGTTGATATACCAACATAACCGTTCCCGGGAGATACAGAATTGAAAGAAGTAACAAATATGAATATTCTCTGGATGGTGACAATATACCCTAATTGGGTGCGACCCACTTAGCCATGCTGCCTGCCCGATTTCGGTCATTTCCCAGTTGATGAGGCTTGAGGTCATAACGTATCTTTTAACAGATCACCCATTCATTTATTGTGAATGCCACATCGTCATACCCGTCAAATCACAAAATGATTTTCCCAAAAATACCACAGATATAATCTAAGAGAAACGAATTCCTCCACCACCAACATAAATACGTTTGAAATGATCAACTTACGCGATCTGCCAAATATACTCTATCAGACATTCGTCCGTTCAAGTTGTCCTGGGGCTGGACAATCCGAAGGAATTATTCTGTAAATCCATCTTAGGCAATTTCTTGCTGGGATTGCCAGAATAAACCTTCCATAAACTTCGTCTTCAATCGTCTTCGATACATTTGATTCGAAATGATAATGCCCACACAGAGTGGTTTCAGATAATAAATCTGATCCCGGTCTCTCCATATTGACAATGGAAATGGTCAAAATCTTTGATAGTCGGTGATCGTCAAAGGAAAACATATGCACAAATAACGGTCATATTCCCAAATGGAAATCTTACCGATCAATCATCATTTCATTTCCCAATTTCCCATTTATCGTTTCCATATATTCATCAATTCCTTATTTTCTAAAATTAGAAAATGTACCTTATTAAATTTGGAAAACATTTCCATTTCTGATTCATGCATCAAAATCTTCTCACCTCCATCAGTCTCTAACTATAAACTAGTAAGAGAACAACTTCCCAAGTATAAATCCTGAAGACCGAAACCAACATCAGGTCGATACCTATTGAACCGCTTTTTAGTCAAAGCAGTCACACATGGAATCTCTTCTCAGCAATACGCTCAAGCATTGGGAATACCGTTAGAAGACAACAAGCGATTTGTTCAAAGTCGCATCACAAACAAAGAATGGCCCGGAACTCCTATCAGACGACCTTTTTTGGGCCCGAAATCAGCTGTTACGGACTTGATCTTTGTAACTGTTGTAGCTCTCTGAATTAGCTTCAGTTTGAGCTTTGGTTTGGCTCAATCGGACTTACGGTTTGGAAGTTACGCTCGTTTCCGTGAACACATGCAGAACCGGAAACTTGAACATTGGAAATTTAGAAACCGGATCGGATCGGATGGGCGGAGGACCCTATCCGAACGTATCTGGCACACTAGCTTGGCACAGCTCCCATTCTCAGCAGTCCGGACCGGATCGGAAGGGGCAAACCCGATCCGCTTCACCTTCGAGCACACTGGCACATAAAGTCTTCAGATTGAAGACACCAACTCGGTTCGGATCGGAAGTCCGAACCGACCCCCCTGCACCTGCTCAGACGCAGCATCTTTGACCTGCTCTTCAGGCGTAACCGCCTCCTATTTATCCGGATCGGCTTACACCTGTCCTAGCACGATTTGAAGACCACTCTTCCACTATCTCCGAGATGGCCTCAGTGCACGCCACGTGCCCCTCCGATCCGATACGATTCAAAGCACCTAGCTGCTTCTGTACACCTATAAATACACCAGGAGATGGTCATTTCAAGGGACTTTTGGAACTCTAACTCTTCATGGCTTCCTCTATGGTTCTTCGCAAGGCTATTTCATAACCTAGAAGTCGAATTCCACATTACAACACGAGGATTTCGTGTATAATCTTCCCTTTAATCTCCTCTCCTTCATTGTAAACACGAGGATTTCGCGTATAAACTACAAACAAATAGCATTGTAATAGCTTCTTAGGATTTAAGAAATTATAAAGTGGATGTACGCTTGGTTTGAGCCGAACCACTATAAAAATCTCGTGTGTCTCCTCTTTATTTTACTGCTTTTTCTGCATTGATCTATGATTGTGAGGTTTTCACATAGCATTTGGGTGTCAGGCCAAAATTTTGGTCAAACATTTTGCCGCGCCGTGAAGGGCGCACACGATACAACTTCTTCTACTAGCTTGAAAGGAAGCGGATTTATTGGATATTGGATTAATAGCCAAACGAAAACTTCCCCGTCCTCAGGATGAAGACACGAGAAACGAGGCAAGTCATTGAGTCTCCTCTCATGAAAATCCATCGGCATACTTAACCAGAGAAGAGATTGATGGCATTCTTGCTGAATTGAGAATTCAAATGGCAAGGCAAGATGATCTCCTTAGGAAGCAGCAGAAGATGATCGATGGATTCTTCGCTCGGATGGAAGGAAGGCCGAGTGGAAACAATCAGCATACTGGAAACGAAGCTGCACGGATCGGAACTGCGTCAGAATTAGCCCCGGCTGGAGCAGTAGAATGGATCGGTTCGATACGTCCGATCCGAACAGCAGCAGCCTAAAATTTGAATAAGCTCGGGGGCACCCTTCCTCAACAACGTGCGGCTCCAACACTTAGTGTTTCGGATGGAAACGTGGCTAGGAACACAGGCCAAGCTCGGCCAAACTCCGCTCTGGTTCGAATGGACACTCAGTCACCAACTTTAGCTCAACATCAACAGGAAGCAGCTCGGAACAGAGAGCCAGCACCGGTTCGGTTCGGAACTTACGACCCAATGACCACCGATCCGAACAGGATCACACTCCATGCTCCCCATACTTTTCCAAACCCTTCTGGACATAACGCTAGGGGCACTACTTCTGATCTTAGCAGCTTGCAACAGCTTTTTGAGGGCGACCTGCTCGCCAATCTCATTCAACGCCTCTCCAGAGGTCGCACTTATCATAGTGACATGTATGATGTCAATCACAATCCGTTCACACAAGAAATCAGGAATTCACGCAATCTCCCAGTTTTCAAACTTCCAGTTCTGGAACCTTACAACGGCAGGACAGATCCTACCGTGCACCTGATGCGATACAAAAGGCATATGGAAGTTCAATCGGCATCAGAAAACGTCATGGAAAAATGCTTCCCTCTCTTCTTGACTGATATAGCTGCTATGTGGATTTGACAGCTAGAATCTGAATCGATCAACAGCTGGAACATGTTGGTCGCTCGCTTCATTGAACAGTTTCGGGTCCACATCGCTCGACCCGAAAATGTATTGTCACTAACTACAATCAAGCAGAGGCCCAGAGAAACTCTGCGCTCATTTTTGGAACGGTTCAACGTTGCAGCAGCATCAGTTGATCGGCCTGAGCCATCTATAGTATTGATGGCAGCAGTATCCGGCATTCTGGACAACTCGGAGTTCAAAAAATCCTTATACCGAGACCCACCAAGGAATCTCAGCGAATTCTACCTTGAATCGGATAGGTTTCTACGTGAAGAAGACGCGACATCTGAAAAGAAAATTATCGAAGTTAACATGGTCAAAGACGGAGAACCGTCTGATTCTGATAAAGGCAAAAGAAAAGCTGCCGTCAAGAATGACCGCAACGCTCAGCCCCGGAGAGGGCCCAAATATGAAAAGTACATAGAGCTCAATTCGTCACTAACCGACATCTACGTGAACACAAACGATGATATCTCCTACCCAAAGCCTCCTAGGAGGGAGCCATTGCAAAGAGAACGCGATTCTGGGAAATACTGCATGTTTCACGGTATGGACGGTCATGACACAAATTACTATAGACACTTGCGAGATCTGATTGAGGAACGGGTTAGACGTGGAGAGCTACCCGAGTATGTGAAACAACCAACGGCGCCAGCACCTGTGCTACCACCATCTGCTCCTCGGAGAGGGAATGACCCTGGATCGAGTTCTCACGGGCTCATCATCAACTGATCTAGATGAGTTCAGCCTGGATTTTCTGCATTTCTTAGAATTTAAGATATGTCTCTTTGCTTTCTTTAGGTTTGCCGATTGGCTAAATCGGAGTACACATGTTTGGGGTTAGGATTTAGCTCCAAAGCGTGCGCTGCACTCGATAACAAACCAATCAGGATTTGCTTTGGTTTTGTACTTTGAGTTGAATAAGGAAGGACTTTCCGAGCATGGATTTTGTTTGACATATTTAAGTATCTTGTCAGGTTGTGGCAGGATTCTCAATCTCAACTAAAGTATGGCTTATACTTATCTCGGACCCCTAGGCATGGATTATGCCTAAGGACAGACTGTCTTGTCAGGTTTTGGCAAGTGTAGCTCTATCCCGACATGAGTATGGATTGTACTCACTATGATTCTTAAGTATGGATTATAGTCTGGAATGGCTTATTGTTTTGCCAGGATTTGGCAAAGGAACTCAAAAAACTCGAGTATGGCATATGCTCAGATTGAACTTCCTGGTATGGCTTATACCTGGAAGGTTAGGTCTCTCGTCAGGTTTTGGCAGGATGATTCGAACGTCCCTCGAGTATGGTTTATGCTCAAACAAATGCCAAAGCATGGTTTTGTGCTCGAAAGTGTAATCAATTTTGTCAGGTTTTGACATACCTGTTTGCTTTCTCTTCTTCGCAGGTATGGATTATACTTGCAGCTGGCAGGCCCAGCGTGGCCTTGGATTATCCAGAACACATCTTCCTTCAACCAACAAGATATATCCTAGGGGGCAAAATGTTGACCCGCTTTTTAGTCAAAGCAGTCACACATGGAATCTATTCTCAGCAATACGCACAAGTGTTGGGAATACCGTTAGAAGACAGCAAGCGATTTGGTCGAAGTCGCATCACAAACAAAGAATGGCCCGGAACTCCTATCATACGACCTTTTTTGGGCCCGAAATCAGCAATTACGGAGCTGAGCTATGTAACTCTTGTAGCTCTCAGAATTAGATTCAGTTTGAGCTTTGGTTTGGCTCAATCGGACTTATGGTTTGGAAGTTACGCTCGTTTCCGTCAACACATGCAGAACCGGAAACTTGAACATTGGAAATCTAGAAACCGGATCGGATCGGATGGGCGGAGGACCCAATCCGAAAGTATCTGGCACACTAGCTTGGCACAGCTCCCATTATCATCAGTCCGGACCGGATCGGAAGGGGCAAACCCGATCCGCTTCACCTTCGAGCACACTGGCACATGAAGTCTTCGGATTGAAGACACCAACTTGGTTCGGATCGGAAGTCCGAACCGACCCCCCTACACCTGCTCAGACGCAGCAACTTTGACCTGTTCTTCACGCGTAACCGCCTCCTATTTATCCGGATCGGCTTACACCTGTCCTAGCACGATCTGAAGACCAATCATCCACTATCTCCGAGATGGCCTCAGTGCACGCCACGTGCCCCTCCGATCCGATCCGATTCAGAGCACCTAACTGCTTCTCTACACCTATAAATACACCAGGAGATGGTCATTTCAAGGGACTTTTGGAACTCTAACTCTTCATGTCTTCCTCTATGGTTCTTCGCAAGGCTATTGCATAACCTAGAAGTCGAATTCCACATTACAACACGAGGATTTCGTGTATAATCTTCCCTTTAATCTCCTCTACTTCATTGTAAATACGAGGATTTCACGTATAAACTGCAAACAAACAGCATTGTAATAGCTTCTTAGGATTTAAGAATCTATAAAGTGGACGTAGGCTTGGTTTGAGCCAAACCACTATAAAACTCTCGTGTGTCTCCTCTTTATTTTACTGCTTTTTCGGCATTGATTTGTGATTGTGAGGTTTTCACATAGCATTTGGGTGTTAGGCCCAAATTTCGGTCAGACATTTTGGCGTGCCAGGAAGGGGGCACACGATACAACTTCTTCTACTAGCTTGAAAGGAAGCGGATTTATTGGCTATTGGATTAATGGCCAAACGAAAACTTCCCCGTCCTGAGGATGAAGACACAAGAAAAGAGGCAAGTCAGGGAGCCTGCTCTAATTAAAATCCATAGGCATACTTAACTAGAGAAGAGATGGATGGCGTTCTTGCTGAATTGAGAACTCAAATGGCAAGGCAAGATGATCTCCTTAGGAAGCAGCAGGAGATGATCGATGGATTCTTCGCTCGGATGGAAGGAAGGCCGAGTGGAAACAATCAGCACACTGGAAACAAAGTTGCACGGATCGAAACTGCATCAGAATTAGCCCCGGCTGGAGCAGCAGAATGGATCGGTTCGGTACATCCGGTCCGAACAGCAGCAGCCTCAAATTTGAATGAGCTCGGGGGCACCCTTCCTCAACAACGTGTGGCTCCAACACTTAGTGTTTCAGATGGAAACGTGGCTAGGAAAACAGGCCAAGCTCGGCCAAACTCCACTCTGGTTCGGTTGGACACTCAGTCACCAACTTTAGGTCAACATCAACAGGAGCAGCTCGGAGAAGAGAGCCAGCACCGGTTCGGTTCGGAACCTACGACCCGATGACCACCGATCCGAATCGGATCACACTCCATGCTCCCCATACTTTTCCAAACCCTTCTGGACACAATGCTGGGGGCACTACTTCTGATCTTAGCAGCTTGCAACAGCTTTTTGAAGGCGACCGGCTCGCCAATCTCATTCAATGCCTCTCCAGAGGTCGCACTTATCATAGTGACATGGATGATGTCAATCACAATCCGTTCACACAAGAAATCAGGAATTCTCGCAATCCCCCAGATTTCAAACTTCCAGTTCTGGAACCTGACAATGGCAGGACAGATCCTATCGTGCACCTGATGCGATACAAAAGGCATATGGAAGTTCAATCGGCGTCAGAAAACGTCATGGCAAAATGCTTCCCTCTCTTCTTGACTGATATAGCTGCTATGTGGATTCGGCAGCTAGAATCTGAATCGATCAACAGCTGGAACATGTTGGTCGCTCGCTTCATTGAACAGTTTCGGGTCCACATCGCTCGACCCAAAAATGTATTGTCACTAACTACAATCAAGCAGAGGCCCAGAGAAACTCTGCGCTCATTTTTGGAATGGTTCAACGTTGCAGCAGCATCAGTTGATCGGCCTGAGCCTTCTTTGGTATTGATGGCGGTAGTATCCGGCGTTCTGGACAACTCGGAGTTCAAAAAATCCTTATACCGAGACCCACCAAGGAATCTCAGCGAATTCTACCTTGAATCGAATAGGTTTCTACGTGAAGAAGACGCAACGTCCGAAAAGAAAATTCTCGATGTTAACATGCTCAAAGACAGAGAACCGTCTGATTCTGATAAAGGCAAAAGAAAAGCTGCTGTCAAGAATGACCACACCGCTCAGCCCTGGAGAAGGCCCAAATATGAAAAGTACACAGAGCTCAATTCGTCACTAACCGACATCTACGTGAACACAAACGGTGATATCTCCTACCCAAAGCCTCCCAGGAGGGAGCCGTCGCAAAGAGAACGCGATTCTGGGAAATATTGCATGTTTCACGATATGGACGGTCATGACACAAATGAATGTAGACACTTGCGAGATCTGATTGAGGAACGGGCTAGACGTGGAGAGCTACCCGAGTATGTGAAACAACCAACGGCGCCAGCACCTGTGCTACCACCATCTGCTCCCCGGAGAGGGAATGACCCTGGATCGAGCTCTCACGGGCTCATTATCAACTGATCTAGTTGAGATCAGCCTGGATTTTCTGCATTTCTTAGAATTTAAGATATGTCTCTTTGCTTTCTTTAGGTTTTCCGATTGGCTAAATTGGAGTACACATGTTCGGGGTTAGGATTTAGCTCCAACGCGTGCGCTGCACTCGATAACAAACCAATCAGGATTTGTTTTGGTTTTGTAATTTGAGTTGAATAAGGAAGGACTTTCCGAGCATGGATTATGTTTGACATATTTAAGTATCTTGTCAGGTTGTGGCAGGATTCTCAATGTCAACTAAAGTATGGCTTACACTTATCTCGGACCCCTAGGCATGGATTATGCCTAGGGACAGACTGTCTTGTCAGGTTTTGGCAAGTATAGCTCTATCCCGACATGAGTATGGATTGTACTCACTAGGATTCTTAAGTATGGATTATACTCTGGAACGGCTTATTGTTTTGCCAGGATTTGGCAAAGGAACTCAAAAAACTCGAGTATGGCTTATGCTCAGATTGAACTTCCTGGTATGGTTTATACTTGGAAGGTTAGGTCCCTCGTCAGGTTTTGGCAGGATGATTCGAACGTCCCTCGAGTATGGTTTATGCTCAAACAAATGCCCAAGCATAGTTTATGCTCGAAAGTGTAATCAATTTTGTCGGGTTTTGACATACCTGTTTGCTTTCTCTTCTTCGCAGGTATGGATTATACTTGCAGTTGGCAGGCCCGGCGTGGCCTTGGATTATCCAGAACACATCTTCCCTCAACCAACAAGATATGTTCTGGAGGGCAAAATGTTGACCCGCTTTTTAGTCAAAGCAGTCATACATGGAATCTCTTCTCAGCAATACGAACAAGTGTTGGGAATACCATTAGAAGACAGCAAGCGATTTGGTCGAAGTCACATTACAAACAAAGAATTGCCCGGAACTCCTATCAGACAACCTTTTTTTGGCCCGAAATCAGCAATTACGGAGCTGAGCTTTGTAACTCTTGTAGCTCTCTGAATTAGATTCAGTTTGAGCTTTGGTTTGGCTCAATCGGACTTACAGTTTGGAAGTTACGATCGTTTCCGTGAACACATGCAGAACCAGAAACTTGAACATTGGAAATCTAGAAACCGGATCGTATCGGATAGGCGGAGGACCCGATCCGAACGTATCTGGAAAACTAGCTTGGCATAGCTCCCATTATCATCAGTCCAGACCGGATCGGAAGGGGCAAACCCAATCCGCTTCACCTTCGAGCACACTGGCACATGAAGTCTTCGGATTGAAGACACCAACTCAGTTCGGATCGGAAGTCCGAACCGACCCCCCTACACCTGCTCAGACGCAGCAACTTTCACCTGTTCTTCAGGCGTAACCGCCTCCTATTTATCCGGATTGGCTTACACCTGTCCTAGCACGATCTGAAGACCACTCTTCCACTATCTCCGAGATGGCCTCAGTGCACGCCACGTGCCCCTCCGATCCGAACCGATTCAGAGCACCTAGCTGCTTCTCTACACCTATAAATACACCAGGAGATGGTCATTTCAAGGGACTTTTGGAACTCTAACTCTTCATGGCTTCCTCTATGGTTCTTCGTAAGGCTATTGCATAACCTAGAAGTCGAATTCCACATTACAAAAAGAGGATTCCGTGTATAATCTTCCCTTTAATCTCCTCTCCTTCATTGTAAACACGAGGATTTCGCGTATAAACTGCAAACAAACAGCATTGTAATAGCTTCTTAGGATTTAAAAAACTATAAAGTGGACGTGGGCTTGGTTTTACCCGAACCACTATAAAAATCTCGTGTGTCTCCTCTTTATTTTACTGCTTTTTCTGCATTGATCTGTGATTGTGAGGTTTTCACATAGCATTTGGGTGTTAGGCCCAAATTTCGGTCAAACATTTTGGCGTGCCAGGAAGGGGGCACACGATACAACTTCTTCTACTAGCTTGAAAGGAAGCGGATTTATTGGCTATTGGATTAATGGCCAAACGAAAACTTCCCCATCCTGAGGATGAAGACACGAGAAACGAGGCAAGTCAGGGAGCCTCCTCTCATGAAAATCCATCGGCATACTTAACCAGAGAAGAGATGGATGGCGTTCTTGCTGAATTGAGAACTCAAATGGCAAGGCAAGATGATCTCCTTAGGAAGCAGCAGGAGATGGTCGATGGATTCTTCGGTCGGATGGAAGGAAGGACGAGTGGAAACAATCAGCACACTGGAAACGGAGCTGCATGGATCAGAACTGCGTCAGAATTAGCCCCGGCTAGAGCAGCAGAATGGATCGGTTCGGTACATGCGATCCGAACAGCAGCAGCCTCAAATTTGAATGAGCTCGGGGGCACCCTTCCTCAACAACGTGCGGCTCCAACACTTAGTGTTTCAGAAGGAAACGTGGCTAGGAACACAGGCCAAGCTCGACCAAACTCCACTCTGGTTCGGTTGGACACTCAGTCACCAACTTTAGCTCAACATCAACAGGAAGCAGCTCAGAGCAGAGAGCCAACACCGGTTTGGTTCAGAACCTACGACCCGATGACCACCGATGCGAACCGGATCACACTCCATGCTCCCCATACTTTTCCAAACCCTTCTGGACACAACGCTAGGGGCACTACTTCTGATCTTAGCAGCTTGCAACAACTTTTTGAGGGCGACCGGCTTGACAATCTCATTCAACGCCTCTCCAGAGGTCGCACTTATCATAGTGACATGGATGATGTCAATCACAATCCGTTCACACAAGAAATCAGGAATTCTCGCAATCCCCCAGATTTCAAACTTCCAGTTCTGGAACCTTACAACGGCAGGACAGATCCTACCATGCACCTAATGCGATACAAAATGTAACACCCCACCTCCGCTAGGGTAACTCACAAAGGGAATGCACTAGCTTTGGTGGAGTATTATCTAGGTAAACATACATAGAAATATTACAAGACAGAACATAAATAAAACAACGGAACGAAAACCCAATTTCATTGCTTTAAAATCTAGTAAGGTCTAAAGCCTTTTACATCAAAATGCTATTAAGTCAATTACATCGTAATCTGTCTTGCAATAGTAAAGAAGCATAAAACCATAGTTATAAATCATTCCCTAATAAAGCAAAGCAAGCCATAGCCAAGAGAAATCCAAGCCGTACATGAAAGAGCTTTGGAGCTTGGTAAGATCCGAACTAAGCTGTATTCCCACCCTGCGAACCTGGGGGGAGGGGGGGGGGACAGAAGAAAAAGAGGCGAAACAAAACGGGTCAGTCATAAAGACTGAGTAAGTCCTAGTGACTTTCAGCATAAAAACAGGTAAAGATAACATGGCATGAAGAAACTGAGAATAAACATAAGCATGATGACAAGATAAGCTACAGGAAAGATAACTAAGAATAACCTCATATGGTTTTTGTCAAGTATAACATCGCCAGGTTTCCATTCAAGATAAACTAAGTATAATTTCGCAAGATTTCTATCAAGCATCGCAAGATTTCTCTGCTTTAACATTAAAATATTTCTATGATATTTATTTACTCTGCACCAACCGTACTAGTATCCCAACCCGTGTCATGTGTTGATTATAAAATGATCCCTTGCCCAATGTCATGAAATGATACATTACTTGGTCTCATGAAACGATCTATTAATCGATCGGCTCCCTACAAGTCCTATCTCGTTCATGTGTCTGTGTCATACGGCCCTATCACGAATGTAGTCACCTGTGCTAGGTCCACCATAGGGTGTATCAAGCCCTAGGGTGCCAACCACCGACATGAATCAAGCACGCACAGTGTAAACCTATTGGTGTCCAATGCCTGCTTTTTCAACTCCGGACTACGTGCACGACCGTAGTCCGCCTGAACCTACAATGGCGCACCAACTCAGCCGTCGTTCTGGTCGCTTGCAATCATCCCAGTAATCGTGCCCACCCTGCCTAGTTCCAGGGTACCATGATACATATAGTGGGTTACTGCTGAAAAGGACCGCGTAACTAGGGTTTCCGTCCAGTAGGTTAAGTGTTGTCATGTAATAACCCAGAAAATATGAACCAGTTTAAAATTTTTAAATTTGGTTATTACCAAAGAATTTGAATGGTTGAAATAGCATATTTCAATAAAATATAGAATTGGGTATGGTATTGCAGTTTGAAATTTTGAATTCAAACTTTGTCTGACTGTACCGGGTGGAAAATATAACGGATTTTAGCGAAACTGAAAATATTTAAATCTGTTTATCAATACCTTTCTAACGAATCTGAAAAATCAAAATTTCATAACGGAAATCAAAAGTTATGGCCAAATGAATTTTCAGAAAGGTTGCTATATATCATATATAGCCCTTGGAAATTGAGATTTTGCATACGACCTCGGAATTCGACGAAACCACTTTTGTTGGGTCCGGAATGTCAAATTATTGCTAAGTTTCAAATTTCGTAATTTTTGAAGCTAGTATGTGAGCGGGGCAAAAGAAAATGTGATTGGTCAAATTCTGTTAAAATGGGTCGACCTAAAAATGGTCGTTTTTCAAACGAGCTCAGAATTCGACGAAACTGGTTTTGTTAGGACCGAATCGTCAAAACAAAGCTAGATTTATTTTTCTGGAATTTTTCGATTCAGTTTGTGGCCTTGGCAAATTGAAATGTACGTTTAAATTAAATATCGAATGTTTTATATTTTAATTTGAAAAATAACTGACTGTAACAGTCGAAATGGCCAACGTAACATATCCCATTGTGTCCGTAATGGGGGTATTTAGCTAGGGGCGACAGTCGTTGGGTTTAAAAAGGAGTCCGTTTGCAAAAACACTATTTAAAACTTCCTATAAAGCTCTGGCCAATAGGAAATTTTCTTTTATAAAAAAAAATACGAAGGAACCCTAGCCGCCAGCGATTTGGACGACTCAGGGAGCTCGAAACTTCTCGTCGATTTCGCCGCCGCCTCAGTCGATTTCGCCGCCTCCGCCTGTTGAAGCTTCTGACCGCCGTAGTCCCCTCTCCACATCCGACCCAGTCTCGCCACCATCAGAGGCGCCGTTATCGAGTTCTGGCGCTTCAAAGTCGGCACGTTTAACCCACCGCCCAGGGTTCATCTCGACGTCGAACTGGAGGAGACTGGTGGCGCCAGAAATCTCTTCCCTCCCTTGACGACGTCCGACAGTCTGATCAACCTATAGATCAACGAATCAAGAGAAAAATCAAAACCTAAATTTGAGCAGGTTTGAAAACTAACGGGTTATATAATTTTAAACTGTTTTTACACTATAAAGCGTTGCAAAACTTTGAAAAATAATATCTTTTTCGTTCTTTAACGAAATTTGATGAAACAGGAGACACCATGAACGCTAGGAGGCTCTCTACATTCTAGAAGAAGCCGCGGATTTTTCTGACCTTCCTACGATTTTTAGCACTGAAATAACCAATGTGAGGAATCTAAACTATTTGTGTGAATGAAATCGTTTTTTATAAATTATATAAGCGAAGTGTAAATTATATACGCATTGTATACCTCATGTACATGTGTTGTATAAGTTACATTAGCAATGTATAAATTATACAAGCGTTGTTTGAAACATATATGCTTTGAATTGTGATGAAATGCAAGTGAATTATTATATATATATATATATATATATATATATATATATATACTCCCCTCGTCCACAGACCATGGACGATATTTATTGCTTGTGATTGACGTGATATTATATGGTATGACGAATGGTTGGAAATAATTGTTTGTGGTTGATATTGTGGTTGAAAAAAAAATACCTTTGTGGTTGAAAAATACCCTCTTGTGGTTGAAACAAATTAGAATAGAATTGTGGAATTGAAAATAAAACATGCCGCCTGCGTGCGAACTAGATGCATGATCCCCATTGTCAAAAACCGCGAGGTTTTAAGGTAGAGCGAGGAGCCGTACTAGGGACGGTCCCGGTTTTAACTACCCTGCCGTTATGCTGCCGAAATTTTCTAAAATACTCATGTGTTAGAATAATTTTCATTCGTTGAAATTAATTACATATACAAACGATATCGAATATTCATGTGTTGAGTAGCAATTCATTCGTTGAGTTGAAATTCATGTGTTGAATATTATTTGAATTTGAACAAATGGCTTTAGCGATAAAAAACACATTTTTATATATATACAAACTATATAGAATATTCATGTGTTGAATTGCAATTCATTCGTTGAGTTGAAATTCATGTGTTGAATATTATTTGAATTTAAACAAATGGCTTTAGCGATAAAAATCACATTTTTATATATATATATACACAAACTATATAGAATATTCATGTGTTGAATTGCAATTCATTCGTTGAGTTGAAATTCATGTGTTGAATATTATTTGAATTTAAACAAATGGCTTTAGCGATAAAAATCACATATATATATATACAAACTATATAGAATATTCATGTGTTGAGTTGCAATTCGTTCGTCGATTTGAAATTCATGTGTTGAATATTATTTGAATTTAAACAAATGGCTTTAGCGATAAAAATCACATTTTTATATATATATACAAACTATATAGAATATTCATGTGTTGAATTGCAATTTGTTCGTCGAGTTGAAATTCATGTGTTGAATGTTATCGTATTTTAAAATAAAATGAATAGACAATAAAAACTACACCTTTATTGTGAACAGGAAGAGTTAAAAATACACACATGTCGAATAAATATTTTGGATGATAAAAATATTTCTTTTATCATGTATACGTTTAGATAAAAATACACACGTGTTGAAATAAATAATAGTTTGCTAGAAATATTATTATTAGCTTTGTTCTGCATATATATACATGTGTTGAACAGGAAAAATGGATTAGCTGTAGAGTAAAGAAATTATTTGCGTGCCCGACAAATAGGTAAACCTTGATGAGTTGGCTGCGCAATTTTATTTATATATCAACTCATGTGAATGCCATTGGATGCGGAGTGCTGGTTATTCTGTGTGAAATAAGAAATAACGCCATAGGATAGTAACAATTAATTTTGAACTAATCTACATGGCATACTTCTTGACGATAGGCATACTTCATCATATTCTACATAAGCAAATGGGAGCGTCTGTGACGAGGTGGAAGATTTACCATACAAGCAAGAGGCTTGTATGGCGATGACTATGTACTACAGGTTGAACTGATGACTGATATAGACTATATAAATTATAACGATAAATTGCCAGATTAATAAAAAACCCACACGGGTCTGGAGTTGACAATAATCATGTCGCTCTAGTTATTAGATACGGCACATGGGCTATTTATTTCCACACAGAAACGGGGTGACGGGAATTTATTCTCTGGAGTGATTATCAGTACATGCTCCCCCGTAAACACCAGAATATATTACTATAAATATGTGAATGCTTTTTAGGATTTATTGGGTACCTAACACGGCCCAATAAATTTCCAAACCCCTCCCCGTACAAAGGAGGTTATGGCGAAATTTTTCGAAATATTAAGGCGTTAGTGAAATATTTGAAGTGAAAACGAAGTTGAAAATATAGAATGAACCATAGTTGAAATTATAGAATGAACTATATTTATATATATAAATATAAATATAATTAAAAGGAATAGAGGCCGTGCAGTTCGTGTTTCGGAATCGTAATTTGAAACGATTAGTGCGAGAAATCCGACCATCGGATTTTCCCGAAACCGCAACCGCTGGGTTCGCCTTGGAAATATCTTTCCAACGGCACCAACCTTGTAAAAATCCAACGGTTGGATTGTCCGGAATGTTTAATTCAAATTAGAAGAAAAACAGAGCCAGAATCGTTTATATTTATATATAAATATAAATATAATTAATTAAATCGAATAACGACGCTGCAGTTCGAATTTTGAAACCGTAACTTCAAACGACTAGTGTGGAAGATCCTACCGTCGGATTCTCACGAAACTGGAACCGTTGGTTCGCTTTGGGAATATCTTCCCACTGATATAGACTTGGTAGAAATCCAACGGTTAGATTTTTCGATATGTGTAAAACAAATTAAGGGAAAAACAGCGCCAGTGCCACGACACGACCTGAAACGTCGTTTAATTAAATAAGGCCATTTTTTAAATAAATAAAAATGGCGAAAAATCGTTATAAAATATTATAAGTAACATAGATTGCAAATAAACCAATTGGGCTTGAATTGTTTGATATTTGATGGTTGTATATGTTTGACACGAAAATAACACTAAATAACTGAAAGATGGATGTCGAATAATATAACCATAAAAAGAATCGATTTAAATTCTAATGACGTGAATTATTTGAAAAGGCCGAGGTAACCCTCATTTCAAATAATTTATCGGGCGATTCGAATTGGAAAATGCAAAGACGATTCAAGACCGACGATCTTCGTATCGGTTGGATGGGCGCTACTGAGGTTCCTGACTGGAGTAGCTACCGGAAAGGGACGGAAGTAGTAGCCGTCTGAAAGTATGTGTTGATTGGACGGATATACGAGGAATTTGACGCCTCCGGTTTCGTTCAGACCCAGAACGGACTTGTAAATGGACTGTATGTCTGACATTGGATTTTGTTCTATATTGATTGATCTCTGTTAAATATATATCTGTTTGGCGGCGGAGAATTTATTCTTTTGCTTAACGCCCTTCTCTGAGACGTACGAGCTCAGAGGTTATATATCGATGGAAATCAATTGTATGGAGTGGACTGCCTATGTGGCATGCCAAGATGCTGTGATCAAGGCTTCTGTTGCAAAGCAAAGTCTTGTGGATGATGATCAAAGCACGCTCTACGTGGCCTAGCTTTGTGTATAGCGTGGATTCACGAGCCTCACACCCCGGTATGAGTTAAAAACGGGATACGGACCGCTGGGAGAGCACGACGTTTCTTTCTAGCTATGGTGGTGTCGGTGACTTACCAGCCCTGACATATATATCTACTTTTCACCTTTGTGGTTGTTGGAATGCGAGGCGCCTCGATTATAGGTCTGTAAGGACCGGGAAACGTGTGTTTAGGAATAAATAATCCTCAAACGTAAGAGAGGACCGGCCCAGCCGATCCAGGGGTTGCCCAGAGTGTGTAGTCCCGAGGCATTTGCTAGAGTGTCTCGAAGCGGAGAGGAGCTTGCCCCTTGCCTCGACTCATGACGGAAATCCAATTTCCAATACGAGATAACAAATTCGATTGTAACTTATATATGGCGATATAGTGGCATGGGACGCTCATGTCGCCTATGATTGATATTTATGATGCTATTCGTTTTTGAAACATATATGCACTAGTAATAATATCAAATGATTTCGCTTTATATGTATCAAGCATATTTGGCTATTATAAGGTAAAACTCTATCCTCCGGCTTGCGTTGCATTGTGTGATGGGACCTGAGTCTTATAATGGCTTCATTCTTTCAAAAAGCATTGCGATGTTTTAAAAGAATTTACTTTGTTTTAAATGCACTAGCAATCACTGGAGTAAACCCGTTCCGCGAAAGTGGCGTGGTCCTATGATTTGCTATTACTGTTGTTTAACTGTTAAATAGATTCCTCATACCAGTCCCCATGACTGACTCGTTGTTTGTTTCACTTTGCAAACGCGGGTGCCATTATTTTCACACGAGCAGCCTAGTACATAGGTGACAGGTTGTTTTTGGCTTTGCACTTCTGCATAGGGTGCATTTTTGGCTCATGGCGAGGCTGACTTCACAGAGACGACTTTGACATTTTCCTCCATTACTGTACCTATATTATGATCCTGCCACTGGCGATGCAGACTGATTTACTTTCTGTATTTCTTACTATATGTATATGTATTCCGCCTTCGGCGATGTAGACTGATACCCTTATTATGTCTCACTATATGTATATGTATTCCGCCTCTGGCGATGATGACTGATCACTTTCCTTTTATTTACTAAGTTATATCCCACGCTATGCTATTCTGATATTATTACATGTTGTGATTCGGCTGTCATATCCATGTAAATTTATTCTATTTATTGTTTTTGCTATTATCTGTTCTCTGCTATGATGATTAATGTGTTATATTCCAATGATTATCCTTAATACCGCCCCTCGGATTTTGGGATCGTCACATGTCATTTAAATTCGAGACTTAACCCCATCGGTCTAGCATGTCAAGTTGGTTAAGTGTGGTCATTCAAGTTCGTGACTTAACCCGTCTAGGTGTCATGTCAAATTGGCTAAGTGTTGTCGTTCAAGTTCATGACTTAGCCCTACGAATCATGTGTCAAGTTAGTTAAGTATGTTCAAGCGGTTCGTGACTTAACCCTACCAAACCATCATGTCAAATTGGTTAAGTATATTCAAGCGGTTCATGACTTAACCCTATCAAGTCATCGTGTCAAATTGGTTAAGTATATTCAAGCGGTTCATGACTTAACCCTATCAAGTCATCATGTCAAATTGGTTAAGTATATTCAAGCGGTTCATGACTTAACCCTATCAAGTCATCGTGTCAAATTGGTTAAGTATATTCAAGCGGTTCATGACTTAACCCTATCAAGTCATCGTGTCAAATTGGTTAAGTATATTCAAGCGGTTCATGACTTAACCATATCAAGTGGCATTAATTCATTAATGCACTTCAACCTCTCACATTAGACTAACTGTTATGGTCACTGGATTTGCCGGGCGGTTCCGGGCAGATTTACACCACAACATAGTCTAACCTCGGGTCTTACGTGCGATATGACCAACTACCCACATTGGATCCTATTGTTTGTAGCCACTGGATTTGCCGGGCGGTTCCGGGCAGATTTACACTGCAAACTCAACCCAACCTCGAGTTGCCATTTTCATGTCTTTCTAATTGTCATGTCCATGTTCAAGTTATAACAATGTTCAAATTTCTAAGCAAGTTTCATGTCAAGTTTCTAGTTTTCAACTTATGCCTATTATCTAGTTCATAATTCACGTTTTTGCCCCAAAACGAGTTCCCAAAGTATTACCAAAATTTGCTATAAAGTTATGCCAAGTTATAGCCTTATATTTACAATGCAAGCCAACTACCCAAAACCCAACTTAGGCGCATTCATATTTAACATATGAAAATGTTCAGGTCGATAATCCAATATACAGTCATTTTCGTGTTTCAAATTCCCAACTTTACATATTAATATATATGCCCAAGTTCTAACTTTTCATGTCGATATACATATGCCCAATTCTAGCCAATTTACATATGTTCAAGTTTCATATCAAACTAGTACATGTATTCCATGTTTACACCAATTTACCTATAACAAGTTCTAGCTTTTTTACATATGTCACGATTCATGTCAAAGTTACATATATCAATTTATATGTGTCCAATCCTAGCCAATTTAGATATATACCAAGTTTCATGCCTTTTTACATAGATCCTATTAATGCCAAATTCCATGTATATTTTATTTATGCAAATTTCCTCATAACAAGATTATACCAAAATTTACAGATTAAGCCCCAAACTTGCAAATACAGTGATAATTTCCAATTTCATGTTGCCAATAATCCATAATATTCATATAGGCAATAATCCCATAATTCCCTCGTATACATCTCGTATGCAAATCGCGATTTTAGGCCAAGGTCCGAAATTGACCAAGGTTCATCAAAAGAAAATAAATAGGGGAAAGGTAGAATTCGTAGTAAAAGCAAGATCAGAGGGAAAAACATCATCACAGGCATGAAGATTACAATTTGATAATAATATTAACATGAATCGAGAAAACTAATTTACAACAGGCTGAATAGATTATGAACTTGTCATGAGAATAAAGATAGACAAGTCAAAAACTCAAGATTCAAGAAACAACAAAAATAGATCTGGATCGATAAACATACTTAGACCCAATTTCACTTTAATTCAATGCCATATTATAATCAAATATTTAAATCGGAAAATAACTAGAACTTACATTGATTGGCTAAGAGAGGACAAATCGATTCGTTGTCGCGTTGAAACGTCTAACTTGATTAATCTTCTGATTTGATTCAATATGGTCTAGGCGTCGTTGCTTAGGTTGATGTTGATTAGCTTCTAGTTTTGATTCCAGCAGAGTAGCGATGCCATTTTTATTTTTATTTAGAACAGAGGCAGAGTAGAACCAGAATAGAATCGTGTGTAGAGAAGGCTAGGTTTGGGGCTGTTTAAATAGGTTTTGGCAGATGAATCTGGACAGAAATCGGACTAGATACATCAGAACGAACACTGGCCCAAAAATGGGCTCGGGGACCAGGTCGACACCCAAGTCGACTGCCCAGTCGACCTGGGGGGGGGGGGGGTCGACTGCCCAGTCGACCTCGGTCTGGGTGGGAAATTTCCCGCCCAGTCTGTTCTGCGTTTGAAATTCGAATTTTGAATACGAATTCGAGCTGTTTTGAACTCTGAAAATTCCTGAAACTTCGGAGGGTCATATCTCCCTCATACGGACTCCGATTCTCGCAAACTCAGACTCGTTTCCAAGCAGAATTTCGAGACGGACGCAATGACGCAACCCATTTCCCTTGATTCTGATCTTAAAATTTAATTCTGCCTTGATTTATGGTTTTAACATGTTGTTAAAATTCGGGTTGTTACATTCTCCCCTCCTTAAAGGATTTTGTCCCCGAAATCTTCAAGTTAAGGAGAATGTGTCCTACCATCCAATCATCCATATACTCAATCATCAATCACAGGCATCCATCGTCCTTAATAGATTTCTAATGCTGTATGAACATATGTATAAAGTGTGTGTATATGTTCTTTGTCTAATGCAAATGATCAGGCCTGATTGATTTTCTTAATGCAAAATACGTCTAGTGCCATGCGTCCAACATGTATGCAAATAGTCCTAGTCACAATAACACTACATGTGTGCACAAACATCCATCCATATGCAACATCCACATGATAACACATTCAAATTCATCCATAAACAAGTAAAACACTCATGCATATGCAATATGAAAGGTGACTGAGCCGATCTAGTGCCTAATGTGTAAATGCATCCACTAGCAACCACTAGCAACCACTTGCAGCCACTTGCAACCATCAATCATAACATGTCTCAAACACATGTTTACACCCAATTGTTCCTACCTAAAGGTATAACCGAATAATAGAAGCAAGTAAAAACCCTGTGCCCATTAGGCCATGTCAAAACTGGAAATATATGTCACATATATACTGATCAAGAGAAGAACTCCCTAAGCACCAGCCCCGGAGACCGAAATCAACATCAGACTGACACCCAAAGAATTACTCAATCAAACCAATATACGTTTCGAGGAAACTAAGCATGATGGACTTCCTTTTAGGTCACAAGGGAATCCCTTCCTAAAACCAACCCGTATCCTATAAAACCCAAAGAGTTTAGTCAACCCAACGACACCCTCAAGCCCCAAAATGTATTACTAACAGATGAGTCATACTCCCTATGGGGTTTGCAACAGAAATTTGATTGAGAATAGGACCGAGAGGAAAAAGATAACATGCAAGTAAGCTCTACAGGAAAAGAGGTACCAAGGAAATACTCTTAAAAAAGGGATATGATGCACGTATCTAGTCTTCAATCTTCTAAGTCGCGTTTCCTTGAGCTTAACTCCATTGTGCTTTGACCGTCTTTAACTTCACAGATTCTTAATTCTTGTTTCCAAAATATGAGTTGGAACTCATTTCACTGTTGCCTTTCGTTCCACTTTCACTTATCCTCCTTCTAGTATACTCGGCTCAAACTTAACTTCGTACTCATGGTTTCATGCAAGCTCTCCAAAATTCACTAGTGAATCTTGGATCTCGTTCACTTACTAGGAGGTATTCCATGCAGAAGAACTATCTCTTGAAAATAACAAATATCAACCATGTTGCCAAATGTACTTACTAAGGTGACTTTCTACAGCTCATGCATAAGTGAAATGAACCATCTGCCTTAGTAGTTAACACTACTCGAGTGGATCAATAAATGTATCAAGAGATTCCAGGTAACTAATCATGAGAGAACCCTAAAGGTTACACGCGACTTCGAGGGTATTACCGAGGCAAGTCAAGTGTCTAACTACCCTCTTTTCAAAACCGAGAATGTCACCCTTACTGGATAACTACTCCATCGCTAGAATCAACCCATAGCCCAAAACATAAACATAAGCATTACTTCTAAACTCAACACTTAGCATAGACATTCTCAAATCCAAACAAATCATGAATACATGAGCCGATTCCCCAACATGATTTGAGACAAAAATGGGATCCTCTACTACGCTAGTACTAAGGTGCAGAGACTCAACTATCGAGGCTGAATTAAAAGGATGCGATGTATAAAAACAAAGTTCCCATGGTATGATAGAAAAGAGAAGCTAAACTTTTAACAGAAATGATAACACCTCTCTTAGGTATGCTAGTAGTGAGAGCATACAATTGCCCTCTCGACGATCTTGTTCTTTACCCTTGTCCTTATCCTCTGATACTTAACTACATGTCCCTTTTTACCATACCAACGATGTTCTTTCTTGTCATGTGTTTTATTATTCTTTTACTTTGACCTCTTTCCTTTCACCTTTTCCTCCTTCGTGGATTACGCCTTATCAACAAGTTTCTCATCCTTAGGCTTGTGTTCTTTATCCTCGTTCTTACTATCCTTGTATAGCTTGTTGACAAGTTTCTTGAAAGCTACCTCCATCGCACGGCAACCCTACAAAGCTTGAAATAAGATTAGTCGCAGATGGAACTATTGCGGCTATAGATGGAGGTTGGGCACTACTTTGCCCTCCGACATGTGTTGGATGCTTACGAAATTATGGTGAAAAGAGAGAGAGAGGAGAGATTTCAAGAGGGAATCAAAAGATAGTGCATATGGCTTTTGGGGAACATGCCTTTCGTAAAACAAAACTTTTCTTTAGAAAAATGCTTCTTTGTAAACGTTTTGAAAATAGTTTCAGAAGGTTTTTTTTAAAGCTTTTGCCCAGTCTGGTTACCTTCTGCTCTGATACCAAATGTAACACCCCACCTCCGCTAGGGTCACTCACAAAGGGAATGCAGTAGCTTTGGTGGAGTATTATCTAGGTAAACATACACAGAAATATTACAAGACAGAACATAAACAAAACAGTGGAAGGAAAACCCAATTTCATTGCTTTAAAATCTAGTAAGGTCTAAAGCCTTTTACATCAAAATACTATTAAGTCAATTACATCGAAATCTGTCTTGCAATAGTAAAGAAGCATAAATCCATAGTTATAAATCATTCCCCAATAAAGCAAAGCAAGCCATAGCCAAGAGAAATCCAAGCCGTACATGAAAGAGCTTTGGAGCTTGGTAAGATTCGAACTAAGCTGTATTCCCACCATGTGAACCGAGGGGGGGGGGGGAACAGAAGAAAAAAAGGCGAAACAAAACGGGTCAGTCATAAAGACTGAGTAAGTCCTAGTGACTTTCAGCATAAAAACAGGTAAATATAAAATGGCATGAATAAACTGAAAATAAACGTAAGCATGATGACAAGATAAGCTATAGGAAAGATAACTAAGAATAACCTCATATGGTTTTTGTCAAGTATAACATTGCCAGGTTTCCATTCAAGATAAACTAAGTATAATTTCGCAAGATTTCTATCAAGCATCGCAAGATTTCTCTGCTTTACCATTAAAAAATTTCTATGATATCTATTTGCTCTGCACCAACCGTACTAGTATCCCAACCCGTGTCATGTGTTGATTATAAAATGATCCCTTGCCCAAAGTCATGAAATGATCCATTACTTGGTCTCACGAAACGATCTATTAATCGATCGGCTCCCTACATGTAACACCCCACCTCCGCCAGGGTAACTCTTGCAAGCACACTGGCTTTGGAGGGGTGTTTAGACAAGGTAAACATGCATGCAGATATCACAAGACAGAACATATAAGTAAAACAGAGTAGTTAAGCAGCGGATAAAACTTGCATTTCCAAAACCACAGTTAAGTTACAACAGAGTACTTAGTCATTATTTTCCAACAAACAAAGTCTAGAAAAAAAACATAAATTCAAATACATAAAGTACTATCCCCAAAGTGAAGTGATAAACCATAGCTAGCTCAATGTCCAAAACCGTACATGAGAAAATCCAGTAAGCAAGCTGTAAAGATCCAAGCTAAGCTCCAATGTTCCCACCCTGAGGACCTGAGGGGGGGGGGGGAAACGGAAGAAAAGAGGCGAAAGAAAACAGGTCAGTCAAAAAGACTGGTAAGCCCTACTACTATCTGTCTATGAACTAGTAAAGTTAACTGGCATGAGAAGCCGAGATGAACATAGGATAACAACATACTGGCATGATGATTAACTAAAGGTGACATCGCATAATCAAGGTTAAGTTTTGCACCACGGGTGTACTAGCATTCTAACATGTCAAGTAAAAACAAGAATTGATCCCTTGGCCCAATTTTGGCCCAACATCATGAGGTGACCTAAATCAAGGTCCAACTACACGGTCTAGTTGATCGGCTCCCTATAAGCCTAACTCATCAAGTGTCGGTGTCATACGGCCCAAACATGCAATGTAGTTAAACTGCGCTAGGTACACCCTAGGGTGTATCAAGTCCTAGGGTGTCAACCTCGGACACCAATCAAGTATGCACAGTCTAGATCTACTGGTACCCGTGCCTGATTCTCCAACTCCGGACTATGTGCACGACCATAGTCCGCCTGGACCTACACCGGAGTACCTACTCAGCCATCGTTTTGGTCGCTTACATGTCAGCCCAGTAATCGTGCCCCACCCTAGCCTAGTCCTAGGGTCTTATGATACTATCAAGAGGGTTACTTCTGAAAAGGACCACACAACTAGGGTTTCCTTAATGGGTTAAATGTGGTTAACCCGATCCAAACGTGGATTAAATTGGTTAAGTGTACCCAAGATTCATGACTTAACCCCGATTAACCCATCAAGCCCAAATTGATTAAGTATTAAGTGGACCATGACTTAACCCTAATCAGGAGGCATTAATTAGTTAACTTAATGTGCTTTAACCTCTCACATTAGACTTTGTTGTGGTTACTAGTTAAGCCAGGCGGGTCCGGGTAGCTTTACACCACAACTTGGTCTAACCTCGGGTTCGAGCACAACATGACCAACTTCTCACATTGGGTCCTATTGTTTGTAGCCACTAGTTAAGCCGGGCGGGTCCGGGTAGATTTATGCTACAAACTCAACCCAACCTCGAGTTGGCCACACTCAAATTTTCTAAGTGTCATGTCCATTATGTTTTCAAAACATAATTACAAGTTAACATATCACGTTATGTTATAAAAACCATGTTTATGTCATAATGTTACCCAACCCCAACGTAATCCCATCATTTACATAGTCGCAACAACGCATAAAGGATAAAATAGGGAACTTGGCATAATCATGACAAAAAGGTGTTGAAGCCACAAGTTTATCATGGTGGCATATGAAATGTACATATGTTCATATACTTGCGTATTGCATCATTAAGCTTCAAAAGCATGCATAAAACCAAACTTAGCATATGAGTGATACATGGTGATAAATGACATGTAGAAGTTGCTAGAAGTTCGCATTTAGCCTCACATGCAAGTTATCATAAGGGATATGATAACTTTCATGTTGCCAAAATGCCACCTTTAATATAAAGCTTGGAGCTTTATGCTCACAACATCAAGTTTAACTTGCATAACATGATCAACCCAAACTTGCATAACATAGCAACATGTGTCATACATAATGATTAAACCAACTTGCATAGCATAATGATCAACCAAACTTGCATATCATAATGATCAACCCCAAACTTGCATCATTCATTTAACTTTAGAGTTCGATAAAAAGAAAGTAGAAAAGGGCTTACAATGCTATGAAGACACAAATGAATATTTATTATAAAGATTGAGACGAAGCCCTTATGCAATCACCAAAAAGACCCAAATATGAAAGCTCCAATGAAAAACCCTTGAGCCAAATCAATAAAAACCCTTGCTTTGAAATAGAAATGTTTCAACTTGACTTGAATGCAAGCTAAGAACACTCATACAAGCTTGAAAACACTTGTATGAAATCACAATCTCTCATAGAAATAAACTTAGGAATTTTAGTATGAGAGTGGAGGCCATGATAGGAACAAATTTGACATAGTTTAGTTGTAGGATTGAATAATGGTGATTTAGGATAGGTTTAGGGGTCTTTTTATAGGGGATTAGGATAGTATTAGCCATAGGATTAACCCTAGATTCAATCAGAGCCATCAAATCCCGTCACTAGCCAACAAAACAGGTCAAAACAGCCAGAATGGTGCACCAGGCTGTCTGGGTCCGACCAGGAAGGTCGACCCCCAGGTCGACCCTGGGGTCGACTCCCCAGTCGACCTGGCCCCCCAGGTCGACTCCTAGGTCGACCCCCAGGTCGACCTGGTCTGGGCGGGATTTCCCGCCTACCCCGAATTTTCTGAAATTTGAATCTATTTTGAATTTGAATTTTTCGTTAAACTTTGCGAGGCCATATCTTGATCATACAGACTCCGATTTTCGAAAACTCGGACTCTATTTCCCGTATTTTTCCAAGACGAACGCAATGGCACAGCCCGTTTCCTTTGATTCAGATTTTACAGTTTAATTCTGCCTTGATTTATGTTATAACATGTTATTCAAAAATGCGGGTTGTTACATTCTCCCCTCCTTAAAGGATTTCGTCCCCGAAATCTCCAAGTTAGGAAGAATGTATCCTACCATCCATCATCCATCTACTCAAAACATCATCCACGTGCAGTCATTGTCCTTAAAGGATTCTAAATGTTGTATGATCATATGCAAAGGTGTGTGTATATGTACTTATCTAATGCAAAAATCAGGCGGTTACTGATACAGTAAACCTCCTTAATGCAGAGTACGTTAGTGAAATGAGTCCATATGTATGCAAATTCCTAACATAACTCATAGTCTCTACATGAGTGCACATAACATTCATCCATATGCAACATCCACGTGATAGCATAACAAGTTTCATCCGTGAATAAGTATAAGCACTCATGCATATGCAACATGAAAGTGTGTGAGCCGATCTTAGTGCCTAATGTGTATCATGCATCCACGAGTATCCACGTGCAAACACTTGCAACCACTTGCAACTATCAAGCATAACATGTTTCAAATACATGTTTCAACCAAAGGATTTCTACCTAAGGTCCTCATGACAAGTTTAACGAGATAATAAGATAAACAGGATAAACGCGGATAAAAAGAAAGATATGCTAATTAGGAAAAGAGATCGAGAATGTACCCTCAAAAAGAAATGGATAAAGCCCACGCATCTTCTCCTCGGTTTCCCAAGTTGCATCTTCGTCGGCTTCACCCCACTGAACTTTCACCAATTTGACTTCTCGATTCCTTAGTTTCTTGATCTCTGTTCCTAAGATACGAATCGGAGCTCTTCACAAGGTTGCCTCTTTCTCTACCTCAATGTCTTCAAGAATGCTTGGTTCAACCACCTCAGCGGATTCATGTAGGCATTTTCGGAGATGCGAGACATGAAAGACATTATGCACTCCGACTAGCTTTTCGGGCAATTCCACCTTATAGGTCATCTTTCCAATTCTCTCTATGATAGGGAAGGGTCCTACGAACCTTGGTGCCAGCTTCCCAACTGCTCCAAAACGTACCACATTTCGCAAAGGAGAAACCTTCACGAAAACCATGTCTCCCACTTCGAATTCCAAATCTGCCCTTCGCTTGTCAGCATAGGATTTTTGTCTATCTTGGGCCGCTTTCATCCTTCTTCTTACTAATTCAACTTTCTCGGATGTGTCCCGTATCATATCGGGCCCAAGTATAAGTCTATCTGTTGTCTCCCACCAACAAGATGGTGACTTACACGGCCTCCCATACAAAGCTTCAAATGGTGCCATCCCTATGCTGGCTTGATAGCTATTATTATACGCAAACTCTACAAGAGGGAGGTGGTCTTCCCAAGTACCACCGAAGTCGAGAACATAGAGCCTCAAAAGATCTTCTAGCACTCTATTCACCCTTTCGGTTTGGCCATCCGTCTGGGGGTGATAGGCCGTACTCAGATTCAATTGCGTACCCATCGCTTCTTGCAAACTGCTCCAGAACTGGCTAGTGAAGATTGGGTCACGATCACTAACTATGCTAGAAGGGACTCCATGCAACCGCACTATTTCTCGAAGATAAATAGATGCCAGCCCTGATGCGGTCCTCTTGCTCTTTACTGGGATGAAGTGAGCACTCTTCGTAAGTCTGTCAACTATGACCCATATGCTTGTGTTCCCTCTCCTTGACCTAGGCAATCCATCCACAAAATCCATAGAAATACTCTCCCACTTCCATTGCGGGACCTCCAATGGATGTAATAGCCCACCTGGTTTCTTTGACTCGGCTTTCACTTGTTGGCACACCATGCACTTTGAAACATACTCTGCTACATCCTTCTTCATTCCATCCCAAAAGAAAATACGCTTTATATCCCTATACATCTTGTCCCCTCCAGGATGTATGGTCATCTTCGAGTGATGCGCTTCTTCAAGAACTCTATGGACTAAATCTCCCACTCGAGGAACACATAATCTCCCATCACGCCTTAGCCATCCTTTATCATCAATAGTATATCTGGCAAGGTGACTAGACGTCTCACCACGAATCAACTTGTCCATAACTTCGACTATCTGTGGATCTTCCCTTTGCGAAGCCCCAACTTGATCAAGAAGTGTGGGTCTAAGCTCAAGGGATGCTAATGAACCCGTCATCGACTCAACAGCCGTCGTGAAATCAAAGGTTGCCAAGAATTCCAAGTTCTTCATCTCAATGAACAAGGGGCTCAAAGTCAATCTCCTTCTTCTTAGTGCATCCGCCACAACATTACCCTTGCCAGGGGTATAAGCTATCTCGAAGTCATAAGATGCCAAAAATTCCATCCACCTTTGCTGCCTTAGATTCAGATCTTTTTGTGAGAAGAGGTATTTGAGTGACTTGTGATCAGTATACAACTCAAACCTTTCGCCTAGAAGATAGTGGCGCCAGGATTTGAGTGCAAAGACGATCGCCGCTAACTCCAAATCATGAGTGGGATAGTTCTTCTCATGAACTTTAAGTTGCCTACCCCCATAACATATCACTCTTCCCTCTTGCATCAGAACAACACCTAACCCCGTGCCACATGCATCGGTGTACACGGTAAACATCTTACCGCTATCGGGTAATGCCAAAACTGGAGCTGAGGTAAGGGCTCTTTTGAGCTTTTGAAAAGCAAGCTCACACTCCAAGTCCCATGCAAAGACTAAGTTCTTCTTCGTCAACTTAGTAAGAGGGGCCGAAATCTTAGCGAAGTCCCTGATGAACTTCCTATAGTAGCCCGCCAGACCGAGAAAGCTTCTTACTTCGGTTGCATTCCTAGGAGTCTTCCAGTCTTGAACCACAACCACTTTCGCGGGATCCACCGCTATGCCTTGCTTAGAAACTATATGTCCAAGAAACCGAACATCCCTTCTCCAAAAATGACATTTGGAGAACTTGGCTTTCAACTAATGCGCTCTAAGCGTATCCATCACTTCCTTCAGATGCCTAGCATGCTCTTCCTCATCCTTTGAGAAGATCAGAATATCATCCACGAAGACAACCACGAACTTGTTAAGGAATTCCCTGAACACCCTACTCATCAAATCTACGAAGTAGGCGGGTGCATTAGTCAAACCGAATGGCATAACAAGCCATTCAAAGAATCCATCCGGAGTCCTAAACGCAGTCTTATCGATGCTATCCTCAGCTACTCTAAGCTGATGGAATCCGGTGGCTAGATCGAGTTGAGAGAAAACAGAAGCACCTACAAGCTGGTCGAAGAGATCATCAATCCTCGGTAACGGGTTCCTATTCTTCTTTGTCAGCTTGTTCAACTCTCGATAATCAACACATAGACGAAGCGAACCATCCGCCTTAGTAGCGAATACCACCGGAGCACCCCATTCAGAAATGCTTCATCTAATAAAACCCTTTTCAAGCAGCTCCTTGATTTGCTTACTGAGCTCTCTTCTTTCACGTGGGGCCATGTGCCTAACGGGCAATGATACTGGCTTGGCATTATCGACTAGATAAATGCGGAAATCTATCTCTCGTTTAGGGGGTAACCCCTTAACTTCTTCAAAGACATCATGATAGTCTTGGACGACCCTTACAAATCGCAAATCATCGATGGACGAGTCGAGAGATTCAAGATAACATAACATGACGGGACCTCTAGGGTTACAAGAAATTTCTAGGGTATTACCGAGGCGAGTCATGAGCCTCACCACCCTATGTTCACAATCGAGAATGGCTCCATAACTGGACAACCAATCCATGCCTAAGATCAACCCATATCCCGTGAACCCGAGAACATAAGCATTACACGCGAATTCTACGGCCAGGATAGAAATTTTCAAATCCACACAAATCATAGATAGATGGGCGGAACCCCCAATTGGATTTGAAACAAAAACGGGATCCTCAACTAGGCTAGTACTTAGGTGCAAACTTTCAATAATGTCAGAAGAAATAAAACTATGCGATGCGCCAGAATCAAATAAGGTGCGAACAGGATAATCAGAAATATAAACAAGACTTTCTACAGAAATACTAACTCGATCCTGAACTGGAGCGGCGTTGAGAGCATGCACTTGCCCTCCAGAAGGTCCTGCACGCTGATTCTGCCCTTGCCCTTGTCCTTGCTTCTTGGGGCAATCCTTGCTAAAATGTCCGGTCTCTCCACAATGAAAGCATTCGCCAGACTTCCTCTTCCTTTTCTTACAGTCTTTAGCTATGTGCCCAACATTCCCATAGTAGTGGCATTTTCTTGGATCCTTCGCCTTGGCCTTGTTGCCCTTGTTGTTCTTGTTTTTGTTGTTCTGATTGCTCTGATTTCCTCCCCACTTGGAGTCTGTCTTCTTGGCTTGAGTCTCATTAGCCTTGACTTCCTTCTTGGCATTCTTATCGTCTCCTTGAAGCAATGCCATGTCTACTAGTCCCTCAAAAGTGGCCCCCATGGGTATATGAGATAGGGCTAAACCCTGTAATGGCTCGTTCAACCCTCGTGCAAAGCGTAAAGCCTTCTTTTGGGGAGTATTAACCATGTCCAAACCGAATCGGGCGAGCTTGTTAAACTCATTCACATACTCCCTTACTGTCATGTCCCCTTGCTTCAAAGATATGAACTTCTCCAATTGCAAATTCGCCTCAGTTGATGATAGAAACTTAAGCCCGAATCTTGTCCTAAAGTCGGCCCAAGTCTCTATAGGCCTCGTAGCATTGGTGACCTCCCACCAATAAGCAGCTTCTTCCTTTAATAACCATGCTGCCAATAAAACCTTTCTATGATCTTGCACATCAAAGATGGCGAAGAGATATTCAGTTTCTTTCAACCAATTTCTTGCCTCCACAAAAGTCTCCGTCCCAATAAAGTTTTTGCCACCCATTGCCTTAAAGTCTTTGCAAATCTTAGCGAAATCTGCTTGCGGATTCTGAGGAGGAGGAGGAGGAGGAACCTCAGTTATATTGGGGGTATTTTCTGGGCCCACATCGTTGGCCCTAGCTTCCAAGTACCTCCGGAACCATCCGGGAATGGTCACTCCCTCGGGAAGGTTAAGATCGGCCATACTGAAAAATGGAAAAAGATAGATTCAGAACGAAGAAACGAAGGATAGTGCTATGGCTTTTGGGGAATAGCCTTTTTAAAATAACTAGACTTTTCTTGGAAAATACTTAATTGGTTTCGAAAATAGTTTTTCAAAAGGTAAGTTTTAAAAACACTTTTGCTCAAACCTTGTAAACCTTGTGCTCTGATAGCAAATGTAACACCCCACCTCCGCCAGGGTAACTCTTGCAAGCACACTGGCTTTGGAGGTGTGTTTAGACAAGGTAAACATGCATGCAGATATCACAAGACAGAACATATAAGTAAAACAGAGTAGTTAAGCAGCGGATAAAACTTGAATTTCCAAAACCACAGTTAAGTTACAACATAGTACTTAGTCATTATTTTCCAACAAACAAAGTCTAGAAAAAAACATAAACTGAAATACACAAAGTACTATCCCCAAAGTGAAGTGATAAACCATAGCTAGCTCAATGTCCAAAACCGTACATGAGCAAATCTAGTAAGCAAGCTGTAAAGATCCAAGCTAAGCTCCAATGTTCCCACCCTGAGGACCTGAGGGAGGGGGGGGGAACGGAAGAAAAGAGGCGAAAGAAAACAGGTCAGTCAAAAAGACTGGTAAGCCCTACTACTATCTGTCTATGAACTAGTAAAGTTAACTGGCATGAGAAGCCGAGATGAACATAGGATAACAACATACTGGCATGATGATTAACTAAAGGTGACATCGCATAATCAAGGTTAAGTTTTGCACCACGGGTGTACTAGCATTCTAACATGTCAAGTAAAAACAAGAATTGATCCCTTGGCCCAAGCTTGGCCCAACATCATGAGGTGACCTAAATCAAGGTCCAACTACACGGTCTAGTTGATCGGCTCCCTATAAGCCTAACTCATCAAGTGTCGGTGTCATACGGCCCAAACATGCAATGTAGTTAAACTGCGCTAGGTACACCCTAGGGTGTATCAAGTCCTTGGGTGTCAACCTCGGACACCAATCAAGTATGCACAGTCTAGATCTACTGGTACCCGTGCCTGATTCTCCAACTCCGGACTATGTGCACGACCATAGTCCACCTGGACCTACACCGGCGTACCTACTCCGCCGTCGTTTTGGTCGCTTACATGTCAGCCCAGTAATCGTGCCCCACCCTAGCCTAGTCCTAGGGTCTTATGATACTATTAAGAGGGTTACTGCTGAAAAGGACCACGCAACTAGGGTTTCCTTAACGGGTTAAATGTGGTTAACCCGATCCTAACGTGGATTAAATTGGTTAAGTGTACCCAAGATTCATGACTTAACCCCGATTAACCCATCAAGCCCAAATTGATTAAGTATTAAGTGGACCATGACTTAACCCTAATCAGGAGGCATTAATTAGTTAACTTAATGTGCTTTAACCTCTCACATTAGACTTTGTTGGGGTTACTAGTTAAGCCGGGCGGGTCCGGGTAGCTTTACACCACAACTTGGTCTAACCTCGGGTTCGAGCACAACATGACCAACTTCTCACATTGGGTCCTATTGTTTGTAGCCACTAGTTAAGCCGGGCGGGTCCGGGTAGATTTATGCTACAAACTCAACCCAACCTCGAGTTGGCCACACTCATATTTTCTAAGTGTCATGTCCATTATGTTTTCAAAACATAATTACAAGTTAACATATCACGTTATGTTATAAAAACCATGTTTATGTCGTAATGTTACCCAACCCCAACGTAATCCCATCGTTTACATAGTCGCAACAACGCATAAAGGATAAAATAGGGAACTTGGCATAATCATGACAAAAAGGTGTTAAAGCCACAAGTTTATCATGGTGGCATATGAAATGTACATATGTTCATATACTTGCATATTGCATCATTAGGCTTCAAAAGCATGCATAAAACCAAACTTAGCATATGAGTGATACATGGTGATAAATGACATGTAGAAGTTGCTAGAAGTTCACATTTAGCCTCACATGCAAGTTATCATAAGGGATATGATAACTTTCATGTTTCCAAAATGCAACCTTTAATATAAAGCTTGGAGCTTATTGCTCACAACATCAAGTTTAACTTGCATAACATGATCAACCCAAACTTGCATAACATAGCAACATGTGTCATACATAATGATTAAACCAACTTGCATAGCATAATGATCAACCAAACTTGCATATCATAATGATCAACCCCAAACTTGCATCATTCATTTAACTTTAGAGTTCGATATAAAGAAAGTAGAAAAGGGCTTACAATGCTATTAAGACACAAATGAATATTTATTATAAAGATTGAGACGAAGCCCTTATGCAATCACCAAAAAGACCCAAATATGAAAGCTCCAATGAAAAACCCTTGAGCCAAATCAATAAAAACCCTTGCTTTGAAATAGAAATGTTGCAACTTGACTTGAATGCAAGCTAAGAACACTCATACAAGCTTGAAAACACTTGTATGAACTCACAATCTCTCATAGAAATAAACTTAGGAATTTTAGTATGAGAGTGGAGGCCATGAGAGGAACAAATTTGACATAGTTTAGTTGTAGGATTGAATAATGGTGATTTAGGCTAGGTTTAGGGGTCTTTTTATAGGGGATTAGGATAGTATTAGCCATAGGATTAACCCTAGATTCAACCAGAGCCATCAAATCCCGTTACTAGCCAACAAAACAGGTCAAAACAACCAGAATGGTGCACCAGGCTGCCTGGGTCCGACCAGGCAGGTCGACCCCCAGGTCGACCCTGGGGTCGACTCCTTAGTCGACCTGGCCCCCCCATGTCGACTCCCAGGTCGACCCCCAGGTCGACCTGGTCTGGGCGGGATTTTTCCCGCCTACCCCGAATTTTCTGAAATTTGAATCTGTTTTGAATTTGAATTTTTCGTGAAACTTTGCGAGGCCATATCTCGGTCATACGAACTCCGATTTTCTAAAACTCGGACTCTATTTCGCGTATTTTTCCGATACGAACGCAATGGCACAGCCCGTTTCCCTTGATTCAGATTTTACAGTTTAATTCTGCCTTGATTTATGTTATAACATGTTATTCAAAAATGCGGGTTGTTACACTACAAGTCCTATCTCGTTCATCTGTCTGTGTCATACGGCCCTATCACGAATGTAGTCACCTGTGCTAGGTCCACCATAGGGTGTATCAAGCCCTAGGGTGCCAACCACCGACACGAATCAAGCACGCACAGTGTAAACCTACTGGTGCCCAATGCCTGCTTTTTCAACTCCGGACTACATGCACGACCGTAGTCCGCCTGAACCAACAAAGGCGCACCAACTCAGCCGTCGTTCTGGTCTCTTACAATCAGCCCAGTAATCGTGCCCCACCCTGCCTAGTTCCAGGGTACCATGATACATCTAGTGGGTTACTGCTGAAAAGGACCGCGTAACTAGGGTTTTCGTCCAACAGGTTAAGTGTTGTCATTTAAATTCGAGACTTAACCCCATCAGTCTAGCATGTCAAGTTGGTTAAGTATGGTCATTCAAGTTCGTGACTTACCCGTCTACGTGTCATGTTAAATTGGCTAAGTGTTGTCGTTCAAGTTCATGACTTAGCCCTACGAATAATGCGTCAAGTTGGTTAAGTATGTTCAAGCAGTTCGTGACTTAACCCTACCAAACCATCGTGTCAAATTGGTTAAGTATATTCAAGCGGTTCATGACTTAACCCTATCAAGTCATCGTGTCAAATTGGTTAAGTATATTCAAGCGGTTCATGACTTAACCCTATCAAGTCATCGTGTCAAATTGGTTAAGTATATTCAAGCGGTTCATGACTTAACCCTATCAAGTCATCGTGTCAAATTGATTAAGTATATTCAAGCGGTTCATGACTTAACCCTATCAAGTCATCGTGTCAAATTAGTTAAGTATATTCAAGCGGTTCATGACTTAACCCTATCAAGTCATTGTGTCAAATTGGTTAAGTATATTCAAGCGGTTCATGACTTAACCCTATCAAGTGGCATTAATTCATTAATGCACTTCAACCTCTCACATTAGACTAACTGTTGTGGTCACTGGATTTGCCGGGCGGTTCCGGGCAGATTTACACCACAACATAGTCTAACCTCGGGTCTTACGTGCTATATGACCAACTACCCACATTGGATCCTATTGTTTGCAGCCACTGGATTTGCCGTGCGGTTCCGGGCAGATTTACACTGCAAACTCAACCCAACCTCGAGTTGGCCATTTTCAAGTCTTTCTAATTGTCATGTCCATGTTCAAGTTATAACAATGTTCAAATTTCTAAGCAAGTTTCATGTCAAGTTTCTAGTTTTCAACTTATGCCTATTATCAAGTTTATAACTCACGTTTTTGCCCCAAAACGTGTTCCCAAAGTATTACCAAAATTTGCTATAAAGTTATGCCAAGTTATAGCCTTATATTGACAATGCAAGCCAACTACCCAAAACCCAACTTAGGCGCGTTCATATTTAACATATGAAAATGTTCAGGTCGATAATCCAATATACAGTCATTTTCGTGTTTCAGATTCCCAACTTTACATATTAATATATATGCCCAAGTTCTAACTTTTCATGTCGATATACATATGCCCAATTCTAGCCAATTTACATATGTTCAAGTTTCATATCAAACTACATGTATTCCATGTTTACACCAATTTACCTATAACAAGTTCTAGCTTTTTACAAATGTCACGATCCATGTCAAAGTTACATATATCAATTTATATGTGTCCAATCCTAGCCAATTTCGATATAAACCAAGTTTCATGCCTTTTTACATAGATCCTATTAATGCCAAATTCCATGTATATTTTATTTATGCAAATTTCCTCATAACAAGATTATACCAAAATTTACAGATCAAGCCCCAAACTTGCAAATACAATGATAATTTCCAATTTCATGTTGCCAATAATTCCATCATATTCATATAGGTAATAATCCCATAATTCCCCCGTATATATCTCGTATGCAAATCGCGATTTTCGGCTAAGGTCCGAAATTGACCAAGGTTCACCAAAAGAAAATAAATAGGGGAAAGGTAGAATTCGTAGTAAAAGCAAGATCAGAGGGAAAAACATCATCACAGGCATGAAGATTACAATTTGATAATAATATTAACATGAATCGAGCACTACAACAAAAACACCATATTACAACTTTAATTTTACAACGGTGGTGAATGCACCATTGTAATAAATGGGTTTTTACAACGGTGGTAAAAGCACTGTTGTAATAAATGGTTTTTTACAACGGTGGTATAAACACCGTTGTAACTACAACAAAAACCCTATATTACAACTTTAATTTTACAACGGTGGTTAAAGCACCGTTGTAATAAAAGCCTATCACAACTTTTATTTTTTGACTGTTATAATATATTACTATATTTTAATATTAAATAATTTCATTAAATAATTTTTAATAATTAACATTAACAACTAATTAGTAATTATTAATTAATAACCTATATATTAATATTAAATATTTAATTAAAAATACTTCAATAAATAAATAATTCATGCTAATAATTAGTAATTGACAACCAATTAGTAATTATTAATTAATAATCAATAAATACATATTAAATATTTAATTAAAAAAACATCAATAAATAAATAATTCCTACTATTAATTACTAATTAACAACCAATTAGTAATTATTTAATAATAATCAATATATAAATATTAAATATTTAATTAAAAATAATTATTTAAAACCACTTCATTATTAAGTACTAGTAATTAATTAGTAAGTAATAACTAATGAGCGGTTAATAATCAATTAATTAATAATCAATAAGTAAATAACAATTAATAAATATTTAATTTATAATTAATCATGACTATTAGTAGTAATTAATATTTAGTATATAATATTTTTTAATAAGTAATCATTGTTGAAAGTTTTTCCAAAATCTTTTGTCAAATATGATCCCTACGGAGGGGGGTCCAAGGGGGTGGCAACCCCCCAAGGTGGGGGTGCGGGGGCAACGCCCCCGCTAACGGGGTTCGACCTGCCCGGTCAGGTCGCGGGGGTCCAGGGTTCAGCGCCCCCGGCAGGGTGCGGGGCAGCGCCCCGTCCGAAACGGTACATTTTGTGTAATGTTGAATTTGAATCTTACTCGAAATTTAACAACATTCGTTAATTAAGTAACAATTGTAAGTTAAAAATCAGTAGTAAATAATAATTTATAATTAACTAAAATAATAATTGAAATTAATGATAAAAACATATATTAAATAAGTAATAGCTCCGCGCTGCAGCTATTTTTAGGGACAGTTTAATAATTCAATCCAAATTTTACGCGGAAAACCAAAAAAATTGGCTCCAACTACTTACGTTTAAGCGGGAAACCGAAAAATTAGCACCGACCTACTTCGTATATTTTTTAACAGTTGCGTCCACCCATTCTTTTCCTAAATCAATATCGACCTGCCTCCAACCATTCGTTTCCCCAAATCAAAAACTTAAACGCAATCGAGCTTTCCTGTCCTACAATGGTGACTAGGGTTTCCGCCGCCCCATTCTCTTCCTCAGTTTCCGCTCTTCTGCTCTTCTTTTCCTCGTCATATCCATTCCTCTTGTCCCCTCTCTTCTCCCCATTTCAATCGCCGCCTCTAAAATCATCATAGCAAAAAACCCTAATCGATTTTTCTTGTTCGTAGTCAACCATCGAAAAACCCTAATCGATTTCGCCTTTGAAGCGATCAAAATGATTTCTTTATGTGCTTGTCTCCCTCATCATCTTCGACATCATAGTCTAGAAAAACATCGCTGTCAGATTCATGACGGAGTTAAAATAGCCGAATCCCGCGCCCTTTATGGATTTTAGATCGGCATTAAAATATCGTTTCGGGTATACTCACTAAGCTGAAAACATAAATAAAAGATTCGACTAAGAAAGGAAATCTATTTCCAGGTTGTTCCTTATGTAGAGATGCGTTGGATTGCTATGTTCTAGGTAAGTATTAATTTCAATATTGTTATTACATTTTTTTGAGCTGAAGTTGGATTGGTATGTTCTAAGTATGTGTTGGCTTGTTTGCTCTTTCAAAGGCGTTGTTTGTGGAAAACAATGGTTTGGGGTGTCGTCCGTTTGTTCACAGTGTTCCTGGGTTTGGCAAGGTGATACTGGATGGCCATACGCCATCTGGAAGACCTCCAATCACATTAGGTATATTTTATTTTATTTTGATTTTGATCGATTTTCTCCCTTCTATGTAAATATTAGATTGTGAACAATGAACTGATTTCCCCTATTTCTCTTGTTTACTGGTTTCCCCTATTTTACCAGTAGAGATTATCCTGTAAAATGAAAATTCAAATTCTATTATCATCCAGATGTAAGTGACAAAATTTACATCCATTTCCCATAGTCGACATAATGTTTTGTATATTTCTTGCAGAAAGTTTATTTTCATCTAAACCACAAAGGAAAACCTGCTGATTTGGTGGAATGTTTATTTTATTTTTGGCTCACAGAGGGACGAACGAAATCACTATAATGGGGTTCCTCCATAGCAGTAAGTATGTCTTCAATTCCACAACTTGATGATTCCAAATTTCCAATGGTTCAATTTCACAGCTTGATGATTCCAAATTTCCAATGTTTCAATTTGAGATTGTTTTTTTTCCTTTCTGTTTGTATATTGGCAATTGATGGTCATTTGCTATAAGTAGTTGTTTAATATGCAGGTTCCTATTATGAATATCATTTGTAATTGTATGCCTGAATTGCTTCTTTTGAGTGATCTGTTCAGCTTGAGCAATGTTATTTGTTGTTCAGCTTGAGCAATGTATTTGAGTGAAATAATAAGAACACAAAGAAATAAAAGATTGAAATGGATGCCAGTATTTCATTTTGGCAGCTGCGTTCTCTCTTATTTTTGTTTGGTTTTTTATTCTTCTCTTCTCTTTTCAATCTAACAAGAAAATTCATATCATTGTTTCAGCCTTGGGTTACCAAAAGAGTTCCTTCCGATACGCCTTTGATTTTTGAAATTCAGGTAATTTTGCTTGATTTGATTCTTTCGTTGATTGGGATTTTGATTCTAATTAGACAATGCGCTTGTTTTGATTTTTGTTCCTTTTGCAGAGCAAGCATCATGTTGTTTTAGATGTATTATTGTTGATTTTCACCGTAGCAATAACGCATGTATGTTTCGTGCATTCCACCGTTGCAATAGAGCATGTATGTTGAAATGCAAAATATATATGCATTTGGGCATCACTGTACTCATGAATGAATGCACAAGGATATTTGACGATGAGCATGATGTTGAAATGGATGATCGATTGGGGATGCTGGAGCATAAAGACTCGGTGTATGTCAGTGTGTATGTATATTTATATGAAAGTGCGTATGTAACTGAGTGCATTGAGTGATCAGTTTGTAGTGAGGAATGTATGTATTGTTATGACTGTAGTATGTAAAAGTGAGTTGTACGATAGTGGATCAGAAAGTTGTACTAATTCAAATATTGAAATAAAATATTTAATTGATTATTTTAGATCAGTGTAGTATCATTTTATTCAATATAAATATTTATTTTTATATGAAATGTAATGTATAACGAAACAAAAATCGTATTGTTATAATTAATTGTTGCAGGAATTACTACAACGGTGAAAAAAGTTGTAATATGTACTACTACAACAGTGCAAAAATGTTGTAATATGTATTACTACAATGGTGGAAAAAAGTTGTAAAATATACATATTACAACGGTGTTGCAACAGTGTAAAAACGTTGTAAAAGATATGAGTCTATTACAACTTCTTAATACACAACGGTTTTCCCACCATTGTAAAATGTATATTACAACGGTGTTCCACCGTTGTAATAGGGTCATTTTGTTATAGTGGAGAAAACTAATTTACAACAGGCTGAATAGATTATGAACTTGTCATGAGAATAAAGATAGACAAGTCATGTAACACCCCGTAATTTTGTAACACTAAGATTCACAAATCAAGGCAGAATTAAATTTTAAAGTCAAAATCAAGGGAAACATACTGCGCCATTGCGTTCGTCTCAGAATTCTGCATAAGTCAGAGTCCGAGTTTGCATTAATCGGACACCGTATGAAGGAGTTATGGTCTTCAGAAGTTTCAGAATTCAGTTTAAAATTCAAACAGATAGAAACAGTTCAGATATGAGTTCAAAATTCAAAAATCGGACTCAGATTGGGCTGGGCGGGAATTCTCCCGCCCAAGGCACCCAGGTCGACTGGGTAGTCGACCTGGGTCACCCAGGTCGAGTGGGTAGTCGACCTGGGGGTCGACCCTCCTGCTTTTTCCAGTTTTCTGAACCTGGTTCGTTTTTCTGTATCTTGACGCCATTCTGACCAGATTCGTTGACTTCTACACTATATTAACAGCCCTAGTCTCCTTGTCTATTCACAATTCTTTTCTATCCTTATGCTGCCTCTGAGAAAATGTATAAATAAATAATATATATAAAATAAATCAAGACGAGGAAATGCTACTCAAGACTTTCAAGAGGAGATCCAAGACAAGCTAGGATTTCAAGTGAAGATTCAAACGACTGCAACGACTGTTTTTCTATGAATCTAATATAATCTCTGTAAGTCGGTTACTTTTTAGATTTGAACGTTTTTTCTTTTCGTGACATGAAATTAAAGGAATAAAAGAGCACGCCAATTCTTTCTATTCGAATCAGTGCTCATATCTTTGGACTTAATTAAGAACTGTTGTGATTCGATGACCAATAAGACTGTGACTATGAAACTATGGACCTTAAAACCGTATGCCTCTTTGACTATGAACATTGCTATGACTATGAACATTTGCCTATGACTATGAACATTGCCTACGAACACTGTCTATGACTGTGACTGTGACTATGAGAATTATTTCCTTGACCAAGCCTATGCCTTTGATTAGGAAACATAAACTATTGCCTATGACATAACAAGGACAACTGTGACTAAACACCTATGATTCATAACTAGGAAAGTGATGTTTTGTGACTGTGAAATTGGGTCTAAACCTAATTTTCTATTCTGTCTATTCTTGGTTTTCTTTGGTTTTAGACCTTGGGAATTTACATATTAAGTTAGGTCTACCCATGTTCTTGAACCTACTTCTCTATTCTGTCTATGCTTGGTTTTCTTTGGTTTATCTTGGGAATTTACCTATTAAGTTAGGTCTACCCATGTTCTTGAACCTATACTATTCAACCCTTTTCATGTCGTAATATTACCATATCTATATACCTGTGAATTGTCATCTTATGCCAATTGTTATGTCCGTTCTTTCATGGCATTTTGGCTCATTCCCTTCTATCCACGAATCTAGCTCTATTTATGATCTAGGTTGAATCACGATTATACGAACGAGGGGAATTCATTTTGGGGAAAAACATGAAATTGACTAAACTTGGAAATTGGCATAATTTGATAACAAGTCTAGTTTTGACATGAACTGAAATTAGAATATTAAATCAGAATTGGGTGGCTAAATTAAGCATGATAATTATGTTAGCATAATTTACATACATCGAGTGTAAATGGTAAATGGTTTAATGGGCCACAAAATAGGTATTTGGTATGCAAATTAAGTTTTGGGCATAAACGTTGAACTAGAATATGAAATCTAGTTTGGCATAAACTGTAAACTAGAATATAAAATCTAGTTTTGGCATGAACTGTAAATGGGGGTGTTGGATCTAAATTGCTATAAACTGTAAGATAGGCAAATCAAGATTTGGGCCTAGAATACAAGTCTATTTGTAGGCATGGAAAATGTATAGGGTATAGGCCAAATTTACTTTAAAAAGGGAAAATGGACTTTGTGGATAAGTGGTTAATCTTGAGGATAAATTGTTAACAATTTATTTATATACAAAAGAAAGGTTTATTAATGACATCTCTTTTAATAATACATACACCAGAAAGTTCTAGGGTGACAGAGAGGATAGTGTCTAGGCTTGAGTTTGGAAAATACAAGTTTCCTGCGCTCCCTGGCTATCCCTAACTAATCCGATGGACGGGATGGTTACTTTCAAAACCTGATTTGAAAATTAATCAAAACCCTTTGAACTTAGAAAACACGAATATGCCTAACCCGAGGTTAGACTGAGTTGCGATGTAAACCTGCCCAGAACCAACCGGCACATCCTGTAGTCGCAACAATATCTGTCTAATGTGAGTGGTAGCGGCTTTAATTTATTTAGTTAAAGCTAGAACAAGAATGGTAGGGTTAAGTTAACTAAGACACTTAACCAATTCAACATGATAACCAGACCGGTGGGTGGGGTTAGGTTCATACAGACACTTAACACAGTTAAGCTAGAATGGAGGGGTTAAGTCCATAGGAACACTTAACCAACTTAACACAGTTAAGCTAGAATGGGAGGGCTAAGTCCATAGGGACACTTAACCAACTTAACATGGTAACAAGACAAGATTTGTAAGGGTTAAGTAACTAAGAAAACACTTAGCCAAATTAACATGTTAACTAGACTAGAGGGTGGGGTTAAGTAAAGTTAATACACTTAGCCAAATTAACATGTTAACTAGACTAGAGGTTGGGGTTAAGTAAAATTCAGTACACTTAGCCAATTTGATATGTTAGCTGGGCTAAACCTTAGGGTTATGTAAACTTGAACACTTAACCATCAGATTGTGATAAAGGAATAAGATTAAGTCTAAAACATGAAGGGATAATACTTAACCGTTAATAACATGTTAGTTAAAACAGACGGGCAAGGTTAAGTTAAAAAGGAACACTTAACCGATACAGGATGAATGAATATGGTTAAGTAATAAGAAATACGTAACCAATATAACTTGGTTGGTGGTAGGGTTAAGTCAACATGAATTACTGATAACACTTAACCAGTTTAGCAGGATAAATGAAGAGGGTTAAGTTAGCTTGAATTGACTAATGGCGCTTAACCAATCCGAATTGACGGGAAATAGAACGAAATAGTAAACCTTAGTTAAAAGGAGCTAAGTGGTAAACCTTAGTTAAGAAAACAACGATTCTGGAAACTAAGTGGTAAACCTTAGTTAGTACTAAGTAGTAATTCTTAGTATAACACGGGGAGGATCGAATGTCCGTCTGAGTAAAAAGAAGGCTCCAACGAATTGGGTTACGAAGCCCGAGGCTTCGAGGTGGACGTGAGGGTACTCTTGGTTTCCCTCTGTGAGGCTGTAGATGATCCACCTGGGCTCACAGAGGTTAAGGTCTGCGTAGAATAACCAGGGGTATGCCTTGGTTGCAATACATGGCAACCTAAAGACTAGGATGGACCGGCGTGATTCGGCGAGAAAACGGTAGCCCTGTGATAGCAACTCGTCGTCTACCATCCATCTTGAGTCAGTCGAGATACGTGAAGCGGAAAGGTGGAGAACTCCAAAAGACCATATACTTGCTATCTAGTTATGGATGAGGATGGCCATAGGATAGTGGGGCACCAGGGCCTGCGTATAGTTCTCATTTTTCAAGGTGTGCCTTTCATTAGTTGAGGGAGGGGTCAAGTGGGACCATAGCCACTGGAATAAAAACAGACCTTAGAATCTGCATCGGCAGATATCTGAAAGCTCCCAACCAAGTTCTGTATTCCTTGATTTGCCCTGTCACAGGACTCGGGCCGCACATTACAGGACATGTGCATGTAGACAAGCGATGACGCTTTGCGATACATGCGTGGGGAAGTATAGGAACATATACCACTCTAGGTAGTGTGTCCTAGACTTGGGGGCATCGTTCGACAGGTAGCATAATCCCTTGTTGGACTAGGTGGCATAAACCCTGAATCCGAGAAGCGTTCAGCAGATAGCGTAAACTTTAGTTGTATTTGGAAAGCACTTGATAGAAAACCCTAGATTAGATCTAGGTAATAAATAATAAATGTATGCCTGAAGGCAGCGGAAACTACAGGGATTGGGATCACGTTATCGTTACTAGTTGGGACACTAGTTAGGTGGTGCATAGATATAGAAATCAGTATAACAAGGAAATAGTGAAGCGGCGAAAGTATTAGAGCATGTCCAGTTTATCTTATCTTAGCATATCTTGTGGTTATCTTGTCTAATCTTGCTGACCCTATCATCATGGTGTTATCTTGTATTCATTTAATTCATGTCATTTTGTTTTCCATGTTCACATGCTAGAAGTTACTGAACTTACTCAGGCTTTATGTCTGACTCTGTTTTTCTTTCGTCTTCTTTTCTTCCGTTCCCCCCCCCCAGGTAGTAAAGGAGGGAATAGTATAGCTCAGGTTAAGTTGGACTGTCACTCTTTCCCAGCTTGAAGATTTGTTGAAGTTTTGCTTGGATTCTCTTTTCAGATGCTATGGCTGGCTCTTGCTAAAATTGGGGAATATAAATGTTGTTTTATGCTTCTTTATTTTGTAAGATAGATGATACTCTGATATTGTAAAGAAACCATTGTACAAACTATTTTATCAATAAAGCAAAGTTTTATTTCCAGCTGTTTAATTTCTGTCTGTCTTGTAATTTATCTGCATCTTTTACCTTAAAATGCTCCACAGAACTTAGTGCATTCCCTTTGTGAGTGACACTAACGGATGTGGGGTGTTACACGTGGTATCAGAGCTGAAGGTTACCAGATCAGATAAAGGAGTTGAAAAATTATTTTCAAAACGGTTTTAAATGAAGCATTTTCAAGAGAAAAGATTTGTTTTAAAGGCATATTCCCCAAAGCCATACGCACTACATTCTCTTCCTCTATTTGAATTCTTGTCTCCTTCTTTCTTGAGTCTCTGGGGCTCCTGGCTTTCTGGGAGGTAACCTCATCGATGGGCGAAGTAGTGCCCGGCTTCCATCCATAGCCGTAGTTGTTTCACCTACGGGCAGTTTTCTTTCAAGCTTATAGGGTTTTCTGTACGATGGAAGCAGCTTTCGAGAGATTTGTCAACATGACTACACACGGAAAGGGATGAGGAGTTTGGCTAAGGAGCATAACCCTAGGATGAGGAATTCATGGATGTAGATTTAGCTCACAAAGAAGGAAGGAATTATAAAACCTAAGACAAGAGGAAGTATCTTTACTAGGGTATGATAGGGCATGTAATTAAGGACAAGGGCAAGAACGAGGAACAAGATTTTCAAAAGGGCAAGTACATACTTTCACCACCAAGCGAACCTAGGAGAAGGGTAGTAATGTTCTGTTTGAAGAATCTAGTTTTTCTGTTCGTTTTAGCGCTTCGCATTTGTTCATATCCACTTCCATAGTTGAGTCTCTGCACCATAATACTTGTATAATAGAAAGATCCCACTAGAGTCTCAAATCCAATTGGTGGTCCGACCAGTTTATTTTTGGTTAGTAGGGATTTGAGAGTAGCTATCGAGTTTGCTTATATCATCTCATGTAGATTGTCTAAATTCGGAGGAGATATTTCCTTGGGTGCTTGTCTGATATTGATTTAGGCCTTCGGGGCTTGTACTTGAGGAATGTCGAGTTCGACTAGGATGGGTTGCATGAGAGATGAATAGTTGTGGCAGGCACTCTAAAAAGCACGTAGTGACCTTTTGACCCTCATAGTTATGGCATGATGGATAAGCTAAGAGGAGAGAGCTCAAACCATCTTAGTACATACACTTGGTACCGTGATTGACATCTGTTTATTTTGGAAATGGAGATCAAGGACTTCACAATCGTGAAGTTAAATTAGTTAAGATACAGTGGAGTAAAGCTCAAGAAGGCTAGATACTAGCATCATACCCTTTTTCCTTAAGGGTGCATCCTTGATTTCTTTGGTAGGAGATTTACGCATAATTGTTTCTCTCTTTCCAAAGTATATCCTCTAGGTCGTATCTTCGATCCTTAGGTAGATGCCAATGTATGTAAACATGTATTTGAAACATGTTATGGTTGATGGTTGCAAGTGGTTGCTAATGGTTGCTCGTGAATGCATATGCATACGTATTAGACACTAGATCAGTTCGGACGCTTTCATATTGCATTTACAGATATGTTTGTAAGTTGAACTTGATATGTTATCATATGGATGTTGCATATGGATGAATGGCTATGCACGCATGTAGTATTTACATAACTAGGGATGCTGGCATACATGATTGGACGCATGGCACTGACATGATTTGCATTAAGGAGGTCAACTAAATCAGTAGACCGCCTGATTTTGCATTAGATAAAGACATATACACACACTATGCATATGAACATGAAAGCATTAGAAATCTTTTAAGGACAATGAATGCCTGTGATTGAATGGTTGAGTAGATGGGTGATTGGATGGTAGGACACATTCTTCCTAACTTGAAGATTTCGGGGACGAAGTCCTTTTAAGTGGGGGAGAATGTAACACCCCGTAATTCTGTAACACTAAGATTCACAAATCAAGGCAGAATTAAATTTTAAATTCAAAATCAAGGGAAACGGGCTGTGCCATTGCGTTCGTCTCGGAATTCTACATAAGACAGAGTCTGAGTTTGCGTTAATCGGACTCCATATGAAGGAGTTATGGTCTTCAGAAGTTTAAGAATTCAGTTTAAAATTCAAACAGTCAGAAACAATTCAGATATGAGTTCAAAATTCAAAAATCGGACCCAGATTGGGCTAGGCGGGAATTTTCCCGCCCAAGGCACCCAGGTCGACTGGGTAGTCGACCTGGGGCACCCAGGTCGACTGGGTAGTCGACCTGTGTCACCCAGGTGGGACGCCATTCTGACAAGATTCATTGACTTCTACCCTATATAAACAGCCCTAGTCTCCTTCTCTATTCACAATTGTTTTCTATCCTTATGCTGCCTCTGAGAAAATGTATAAATAAATAATATATATAAAATAAATCAAGATGAGGATATGCTGCTCAAGACTTTCAAGAGGAGATCCAAGACAAGCTAGGATTTCAAGTGAAGATTCAAACGACTGCAACGACTGTTTTTCTACGAATCTAATATAATCTCTGTAAGTCGGTTACTTTTTAGATTTGAACATTTTCTCTTTTCGTGACATAAAATTAAAGGAATAAAAGAGCACGCCAATTCTTTCTATTCGAATCAGTGCTCATATCTTTGGACTTAATTAAAAACTGTTGTGATTCGATGACCAATAAGACTGTGACTATGAAACTATGGACCTTAAAACCGTATGCCTCTTTGACTATGTACATTGCCTATGACTATGAACATTTGCCTATGACTATGAACATTGCCTACGAACACTGCCTATGACTGTGACTGTGACTATGAGAATTATTTCCTTGACCAAGCCTATGCCTTTGATTAGGAAACATAAACTATTGCCTATGACATAACAAGGGCAAGTGTGACTAAACACCTATGATTCATGACTAGGAAAGTGAAGTTTTGTGACTGTGAAATTGGATCTAAACCTGATTTTCTATTCTGTCTGTTCTTGGTTTTCTTTGGTTTTAGACCTTGGGAATTTACCTATTAAGTTAGGTCTACCCATGTTCTTGAACCTACGTCTCTGTTCTTTCTATGCTTGGTTTTCTTTGGTTTTAGATCTTGGGAATTTACCCATTAAGTTAGGTCTACCCATGTTCTTGAACCTATACTATTCAGCCCTTTTCATGTCGTAATATTACCATATCTATATACCTGTGAATTGTCATCTTATGCCAATTGTTATGTCCGTTCTTTCATGGCATTTTGGCTCATTCCCTTCTATCCACGAATCTAGCTCTATTTATGATCTAGGTTGAATCACGATTATACGAACGAGGGGAATACGTTTTGGGGAAAAACATGAAATTGACTAAACTTGGAAATTGGCATAATTTAATAACAAGTCTAGTTTTGACATGAACTGAAATTAGAATATTAAATCATTATTGGGTGGCTAAATTAAGCATGATAAGTATGTTAGCATAATTTACATACATCGAGCGTAAATGGTAAATGGTTTAATGGGACACAAAATAGGTAGTTGGTATGCAAATTAAGTTTTGGGCATAAATGGTGAACTAGAATATGAAATCTAGTTTAGCATAAACTGTAAACTAGAATATAAAATCTAGTTTTGGCATGAACTGTAAATGGGGGTGTTGGATCTAAATTGCTATAAACTGTAAGATAGGCAAATCAAGATTTGGGCCTAGAATACAAGTCCGTTTGTAGGCATGGAAAATGTATAGGGTATAGGCCTAATTTATTTTAAAAAGGGAAAATGGACTTTGAGGATAAGTGGTTAAACTTTGAGGATAAATTGTTAACAATTTATTTATATACAAAAGAAAGGTTTATTAATGACATCTCTTTTAATAATACATACACCAGAATGTTCCAGGATGACAGAGAGGATAGTGTCTAGGATTGAGTTTGGAAAATACAAGTTTCCTGCTCTCCCTGGCTATCCCTAACTGATCCGATGGACGGGATGGTTACTTTCAAAACCTGATTTGAAAATTAATCAAAACCCTTTGAACTTAGAAAACACGAATATGCCTAACCCGAGGTTAGACTGAGTTGCAATGTAAACCTGCCCGGAACCAACCGGCACATCCAGTAGTTGCAACAATATCTGTCTAATGTGAGTGGTAGCGGCTTTAATTTATTTAGTTAAAGCTAGAACAAGAATGGTAGGGTTAAGTTAACTAAGACACTTAACCAATTCAACATGATAACCAGACCGGTGGGTGGGGTTAGGTACAGACACTTAACACAGTTAATCTAGAATGGAGGGGTTAAGTCCATAGGAACACTTAACCAACTTAACACAGTTAAGCTAGAATGGGAGGGCTAAGTCCATAGGGACACTTAACCAACTTAACATGGTAACAAGAAAAGATTTGTAAGGGTTAAGTAACTAAGAAAACACTTAGCCAAATTAACATGTTAACTAGACTAGAGGGTGGGGTTAAGTAAAGTTAGTACACTTAACCAAATTAACATGTTAACTAGACTAGAGGTTGGGGTTAAGTAAAATTCAGTACACTTAGCCAATTTGATATGTTAGCTGGGCTAGACCGTAGGTTTAAGTAAACTTGAACACTTAACCTTCAGATTGTGATAAAGGAATAAGGTTAAGTCTAAAACATGAAGGGATAATACTTAACCGTTAATAACATGTTAGTTAAAACAGACGGGCAAGGTTAAGTTAAAAAGGAACACTTAACCAATACAGGATGAATGAATAGGGTTAAGTAATAAGAAATACTTAACCAATATAACTTGGTTGGTGGTAGGGTTAAGTCAACATGAATTACTGATAACACTTAACCAGTTTAGCAGGATAAATGAAGAGGGTTAAGTTAGCTTGAATTGACTAATGGCACTTAACCAATCCGAATTGACAGTAAAGAGAACTAAGTAGTAAACCTTAGTTAAAAGGAGCTAAGTAGTAAACCTTAGTTAAGAAAACAACGATTCTGGAAACTAAGTGGTAAACTTAGTTAGTAGGACTAAGTAGTAATTCTTAGTATAACACGGGGAGGAGCGAATGTCCGTCTGAGTAAAAAGAAGGCTCCAACGAATTGGGTTACGAAGCCCGATGCTTCGAGGGGGACGTGAGGGTACTCTTGGTATCCCTCTGTGAGGCGGCATATGATCCTCCTAGGCTCACAGAGGTTAAGGTCTGCGTAGAAGAACCAGGGGTATGCCTTGGTTGCAATACATGGCAACCTGAAGACTAGGATGGACTGGCATGATTCAGTGAGAAAATGGTAGCCCTGTGATAGCAACTCGTCGTCTACCATCCATCTTGAGTCAGTCGAGATACGTGAAGCGGAAAGGCGGAGAACTCCAAAAGACCATATACTTGCTATCTAGTTATGGGTGAGGATGGCCATAGGATAGTGGGGGCACCAGGGGCCTGCGTATAGTTCTCATTTTTCAAGGTGTGCCTTTCATTAGTTAAGGGATGGGTCAAGTGGGACCATAGCCACTGGAATAAAAACAGACCTTAGCATCTGCATCGGCAGGTATCTGAAAGCTCCCGACCGAGTTCTGTATTCCTTGATTTGCCCTGTCACAGGACTCGGGCCGCACATTATAGGACATGTGCATCTAGACAAGCGATAACGATTCGCGATACATGCGTGGGGAAGTATAGGAACATATACCACTCTCGGTAGTGTGTCCTAGACTTGGGGGCATCGTTCGACAAGTAGCATAATCCATAGTTGGACTTGGTGGCATAAACCCTGAATCCGAGAAGCATTCAGCAGATAGCGTAAACTTTAGTTGAATTTAGAAAGCACTTGATAGAAAACCCTAGATTAGATCTAGGTAATAAATAATAAATGTTTGCCTGAAGGCAGTGGAAACTACAGGGATTGGGATCACGTTATCGTTACTAGTTGGGACACTAGTTAGGTGGTGCAGAGATATAGAAATCAGTATAACAATGAAATAGCGAAGCGGCGAAAGTATTAGAGCATGTCCAGTTTATCTTATCTTAGCATATCTTGTGGTTATCTTGTCTAATCTTGCTGACCCTATCATCATGGTGTTATCTTGTATTCAGTTAATTCATGTCATTTTGTTTTCGATGTTCACATGCTAGAAGTTAATGAACTTACTCAGGCTTTATGTCTGACTCTGTTTTTCTTTCGTCTTCTTTTCTTCCGTTCCCCCCAGGTAGTAAAGGAGGGAATAGTATAGCTCAGGTTAAGTTTGACTGTCACTCTTTCCCAGCTTGAAGATTTGTCGAAGTTTTGCTTGGATTCTCTTTTCAGATGCTATGGCTGGCTCTTGCTAAAATTGGGGAATATAAATGTTGTTTTATGCTTCTTTATTTTGTATGACATATGATACTCTGATATTGTAAAGAAAGCATTGTACAAACTATTTTATCAATAAAGCAAAGTTTTATTTTCCGTTGTTTAATTTCTGTCTGTCTTGTAATTTATCTGCATCTTTTACCTTAAAATGCTCCACAGAACTTAGTGCATTCCCTTTGTGAGTGACACTAATGGATGTGAGGTGTTACAAGTCAAAAGCTCAAGATTCAAGAAACAACAGAAATAGATCTGGATCGATAAACATACTTAGATCCAATTTCACTTTAATTCAATGCATATTATAATCAAATATTTAAATCGGAAAATAACTAGAACTTACATTGATAAGCTAAGAGAGGAAAAATCGATTCGTTGTCGCATTGAAAAGTCTAACTTGATTAATCTTCTGATTTGATTCAATATGGTTTAGGCGTCGTTGCTTAGGTTGATGTTGATTAGCTTCTAGTTTTGATTCCAGCAGAGTAGCGACGCCGTTTTTATTTTTATTTAGAACAGAGGCAGAGTAGAAGCAGAATAGAATTGTGTGTAGAGAAGGCTAGGTTTGGGGCTGTTTAAATAGGTTTAGGCAGATGAATCTGGACAGAAATCGGACTAGATACATCAGAACGAACACTGGCCCAAAAATGGGCTCGGGGACCAGGTCGACACCCAAGTTGACTGCCCAGTCGACCTGGGGGGGGGGACTGCCCAGTCGACTCTGCAGTCGACCTGGGTCTGGGCGGGAAATTTCCCGCCCAGTCTGTTCTGCGTTTGAAATTCGAATTATGAATTCGAATTCGAGCTGTTTTGAACTCTGAAAATTCCTGAAACTTCGGAGGGTCATATCTCCCTCATACAGACTCCGATTCTTCCAAACTCGGACTTGTTTCCAAGCAGAATTTCGAGACAGACGTAATGGCGCAACCCGTTTCCCTTGATTCTGATCTTAAAATTTAATTCTGGCTTGATTTATGATTTTAACATGTTGTTAAAATTCGGGTAGTTACACAAAAGGCATATGGAAGTTCAATCGGCATCAGAAAACGTCATGGCAAAATGCTTCCCTCTCTTCTTGAATGATATAGCTGCTATCTGGATTCGGCAGCTAGAATCAGAATCGATCAATAGTTGGAACATGTTGGTCGCTCGCTTCATTGAACAGTTTCCGGTCCACATCGCTCGACCGAAAAATGTATTGTCACTAACTACAATCAAGCAGAGGCCTAGGGAAACTCTACGCTCATTTTTGGAACGGTTCAACGTTGCAGCAGGATCAGTTGATCGGCCTAAGCCATCAATGTTATTGATGGCGGCAGTATCCGGCGTTCTGGACAACTCGGAGTTCAAAAAATCCTTATACCGAGACCCACCAAGGAATCTCAGCGAATTCTACCTTGAATCGAATAGGTTTCTACGTGAAGAAGACGCGACGTCCGAAAAGAAAATTATCGATGTTAACATGCTCAAAGATGGAGAACCGTCTGATTCTGATAAAGGCAAAAGAAAAGCTGCCGTCAAGAATGACCGCAACGCTCAGCCCCAGAGAGGGCCCAAATATGAAAAGTACACAAAGCTCAAGTCGTCACTAACCGACATCTACGTGAACACAAACAGTGATATCTCCTACCCAAAGCCTCCCAAGAGGGAGCCATCGCAAAGAGAACGCGATTCTGGGAAATACTACATGTTTCACGATATGGACGATCATGACACAAATGACTGTAGACACTTGCGAGATCTGATTGAGGAACGGGTTCGACGTGGAGAGCTACCCGAGTATGTGAATCAACCAACGGCGCCATCACCTGTGCTACCACCATCTGCTCCCCGGAGAGGGAATGACCCTGGATCGAGCTCTCACGGGCTCATCATCAACTAATCCAGATGAGATCAGCCTGGGTTTTCTACATTTTTTAGAATTTAAGATATGTCTCTTTGCTTTCTTTACGTTTTCCGATTGGCTAAATCGGAGTACACACGTTCGGGGTTAGGATTTAGCTCCAAAGCGTGCGCTGCACTCGATAACAAACCAATCAGGATTTGTTTTGGTTTTGTACTTTGAGTTGAATAAGGAAGGACTTTCCGAGCATGGATTATGTTTGGCATATTTAAGTATCTTGTCAGGTTGTGGCAGGATTCTCTGTCTCAACTAAAGTATGGCTTATACTTATCTCGGACATCTAGGCATGGATTATGCCTCGGGACAGACTGTCTTGTCAGGTTTTGGCAAGTATAGCTCTATCCCGACATGCGTATGGATTGTACTCACTATGATTCTTAAGTATGGATTATACTCTGGAACAGCTTATTATTTTTCCAGGATTTGGCAAAGGAACTCAACAAAACTCGAGTATGGCATATGCTCAGATTGAACTTCCTGATATGGCTTATACCTGGAAGGTTAGGTCCCTCGTCAGGTTTTGGCAGGATGATTCGAACGTCCCTCGAGTATGGTTTATGCTCAAACAAATGCCCAAGCATGGTTTATGCTCGAAAGTGTAATCAATTTGTCAGGTTTTGACATACCTGTTTGCTTTCTCTTCTTCGCAGGTATGGATTATACTTGCAGCTGGCAGTCCCGTCGTGGCCTTAGATTATCCAGAACACATCTACTTCAACCAACAAGATATGTTCTGGGGGGAAAAATGTTGACCCACTTTTTAGTCAAAGCAGTCACACATGGAATCTCTTCTCAGCAATACGCTCAAGTGTTGGGAATACCATTAGAAGACAATAAGCGTTTTGGTCGAAGTCGCATCACAAACAAAGAATGGCCCGGAACTCCTATCAGACGACCTTTTTTGGGCCCGAAAACAGAAATTACGGAGCTGAGCTTTGTAAACCTTGTAGCTCTTTGAGTTAGATTCAGTTTGAGCTTTGGTTTGGCTCAATCGGACTAACGGTTTTGAAGTTACACTCGTTTCCGTGAACACATGCAGAACCGGAAACTTGAACATTGGAAATCTAGAAACCGGATCAGATCGGATGGGCCGAGGACCCAATCCGAACGTATCTGGCACACTAGCTTGGCACAACTCACATTATCATTAGTCCGGAGCGGATCGGAAGGGAAAAACCCGATCTGCTTCACCCTCGAGCACACTGGCACATGAAGTCTTCGGATTGAAGACACTAACTCGGTTCGGATCGGAAGTCCGAACCGATCCCCCTGCACCTGCTCAGACGCAGCAACTTTGACCTGTTCTTCAGGCGTAACCGCCTCCTATTTATCCGGATTGGCTTACACCTGTCCTAGCACGATCTGAAGACCACTCTTCCACTATCTCCGAGATGGCCTCAGTGCACGCCACGTGCCCCTCCGATCCGATCCGATTCAGAGCACCTAGCTGCTTCTCTACACCTATAAATACACCAGGAGATGGTCATTTCAAGGGACTTTTGGAACTCTAACTCTTCATGGCTTCCTCTATGGTTCTTCGCAAGGCTATTGCATAACCTAGAAGTCGAATTCCACATTACAACACGAGGATTTCGTGTATAATCTTCCTTTTAATCTCCTCTCCTTCATTGTAAACACGAGGATTTCGCGTATAAACTGCAAACAAACAACATTGTAATAGCTTCTTAGGATTTAAGAAACTATAAAGTGGACGTAGGCTTGGTTTGAGACGAACCACTATAAAAGTCTCATGTGTCTCCTCTTTATTTTACTGCTTTTTCTGCATTGATCTGTGATTGTGAGGTTTTCACATAACATTTGGGTGTTAGGCCCAAATTACGGTCAAACATTTTGGCGTGCCAGGAAGGGGGCACACGATACAACTTCTTCTACTTGCTTGAAAGGAAGTGTATTTATTGGCTATTGGATTAATGGCCAAACGAAAACTTCCCCGTCCGGAGGATGAAGACACGAGAAACGAGGCAAGTCAGGGAGCCTCCTCTCATGAAAATCCATCGGCATACTTAACCAGAGAAGAGATGGATGGCGTTCTTGCTGAATTGAGAACTCAAATGGCAAGGCAAGATGATATCCTTAGGAAGCAGCAGGAGATAATCGATGGTTTCTTCGCTCGGATGGAAGGAAGGCCGAGTGGAAACAATCAACACACTGGAAATGAAGCAGCACGGTTCAGAACTGCGTCAGAATTAGCCCCGGCTGGGGCAGCAGAATGGATCGGTTCGGTACATCCGATCCGAATAGCAGCAACCTCAAATTTGAATGAGCTCGGGGGCACCCTTCCTCAACAACGTGCGGCTCCAACACTTAGTGTTTCGGATGGAAACGTGGCTAGGAACAAAGGCCAAGCTCGGCCAAACTCCGCTCTGGTTCTGATGGACACTCAATCACCAACTTTAGCTCAACATCAATAGGAAGCAGCTCGGAGCAGAGAGCCAGCACCGGTTCGGTTCGGAACCTAAGACCCGATGACCACCGATCCGAACCGGATCACACTCCATGCTCCCCATACTTTTCCAAACCCTTCTGGACACAACGCTGGGGGCACTACTTCTGATCTTAGCAGCTTGCAACAGCTTTTTGAGGGCGACCGGCTCGCCAATCTCATTCAACGCCTCTCCAGAGGTCGCACTTATCATAGTGACATGGATGATGTCAATCACAATCCGTTTACACAATAAATCAGGAATTCTCGCAATCCCCTAGATTTCAAACTTCCAGTTCTGGAACCTTACAACGGCAGGACAGATCCTACCGTGCACCTGATGCGATACAAAAGGCATATGGAAGTTAAATCGGCGTCAGAAAACGTCATGGAAAAATGCTTCCCTCTCTTCTTGACTGATATAGCTGTTATGTGGATTCGGCAGCTAGAATCTGAATCGATCAATAGGTGGAACATTTTGGTCGCTCGCTTCATTGAACAGTTTCGGGTCCACATCGCTCGACCCAAAAATGTAATGTCACTAACTACAATCAAGCAGAGGCCCAGAGAAACTCTACGCTCATTTTTGGAACGGTTCAACGTTGCAGCAGCATCAGTTGATCGGCCTGAGCCATCTATGGTATTGATGGCGGCAGTATCCGTCGTTCTGGACAACTCGGAGTTCAAAAAATCCTTATACCGAGACCCACCAAGGAATCTCAGCGAATTCTACCTTGGATCGAATAGGTTTCTACGTGAAGAAGACGCGACGTCCGAAAAGAAAATTCTCGATGTTAACATGCTCAAAGACGGAGAACTGATTCTGATAAAGGCAAAAGAAAAGCTGCCGTTAAAAATGACCGCAACGCTCAGCCCCGGAGAGGGCCCAAATATGAAAAGTACACAGAGCTCAATTCGTCACTAACCGACATCTACGTGAACACAAACGGTGATATCTCCTACCCAAAGCCTCCCAGGAGAGGGCCTTCGCCAAGAGAACGCGATTCTGGGAAATACTACATGTTTCACGATATGGACGGTCATGACACAAATGACTGTAGACACTTGCGAGATCTGATTAAGGAACGGGTTAGACGTAGAGAGCTACCCGAGTATGTGAAACAACCAACGGCGCCAGCACCTGTGCTACCACCATCTGCTCCCCGGAGAGGGAATGACCCTGGATCGAGCTCTCACGGGCTCATCATCAACTGATCTAGATGAGATCAGCTCGGATTTTTTGCATTTCTTAGAATTTAAGATATGTCTCTTTGCTTTCTTTAGGTTTTCCGATTGGCTAAATCGGAGTACACACGTTCGGGGTTAGGATTTAGCTCCAAAGTGTGCGCTGCACTCGATAACAAACCAATCAGGATTTTCTTTGGTTTTTTACTTTGAGTTGAATAAGGAAGGACTTTCCGAGCATGGGTTATGTTTGGCATATTTAAGTATCTTGTCAGGTTATGGGAGGATTCTCAATCTCAACTAATGTATGGCTTATACTTATCTCGGACCTCTAGGCATGGATTGTGCCTAGGGACAGACTGTCTTGTCAGGTTTTGGCAAGTATAGCTCTATCCCGACATGAGTATGGATTGTACTCACTAGGATTCTTAAGTATGGATTATACTCTGGAACAGCTTATTGTTTTTCCAGGATTTGGCAAAGGAACTCAACAAAACTCGAGTATGGCTTATGCTTAGATTGAACTTCCTGGTATGGCTTATACTTGGAAGGTTAGGTCCCTCGTCAGGTTTTGGTAGGATGATTCGAACGTCCCTCGAGTATGGTTTATGCTCAAACAAATGCCCAAGCATGGTTTATGGTCGAAAGTGTAATCAATTTTGTCAGGTTTTGACATACCTGTTTGCTTTCTCTTCTTTGTAGGTATGGATTATACTTGCAGCTGGCAGGCCCGGCGTGGCCTTGGATTATCCAGAACACGTCTTCCTTCAACCAACAAGATATGTTCTGGGGGGCAAAATGTTGACCCGCTTTTTAGTCAAAGCAGTCACACATGGAATCTCTTCTCAGCAATACGCTCAAGTGTTGGGAATACCGTTAGAAGACAGCAAGCGATTTGGTCGAAGTCACATCAAAAACAAAGAATGGCCCGGAACTCCTATCAGCCAACCTTTTTTGGGCCCGAAATCAGCAGTTACGGAGCAAAGCTCTATAATTGTTGTAGCTCTCTGAATTAGCTTCAGTTTGAGCTTTGGTTTGCCTCAATCGGACTTACGGTTTTTAAGTTACACTCGTTTCCGTGAACACATGCAGAACCGGAAACTTGAACATTGGAAATCTAGATACCGGATCGGATCGGATGGGCGGAGGACCCGATCCGAACGTATCTGGCACACTAGCTTGGCACAACTCCCATTATCATCAGTCCGGACTGGATCGGAAGGGGCAAACCCGATCCGCTTCACCTTCGAGCACACTGGCACATGAAGTCTTCGGATTGAAGACACCAACTCGGTTCGGATCGGAAGTCCGAACCGACCCCCCTACACCTGCTCAGACGCAGCAACTTTGACTTGTTCTTCAGTCGTAACCGCCTCCTATTTATCTGGATAGGCTTACACCTGTCTTAGCACAATCTGAAGACCACTCTTCCACTATCTCTGAGATGGCCTCAGTGCACGCCACGTGCCCCTCCGATCCGATCCGATTCAGAGCACCTAGCTATTTTTCTACACCTATAAATACACCAGGAGATGGTCATTTCAAGGGACTTTTGGAACTCTAACTCTTCATGGCTTCCTCTATGGTTCTTCGCAAGGCTATTGCATAACCTAGAAGTCGAATTCCACATTACAACACGAGGATTTGGTTTATAATCTTCCCTTTAATCTACTCTCCTTCATTGTAAACACGAGGATTTCGTGTGTAAACTGCAAACAAATAGCATTGTAATAGCTTCTTAGGATTTAAGAAACTATAAAGTGGACGTAGGCTTGGTTTGAGCCGAACCACTAGAAAAATCTCGTGTGTCTCCTCTTTATTTTTCTGCTTTTTCTGCATTGATCTGTGATTGTGAGGTTTTCACATAGCATTTGGGAGTTAGGCCCAAATTTCGGTCAAACATTTTGGCGCGCCAGGAAGGGCGCACACGATACAACTTCTTCTGCTAGCTTGAAAGGAAGCGGATTTATTGGCTATTGGATTAATGGCCAAACGAAAAACTTCCCCGTCCGGAGGATGAAGACACGAGAAACGAGGAAAGTCAGGGAGCCTCCTCTCATGAAAATCCATCGGCATACTTAACCAGAAAAGAGATGGATGGCGTTCTTGCTGAATTGAGAACTCAAATGGCAAGGCAAGATGATCTCCTTAGGAACCAGCAAGAGATGATCGATGGATTCTTCACCCAGATGGAAGGAAGGCCGACTGGAAACAATCAGCACACTGGAAACGAAGCTGCACGGATCGGAACTGCGTCAGAATTAGCCCCGGCTGGAGAAGCAGAATGGATCGGTTCGGTACATCCAATCCGAATAGCAGCAGCCTCAAACTTGAATGAGCTCGGGGGCACCCTTCCTCAACAACGTGCGGCTCCAACACTTAGTGTTTCGGATGGAAACGTGGCTAGGAACACAGGCCAAGCTCGGCCAAACTCCGCTCTGGTTCGGATGGACACTCAGTCACCAACTTTAGCTCAACATCAACAGGAAGCATCTCGGAGTAGAGAGCCAGCACCGGTTCGGTTTGGAACCTACGACCCGATGACCACCGATCCGAACCGGATCACACTCCATGCTCCCCATACTTTTCCAAACCCTTCTGGACACAACGCTGGGGGCACTACTTCTGATCTTAGCAGCTTGCAACAGCTTTTTGAGGGCGACCGACTCGCCAATCTCATTCAACGCCTCTCCAGAGGTCGCACTTATCATAGTGACATGGATGATGTCAATCACAATCCGTTCACACAAGAAATCAGGATTTCTCGCAATCCCCCAGATTTCAAACTTACAGTTCTGGAACCTTACAACGGTAGGACTGATCCTACCGTGCACCTGATGCAATACAAAAGACATATGAAAGTTCAATCGGCGTCAGAAAACGTCTTGGCAAAATGCTTCCCTCTCTTCTTGACTGATATAGCTGCTATGTGGATTCGGCAGCTAGATTCTGAATCGATCAGCAGCTGGAACATGTTGGTCGCTCGCTTCATTGAACAGTTTCGAGTCCACATCGCTCGACCCAAAAATGTAATGTCACTAACTACAATCAAGGAGAGGCCCAGAGAAACTCTGCGCTCATTTTTGGAATGGTTCAACGTTGTAGCAGCATCAGTTGATCGGCCTGAGCCATCAATGGTATTGATGGCCGCAGTATCTGGCGTTCTGGACAACTCGGAGTTCAAAAAATCCTTATACCGAGACCCACCAAGGAATCTCAGCGAATTCTACCTTGATTCGGATAGGTTTCTACGTGAAGAAGACGCGAAGTCCGAAAAGAAAATTCTCGATGTTAACATGCTCAAAGACGGAGAACCGTCTAATTCTGATAATGGCAAAAGAAAAGTTGCCGTCAAGAATGACTGCAATGCTCAGCCCCGTAGAGGGCCCAAATATGAAAAGTACACAGAGCTCAATTCGTCACTAACCGACATCTACGTGAACACAAACGGTGATATCTCCTACCCAAAGCCTCCCAGGAGGGAGCCATTGCAAAGAGAACGCGATTCTGGGAAATACTGCATGTTTCACGATATGGATGGTCATGACACAAATGACTGTAGACACTTGAGAGATCTGATTGAGGAATGGGTCAGACGTGGAGAGCTGCCCGAGTATGTGAAACAACCAACGGCGCCATCACCTGTGCTACCACCATCTGCTCCCCGGAGAGGGAATGACCCTGGATCGAGCTCTCACGGGCTCATCATCATCTGATCTAGATGAGATCAGCCTGGATTTTCTTCATTTCTTAGAATTTAAGATATGTCTCTTTGCTTTCTTTAGGTTTTCCAATTGGCTAAATCGGAGTACACACGTTTGGGGTTAGGATTTAGCTCCAAAGCATGCGCTGCACTCGATAACAAACCAATCAGGATTTGCTTTGGTTTTGTACTTTGAATTGAATAAGGAAGGACTTTCCGAGCATGGATTATGTAAGGCATATTTAAGTATCTTGTCAGGTTGTGGCAGGATTCTCAATCCCAACTAAAGTATGGCTTATACTTATCTCGGACCCCTAGGCATGGATTATGCCTAGGGACAGACTGTCTTGTCAGGTTTCGGCAAGTATAGCTCTATCTCGACATGAGTATGGATTGTACTGACTAGGATTCTTAAGTATGGATTATACTCTGGAACGACTTATTGTTTTGCCAGGATTTTGCAAAGGAACTCAACAAAACTCGAGTATGGCTTATGCTCAGTTTGAACTTCCTGGTATGGCTTATACCTGGAAGGTTAGGTCCCGCGTCAAGTTTTGGCAGGATGGTTCGAACGTCCCTCAAGTATGGTTTATGCTCAAATAAACCCAAGCATGGTTTATGCTCGAAAGTGTAATCAATTTTGTCAGGTTTTGACATACCTGTTTGCTTTCTCTTCTTTGAAGGTATGGATTATACTTGCAGCTAGCAGGCCCGGCGTGGCCTTGGATTATCCAGAACACATCTTCCTTCAACCAACAAGATATGTTCTGGGTGGAAAAATGTTGACCCGCTTTTTAGTCAAAGCAGTCACACATGGAATCTCTTCTCAGTAATACGCTCAAGTGTTGGGAATACCGTTAGAAGACAGCTAGCGATTTGGTCGAAGTCGCATCAAAAACAAAGAATGGCCCGGAACTCCTATCAGACGACCTTTTTTGGGCCCGAAATCAGTAGTTACGGAGCAAAGCTCTGTAACACTTGTAGCTCTCTGAATTAGCTTTAGTTTGACCTTTGGTTTTGCTCAATCGTACTTACGGTTTTGAAGTTACGCTCGTTTCCGTGAACACATGCAGAACCAGAAACTTGAGCATTGGAAATCTAGAAACCGGATCAGATCGGATGGGCGGAGGACCCAATCAGAACGTATCTGGCACACTAGCTTGGCACAGCTCCCATTATCATCAGTCCGGACCGGTTCGAAAGGGGCAAACCCGATCCGCTTCACCTACGAGCACACTGGCACATGAAGTCTTCGGATTGAAGACACCAACTCGGTTCGGATCGGAAGTCTGAACCGACCCCCCTGCACCTACTATGACGCAACAGCTTTGATCTGTTCTTCAGGCGTAACCGCCTCCTATTTATCTGGATCGGGTTACACCTGTCCTAGCACGATCCGAAGACCACTCTTCCACTATCTCCGAGATGTCCTCAGTGCATGCCACGTGCCCCTCCGAGCCGATCCAATTTAGAGCACCTAGCTGCTTCTCTAAACCTATAAATACACCAGGAGATGGTCATTTCAAGGTACTTTTGGAACTCTAACTCTTCGTGGCTTCCTCTATGGTTCTTCACAAGGCTATTGCATAACCTAGAATTCGAATTCCACATTACAACAAGAGGATTTCGTGTATAATTTTCCCTTTAATCTCCTCTCCTTCATTGTAAACACGAGGATTTCGCGTATAAACTGCAAACAAACAGCATTGTAATTGCTTCTTAGGATTTAAGAAACTATAAAGTGGACGTTGGCTTGGTTTGAGTCGAACCACTATAAAAATCTCGTGTGACTCCTTTTTATTTTACTGCTTTTTCTACATTGATCTGTGATTGTGAGGTTTTCACATAACAATTGGGTGTTAGGCCCAAATTTCGGTTTAACATTTTGGTGCGCCAGGAAGGGGGCACACGATACAACTTCTCATACTAGCTTGAAAGGAAGCGGATTTATTGGCTATTGAATTAATGGCCAAACGAAAACTTCCCCGTCCTGAGGATGAAGGCACGAGAAACAAGGCAAGTCAGGGAGCCTCCTCTCATGAAAATCCATCGACATACTTAACCAGAGAAGAGATGGATGGCGTTCTTGCTGAATTGAGAACTCAAATGGCAAGGCAAGATGATCTCCTTAGGAAGCAGCTGGAGATGATCGATGGATTCTTCGCTCGGATTGAAGGAAGGCCGAGTGAAACAATCAGCACACTAGAAACGAAGCTGCACGGATCAGAACTGCATCAGAATTAGCCCCAGCTGGAGCAGCAGAACGGATCGGTTCGGTACATACGTTCCGAACAACAGCAACCTCAAATTTAAATGAGCTCGGGGGCACCCTTCCTCAACAATGTGCGGCTCTAACACTTAGTGTTTCGGATGGAAACATGGCTAGGAACATAGGCCAAGCTCGGCCAACTCCGCTTCGGTTTGGATGGACACTCAGTCACCAACTGTAGCTCAACATCAACAGGAAGCAACTCGGAGCAGAGAGCCAGCACCGGTTCGGTTCGGAACCTATGACCCGATGACCACCAATCCGAAACGGATCACAATCCATGCTCCCCATACTTTTCCAAACACTTCTGGACACAACCCTGGGGGCACTACTTCTGATATTAGCTGCTAGCAACAGCTTTTTAAGGGCGACCGGCTCGCCAATCTCATTCAACGCCTCTCCAGAGGTCGCACTTATCATAGTGACATGGATGATGTCAATCACAATCCGTTCACACAAGAAATCAGGAATTCTTGCAATCCCCCAGATTTCAAACATCCAGTTCTGGAACCTTACAACGGCTGGACAGATCCTACCGTGCACCTGATGCGATACAAAAGGCATATGGAAGTTCAATCGGCATTAGAAAACGTCATGGAAAAATGATTCCCTCTCTTCTTGACTGATATAGCTGCTATGTGGATTCGGCAGCTAGAATCTGAATCGATCAACAGCTGGAACATGTTGGTCACTCGCTTCATTGAACAGTTTCGGGTCCACATCGCTCGACCCAAAAATGTAATGTCACTAACTACAATCAAGCAGAGGCCCAGAGAAACTCTGCGCTCATTTTTGGGACGGTTCAACGTTGCAGCAGTATTAGTTGATCGGCCTGAGGCATCTATGGTATTGATGGCGGCAGTATCCGGTGTTGTGGACAACTCAGAGTCCAAAAAATCCTTATACCGAGATCCACCAAGGAATCTCAGTGAATTCTACCTTTAATCGGATAGGTTTCTACGTAAAGAAGACGCGGCGTCCGAAAAGAAAATTCTCGATGTTAACATGCTCAAAGACAAAGAACCGTCTGATTCTGATAAAGGCAAAAGAAAAGCTGCCGTCAAGAATGACCGCAACGCTCTGCCCCGGAGAGGGCCCAAATTTGAAAAGTACACAGAGCTCAATTCGTCACTAACCGACATCTACGTGAACACAAACGGTGATAGCTCCTATCCAAAGCCTCCCAGGAGGGAGCCATCGCAAAGAGAACGCGATTCTGGGAAATACTACATGTTTCACGATATGGATGGTCATGACACAAATGACTGTAAACACTTGCGAGATCTGATTGAGGAACGGGTTAGACGTGGAGAGCTACCCGAGTATTTGAAACAACCAACGGTGCCAGCACCTGTGCTACCACCATCTGCTCCCCGGAGAGGGAATGACCCTGGATCGAGCTCTCACGGGCTCATCATCAACTGATCTAGATGAGATCAGCCTGGATTTTCTGCATTTCTTAGAATTTAAGATATGTCTCTTTGCTTTCTTTAGGTTTTCCGATTGGCTAAATCGAAGTAAACACGTTCGGGGTTAGGATTTAGCTCCAAAGCGTGCACTGCACTCGATAACAAACCAATCAGGATTTGCTTTGGTTTTGTACTTTGAATTGAATAAGGAAGGACTTTCCGAGCATGGATTATGTTAGGCACATTTAAGTATCTTGTCAGGTTGTGGCACGATTCTCAATCTCAACTAAAGTATGGCTTATACTTATCTCGGACCCCTAGGCATGGATTATGCCTAGGGACAGACTGTCTTGTCAGGTTTTGGCAAGTATAGCTCTATCCCGACATGAGTATGGATTGTACTCACTAGGATTCTTAAGTATGGATTATACTCTGGAACGGCTTATTGTTTTGTCAGGGTTTGGCAAAGGAACTCAACAAAACTCGAGTATGGCTTATGCTCAGTTTGAACTTCCTGTTATGGCGTATATCTGGAAGGTTAGGTCCCTCGTCAGGTTTTGGCAGGATGATTCGAACGTCCCTCGAGTATGGTTTAAGCTCAAACAAATGCCCAAGCATGGTTTATGCTCGTAAGTGTAATCAATTTTGTTAGGTTTTGACATACCTGTTTGCTTTCTCTTCTTCGTAGGTATGGATTATACTTGCAGCTGGCAGGCCTGGCGTGGCCTTGGATTATCCAGAACACATCTTCCTTCAACCAACAAGATATGTTCTGGGGGGAAAAATGTTGATCCGCTTTTTAGTCAAAGCAGTCACACATGGAATCTCTTCTCAACAATACGCTCAAGTGTTGGGAATACCGTTAGAAGACAGCAAGCGATTTTGTCGAGGTCGCATCACAAACAAAGAATGGCCCGGAACTCCTATCAGACGACCTTTTTTGGGCCCGAAATCAGCAGTTACGGAGCTGAGCTCCTTAACTCTTGTAGCTCTCTGAATTAGATTCAGTTTGAGCTTTGATGTGGCTCAATCGGACTTATGGTTTGGAAGTTACGCTCGTTTCCGTGAACACATGCAGAACCGGAAAATTGAACATTGGAAGTCTAGAAACCGGATCGGATGGGTGGAGGACCCGATCCGAACGTATCTGGCACACTAGCTTGGCACAACTCCCATTCTCATCAGTCCAGACCAGATTGGAAGGGGCAAACCCGATCCGCTTCACCTTTGAGCACACTGGCACATGAAGTCTTCGGATTGAAGACACCAACTCGGTTCGGATCGGAAGTTCGAACCGACCCCCCTGCACCTGCTCAGATGCAACAGCTTTGATCTGTTCTTCAGGCATAACCGCCTCCTATTTATCTGGATCGGCTTACACCTGTCCTAGCACGATTTGAAGACCACTCTTCCACTATCTACGAGATGGCTTCAGTGCACGCCACGTGCCCCTCCAATCCGATCCGATTCAGAGCACCTAGCTGCTTTTCTACACCTATAAATACACCAGGAGATGGTCATTTCAATGGACTTTTGGAACTCTAACTCTGCATGGCTTCCTCTATGGTTCTTCGCAAGGCTATTGCATAACCTAGAAGTCGAATTCCACATTACAACATGAGGATTTCATGTACAATCTTCCCTTTAATCTCCTCTCTTTCATTGTAAACACGAGGATTTCGTGTATAAACTGCAAACAAACAGCATTGTAATAGCTTCTTAGGATTTAGGAAACTATAAAGTGGACGCAGGCTTGGTTTGAGCCGAACCACTAAAAAATCTCGTGTGTCTCCTTTTTATTTTACTGCTTTTTCTGCATTGATCTGTGATTGTGAGGTTTTCACATAGCATTTGGGTGTTAGGCCCAAATTTCGGTCTAACAATACCCAGGAAGCCATTCAACTCAACTAATTTCCAGTCAGTTTCTAATTTCAGTAGTTCAATTTAGATTCCTAATTCAAACCTCAAATTCCTTTATAATATTTTATTTGCAAAATATTTACTTTAATCTATTTTTCACATAGAATGCGAATAATATTTCTCTATATAATCAAAACAACTTGATTTCTTATTTAAAAACAATATCTCAAACCCAAATTCTATTTATATTTTTATTTGTAGAATTATTGATACAAATCTACTTTTTATTTCTAGCACTAAAATCTCATTTATAATTTCCTTTATATAATTCTATATATTCTATATAAATCCTTTTATATAATTCTACTTATTTTATATAAATCCTTTTCACTTCAACAAAATGACCCTATTACAACGGTGGAACACCGTTGAAATATACATTTTACAACGGTGGACTAACCGTCGTGTATTAAGAAGTTGTAAAAGACTAAAATCTTTTACAACTTTTCTACACCGTTACAACACCGTTGTAATATGTATATTTTACAACTTTTTTACACCATTGTAATAAAATTTATTACAACAGTTACTAATCGTTGTAATAATATCTACTACAAATGTTATGCACCGTTGTGATTGACATTTGGGTTTTAAAAAAATAGACAACTTTTGAAACTGAAAAGAACAATACACTAAACATAGCAATACTCCATAAGCAAATCAGATATTACAGTTATTTGCAAACTAATTTATTGAAATACTCAAATATTCAGCATTACAAACAATAAGTTTTAGACAACATTTCGTGCATTATTATATACTTGACCGTTACAAAGCAACTTAGTACAAGCACAAGTTATCCACACAAAAATGCATATCCTACGGGAGTACACTAGTCGAAGACAATAAAATCTTTACGCCATTTATCTTTTTGGTGCAAGTTCACTGCAGTGATCAAACCTGTTGCATAAGAATATGTCTGTTGTTAGAAAAAAGAATAAAAAGTGTTTGATCTGCAGTGTGCCAACTAAGTAAAACAGTTATAAGGGCATAATAGAATTATTCCTTTACTGTTAACTTTACAATAAGAAGTGTTGGAGCATCTTCAACATCAGACTGATAATATAACAAACTTAAAATCCTATTATGTAACAATTGTCAAAGTTTATGATACAAGACTCTAGTTTCCACACCTATCACCATCAGATGAATGTTTTATTTCAAGAAAATTAACCTCAAGAAATATTGCACCAGATATCATATGATGAGACTTAAACTGTAGGCAAATCGAAGTGTGCCGCCCATCATTGACAAAATTCCAGACAATTTGAGCAAGAGCATTTTGAACAAAATTGAATTTCTTTTTTGATTCAACATGGGGGCCTATATAGATGTTGCACATTAAGATCAAAACCTAGCATAAAGTAAGATTAGTTTTTTTATTGTTCACTACACTTTCCCAAGTTTAATTCTCTGGATAGCAGCACAATTATTTTTGTAATATGACATCCCTGACTGTTCAAGGAGTTTCCTCAACCTTACCCACCAAAAACATGGCAAACATGGCTACAGTTTTGAGTAAAAAAAGAATAATTTTGTTTTTAACAAAGCTCTGATTCACTTATAGAATCAAATGCAGTGAAACCTTAGAGGTATAAAAAATTATAAAATATATTTGAAGATGAGAAATTTAGGACGGTGATGAGGTTCAACACTATCTCTACTTTTTAACCATGCCTCCATATTGCACATTTCCAGGGAAATTTTGAACCCAATGAACTGTAGTGTGCCAACTTATTGCAACACCCTCGAAAAAAATTTGTGTTCCCATCTAAACGGTCTCCTTTGTTTTGACAGCGGTCGGGTTCAGCGAACCCAACCATTGCCTTGAAAGCTCTCGGGATCCGAAACATTAATCGAGGGGACCTTAAGGAAACCCAAATTACTAAGGGTGATTGTAACACCCTGTGTATTCTATAACAGCGAAATTCACAAATTAAAGTATAATTAATTTCAAATCAAAGAATTAAGGGGAACGGGATATGCCATTGCGTTCGTCTCGGAATTCTACTTGGGATAAAGTCCGAGTTTGCGTAAAACGGACTCCGTATGAGGAAGATATGGCCTCCGGAAGTTTCAGAATTCAGTTTAAAATTCAAACAGACCAAAACAGCTTAGAAAACAAATTTAAAATTCAAAAATCAGGCCGGATTGGCCAGGGCGGGAATTTTCCCGCCCAAGACACCCAGGTCAACTGGGTAGTCGACCTGGGCTACCCAGGTCGACTGGGTAGTCGACCTGGGGCACCCAGGTCGACTACATAGTCGACCTGGGGGTCGACTAGGGGGTCGACCTGGCCCCTGAGCCAGGTCAAACCCAGCCCCCCCTGGCTGGCCTGGTCTGTGTTTGGTCGATTTTCTGAGCCTTGCCTTGTCATTAGGGCTAGGTGTCATCTCCTGGTTGGTCACTCCTTCAAACGAACGGCTATTATTAAACCAAGCTCCATCGACGGTCCTAATCAACTCATAAACTCTATAAAAAGGACCTAAGACTCACCCTAATTCATACAAACAAAAATGGAGATGAGACCGTCATGCTGCTGAGGAAAGACTAGGAATAGCCGTTAGGAATTGAGAGGCAATTAGGAGATAATTCGAAAGCTTAAAGCAACGTCAATTAAATCAAAACAACGCCTACAACAAAGGATAGCATCTCCAAATTCAGAATTCAGATTCCTGAATTGAAGATTCGTCATACGTTGTAAGTAGAGTGCTATTCCGATGTGAATAAATAATTGTGTTTTGATTTGTGTAAAGTGAGAAATGGAATTGTGGCGATAATAATCTATATTTGTATGTTGCTTTGATTCTAAACGATTTGGAAATGTTGTGGGATACGATTGGATATTCGCAAGTATGTGATTTATGTTGGAAGATAACAACCATATGTTGTGTATTTTATTTGGGATTCATACAAGTATATGATTCACTATTATGCCAATATAATGTACATACTTTTATGATCACTTTTAGTGTAATTGGATTCAACTAAGTACTATGGTTTATATGAATCTATGTTGGAATTGGTATCGTAATTCAAGTATAAAATCATACTTTTGTATTAGAGACAAAAGTAAGCATCTTTATGAACATGACTAAACTATGTTTGGTGTTATGCCTAGTTGAAACCATGTTTTAGTCCTATGTTGTTATAAAAATCATATGGTGATATATGTAACACATAAATTAAGTTAGATTTACATTCCAATTGCAAGTTTACATGAATAGATTAATAACCATGATTCATGTTTAGGTATGTTTATGTTATGATCATATGAATATAATGATTCATGTTTAAGTATGTTTATGCCATGATTATATGCTATTACCATGCAAGTTCACATATGCCTAATTCATGTTAATTAGATCGTTATGTTGCAAGTTCATACGTTCACACTCCCATTTTTAAGTCACTTAGAATATATAAACACCATGTTATAAGCCTCCTTTTTTTCATGTGGCTAAGTTGGGTTTAAATGTTAAACCCAGCATATTTTATATTTTAGTGAACGTATAAGACGGGGGTAATGACGATGGGGTTAAAACATAGAACATATGTGTGGCATGTTTGACGCATGCCAACAACCTTGAAAAACAATTAAGTGGTATAAATTAATCTTACCCAATAAAGATGAATTTGAATAATGGGCCGCAAATATTTACATATAAAAAGGAAAGAGACAAAATATGTAAAGGTAGAAAATACGATGTGTTTAACCCGAGGTTAGATTGAGTTGTGATGTAAACCTGCCCGGAACCGCCCGGCTGTCCAGTAGTCACAACAATACCTATCCAATGTGGGTGGTTAAACACGGAGCCCAATAAGGACCCGAGGTTAGACTGAGTTGTGGCGTAAGACTGCCCGGACCCAACCGGCAACAGGCAGCCACAACAATATCTGTCTAATGTGAGAGGTCGAGGCTTTAATAAGACAATTAAGGCTGAGTCAGGATTGATAGGATTAAGTAAATTATATTAATACTTAATCAAAATGGAACATGCTAAACTATACAGACTGATTGGAGGTTAGGTTTACAAAACACTTAACCAACTTAGCATGTTGGCTAGAAATAGAAAACCTAGTAGCGGGGGACCCTTTTCAGCAGTAACCCTACAAGGTGTATTAGGATACCCTGAACTAGGCAGGGTGGGGCACGATTACTGGGCTGACTGTAAGAGGTCAAATCGACGGCGGTGGTGCAGCAGTGTAGGTTCTAACGGGGTGCGGGCGTGCACACACTCGGTCGCAGAAAAATAAGGCACCGGGCACCAGTAGCATACCTGTGCATTCTAGGATTGTGTCGGGTCGCCACCATGGGACTTGATACACCCCATGTTGGGACCAACATAGGTAACTACAACATCGGGGGTCGTAAGACACATGTAACTATGCGAGTAGGAGCCCATCATTAGAAACGAATCACTTCACCCTAATTATGGGGTGCCTGTTGGGAACTAGTTTATATGGATGCAGAGATTAATATGGGGTACGATAAGTACATTCGACTCTAGACAACTTAACCTAGTTTATAGTACTTTTCCCATTTCCAGTTATACTTATCATGCCCAGTCCTTTATTCATAGACTGAATAGTCCTAGACTTACTCAGGCATTATGTCTGACTCTACTTTTCTTTCGTCTTCTTTTCTTTCGTTACCCCCCCCCCCCAGGTCCACAGGGAGGGAATACCGCAACTTGACCAGTTTTCACATCCAGCTTGAAGAGAAAGAATGTATTACTTGGATCTTTTTCGTTTGGACTATGACTTTGGACAGCAATTATGGGACTTATGCAGTTTATTTATGTTTTTATGCTTCTTTAAATAATGTAATCAAGACAGTTATGGAAGTGTTATTTTTTGGAAGTATTGTAAGACAAATTATGACATGGTTTGTGTAACATGTATTTTGTTGAAATAAAAATTGCTGTTGTTTTCCGCTGTTCAAAAATATGTGTTCTCATATCTGTCTTGTGTATCTGTGACTTATACTTATAAACCTCCACCAAAATTAGGTCACTCTCGATGAGAGTGACCCTAACGGAGGTGGGGTGTTTCAGTGATATACACAAAATGAGTTTTGTTGACTGTTGAACAAGGAAAAGAGGGTAGGGATACGATAGCATAGAAAGTAATAAATTAAAACCATCATAAGAAATTCCAAATTCTGTATGTATACATATACATTATACACATACACAAACAATACATAAATACACATGCATCATAAGAAATTCAAATGTCTCCATCCCCCCTTTATAGCTAAAGTGCATGATGCCAAAACTACATATAGGTGATGACATCATTTCAAAATGTTTGATGTGGGGTTTGCCAAAGACATCTTTTCTTCTTAAAAAAGTTGTTCCTCTTAATAAAGTCATTATACATCAGAATAGATAAATGTGCATTGTATAGATAAAGGAACGGACATACTAATTTCACTTTGCATCAAAGAACATGACACGTATCAGCTAGTGAAGAAATCCTGGCCTGCACAACACAGTAAACTCTTTAAAAACTCGTTATACATCACGCATGTGCTTAATTCTGCTTTTACTTTCAAACAAGTTGAGATGGAACTGGAATTCAAAACCATACCAATAGCACTACTACTGCCACATACCAATTGCAGTTTGTCTCAAATTACAACGACATTCGAAAAAAGTGAAGAAGCATTTGATCGAGCATCTCCGCTATATCAACAAGGCTCACCGCTCATGGTTTATCCTTGAGCATGTTCAACTTACAAGTGTACAAATACTCTTCTGTAACCGCTGCAATGATGCCGATCTCCATCAAACAACAAGTGTCCAGATCGATACTACAAGTTGGAGAAATAATAAACTGCACTTTAAAAAAAATGTGTCAAAAGGTCAATACCTGCTGCATGTGGAAGTGGTCTGAGATAACGCGGACAAGCTTGAGGAAGTTCCAATTACGATCTGGAATGCCTGCGCTGGACTTCTAGTTGAGGCTCACGTTCACTACTGTCTTCATACGCGCCATCATCAAGCAATCGATCTCAGTCCAAAACCTTCATCGGCAACTTCATCAGCCTAGTTGATCAACACCAAAAGCGTCGCAAGCCGACATAGATCTGAAGGACGAAGTGCTCATAGTGAACTTCGATTCGAAGTAGATCCGCTTTGATTCGAAGTAGATCCACTTTGATCTAGATCTGCGTTAATTGGAAAGCGATTTAAGATTTAGAAAGGAGGTCGTCAAATACAAAAGGAGATATTGATTTTTTTAGATTTGTCCAAAAGATTTTAATTTAGGGTATAGCAAAGGATGTCAAATTGAAAAGGCGGCCCGCCTTAATTTTCACGTTTCCCACCTAAATTTTGATTTAGAACGTGAGTTTCTAACCAAAATCTTGTTTTTCCACCTGAACTAGTTACTAATAAAATCCTAGATTTATAAAGGACCCGAGTTTCCATCTGAACTTATCATGTAAAATTTACTAATTATTACTTATAAAAAACTTAACATTAATTATTAAGAAACAATTACTAATTTTTTTGGCAAAGCATAATTACTATTTATTAATTATTCTTAAATATTAATATTGTTAGTTATTAAATATTATCGATTGTTAATTTCTAATAGGCCACTATTATAAAATTATAAAAAAGAACTGCTAAAAATAAGTTTGTACAATTTTCAAACAAAAACATTTTAATTATTAATTACCAAAAGTAAATGAATAAATATTAAATATTACTTCTTGATTATCACTTATTAATTATTAATATTAATGATTATTTCTTAATTATTAATGATTATTTCACATAATATAATATTATTAAATATTAATTACTTGTATTTAATAGTGAATTATGTAGGTTAATTATTAATTAAATTGTATATTCAATATTTATTTATCAATTACTGATTATTGATTATTAATCAAATAATTACTTATTTATCGATTACTTATTTAATATTTCAAATTAATTATTATTATTTAGTAGCCAAAATTGTTATTAGTTGCCAAAATTATATTTATTAAAACTGTTGAAACAGTTACTACAAATCAAATATTACTTATTAATAATAGTTATTATTTAACTTTTACTTATTTCTACTTAGATATAAACAATTAATAATTATTAAAAGCTTATAATGTATGTTACTAATTATTGATTAATAAGTAGTTAACATACATTAACTATTAAAAATAAATTACTACTTATTAAATATTAATTATTTAATAATAATTAATAAATATTATTGATTCCTTAGTTAATTATTAATTACAAAATATTAATATAATTAGTTTTTAAATATAGATATTATAAACATGAAGTTTGTAATAAGCATCTATTACAACTAACAAAATGAAAAGTTGTTAAAAATACGTTTATTACAACTTTAGGGAAATGACAGTTGTAAAAAACATTTATTACAACGGTGCTTTTACCACCGTTGTAAAAATAAAGTTGTAATATGGTGTTTTTGTTGTATTGTTTATATAATTCTATTCATTTTATATAAATCCTTTTATATAATTCTATTTATTTTATATGAATCCTTTTATATAATTCATAATTATATTTTCCAATATTTGTTTTCCAAATATTACCTTTTATAATATCCTATTTATTTCATATATAAATATTTCATTTTCAATGTTCACTTTGAAAATTTCCTTTTTACATTCCAGTATTTCATATGGTATTTCAAAATACCAAATAACATGACCAGTGTCATCATAATCAATCATAGATTTTATATCACATCATATATCACAATATATGAAAACAAACAGTAATATAATATTAAGGAATCCAGTTGGATCCCTCCAACCTGTTTCCCTGCATCCACAAATGTTAAACAATATAAATTACATCGATTTCATTTCAATATGAAATATTCTGATATATAGAATCAATATTTGATTAATGATTTATATATATGTATATATATATATATCATTATCTATAATTTCAACAAATAAATCAGCAATTCAAAACAATCAACACATAGCAATCAATCATCATTTATCAATATTAGAATATAAACTATACAGAGTTAGTAGGATTTACTCACATTGGTCGGCTTATCTTTAAATAATGGTAACCATCGGTTGATTCAGACAGACAATTTATTTCGTTATAAATTGTAACAAGCTCCAATTCACTCCCGGTCAGTTCCATTTCGTAGCCATCGTCCATACGATCCCAACGGATCTTGTTTCGTCAAATTATGATAATATATGACGAAGTTATACATTTTCTAAGTTTAAATAATATTTAGATTAAAAACAACTTAACTAAATTTTAATTGGACTTAAGCTTCTTTGCCGGCCCAACATCCCTCAACCCACTCACGTACAGGAACCCTTCTTCCTCTCCTTAACAAATACGCCTGCTCCTGTTCTCAAACACATCAATACCGACGTTTCAAGCTTCCATTGCCCCCCAATTCTTCAACAAACAATTAAACAAAAATCACCGCCGTGTTTCTCTTTCGATATACTCCATCTCCATACCCGAAACATGTAGCTCGACGCTATGATTTGATCTGCATTCGAACCCACAGTAGCTTTAGACAACAACTACTCGTTCATTACTCCGCCGTTCCCAAAATCGTTATCACCATTTTTCTCTTAAACAAATCTCTTTCTCCGCATATAAATAACCTCCTGTTCGATTCCACCCCGAGGATCGTGTTTGAAACAGTAATGGCATACTGTAGCTACAGGCGTCGGCCAAACTTAACACTGATTTCCTGTAGTAACCTGTAACTTCCCCGTGAAGGAAAGAGAGGATACTTTGAGAACAACACACAAAAGAACGCAGACAGAAGAACATTTCATTTCTTATTACAACAATTCCATCAGAATACAAGAATATAGAGAGTATGAATAAATATTACACTGAAAATATCAGAGATTTAAATTACATTACTGGAGTGGAAAAATAATATAATACTCAACTAAAAGTAATACACGGACACAGAGCTTTCCGAGTATCGTTCCAGCTGTAAATCAGGATCCTGTGAATATAAATCTGCAAAACCAAAACTACTAGCTGCCCGTGCGGAAAATAGGGGCACCCAGAGTTTAGGTTAAAACAATAAACTCTAGGTCATTCATGTGACTAGTGTGAGAACTAAAACAGTTATTAATCTTTATTTTAAAGTTAGGTAAATCAAGGGACCACGCCGTATAACACGGAACTGGTTTCCTCCCTAGAATTCCAGTGCATAAAACAACATCGCAATGCTAAATAGAGAAAAATGAAGCTATTATAAGACCCAGGTCCCATCACACAATGTAACGCAAGCCGGAGGATAGGGTTATTACCTTATAATAGCCAAGAATGCTTGATACGCTAAAAACAAATCATTTGATACTATTGTAAGTGCGTAGTGTATAAAACAATTTCAATCATAAGTATCAATCATAGAAGACATAGTATCCAATGCTACTATATCGCCATACTAGGTTCTACAATCAAAACCGCAAGGTCACGTATTTGGAAGTTGGATTTCCATCTGTGAACCGAGGCAAAAGATAGTCCTCTACCGAATTCGAGACTGTCTAGCCCCAGCCTCAGGACCCAGACACAGGTGAGCCCTTGGATCGTCAGGGCCGGTCCACCGATGTGGATTAAAATGCCTGAACACTGCGTTCCCCCACCCTTTGGGGCGTAAACGGCCAACAAATGACTCCATCGTCTCCACTTAGTCACCGATATATCTGAGGCGCCTCGCAACAGCAACAAACACATAAGTCAAACTCGTCAGGTCATGTAAAACCACTGACGCAATTTCTAGCTAGAAGGAAACGCATGCCCACCCTGATGTCCTCTCCCGTTTCTGGTTCACCACCGGGGTGTGAGGCTCACGAATCAACGTTACACAAAGCTATACCCCATAGGCGGTGCTTTGATCATCACCACAAGACTTTGCTTTTCAATAGAAGCCTTGATCAATTGCCACTTAGGCATGCCACACAGGCAATTCACTCCATGCGTTTGATATCCATCAATATATAACCTTTGAGCTCGTACGTCTCAGAGAAGGGCTTTAAGCAAGAGAATAAATTCTCCACCGCCAAACAGATATATATTTAATAGAAATCAATCACACAGAATAAAATCCAATGTCAGACACACTGTCCATTTACAAGTTCGTTCTGGGTCTGAACGAAACCGGGAGGCACCTAGTACCCTGCATATCCATCGATCTCCAAGTACGTCTGGACGATCACTAACTAATTCCCTCCTCTTGGGTGTACGGCCCAATCAAGATCATCAGTAATCGCCTAAACGAAGTGAAGACCTCCGGTCTTCAACCACCGTCTTCATCTTTGACTTATCGTCGTATCAGTTATTCAGAATGGGATAAACCTGGTCTTTCCGAATAACTCGCGTATATAATAAACAACTGTTACACAAACACAACATACGCCTCATTCCAATTCATCAGTCACTAACCGTAAATTAGTAAGGGAACAATTCCCCAAATATTAACCCCGAAGGCCAAAACCAACATCAGATCAATACCCAGGAAACCATTCATCTTAACTAATCTTCACTTAGTTGCTAAACTTCTCATTCTTAGGGATAGGTTCCCATTAATTTTATCAAAGATAAATTCCTCAAATTTATTCTTTAATCTTCTTTTGAATATCGATTCAACTAGTCGGGATTAACGAACCTTACCGAAGTAATCATTTGTTTTAATTTCCCAATCCCAACCTATTCATCCCATGAAGTAAAACTAGTCATACTTCCTATCTAACACCACAGTATTATCGGTAAATTAAATTACCATTTCACGTTCAAATCTAATTAAAGATTTAACTATCTCCTGAAGCAAAACTGGTGATACTAAATTCTTGATCTTTTCAATCTAATTAAAGATTCATTAAAACTCCACTTGGTTTTAATCTTTAACTGGGTTAAAGAATCAATGTCATTTAATACACGGTTCACGATAAACCCACATCACATTCCATTCTATTAGTCTCTAACAGTAAATTAGTAAGAGAACAGTTCCCTAAATATTAACCCCGAAGGCTGAAACCAACATCAGATCAATACCCAAGAAACCACTCAACTTAACTAATCTCCAGTTAGTTTCTGATTTTCTTAACTCAGTTGGGTCTAAGAACAGTATTATTGAAGATACAATTCACGACAACCCAAAATCACATTTCATTAATTATCGGGTTAAAGAACAAGTGTTATTTAAAACACCGTTCACGATAAACCCAAAAATCAATTCAAATTCAATTCCAATTAAATACCATTTAATTGGTACACTTCAGTAAATCAAAATAAAAAAATTTAATCTCTTTCTCAACTGGGTTTAAGAACAGTGTTAATGAAGACACCATTCACGACAAACCCAAATCACATTTGATGTTAAATACAAGGCTCTGAATGGAAAATATATCGGCTTATATTTAATATCAAATTCTATGACCAACAAATATCTTATTGGAAATAACGATATTAATATATCTTTCAAATTCCCACAACAATATCTGTATCATCACGAAATCCAACATAGAAATATTCCAAAGACAATTTCGATTCAAATCCATTGCAATTCAATTATTGGAAATTCTGGTTTCTTTTGAAACCATTTCAAATCCAATTTATTTAAAAATAAATAAATTATTATTCTAATTCAAAATTAGTTCATTTCGATAAAAATCTATTTTTATCTGTTGAAATATGGAGTTTTTCATCCCAATTCTTCACAAATCATTTCTTATGATTTTACACAAATTATTGATATTTTTAATAATTTTATCAAGGCCTGTACAGTCGATTTCCATCAACAGCCATCGAACTGCACTTACATCGACCTTTTCCAAATTTGATTTGGACATAATTTCAAATCCAACAATTAGATTTCTAATCTCTAATATTCGTTAGAAAGCTCTTTTCGATACGAACCCAATGGTTCCGGTTTTAGGAGAATCCGACGGTCGGATCTCCCGTAATGTCAATTCGAAGTCAATGGTCGAAATTCACGAACTGCTGCAGCGCGGCGCGTTCTATTCAGGCCATTATATATATAATATATATATTGTATATATTTCGTCAATTTCCTTTTAAAACGTATTTTATAAATCGTTTTAAATTCGTTTTCAAAACGATTTCAACTTCCTTTTCAAATTCAAATCAAGATTGAATTTTTCAATATAAATTTGTTTTAATTTCATTTCAAATCGATTTCAATTCAATTTCAATTTAATTCAAATTTCAATTCATTTTCAATTCAATTGGAATTTCAAATTAATTCAATTTCAATTCAAATTCATTTCTATTCAATTTCAATTCGAATTCAATTCTATTCAATTTCAATTCGAATTCATTTCTATTCAATTTCAATTCGAATTCATTTTTATTCAATTTCAATTCGAATTCATTTCTATTCAATTTCAATTCGAATTCATTTCTATTCAATTTCAATTCGAATTCATTTCTAAATATTCGATTTTGAAATCACTCTCAATATTCATTATAAAATCGACAAAATTCTCGTTCTTGTTAAAATGGCGTGTAACTACTTAACACGGCTTCGCGTTTTAATATTCAAAGAATATTATTTTTAAATTATTCGATAATTCTGAACTGGAATCAGACATAGTCAATTACCATATAATATCAGAAATTATATGGATTTCATCAAATTCATATATACAACAATGACGATAAACACCCAATCATCATCCAAAGTGCGTTTTACACTGTATAAGCATCAAATATAAATATTTAACGCTTATAACAGCCTATCAATCAATTGATCGACATACAGTTAATTATTGGGACTAGTATATGTCGTATATCATCCTAATACCCGTGTGGGGTTTCAAACAATCCAACATAGATTTTATTTGTGCAGTTGGGCGATGTGTAAAATTTACCGTCCCAATCAATATCAGTCAAATGTGTGTATATAAACAAATCGTCCGATTTGTTTATATTTATTTCATTTTAAATACACGTTAAAAATTCTACTTTCAACTATAAAATATTTTTAACTATATAAATATTTTATTTCATTTCACATCACACAATCAACTATACATCAAAATCAAACAAACAACCATACAAGCTGTCCATGGTCTGTGGACGACGGTGTCGGGTGCTACTAAACACCGTTTGCATCCTAGTATATATTTATAACTAGAAAACAAGATTTAAAGTGAGAAGTTCTCACCGACTAGCTAAACCAAACGCCACGACTCTTCTTGTGTAGAAATCTTCGTCGTGCTCGCCTTTTGTCACTTTCATTGTCCGTAGCCACTACACATATAAAAATCACATTTTTATATTCTCTATTATATAGAAATTATATTTTCACTGTCTACCTAAATAAAAATTATATTTTTATCTCGTTTTCATCTATATAAAAATCGCATTTTTATATATATGAAATCATATCTTGGTATAATTAAAAACCAATTCTCTTTATATTTAAAAATCTCATCTTTATCCTCGGTTTTTCTCTCTTTTTATATTTTCAAATCAAATTCTATTGTATATTTTCAAATCAATTTTATAGTATATTTTCAAATCAAATTTTATATAAACTAAAACTGATATAAACTATGTTTTTCATATGGCAAAAATCATATTTTTAACTTGTTCTTCATATGGCAAAAATCATATTTTTAACTTGTTCTTCATATGGCAAAACCTGTGCTTTTCTATATTAATAAAAATCAAATTTCCTATAAACAAAACAAAGAAAACCAGATCTTATATAAGTAAAAAAAAACTTACTGTTGAATGAAGAGGAGAGGCACAAGGGGATGTAGATGGCCGTAGGGGAGCTATGGAGGTCGGGGCGTCAGTCTCGGGCGGTGGTGGTTGGGTTGTTGGCTGGCGGCTTTGGGTAGGGTTTAAAAAGGGGGCGGTGGAGTCGAACGGAGAGAAGGAGGAGCTGGAGGGGGTGCGATGGTCGGGGGGGGGGCTCCGACGATGGTGGCAGGCCGCGGCGGCGGCGTCGAACCCGATGGGGGTGGCTCCGTCGATGTTAGGTTTTTTTTCCTTATTTTAATTTCAACTGATAGGTCAACGGAGGAAAGAGAAAGGTAAAGGGGGCTGTATAAATTATTATTTTATATTATTTAATTTCAAAAAGCTACTTTTTATCTCGACCTCGAAATCGAACCCCCCGAATGTCGTCCAAAGCTAATTACCCCCATTCCGAACACAATGGGATATGTATCGTAAGATTATTCGATCGTTTTGATCAGTTTTCTTCAAAATCAAAATATAAATCTATATATTGAATTTGAACGCGCATTTCAATTTACTGAGGCCACATATGGACTCTAAAAATTCCCGAAAAATATTTTCTAGCTTCGTATTGACGATACGGTCCTAACAAAACAAATTTCGTCGAATTCTAAGATCGTTTGAAAAATGGCCATTTTCCAGTCGATTAAAATCAACTGAAACTGTCAAAACACTTTCCTTTGCCGCGCTCAAATATTGATTCGAAAAATTATGAAATTTGAAACCTAGACATAATTTGACATTACGGATCCAACAAAAGTGGTTTCGTCGAAAATTGAGGTCATTTGCAAAATTCCCATTTTTAAGGGCTAGAATTCCATAGCGACTATTCTGAATTTTCAACTAGGCATATCTTTTGATCCCCGCTATGAAATTTCAATTTTTCGGATTCGTTGGAAAGATATTGTCAATTAGATTCAAATATTTTTGGTTTCACTAAAATCTGGTTTATTTTGCACTCGGTACATTCATTTGCAGTTTGAAATCGAATTTTCAAACTACCGCGCCATTTTCAATTCCTTTTATAATTTAAAATAAATATTTTCTAACGACGATCTATATAAATATATACGTTCTAATTCTATTCAAAATAAATTTCTCGTCGATATTATTTAAAATAATCCATTTTAAATAATCAAAATTCGCTAAAATTGCCAAAATAAAATTTTTAAATTGGCTGTGATTTTCCGGGTTGTTACATTTCCCCCAATTTTTGCGACAACATTCTACACTCTACAACGAAAATAACCACATTACCCATTTCGTGAATAACTACTTCAAATTCCCATTATTTCCAACCCTAGTCTCGAAATGAACACGCTGTAAAAATACAAGTGAAGGTAAATATGCTCGAGCCCTGAGAAAAGCATCTAGGGATGTAGAGAACTTCAAACAAACTCAATGATTCATGTTTCATGATTTATAAGATTTTCTATGAATTATTGTGGATTTTAGCATTTGGATTCCTTCACGTTTGTTTTGGCTATGAAGAAGAGATGGCGGCTTGTATTTGATTTGACTAGGGAAAAGTAATTTAGGGTTAAAGTGTATGTTAAGGGTATATTTATAGGAGTAGAAATATAATTTTAAATTCGATTTAATATTAATTTTAACCAATCGCTATATGTGTTTATCGTTTAAAAATCCATACAGTCACATAACATATCCAAATTCGACGAAAATGGACATACAACTAGAGTTTGTCATTACTGACCCAACAAAACTTGTTTTGTTGAATTCCGAGTCCGTTTGCTCACACAGCGTACTTTTAAAGTCAAATTATTGAATGATTTTCACACTAAAATCCCGTACGGCCACATACTGACTCCAAAAATCACTAAAATTGAAATCTAGCAATAATTTAATATTCCGGATCCAACAAAATTAGTTTCGTCGAAAACGGAGCCCGTTTGCAAAAGTGGCTATTTTTAAAGCTCTAAATAAACCCATTAAATATTAATATATTTAAAAATAATTAAATTAAATATTAATAAATTAATATTATCGTATATATTCACATAGAATATAATACAACTCCAAAATATTCCTATCTGAATTTATAACTCGACATTTCAAATCCAGATTAAATCAGTATTCAATTTATATTGAAAATCCATTTATAATATAAATAAATAGTTATAAATTATAAAGGAATTCTATAACGACTTTTCGAAAATTTGGTTTGGACATAAATATAAATCTACACAACGAAATCTAGATTTTTCTCTTCCATTAGAAAAATATACTTCACCAACTCCGAACGTTTCTTATTTCACAGGGATCCGGCTTAAAACGGATTCTGTATATTCATTTAAAGTTCGAATCGCCAAATTACGAACTGTCATGCCATTACGAGCTCGATTATAATTATAATATAATTTATATTCTCTAACGTCATTTATTTAATAGATTCGTTGTTATAATTCAATTCTAAACTGAATTATATCTTACTAATAATCCAATTCACTCAATACTTCTATTTCAGCTATTTTTGATTATTCTAGAATTAAATATATTATATAATTATTATATAAATTAAATATTCAAAGTTATTTAATTTAAACAATTAAATTACCAAACCATTATTTAAATAATTAAATAAATTGTTTATTATCTGTTAAAAATATGGGTCGTTACATTCTTTCCCCCTTAAAATAATTTCATCTTCGAAATAGCTAAGGTAGAAAACAAACCCTATTAACTGGGTTAAAATTATTCGTTTACTTCTTAACTCTAGTTTCACTGAACCAATTTACTTTAACTAAATTATTAATTCATTTCTATTAACGAAAATTTTCAAAAACCCTGAAAATTTTCTAACACCATAAAATTTCAAAAAATTTCGCTAGCACCTCCTTTGTACGGCTGAATCGGTACAACTACAACTCGCCTCTCTAGGCCTTTCCAATCCAAAAGAAAATCAAAATGCGAAGCGGCTTACCAAATCGGCTCATAAATCTCATATTCATATAAAATATAAACTTGTACCTTTTTGTCGAGCATATCATTATATCCTTTCCATTTGCTATGAATTCAGCATATTCCAATATCATCCCAATCAAACTCCAAATCAGTTTTTATCCTAAAACCCAATCATTCACTTATACCCAAGTCAAAATCCATTTCAAATTCGAGTTCCATTCTCGACTTAAAACTCTAACTCACCATCCAATACCATTTCAGATTCCTATCTCATAATTCAAAATCCGATTCTACTTGATGTGCTATGTTCCAATTCAATTTCCAGTTAATTGATTTCAATTCAATTCATATTTGCTTTCACAAATTTCAATTTAACTTCCACTTCTGGCTTTAATTCAATTTCAATTTTCTTTCGCAAATTTTCTTTAAATTTGTTTCTAATTCAAAACAATCTTCCTGGGATTTTTAGATAACTTACCGCTTTCAAACATGCAATATTTCTTTTCGGAAATCAAAGTCACTTGTCTTGTCAAAACGATTCAAAATCAAACTCTTAGGCACTAATCCGTCACTTACAACTCGAAAATTGTAATGACCCGGATTTTCAAACAAATTATTTTAAATATTTAATACAGTTTTAAATATTGAATTGAGAATATAAAAGAGTTATCGATTTAATAATTGAAATACGATTTATTTCGAACATATATAATTATCGAAATACGAAAATGAATTTATTTGAATTCAAAGTTAAAACAGAATTGAAAATAGTTCTGATGATCAATACAAAATTCTATTTGAATATAAATGATAATAATAATTTATTATCAAGGATTTAATTATTCTAAATTTAATTTATATGGATATAAATTAATATCCTCTCAATATGATCGAATGAGGCTGTGAAAGCTGTCCCAATGTATTCAGAATAGCGGTTTAATCCGAGGAGTGTCAGTTTTGTGGTTCGATTGGAGTTCAGAACCCTGAAATATATTATTATAAAATTTAAATGGATAAGAACAAAATCAAATCAGAATCCGTTTAAATAAAATCAAAATCCCTTAATGTCAAATCAAATTAAAAGATTTTTTAAATTCAATTCCTTACTAGCTAAGTATCCAGTTCTATAAATAACGCGATACCCTTCTCTGATTTCCATCTAGTCCTCCAGTATTTTGAATGGGAATAAATCCGTCCTTCAATAATTATATAAAACGAGACCCGTAGCCATTAAAAACAAATCGAAAACATCAACAAATGCCTCACTTCATTTCTTTGTCTGTAAAATAAAAAATGGCCAAGATCGAGATCCATTTTGCAAATCAACTTAAATCACGATCTTGAAGTCACCGCGAGGTCGAGTGAGTGAAGCGTAATTCGAAGTAAATGAGTTTCTGAGGGGAATGAAGATCGTTAGGGATTCGAAGATGTGATGGACTTTAGTTGGGATCGACGGTGATCTCGAGAAGCTAGGGAGGAGTCGCGATCCATGTAAGGAGGCTGAGTTGAGGTATTCGCGATTTGAGGAAAGATTGCGCAAGGAGGTAATTCAATCGATTTAGGGATAGCGCAGTGATGGTGGGTGAGTTGCGTAGGTTCTTTTGTTCATCACGTTTACATTTGGGGAAGATCGACATCTAAAAATGTCGATGAATTAAAGCACTGTGAACATGCCAAAGCTGCGATGTGGATTTACTTGGTGATGCAAAGGTGAAGGTCCCGATGGATTTTATGTGTGATTTTCCTAGAGCGCACGATGTTTGAGGTGGTTGGAATTGAGTCGTGCGTGTTATCGTATGCCTGAAGGAGTCTCCACGATGAAGTTTTGGTAATTTGTTGGAATGCAATGAAATAAGGAGGTACGGCTTCAGTAGTTAGTGACCGTGTCGATTTGGGAGGAACAAAAACAAGGAGTTCTTTTATGGATGGATTTATACATTGTTGGATCAACATTTGTTCGTCTAGAAAGGGAAAGCAGGAATATAATTAAGGTAATTAAACTAAAAATATTTTAGTTAGTAAATTAGCATAATTAATGTACTTGTTATTTAACTCCCTTTAACAAGCACTAGTTTATTAAAATGGTTTGTGAAATTGTTAAGCTGTTCGACTAGGAAGTTTAAAAGGAAACAAATGTTAGTATATTAGTTAAACTAATATTTTTATACACTGTCGGAAAAGGAATGTCGAAATCTAATTTGGAATTTTGAAAGCGAAAAGGGGATTTTAGTTAGTGAATCATTGTATAAATTATATAAGTGAAATTTGGAATCGTTAACTATTCAAAATTCGGGCGTTAGTAAAAAGAAATAAATAAATTTTAGTATATTTTCAACATGAAACCTTGTTAAGGAGATCCGCTAGCTTATTTATAAAATTCGGGGTTTTCCTTATGCAAGGATATATCGAGTGGAATCTTTCGTGTGGAGTGCGAAGTTTCGGAAATCGATGAAGAGAAACTGGAATTGGTACAAGTGCAAACAAAATAAACCAGGTGAGTAAACTCTCACTCAAGATTTTTATTTAAATTATTTTTATCGTTAAAAATAATTTATTGGTTGTTTGGTTGCAATTAAATATTACTGTGGCTATTATACATATATATTAGTTATATAGGATTGATGTTTGTGGCTATTATATATATATCGGTGATTGGATAGTTCCTGCAGTACCATTAGCGGATGCCCGCAGTATCATTAGCGGATGACCCTATACGCCCCACGCTATGATAGTGGATAACCTTCATACTGCGATATCCTGCCTCAAAGCAGGATGGGTATTATTTATGTTGACTAACATCTGTGGATGCAGGGAAAACAAGTTGGAGGGATCCGATTGGATTCCTCAAAAAATATTATTATTCGTTTGTTTCATATATATTATCGTATATGATGTGTTAAGAAACCTATGGTTGACAACGATGTGTTTTTGAATGTTTAAATATCACTGTGCTGAAATGTTGATATATAAAATATCAGAGAAAAGGATATTTTAGAAAATTAAAGGGAAAATTCTATTTATCTAAAATAGAATTTGAATTTAAATTGGACTATAAATATATTAACTTGTTTGAATACATAAAACAAGTAGTGAATTTATAAACGTTGTTTATAAATTAATAATACGAGATATGAAATGAATTTATAAATCGTGTTTACAAATAAAGTGGAAAAATTATCATTGGATAATTTGAATATTTAAATTCAAATGTGAATTTAAAAATAGAAATAGGGAAATCGTTTTAAAGAAATAGACAATGGAATTTATTCTGATGTTCAGAATATATAGTGAACTAAAAAAAATCTGTAAGGATTTATGATTTGAATTCGATTAATTCGAATTTATTTAAATAGAAGTTAAATTGAATATGAAAATAAAATGGGTGTTATATATATATAAGTTTTTATAAATAGAAATTTCCAAAATAAGATTTTGGTTTTAAATAGATTTCGAAATATACTTGTTCAAATATAAAACAAGGAAATTTATAAAATGATGTCTATAAATATAATGATTTAATTATCAAGAGATAATTTGAATATTTAAATATGAATTTAAAAATAGAATTTGAAATCATTCGAAAGGGAAGAACGGTTTTTATTCCGCAATTCGGAATACCAAAGGGATGGAGTTTCAAATAGAAATTTGAAAAGGGAACTTGTTCAAATATATGAAACAAGGAAGTTGAATTTATAAATAGTGTTATAAATTTGGTGAAATAAATTATCATTTGGATAATTTAAACCATTAAAATTCAAATAGGAATTTAGAAGTAAATTGGGAAGTGTTTTGAAACAAAACGATTGATTTTATTTTTGAATTCGGAATATAAGATGATTTGAGAAAAATCCAATGGGTTTATAATCGAAATTCGATTATATAGAATTTTATAAATAATTTATTTATAAAAGGAATGGAATCAAATATAAAAGATGGAAGTATAAATAAATTTATTACTGAATAAGGAAAAATCAAAAATTTTAGATAAATGGAAATAGTATGTTGAATTGGGAAAAATTGATTTGATATATATTAAAAGTATATTAGAATGGAGTTGAATTTATTATAAGCGAAGTTTAAACGTTAATATGTATTAATATAATTAAAACGAACTCGCCGCTGCGCGGTAGTTCGTAATTTGGCATTTCGAACTTCAATCGAGTATACAGAACTCAATTTAAGTTGGAATTCTTTGAAACAAGAATTGTCAGGACCAGTTGAAAAATAGTTTTCTAATGGAAGAGAAAAATCTAGATTTTATCGAATAGATTTTGAGTAATGTCAAAATCAAATTTTCAGAAAAGCAGCACCAAAATCATTTAAAAACCATAATGGTTTATATAAATAAATATAAGGATTTCAAGTAAATAAAATCCGAATTTCCATTAGAAAAATATGGATTTGAATAGTAAAATAAATACGAACTCAAGTTGTGTAAATAAAATGATTTTTGAAACTAGAACCAGATTTTAAATTATTGAATAGAATTAACTAATTAGAAGAAAAATTTGTTAATGAACCTTTGGGTTGAATTGGACAATGGATAAGTGAATAGGGTTTGTAATTCATATTCGAAATCGAATACGGAAATTGAATTGAAAATGGAATTCAATTTGTTTATAAGAAAGTTGATATTATATTTGAACATGTTATGTTCAAACAAAGAAGTGAAATATGCAAAAGAGCTAATTAAAGAAAATTAGCGAACTGAGTTAAAATGACCAGATTGAGTTGAAATAAATTAGAAATGGACGCATATGTGTTAACAGGGTTGGAATGAAGTATGTGAAGATTATAATTTGTATGCCCGACCAAAAGTACACGTTTAAATTCCATATGAGGTTTTATGCGCCGAATCGGCAAGCCACCTAGCTTTTTGATTTTCTTTTTGAATAAAAAGGGCCTAGAGAGGCGAGTTGAGGTTTGAACTATCGATCAGTACAAAGGAGGTTATGGCGAAATTTTCCGAAAATATAAGGAGTTAGAATATTTTTAAGATAATTTGATAATTAGAAATCGATATATCGATATATATATATATGGAATTCGATAATGAAATGAAATTAAAATAGAATGTTATAAAAAAAGGAAATCAATAAATTTAATCTGATAAAAATAGAAAGAGAAATGTATACAAGTTTAACAGAAATGGATAATTGGTAATATGATGTTGATTTTTCGAGGTAAGTGGTCTTGTCCGTTTTGAAGTTAAGGATGTTTTCAGTCAAGGTCTGAGAGGTAGTTATACCCCAACTTAATTGATTTCATTTTTAACCGATAAGTAGCAAGATCCAGTCTCAAAGAGAAGTGTTTGAATAAGAGTTAGTTGAATGCAGTGTTTTGGGTTGTTGTAACGATGTTTTACACAACATTCGTTTTAACCCAAGGAAGTAAAATTTTGGAAATATGATTATAAATATTTCCTAAGTCTAAAAATGAATGGTCATGAAAGAGAAGTAATTGGAATATTTTCCAATTATAAATAGAAGATATTTTCTATGTATAGAAAATAAAAGGAGATGATATATGAAAATGTTTTCCAAATAGCGAAAAGGGCCAAGATGATTGTTAAAAATATTTGGCTAACAAATATTGGTAAGGAAATGAAGAAGTGATTTAATTAATGAAATATTAATTAAAAGGCCCAGTGATTTGTTTGATGCTTTGAATGAATGTTTGTTTTCTTCGATAGTTAAATAACCGACTATCGAAGTGTTTGCCAATATCGTTGTCAATATGGAGAGACCGGTTGGATTATTATCCAAGAACCACTCCGTATTGGCAGTAGCGTTACGAATCAGATTTACGAAGATAAATCGAAGACGGGGTAAAGTGCAAGGGTTTTTCTATTAATAGAAATGGTGCCTTCGGTTTCCTTCAATCCCAGAACGAACGCATATGGACGAATGTCTGACAGAGTATTTCCAATGATCACATAAGTTGTTCTGTACGAATATATATGGTAGCGGAGAATTTATTCTCTTAGCATAATATCCAAAATATATTTGCGCAAATCGATTATTGATGGCGTTCAAAGTGATTGTGTTATCAATGAATGATAAGTAATCGTAGCCTCAGGCCACAACAACCGGGAAATGACAAAAATCGGGCAGGCAGCATGGCTATGTGGGTCGCTCCCATTAGGGTGTATAATCACCTATCTAGAGAAATTTCTTTTACTTCTTTAATCTATTGATGCTGTCCCTTTTCAAGAAAAGGTTGCTGATCCCAACCGTTGGTGATATACATTCGATACACTCAAGCGAAATGAGTGGTCGGTCATGTGTGGGCCGGGTTGCAAGATGTTCTTGTTGAACCCAGTGTATTCCCCTCTAGAGATACACTATTGGAAGGTGGTTCCATACCTTGTCATGTTGGAAATTCAATCTCCAATAAGTGCCCTGCGAGTTTTGGTTTTATATTATATATGGAGCGTGAGATGCAAGCGTTTCGCTAGATTCTATTTATTTGATGTAGACATTATTATAATATCACTGGATTTGACATCAAAAATATTTTTGGTTATCATAAGGTAAAACCAACCATGTTTATGTGTGGGTCGGTCTTACGATTATCATTTCTTTCGAAAGGATTTTTAAAGTTAAACAAATGATTGGAGTTTACTCACACCAGTCCCATGACTGACCCAGAGTTTATTTTGTTTTTGTTTTCCCTAAACTCTTGGGTGCCCAAATTTGTACGGGCAGTCAAGTAGTTGGGGTTTTTCAGATTCACTTGGAAGAGCTGGAAGCAGAAGGCTTCACCAGTTAGCTATAGACCATCATATTTCCGCTGTGTACTATGTCGTATCTAGAAATAAGTGTTTATAACTGTTCCAAGAATAACTATTGTGCTCTGATAATGGTATGTATATAAAGTTACTAATTTGTATTTCAAAAGTTATGTTATTTAATATATTTTACTCGTTCCGCTTTGAGATTTGTCTTCTTTGTTTTCTTCTATTCTAATATTTCTTTCTTTCTATTTCTCATCCTCTAACTTCTTTCTACTAATGATTCATATTTCTGTGCAATTTGGGTTGGACGTGTAGTGTTATTAGTCAACTCAGATAGTACGGATTTGTGGATCGTTATAGTTGGTATCAGAGCTTAGGTTGAGCGAATACCTAGTCTTTGGTGGGGTTGTCCTCATTAGAGATAGGGTCAGTAGTACCCTAGAATGAGTTGAATGTATATATACGAGAGAGAATATTTGTTAATTGATATAAATTTTTTTTTATATTGTGTTAGCTAGTCTGTTGAGTGGTTTATGAATTCTTGTCGAATTGTGGGATGCCACGACGTCGATAAGAGTTTGTAAATACTTGAACAGAAGATTGGACCATGATATTGTTTTTAAGTGGGTGAATGAAATAATTTTACCCAAAATTCTGTTTTGATTGAAAAGTAATAATTTCCTGAAATTTTTATAATATATGGATGAGTTGGTTGTCATTATTATAATCAAACGAGATTATAAAATTGGAATGGTTGTATATAACCGAATAAAATTTGTATGTAAATGAGATATACAAATGAGATTAACTAAAACTAGATTCAAACCGTAAGTTATAATTTGAATCCTGGGAAGTTGGAAAATATTTCCAAGGTATATTATAATGAATAGTTTTATTTTGAAAGGATTTTGAAATAGAAATCATTTTGAATGGATTTTAAAAGCGATAAAGCACTGAACTCACTTCAGTAGCTGGGAAATAATTCTGATGACGGTCGCGACATCATTATTGTTCATTTTCAAGTTTTTAAGTGATGGATTGCTACCTTAGAAAAGTTTTTGATGGAAATTTGTTTGAAAGAAAACAAGTTTGGTTTGAAAATTTCAAATGTTTTGAATCTGAAATGTTTATAAATATAGGTGTATATATTTATGTGATTTCAGAAGGATTTGAAAAGAAAACCCGGGAATTATAATTATAGAATTTAAATTTAACTTAAGAAAGTTAAATGGATCGAAGTGAATAAATTGATCAAAATCAATTTGATTGGAGTATGAATTGGATGTGAAGATATTGAATCATTTAGATTAAATGAATGTAAACATATGTGATGTGAAATATGAATGGAAACCAAAAGTTTTGGTGGAATTAAATTGGTTGAAGTTTAAAGAGTTCAATTTCAACATAAGTGAGATTTTGAAAAGTTAATGGGCTTGTAGCATTTTTCCTGCATTAGTAATTTCGGGGATGAAATTCTTTTAAGAGGGGAAGAATGTAACGACCCGGATTTTCAAACAAATTATTTTAAATATTTAATGTAGTTTTAAATATTGAATTGAGAATATAAAAGAGTTATCGATTTAATAACTGAAATACGATTTATTTCGAATATATATAATTATCGAAATACGAAAATGAATTTATTTGAATTCAAAGTTAAAACTGAATTGAAAATAGTTCTGATGATCAATACAAAATTCTATTTGAATATAAATGAGAATAATAATTTATTATCGAGGATTTAATTATTCTGAATTTAACTTATATGGATTTAAATTAATATCCTCTCAATATGATCGAATGAGGCTGTGAATGCTGTCCCAATGTGTTCAGAATAGCGGTTTAATCCGAGGAGTGTCAGTTTTGTGGTTCGATTGGAGTTCAGAACCCTAAAATATATTATTATAAAATTTAAATGGATAAGAACAAAATTAAATCAGAATCCGTTTAAATAAAATCAAAATCCCTTAATGTCAAATCAAATTAAATTAAAAGATTTTATAAATTCAATTCCTTACTAGCTAAGTATTCAATTCTATAAATAACGCGATACCCTTCTCTGATTTCCATCTAGTCCTCCAGTATTTTGAATGGGAATAAATCCGTCCTCTAATAATTATATAAAACGAAACCCATAGCCAATAAAAACAAATCGAAAACATCAACAAATGCCTCACTTCATTTCTTTGTCTGTAAAATTAAAAATGACCGAGACCAAGATCCATTTTGCAAATCAACTTAAATCGCGATCTGGAAGTCACCGCGAGGTCGAGTGAGTGAAGCGTGATTCGAAGTAAATGAGTTTCTGAGGGGAATGAAGATCGTTAGGGATTCGAAGATGTGATGGATTGTAGTTGGGGTCGACGGTGATCTCGGGAAGCTAGGGAGGAGTCGTGATCCATGTAAGGAGGCTGAGTTGAGGTATTCGCTATTTGAGGAAAGATTGCGCAAGGAGGTAATTTGATCGATTTAGGGATAGCGCAGTGATGGTGGGTGAGTTGCGTAGGTTCTTTTGTTCATCGCGTTTAGATTTGGGTAAGATCGACATCTAAAAACGTCGATGACTTAAAGCACTATGGACATGCCAAAGCTGCGACGTGGATTTACTTGGTGATGCAAAGGTGAAGGTTCCGATGGATTTTATGTGTGATTTTCCTAGAGCGCACGATGTTTGTAACGACCCGGATTTTGAGCGACTTTGGTTATCGACATAAGCTCGATGTCGATAACCAAAACATCGAAAAATCCCGGTAATTAATGAAAGAAATTAGAGGGTGAGGATAGATAAGATAGAACTAATAGAATAGAAGAAGAAGAAGAACATCATCATCAGAGTAAACACGAATCTCACAGCGGAACGAATAAAATATAACATAACTTTTGAAATACAAACAGTTATATATACAATAGCACTTATCAGAGTACAGCACTTACAACAACTTGACATTGCGGATCCAACAAAATTAGTTTCGTCGAATTCCGACTTCGTTTGCAAAAGTGGCTATTTTTAACGCTTTGGATGACCCATTTAAATATATAAATATATTTAAATATAATTAAATTGAATATTTAAAAATAAATATTATCGTATATATTCACAGTGGGATACCATACAGCTCTACTGGAATTTATAACTCGATAGTTCACATCCCGATTAAATCGATATTCGATTTAAAATGAATTTCCTTTTTAAAATATAAATAATTCCTTTATAAATTATAAAGGAATTCCACAGCGACTTTTCTGAAATTTGATTTGGACATATCTCAAAATCTATACAACGAAATCCCAATTTTTCTCTTCCACTAGAAAGATATACTCCACCGGCTCCACACGTTTTTTGTTTCACAGAAATCCGATTTAAAACGAACCCTGTATATTCAGTTGAAGTTCAAATCGCCAAATAGCGAACTGCAGCGCCATTTCGAGCTCGTTTATAAATATACTATAAACTATACGTTCAACTGTCGTCGATTCAATATATTCGTTATTATATTTCGAATCGAAACTCAACCACATCTCGTATACTATTCAATTCACACTCTATTGTGAATTCTACTATTTCTGACTATTTCGATATTTATAATTTATTATTCATTATAAATATTAATTAAATATTCAATAATATTTGATTATAGTTCTCGATATCGCTATAACGATATTTAATAATTAAATTAATTAATTATTCCATCTCTAAAAATGCGGGCCATTACAATGTTTGAGGTGGTTGGGATTGAGTCGTGGGTGTTATCGTATACCTGAAGGAGTCTCCATGATATAGTTTTGGTATTTTGTTGAAACACAATGAAATAAGGAGGCAAGGCTTCAGGAGTTGGTGACCGTGTCAATTTGGGAGGAACAACAACAAGGAGTTTTATTGATGGATGGATTTATACATTGTTGGATCAACATTTGTTCATCTGGAAAGGGAAAGCATGAATATAATAATTAAGGTAATTAATTAAAAATATTTTAGTTAGAAAATTAGCATAATTAATGTAGTTGTTATTTAACTCCCTTTAACAAGCACTAGTTAATTAAAATGGTTTGTGAAATTGTTAAGATGTTCGACTAGGAAGTTTAAAAGCAAAAAATGTTAGTATATTAGTTAAACTAATATTTTTATACACTGTTGGAAAAGGAACGTCGTAATCTAATTTGGAATTTTGAAACCGAAAAGGGGATTTTAGTTAGTGAATCATTGTATAAATTATATAAGTGAAATTTGGAATCGTTAACTGATCAAAATCCGGGCGTTAGTAAAAAGAAATAAATAAATTTTAGTATATTTTCAACATGAAACCTTGTTAAGGATATTCGCTAGCTTATTTATAAAATTCGGGGTTTTCCTTATGCGAGGATATATCGAGTGGAATCTTTTGTGTGGAGTGCAAAGTTTCGGAAATCGATGAAGAGAAAGTGGAATTGGTACAAGTGCAAACTAAATAAATCAGGTGATTGAATTCTCACTCAATATTTATATTTAAATTATTTTTATTGTTAAAAATAATTTGTTGGTTGTTTGGTTGCATTTAAATATTAATGTAGCTATTATACATATATATAGTTATATAGGATTAATGTTTGTGGCTATATATATATATATATATTAGTAATTGGATAGTTCCCGCAGTACCATTAGCGGATGCCCGCAGTATCATTAGCGGATGACCCTATATGCCCCACGCTATGATAGTGGATGACCTTTATACCGCGATATATTGCCTCGAAGCAGGATGGGTATTATTTATGTTGACTAACGTCTGTGGATGCAGGGAAAACAGGTTGGAGGGATCCGACTGCATTCCTCAAAAATATTATTATTCGTTTGTTTCATATATATTATCGTATATGATGTGTTAAGAAACCTATGGTTGATAATGATGTGTTTATGAATGTTTAAATATCACTGGGCTGAAATGTTGATATATAAAATATCAGAGAAAAGGATATTTTTGAAAATTAAAGGGAAAATTCTATTTATCTAAAATAGAATTTGAATTTAAATTGGACTATAAATATATTAACTTGTTTAAATAGATAAAACAAGTAGTGAATTTATAAACGTTGTTTATAAATTAATAATACGAGATTTGAATTGAATTTATAAACATAGTTTATAAATAAAGTGGAAAAATTATCACTGTATAATTTGAATATTTAAATTCAAATGTGAATTTAAAAATAGAAATGGGGAAATCGTTTTAAATAAATAAACGATGGAATTTATTCTGATGTTCAGAATATAAATTGAACTAAAATAAATCCGTAAGGATTAATGATTTGAATTCGATTAATTCAAATTTATTTAAATAGAAGTTAAATTGAATATGAAAATAAATTGGGTGTTATGTATATAAGTTATTATAAATAGAAATTTCCAAAATAAGATTTTGGTTTTAAATAGATTTCAAAATATACTTGTTTATATATAAAACTAGGAAGTTTATAAAATAGTGTTTATAAATATAATGAATTAGTTATCAAGAGATAATTTAAATATTTAAATATGAATTTAAAAATAGAATTTGAAATCATTCGAAAGGGAACAACGGTTTTTATTCCACAATTCGTAATACCAAAGGGATGGAGTTTCAAATAGAAATTTGTAAAGGGAACTTGTTTAAATATATAAAACAAGGAAGTTGAATTTATAAATAGTGCTATAAATTTGGTGAAATAAATTATCATTTGGATAATTAAAACCATTTAAATTCAAATATGAATTTAGAAGTAAATTGGGAAATGTTTTGAAACAAAACGATTGATTTTATTTCTAAATTCGGAATATAAGACGAATTGAGAAAAATCCAACAGGTTTATAATCTAAATTCGATTATATATAATTTTATAAATAATTTATTTATAAAAGGAATGGAATCAAATATGAAAGATGGAAGTATAAATAAATTTATTACTGAATAAGGAAAAATCGATAATTTTAGATAATTGGAAATAGTATGTTGAATTGGAAAAAAATGATTTGATATATATTAAAAGTATATTAGAATGGAGTTGAATTTATCATAAGCGAAGTTTAAACGTTTATACATATTAATATAATTAAAACTAACTCGCCTCAGCACGGTAGTTTGTAATTTGATGTTTCAACTTAAATTGAGTATATAGAATTCAATTTAAATTGGAATTCTTTGAAACAAGAATTGTCAGGACCGGTTGAATATTAGTTTTCTAATAGAAGAGAAAAATCTAGATTTCGTCGAATAGATTTTAATAATGTCAAAATCAAATTTTCAGAAAAGCAGCGCCAAAATCGTTTAAAACCCATAATGGTTTATATAGATAAATATAAGGATTTCAAGTAAATAAAATCCGAATTTCCATTAGAAAAATCCGGATTTGAGTTGTAAAATAAATACGAACTCAAGTTGTGTAAATAAAATGATTTTTGAAACTAGAATCAGATTTTAAATTATTGAATAGAATTAACTAATTAGAAGAAAAATTTGTTAATGAACCTTTGGGTTGAATTGGACAATGGATAAGTGAATGGGGTTTGTAATTCATATTCGAAATCGAATATGGAAATTGAATTGAAAATGTAATTCAATTTGTTTATAAGCAAGTTGATATTATATTTGAACATGTTATGTTCAAACAAAGAAGTTGTAATTGCCCAAGGATTTTCGGCCAAGAAAATCGATATAATACATTTACCGTAACTCATGACGACCTTCCAAACACCGGAACGTTTATAGAAAGAATTTAGAAGGTGAGATAAGGAAGAAAGAAATATTAGAATAGAAGAAGAAGAATCAACACAACATAATCAAAGTCTCACATCGCAGCGGAAAAAAATATAATACAGAAATAAATCTTTAATGAGAGCTTTAAAAATACTTACAATTTATCAGAGTACATCACACAGCTGAACAGTTATAATAACATGTCCTCATATACAACACACAACGGAATAATAGTTATATATAATATCATACATCTGAACTCTTCCAGCTAGTCTCTTCATAGCATTTGATAACCTGAACCTGTACACCCCGAGCTAACCCGAGCATTTACAAAACACCGGGTCAGTCTGGTGAACCAGAGTGAGAAAACTCGCACAATATTAAGGTATCGCACAACTTGATTTTAAAGTTAAAATCATTTTGAAAGAAAAAGATAATCGTAAGACCAAATCCACTCATAAATACAGACGATTTTTACCTTATGATAACCCAAAACATTTTAGAAATCAATATCTTTTCTGATATTATAATAGTGTCTAAATACAAGTAGATATCAATCTAGTGGAACGCTTGCTTCTCACGCTCCACATATATAGTATACAATCAAAACCGCGGGCGCTTATTGGAAAGTGGGTTCCGACTATGACAAGGTATGGGACCACCTGCCGATAATGTATCTCTAGAGACGAATACACTGGGTTCAATAAGAACGTCTTGCAACCCGATCCTCACGTGACCGACCACTCATTTCGCTTGAGTGTGTCGAATGTACATCACCAACGGTTGAGCTCAAACCACCGTTTCCCGAAAAGGGATAGTATCGAAATTGATTAAAGAAGCAAGAGGAATTTCTCTAGATAGGTGATTATACACCCTAATGGGAGCGACCCACATAGCCATGCTGCCTGCCCGATTTCTGTCATTTCCTGGTTGATGAGGCTTGAAGTTTGAATTCCCTTTAACACAGCTGGTCACCATTCACTTTGAATGCCACATCGTCAAATCCGCCAGATATCACTAATTGACGTCCACAAAAATACTCAAGTTGGGAGCAAACCAACTGTGGCACGTTTGAAGAAATCAACGTACGCGATCCTTTTGGAAATACTCTGTCAGACACCCGTCCATACAAGTCATCCAAGAACAGGATGAACCGAAGGTACTCTCCAACTGCATCCAATATAGGAATCTCCCCATGGATCAGTAGCGAGAAATCCTTGCAACCAGTAGATTCCAACCATGATAGAACCACGGTACATCTCTGGCTGCAGACTAAAGATTGTTAGCGGTTCTTCCATTTTATGAAGATCCACAGTCTTCAGTGCTCTATCTCGATCAACTTCTGTTATCTTCACATATTTGTTGGTCGGAATGGTTTTCGAATATAAATTCGATCCCGGTCTATCCATACCAACAATCGTATTGGACAGATTTGACAATCAGTGATTTAACTATCAAATAATCAGTGATTCAATCATGACAATCAAATGGGTTCACTGGTTCAGTATTCAACATCACTTGGCCTTTTCAATAAAACAAATGTACATTTAAAACTCTTAAATATTTCGATATTATAAATATAGTTTTCTCACTTCTTATTTAACATAAGAATACCCTTTAAACAAATTCATTTTAATACTTAGGAAATCCTATATCATATTCAGTTGTTTATTTTCACTTTCACACATTAACCACGTTATTATAATATTGGGAAATCATTTTAACTCATTACTCGAAAAATGATGTTACGAAATATCATTTATTTCATTACTTGAAACAATACGAATGCTTATTCTGACAGAATAAAACTCATCCTTTACATTTCCCTTAAATCTTGCGATTATCGCTAAATCTTCACGTCATCCCTCTTTAATTTCCCTTTTTCCCTTGGGATCATTGTTATGTATATATTTCCCAAATTTCCACTGAAAAGTTGCTTTATTATTTCTCTAATGAAATAATAAATTACTACTAACCTCTTTCACCAGTACAACTAATATCTTCTTCAGATAATCCCGAAGTCGTTCAAGTTGGGGTATTTTAATTACCTCTCAGACCTTGATCAACAACATTCATATCTCAAGATGGGTACGAGTTGTAATTTAAAAACCAATATTCCATTCTAATATCAATACAAATACCATTTAACTAATTTATTCAAAATAGGGTTCCCTAAAATCTTCTTACTTTTTGAAAATCTCTTTATCTAGTATAACCATTATTACTTACTTTAATCATTACGTAATCTAGTATAGAACACCACTTTTAAACTTTATCCCTTTTTAAACAATTTCATTTCATAATTCAGATTTTTGTCTACAAAATCCGATGGTCCATTTCTTTTACCAATTTCACTTCCACTAATTCTCCTTCAACCCATTCAACCATTCCTCCTTTGGAAATTTTACTTTAATTTCCCCTTCTTACTTAATCTCGTTATTAAGTAACGATGCTTAAATACTTTAAACCTCATTAAAATAGCCCTGGTTTATTATAAACCCTTTATCTTAATTTCCTTTTACTTAATTTAAATAATTAAGTAACATTTATTTTAAGCTATAATATCCCCTTAAAAATTTATTTTATAACTTTGTTATAAAACTCAGGTTTTAAACAAAACCTGTTCATAAACTTCTCTCACCATTTGATTGGATTACATCTCAATTTAGATTACCTTTTAATGGAATTTCAATTAAAAAGAATTTCCTAACTTACTATTAAATAAAATAATAATAATTTATTTCAATCATTAACTACTTCCGTAGTAAATTCCTTTATTTACTAAATTAAATAGTAAATTTCCCTTTTAAATCTTATTAAGATTAAACAATATTCATTAAACTATTTTATTAGATTAATTCAAATAAACTAACTTAAAATCAATTCCAATTACAATCTTTGACTTAGTCAACTCAAGGCACAGTTATTTCGTTAACCCATTCCGATTCATATTTACTTTAAATTAATTAATAATATAATTAATTTAAACAATTCCATGAAATTGTTTCTTAACAAAACAATTTTTCCATCTTAACTAGTTCATAAATCTGACTAACATCAGAAGTTACTTTATAAATCAATTAATAATTAGTTATAACTTAAATAATAAATATTGGATATTTATTTTCATTTCATAAAGTTTTATTCAAAATATATATTTAAAAATCTATCTTTAGTTATAAAATAAATTTCATAACTTCAGTCCTATCAGTTCACCTGAAGGTAAAACAATATAAAAAACTATTTACTTTTAGGCCATTTACTACCGATTACTCAACCAATACAGCCCATTGGTTAAAACACAACACAGATTGACTTTTCAGTCAATGATCACTACTAAAATCAATTACCCAATCATGACAGTCCATATGATTATATGAGAATAAATAATATATTTGAGGAATCTCGTTGGATCCCTCCAACCTCTCCTTCCCTGTAAATAGGCTATCTCAAACCATGTCAATCAATTCCATTTAACTGATAATTATTATAATAGTAGCAGCAACTATTAAATATTAGCCAATTAACAAGCAATTCAAACAATTCAGACAGCTAAAGATGTTTATAAATAAACATGACCAATAAGGTAGGTTACCTTTGTTTGGTCCAATTCGTTAAAATAATGATTTGGTATTTTACTAAAATTAAACATGGTTTAATTTCATTGGTTAAATCAATAAATGGATAAACAATCAGCAAACAGTCAATCATCAACAAACAGAGCACACAAAATAAAAACCGAATTTATATAAAATATAAATGGGGAAAACTGAGTGAGTTTAAATCACCTTGATTCCCGTTGTCGCTAAAGCAGTTTGGTTTCATCTCCTATTAAATTAAACTAGTGTTTAATTCAACAATAAATTTCCAGCAGTCTCCAGCTCTGACCACATTACTTCCAAAAATATAGTTCATCGGTGCGGTCCCAACGTAATTTGTTCCATCCAATTCTGGTAACATATGCATGTTTTATACAATCATAAGTGAACGCCATTTAATTAAATATTATTTTCTTAATCAATTATTAATTTAATTACTTTGCTTAGATTAACCGGTTGTGGCTGATTTTCCTCCCTTTCATATCGTTTGGAGGTTGTTCCTCATCCTTGTTACAAAACCTGGTGCAGTATAAAGTTTTTTTATTTTAGTACAATCGATGTTACCCCTTATTTAAAAAATAAAATAGTTAATTACTTTAGTAATCAGGCCAATTGAATCATGCTTCTCCTCGTGGAACGTTTGTTTAGGCTTTATGTTTTACACTGTTTTCATTTTCGATATGCAAACAAGAAAGACAAGTCAACACATGGCTCAACTAAATGGAAACCCTTAATTACTAATTAATTTGATTAATTATGTTTATAATATACCAAGTTGTTGATCCCTATTTTATTCCTCCAGACTTCTAGAGCTTCAGGCCTGTAAAAATTTCAGTTTAGTTAATATATAATTTAACTAATAATTAACTAACCAATTAATACTACTTACGCATGTTACTGGCAATAAAAGGGATGATGTTTCCTTCTCGTAACTTCGGTTCTCCAGACTTTGAAACTTTAGGCAGTTATGACTAGGATTAGGCACATTTCTGATATACTGTTGATCACCTTCCCTTCCTGTTTGCACTTCTTCACCCAAGCTCCATCAGTACGCCACCGCTGTAATAACCCGGAAATCCAAGCCAATTTAAAATTTTTATTTTGGCAATTTTAGTGAATTTTGATTATTTAAAATGAATTATTTTAAATAATAACGACGAGAATTTTTTTTGAATAGAATTAGAATGTATATATTTATATAGATCGTCGTTAGAATATAAATAACTATTTATAATTATAAAAGGAATTGAAAATGGCGCGGTAGTTTGAAATTTCGATTTCAAAATTCAAATGAATGTGCAGGATTCAAAATAAACTGGATTTTAGTGAAACAAAAAATATTTGAATCTAATTAAGGATATCTTTCCAACGAATCCGAAAAATTGAAATTTCATAGCGGGAATCAAAAGATACATCCAGTTGAAAATTCAGAATAATCGCTATGGAATTCTAGCCCTTAAAATCGAAATTTTGCTAATGACCTCGGTTTTCGACAAAACCACTTTTGTTGGATCCATGATGTCTAGTTATTGTTAGATTCCAAAATTCATAATTTTTCGAATCAATATGTGAGCTTGGCAAGAGAAAATGTGTTTTGATAGTTTCAGTCAATTTTAATCGACTAGAAAATGGCCATTTTTCAAGTAGTCTCAGAATTTGACGAAATCAGTTTTGTTAGGACCGTATTGTGACGACCCCAAAACCCCGTACGACGGTGTTAAGGGTAATCTTTGGAATATAACACATAAACAGGTAACAGCGGAACAGAAATAAAAAATACACCAGATAATGTACAAATAATTCACTGGATAAACATAATCATCAGAGTCACACAGAATACAGGATCATACTTAGAACAGAATACAGTTCAGCTATACATAAATGTCTACAGCGGAAAACAAACATAATATGTACAATAGGAGTTGAACAGCTATCCAGAAAGAGCCAGCTAAAACCTGAATACAAGGCTGCCCGTGTAGAAATAAGGGCACCCGAGTTTGCAAAGTGAAACATACTACGAGTCAGTCGTGGGACTGGTATGAGAAATCTACTTAACTGGTTAAACAATAGTAATACGGCAAATCATAGGACCACGCCACTTTCGCGGAACGGGTTTAGTCCAGTGATTGCTAGTGCAGGTAACAAAGCAAATCTTTTTTTAAAACAACGCAATGGTTTTTAGAAAGAATGAAGCCGATATAAGACTTAAATCCCATCACAGAATGCAACGCAAACCGTAGGATAGAGTTTTACCTTATATCGACCAAGATATGCTTAATACATGCAAAGTAAAATCACTTAAAATGTAAATTTTATTGTTTAATTCTTAATCAGACTCCAACCATAAATTAGTAAGAGAACGATTCCCTAAGTATTAACCCCGAAGGCCGAAACCAACATCAGACCAATACCCAGGAAACGACCCATCTTAGCTCGTTTCCAGTTAGTTTCTAATTTTATATACAATCATAAATATCAATCATAGACAACATGAGCGTCCCTTGCCACTATGTCGCCAAATATAGGTCTACAATCAAAACTGCACGATGTCGTATTTGGAAATTGGATTTCCATCTATGAACCGAGGCAAAACATAGTCCTCAGCGCTTCGAGACTGTCTAGCCGGAGTCTTAGGAACAGCCTCAACTGCACCTTGGATCGTTAGGGCCGGTCCACCGATGTGGATTATTATGCCTGAACACTAAGTTTCCCCGCCCTTTGGGGCGTAAATGAGCCAACGAATGACTCCATCGGTCCCGGATCGACCGATATAACCGAGGCGCCTCGCAACAGCAACAACCATATAGGTGAAAATAATATATATATATATATATATATATATATATATATATATGTCAGCCAGTTTAAGCACTGACACCACCTCTAGCTAGAAGGAAACGCTTGCCCTCCCTGATGTCCTCTCCTGTTTCTGGTTCATACCGGGGTGTGAGGCTCGCAAATTCACGTTATACACAAAGCTATGCCACACAGGCTGTGCTTTGATCATCAACCACAAGACTTTGCTTTTCAACAGGAGCCTTGATCATTTGCCACTTAGGCATGTCACACAGACAATTCACTCTATGCGACTGATTTCTATCGATATATAAACTCTGAGCTCGTACGTCTCAGAGAAGGGCATTAAGCAAGAGAATAAATTCTCCGCAGCCAAACAGATATATATTTAATAGAGATCAATCAACACAGAACAAAATCCAATGTCAGACACACAGTCCATTTACACGTTCGTTCTGGGTCTGAACGAAACCGGAGGCACTATATACCTCGCATACCCATCGATCCCCAAGAACGTCTGGACGATCACCACTCATTATCCATATTTCGGGATGCCTCCCAATCAGGACATCAGTTATCATCCAACCGAGGTGAAGATCTTCGGTATTCAACCACCATCTTCATCATCGACTTCATATCGCCGATCAATTATTTGAAATGAGATTTAACTCGGCCTTTTCAAATAATTCACGTATATTTAGAATTTAAATCAATTCATTTCAATGGTTAAATTATTCGACACCAATAATTCTGTTTTTAAATGTAATTTTCACGCCAAACACATTCAACCATCAAATATCACATAAACCGAGCAAATTCGGTTTATTTCCATTCCATATCGTTTATAATATTTTATCCCGATTTATCGCTATTTTTATTTATTTAAAAATAGCCAATTCATTCAAACGACGCTTCAGGCCATAACGCGGCCGTGGCGCTGTTTTTCTTCAGATTTGATTTACACATATCTGAAAATCTAACCGTTGGATCTTCACAAAATTTATATCATTAGAAAGATCTTTTCAAAACGAATCCAATGGTTCCAGTTTTGGGAAAATCTGACGGTCGGATCTCCCGGTACACTCGTTTGAAGTTTCGATTTCAAAATACAAACTGTAGCGTCGTTATTCGATCCAATTTAATTATATTTATATATATATAAATATAATCGATTATGGCACTGTTTTTCTTCAGATTTGAATTAAAAATTCCAGACAATCCAACCGTTGGATCTTTACAAAGTTGGTGTGTAACGACCCGTATTTTTCTGCCAATTTAATTAGATTATTTTAAATATTTTAATAATTTAAAATATTGGTTTGAGGTTGGATAATCGAATTTAACAATTATATTGTGAATATATTATATAAAATGAATAATAAATATTATTTTAATTTCCAAAATATGGGAAATTGTCGAAATTGAAATATACTGTGATCCGACAGTTTAAAGTGGTCAAATATTGTTTATGGGGGAATATTAGTGACAATTCGTTTTGAAAACGACGACGAATATATATGGTTTATAATTTAATTAAATAACGAGCTGCAGCGGCGCAGCAGTTCGCGTTTTGGCATTTTGAACTTCAATTGGTCGTACCGGGTTCAAAATAAGTCGGATTTCATCGAAACAGGAAACGTCGGGACCGGTTTGACGATATCTTTCTAATGGCAGAGGAAAATCCAGTTTTCGTCGTGTAGATTTTGTTTTATGTCCAATTCTATCCGCCCAAAAGCATGTGCATCCATGGGAAATCCTACCCTAATATCAGCTACGCGCATGCCAACTGAATGTCTAGGCACATGCAAATTACCTCTGTCGTTCTGAACTATCCACATGGCTCTAAAAAGAAAAAAAAAAGAAAAAAAAATCTTTAGTCCTTTCCAATTAGAAATTTGACCCGTCCTTTCTGATGCTTGCACATGCGGGTGTCTTCGTTTTCCTCAGCAAAATGTGTTGTACCTTATGAAAATTTTACTACTGGAGACTACATCTCGCAAATACATTAAAATATATGTGTCCTTTGCTCCGACAGTCGCATGTGCTAGTGCCTTGATAGCCAAGGACCTTGATTGTATAAATACCCTTGCTCGTTCTTTGTTTCATTCATTCAGGAGGAAGAAAAATGCGCACAGCAAACTCAAGAATTAAACCAAAATAAAACCATCCATTTTCATAAAATCATTGAAATTTAATATTGGCAAAATCTCTCAAGCCTAAACCTCACTGATGGGTGCGCTCGGCTTTGTTCGAGGTACTCGTTTGCCCAGTACACTCAAAGGCGGGTGTGCATGGGGATTCAAATTTGGTGTCATCATGGAGTGAAGCCTTTTGAGAGTGAATGGATGCGTTCTGAAGGCACTGTGAGGACCGGCGATGCTGATGAAGGTCAGTTCGGTGATGTGGTGTCATTTTTGGGGACGCTGCTCGAACGGTGGGCCCCCGGAGTGGACCAGGGTTGGTCGAGGAGGTAGGCTGAGGGGTGGAGGAAGTGTTGGTGGGGGACCGGTGGTGTCTGATGCAGGGGTTGGCCGGCGGTGAAAGATTGAACGGAGGAGTGTTGTACTGTGATCTGAGTTCAGTTTTTGGGACGTTGGTCAAGCGATGGGGGACCGGAGTTGGTGGCGATGGTCGCAGGCGGAAGGTTGGGCGGAGGCGAGTTGATAGAGAGGGTGCGGCGTCCTGAAGCTCGTTGGTGAAGGTGTTAGAATTTAGGAAAGGCGGAGAACAACGTCTGTCAGAAAGGAGGAAAAGATGGACATCGTTTATTGCAGATTAGAAAGGTAATTAAAACTAATTTAATTACTACTTAACCCAATTAATAATTTATATAAGTTTATAACGTGTAATTAATATCGGTGAAGGTTAGGCAACAATTTGTGAGCTACCGGCGAAGTCCAAAGATCTGGAATGGAAGGGAAAGGATCTGAGAAAGATTAGAACTAATACGTGATCAACAACGGTAATTTAAAATATAATATAATATAATTAGTTAAATCGTATGTTCATTTAATCATATAATCGTGTAACCATTACAACTTATTCATTTGTAAACAGAACTGAACGAAATGGGATCCATTGAGATCATAACGATGATACCGACGTATGCAAGTTGGAACGAAGTAATTCTGAAGCCATTGGAAATTTATGTAGTTCCAAACATTAGTTTGAAACTGTATAAAACAACGCAACCTCGTCATAAAACAAATTGGTGAGTTAATTCTCACACCTTCTGGAATATTGTGGTGTGGTACATTCACAGTTAAATATACTTTACAGTTTACTGTTTGAATTGGCTGTTTGGATGCAATGGATGCAATTTTGGTTGTTATTATCTGTTTGATTGCAGTTGATTGTTTATTTAACTTGTATATGGTTATCAACTGACATCTGTGATGCAGAGAAGGACAGGTTGGAGGAATCCGACCGGATTCCTCAATTAAACTGTATTTTTGGTTGTTATGCACATACATGAATTGTTTGCTTTGACTGACACCAAACCCTGTTTGTGTGTGATGGTTGAATATATATTCACCGGTGTTGTGTTTAAAATCAAACGACAGTGTTGATTTGTTAATTGGCAGTAAATGGCCTTAATGGGTGGTTTTAACGTCGTTCGGCTGATAAGTGAATTGACGTGTTCTTGAAGTTATCAATTTATTTATAACTGGATTATAGTTGTTAGTTATTTCATATAACTAATAAAAATAGGAATTATAAATAAATAGTTAAATCAAGTTATAAGGAAATTATTCAACTAGTTCAGACCAGTTGTAAAAGTAGAACCCAAGGGATTTACCGACAAGCTGGTAAAACAGAGTAATTGTTTTAAACAATAAAAAGGTGACTTTAATTAATTATGTTAATTAATTAATTTAGGGAAAAGGGAAATGACAGTGGGAATTCAGTTAATCGTTAATTGAAGTGTATGGTTGGTGAAACCACCGTTTCGAGTGGAATGGACAAAGGAAAACAAATATGGGTTAAGTATTCGTTAAAGTTTAACGAATAGTTTTGGATATTAGTTAATCTTCGATTAACTATAAAGCTAAAGAATTGGTTATTGTTAATAACCTTGATTTTTTATCGAGTAAGTTTGTAAACATGATAAAAATGCTACTTTGGGCCAAGATTTAAGTTAACCATATTTTGATATAATAGAGGTTAAAGCTAATTATTCTTTATTTTATATGATAAAGTAGTGAATTCAATTAAATGCCAAGTAAGGATTTTATTAAAAGGATTTGTAAGTCCAAGTTTCAAACAAAGTGACAAATAGGAATTCAATTAACAAGCGTTAAATTTACGATGAGGTTGGGCCAAAAATGGCGACAAAAGTTTATCATAAGAAGGTTCAAATAAATGGAACCAAACTATTTGACGAGGGGTTTAAATTATAAACCAAAGGGTATAAATAAAAGAATATTTGCAGTTAAGGTGGTGTTTTTAATGGGTATTACTTAAATAAAGGTATGAAGTAAAAAGGGTTTTTAACGAGAGTCAAATGTAAACAACGGTTTTAAACCAGTATTTGAAATCAAAAAGGGTTATTATAAAATGTCTAATTAGATGGAACCAAAATATTTGACCAATGATTTATATTATGAATCAAAAGGTCATGAGTGGAAGAATTGGTTAAAGTGTGTTGGTAAATATGTACTTAATTAAGAAATTAAGTAGTGGAAGTCTGAAGCGGGGTTTCAAATGTAAGAAATGGTTTTTTAAAAACCAAATTTGAAACCTAGATAGCAAATAAGATTTGAGAAGTGGTTAAGTTTCAAGCTGATATTAGTCTGAGGTAAGAAAGCTGTCGACTAAGGTCTGAGAGGTAACTACAATACCCCAACTTGGTTGGCTTCCCTATTATCAAGGACTAGTATTAGTTTGGAATGAGTGAAGTGTTGAGATGGGTTTTATCCTATACGAGGAATATCAAACTCTGATGCAAGATTTTGGAAATTTAAAAATATTACGCTATTAGTTTCAAAGGAAATAAGAATGTGTTTTCAAATCATAGTAACCAATTGTTGGTCAATTAGAGTTGATCGAATATAGGTAGAGATAGCCGAACAAAGTTATTTAGGAAAAGTTCCATTTCATACGACTGCTAGCGTAATTCGCAGGGCTGCAGATAGCCTACGGCGGTCGGATGTTTCCTGAGGCAATCAGGCGTAACCATTTGTGATCGCTGTGATCTAGAGTCAAGCGAATGGAATTAAGTCAAGTATTAGTTAATCAATTAGAGTTAAAGCGAATTAGAGATTCAAATATCGTATTTTTGAATATTAAAGAGTTGGAGGTTTAATTTAACTAAAAAGTAAATCAGTGTTAAAGACCAAGTGATGTTAAATACTGAACCAGTGTACTCATTGTTGTGATGTTTGAAACACTGTTATTTTGATAGTTAGAACACCGACTATCAAACCAGACCAATACGATTGTTGGTTCGGAAAGACCGGGATCGAATTTATATTCGAATACCATTCTGACCAACAAGTACGTGAAGACGTCAATTGAAGACGGAGCAAGTGAAGACCGTGGATCTTCATAAGCGGAAGGACCACTGGTAGAATCTCTCTGGATTGCAACCAGAGTTATTCGATTTGTGATTCTGGCGTGGTTGAATCCACGGATTTACAAGGACTACTCGCTACTGATCCATGGGGTGATGCCTATATGAGATGCAGTAGGAGAGTACCTTCGGTTCATCCTGATCCTGGATGACATGTATGGACGGATGTCTGACAGAGTATTCCCAAAGGAAGTACATGTGTTGATTTCTCCAAACGTACCATAGTTGATGGCGGAGAAATGGTTATTCTCTAGCCTGATAGCTAGATTATGTTTGTGGACGTCAATCAAGTGTGATCTGGTGGATCTGATGATGTGGCATCCAAAGTGTATGATGACCAGATGATTAAAAGGTAAAGTTCTAGCCTCAAGCCTCATCAACCGGGAAATGACAAAAATCGGGCAGGCAGCCTGGCTATGTGGGTCGCTCCCATTAGGATGTATGACCACCTATCTAGAGAAATTCCTATTGCTTCTTTAATCTATATTCGATGCTGACCCTACTCGGGTGGCGGTTGCTGATCCCAACCGTCGGTGGTATACATTCGATACACTCAAGCGAAATGAGTGGTCGGTCATGTGAGGGCCGGGTTGCAAGACGTTCTTGTTGAACCCAGTGTATTCGCCTCTAGAGATACACGTGCGGAAGGTGGACCCATACCTTGTCAAGTTGGAATCCAATATCCAATAAGCGCCCAGGGTTTTTCGATTGTATACCATATATATGTGGAGCGTGAGATGCAAACGTTCCTATAGATTGATATTTACTTGTATTTAGGCATTATCATAATATCAGGTCAAGTTATGATTTCAAAAATGGTTTTGGGTTATAGTAAGGTAAAAACCGTCCGTGTTTATGTGTGGACTGGTCTTACTATTATCCTTTGATTTCGTAAAGGATTTTGCAAAGTTAAACAGGCGTGTGTTCTGTGAATTTATCACTGAAAGTATTCCAGACTGACCCGGTGTATTTTGTTTTAAACCAAATGTGCTCGGGTCAGACCGAGTATGTTCCAGGTTAGGTTTCGCTTGGAGTTTCAGGAGCTGGAAGCAGGCGGCTTCACCTCTAGTTATTCAAAGTTATTATTCCGCTGTGACTGATATATGTGTACTCTGATGATTGGTATGTATATACAGTTTTTGTATAAAGAGATTTGATATTATATTTTATTCATTCCGCTGTGAGATTCTGATGTGTTCTTCTTCTTTCTCCTATTCTAATATTTCTTTCTTTCTTATCTCACCCTCTAAATTCTTTCTAAACTATCCAGTGTTTTCGGTGCTTGGAGATCGGTATAAGATGCAGTGATGGTATTTATATCGATTTTCGAGGCCGAAATTTACTGGGTCGTTACAGTGGTATCAGAGCTATTGGTTTAGAGATTAACCTTGGCTCTGTGGTGTGACTCAATAGAGATGGGGTTAGCAGGACCCTAGATTGAGTTTGCATATATATATATGAGAGCGCGTATTTGCAATTTGATATAAAATTATTTTTGAAATTTGTTTTGCCCAATATATTTTATAAAGAATGGAAGTAATGATTTTTTTCAAACTATTATAGTATGGGCAATCAATTGGATTTGTTGATTTGTGTGATATGTTGAGGTTGTGCTGTTGGTTGTTTGGATATAAACCCGAACATGAATCAATTTGGTTAAAGTCAAGATGAAATAAACAAGTTAAATAAATCGATCCTAGTCTAATAAATCTGAATAGACAATTAAAGAGATAAACGAAGTGATTATAAATAGTTAATTCCGTATGGATTGAATTGTGGGTATAGTGAGTCGATATGGATGGTATGGATGTTGAGACCCATTTGACATTTGTTTGAGGAACTAATGGATCTATTTGAGTTGAGAACAGGTAGAAGTGCCAATTTAGCTTGGAAATCCATCCAAGAGAGAAAAGTCTGGAGTTAATTGGATCCAGTTGAATAGAGCCGCGAAATAATTAAGCAAGCTCAAATATATATATCGCTTATTGCGTAATAACGCTCGCCAAAAGGTACGCCTACGCAAATATGGATTTTTGGTTTTTCTTTGGGGTTTTGAGTTTGAATTTTGGATTTTTCCCGACCTTGAGAGTCGATGTATAGATATTTCTTGATCCTGCGATATCGCAGATGGTCCTCCGTGCAGGGGAGACTCTGCCGAAATTTTTCTAGAATTTAAGGAGTTAAAAAAATTTTGGAAATTTTTGGGAAATTATTTTATTTGGATTAAATTGGATTTAAAAGCCATTTGGGTCAGTTTAAAAATCGATTCGAGTTTTTAAATTAAACATTTCTGAAAAGATAATGGTAGACATTTCTTCTACTTAGCAATTTCGAGGACGAAATTATTTTAAGGGGGAAGGAATGTAACGACCCGTATTTTTCTGCCAATTTAATTAGATTAATTTAAATATTTTAATAATTTAAAATATTGGTTTGAGGTTGGATAATCGAATTTAACAATTATATTGTGAATATATTATATAAAATGAATAATAAATATTATTTTAATTTCCAAAATATGGGAAATTGTCGAAATTGAAATATACTGTGATCCGACAGTTTAAAGTGGTCAAATATTGTTTATGGGGGAATATTAGTGACAATTCGTTTTGAAAACGACGACGAATATATATGGTTTATAATTTAATTAAATAACGAGCTGCAGCGGCGCAGCAGTTCGCGTTTTGGCATTTTGAACTTCAATTGGTCGTACCGGGTTCAAAATAAGTCGGATTTCATCGAAACAGGAAACGTCGGGACCGGTTTGACGATATCTTTCTAATGGCAGAGGAAAATCCAGTTTTCGTCGTGTAGATTTTGTTTTATGTCCAATTCTATCCGCCCAAAAGCATGTGCATCCATGGGAAATCCTACCCTAATATCAGCTACGCGCATGCCAACTGAATGTCTAGGCACATGCAAATTACCTCTGTCGTTCTGAACTCTCCACATGGCTCTAAAAAGAAAAAAAAAAGAAAAAAAAAATCTTTAGTCCTTTCCAATTAGAAATTTGACCCGTCCTTTCTGATGCTTGCACATGCGGGTGTCTTCGTTTTCCTCAGCAAAATGTGTTGTACCTTATGAAAATTTTACTACTGGAGACTACATCTCGCAAATACATTAAAATATATGTGTCCTTTGCTCCGACAGTCGCATGTGCTAGTGCCTTGATAGCCAAGGACCTTGATTGTATAAATACCCTTGCTCGTTCTTTGTTTCATTCATTCAGGAGGAAGAAAAATGCGCACAGCAAACTCAAGAATTAAACCAAAATAAAACCATCCATTTTCATAAAATCATTGAAATTTAATATTGGCAAAATCTCTCAAGCCTAAACCTCACTGATGGGTGCGCTCGGCTTTGTTCGAGGTACTCGTTTGCCCAGTACACTCAAAGGCGGGTGTGCATGGGGATTCAAATTTGGTGTCATCATGGAGTGAAGCCTTTTGAGAGTGAATGGATGCGTTCTGAAGGCACTGTGAGGACCGGCGATGCTGATGAAGGTCAGTTCGGTGATGTGGTGTCATTTTTGGGGACGCTGCTCGAACGGTGGGCCCCCGGAGTGGACCAGGGTTGGTCGAGGAGGTAGGCTGAGGGGTGGAGGAAGTGTTGGTGGGGGACCGGTGGTGTCTGATGCAGGGGTTGGCCGGCGGTGAAAGATTGAACGGAGGAGTGTTGTACTGTGATCTGAGTTCAGTTTTTGGGACGTTGGTCAAGCGATGGGGGACCGGAGTTGGTGGCGATGGTCGCAGGCGGAAGGTTGGGCGGAGGCGAGTTGATAGAGAGGGTGCGGCGTCCTGAAGCTCGTTGGTGAAGGTGTTAGAATTTAGGAAAGGCGGAGAACGACGTCTGTCAGAAAGGAGGAAAAGATGGACATCGTTTATTGCAGATTAGAAAGGTAATTAAAACTAATTTAATTACTACTTAACCCAATTAATAATTTATATAAGTTTATAACGTGTAATTAATATCGGTGAAGGTTAGGCAACAATTTGTGAGCTACCGGCGAAGTCCAAAGATCTGGAATGGAAGGGAAAGGATCTGAGAAAGATTAGAACTAATACGTGATCAACAACGGTAATTTAAAATATAATATAATATAATTAGTTAAATCGTATGTTCATTTAATCATATAATCGTGTAACCATTACAACTTATTCATTTGTAAACAGAACTGAACGAAATGGGATCCATTGAGATCATAACGATGATACCGACGTATGCAAGTTGGAACGAAGTAATTCTGAAGCCATTGGAAATTTATGTAGTTCCAAACATTAGTTTGAAACTGTATAAAACAACGCAACCTCGTCATAAAACAAATTGGTGAGTTAATTCTCACACCTTCTGGAATATTGTGATGTGGTACATTCACAGTTAAATATACTTTACAGTTTACTGTTTGAATTGGCTGTTTGGATGCAATGGATGCAATTTTGGTTGTTATTATCTGTTTGATTGCAGTTGATTGTTTATTTAACTTGTATATGGTTATCAACTGACATCTGTGATGCAGAGAAGGACAGGTTGGAGGAATCCGACCGGATTCCTCAATTAAACTGTATTTTTGGTTGTTATGCACATACATGAATTGTTTGCTTTGACTGACACCAAACCCTGTTTGTGTGTGATGGTTGAATATATATTCACCGGTGTTGTGTTTAAAATCAAACGACAGTGTTGATTTGTTAATTGGCAGTAAATGGCCTTAATGGGTGGTTTTAACGTCGTTCGGCTGATAAGTGAATTGACGTGTTCTTGAAGTTATCAATTTATTTATAACTGGATTATAGTTGTTAGTTATTTCATATAACTAATAAAAATAGGAATTATAAATAAATAGTTAAATCAAGTTATAAGGAAATTATTCAACTAGTTCAGACCAGTTGTAAAAGTAGAACCCAAGGGATTTACCGACAAGCTGGTAAAACAGAGTAATTGTTTTAAACAATAAAAAGGTGACTTTAATTAATTATGTTAATTAATTAATTTAGGGAAAAGGGAAATGACAGTGGGAATTCAGTTAATCGTTAATTGAAGTGTATGGTTGGTGAAACCACCGTTTCGAGTGGAATGGACAAAGGAAAACAAATATGGGTTAAGTATTCGTTAAAGTTTAACGAATAGTTTTGGATATTAGTTAATCTTCGATTAACTATAAAGCTAAAGAATTGGTTATTGTTAATAACCTTGATTTTTTATCGAGTAAGTTTGTAAACATGATAAAAATGCTACTTTGGGCCAAGATTTAAGTTAACCATATTTTGATATAATAGAGGTTAAAGCTAATTATTCTTTATTTTATATGATAAAGTAGTGAATTCAATTAAATGCCAAGTAAGGATTTTATTAAAAGGATTTGTAAGTCCAAGTTTCAAACAAAGTGACAAATAGGAATTCAATTAACAAGCGTTAAATTTACGATGAGGTTGGGCCAAAAATGGCGACAAAAGTTTATCATAAGAAGGTTCAAATAAATGGAACCAAACTATTTGACGAGGGGTTTAAATTATAAACCAAAGGGTATAAATAAAAGAATATTTGCAGTTAAGGTGGTGTTTTTAATGGGTATTACTTAAATAAAGGTATGAAGTAAAAAGGGTTTTTAACGAGAGTCAAATGTAAACAACGGTTTTAAACCAGTATTTGAAATCAAAAAGGGTTATTATAAAATGTCTAATTAGATGGAACCAAAATATTTGACCAATGATTTATATTATGAATCAAAAGGTCATGAGTGGAAGAATTGGTTAAAGTGTGTTGGTAAATATGTACTTAATTAAGAAATTAAGTAGTGGAAGTCTGAAGCGGGGTTTCAAATGTAAGAAATGGTTTTTTAAAAACCAAATTTGAAACCCAGATAGCAAATAAGATTTGAGAAGTGGTTAAGTTTCAAGCTGATATTAGTCTGAGGTAAGAAAGCTGTCGACTAAGGTCTGAGAGGTAACTACAATACCCCAACTTGGTTGGCTTCCCTATTATCAAGGACTAGTATTAGTTTGGAATGAGTGAAGTGTTGAGATGGGTTTTATCCTATACGAGGAATATCAAACTCTGATGCAAGATTTTGGAAATTTAAAAATATTACGCTATTAGTTTCAAAGGAAATAAGAATGTGTTTTCAAATCATAGTAACCAATTGTTGGTCAATTAGAGTTGATCGAATATAGGTAGAGATAGCCGAACAAAGTTATTTAGGAAAAGTTCCATTTCATACGACTGCTAGCGTAATTCGCAGGGCTGCAGATAGCCTACGGCGGTCGGATGTTTCCTGAGGCAATCAGGCGTAACCATTTGTGATCGCTGTGATCTAGAGTCAAGCGAATGGAATTAAGTCAAGTATTAGTTAATCAATTAGAGTTAAAGCGAATTAGAGATTCAAATATCGTATTTTTGAATATTAAAGAGTTGGAGGTTTAATTTAACTAAAAAGTAAATCAGTGTTAAAGACCAAGTGATGTTAAATACTGAACCAGTGTACTCATTGTTGTGATGTTTGAAACACTGTTATTTTGATAGTTAGAACACCGACTATCAAACCAGACCAATACGATTGTTGGTTCGGAAAGACCGGGATCGAATTTATATTCGAATACCATTCTGACCAACAAGTACGTGAAGACGTCAATTGAAGACGGAGCAAGTGAAGACCGTGGATCCTCATAAGCGGAAGGACCACTGGTAGAATCTCTCTGGATTGCAACCAGAGTTATTCGATTTGTGATTCTGGCGTGGTTGAATCCACGGATTTACAAGGACTACTCGCTACTGATCCATGGGGTGATGCCTATATGAGATGCAGTAGGAGAGTACCTTCGGTTCATCCTGATCCTGGATGACATGTATGGACGGATGTCTGACAGAGTATTCCCAAAGGAAGTACATGTGTTGATTTCTCCAAACGTACCATAATTGATGGCGGAGAAATGGTTATTCTCTAGCCTGATAGCTAGAGTATGTTTGTGGACGTCAATCAAGTGTGATCTGGCGGATCTGATGATGTGGCATCCAAAGTGTATGATGACCAGATGATTAAAAGGTAAAGTTCTAGCCTCAAGCCTCATCAACCGGGAAATGACAAAAATCGGGCAGGCAGCCTGGCTATGTGGGTCGCTCCCATTAGGATGTATGACCACCTATCTAGAGAAATTCCTATTGCTTCTTTAATCTATATTCGATGCTGACCCTACTCGGGTGGCGGTTGCTGATCCCAACCGTCGGTGGTATACATTCGATACACTCAAGCGAAATGAGTGGTCGGTCATGTGAGGGCCGGGTTGCAAGACGTTCTTGTTGAACCCAGTGTATTCGCCTCTAGAGATACACGTGCGGAAGGTGGACCCATACCTTGTCAAGTTGGAATCCAATATCCAATAAGCGCCCAGGGTTTTTCGATTGTATACCATATATATGTGGAGCGTGAGATGCAAACGTTCCTATAGATTGATATTTACTTGTATTTAGGCATTATCATAATATCAGGTCAAGTTATGATTTCAAAAATGGTTTTGGGTTATAGTAAGGTAAAAACCGTCCGTGTTTATGTGTGGACTGGTCTTACTATTATCCTTTGATTTCATAAAGGATTTTGCAAAGTTAAACAGGCGTGTGTTCTGTGAATTTATCACTGAAAGTATTCCAGACTGACCCGGTGTATTTTGTTTTAAACCAAATGTGCTCGGGTCAGACCGAGTATGTTCCAGGTTAGGTTTCGCTTGGAGTTTCAGGAGCTGGAAGCAGGCGGCTTCACCGCTAGTTATTCAAAGTTATTATTCCGCTGTGACTGATATATGTGTACTCTGATGATTGGTATGTATATACAGTTTTTGTATAAAGAGATTTGATATTATATTTTATTCGTTCCGCTGTGAGATTCTGATGTGTTCTTCTTCTTTCTCCTATTCTAATATTTCTTTCTTTCTTATCTCACCCTCTAAATTCTTTCTAAACTATCCAGTGTTTTCGGTGCTTGGAGATCGGTATAAGATGCAGTGATGGTATTTATATCGATTTTCGAGGCCGAAATTTACTGGGTCGTTACATGGTGTCATTGGAAAGATATTTCCAAAGCGAACCTAATGGTTTCGGGAAAATCCGTTGGTCGGATCTCCCGCACTAATCGTTTGAAATCACTGTTTCAAAACACGAACTGCAGCTTCGTTATTTGATTTATTTTAATTATATTTATATAAATATATATAAATATAATTCTTCCTTCGATTTCAAAACTATATTCATTTCATATATTTGATAAAAATGATATTTTTATCCAACTGATATTTATTTCAACACTTCAATTTTGTTTATTTTATTTCCAAATAGAAATTCCTATTCAACACGTGAATTTCTATTCAACACATGAATTTTGTTTCAACATTCAACGCATGAATATTTTCTATAGTTTATATATATAGTCAAAATGTGATTTTTATTGCAAAATAATTTATTTCAAAACACGATTATTTTAAATAGTTTATATATAAGGTAAAAATGTTATTTTTATTGCAAAACAATTTATTTCAAAACATGATTATTTTATATAGTTTATATATAAGGTAAAAAATGTTATTTTTGTTATTAAAACGATTTATTTAAAACACTAGTATTTTATATAATCTATATAACTAAAAAAATGTTATTTTTATTTTTCAAAGAATTTATTCTGTACACGAACTCCATTCAACACATGAATATATTTCAACACATGAATTTCATTTCACCATTCAACACATGAATTTTATTTCAACATTCAACACATGAATTTTATTTCAACATTCGAATTTAAATCAAACACAGAAATATTTTAGGAAATTTTGGCAGCATAACGGCAGGGTAGTTTAAACCAGGGCCGTCCCTAGTACGGCTCCTCGCTCTACCTTAAAGCCTCGCAGCTTTTGACTTGGATTTCATGCATCTAATTCGTACGCAGACGAGCATGTTCTTTTTTTTTCCACAAACTAATCCTATGTGGTTTCAACCAAATAATTCTCAACCACAAACGAGTATTTTTCAACCATAATCAATCAATTTCAACCACAAACAATTCTAATCAACCATTCGCTATCAACCAACTTTCACACCAATCACAACCAATAAATATCGTCCATGGTTTGTGGACGAGGGGCGTATATATATATATATATATATATATATATATATATATATATAAGTATATGTCACTACCATTTAAACACATATGTAATTTTTACAATGCATATATAACTTATACATCGAACATACAACTTATACAACGCTTATACATGTGGTGTACAACGCTTATATAACTCATACTTCGACTATATAATTTATACATCGTTGTTTTCCATATCGTTTATAATTCAGAAATCTCACATTGGGTTCCACTCCACCAAAAATAGCAGAAGGCTCAAAAAAATATGCGGTCTCTTCTAGAATGTAGAAGGCGTCCACATGAGTCCACTTTCTCTTGTTTCACCGGATTTCGACTACATAGCAAAAAGATATGATTTTTATTGTGAAATCAAAAACCATAGCGTTTTAAAGAGCTATTAACTATAAAATAAAAATAAGGCTGTATACCTTCAAAATCTGTTCAAAACTAGGTCTTCAGATTTCTTCACATCCGCACAGCTTGAATGCGATCGGATTACCTCACGCCGAAGACCCTAGAGAGGCGCACCACCGCGCTGGAGGACGGTGAACTCACCGTTGAATCGGTGGTGAATTTCCGGGCCAAACAGCTCGACTTTCGAGCTTTAGAACTCGATGAATACGGCTCGATACCTCACGAGGTTTGTATGGATTGGTAGCTGGGCAAATCTCTACAAAAAACCCAACTGGAGTGGATGAATTTATTGCATGGATTTTGAATTAAAGAGGAGAGAAGGAAAGAAGGGAAGCCGCCGTCGGGTTATTGAGTAGATCGGGGAAAGAGAGAATGATTTGTCGAGATATGATTGGCCCAGGGTTTTTTTATATTTATATATTTTTAAAAATTCAAAAATACCCCCTTTCTCATACGAACTCCAATCCAAACCCAACGAATGTAGTCCCTAGCTAAATACCCCCATTTCGAACACAATGGGATATGTTTCGTAGGCCCATTCGACTGTTTCATTCAGTTTTCCTTCAAATTAAAATATAAAACGTTCAATATTAAATTTGAACGTATATTTCAATTTGCCGGGGCCACATACTGATCCCAAAAATTCCAGAAAAACAAATATCGCTATTTTTTGACGATACGGTCCCAACAAAACTAGTTTCGTCGAATTATGAGACCGTTTGAAAAATGGCCCTTTTCTGGTCGATCCAATTTAACAAAAATCGAACAAACACATTTTCCTTTGCCACGCTCACATACTAGCTTCAAAAAGTATGAAATTTGAAACCTAGCAAAAATTTGACATCCCAGATCCAACAAAAGTGGTTTCGTCGAATTCTGAGGTCATTTGCAAAATGGTCATTTCCACGGGCTATATAAACTCTATAGCGACTTTTCTGAAAATTCATTTGGCCATAACTTTTGCTTCCCGCTACGAAGCTTAGATTTTTTAGATTCGTTAGAAAGATACTCACTAACATATTTGAATATTTTTTGTTTCACTAAAATCCGTTTCATTTTGCACCCGGTACATTCAGTCAAAGTTTGAATTCAAATTTTGAAACTACCGCGCCATTTCAGGCCTTGTTTATAATTAAAATTAATTATATTTATTTTCAAACGTCGATTCAAACACAATTTTCATTGTTATTATTTAAAATACTTATTTTAAATATCTAAAATCCACCAAAATAGCCAATTTAAAATTTTCAAACTGGTTCAGACTTTCCGGGTTGTTACAATCTCCCCCACTTAAAACTTTTCGTCCCCAAAAAGGAACAAAGTCGAAAGTGGTTTAATTTACTAACTCAACTTTCAATCGGGCTTCCATTCTTCACTTTTCAGTTTCTAAGAATTTTCAAATTCTTCGAAAATTTGTGTAACACACCACCTCCGCCAGGGTGGCTCTTGCAAGCACTCTGACTTTGGAGGGGCGTTTGAATCAGGTAAACATGCATAATGATATATCAAGGCAGAACAAGAACATATGTATATATGTAAACAGAGTAAATAACATAGATAAAACAGCGGAAGATTTCAAACCATTTCAAAACAAGTCTGGTACAACATAATGTCAACTTTCCAAATACACAAGCCTAGATAAAAACAACATTACTGAAAAACTGAAATACATAAGTACTATCCCCAAAATAAGTGATAACCATAGCTAGCTTCATGTCAAGACCGTACATGAGCTAAAATCCCACAAGCAAGCGATCAGAAATCCAAGCTAAGCTCCAATATTCCCACCCTGAGAACCTGGGGGGGAAACGGAAGAAAAGAGGCGAAAGAAAAACAGGTCAGTCAAAAAGACTGAGTAAGCCCTACTACAATCAATGTAAACTGATAAAGTTAACTGGCATGATGAAAGCTGAGATGAACATATGGATAACTACATACTGGCATGATGATTAACTAACAAGGTAGATAAAGGTGTCATCGCATAATCAGGTTTAAGGTTTTTGCACCACAGGTGTACTAGCAAACTAACATGACTTGAATAAACAAGTATTGATCCCTTGGCCCAAGCTTTGGCCCAATAACATGAAGTGACCCTAATACGAGGTCCAATAACATGAAATGACCCTAATACGAGGTCCAACCAAACGGTCTAATCGATCGGCTCCCTATAAGCCTAACTCGTCACGTGTTGGTGTCAATACGGCCCAAACATAATTGTAGTCAGACTGTGCCGGGTCTCCCGTCGGGTGTATCAAGCCCTAGGGTGTCAACCCCTGGACACCATAAACATAAGTGCACAGTCTCGATCTACTGGTACCCGTGCATGTTTTCCCCGGCTTCGGACTATGTGCACGACCATAGTCCGCCCGGAACTACACCGGCGTACCACTCTGCCGTCGCTTTTGGTCACTTACCCCCAGTCCAGTAATCGTGCCCCCTCCCTAGCCTAGTCCCTAGGGTCTTAATGATACAAACTTGGGATTACTGCTGGAATGGACCCCCATTGCTAGGATTTTTCTAGTGGGTTAAGTACAGTTTAACCCTCTTGCTAATCATGGATTAACTTGGTTAAGTGTAACGATGAGTTCACGACTTAACCCCGATTAATCTACCAAGCCCAAATTGGTTAAGTATTAAGTGGACCATGAGTTAATCCTAATCATGAGGCATTAATTAATTTAATGCGCCTTAACCTCTCACATTAGACTTTGTTGCGGTTACTAGTTAAGCCGGGCGGGTCCGGGTAGCTTTGCACCACAACTTGGTCTAACCTCGGGTTCAAGGTACAACATGACCAACTTCTCACATTGGGTCCTATTGTTTGTAGCAACTAGTTAAGCCGGTCGGTTCCGGGTAGGTTTACGCTACAAACTCAACCCAACCTCGAGTTGGTCACACTTATATTTTCTAAGTGTCATGTCCATCATGTTTCCAAAACATGTTACAAGTTTTCAAGCATTTGGGTAGACCTAACTTAATAGGTAAATTCCCAAAGGGTAGACCTAACTTAATAGGTAAATTCCCAAGCTTATGTTTTTATGTCTTTTAAGTTTACCCAACCCCAAACGCAATCCCATCGCTTACATATCGCAATAGCGCATAAAGGATAGAAAGAGGGAACTTGGCATAATCATGACATAAAGGTGTTGAAGCCACAAGTTTAACATGGTGGCATATGAAATGTACATATGTTCATATACTTGCATATTACATTTTTAGGCCTCAAAAGCTTGCATAAAACCAAACTTAGCATATTGGTGATACATGGTGATAAATGACATGTAGAAATGGCCATAAGTTCGCATTTAGCCTCACATGCAAGTTATCATAAGAGATATGATAACTTACATGTTGCCAAAATGCAACCTTTAGCATAAAGCTTGAAGCATAAAGCTTGAAGCTTTAAGCTCATAAACCCAAGATAAGCTTGCATAAAATGATAACATGAACAAAAGGATCAACCCAAACTTGCATAACATAACTTGCATATCATATGACAAACTTGCATATCAAACTTGCATAACATAACATGATAAACTTGCATATCATAACATGGCAAACTTGCATACATAACATGATAGACTTGCATAACACATCATAGTAAGCTTGCATATCATAATGATCAAACACAACTTGCATCATTCATTAACTTTAGAGTTTAAATATGAAAGTAGAAAAGGGCTTACAATGCTTATGAAGACTCAAAAATATGACAAAGCCCTTATGCAATCAAATAGACCCAAAATGCAAGCTCTAATAGAAAAACCCTTGAGCCAAAATGATCAAAACCCTTGCTTTATGATGTAAATATGGAAACTTGACTTAAATGCAAGCTAATGACACTCATACAAGCTTGAAAACACTTGTATGCATGGAAAATCTCATAGAAATTTATTTAGGAATTTTATGAAGTGAGTGGAGGCCATGGGAGGAATGATTTTGCCGTAGTTTAGTTGTATGAGTTAATAATGTTGATTTAGGCTTAGGTTAGGGTCTTATTTATAGAGATTAGGATTAGTTCTAGCCTTAGGATTAAACCCTAGTTCCAATCTCAGCCCTCAAAACAGAATCTGGCCCCCAAACTCAACACAATTCCAAAATGGTGCACCAGGCAAAACTGCCCGGCTGAGCCAAGTCGACAGGGCTGTCGACTTGGGTCAACCAAGTCGACTCCCAAGTCGACAGGGCTGTCGACTGGGGTGCTCTGGCGGGAATTTTCCCGCCTGGCCCAAACTGACCTAATTTTCCAAATTCAAACTTGAATTTGAAATCTGTTTTTACTTTGAAATTTTCTGAAAACTTCGTTGGGCCTTAATCGGGTCATACGGGCTCCGATTTTCGAAAACTCGGACTCTATTTCGCGTATTTTTCCGAGACGAACGCAATGGCACAGCCCGTTTCCCTTGATTCAGATTTTTAAATTAAATTCTGCCTTGATTTACGTTATAACAGGTTATTGAAAATACGGGTTGTTACATTCTCCCCTCCTTAAAGGATTTCGTCCCCGAAATCTTCAAGTTAGGAAGAACGTATCCTACCATCCAACATCCATCTACTCAAAACATCATCCACGAGCAATCATTGTCCTTACAAGATTCTAAATGTTGTATGAACATATGCAAAGGTGTGTGTATATGTACTTATCTAATGAAAATATCATCAATGCAAATTATGTTAGTGAAATGAATCCATATGTATGCGATTCCTAACATAATGTATAACATCTATATGTGTGCACATAACATACATCCATATGCAACATCCATGTGATAACACAAAAATTTTCATCCATGAATAAGCATAAACACTCATGCATATGCAATATGAGGAGTGTGTGAGCCGATCTAGTGCCTAATGTGTATAATGCATCCACGAGTAACCACTTGCAAACACTTGCAACCACTTGCAAACATCAAGCATAACATGTTTCAAACACATGTTTCATCCAAAGGGTTTCTACCAAAGGTTTTCATGACAAGATTAACACGATAAACTAGATAAACATGGATAGCAAAGAGAAAGATATGCTAACAAAGAAAAGAGATTAAGAGTGTACCCTCAAAAAGGAATGGATAAAGCCCACGCATCTTCTCCTCGATTTCCCAAGTCGCGTCTTCTTCGGTTTCACCCCATTGAACCTTCACCAACTTGACCTCTCGATTGCTTAGCTTCTTGGTCTCCGTCCCCAAGATACAAATCGGAGCTCTCCTCAAGGTAGCCTCTTTCTCCACTTCCACATCTTTCAGAACACTTGGCTCAACAACCTCTGCTGATTCGTGTAAACACTTCCGGAGATGCGAGACATGAAAAACATCGTGTACTCCGGCAAGCTTCTCGGGCAACTCCACTCTATAAGCCATCTGCCCGATCCTCTCTATAATAGGGAATGGTCCAACAAACCTCGGTGCTAACTTCCCAACGGCTCCAAATCGGACCACATTCCGCAAAGGAGAAACCTTCATGAAAACCATATCCCCAACATCAAACTCCAAATCGGTTCTTCGCTTATCAGCATAGGATTTCTGTCGGTCTTGGGCCGCTTTCATCCGTCTCCGAATCAACTCGACCTTCTCGGATGTATCTCTGATCATATCAGGCCCAAGTATAAGCTCATCCGTAGTCTCCCACCAACATGTAGGCGACTTGCACGGCCTCCCATATAAAGCTTTAAATGGTTCCATCCCTATGCTTGCCTGATAACTGTTATTATATGCAAACTCAACAAGAGGAAGATGGTCTTCCCAAGTACCACCAAAATCCAGAATACAAAGCCTCAACAGATCCTCGAGTACCCTATTCACCCTTTCGGTTTGACCGTCCGTCTGTGGGTGATAAGCCGTACTTAGATTCAACCTTGTGCCCATAGCTTCTTGCAAGCTATTCCAAAATTGACTTGTAAAGATTGGGTCACGGTCACTGACTATACTAGAAGGGACTCCATGTAGTCTCACAATCTCACGAAGATATACAGACGCTAGCCAAGATGCGGTCCTCTTGCTCTTCACCGGAATGAAATGAGCACTCTTCGTAAGTCTATCCACAATAACCCAAATGCTCGTTTTCCCTTTCCTTGACCTTGGTAGCCCATCGATAAAATCCATAGAAATACTCTCCCACTTCCACAGTGGAACGTCTAGAGGATGCAATAGCCCAACGGGCTTCTTCGACTCGGCCTTAACTTGCTGGCAAATAATACATCTAGAGACAAACTCTGCCACATCCTTCTTCATCCCTGGCCAAAAGAAAATGCGCTTCATATCTTTATACTTCTTATCTCCGCCCGGATGTATAGTCAACTTAGAGCGATGCGCTTCCTCAAGAACTTTTCTTACCAAATCTTCTACCATTGGAACACATAACCTTCCGTCTCTCCTCAGCCAACCCTTGTCATCAATAGAATATCGAGCGAGATGACTAGACGCCTCTCCTCGAATAATCTCAACTATCTGAGGGTCTTCTCTCTGCGAAGCCCCAACTTGATCAAGAAGGGTAGGTCTGAGTTCCAGAGATGCTAAAGAACCGGTCATCGACTCAATCGCCAAAGAGAAATCAAAGGTTGCTACATACTCTAAATTATTCATCTCAACGAATAGAGGACTCAGAGTCAAACTTTTTCTACTCAATGCATCTGCTACCACATTCCCCTTGCCAGGGGTATAAGCTATCTCAAAATCGTAGGACGCCAAGAATTCCATCCATCTTTGTTGCCTCAGATTCAGATCCTTTTGAGAAAAGAGATACTTCAATGACTTGTGATCGGTATAAAGCTCAAATCTTTCCCCCAGAAGATAATGGCGCCAAGCCTTGAGTGCATATACTATTGCTGCCAACTCTAAGTCATGAGTGGGATAATTCTTCTCATGCACTTTGAGTTGTCTACCGCCAAAGCATATCACTCTTCCTTCTTGCATCAGAACAGCTCCTAACCCCGTGCCACATGCATCGGTGTATACTGTAAATAACTTCCCTCCATCGGGCAAAGCTAGAACAGGTGCTGATGTGAGAGCTCTCTTGAGCTTTTGAAAAGCAAGCTCGCATTCTATGCTCCAAGCAAAAACTAAATTCTTCTTCGTCAATTTAGTGAGAGGAGTGGAAATCTTCGCGAAGTCCTTAATGAACTTCCAGTAAAAGCCTGCAAGACCTAGAAAACTTCTCACTTCGGTTGCATTCCTTGGAGTCTTCCAATCCTGAACTTCAACTACCTTAGCGGGATCCACCGCTAAGCCTTACTTAGATACTATATGCCCAAGGAATCTAACTTCCCTTCTCCAAAAGTGACACTTGGAGAACTTGGCCTTCAACTGATGCGCTCTAAGCGTATCCATCACCTCCACGAGATGCCTTGCGTGCTCTTCCTCATCCTTAGAGAAGATCAGAATATCATCTACGAAGACCACGACAAACTTGTTCAAGAACTCCCTGAACACCCTACTCATCAAGTCCATGAAATATGCGGGTGCATTAGTCAAGCCGAACGGGATGACAAGCCATTCGAAGAATCCATCTGGCGTTCTGAACGCAGTCTTGTTTATAATATCTTCAGCTACCATGAGCTGATGGAATCCAGTAGCAAGATCAAGCTGAGACAAAACAGAAGCACCGACAAGCTGGTCAAAGAGATCATCAATCCTCGGTAACGGGTGTCTGTTCTTCTTAGTCAGCTTATTCAACTCTCGATAGTCAACACAAAGTCGGAGAGAACCATCTGCCTTGGTAGCAAATACCACAGGCGCTCCCCATTCAGGTATACTTCGTCTAATGAAGTTCTTCTCAAGAAACTCCTTCACTTGCTTACTTAGCTCCCGCCTTTCACGCGGAGCCATGTGCCGAACGGGCAAAGAAACCGGCTTTGCATTATCCACCAGATAAATGCGAAAATCAATCTCTCGCTTAGGGGGCAACCCCCTAACTTCATCGAAAACATCCGGATACTCTCGAACCACTCTCACAGACTGAAGAGTTTCCATTGACGAGTCGAGTGATTCAAGATAGCACAACATGACGGGACCTCTCGGATTACAAGAAATTTCTAGGGTGTTTCCGAGGCGAGTCACGAGCCTCACAACCCTATGCTCACAATCAAGAATGGCTCCATATCTGGACAGCCAATCCATGCCCAATATCAATCTGTATCCCCTAAAACCAAGAACATAAGCACTACACAAGAACTCTACACTCAGTATAGAGATTCTCAAATCCCCACATATCATAGACAGATGGGCGGAACCCCCAATAGGATTTGAGACACAGACGGGATCATCTACCAAGCTAGTACTAAGGTGCAAACTATCAACAAGATCAGATGAGATAAAGCTATGCGATGCAACAGAATCGAACAAGGTACGAACTGGAAAATCAGAAATATATACAAGGCTCTCAACAGAAATACTACCTCGATCGGGAACTGGAGCAGTATTGAGAGCATGAACTTGCCCTCCTGAAGGTCGAACACGCTGAGTCTGACCCTGGCCTTGCCCTTGCTTCTTCGGGCAATCCTTACTGAAATGTCCAGTCTCACCGCAGAAAAAGCATTCACCATTCTTCCTTTTCCTCTTCTTACAATCCTTAATAAGATGCCCAACTGAACCGCAATAATGGCACTTCCCCTTGTTGTTCTTGCCCTTGTTGTTGTTCCCCTTATTGCCTTGACTCTTGTTCTTGTTCTTGTTCTGATTGCCTTGACTGCTCTGACCACTTGGATTACCCTGATTTCCTTTCCACTGGGAATCAGTCTTCTTGGCTTGAGTATCATTCATCTTGATCTCTTTCTTGACATCTCCCTGAAGTAACGCCATATCAACCAAGCTCTCAAACGTGGCCCCATGGGGAATATGTGACATAGCCAAACCCTGCAACGGCTCATTCAATCCTCTAGCAAAATGAAGAGCCTTCTTCTGAGGAGTATTAACCATATCCAAGCCAAAACGAGCTAACTGATTGAACTTGTTCACATATTCTTTGACAGACATATCTCCTTGTTTCAAAGTTATGAACCTCTCCATTTGCAGATTCTCCTCAGCAGAAGATAGAAACTTAAGCACGAACCTTGCCCTGAGATCGGCCCAAGTCTCAACAGGCCTAGTACCATTGGTGACTTCCCACCAATAAGCGGATTCATCCTTCATAAGCCAAACTGCCAACAAGATCTTCCTCTGATCGTCTAACCCAAAGATAGCAAATAAATCCTCGGTCTCTTTCAACCAATTTCTGGCCTCTACAAAAGTCTCAGTGCCTTGAAAGTTCTTGCCACCCATTGCTTTGAAATCTTTGCAAGTCTTTGCGAAGTCAACTTGAGGATGCTGAGGGGGAGGAGGAAGAGGAACCTCAGCGACAAGAGGAGGAGGAACATTAACTACTAGAGGAGGAGGAGGAGGGACATCTGCGGGGCCGGCTTCGGTCGCCCTAGCCTCCAAAAGTCTCCTATACCAAACAGGTACGTGTACTCCCTCCGGAATAGCAAAGTTATCGGCCATACTGAAAACGAAGAAAAAGACAGATTCAGAATGGAGAAAAACGAAGGAATTTTGCTAATGGCTTTTTGGGGAATAGCCTTTAAAATAAACTAGACTTTTCTTTGGAAAATACTTTATACTTGGTTTTGAAAATAGTTTTCCAAAAGTTTTCTAAAAACCTTTTTGTTCCTTCTCATAGACCATATGCTCTGATACCAAATGTAACACCCCACCTCCGCCAGGGTGGCTCTTGCAAGCACTCTGACTTTGGAGGGGCATTTGAATCAGGTAAACATGCATAATGATATATTAAGGCAGAATAAGAACATATGTATATATGTAAACAGAGTAAATAACATAGATAAAACAGTGGAAGATTTCAAACCATTTCAAAACAAGTCTGGTACAACATAATGTCAACTTTCCAAATACACAAGCCTAGATAAAAACAACATTACTGAAAAACTGAAATACATAAGTACTATCCCCAAAATAAGTGATAACCATAGCTAGCTTCATGTCAAGACCGTACATGAGCTAAAATCCCACAAGCAAGCGATCAGAAATCCAAGCTAAGCTCCAATATTCCCACCCTGAGAACCTGGGGGGGAAACGGAAGAAAAGAGGCGAAAGAAAAACAGGTCAGTCAAAAAGACTGAGTAAGCCCTACTACAATCAATGTAAACTGATAAAGTTAACTGGCATGATGAAAGCTGAGATGAACATATGGATAACTACATACTGGCATGATGATTAACTAACAAGGTAGATAAAGGTGTCATCGCATAATCAGGTTTAAGGTTTTTGCACCACAGGTGTACTAGCAAACTAACATGACTTGAATAAACAAGTATTGATCCCTTGGCCCAAGCTTTGGCCCAATAACATGAAGTGACCCTAATACGAGGTCCAATAACATGAAATGACCCTAATACGAGGTCCAACCAAACGGTCTAATCGATCGGCTCCCTATAAGCCTAACTCGTCACGTGTTGGTGTCAATACGGCCCAAACATAATTGTAGTCAGACTGTGCCGGGTCTCCCGTCGGGTGTATCAAGCCCTAGGTTGTCAACCCCTGGACACCATAAACATAAGTGCACAGTCTCGATCTACTGGTACCCGTGCATGTTTTCCCCGGCTTCGGACTATGTGCACGACCATAGTCCGCCCGGAACTACACCGGCGTACCACTCTGCCGTCGCTTTTGGTCACTTACCCCCAGTCCAGTAATCGTGCCCCCCCCTAGCCTAGTCCCTAGGGTCTTAATGATACAAACTTGGGATTACTGCTGGAGTGGACCCCCATTGCTAGGATTTTTCTAGTGGGTTAAGTACGGTTTAACCCTCTTGCTAATCATGGATTAACTTGGTTAAGTGTAACGATGAGTTCACGACTTAACCCCGATTAATCTACCAAGCCCAAATTGGTTAAGTATTAAGTGGACCATGACTTAACCCTAATCATGAGGCATTAATTAATTTAATGCGCCTTAACCTCCCACATTAGACTTTGTTGCGGTTACTAGTTAAGCCGGGCGGGTCCGGGTAGCTTTGCACCACAACTTGGTCTAACCACGGGTTCAAGGTACAACATGACCAACTTCTCACATTGGGTCCTATTGTTTGTAGCAACTAGTTAAGCCGGTCGGTTCCGAGTAGGTTTACGCTACAAACTAAACCCAACCTCGAGTTGGTCACACTTATATTTTCTAAGTGTCATGTCCATCATGTTTCCAAAACATGTTACAAGTTTTCAAGCATTTGGGTAGACCTAACTTAATAGGTAAATTCCCAAAGGGTAGACCTAACTTAATAGGTAAATTCCCAAGCTTATGTTTTTATGTCTTTTAAGTTTACCCAACCCCAAATGCAATCCCATCGCTTACATATCGCAATAGCGCATAAAGGATAGAAAGAGGGAACTTGGCATAATCATGACATAAAGGTGTTGAAGCCACAAGTTTAACATGGTGGCATATGAAATGTACATATGTTCATATACTTGCATATTACATTTTTAGGCCTCAAAAGCATGCATAAAACCAAACTTAGCATATTGGTGATACATGGTGATAAATGACATGTAGAAATGGCCATAAGTTCGCATTTAGCCTCACATGCAAGTTATCATAAGAGATATGATAACTTACATGTTGCCAAAATGCAACCTTTAGCATAAAGCTTGAAGCTTTAAGCTCATAAACCCAAGATAAGCTTGCATAACATGATAACATGAACAAAAGGATCAACCCAAACTTGCATAACATAACTTGCATATCATATGACAAACTTGCATATCAAAATTGCATAACATAACATGATAAACTTGCATATCATAACATGGCAAACTTGCATACATAACATGATAGACTTGCATAACACATCATAGTAAGCTTGCATATCATAATGATCAAACACAACTTGCATCATTCATTAACTTTAGAGTTTAAATATGAAAGTAGAAAAGGGCTTACAATGCTTATGAAGACTCAAAAATATGACAAAGCCCTTATGCAATCAAATAGACCCAAAATGCAAGCTCTAATAGAAAAACCCTTGAGCCAAAATGATCAAAACCCTTGCTTTATGATGTAAATATGGAAACTTGACTTAAATGCAAGCTAATGACACTCATACAAGCTTGAAAACACTTGTATGCATGGAAAATCTCATAGAAATTTATTTAGGAATTTTATGAAGAGAGTGGAGGCCATGAGAGGAATGATTTTGCCATAGTTTAGTTGTATGAGTGAATAATGTTGATTTAGGCTTAGGTTAGGGTCTTATTTATAGAGATTAGGATTAGTTCTAGCCTTAGGATTAAACCCTAGTTCCAATCTCAGCCCTCAAAACCGAATCTGGCCCCCAAACTCAACACAATTCCAAAATGGTGCACCAGGCAAAACTGCCCGGCTGAGCCAAGTCGACAGCCAAGTCGACAGGGCTGTCGACTTGGGTCAACCAAGTCGACTCCCAAGTCGACAGGGCTGTCGACTTGGGTGCTCTGGCGGGAATTTTCTCGCCTGGCCCAATCTGACCTAATTTTCCAAATTCAAACTTGAATTTGAAATCTGTTTTTACTTTGAAATTTTCTGAAAACTTCGTTGGGCCTCAATCGGGTCATACGGGCTCCGATTTTCGAAAACTCGGGCTCTATTTTGCGTATTTTTCCGAGACGAACGCAATGGGACAACCCATTTCCATTGATTCAGATTTTTAAATTAAATTCTTCCTTGATTTACGTTATAACAGGTTATTGAAAATACGGGTTGTTACAATTTGGCTAACACCCTATATTTTCGAAAAATTTCGCCAGAACCTATTTTGTACGGGGGACTTCGGGATACTTCAAATAGCCTCCCATGACCCTCACCAATCCAAAAGAAAAAGGAAAAGCCAAGCGGCTAGTCAGTCAGCTCATAAAATCATCAAATCCCAAGAAATACAATAAACGTGTACCTATTTGTCGGGTATACAATTGAATTCCTTTGCTTAGCTGTTTATCCATAACCTGTTCACACATATACAATGCACATGTATATATTTTTATCTATTTTCAATTCAGTTCAATATTTGTTCAATTTGGCTAAATGGTTCAAACTCTAATTAATCAACCAAAAATCAAACAACACAACCAGCAATCAGTTTGTTTTCAACTTTCAAAAATATATTAATTAATTCACATACTCTTATAAAATCATTCAGACTATAGGATTAAAATTTGACATTCATGAAAAGAAAACAACGACAAAGTAGAGAACATAATGGAAATTTGAAAATATGGTAAATATACCTTGCACCGGAGTCAATCAGAGATATCCACCCTGCATTTAGGATAGGCTTTCTTAATGCTTTCCTCAGTTTCCCAAGTACAATCTCGCGGATCTCCACTCCGTTGCACTTTGACTAAGTGAACCTTCTTCTTCCTTAGTTCTTTGGTTTCTTTGCCAATAATCTTTAGCGGTTCTCTTCTAACAGCCAATTCTGGAGTAATTTCTATATCCTGTTGTGCGGCTTTTTCCACAACCAAGTCTGGATCATGAACATGCTTTCTAAGTTACGAAACGTGAAATACATCATGTACTCCAGGCAACCAATCAGGTAATTGTACTCTATAAGCGAGGGTTCCAATCCGTTCAAGAATAGGGAATAGACCAATAAATCTGGGCGCCAACTTCCCAGTTTTGCCAAATCGAATCACTCCTCTCATCGAAGAAACCCTTATATACACATAGTCACCAACAAAAAATGCTAAATCCCTCCTTCTCGAGTCTGCATAGCTCTTCTGTCGGCTTTGAGCTGCTAGCAATCGTTTCTTAATGAAATCGACATTATCCGTAGCTTCGCGAATCATATCTGGTCCGAATACAAGCCAATTACCAGGTTCAACCCAACAAGCAGGAGATCGGCACGGTCTACCATACAATGCCTCGAATGGTGACATTGTTAGACTCGCTTGGTAGCTGTTGTTGTATGAGAACTCAGCCAAATGCAAATGGTCTTCCCATGATCCACCAAAATCAAGCACACAAGCCCGTAATAGATCTTCTAGAATACGATTCACCCTCTCAGTTTGACCATTTGTTTGAGGATGATAGGCGGTACTCAAGTTCAGTTTTGTTCCCAGTTCTACTTGAAATGCCTCCCAGAATTTGCTAGTAAATATTAGATCTCTATCACTGACTATATTGATCGGCACTCCATGTAGCCTAACAATTTCCTTGAAATAAATCTGCGCCAGACTCTGAGCAGTTCTGTTCGATCTGACAGGTATGAAATGGGCGGTCTTCGTGAAGCGATCTACGATCACCCAAATACTGTCATTTCCTTTCCTGGTTCTGGGAAAACCATCTATGAAGTCCATGGAAATATGTTCCCACTTCCAACCTGGAATGTCCAGCGGTTGCAATAATCCAGCCAGTTTCTGTTGGTCACTTTTGACTAGTTGGCAAGTAGAGCTCCAGCTAACATATATAGAGATGTCTCTTTTCAAGGATTTCCACCAGAATGTTCGGTTGATATCATTATACATTTTACTCACACCCGGATGGATACTGAGCTTAGATTTGTGGCATTCATCAAGTACCTCTCTTCTGAGTTTAGGAACTTCTGGAACACAAATTTGTCCTTGTAACCTCAGAATCCCTTCGCTATCAATCTGGAAATCTGAAGCATTGCCTTCATGAATCCGCTGGCTCATTCCTTTAATAAATTTGTCGTCTTTTTGGAGAGCAGATATCTTGTCAATAAAAGAAGTCACAACTAAAAAACTGGCGATGATCACATTCTTTCTACTTAGCGCATCAGCCACAACATTGGCTTTCCCTGGAGTGTACAAAATCTCAAAATCGTATGCTGCGAGAAACTCTAGCCAACGTTGCTGCCACAGATTCATGTCTTTCTGGGTGAACACATACTTTAACGACCGATTATCTGCAAATAGTTCGAATTTCTCACCCAAAAGATAGTGCCTCCAGATTTTTAAAGCAAATACAATGGCTGACAACTCAAGATCATGAGTAATGTAATCAACTATGTAGTTGCGCGCTACACATCCGTCTTTCTCAAAAGAAAAGATCATGAGTAACGTAATTCTTTTCATGTGGCTTCAGCTGATGGCTAGCATAAGCCACCACTTGACCTCTTTGCATTTATACTGCACCAAGGCCTTCTCTAGAGGCATCGGTCCAGACTTTCAAACCTTGATTGCCATCGATAATCATTAACACTGGAGCAATTGTTAATCTTAACTTTAGCTTCTCAAAAGCCTCCTCACATTCTGGAGTCCACTTAAACATTCTGTGCTTCTTTGTAAGCTTTGTTAAGTGACTAGATATCTTCGAAAAATCTTGAACGAACTTCCGATAATAACTACCCAATCCAAGAAAACTTCGGACTTCTATTAGAGTACTAGGCTGTTTCCAATTTTGAATCGCGGTGATTTTACTTGGATCCACAACAATTCCCTCTTTTGATACGACGTGGCCAAGAAACTTTACTTCATCTTGCCAGAATATACATTTGGAAAGTTTAGCTTTCAATACATTCCTTTTCTGAATTTCTAGAACTTGCACCAAATGTTTTTCATGTTCGGCCTTTGACTTAGAGAAGATTAGAATATCATCAATAAAAACCAGAACAAACTTATTCAAGACACCTCTGAACACTCGGTTCATCAAATCGACGAAGTAAGCTGGCGTGTTACATAAGCCGAACGGCATTACTAACCACTCATAGAATAAGTATGGACCTCTGAATGTTGTCATAGGAACACACTCTTCGGCTATACGAAGCTGATGGAAACCTGTAGCTAGGCCCATCCTTGAAAATACTTGTGCACCATTCAATCGATCCAACAAATCATCGATTCGCGGCAATGGATATTTATTCTTTATTGTTTGCTTATTTAAGTTACAATAATCTACACATAGTCGAAGAGTACCGTCTGACTTTGGGACAAACACCACTTCTACTCCCCAATCCGAGAATCTAGGCCTGATCAGACCCTTCTATACCAACTGTCGAGTTTGATTATCTAATTCTTCTTTCTCCTTTAGAGTCATCCTCCGAATAGCGTGCACTACTAGCCTTGCATTCGGAATTAAAGCGATCTTGAAATCATTCTCTCTCTTCGGAGGCAAGCTAACAACTTCTTCGAACACATCTGCATAATTCTTGACGACAGGAATATCCTTTATGAGGTCCGATATATTCTCTGTGACTACAGGGATATTTTCTATTTGAGCAGGAGAAACATCAAGAGCTGACCAAAAGTCTTTTCTATTTGAATTCGGACCTTCGCACGGTATGGTGATATAATCTTCTGATTTAATCTTTGCCCTAACAACTCTGTCGGCGCACTTAACCTCTGCTTCATATTTGGTTAAACAATCCAATCCCAATATAAGATCGAATTCAGTAAAATTCATGACGATAGAGATGGTAGGGAACTTATAGCAGGAAAAAGAGACAGGCACTCCACAAAGCTAACTACGGTTGAGGGAACCCCCAACCGGATTATGGACAGTGATGGTTTCTTTGAGCTTTCTCAGATTCAAATCCAATTTCTTAACTGCATTCTTTGAAATAAAACTTCGTGACGCACCTGTATTAAACAGTACTTTAACTGGAATACCTTTGACATTAAGCGTGCCTTCCAAAACATCTGACCTTCCCTGACTAGCTGAGGGTGCTGAAGTTTCTACCACTTCATTTACATGAGCCACTTTGGTCTTTTTTAATAGCCAGCAATCTTGCCTTACATGACCAGCCTGATGGCTGAGATTGCATTTTCTACTTTCCTGAAGCTTTTTGCCGGATTTAAATCCATCATTCTTTCGTTTCTTCGAGGATTTACAATTCTTGGTCAGATGCCCTTGCTTATTGCAGTTAGAGCATGTGGCCGTTGTTACTGATTCTTTCTCCGATCTGGCCCTTTTCCGATTTACTTTGGGCTTCTCACTGACCTCCGACATCATACTGGCCTCAGGACTATCAATTTCAGACTCACGTTTATTACTAAAACTGACTTCCTCTTCGTAACGCAACATACCTTTCTTGTCGAGATCCTCATACTAGTAAGCCATGTATATCATTTCAGAAAAAGGAAGCTTCACATTCCTCATTACACTATTTTGGTACTTTCTTTGGAGCCCGTGAATAAACCTCAGATTTTTCCTCTTTGGATCTTGAATTAGATGCGGGGCAAAATGAGAAAGTTCATTGAATTTCTTATGATATTCTGGAATCATCATATCTCCTTGTATCAGATAAGAGAATTCATCACTTAACCGCTCAGTTGCTTCTGGAGGAATAAATCTTTCACTGAAAACCTCTTTAAATCTATCCCAAGTGATATCACCTTCTGGATTATCCTTAATAATCGAATCCCACCAGAACAAGGCTTCGTCTTTGAGTGCCCAAGATGCCAGTAATCTTTTCTGGTCATCTCTCAGCTTTAAACCTTCAAAGATTTTCTCAGCGGAACGAATCCAAGCTTTTGTTTTCATAATAGATTCTTCGCCCAAGAATGGTACTCCACTCATATTTCGATACTGAATTAATAGAGCCTCAATATCTGGTTCGGTGTTCCTTCTTCTATTTCTATCACTCATTTTTCAATGTCTGCAAATAGCAGACAAAGTGTTAGGCCAACAGAAAAGGCAATTTTAAAGCATAGAGACATATACTTGAATGTAAATGCATCTATCGAGGTGTATTTCATTCTGCTATACTCATACTAGGATATTACTGATCCTATCTGTAATGAGTTACTCGTCCTAGAACACTACCGGTTCTATTTCTGATGAGTTCGTTAATATGTTATATTCCAGAACTAAGCCTAACCAAAGCTCTGATACCACGTTGTGACGATCCCAAAACCCCGTACGAAGGTGTTAAGGGTAATCTTTGGAATATAACACAAATAGATAACAACAGAACAGAAATAAATAAATACACCAGATAATGTACAAATAATTCATTGGATAAACATAATCATCAGAGTTACACAGAATACAGGATCATACTTAGAACAGAATACAGTTCAGCTATACATAAATGTCTACAGCGGAAAACAAACATAATATGTACAATAGGAGCTGAACAACATAAAAAGAGATAAATGATATAATCCATCTTCAGCTCCAGCTATCCAGAAAGAACCTGCTAAAACCTGAATACAAGGCTGCCCGTGTAGAAATAAGGGCACCCGAGTTTGCAAAGTGAAACAAACTATGAGTCAGTCGTGGGACTGGTATGAGAAATCTACTTAACTGGTTAAACAAAAATAATATGGCAAATCATAGGACCACGCCACTTTCGCGGAACAGGATACTCCAGTGATTGCTAGTGCAGGTAACAAAGCAAATCTTTTTTTAAAACAAGGCAATGATTTTTAGAAAGAATGAAGCCGATATAATACTCAAGTCCCATCACACAATGCAACGCAAACCGGAGGATAGAGTTTTACCTCATATCGACCAAGATATGCTTAATACGTGCAAAGTAAAATCACTTAAAATGTAAATTTTATTGTTTAATTCTTAATCAGAATCCAACCGTAAATTAGTAAGAGATTGATTCCCTAAGTATTAACCCCGAAGGCCGAAACCAACATTAGACAAATACCCAGGAAACCACCCATCTTCGCTCGTTTCCAATTAGTTTCTAATTTTATATACAATCATAAATATCAATCATAGACGACATGAGCATCCCATGCCACTATGTCGCCAAATATAGGTTTACAATCAAAACCACACGATGTCGTATTTGGAAATTGGATTTCATCTATGAACCGAGGCAAAAGATAGTCCTCACCGCTTCGAGACTGTCTAGCCCGAGTCTCAGGAACAGCCACAACTGCACCTTGGATCGTCAGGGCCGGTCCACCGATGTGGATTATTATGCCTGAACACTACGTTTCCTCGCCCTTTGGGGCGTAAATGAGCCAACGAATGACTCCATCGGTCCCGGATCGACCGATATAACCGAGGCGCCTCGCAACAGCAACAACCACACAGGTGAAAATAATATATATATGTCAGCCAGTTTAAGCACTGACACCACCTCTAGCTAGAAGGAAACGCTTGCCCTCCCTGATGTCCTCTCCTGTTTCTGGTTCATACTGGGGTGTGAGGCTCGCAAATTCACGTTATAAACAAAGCTATGCCACACAGGCCGTGCTTTGATCATCAACCACAAGACTTTGCTTTTCAACAGAAGCCTTGATCTTTTGCCACTTAGGCATGCCATACAGGCAATTCACTCTATGCGACTGATTTCTATCGATATATAACCTCTGAGCTCGTACGTCTCAGAGAAGGGCGTTAAGCAAGAGAATAAATTCTCCGTCGCCAAACAAATATATATTTAATAGAAATCAATCAACACAGAACAAAATCCAATGTTAGACACACAATCCATATACACGTTCGTTCTGGGTCTGAATGAAACCAGAGACACTATATACCTCGCATAGCCATCGATCCCCAAGCACGTCTGGACGATCACCACTCATTATCCATATTTCGGGATGCCTCCCAATCAGGACATCAGTTATCATCCAACCGAGGTGAAGATCTCCGGTCTTCAACCACCGTTTTCATCATCGACTTCATATCGCCGATCAATTATTTGAAATGAGATTTAACTCGGCCTTTTCAAATAATTCACGTATATTTAGAATTTAAATCAATTCATTTCAACGGTTAAATTATTCGACACCAATAATTCGGTTTTTAAATGTAATTTTCATGCCAAACACATTTAACCATCAAATATCACATAAACCGAGCAAATTCAGTTTATTTCCATTCCATATCATTTATAATATTTTATCCCAATTTATCGCTATTTTTATTTATTTAAAAATAGCCAATTCATTCAAACGACGCTTCAGGCCATAACGCGGCCGTGGCGCTGTTTTTCTTCATATTTGATTTACACATATCTGATAATCTAACCGTTGGATCTTCACAAAATTTATATCATTAGAAAGATCTTTTCAAAACGAATCCAAGGTTCCAGTTTTGGAAAAATCCGACGGTCGGATCTCCCGGTACACTCGTTTGAATTTTCGATTTCAAAATACGAACTACAGCGTCGTTATTCGATTCAATATATATATATATATATATATATATAATCGATTCTGGCGCTGCTTTTCTTCAGATTTGAATTAAACATTCCAGACAATCAAACTGTTGGATCTTTACAAAGTTGATGTCGTTGGAAAGATATTTCCAAAGCGAACCCAACGGTTTTGGTTTCGGAAAAATCCGATGGTCGGATCTCCCGCACTAATCGTTTGAAATCACGGTTTCAAAACACGAATTGCAGCTTCGTTATTCGATTTATTTTAATTATATTTATATAAATATATATAAATATAATTCTTCCTTCGATTTCAAAACTATATTCCATATATTTGATAAAAATGATATTTTTATCCCACTGATATTTATTTCAACACATCAATTTTGTTTATTTTATATCCACACAGAAATTCCTATTCAACAAGTGAATCTCTATTCAACACATGAATTTCATTTCAACATTCAGCACATGAATTTTGTTTCAACATTCAACGCATGAATATTTTCTATAGTTTATATATATAGTCAAAATGTGATTTTTATTGCAAAAAAAATTATTTCAAAACACGATTATTTTATATAGTTTATATATAAGGTAAAAATGTTATTTTTATTGCAAAACAATTTATTTCAAAACACGATTATTTTATACAGTTTATATATAAGGTAAAAATGTTATTTTTGGTGTTAAAACGATTTATTTAAAACACTAGTATTTTATATAATCTATATATCTGATAAAAATGTTATTTTTATTTTTCAAAGAATTTATTCTATATACGAACTCCATTCAACACATGAATATATTTCAACACATGAATTACATTTCACCATTCAACACATGAATTTTATTTCACTATTCAACACATGAATTTTATTTCAACATTCGAATTTAAATCAAACACAGATATATTTCAGAAAATTTCGGCAGCATAACGGCAGGGTAGTTAAAACAGGGGCCGTCCCTAGTACGGCTCCTCGCTCTACCTTAAAGCCTCGCAGCTTTTAACAATGGGGATTTCATGCATCTAATTCGTACGCAGACAAGCATGTTTATTTTTTTTCCACAAACTAATCCTATGTGGTTTCAACCAAATAATTCTCAACCACAAACGGGTATTTTTCAACCACAATCAATCAATTTCAACCAAAAACAATTCTAATCAACCATTCGCTATCAACCAATTTTCACACCAATCACAACCAATAAATATCGTCCATGGTTTGTGGACGAGGGGCGTATATATGTATATTTATATATTTATATTTATAAAAGTATATTTCACTGCCATTTCAACACATATATAATTTTTACAATGCATATATAACTTATACATCGAACATACAACTTATAAAACGCTTATACATGTGGTGTACAATGCTTATATAACTCATAATTCGACTATATAATTTATAAATCATTGTTTTCCATATCGTTTATAATTCAAAAATCTCACATTGGGTTCCACTCCACCAAAAATAGCAGAAGGCTCAGAACAATATGCGGTCTCTTCTAGAATGTAGAAGGCGTCCACACGAGTCCAATGTCTCTTGTTTCACTGGATTTCGACTATATAGCAAAAAGATATGATTTTTATTGTGAAATCAAAAACTGTAGCGCTTCAAAGTGCTATTAACTATAAAATAAAATTAAAGGCCATATACCTTCAAAATCTGTTCAAAACTAGGTCTTCAGATTTCTTCACATCCGCGCAGCTTGAATGCGATCGGATTACCTCACGTCGAAGACCCTAGAGAGGCGCACCACCGCGTTGGAGGACGGTGAACTCACCGTTGAATCGGCGGTGAATTTCCGGGCCAAACAGTTCGACTTTTGAGCTTCAGAACTCGATGAATACGGCTCGATACCTCCCGAGGTTTGTATGGATTGGTAGCTGGGGAAAATCTCTACAAAAACCCCAACTGGAGTGGATGAATTTATTGCGTGGATTTTGAATTAAAGAGGACAGAAGGAAAGAAGGGAGGTCGCCGTCGGGTTACTGAGTAGATCGGGGAAAGAGAGAATGATTTGTCGAGATATGATTGGCCCAGGGATTTTTTTATTTATATATTTTTAAAAATTCAAAAATACCCCCTATCTCATACGAACTCCAATCCAAACCTAACGACTATCGTCCCTAGCTAAATACCCCCATTCCGAACACAATGGGATATGTTTCATAGGCCAATTCGACTGTTTCAGTCAGTTTTCCTTCAAATTAAAATATAAAACATTCAATATAAAATTTGAACATACATTTCAATTTGTTGGGGCCACATACTGATCCCAAAAATTCCAGAAAAATAAATCTAGCTATGTTTTGATGACACAGTCCCAACAAAACTAGTTTCGTCGAATTCTGAGACCGTTTGAAAAATGGCCCTTTTCTGGTCGATCCAATTTAACAGAAATCGACCAATCACATTTTCCTTTTCCACGCTCACATACTAGCTTCAAAAATTATGAAATTTGAAACCTAGCAATAATTTGACATCCTGGATCCAACAAAAGTGGTTTCATCGAATTCTGGGGTCGTTTGCAAAATGGCCATTTCCACGGGCTATATAAACTCTATAGCGACCTTTCTGAAAATTCATTTTGCCATAACTTTTGCTTCCCGCTACGAAAATTCGATTTTTCAGATTCGTTAGAAAGATACTCACTAACAGATTTAAATATTTTTGGTTTCACTAAAATCCGTTTTATTTTGCACCCGGTACATTCAGTCAAAGTTTGAATTCAAATTTTGAAACTACCGCGCCATTTCAGGCCTTGTTTATAATTAAAATTAATTATATTTATTTTCAAACGTCGATTCAAACACAATTTTCGTCGTTATTATTTAAAATACTTATTTTAAATATTTAAAATCCACCAATATAGCCAATTTAAAATTTTCAAACTGGTTCAGATTTTCTGGGTTATTACACGTATTGTCAATACGAAGCTAGGAATAATTTTTCTGGAATTTTTAGAGTCCATATGTGACCCCAGTAAAATAAAATGCGCGTTCAAATTCAATATATAATTTATAATTTGATTTTGACGAAAACTGATCGAAACGATCGAATCATCCTGCGATACCTATCCCATCGTGTTCGGAATGGGGGTAATTAGCTATGGACGACAGTCGGTGGGTGGATTTCAAGGTCGAAATAAAAAGTTGCTTTTTGAAATTAAAGTAAATAATATATATATATATAGGGCCCTCAACCTTATCTCTCCCTTCCCCTCTTTTACTCAGTCAAACCGAAAAGAGAAAAAAGAAAAAAAACAACGGAATTGATCTCGAGCCCTAAGCCACCGCGCCGCCTTGGCCTCCGCCGCCGGAGCTGGCCACGCTCCCCTCCTCCTCCTCGCGTCAGCACCCCCTCCCCTTGTAGATCGATCCTTCGATCGAAGGAAGCTTCGAATGACGAAACCCCCCAAACAGTCAACCCCGCCCCCATCGCCTGTACAGGCGCCGCCGCACCACCTGAATCCGCTCCCCTTCCTCTCCTTCTCGATCCATGAACCCGCACCCCCCCTCTTCGATATATAACTGTAAGTTTTAATTTTTATATACATTTCTCTATTTTATTTTCATTTCAGTTTTGATTATATTAGTGTGTTAAGCAAGATTATATTTTTTGGTGATTAAGCAAGATTAGATCTTTGGTGTTAAGCAAGATTATATTTTTGTGTCAAGAAAGTTTAGATTTTTCTATGTAATCTCATCGATTGAAAAAAAAGTGGTCTTTATTATAAAGTTAAGATTTTTACTATAACAAAGATGAGATTTTTATTTATTAAAAGATTTGATTTTTATAACTAAAAATATTATATCTTATCATATTAAAATTTAGATTTTTATAAATATAAAGGGGTGAGGTTTTAATATAAAGAACAATATTATAAAAATATAATCGTTATTGGATGGTCATATAAGGAAGAAGTGATTTTTGAAAAAAAAAAGGATTTTTAATGAAGTTGAAAATATAAATTTTTATATAAGTAGGATAATAAAAATACGATTTTTATATTATATAAATAGTAAAAAATTCGATCTTTATATATGAAGTAGAAATATAAAAATATAATTTTTATATAGGAAGAAGCGCTGTAAAAATATATGAAGTAACAATAAAAATATAATTTTTATTTATGAACAGCGTGAAAAGGACTGCATTGGAATTTCAAACAGATCCAGACAGTTCAGCAGTTCAAAAATAAAGCACGGCGGAATGGAACCCTCTGTGAGAACTTCTCACTTTAAATCTTGTTTTCTAGTTAAAATTATATACTAGGTTGCAGACGGTGCTTAGCAGCACCCGACACCCGTCGTCCACATACCATGGATGGCTTGTATGTTTGATTGTTTGTTATGGTGAAAATTGATTGTGTGATGTGAAATGAGATAAAATATTTATATAGTTAAAATTATTTTATCGTTAAAAATATAATTTTTAACGGGTATGTGAAATAATAAATATTTATAAACAAATCGAACGATTTTTTTTATATACACTGATTTGACTGATATTGATTGGAACGATAAATTTTACACATCGCCCAACTACACAAATAATATTCGGTGTTTGTGGATTGAAACCCCACACGGGTGTTAGGATGATATTTGGCGTACACTAATCCCATTTATTTAGTTGTATGTCGATCGATTGGTCGACAGACTGTGTAAGCGTTAATTATTTATATTTAATGCTTATGCAGTTGTGTGGTGCACTTTGGATGATGGTTTATTATTTATCGTTGTTATTATATACATGTGTTGTATGGAATCCATATAATTAACATTATATGGTAATTGATTGGGCCTCATTCCAATTAGGAAAATAAAGAATAGAATAAAATATATATTCATGTGTTGAATAGAATAAATAGTCATGTGTTGACGATACTCATGTGTTGAGAATATTCATGTGTTGAAAGAAATATAGATTCATGTGTTGAATAGAGAAAATATTCATTTGTTGAATAGAATAACGAAGTTATTGAAATATATAAAGCCGTGCTGATTAGAGATGCGCCATTTGACGCGAACGATATTTATATCGATTATATTCATTTTTATAAGGAATATAGAAAAGGAAGTGATTTCAAAATATAACGTTTTGAAAATATTATCACTTGTATATCGATGATGTGGAATATTCGATTTTGATTCGAAATTGAATATGAAGTTGAAATCGTTTCTAAAACGAATTTAAAACGATTTATAAAATACATTTTTAAAAGGAAACGATGAAATATATATTATATATATAATGGCCTGAATAGAACGCGCCGTGCTGCGGCAGTTCGCGAATTTCAACCATTGACTTTGAATTGACATTGCGGGAGATCCGATCGTCGGATTCTCCTAAAACCAGAACCGTTGGGTTCGTATCGAAAAGAGCTTTCTAATGAATATTAGAGATTTAAAATCTTACAGTTGGATTTGGAATTATGTCCAAATCAAATTTGGAAAAGGTCGTGGTAAGTGCAGTTCGATGGCCATTAATGGAAATCGACTGTACGGGCCTTAATAAAATAATTAAAAATAGTAATAATTTGTGTAAAATCATAAAAAATGATTTGTGAAGAATTGGGACGAAAAATTCCAAATTTGAAAAGATAAAAATAGATTTTTATCGAAATGAAATTGTTTTGAACTAGAATTATAATTCTATTTATTTTTAAAATAAATAAAGTGGATTTGAAATGGTTTTGAAAATAACCAGAATTTCCAATAATTGAATTGGAATGGATTTGAATCGAAATTATCTTTGGAATATTTCGATGTTGGACTTCGTGATTATACAAATATTGTTATGGAAATTTTAAAGATATATTTATATCGTTATTTCCAATATGATATTTGTTGGTCGTAGAATTTGATATTGAATATAAGCCGATATATTTTCTATTCGGAGCCTTGTATTTAGTATCAAATGGGATTTGGGTTTGCCGTGAATGGTGTCTTCATTAACACTGTTCTTAAACCTAGTTGAGAAAATGATTAAATCTTTTTTTTTTAAGATTTAATGAAGTGTACCAATTAAATGGTATTTAACTGGAATTGAATTTGAATTGATTTTCGGGTTTATCGTGAACGGTGTTTTAAATAACACTTGTTCTTTAACCCGATAATTAATGGAATGTGATTTTGGGTTTATAGTGAACCGTGATTTAAATGACATTGGTTCTTTAACCCAGTTGAAGACAGGAGGTGATTTCCCAAGTTAAATAATCATTAATATTGATTTTTGGGAAGATTAAAACCAAGTGGAGTTTTAATGAATCTTTAATTAGATTGGAATGGTCAAGAATGGAGTATCACCAGTTTTGCTCCAGGCGATAGTTAAATCTTTAATTAGATTTGAACGTGAAATGGTAATTAAATTTACCGATAACACCGTGGTGTTAGATATGAAGTATGACCAGTTTTACTTCATGGGATGAATAGGTTGGGATTAGGAAATTGAGACAAGCCGAACTTCCCCGGTAAGGAAAGCCCGGATTGAATTGAGGACAAGACAAATCAGAATCCAGAAAGAAGAACATTTCATTGTTTATTACAACAATTCCATCAGAATACAAGAATATACAGAGTATGAATAAATATTACACATTTGACAAATATCAGAGATTACAAATAAATTACATAGCAGCGGAAAAACAATACAAAACACAACTGAAGGTGATACACGGATACAGAGCTTTCCGAGCATCATTCTAGCTGTAAATCAGGATCCTGTGAATATAAATCTGCAAAACCGAAACTACTAGCTGCCCGTGTCAAAATAAGGGCACCTAGAGTTTAGGTTAAAACAATAAACTCCAGGTCAGTCATGTGACTGGTGTGAGAACTAAAATAGTTATAAATCTTTATTTTAAAAGAGAGTAATTTAAGGGAACACGCCGCATAACACGGAACGGGTTTCCTCCCAAGAATACTAGTGCATATAACAAAACAGCGCAATGCTTTTTCGAAAAATGAAGCTATTATAAGACCCAGGTCCCATCACACAATGCAACGCAAGCCGGAGGATAGGGTTTTCCCTTATAATAGCCAAACATGCTTGGTACGTTTAAAACAAATCATTTGATACTATTATCAGTGTATAGTGTCAAAACATTTTCAATCATAAATATCAGTCATAGGCGGCATGGGTACCATCTATCATGTCGCTATACTAGGCTCTACAATTAAAACCGCAATATCACGTATTGGAAATTGGATTTCTGTTATGAGTCGAGGCAAGGGGCAAGCTCCTCTCCGATTCGAGACAATCTAGCAAATGTCTCAGGACCCCACTATGATCCTTGGATCTTCAGGGTCGGTCCTCTCTTACTTTTGAGGATTAGTTATTCCTGAACACACGTTTCCCGGTCCTAACAGACCTATATCCGAGGCGCCTCATATCCAACAACCACATAGGTGAAAAGTATATAAATGTCAGCCAGTTTAAGCACGGACAACACCCATAGTGTAACACCCCACGTCCATTAATGTCACTCACAAAGGGAATGCATTAACTTCCATGCAGGTTTTAAGTGAATATAGAACATAAAAATTACAACAAGACAGATAATAAGTAGTACTTGGAAATCTAAAACTTCATTTTATTGCAGCGGAAATTAAACATGTTTGTTACATCATAAAACCATAAATCAGAGTCAAGTACATTATCCATCTTGATAAACAAAATATATAATCCCATTACACAAATAGTCGTTAAAGAAGATAACAAGCTGGACTTTACTTCAACGGTCCAAGCTTTCCAAGAGAGATAAAGCAATCCAATCAAACTCCACTAGAACTGGGCCCAACCTGAGGACCTGGAGGGGGAAAAAGGATAGAAATGGAGGGGGTCAGACATAAAGTCTGGCGAGTATGATAATTCTAACAATACTATTATCAAAATAACTAGACCAAGGCATAAGCTGGAAGACAAGTAAATGTCTATGAACTATTGGGTATGGAAAAGCAGATAAAGATAACGTTAAAGGTAACGTTGAAGATAACGTTAAAGGCATACCTAATTACTAACGAATAATTACTATACTGCACCGCACATTACTACACTGCACCGCACTAGTCACCCTAAAGGTTGATCCCACTTGCTTCACACAGAAACTATATAAATAGCCTTGCGTACCCCTAGCTGACTACATAGGTGTCGTCTGCCCCTATCTCCACTAGGTGTACCCCACTACCCACTTTCGATCGGCTCCCTACTCGTAGATACCCGTGCTGGCCCCACAGTGGGGTGTATCACTCCCCTAAAGTGGCAACCCGATACAACTGGAGAATGCACGACTTATACCTACACGATGCAACAACGTCTTACCTACCAGCCCGGGTCAACACACGCATATGAAACCCGTTGGACTTGCGTTGCCACCGCTCCCCGTTTTGGCCTCTTATAGTCAAACCCAGTATGCGTGTCCCGTCCTCGACTTGGTTCGAGCCCACAAAGATATGTTTGGGTTACTGGTTGAAATGGGCCCCCACAAGCTACCCACTTAAGCTTGTCACCACTAGTATATCCCACTTAACCCTCTTAGTCATGTTCATTTACATGTGTGTTTTGTTAAGTCTTACTAATCGTATTTCACATGCCACTAAGGGCTCCCACTAGATTCCTCATGCCTCCCAAGGCACCTACTTAACCCCCATGTCCCACTTTACATGTTTATCTGGTTAAGTATTTCTTAATTCATTCAGGCCATAACCTCACAAAGACCTCTCACATTAGACTGGCATTTATGGCAGCTGGATTTGCCGGGCGGGTCCGGGCAGTCTTACACCATAAAAGAGTCTAACCTCGTGTCTTTACAACTGTTATGCTTTAGTTTAGGCCTAGCACCTCTCACATTGGGCAGACATTTGTGACCACTGGATTTGCCGGGCGGGTCCGGGCAGGTTTACGTCACAAACGAGTCCAACCTCGTGTCCTAAGCATTGAATATCACTTATAATCTTTTACCCCAGTTTTAAAAATTCCCTATTCAAATTATTAATTAAGTCCACTTTTATTGATGTCCATAATTGACTCAATTATGGTCATCTACTCATGCTATGCAAAATCATATCAATTGCACCCCAACTTCTTTATATTAAATCCTTAATATTACCCCTACCCCACGTTTATACGTTCGCTTATTCAACGCAGAATATATGTTAGACTCGAATAGTCTAACTCATAGCACAAAAATAAATTATCACAACATATAGACAATTAAAATGAATCTAATCATAATAGGGGTGAAACTTGCATCAACTACACATGTTAACGATCTAAAGTTGTCAACTTGTTAAATGTCACAATTTACATGATATGATCATAACCCAAATTTATGTATAAACTTGCATATGGGGTTTTAGGCAACATAATGATGGTTTGAAATAGCATAGAATTTCACATATGTCATAGCATAATTCTAGATGTCATAATAGATGTCATGGCATATTTTCATAACTTTTACTAATCAACCTAAACTTGCATATGTGACTTGTCATATAGATCAACATAGCCTAAATAGTATCAACATTATGATTTGATTAACATGAACTAATTAGCATAGATAGTAACATCATGTCTTTTTAACATGTATGATTCATCACAACTTAGCATAGAAACTCTCAACATACATAACATCATCATAGCATGATTTACAACATATAGGATATCATCACCACATAGCATAGAATTTATAACATACATGATAGTATAAGGTTTACAACAACATATATGACAATTCACATCATCCACTTATAATCCATTCATGACTTAATCGAATTAGTTTAACAATAATCTTGTTAAGATCATCATACTCACAATTTAGAAGAGAAAAGATAGCCTAGATTTGCTTTAGAGTTGAGTAGAATTAGGTTTTGATTAGCTTTTCTTCCTTCTTAGTTGGCGGCAGCTCCACTGAGTTCCATAGCGGCGGTATGACGGTAACTAATCTACTTTTCATATGAATTAGGGTGAGAGACTACCTAGGTATTTATAGAGTTTAGGTTTTATTTGTACCGTTAGATCAACTCAGGACTAATCTCAGCCAACCAGATTAGGTCAAAACCCTAATGGGTCATCACCCAGTCAAAAACAGGCTCAGCCAAAACCCTAGCCGACTGACCAGGTCGACACAATAGTCGACCTGGGGGGGGGGATGTCGACCTAGGGGGGAGGTCGACACTAGTGTCGACTCCCCAGTCGACATGACTGGGCGGGAATTGGGCGGGAATTTTTCCTGCCTAGCCCGCTTCTGCACTTTGTGTTTGAATTTTAAATTTCCTGCGAGCTGTTTTGAATTTTCTGAAACTTCCGATGGCCATAACTTCTTCATACGAAGTCCAATTCACGCAAAATCGGACTCTGTTTCAACCAGAATTCCGAGACGAACACAGTGGCACAACCCATTTCCCACAATTCTCACGTCTGAGATTAGTTATTCTTTAATATGTGAATATTAATATTAACAGAATTACGGGGTGTTACATTCTCCCCTCCTTAAAGGATTTCGACCCCGAAATCTTCAAGTTAAGAAGAATGTATATCCTAACATCTAATCGTCCATCTACTCAACCATCAAACACAGGCATCCATTGTCCTTATAGACTTCTAATGCTGTATGAACATATGCAAGAAGTGTGTGTATATGTTCCTTATCTAATGCAAAATCAGGCGGTCCACTGATTCAGTTGACCTCCTTAATGCAAATCATGATAGTGCCATGCGTCCATTATGTATGCAAAAGTTCCCTAATGCTACATATTATCTCTATATGCGTGCACAACCATCATCTGAATGCATCATCCATATGATAAATAATCATTATACATCCATTTTACTAAATACAGCCATTTATATGCAATATGCAGTATGAAGTGACTGAGCCGATCTAGTGCCTAATAGTGTGTGTATATGCGTCCACGAGCAACCACTAGCAAACACTTGCATCCACTTTGCATCCATCATACATAACATGTCTCAAACACATGTTTCAACCATAGGATTATCCTAACTAAAGGTCAAGGATACTAGCGAGAGGATACTCTAAAGGTAAGATAAGTACAAGATAAGCGATAAAGGAGAAATTAAAGGACATACCCTCAAAAAGGAAAGGGTATCGTGAACGCATCTTCTCTTCTGTCTCCCAAGTAGCGTTGCTCTCATCATCTCCCCATTGTACTTTGACTAGTCTGACCTCTCAATTTCTCAGCTTCTTAATCTCTGACCCAAGAATGCGCGTAGGAGCTCGTCGAATCGTCGCATCACGCTCGATCTCCACCTCTCTAAGCAAGCTCGGCTCTACCACTTCCGCGGTCTCGTGCAAGCACTTCCTCAAATGTGACACATGGAATACGTCGTATACACCACTAAGTCTCTCAGGCAACTCCACTTTATACGCCATCCGTCCAATCTTTTCCTTAATAGGAAACGGCCCTACGAACCTTTGTGCTAATTTCCCAACGGACCCAAAGCGAACAACGTTTCGTAATGGAGACACTTTGACAAAGACCATGTCCCTTACTTCAAACTCAAGATCTGTCCTCCTCTTGTCCACATAAGATTTCCGCCTATCTTGCGCTGCTTTCATCCTCCTTTGAATCAAGTCGATCTTCTCCGAAGTCTCCCTAATCATATCGGGCCCAAGTAAGATCTTATCCGTAGACTCCCACCAACATGTAGGTGAACGACAAGGTCATCCATAAAGAGCTTCGAAAGGTGCCATCCCAATGCTGGACTGAAAGCTGTTATTATATGCGAACTCCACCAATGGAAGATGCTCTTCCCATGTACCCCCAAAGTCTAGGATACATGGCCTCAAAAGGTCCTCTAGAATGCGATTCACCCTCTCAGTCTGGTCGTCCGTCTGAGGATGATATGCGGTGCTCAATCATAACCGAGTCCCTACCGCCTCTTTCAAGCTTCTCCAAAATTCGCTAGTGAAAATAGGATCGCGGTCGCTCACTATGCTAGAAGGTACACCGTGCAAACGAACTATCTCTCGGACGTATACAGAAGCTAACCATGGAGCAGTCCCCTTACTCTTCACGGGAATGAAATGGGCGCTCTTAGTAAGTCTATCTACTATAACCCAAATTCCCGTATTACCCTTCCTTGATCGCGGTAATCCATCCACAAAATCCATCGAGACGCTTTCCCATTTCCATAGTGGAACCTCCAATGGGTGAAGCAACCCACCGGGTTTCTTTTGGTCCGCTTTTACTTGTTGGCACACTAAGCATCTAGCGACATACTCAGCCACATCTTTCTTCATGCCGGCCCAAAAGAAAACTCGCTTCATGTCTTTGTACATCTTGTCCCCGCCGGGATAAATGGTCATCTTCGAACGATGTCCATCATTAAGAACGGTCTTCCTTAGGTCATCGTCTTTTGGTACACAAACTCTACCGTCCCTACGTAACCAACCCTTATCATCTAGGGTATACTTATGGAGATGGCTTGATGACTCCCCTCCTTTGAGCTTTTCTACTAACTCAACCAACTGTGGGTCGTCTCGCTGTGCCTTGCCAATCCATCCCAAAAGCGTAGGTCTGACCTCCAAGGATGCTAGCAAACCGGGTACAAAGTCAACGGAAGGTCTAAAGTCAAACATCGAAATGAATTCTAAGCTTCGCCGCTCAACAAACAAAGGACTTAAGGATAATCTTTTTCTACTTAAGGCATCTGCCACTACATTACCCTTGCCAGGGGTATATGATATCTCGAAGTCGTAGGACGCTAAGAACTCCATCCACCTTTGCTGCCTTAAGTTCAAGTCCTTCTGAGAGAATAAGTATTTTAAAGATTTGTGGTCGGTGAATAATTCGAATTTCTCGCCAAGAAGATAATGACGCCAAGACTTAAGCGCGAAAACAATAGCGGCCAACTCTAGGTCATGTGTAGGGTAATTTTTCTCATGCGCTCTCAACTGACTTCAACCATAGGCTATTACCCTTCCCTCTTGCATTAGGACTACGCCTTGTCCTGTCCCACAAGCGTCAGTATAAACAGTAAACGGCTTACTCCCGTCTGGCAGCACTAAGACTGGGGCTGAGGTCAAAGCCCTCTTCAAACATTGGAACGCATCATCACAATCTACGTCCCATGTGAAAACTAGGTTCTTCTTCGTCAAGCATGTCAATGGAGCTGATATCTTTGCAAAGTCTTTGATAAACTTCCTATAGTAGCCAGCCAACCCCAAGAAACTTCTTACTTCGGTAGCATTTTTAGGGACCTTCCAATCTTGGATGGCCACCACCTTCGCGGGATCCACAGCTGTCCCTTCCTTGGAAACCACGTGCCCTAGGAATCGTACTTCCTTCCTCTAGAAGTGACACTTAGAAAATTTAACTTTAAGGTTATGCGCTCGTAGGGTCTCCAACACTTCCCTAAGATGTAGGGCATGCTCTTATTCATCTTTAGAAAAGATCAGGACGTCGTCTATAAAGACTACAACGAATTTGTTAAGGTACTCCCTAAACACCCTACTCATCAAATCAACAAAGTATGCGGGGGCGTTTGTCAAACCGAAGGGCATCACTAGCCATTCATAGAAACCGTCCGGAGTCCTAAAGGCAGTCTTGTCTATGCTATCCTCAGCCACTCTCAACTGATGGAAACCAGTGGCTAAGTCCAACTGCGAAAACACTAAGGCGCCAACTAACTGATCGAAGAGATCGTCAATCCTCGGCAGTGGGTGTTTGTTCTTCTTTGTAAGCTTATTAAGTTCTCTATAGTCCACACAAAGTCTAAGGGACCCATCCGCCTTCGTGGCAAATACTACTGGAGCACCCCACTCCGATATACTTCGTCTTATGAACCCCTTCCCAAGCAACTCCTTCACTTGCTTATCGAGTTCCCTCCTTTCATGTGGAGCCATGTGGCGTACTGGCAAAGATACTGGTTTCGCATTATCCACAAGATATATTCGAAAATCTATCTCCCGCTTCGGAGGCAAGCCCTTCATCCCTCAAACACATCCGAGTATTCTCGGACCACTCTAACAGATTGTAGATTTTCCTCAGACGCATCAAGCGATTCTAAATAACTTAGCATAACGGAATTTATGGGATTACAAAAGATTTCGAGAATGTTGCCAAGGCGAGTCATGAGCCTAACTACTATCCTTTCACAATCAAGTACGGCCCCATTTCTGGATAACAAATCCATTCCTAAAATTAGCCCATAGCCCGTGAAGCCCAACACATAAGCATCACATCTAAACTCAACGCTAAGTATAGAAAATTTCAAATCCAAACACATCATGGACAAAAAAGCTGAGCCCCGTATTGGATTCGAAACAACTAAGGGATCCTCTACTAAACTGGTGTTTAAGTGCAGTGATTCAACTAATGATGTAGAGATAAACGAATGCGATGCGCCTGAATCGAATAAGGTACGGACAGGATGATCAAACAGAAAAACTAAGCTTTCAACAGAAATGGTTCTACCTCGTTCTTACAGCGGTGGGACCGCGAGAGCCTGAACTTGTCTTCTTGCCTGCCCTGGTGCCATAAGAACCTGCACCTGTCCTCCCGAGGTAGCTCCTGCCCTCTGCCCCTTCTTTGGGCAGTCCTTCACTAGATGTCCCGCTTCACCGCAATGAAAACAACCAGTCTTCTTTTTCTTTCGGCAATCCTTGCTGAGATGGCCTGGTGTCCCATGGTTAATGCATTTCTTCTTTCCCTTGCCAGTATTATCTTTACCACCCTTCTTGTTTTGTTGTTGTGGTTTCTTCTGATCCCCTTTCTTCTCGGGTGCCTTATCAGCTTTAGCGCCTTTCTCCTCGTGCATGAGTGCCATGTCTACAAGCTTCTCAAAGGTGGCCCCCATTGGGATGTAGGTCATAGCCAACCCTTGCAACAGTTCATTCAATCCATTAACGAACCTCAGAGCCTTCTTCTCCGGCATGTTCATTAAGTCCAAGCCAAACCTTGCTAACTGATTAAATTTGTTAACATATTCTTTCATTGATGAGCTTCCTTGCTTTAATGTCAAGAACCTTTCCATATATAAATTCTCTTCTGCCCTTGAGAGAAACTTTGCCTCAAACCTACGTCTGAAATCTGCCCAAGAATCAACAGGACGCTCCCCATTAGTGACCCCCCATCAGAACGAGGCCTCTCCCTTCATTAACCAAGCTGCTAATTTAACTCTCCTCCCTTCTTCTACTTCAAAGATTTCTAGCAATTCTTCCACCTCCCTAAGCCAATCTCTAGCTTCCACAAATGTTTCTGACCCTTGAAAGGGTTTTCCACCCATAGCCTTAAATTCCTTGCACGTCTTTGCAAAAGTATCTACGTGAGGAGGAGGAGGAACGGGTGCAACTGGTGGTGGAGGAACATTGGCCGGAACTGCGGCAGCTCTAGCCTCTAATAGCCTCCTATACCATCCCGGTATCGTTACACCATCCGGAAGGTTAAGATCTTCAGCCATGCTGAAACGAAGAAGGAAAGATTCAAAATGGAGAATTCGAAAGATAAAGATATGGCTATTGGGGATTATGTTTTTCATAAAAAAAACTTTCCTCTTCAAATTACTCATTAAAACATGTTTTTGAAAACACTTCTTCCAAAAATACTTTTAGAAAAATAGTTTTTCTAAAAATTTTATCTGTTCTGGTAACCTGGCTCTTATACCACGTGTAACAGCCCACGTCCATTAATGTCACTCACAAAGGGAATGCATTAACTTCCATGGAGGTTTTAAGTGAATATAGAATAGAAAAATTACAATAAGACAGATAATAAGTAGTACTTGGAAATCTAAAACTTCATTTTATTGAAGCGGAAATTAAACATGTTTGTTACATCATAAAACCATAAATCAGAGTCAAGTACATTATCCATCTTGATAAAAAAAATACATAATCCCATTACACAAATAGCCGTTAAAGAAGATAACAAGCTGGACATTACTTCAACGGTCCAAGCTTTCCAAGAGAGATAAAGCAATCCAATCAAACTCCACTAGAACTGGGCCCAACCTAAGGACCTGGAGGGGGAAAAAGGATAGAAATGGAGGGGGACAGACATAAAGTCTGGCGAGTATGATAATTCTAACAATACTATTATCAAAATAACTAGACCAAGGAATAAGCTGGAAGACAAGTAAATGTCTATGAACTATTGGGTATGGAAAAGCAGATAAAGATAACGTTAAAGCTAACGTTGAAGATAACATTAAAGGCATACCTAATTACAAACGAATAATTACTATACTGCACTGCACATTACTACACTGCACCGCACTAGTCACCCTAAAGGTTGATCCCACTTGCTTCACACAGAAACTATATAAATAGCCTTGTGTACCCCTAGCTGACTACATAGGTGTCGTCTGCCCCTATCTCCACTAGGTGTACCCCACTACCCACTTTCGATCGGCTCCCTACTCGTAGATACCCGTGCTGGCCCCACAGTGGGGTGTATCACTCCCCTAAAGTGGCAACCCGATACAACTGGAGAATACACGGCTTATACCTACACGATGCAACAACGTCTTACCTACCAGCCCGGGTCCACACACGCATATGAAACCCGTTGGACTTGCGTTGCCACCGCTCCCCGTTTTGTCCTCTTATAGTCAAACCCACTATGCGTGTCCCGTCCTCGACTTGGGTCGAGCCCACAAAGATACGTTTGGGTTACTGGTTGAAATGGGCCCCCACAAGCTACCCACCTAAGCTTGTCACCACTAGTATATCCCACTTAACCCTCTTAGTCATGTTCATTTACATGTGTGTTTGGTTAAGTCTTACTAATCGTATTTCACATGCCACTAAGGGCACCCACTAGATTCCTCATGCCACCCAAGGCACCTACTTAACCCCCATGTCCCACTTTACATGTTTATCTGGTTAAGTATTTCTTAATTCATTCAGGCCATAACCTCACAAAGACCTCTCACATTAGACTGGCATTTATGGCAGCTGGATTTGCCGGGCGGGTCCGGGCAGTCTTACACCATAAAAGAGTCTAACCTCGTGTCTTTACAACTGTTATGCTTTAGTTTAGTCCTAGCACCTCTCACATTGGGCTGACATTTGTGACCACTGGATTTGCCGGGCGGGTCCGGGCAGGTTTACGTCACAAACGAGTCCAACCTCGTGTCCTAAGCATTGAATATCACTTATAATCTTTTACCCCAGTTATAATAATCCCCTATTCAAATTATTAATTAAGTCCACTTTTATTGATGTCCATAATTGACTCAATTATGGTCATCTACTCATGCTATGCAAAATCATATCAATTGCACCCTAACTTCTTTATATTAAATCCTTAATATTACCCCTACCCCACGTTTATACGTTCGCTTATTCAATGCAGAATATATGTTATACTCGAATAGTCTAACTCATAGCACAAAAATAAATTATCACAACATATAGACAATTAAAATGAATCTAATCATAATAGGGGTGAAACTTGCATAAACTACACATGTTAAGGATCTAAAGGTGTCAACTTGTTAAATGTCACAATTTACATGATATGATCATAACCCAAATTTATGTATAAACTTGCATATGGGGTTTTATGCAACATAATGATGGTGTGAACTAGCATAGAATTTCACATATGTCATAGCATAATTCTAGATGTCATAATAGATGTCATGGCATATGTTCATAACTTTTAGTAATCAACCTAAACTTGCATATGTGACTTGTCATATAGATCAACATAGCCCAAATAGTATCAACATTATGATTTGATTAACATGAACTAATTAGCATAGATAATAACATCATGTCTTTTTAACATGTATGATTCATCACAACTTAGCATAGAAACTCTGAACATACATAACATCATCATAGCATGATTTACAACATATAGGATATCATCACCACATAGCATAGAATTTATAACATACATGACAGTATAAGGTTTACAACAACATGTATGACAATTCACATCATCCACTTATAATCCATTCATGACTTAATCGAATTAGTTTAACAACAATCTTGTTAAGATCATCATACTCACAATTTAGAAGAGAAAAGATAGCCTAGATTTGATTTAGAGTTGAGTAGAATTAGGTTTTGATTAGCTTTTCTTCCTTCTTAGTTGGCGGCATCTCCACTGAGTTCCATGGCGGCGGTATGACGGTAACTAATATATTTTTCATATGAATTAGGGTGAGAGACTACCTAGGTATTTATAGAGTTTAGGTTTTATTTGGACCGTCAGATCAACTCATGTCTAATCTCAGCCAACCAGATTAGGTCAAAACCCTAATGGGTCATCACCCAGTCAAAAACAGGCTCAGCCAAAACCCTAGCCGACTGACCAGGTCGACACCCAGGTCGACACTATAGTCGACCTGGGAGGGGGGGAGAGGTCGACATGGTAGTCGACCTGGGGGGAGGTGGGAGGTCAACACTAGTGTCGACTCCCCAGTCGACCTGCCTAGGCGGGAATTTTTCCCGCCCAGCCCACTTCTGCACTTTCTGTTTGAATTTTAAATTTCCGACGAGCTGTTTTGAATTTTCTGAAACTTTCGATGGCCATAACTTCTTCATACGGAGTCCAATTCACGCAAACTCGGACTCTATTTCAACCAGAATTCCGAGATGAACACAGTGGCGCAACCCGTTTCCCACAATTCTCACGTCTGAGATTAGTTATTCTTTAATTTGTGAATATTAATATTAATAGAATTACAGGGTGTTACACATAGATAGAAAGAAATGTCGTGCTCTCCCTGCTGTCAGTATCCCGTTTTTGACTCATACCGAGGTGTGAGGCTCGCGAATTCACATTATATACAAGGCTGCGCCACATAGGCCGTGCTTTGATCATCAACCACAAGACTTTTCTTTTCAACAGAAGCCTTGATCAATTGCCACTTACGCGTGCCACACTGGCAATTCACTCCATGCGACTGATGTCCATCGATATAAAACCTCTGAGCTCGTATGTCTCAGAGAAGGGCGTTAAGCAAGAGAATAAATTCTCCGCCGCCAAACAGATGTATATTTAATAGAGATCAATCAATACAGAATAAAATCCAATTTCAGACACACAATCCATTTACAAGTTCGTTCTGGGTCTAAACGAAACCGGAGGCACTTTCCTCGCATATCCATCGATCTCCAAGTACGTCTGGACAATCACCAACTGATTCCCTCATCTTGGGTGTACAGCCCAATCAAGATCATCAGTAATCACCCAAACGATGTGAAGACTTCCGGTCTTCAACCACCGTCATCATCTTCGACATATCGTCGAATCGGTTATTCAGAATGGGTATAAACCCGGCCTTTCCGAATAACCCACGTATATAATAAACACATTTTACACAAACACAACATACGCCTCATTCCAATTCAGAATATTCTTTTATTCAAATTTTCACACTCTTAGGGAAAGGTTCCCATTAATTATATCCAAGATAAATTCTTCTAAATTTATTCTTTAATCTTCCTTTGGATATCATTTCAAACCATATTATGGTTTTCCAAACTAGTCGGGATTAGCGAACTACACAGAAGTAATTACTTATTTTATTTCCCAATCCCAACCTATTCATCCCATGGAGAAAACTGGTAATACACCATATCTAACACCACGGTGTTATCGGTAAAATTAATTACCATTACACGTTCAAATCTAATTAAAGATTTAACTATTGCTTTGGAGCAAAACTGGTGGTACTCCATTCTCGATCACCTTTCAGATTTGATAATTTAAATTATCAATTCACATTTCAATCTAATTATAGATTCATTAACACTTCACCTAGTTTTAATCTTTTCTAAAATCGATATCCTGTCTTTAACTGGGTTAAAGAACCAATGTCACCTAAAACACGATTCATGATAAACCCAAAATCACATTCAAATTCAATCCCAATTAAATATTATTTAATTGGTACACTTCATTAAATCTAAATAGAAAGATTTAATCTTTTTCTCAACTCGGCTTAAGAACAGTGTTAATGAAGACACCATTCACGACAAACCCAAATCACATTTGATATTAAATACAAGGTTCTGAATAGAAAATATACGGCTTATATTCAATATCAAATTTTTAAACCAACAAATATCGTATTGGAAACAACGATGTAAATATATCTTTCAAATTTCCATAACAATATCTGTATAATCACGAAATTCAACATCGAAATATTCCAAAGCCAATTTCGATTCAAATCCATTTCCACTTTATATATTGGAAATCCTGGTTATTTTCAAACCCATTTCAAATTCAATTTATTTATTTCAAAAATAAATTGATTTTAATTCTAGTTCAAAACTAGTTCATTTCGATAAAAATCTATTTTTATCTTTTCAAATATGGATTTTTTTCATCCCAATTCTTACCAAATCATTTCTTATGATTTTACACAAATTATTGATATTTTTAATAATTTTATCAAGGCCCGTACAGTCGATTACCATCCACGGCCATCGAACTGCACTTGCAGCGACCTTTTCCAAATTTGATTTGGACATAATTCCAAATCCAACCGTTAGATTTCAAATTTCTAATATTCATTGGAAACCGCTTTTCGATACAAACCCAACGGTTCCGGTTTCAGGAGAATCCGACGGTCGGATCACCCGCAACGTCAATTCGAAGTCAATGGTCGAAATTCACGAACTACCTCGGCGCGGCGCATTCTATTCAGGCCATTATATATATATATATATTTCGTCGATTTCCCTTTAAAACGTATTTTATAAATCATTTTAAATTCGTTCTCGAAACGATTTCAACTTCATATTCAATTTCGAGTCGAAATTGAATATTCCACATCATCGATATACAAATGATAATATTTTCAAAACGTTATATTTTGAAATCACTTCTTTTCCTATAATCGTTTTAAAAACGAATATAATCGATATGAATATCGCTCACGTCAAAATGGTGTGTCTCTAATCAACACGGCTTTATATATTTCAATAAATTCGTTATTCTATTCAACAAATGAATATTTATTCTATTCAACACATGAATATATATTTCTTTCAACACATGAATATTCTCAACACATGAGCAATGTCAACACATGACTATTTTTGTTATTTAATATCTTTTATAAAATTATTGTATCTATCATTTGATTTTTAAATATGACTCCAACTGTGAAGTAGTAAGAGAATGATTCCCTAGGTATTAGCGCCGAAGGCCGGAACCAATATCAGATCAATACCCTGGAAACCACTCATCTTATCTATTTTCCAGTTAGTTTCTAACTTTAAATATGATAAAGATGCAAATTTTATTGTTAAAATATTATACTCAACACATGAATACTCTCAACACATGATTATTTATTCTATTCAACACATGAATATATACTTCATTCTATTCTTTATTTTCCCAATTGGAATGAGGCCCAATCAATTACCATATAATGTTAATTATGTGGATTCCATACAACACATGTATATAATAACAAAAATAAATAATCAACTATCATCCAAAGTCCACCACAGTGTATAAGCATCAAATATAGATATCTAACGCTTATAACAGTCTGTCAATCAATCGATCGACATACAACTAATCAATCGGGATGAGTGGACTTCAAATATCATCCCGACACCCGTGTGGGGTTTCAAATCAACAAACACGTATTTTATTCACACACACACACGTTAAAAACAATATTTTTAACGATAAAAATATTTTTAACTATATAAATATTTTATTTCACTTCACACAATCAATTTTCATCACAACAAACAATCAAACATACAAGACATCCATGGTCTGTGGATGACGGGTGTCAGGTGCTGCTAAGCACCGTCTGCATCCTAGTATATATTCTTAACTAGAAAAGAAAATTCAAAGTGAGAAGTTCTCACCGACTAGCTAATCCAAACGCCACGACTCTCCATTTGCAGAGATCTTCGTCGCGCTCGCCTTTCGTCAATTTCATTGCCCGTAGCCACTACATATATAAAAATCACATTTTTATATTGTTGCTATGTATATAAAAATCATATTTTTGCAATCACCCTATATGGATAAAAACCTTATTTTTACATCGCTACTATATAGATAAAAATTCTATTTTTACATCGCTACTATATAGATAAAAATTCTATTTTTACATCGCTACTATATAGATAAAAATTCTACTTTTACATCGCTACTATATAGATAAAAATTCTATTTTTACATCGCTACTATATAGGTAAAAATTCTATTTTTACATCGCTACAATACAGATAAAAATTCTATTTTTACATCGCTACTATATAGATAAAAATTCTATTTTTACATCGCTACTATATAGATAAAAAATTTATTTTTATAACGGTGTTCATATAATAAAGATTATATTTTTATCATTCTATTCTCTATATAAAGATTTCGCCCTTTCAAACATAAAGATTTCGCCCTTTCAAATATAAATATTTCGCCTTTTCAAATATAAAGATTTCGCCTTTTCAAATATAAAGATTTCGCCTTTTCAAATATAAAGATTTCGCCTTTTTAAATATAAAGATTTAATTTTTATTTCATCACTATAAAAATCACATTTTTTTACTTCACTATATATATAATTAAAATCAGATTTTTATATTTCACATATGATAAAAAAACAATATTTTTATAATCTCTACTTTATTTATAAATATCACGTCTTTGCAAATATAAAAATCAACTCTCTTCGCTTCTAAAAATATAATCCTTTCATTTCTAAAAATGCCATCTTTCAATGATAAAGACCAAATTTTTACTAACTATATAATATAAAAATTGAATTTTTATCTTCATTTCATATATAAAAATGATTTTACACTAATTATTTATCTTAGCTAAACTAAAAACTCTAAAAAAATAAAGATAAATTAAAAAAAAGCTTACAGGTTCTTTTGGGGTAGGGGAGATGCTCGGAGACTGAAATGTGAACACCCGGGGCGATAAAAATCGGATTTTTACACTGAGGGGGGCTGCTGGTCGGAGGTGGGGGCGTGGGAGGCGTCGCAGGTGGTCTGGGGGGTGGCGGCGGGCTGGTGGTGGTCGTGGGTCTTGGCCAGCGGCGGTGGTTGGGTGCGGGCTTCAAATTGGGGTTCACAGCGAGGAGGAGGCTTGGGGGGCCAGCGACGGCCGATGGAGGTGGCGCCCCTCTGGTGGCTGCGGCGGCTCCGCGATGGGGGGGCGTCGATGCACTGTTAGGGTTTTTTTTCTTTTTAATTTCTGATTTGGAAAGTAACGGGGGGGAGGTATAGGGGTGAGAGAGAGTTTTTATTTTAATTATTTTAATTTCAAAAAGTAACTTTTTCATTCGACCTCGAAACAAGACCCACTGCCTGTCGTCCATAGCTAATTACCCCCATTCCGAACACAATGGGATATGTACCGTAAGCTGATTCGATCGTTTCGATCAGTTTTCGTCAAAATCAAAATATAACTCTATATATTGTATTTGAACGCGCATTTCAATTTACCGAGGTCACATACTAACTCGAAAACTTCCAGAAAAATATTTTCTAGCTTCGTATTGACTATACGGTCCTAACAAAACTAGTTTCGTCAAATTCTGAGACCGTTTGAAAAATGGCCAATTTCCAGTCGATTAAAATCAACTGAAAATGGTCAAATACTTTTTCCCTTGCCACGCTCACATATTGATTCAAAAAATTATGAAATTTAGAATCTAGCAATAATTTGACATCGCGGATCCAACAAAAGTGGTTTCGTCGAAATTCGAGGTCGTTTGCAAAATGGCTATTTTTAAAGGCCGAAATTCCATAGTGACTATTCTGAAATTTCAACTGGACATATCTTCTTATCCCCGCTATGAAATTTCGATTCTTCGGATTCGTTGGAAAGATATTCACAAACATATTCTAATATTTTTGGTTGCACTAAAATCCGGTTTATTTTGCACCCGGTACATTCAATTGAAATTTGAAATCGAATTATCGTACTACCGCGCCATTTTCAATTCTATTTATAATTATAAATAAGTATTTCTATTTTAACGATGACGTATATAAATATATACATTCTAATTCTATTCAAAATAAATTTCTCGTCATTATTATTTAAAATATATCATTTTAAATATTCAAACTTCACTAAATTCGCCAAAATAAAAAAATTTAAATTGGCTTAGAATTTCCGGGTTGTTACATTCTCCCCCACTTAAAACTTTTCGTCCCCGAAAAGGAACGAAGCCGAAAGTTGTTTAACTAATCAACTCAATTTCCAATATTTTCGCTACGGCTTAAGTTCTTCAACTTTTCAGTTTCTAAGAACTTTCCAAATTTTTCAAAAATTTGGCTAACACCCTAAATTTTCGAAAAATTTCGCCATAACCTCCCCTGCACCAGGGACTTCGGGATATTTCATATAGCCTCCCATGGCCTTCTTCAATCCAAAAGAAAAAGAAAAAGCCAAGCGGCTAACCAATCGGCTCATAAAATCATCATCACCCAAACAAAACAGTAAATTATGGTAAACATGTACCTATTTGTCGAGCAAACAATTTTATTCTTCTGCTCTAGCCTCCTTGCTATAACATGTTCAATGTAAGTACATGTATATGCAAGCAAATGCGACCAATTTTCAATACAATTCAATATTTGATTCTATTAGGCTAAATGGTTCAAATTATCAAACAAATAAACAAACAACACAATCAGCAATCAATTAGTGGATTAATGTTTAGACTTCATAAATTTGATATATAAACAGAAAATCATGTTTTTGATGCCAAATCACAACAATAAATCTATCTAGTTTTGGTTCTCACACCAGTCTAATGGAAATATATAGATATCACACCTTCGAAACTTGAACACAAATACTGATGATGTTGCAATCATCATCAGAATTGTCCCTGGGTGTCTAGAATGTGATTCTATATCTATCCATTATATTAAAACTTCAAATATACGTTCACGACGCGTATACGTGAAATCTTTATATGTTGGATTGTCCAAATTCAAAATAAATAAATATTTAAATACGTATAAAATGATTTAAATTTCAAAACAAAATTTGTTTTCATTTGAAAAATATACTCTTCACACTCGTTCTAGGATACTACTGATCCTGTCTCTAACGAGTCATTCTAATTGGATATTACTAATCCAATATCTGATGAACTCTTTTGTATGGTTCTAATGTGTCTTGCTCTCGAGCTCTGTAAACCAAAGCTCTGATACCAAACTGAGACGACCCGAACTTCCCCGGTAAGGAAAGCCCGGATTGAATTGAGGACAAGATAAATCAGAACGCAGACAGAAGAACATTTCATTTTTTATTACAACAATTCCATCAGAATACAAGAATATACAGAGTATGAATAAATATTACACATTTGACAAATATCAGAGATTACAATAAATTACATAGCAGCGGAAAAACAATACAAAACACAACTGAAGGTGATACACGGATACAGAGCTTTCCGAGCATCATTCCAACTGTAAATCAGGATCCTGTGAATATAAATCTGCAAAACCGAAACTACTAGCTGCCCGTGTCAAAATAAGGGCACCCAGAGTTTAGGTTAAAACATTAAACTCCAGGTCGGTCATGTGACTGGTGTGAGAACTAAAACAGTTATAAATCTTTATTTTAAAAGAGAGTAATTCAAGGGACCACGCCGCATAACACGGAACGGGTTTACTCCCAAGAATACTAGTGCATATAACAAAACAACGCAATGCTTTTTCGAAAAATGAAGCTATTATAAGACCCAGGTCCCATCACACAATGCAACGCAAGATGGAGGATAGGGTTTTCCCTTATAATAGCCAAACATGCTTGGTACGTTTAAAACAAATCATTTGATACTATTATAAGTGTATAGCGTATAAAACAACTTCAAGTATAAATGTATCAATCCTAGACGGCATGGGTACCATATATCATGTCGCCAATACTAGGCTCTACAATCAAAACCGCAAATGTCACGTATTGGAAGTTGGATTTCCATCTGTGAACCAAGGCAAGGGATCGTCCTTACCGCTTCGAGATGCTCTAGCCCGTGTCTCAGGCAAGCGCGTAGGCAAGCCTTGGATCGTCAGGGCCGGTCCACTCAATGTGGATTATAATGCCTGAACGCTGCGTTTCCCCGCCCTATGGGGCGTCAGTGAGTCCAATGACTCCATCGGTCCCGGGTCGACCGATATATCCGAAGCGCCTCACATTCCAACAACCACATAAGTCAAACTCGTTAAGGCGTGTAAAACCACTGACGCCACTTCTAGCTAGAAAGAAACGCATGTCCTCCCTGAGGTCCTCTCCCGTTTTTGGTTCACACCCGGGTGTGAGGCTCGCGAATTAACGCTACACAAGGCGATGCCACATAGGCCATGCTTTGATCACCAACCAAAAGACTTTGCTTTTCAACAAAAGCCTTGATCATTTGCATCTCAGCATGGCACACGGGCAAACCACTCCATGCAACCAATATCTATCAATCACACAGAATGATATCCAATGTCAGACACACAGTCCATTTACAAGTTCGTTCTGGGTCTGAACGAAACCGGAGGCACCTTGTACCTCGCATATCCATCAATCTTCAAGTACGTCTGGACGATAACCAACTTATTCCCTCCTTTTGGGTTTACGGCCCAATTAAGATCATCAGGAATCATCCAAACGATGTGAAGACCTCCGGTCTTCAGCCACCGTCTTCGTCTTCGACTTATCGTCGTATCAGTTATTCAGAATAGGATAAACCCGGTCTTTCCAAACAACTTGCGTATATTATAAACAAGTGCTACACAAACACAACATATGCCTCACTCCAATTCAGAATATTCTTTTATTCAAATATTCACATCTTTAAGGAAAGGTTCCCATTAATTTTATTAAAGATAAATTCTTTAAATTTATTCTTTAATTTTCTTTTGAATATTAATTCAAACCAAATTATGGTTTATCCAAACTAGTTGGGATTAACGAACCTTACTGAAGTAATCATTTATTAAATTTTAAATCCCAACTTATTCATCCCATGAAGTAAAACTAGTAATACTTCATATCTAACACCATGGTGTTATCGGTAAATTCGATTAACATTTCACGTTCAAATCTAATTAAAGATTTTACTACCGCTTGGAGCAAAACTGGTGATACTCCATTCTCGATCATTTCTTGAATTTGATAATTTTAATTATCAAATTCACCTTTCAATCTATTTAAAGATTCATTAAAACTCCACTTGGTTTTAATCTTTCCAAAAATCAATATCAATGATTGTTTAACTTGGGAAACCATATCCTGTCTTTAACAGGGTTAAAGAACCAATGTCATTTAAAACACGGTTCACTATAAATCCAAAATAACATTCCATTCCATCAGCCTTTAACCGTAAATTAGCAAGTGAACAATTCCCTAAGTAATAACCCCGAAGGCCGAAACCAACATCAGATCAATGCCCAGGAAACCATTCAACTTAACTAATCTTCAGTTATTTTCTGGTTTTCTTAACTTCGTTGGGTCTAAGAACAGTATTATTGAAGATACCATTCGCGGCAATCCAAAATCACATTCAATTAACGATGGAATCTTCATGGAAAACAAATCGATATATATATAATTGATATAAACTTCCATAACCGACAAATAATATAAGTGGAATAACGGCAAAGCCTTTTAAATTCCAGATATATTAGTTGTCTTCCTCCACAGAAATTCACTTCGATTATTACCAAATCGATTTCCATTCCATTCCAATATATTTTATTAAATTGGAAAACTTTATTTTGGAAAATCTCCATTAAATCTTAACAAAAGATTTATAAATTCCAAATCATATTTCACTGTAAATCGGGTTAAAGAACAAATGTTGTCAAAACTCAGTTCACGGTAAACCTTATTCACATTCCATTAATTATCGGGTTAAAGAACAAGTGTTATTTATAACATCGTTCACGATAAACCCAAAAATCAATTCAAATTCAATTCCAATTAAATACCATTTAATTGGTACACTTCATTAAATCTAAATAAAAAGATTTAATCATTTTCTCAACTGGGTTTAAGAACAGTGTTAATGAAGACACCATTCACGACAAGCCCAAATCCCATTTGATATTAAATACAAGGCTCTGAATAGAAAATATATCGGCTTATATTCAATATCAAATTCTACGACCAACAAATATCGTATTGGAAATAACGATATAAATATATCTTTCAAATTTCCATAACAATATCTGTATAATCACGAAATCCGACATTGAAATATTCCAAAGACAATTTCGATTCAAATCCATTCCAATTCAATTATTGGAAATTCTGGTTACTTTTAAAACCCTTTCAAATCCAATTTATTTATTTCAAAAGTAAATGGACTATAATTCTAGTTCAAAACTAGTTCATTTCGATAAAAATCTATTTTTATCTTTTCAAATATGGAATTTTTCATCCCAATTCTTTCCAAATCATTTCTTATGATTTTACATAAATTATTTCTATTTTTAATAATTTTATCAAGGCCCGTACAGTCGATTTCCATCAACGGCCATCGAATTGCACTTACAGCGACCTTTTCCAAATTTGATTTCGACATAATTCCAAATCCTACCATTAGATTTCAAATCTCTAATATTCGTTAGAAAGCACTTTTCGATACGAACTTAACGGTTTCGGTTTTAGGAGAATCCGATGGTCGGATCTCCCGTAATGTCCATTCGAAGTCAATGGTCGAAGTTCGCGAACTACCGCTGCGCGGCGCGTTCTATTTAGGCCATTATATATATAATATATATATTATATATATTTCATCGATTTCCTTTTTAAACTTATTTTATAAATCCTTTTAAATTCGTTTTCAAAACGATTTCAACTTCATATTCAATTTCAAATCAAAATTGAATATTACATATCATCGATATATAAATGATAGTATTTTCAAAATATTATATTTTGAAATCAATTCCTTTTCGATATTCATTATAAAAATGAATAAAATCGATATAGATATCGTTCACGTCAAAATGGTGCATATCTAATGAACACGGCTTTATATATTTCAATAACTTCGTTACTCTATTCAACAAATGAATATTTTTCAATACATGAATTTTCTTTTATTCAACACATGAATATATATATTTTTATTCAACACATGAATTTTCTTTATTTAACTAATGAATGTTCTTTATTTTCCAACTTGGAATGAGGCCCAATCAATTACCATATAATGTTAATTATATGGATTCCCTGCAACACATGTATATCATAGCAACGATAAATAATCAACCATCATCCAGAGTGCATTTTACACTACATAAGCATCAAATATAAATATTTAATGCTTATAACAGCCTGTCAATCGATCGACATACAACTAATTATTGGGACTAGTATATGTCCAATTTCATCCCAACACCCGTGTGGGGTTTTCAAACAATCAAACACGGGTTTTATTTGTGCAGTTAGGCGATGTGTAAAATTTATCGTCTCAATCCATATAAGTCAAATGTGTGTACATAAACAAATCTTTCGATTTGTTTATAAATATTTATTTTATATACACATTAAAAATTATATTTTTAACTATAAAATATTTTATTCCATTCCACATCACACAATAAATATTCACACCACAAACAACGAACAAACAAGTCGTCCATGGTCTGTGGACAACGGGTGTCGGGTGCTGCTAAGCACCGTCTGCATCCTAGTATATATTTCAACTAGAAAACAAATTAAAAGTGAGAATTTCTCACCTTAGGGTTCCACTCCGCTAGTTTTACTTCTGAACTTTTGAACCATTTGGATTTGTTTGAAATTCCAATGTAGTACTTACCACGCTGTTCATAATAAAAATTATATTTTTATTGCTTCATTCCAATAAATAAAAATCACATTTTTATTTCTACTTCATATATTTTTTCGACGCTTCTTTCTATATAAAAATTATATTTTTATACTCCTACTTCTTATATAAAGATCGAATTTTTATTTCGACGCTATAAAAATCACATTTTTATCTCAACATATATATATAATAAAAATCATAGTTTTATCTCGCTACATATATAAAAATCATATTTTTATATTCTCTATTATATAAAAATTCTATTTTTAATCCGCTACTCGTATAAAAATTGAATTTTTATTTCACTACAACATATCTAAAAATCGTATTTTTATATTCTTTGTCTTATAAAAATCATATTTTTATAATCTCTACTATATAAAAATCATATTTTTATTATCTCTATAATATAAAAATCATATTTTTATAATCTCTATTATATAAAAATCATATTTTTAAACAAATAAAAATCTAATCATTTTCGACATTAAAAATCACTTCTTTCCTATATTGTAATTCACTTCTTTTCTATATTGAAAAGCACTTCTTTTTATATTGTTGTACATATAAATAAAGATCAAATCTTTGTATGTTAAAATAAATAAAAAATCTTTCATACGATAAAAATCTCCACTTTCATCGTTAAAAACCATGTTTTTACGTCGTAGAAAATGAATTAAATAATGAAAATTAAAAACTCACTTTAACAATTGAAGGAGGGGGCTCGCTATCGAGACTCGGGTGGTAGGGAGGCTCGCAGGTCGACTGAGGGGGTGGGGAACCACTGACGGTCACAGATGAGGGTTGGAGGCGGTTTAGGGTTCGGGTTCTTGGCCAGAGTAAGAAGTGGATTGGGGCTACGATTCAAATCAGAAGAGGGGGAAGGGAGAAGGAGGCTGGAGGAAGGAGGAGGGGGATGCGGATCCGGCGCCGGCGGCTTCCCTAGGGCGGCACGGCTAAGGGGGGGAGGCGACGTGGTGCTAAAAGGGGATCGGGGGGTTATTTATTTATTTATTTTCTTTCTTTCTTTTTTTGATCTGAACAAGAAAACGTGGGGGGGGTTTAAGGAGAGAGAGGAGGGAAGTTAAAGGAAAATATATATTATTTTATTATCCTAAATGTTGACTTTTAATTCCAACACCAATCGAAACCCAACGACTGCCGTCCCTATCTAATTACCCCCATTCCGAACACAATGGGATATGTTTCATCAGCTGATTCAGCTGTTTCGATCAGTTTTCATTTAAATTAAAATATAAATCATTATATTGAATTTTAAACATACATGTCAATTTACTGAAGCCACATACTCTCTAAAAATTCCCGAAAAATATTTTCTAGCTTCATATTGACGATACGGTCCTATCAAAACTAATTTCGTCAAATTCTGAGACCGTTTGAAAAATGGCCATTTTCTGGTCCATCGAAATTGACTGAAACTGCCAAAACACGTTTTACTTCACCACTCTCAGATATTGCTTTCAAAAATTACGAATTTTGGAATCTAGTAATAACTTGACATCCCGGATCCAACAAAAGTGGTTTCGTCAAAAACCGAGGTCGTTTGCCAAATTTCCATCTTTAAGGGCCCGAATTCCATAGCGACTATGTTGAAATTTCAATTGAACATATCTTTTTATTCCCACTATGAAATTTCAATTTTCCGGATTCGTTGTAAAGATATTTTCAATTAGATTCTAACATTTTTGGTTTCGCTAAAATTCGGTTTATTTTGAATCCTGTACATTCATTTGAAATTTGAAATCGAATTTTCAAACTACCGCGCCATTTTCAATTCCTTTTATAATTAAAGATAAATATTTATATTCTAACGACGATTCAAATAAATATATACGTTCTAATTCTATTCAAAATAAATTTCTCGTCGTTGTTATTTAAAATAAATCATTTTAAATATTCAAAATTCATTAAAACTGCCAAAATAAAATTTTAAATTGGCTCGGATTTTTGGGTTGTTACAAGCTCCACCACTTAAAATCTTTTCATCCCCGAAATGGAACGAAGGAGAAAGTTGTTTTACAAACCAAATCAACTTTCATTTTCTTCATTATGGCTTAAGTTCTTCAACTTTTCAGTTTCTAAGAACTTTTCAAATTTTTCAAAAATTTGGCTAACACCCTAAATTTTCGAAAAATTTCGCAATAACCTCCACTGCACGGGAGCACCGGGAAAATCCCAAAATCGCCATATAGGCCTTCTCATCTCAAAAAGAAAAAGAAAAAGCCAAGCGGCTAGTCAATCGGCTCATAAAATCATCCAAACCCAAGAAATTAGTAAACATGTACCTATTTGTCGGGCAAACAATTTTACTCCTCTTCTCTAGCCTCCTTGCTATGACCTGTTCAATGGATACATATATATGTACATGCATGCATGCAATTCCAAACGATTTCCAGTACAGTTCAATATTTGATCAATTTGGTTATATGGTTCAAATTTTAATTAATCAAACAATAATCAAACAACACAATCAGCAATCAATTAGTTGATTATCATTTCAAATTCATAATTTTGATATATAGTCAAAAATCACATTTTTTAGTGCCAAATCACAATAATAGACTCTATCTAGTTTTGGTTCTCACACCAGTCAATTGGAATCATACAGACATCCCACATTCGTCACTCGAACATAAATTCTGATGATGTTTCGAACCACCATCAGAACACCAACGGGCGACTAGAGTGTGGTTCTATATCTATCCAGTATATTAAAACTTCAAATACACGCGGATCAGACGTATACGCAAAACCGTTATTTACTGGATTGTCCAAATTCAATATAAAAAATATATTCAAATACGAATAATTGATTTGAATTTTCAAAACAAAATTTGTTTTCATTTTAAAAATATACTTTTCACACTCGTTCTAGGATACTACTGATCCTATCTCTAACGAGTCATTCTCATTGGATATTACTAATCCAATCTCTAATGAATTCTTTCGTTTGGTTCTAACGTGCCTTGTTCTCCGAGCTCTGTAAATCAAAGCTCTGATACCACTGTAAGGACCCGAAACTTCCCCGTGAAGGAAAGCCCGGATTGCTTTAAGAACAAGCCACATCAAGACACAAACATAAGAATATTTCATTGTTAATTACAACAATTCCATCAGAATACAAGAATATACAGAGTATGAATAAATATTATACATCAGAGAAATATCAGAGATTTAATTACATTACTGCAGCGGAAAAATAATACAATACACAACTGAATGAGATATACGGATACAGAGCTTTCCGGATATCGTTCCAGCTGTAAATCAGGATCCTGTGAATATAAATCTGCAAAACCAAAACTACTAGCTGCTCGTGTCAAAATAAGGGCACCTAGAGGTTAGGTTAAAACAATAAACTCCAGGTCAGTCATGTGATTGGTGTGCGAACAAAAACAGTTATTTAAAACTTTACTTTAAAATCAGATATATCAAGGGACCACGCCGTAAAACAAGGAACGGGTTTCCTCCCAAGAATGCCAGTGCATATAACAAAATAACGCAATGCTTTTCGGAAAAATGAAGCTATTATAAGACCTTGGTCCCATCACAAAATGCAACGCAAGCCGGAGGATAGGGTTTTCCCTTATAATAGCCAAACATGCTTGGTACGTTAAAAAAATCATTTGATACTATTATAAGTGAATAGTGTATAAAACAACTTCAAGTATAAATGTATCAATCCTAGACGGCATGGGTAGCATATATCATGTCGCCAATACTAGGCTCTACCATCAAAACCGCAAATGTCACGTATTGGAAGTTGGATTTCCATCTGTGAACCAAGGCAAGGGATCGTCCTTACCGCTTCGAGACGCTCTAGCCCGTGTCTCAGGCAAGCGCGCAGGCCAGCCTTGGATTGTCAGGGCTGGTCCACTGAATGTGGATTATAATGCCTGAACACTGCGTTTCCCCGCCCTACGGGGCGTCAATGAGTCCAATGACTTCATCGGACCCGGATCGACCGATATATCCGAGGCGCCTCTCATTCCAACAACCACATAAGTCAAACTCGTCAAGGCGTGTAAATCCACTAACGCCAATTCTAGTTAGAAAGAAATGCATGTCCTCCCTGAGGTCCTCTCCCGTTTTGGTTCACACCGGGGTGTGAGGCTCGCGAATTAACGCTACATAAAGCGATGCCACATAGGTCGTGCTTTGATCATCAACCATAAGACTTTGCTTTTCAACAAAAGCCTTGATCATTTGCATCTCAGCATGCCACACAGGCAAACCACTCCATGCGACCGATATCTATAAATCACACAGAATGATATCCAATGTCAGACACACAGTCCATTTACAAGTCCGTTCTGGGTCTGAACGAAACCGGAGGCACCTTGTACCTCGCATATCCATCGATCTCCAAGTACGTCTGTGTAATAACCCGGAAATCTGGGCCAGTTTAAAAATTTTTATTTTGGCAATTTTAGCGAATTTTGATTATTTAAAATGAATTATTTTAAATAATATCGACGAGAAATTTATTTTGAATATAATTCGAATGTATATATTCGTTTGAATCGACGATAGAATATAAATATTTATTTTAAATTATAAAAGGAATTGAAAATGGCGCGGTAGTTCGATAATTCGATTTCAAACTTCAATTGAACGTACCGGGTGCATAACAAACCGGATTTTAGTGAAACCAAAAATAATGGAATCTAATTGTGAATATCTTTCCAACGAACCCGAAAAATCGAAATTTCATAGCGGGAATCAAAAGATATGTCCAGTTGAAAATTCTGAATAGTTGCTATGGAATTCAGGCCCTTAAAAATGGAAATTTTGCAAACGACCTCGGATTTCGACGAAACCACTTTTGTTGGATCCATGATGTCAAGTTATTGCTAGGTTTCAAATTTCATAATTTTTAGAATCAATATGTGAGCGTGGCAAAGGAAAACGTGTTTAGGCAGTTTCAGTTGATTTTAATCGACTGGAAAATGGCCATTTTTCAAACGGCCTCAGAATTCGATGAAATTACTTTTGTTAGGACCGTATTGTCAATATGAACCTAGAAAATATTTTTCTGGAATTTTTAGAGTTCGTATGTGACCCCGGTAAAATGAAATGTGCGTTTAAATTGAATATATAAAGATTTATATTTTAATTTCAGAGAAAAATGAACGAAATAGCCGAACTAGCTTACGAAACATATTCTGTTGTGTTCGGAACGGGGGTATTTGGCTAGGGGTGACAGTCGTTGGGTTTGATATGGGATTCGAATGGAAAATCTCACATAAACGAAATAAAATAGTATTAAAATTATATATTTAAAAGGTTCAAACCCTAGTCAACATTCATTACACGGTCAACTCTTCAACCCGCCTCCCTTTCATCTTCGAACGGCGGAAACTACTCGAGAAAAAATCCCCAAATCCCGATCCAAATAAAAAGAATTAGACCCTAGCCTTTAGGGGATTTTATAGAGGGCTCTTCCACCTCCAAATCCAGGGAAGTCTGATGAATTATCATTGCACGAGCTGCTCAGATTTCGAGCGCAAACATGGTTCGTTCGAGATTGATTATGGCGTCGTCCGGAGGTGCGAATTCGAGGGGGAGGGGTGGTGTGGGTGCGGCTTGGAGAGGGCTACGACGTAGTGCAGGCCTATGGACTTCCGGCGCCTCCAGTCATGAACGGCGGTGACAAATTCAGTTCGACAGGTTGAACGAGGGTTTTCAGAGGGGTGAAATGGTAACGTTTTCTTACATTGTAAATTTATTTAAACTACGTATATAAAAATATAGTTTAAGTACGAATTTATATATATATATAAGTATATGTATGTATGTATATATCATTGTTTTTCAAGATTTGCTTTTGAAAATAAATATACATTCTTTGTTTTTGAAAATAAAATATACATTCTTTGTTTTTGAAAATAAAATATACATACTTTGTATTTGATAATAATATACTTTGAATTTGAAAATATAAACATACTTTGTTTTAAAATAAAATATAACTTTGGTTAAAATATAACTTTGGTTTTAAAGTAAAAATTCGATTTTTATATATTGAATAGCAAAGAAAAATTTCGATTTTTATATATTGAATAGCAAAGTAAAAATTCGATTTTAATATATTGAATAGCAAAGTAAAAATTCGATTTTTATATATTGAATAGCAAAGTAAAATTTCGATTTTTATATATTGAATAGCATAGTAAAAATTCGATTTTTATATATTGAATAGCATAGTGAAAATTCGTTTTTTATATATTGAATAACATAGTGAAAATTCGATTTTTATATATTGAATAGCGAAGTGAAAATTCGATTTTTATATATTGAATAGCGATGTAAAAATGTGATTTTTATATATGTAGAGAATACGGGCAACGAAAATGACAAAAGGCGAGAAGGGCGAAGATTCCTACATATAAAGTGCCGTGGAGTTAGGATAGCTATTGGTGAGAATTTCTGACTTTTTAATTTTATTTCTAATTAAAAATATATACTAGGATGCAGACGGTGTTTAGTAGCACCCAACACCCATCGTCCACAGACCATGGACGGCTTGTATGCTTGTTTGTTTGATTTTGATGTGTAGTTGATTGTGTGATGTGATGTAAAATAAAACATTTATATGGTTGAAATAAAATATTTTATAGTGGAAAATATTTTATAGTTAAAAATAGAATTTTTAACGTGTATATGAAATGAAATAAAAATAAACAAATCGGACGATTTGTTTATATACACACATTTGACTGATATTGATTGGGACGATAAATTTTACACATCGCCCAACTGCACAAATAAAATCTATGTTTGATTGTTTAAAACCCCACACGGGTATTGGGATGATACTTGACGTACACTAATCCCGATTGTTTAGTTGTATTTCGATCGATTGATTGACAGACTGTTATGAGCGTTAAATATTTATATTCGATGCTTATACAGTGTAGAATGCACTTTGGATGATGGTTGATTTTTCATCGTTGTTATTGTATACATATGTTGTAGAAAATCCATATAATTAACATTATATGGTAATTGATTGGGCTTCATTCAATATTTGAAATAGAAATATTTGAAATAGAAATATTTGAAACAGAAATATTTGAAATAGAAATATCTGAATAGAAATATTTGAATAGAAATATTTGAAAAGAAATATTTGAAATAGAAATATTTGAATATAAATATTTGAAAAGAAATATTTGAAATAGAAATGTTTGAAATAGAAATATCTGAATAGAAATATTTGAATAGAAATATTTGAAAAGAAATATTTGAAATAGAAATATTTGAATATAAATATTTGAAAAGAAATATTTGAAATAGAAATATTTGAATAGAAATATTTGAAAAGAAATATTTGAAATAGAAATATTTGAATATAAATATTTGAAAAGAAATATTTGAAATAGAAATATTTGAATAGAAATATTTGAAAAGAAATATTTGAAAATAGAAATATATGAAGCCGTGTTGATTAGATTGACGCCATTTTGATGTGAACGATATTTATATCGATTTTATTTATTTTATAATGAATATCGAAAGTGATTTCAAAATTTGATATTTTGAAAAGAATTGAAATTCAAAACGAATTCGAATTGAATTGAATAGAAAACGAATTCGAGTAGAATAGAATTGAATTGAATTGAATTGAAAATGAATTTGAATTGAATAGAAAACGAATTCAAATTGAATTGAAAACGAATTGAATTGAATAGAAAACGAATTCGAATTGAATTGAATAGAAAACGAATTCGAATTGAATTGAATAGAAAACGAATTTGAATTTAATTTAATCGAAAACGAATTCGAATTGAATTGAATTGAAAACGAATTTGAATCGAATAGAAAACAAATCTGAATTGAATTGAATTCAATTGAAAACGAATTGAAATAGAATTGAAATCGATTTGAATTGAAATCAAATAGAAGTGAATGTAAAAATAATTTATAAGGGAAAATTCAATTTTGATTCGAATTTGAAACAAAGGTTGAAATTGTTTTTGAAACAAATTTGAAATGATTTATAAAATTCGTTTTAAAAAGGAAATCGGCGGAATATATAATATATATATATATATAATGGCCTGAATAGAACGCGCCGCGCCGCGGCAGTTCGTGATTTTCGACCATTTACTTCAAACGGACATTGCGGGAGATCCGACCATCGGATTCTCATAAAACCGGAACCGTTGGGTTCGTATCGAAAAGGGCTTTCTAACGAATATTAGAAATTTGAAATCTAACGGTTGGATTTGGAATCATGTCCAAATCAAATTTGGAAAAGGTCGTTGTAAGTGCAGTTCGATGGCCGTTGATGGAAATCGACTGTACGGGCCTTGATAAAATTATTAAAAATAGTAATAATTTGTGTAAAATCATAAGAAATGATTTGTGAAGAATTGGGATGAAAAGATCCATATTTGAAAAGATAAAAAGAGATTTTTTTTGAAATGAACTAGTTTTGAACTAGAATTAAAATTCTATTTATTTTTAAATAAATAAATTTGATTTGAAATGGTTTCGAAAATAACCAGAATTTCCAACGATTTCATTGGAATGGATTTGAATCGAAATTGTCTTCGGAATATTTCGATGTTGGATTTCGTGATTATACAGATGTTGTTATGGAAATTTGAAAGATATATATATATATATATCGTTATTTCCAATACGATATTTGTTGGTCGTAGAATTTGATATTGAATATAAGCCAATATATTTTCTATTCAGAGCCTTGTATTTAATATCAAATGTGATTTGGGTTTGTCGTGAACGGCGTCTTCATTAACGCTGTTCTTAAACCCAGTTGAGGAAAAGATTAAATCTTTTTATTTAGATTTAACGAAGTGCACCAATTAAATAATATTTAATTGGAATTGAAATGTAATGTGATTTTGGGTTTATAGTGAACTGTGTTTTAAAATGACACTGATTCTTTAACCCAGTTAAAGATTAAAACTAAGTGGAGTTTTAATGAATCTTTAATTAGATTGAAAAGATCGAGAATGGAGTATCACCAGTTTTGCTCCAAAGCGATAGTTAAATCTTTAATTATATTTGGACGTGGAATGGTAATTAATTTTACCGATAACACTGTGGTATTAGATATGGAGTAGTACCAGTTTTGCTTCATGGGATGAATAGGTTGGGATTGGGAAATAAAATAAATAATTACTTCGGTGAGGTTCGCTAATCCCGACTAGTTTGGAAAACCATAATCTGGTTTGAAATGACATCCAAAGGAAGATTAAAGAATAAATTCAAAGAATTTATCTTGGATAAAATTAATGGGAACATTTCCCTAAGAATACGAAATTTAGAAACTAGTTGTAGGTTAGCTAAGAAGAATGATTTCCTGGGTATTGATCTGATGTTGGTTTCGGCCTTCGGGGTTAATATTTAGGGGATTGCTCTCTTACTGATTTACGGTTAGTGACTAATGAATTGGAATGAGGCGTATGTTGTGTTTGTGTAACATTTGTTTTTAATATACGCGGGTTGTTCGGAAAGGCCGGGTTTACACCCATTCTGAATAACCGATTCGATGATAAGTCAAAGATGAAGACGGTGGTCGAAGACCGGAAGTCTTCACATCGTTTGGGTGATTACTGATGATCTTGATTGGGCTGTACACCCAAGATGAGGGAATCGGTTGGTGGTCGTCCAGACGTACTTGGATATCGACGGATATGCGAGGAAAGTGCCTCCGGTTTCGTTCAGACCTAGAACGGACTTGTAAATGGATGGTGTGTCTGACATTGTATTCCTTTATATTGTATTCGTTGATCTCTGCTAAATATATATCTGTTTGGCGGCGGGGAATTTATTCTCTTGCTTAACGCCCTTCTCCGAGACATACGAGCTCAGAGGTTATATATTGGCAGAAATCAGTGGTACGATATGGATTGATAGTGTGGCATGCTGAGATGCAGTGATCCAGACTTTTGTTGAAAAGCAAAGTTTGGTGGATGATGATCAAAGCGCAGCTTTAATATAACATGGCTTTGTGTATAGCGTTGATTCGCGAGCCTCACATCCCGGTATGGTGGTAAACTGATGGTTTGATCAGTATGCTTTTTAGTGGATGGGCACCTTAGTGGTGTCGTGGATTCGGTCGACCGAGATGAGCTTAGTGCTCAGGGATATATAGAGTAAGCGGTGTTTTCTCTCGTTGGGACGTAAGCCGCGGTGATACTATGGTCCCAAATGTGCGGATGTGCAGACGGTGTTTTCTCTTGCTGGGACGTAAGCCGTGGGGAATTGCACTATGCGATCGATCTTTCGAATCAGGAGCCACCATGATGGAAATCCAATTTCCAATACGTGTATTGCAGTTTTAATTGTAGAACTAGTATGGCGACATGATATATGGTACCCATGCCGTCTATGATTGATATTTATGATTGAAATTGTTTTGATACTATACACTTATTATAGTATCAAATGATTTGATTTTTAAAACGTACCAAGCATGTTTGGCTATTATAAGGGAAAACCCTATCCTCCGGCTGCGTTGCATTGTGTGATGGGACCTGGATCTTATAATAGCTTCATTTTTCTTTATTTAGCATTGCGCTGTTGTTTTATGCACAGGTGTTCTTGGGAGGAAACCCGTTCCGTGTTTTACGGCGTGGTCCCTTGATTTACCTTACTTTGAAAATAAAGATAAATAACTGTTTTAGTTCTCACACCAGTCACATGACTGACCTGGAGTTTATTGTTTTAACCTAAACTCTGGGTGCCCCTATTTTCGACACGGGCAGCTAGTAGTTTTGGTTTTGCAGATTTATATTCACAAGATCCTGGTTTACAGCTGGAACGATATCCGGAAAGCTTTGTATCCGTATATCTCCTTCAGTTGTGTATTGTATTATTTTCCGCTGCTATGTATTCAAATGTAATTTAATCTCTGATATTTCTGTGTAATATTCATTTATACTCTGTATATTCTTGTAATCTAATGCATTGTTGTAATATACAATGAAATGTTCTTCCGTCTGCGTTCTGTTTTGTGGCTTGTTCTCGAACTATCCGCGCTTTCCTCACCGGGGAAGTTACGGGTTTTCACAGTTGGTATCAGAGCTTTGGTTTACAAAGCTCAGAGAACAAGACACATTAGAACCATACGAAAGAATTCATCAGAAACTGGATTAGTAATATCCAATGGGAATGACTCGTTAGAGATGGGATCAGTGGTATCCTAGAACGAGTGTGAAGAGTATATTTTTGAAAATGAAAACAAATCTTGTTTTGAAATATAAATCAATTATTCGTATTTGATTATTTATTTATATTGATTTGGACAATGCAGTATATAAAGATTTTGCGTATACGTCTGATCCGCGTGTGTTCGAAGTTTTAATGTACTGGATAGATATAGAATCACACTCTAGTCGCCCGAGGATGATACTGATAATTGTGATCACATTACCAGTATTTTTATTCGAGTGACAAAAGTGAGATTTCTATATATTTCCTATTGACTGGTGTGAGAACCAAAATTAGATAGGGCTTATTGTTGTGATTTTGCATCAAAAATATGATTTTTAGAATATATAACAAAATTATGTGTTTGAAAAGCTAATCAACTAATTGATTGATGGTTGTGTTGTTTGATTACTGTTTTGATTAATTGAAATTTTAACCATATAGCCAATTTGATCAAACATTGAATTATATTGAAATTTGGTCGCATTTGCTTGCATGTACTTGTACTTACATTGAATAGGTCATAGCAAGGAGGCTAGAGCAGAGAATAAAATTTGTTTGCCCGACAGATAGTTACATGTTTACTACAATTTACTGTTTTGTTTCGGTGATGATGATTTTTTGAGCCGATTGGCTAGCTGCTTGGCTTTTTCTTTTTCTTTTTGAGATCAGAGGGCCTATATGGCAATTTCGGTATTTTCCCGTGGCTCCCGGTGCAGAGGAGGATATGGCGAAATTTTTCGAAAATTTAGGGTGTTAGCCAAATTTTTGAAGAATTTGAAAATTCTCAGAAACTGAAAAGTTGGAGAATGGAAGCCAGATCGAACGTAGAGTTGACTAATCAAACCACTTTCGACTTTGTTCCTTTTCGGGGACGAAAAGTTTTAAGTGGGGGAGATTGTAATAACCCGGAAATCTGGGCCAGTTTAAAAATTTTTATTTTGGCAATTTTAGCGAATTTTGATTATTTGAAATGAATTATTTTAAATAATATCGACGAGAAATTTATTTTGAATATAATTCGAACGTATATATTCGTTTGAATCGACGATAGAATATAAATATTTATTTTAAATTATAAAAGGAATTGAAAATGGCGCGGTAGTTCGATAATTCGATTTCAAACTTCAATTGAACGTACCGGGTGCATAACAAACCGGATTTTAGTGAAACCAAAAATAATGGAATCTAATTGTGACTATCTTTCCAACGAACCCGAAAAATCGAAATTTCATAGCGGGAATCAAAAGATATGTCCAGTTGAAAATTCTGAATAGTCGCTATGGAATTCAGGCCCTTAAAAATGGAAATTTTGCAAACGACCTCGGATTTCAGCGAAACCACTTTTGTTGGATCCGTGATGTCAAGTTATTGCTAGGTTTCAAATTTCATAATTTTTCGAATCAATATGTGAGCGTGGCAAAGGAAAACGTGTTTTGGCAGTTTCAGTTGATTTTAATCGACTGGAAAATGGCCATTTTTCAAACGGCCTCAGAATTCGATGAAATTAGTTTTGTTAGGACCGTATTGTCAATATGAACCTAGAAAATATTTTTCTGGAATTTTTAGAGTTCGTATGTGACCCCGGTAAAATGAAATGTGCGTTTAAATTGAATATATAAAGATTTATATTTTAATTTCAGAGAAAACTGAATGAAACAGCCGAATTGGCTTACAAAACATATTCCGTTGTGTTCGGAACGGGGGTATTTGGCTAGGGGTGACAGTCGTTGGGTTTGATATGGGAATCGAATGGAAAATCTCACATAAACGAAATAAAATAGTATTAAAATTATATATTTAAAAGGTTCAAACCCTAGTCAACATTCATTACACGGTCAACTCTTCAACCCGCCTCCCTTTCATCTTCGAACGGCGGAAACTACTCAAGAAAAAATCCCCAAATCCCGATCCAAATAAAAAGAATTAGACCCCAGCCTTTAGGGGATTTTATAGAGGACTCTTCCACCTCCAAATCCAGGGAAGTCTGATGAATTATCATTGCGCGAGCTGCTCAGATTTCGAGCGCAAACATGGTTCGTTCGAGGTTGATTATGGCGTCGTCCAGAGGTGCGAGTTCGAGGGGGAGGGGTGGTGCGGGTGCGGCTTGGAGAGGGCTACGACGTGGTGCAGGCCGATGGACTTCCGGCGCCTCCAGTCATGAACGGCGGTGACAAATTCAGTTCGACAGGTTGAACGAGGGTTTTCAGAGGGGTGAAATGGTAACGTTTTCTTACATTGTAAATTTATTTAAACTACGTATATAAAAATATAGTTTAAGTAGGAATTTATATATATATATATATAAGTATATGTATGTATGTATATATCATTGTTTTTCAAGATTTGTTTTTGAAAATAAATATACATTCTTTGTTTTTGAAAATAAAATATACATACTTTGTATTTGATAATAATATACTTTGAATTTGAAAATATAAATATACTTTGTTTTAAAATAAAATATAACTTTGGTTTTAAAGTAAAAATTCGATTTTTATATATTGAATAGCAAAGTAAAAATTCGATTTTTATATATTGAATAGCAAAGTAAAAATTCGATTTTTATATATTGACTAGCATAGTAAAAATTCGTTTTTTATATATCGAATAGCATAGTGAAAATTCGATTTTTATATATTGAATAGCATAGTGAAAATTCAATTTTTATATATTGAATAGCGAAGTGAAAATTCGATTTTTATATATTGAATAGCGAAGTAAAAATGTGATTTTTATATATGTAGAGAATACGGGCAACGAAAATGACAAAAGGCGAGAAAGGCGAAGATTCCTACATATGAAGTGTCGTGGAGTTAGGATAGCTATTGGTGAGAATTTCTCACTTTTTAATTTTATTTCTAGTTAAAAATATATACTAGGATGCAGATGGTGTTTAGTAGCACCCGACACCCGTCGTCCATAGACCATGGACGGCTTGTATGCTTGTTTGTTTGATTTTGATGTGTAGTTGATTGTGTGATGTGATGTAAAATAAAACATTTATATAGTTGAAATAAAATATTTTATAGTGGAAAATATTTTATAGTTAAAAATAGAATTTTTAACGTGTATATGAAATGAAATAAAAATAAACAAATTGGACGATTTGTTTATATACACACATTTGACTGATATTGATTGGGACGATAAATTTTACACATCGCCCAACTACACAAACAAAATCTGTGTTTGATTGTTTGAAACCCCACACGGGTATTGGGATGATACTTGACGTACACTAATCCCGATTGTTTAGTTGTATGTCGATCGATTGATTGACAGACTGTTATGAGCGTCAAATATTTATATTCGATGCTTATACAGTGTAGAATGCACTTTGGATGATGGTTGATTTTTCATCGTTGTTATTGTATACATATGTTGTAGAAAATCCATATAATTAACATTATATGGTAATTGATTGGGCTTCATTCAATATTTGAAATAGAAATATTTGAAATAGAAATATTTGAAATAGAAATATTTGAAATAGAAATATCTGAATAGAAATATTTGAATAGAAATATTTGAAAAGAAATATTTGAAATAGAGATATTTGAATATAAATATTTGAAAAGAAATATTTGAAATAGAAATATTTGAAATAGAAATATCTGAATAGAAATTTTTGAATAGAAATATTTGAAAAGAAATATTTGAAATAGAAATATTTGAATATAAATATTTGAAAAGAAATATTTGAAATAGAAATATTTGAATAGAAATATTTGAAAAGAAATATTTGAAATAGAAATATTTGAATATAAATATTTGAAAAGAAATATTTGAAATAGAAATATTTGAATTGAAATATTTGAAAAGAAATATTTGAAAATAGAAATATATGAAGCCGTGTTGATTAGATTGACGCCATTTTGACGTGAACGATATTTATATCGATTTTATTTATTTTATAATGAACATCGAAAGTGATTTCAAAATCTGATATTTTGAAAAGAATTGAAATTCAAAACGAATTCGAATTGAATTGAATAGAAAACAAATTTGAATAGAATAGAATAGAAAACGAATTTGAATTGAATAGAAAACGAATTCAAATTGAATTGAATAGAAAACGAATTGAATTGAATAGAAAACGAATTCGAATTGAATTGAATAGAAAACGAATTCGAATTGAATTTAATAGAAAACGAATTTGAATTGAATTTAATAGAAAACGAATTCGAATTGAATTGAATTGAAAAGGAATTTGAATTGAATCGAATAGAAAACAAATCTGAATTGAATTCAATTCAATTGAAAACGAATTGAAATAGAATCGAAATCGATTTGAATTGAAATCAAATAGAAGTGAATGTAAAAAGAATTTATAAGGGAAAATTCAATTTTGATTCGAATTTGAAATAAAGGTTGAAATTGTTTTTGAAACAAATTTGAAATGATTTATAAAATTCGTTTTAAAAAGGAAATCGGCGAAATATATATAATATATATATAATGGCCTGAATAGAATGCGCCGCACCGCGGCAGTTCGTGAATTTCGACCATTTACTTCGAACGGACATTGCGGGAGATCCGACCGTCGGATTCTCCTAAAACCGGAACCATTGGGTTCGTATCGAAAAGAGCTTTCTAACGAATATTAGAAATCTGAAATCTAACGGTTGGATTTGGAATCATGTCCAAATCAAATTTGAAAAAGGTCGTTGTAAGTGCAGTTCGATGGCCGTTGATGGAAATCGACTGTACGGGCCTTGATAAAATTATTAAAAATAGTAATAATTTGTGTAAAATCATAAGAAATGATTTGTGAAGAATTGGGATGAAAAACTCCATATTTGAAAAGATAAAACTAGATTTTTATCGAAATGAACTAGTTTTGAACTAGAATTAAAATTCTATTTATTTTTAAATAATTAAATTTGATTTGAAATGGTTTCGAAAATAACCAGAATTTCCAATGATTTCATTGGAATGGATTTGAACCGAAATTGTCTTCGGAATATTTCGATGTTGGATTTCATGATTATAAAGATGTTGTTATGGAAATTTGAAAGATATATATATATATATATATATATATCGTTATTTCCAATACGATATTTGTTGGTCGTAGAATTTGATATTGAATATAAGCGAATATATTTTCTATTCAGAGCCTTGTATTTGATATCAATGTGATTTGGGTTTGTCGTGAATGGCGTCTTCATTAACGCTGTTCTTAAACCTAGCTGAGGAAAAGATTAAATCTTTTTATTTAGATTTAACGAAGTGCACCAATTAAATAATATTTAATTGGAATTGAAATGTAATGTGATTTCGGGTTTATGGTGAACCGTGTTTTAAAATGACACTGATTCTTTAACCCAGTTAAATATTAAAACTAAGTGGAGTTTTAATGAATCTTTAATTAGATTGAAAAGATCGAGAATGGAGTATCACCAGTTTTGCTCCAAAGCGATAGTTAAATCTTTAATTAGATTTGGACGTGGGATGGTAATTAATTTTACCGATAACACCGTGGTATTAGATATGGAGTATTACCAGTTTTGCTTCATGGGATGAATAGGTTGGGATTGGGAAATAAAATAAATAATTACTTCGGTGAGGTTCGCTAATCCCGACTAGTTTGGAAAACCATAATCTGGTTTGAAATGACATCCAAAGGAAGATTAAAGAATAAATTCAAAGAATTTATCTTGGATAAAATTAATGGGAACCTTTCCCTAAGAATACGAAATTTAGAAACTAGTTGTAGGTTAGCTAAGAAGAATGATTTCCTAGGCATTGATCTGATGTTGGTTTCGGCCTTCGGGGTTAATATTTAGGGGATTGCTCTCTTAATGATTTACGGTTAGTGACTAATGAATTGGAATGAGGCGTATGTTGTGTTTGTGTAACATTTGTTTTTAATATACGCGGGTTGTTCGGAAAGGCCGGGTTTACACCCATTCTGAATAACCGATTCGACGATAAGTCGAAGATGAAGACGGTGGTCGAAGACCGGAAGTCTTCACATCGTTTGGGTGATTACTGATGATCTTGATTGGGCTGTACACCCAAGATGAGGGAATCAGTTGGTGGTCGTCCAGACGTACTTGGAGATCGACGGATATGCGAGGAATGTGCCTCCGGTTTCGTTCAGACCTAGAACGGACTTGTAAATGGATGGTGTGTCTGACATTTTATTCCTTTATATTGTATTCATTGATCTCTGCTAAATATATATCTGTTTGGCGGCGGGGAATTTATGCTCTTTCTTAACGCCCTTCTCTGAGACATACGAGCTCAGAGGTTATATATTGGCAGAAATCAGTGATACGATATGGATTGATACTGTGGCATGCTGAGATGCAGTGATCCAGACTTCTGTTGAAAAGCAAAGTTTGGTGGATGATGATCAAAGCGCAGCTTTAATATAGCATGGCTTTGTGTATATCGTTGATTCGCGAGCCTCACATCCCGATATGGTGGTAAACTGATGGTTTGATCCGTATGCTTTTTAGTGGATGGGAACCTTAGTGGTGTCGTGGATTCGGTCGACCAAGATGAGCTTAGTGCTCAGGGATATATAGAGTAAGCGGTGTTTTCTCTCGTTGGGACGTATGCCGCGGTGATACTCTGGTCCCAAATGTGCGGATGTGCGGATGGTGTTTTCTCTTGCTGGGACGTAAGCCGTGGGGAATTGCACTACGCGATCGTTCTTTCGAATCAGGAGCCACCATGATAGAAATCCAATTTCCAATACGTGTATTGCGGTTTTAATTGTAGAACTAGTATGGCGACATGATATATGGTACCCATGCCGTCTATGATTGATATTTATGATTGAAATTGTTTTGACACTATACACTTATTATAGTATTAAATGATTTGATTTTTGAAACGTACCAAGCATGTTTGGCTATTATAAGGGAAAACCCTATCCTCCGGCTGCATTGCCTTATGTGATGGGACCTGCGTCTTATAATAGCTTCATTTTTCTTTATTTAGCATTGCGCTGTTGTTTTATGCACAGGTGTTCTTGGGAGGAAACCCGTTCCGTGTTTTACGGCGTGGTCCCTTGATTTACCTTACTTTGAAAATAAATATAAATAACTGTTTTAGTTCTCACACCAGTCACATGACTGACCTGGAGTTTATTGTTTTAACCTAAACACTGGGTGCCCCTATTTTCGCACGTGCAGCTAGTAGTTTTGGTTTTGCAGATTTATATTCACAGGATCCTGGTTTACAGCTGGAACGATATCCAGAAAGCTTTGTATCCGTATATCTCCTACAGTTGTGTATTGTATTATTTTCCGCTGCTATGTATTTAAATGTAATTTAAATCTCTGATATTTCTGTGTAATATTCATTTATACTCTGTATATTCTTGTAATCTGATGCATTGTTGTAATATACAATGAAATGTTCTTCCGTCTGCGTTCTGTTTTGTGGCTTGTTCTCGAACTATCCGCGCTTTCCTCACCGGGGAAGTTACGGGTTTTCACAGTCTGGACGATCACCAACTTATTCCCTCCTTTTGGCTGTATGACCCAATTAAGATCATCAGGAAACATCCAAACAATGTGAAGACCTCCAGTCTTCAACCATCGTTTTCATCTTTGACTTATCGTCGTATCAGTTATTTAGAATGGGATAAACCCGGTCTTTCTGAATAACTCGCGTATATTACAAACAAGTGCTACACAAACACAACATACGCCTCACTCCAATTTAGAATATTATTTTATTCAAACATTCACATCTTTAAGGAAAGGTTCCCATTAATTTTATCAAAGATAAATTTTTTAAATTTATTCTTTAATCTTCTTTTGAATATCAGTTCAAACCAAATTATGGTTTATCCAAACTAGTCGGGATTAACGAACTTACCGAAGTAATCATTTATTAAATTTCCCAATCCCAACTTATTCATCCCATGAGGTAAAACTAGTAATACTTCATATCTAACACCACGGTGTTATCGGTAAATTCAATTAACATTTCACGTTCAAATCTAATTTAAGATTTTACTATCACTTGGAGAAAAACTGGTGATACTCCATTCTCGATCATTTCTTGAATTTGATAATTTTAATTATCAAATTCACCTTTCAATCTAGTTAAAGATTCATTAAAACTCCACTTGGTTTTAATCTTCCCAAAAATCAACATCAATGATTGTTTAACTTGGGAAACCATATCCCTTCTTTAACTGGGTTAAAGAACCAATGTCATTTAAAACATGGTTCACTATAAACCCAAAATCACATTCCATTCCATCGGCCTTTAACCGTAAATTAGAAAGTGAACAGTTCCCTAAGTAATAACCCCGAAGGCCAAAACCAACATGAGATCAATGCCCAGGAAACCATTCAACTTAACTAATCTTCAGTTAGTTTCTGATTTTCTTAACTCCGTTGGGTCTAAGAACAGTATTATTAAAGATACCATTCGCGACAACCCAAAATCACATTCCATTAACGATGGAATCTTCATGGAAAACAAATCGATATATATAATTGATATAAACTTCCATATCCGACTAATAATATAAGTGGAATAATGGCAAAGCCTTTTAAATTCCAGATTTATTAGTTGTCTTACTCCACAGAAATTCACTTCGATTATTGCCAAATCGAATTCCATTACATTCCAATTTGTTTTATTAAATTGGAAAACTTTACTTTGGAAAATCTCCTTTAAATCTTAACAAAAGATTTATAAATTCAAAATCACATTTCACTGTAAATCGGGTTAAAGAACAAATGTTGTTAAAATACAGTTCACGGTAAACCCAATACACATTACATTAATTATCGGGTTAAAGAACAAGTGTTATTTAAAACACCGTTCACGATAAACCCAAAAATCAATTCAAATTCAATTCCAATTAAATACCATTTAATTGGTATACTTCATTAAATCTAAATAAAAAGATTTAATCATTTTCTCAACTGGGTTTAAGAACAGCGTTAATGAAGACACCATTCACGACAAACCCAAATCCCATTTGATATTAAATACAAGGCTCTGAATAGAAAATATATCGGCTTATATTCAATATCAAATTCTACGACCAACAAATATCATATTGGAAATAACGATATAAATATATCTTTCAAATTTCCATAACAATATCTGTATAATCACGCAATCTGACATCGAAATATTCCAAAGACAATTTCGATTCAAATCCATTCCAATTCAATTATTGGAAATTCTGGTTACTTTTAAAACCCTTTCAAATCCAATTTATTTATTTCCAAAAATAAATGGATTATAATTCTAGTTCAAAACTAGTTCACTTCGATAAAAGTCTATTTTTATCTTTTCAAATATGGAATTTTTCATCCCAATTCTTTCCAAATTGTTTCTTATGATTTTACACAAATTATTGCTATTTTAAATAATTTTATCAAGGCTCGTACAGTTGATTTCCGTCAACGGCCATCGAACTGCACTTACAACGACCTTTTCCAAATTTGATTTGGACATAATTCCAAATCCAACCGTTAGATTTCGAATCTCTAATATTCATTAGAAAGCTCTTTTCAATACGAACCCAACAGTTCTGGTTTTAGGAGAATCCGACGGTCGGATCTCCCGTAATGTCCAATCGAAGTCAATGGTCGAAATTCATGAAGTGCCGCAGCACGGCGCGTTCTATTCAGGCCATTATATATATATAATATATATATATTATATATAATATATATATTATATATATTTCGTCGATTTCCTTTTAAAACGTATTTTATAAATTGTTTTAAATTCGTTTTCAAAACAATTTCAACTTCATATTCAATTTCAAACCAAAATTGAATATTCCATATCATCGATATATAAATGATAGTATTTTCAAAATTTTATATTTTGAAATCAATTCCTTTTCGATATTCATTATAAAAATGAATAAAATCGATATAGATATCGTTTACGTCAAAATAGCGCATATCTAATCAACACGGCTTTATATATTTCAATAACTTTGTTACTCTATTCAACAAATGAATATTTTTCAACACATGATTTTTCTTTTATTCAACACATGAATATATACACATGAATTTTCTTTTATTCAACACATGAATATATATTTTATTCAACACATGAATTTTCTTTTATTCAACACATGAATATATATTTTATTCAACACATGAATTTTCTTTTATTCAACACATGAATGTATATTTTATTCAACACCTGAATATTCTTTATTCAACACATGAATATTCTTTATTTTCCAACTTGGAATGAGGCCCAATCAATAACCATATAATGTTAATTATATGGATTCCCTACAACACATGTATATCATAGCAACGATAAATAATCAACCATCATCCAGAGTGCATTCTACACTGCATAAGCATCAAATATAAATATTTAACGCTTATAACAGCCTATCAATCAATCGATCGACATATAGCTAATTATTGGGACTAGTGTATGTCCAATTTTATCCCAACACCCGTGTGGGGTTTTCAAACAATCAAACACAGGTTTTATTTGTGTAGTTGGGCGATGTGTAAAATTTATTGTCCCAATCCATATCAGTCAAATGTGTGTACATAAACAAATCGTCCGATTTGTTTATAAATATTTATTTTATATACACGTTAAAAATTATATTTTTAACTATAAAATATTTTATTCCATTCCACGTCACACAATCAATATTCACACCACAAACAACAAACAAACAAGTCGTTCATGGTCTGTGGACAACGGGTCTCGGGTGCTACTAAGCACCGTCTACATCCTAGTATATATTTCAACCAGAAAACAAATTAAAAGTGAGAAGTTCTCACCTTGGGGTTCCACTCCGCCAGTTTTACTTCTGAACTTCTAAAGGTTTGGATTTGTTTGAAATTCTAATGCAGTACTTACCACGCTGTTCATAATAAAAATTATATTTTTATTGCTTCATTCCAATAAATAAAAATCACATTTTTATTTCTACTTCATATATTTTTTCGACGCTTCTTTCTATATAAAAATTATATTTTTATGTTCCTACTTCTTATATAAACATCGAATTTTTATTTTGACGCTATAAAAAATCACATTTTTATCTCAACATATGTATAATAAAAATCAGATTTTTATTTCGCTACATATATAAAAATCATATTTTTATATTCTCTATTATATAAAAATTCTATTTTTAATCCGCTACTCGTATAAAAATCGAATTTTTATTTTGCTACAACATATATAAAAATCGTATTTTTATATTCTCTGTCTTATAAAAATCATATTTTTTATAATCTCTACTATATAAAAATCATATTTTTATTATCTCTATAATATAAAAATCATATTTTTATAATCTCTATTATAAAAAATCATATTTTTAAACAAATAAAAATCTAATCATTTTCTACATTAAAAATCACTTCTTTCCTATATTGTAATTCACTTCTTTTCTATATTGAAAATCGCTTCTTTTTATATTGTTGTACATATAAATAAAGATCAAATCTTTGTATGTTAAAAAAATATAATCTTTCATACGAAAAAAAATCTCCTCTTTCATCGTTAAAAACCATGTTTTTACATCGTAGAAAATGAATTAAATAATGAAAATTAGAAACTCACTTTGACAATTGAAGGAGGGGGCTCGCTATCGAGACTCGGGTGGTAGGGAGGCTCGCAGGTCGACTGAGGGGGTGGGGACCCACTGACGGTCACGGATGGGGGTTGGAAGCAGTTTAGGGTTCGGGTTGGTGGCCAGAGGAAGAAGGGGATTGGGGCTACAGTTCAAATCAGAAGAGGAGGAAGGGAGAAGGAGGTCGGAGGAAGGTGGAGGGGGGATGCGGATCCGGCGCCGACGGCTTCCCTGGGGCGGCGCGACTATGGGGTGGGGGGAGGGGGAGGCGACGTGGTGCTGAAAGGGGATCGGGGTTTTTTTTAATATATTTTTTTATGATCTGAACAAGAAAACGTGGGGGGGGGGGGGTGTTAAGGAGAGAGAGGAGGGAAGTTAAAGGAAAATATATATTATTTTATTCTCCAAAATGTTGACTTTTAATTCCAACACCAATCGAGACCCAACGACTATCGTCCCTAGCTAATTACACCCATTCCAAACACAATGGGATATGTTTCATCAGCTGATTCGGCTGTTTCGATCAGTTTTCATTTAAATTAAAATATTAATCATTATATTGAATTTTAAACGCACATTCCAATTTACTGAAGCCACATACTCTCTAAAAATTCCAAAAAAATATTTCTAGCTTCGCATTGACGATACGGTCCTATCAAAACTAATTTTGTCAAATTCTGAGACCGTTTGAAAAATGGGCATTTTCTAGTCGATCGAAATTGACTTAACCTGCCAAAACACGTTTTACTTCGCCACACTCACATATTGCTTTCAAAAATTATGAATTTTGGAATCTAGCAATAACTTGACATCCCGGATCCAACAAAAGTGGTTTCGTCTAAAACTGAGGTCGTTTGCAAAATTTCCATTTTTAAGGGCCATAATTCCATAGTGACTATTCTGAAATTTCAACTGGGCATATCTTTTTATTCCCGCTATGAAATTTCAATTTTTCGGATTTATTGTAATGATATTTTCAATTAGATTCTAATATTTTTAGTTTCGTCAAAATCCGATTTATTTTGAATCCTGTACATTCATTTGAAATTTGAAATCGAATTTTCAAACTACCGCGCCATTTTCAATCCCTTTTATAATTAAAAATAAATATTTATATTCTAACAACAAATCAAATAAATATATATGTTCTAATTCTATTCAAAATAAATTGCTCATTGTTATTATTTAAAATAAATCATTTTAAATATTCAAAATTCATTAAAACTGCCAAAATAAAAATTTTAAATTGGCTCGGATTTCTGGGTTGTTACACAATTCACCTGACGGTAAATCAATATAAACAAAACAATTTACTTTTAGGCCATTTACTGTCGATTACTCAACTAATATAGCCCATTAGTTAAAACACAACACAGGTTTACTTTTCAGTCAATGATCACTACTAAAATCAATTACCCAATCATGACAGTCCATATGATAATATGAAAATAAATAATATATTTGAGGAATCCTGTTGGATCCCTTCAACCTGTCCTTCCCTATAAATAGGCTATATCAAACCATGTCAATCAATTCCATTTAACTGATAATTATTATAACAGTAACAACAACAATTAAATATCAACCAATCAACAAACAATTCAAACAATTCAGACAATTGAACACGTTTATAAATAAACATGACCAATAAGGTAGATTACCTTTATTAGGTCCTATTCGTTAAAATAACGATTTGGTATTTTACTGAAATTAAACACAGTTTAATTTCATTGGTTAAATCAACAAATGGATAAATAATCAGCAAACAGTCAATCATCAGCAAATATAGCACACAAAATAAAAACCCAATTTATATAAAATATAAATGGGGAAAACTAAGTGAGTTTAACTCACCTTGATTCCCGTTGTCACTAAAGCGGTTCGGTTTCAGCTCCTATTAAATTAAACTAGTGTTTAATTCAACAATAAATTTCTAGCAGTCTCCAGCTCTAACCACATTACTTCCAAAAATAGAGTTCATCGGTGCGGTCCCAACGTAATTTGTTCCATCCAATTCTGGTAACATATGCATGTTTTATACAGTCATAAGTGAACGCAATTTAATTAAATATTATTTTCTTAATCAATTATTAATTTAATTACTTTGTTTAGATTAATCGGTTGAGGCTGATCTTCCTCCCTTTCATATCGTTTGGAGGCTATTCCTCATCCTTGTTACAAAACCTGGTGCAATATAAGGTTATTTTATTTTAGTACAATCGATGTTATCCCTTATTTAAATAAATAGTTAGTTATTTTAGTAATCAAGCCAGTTGAATCATGCTTCTCCTCGTGGATCGTTTGTTTAGGCTTTATGTTTTTCACTGTTTTCAATTTCGATCTGCAAACAGGAAAGACTAGTTAACACATGGCTCAACTAAATGGTAACCCTTAATTACTAATTAATTTGACTAATTATGTTTATAATATACCACGTTGTTGATCCCTATTTTATTCCTCCAGACTTCTAGCGTTTCAGGCCTGTAAAATTTTCAATTATAATATATAATTTAACTAATAATTATATAGCCAATTAATACTACTTACACGTGTTACTGGCAATAAAAGGGATGATGTTTCCTTCTCGTAACTTCTGTTCACCAGACTTTGAAACTTCAAGCAGTTATGACTAGGATTAGCCACATTTCTGATATACTATTGATCACCTTCTCTTCCTGTTTTCACTTCTTCACCCAAGTTCCATCAGTACGCCAACGCACACCATCTTCTCTGGCCATCGACCGTCGCCGCCCATGCTTAAGTAAATCGCCCCGCCTCAACTTCCCATCACTTCTCCCATGTTGACTCATTCTCCTCCTTCGCTTTTCGGTTTTCAAACAGTATGTACAGGCCTTGACTTGCCACCATCTTCGCCTTGCATTCCACTGTGAGCCGCCGAAGACCCCACCTGTAATAACCCGGAAATCTGAGCCAATTTAAAAATTTTATTTTGGCAATTTTAGCGAATTTTGATTATTTAAAATGAATTATTTTAAATAATATCAACGAGAAATTTATTTCGAATAGAATTAGAACATATATATTTATATACGTCATCGTTAGAATATAAATATTTATTTTAAACTAGAAAAGGAATTGAAAATGGCGCGGTAGTTCGAAAATTCGATTTCTAATTTCAAATGAATGTACAGGATTCAAAATAAACCGGATTTTGATGAAACCAAAAATATTAGAATCTAATTGAGAATATCTTTCTAACGAATCTTAAAAAATTGAAATTTCATAGTGGTGATAAAAAGTTATACCCAGTTGAAAATTCAGAATAGTCGCTATGGAATTTCGGCCCTTAAAAATGGAAATTTTGCAAACGACCTCGGTTTTCGACGAAACCACTTTTGTTGGATCCATGACGTCTAGTTATTGCTAGGTTTCAAAATTCATAATTTTTCGAATCAATATGTGAGCGTGGCAAAGGAATACGTGTTTTGTCAATTTCAGTCAATTTTAATCGACTGGAAAATGGCCATTTTTCAAACGGTCTCAGAATTCAATGAAACTAGTTTTTTAGGACCGTATCGTCAATACAAAGCTATAAAATATTTTTCGGGAATTTTTCTAGTTAGTATGTGGCCCCGGTAAATTGAAATGCGCGTTCAAATTCAATATATAGAGTTATATTTTGATTAGAATGGAAATTGGTCAAAACAGTCGAATCATCCTACGATACATATCCCATTGTGTTCGGAATGGGGGTAATTAGCTATGGACGACAGTCGGTGGGCTCGATTTCGAGATCGAAATAAAAAGTTGCTTTTAGAAATAAAATAATTAAAAAAAAAACACCTCACCCCTCTCTCCCTATTATCTCCCAGGCCCCCCCGTTACTTTTCAAATTAGAAAAAAAAAGCCGTCGTTCAAATCCTCCCCCCCCTCGGATGTTCCACCGCCTCCGCCAGCTCCAAGGGTCGCCGCCCCAGCTCAGTCGCCGCCGATCGACGGTGCCTCGCCCTCCCCGAGCCTCTCTCCTCTCCGACGTGAAGACCACGGCCCCCTAAAACCCTAGCCCGCAAACAGCGAACGCCCTCCGCTTGTAGCCCACCGCCAGGCAGCTCCGACGCCCAGTACCTCCACCTCCTCAACCTTGCGCCTCCCCTTAGACGGTCCTTCACCCTCCACCAACCAAAAACCCATGAGTCTCTCTGATTTCATTTGTTTTTAATTTTATTTTATTTGTATAATATGAAGATCCGATGTTTTAATTAGATTAGAAAAAAACTGATTTTTATTATATAAAGATATAAATTTTAATTAGTAAAAATATGATTTTTATTCATATATAAAAATATGATTTTTGTTCGTATTGAAAGGATATGATTTTGTTTATATAAAGTTTAGATTTTTAAAAGTGAAATGATTAGATTTTTATTTATATATATAGCATAGAAAGATTTGATTTTATTTCATATAAAGTAGCAAGAAAGATTTGATTTTTATACATGAATATCATATATAAAAATACGATTTTTATTAGATATGAGGATTAAAAATTTAATTCTTATACAATGTAAAGATTAAAAATATGATTTTTATATTATAGAAAGAATAAAAATATGATTTTCATATTATAGAAAGAATAAAAATATGATTTTTATAAAGTAGAAGTACTAAAATATGATTTTTATATAATAGAGAATATAAAAATATTATCTTTATATATGTAGCGAAATAAAAATATGATTTTTATTTATTGGAATGAAGCAATAAAAATATAATTTTTATTGTGAACAGCATGGCAAAGACTGCATTAGAATCTCAAACAGATCCAGACGGTTCAACAGTTCAAATGTAAAGCACGGCGGAGTGGAACCCTCTATGAGAACTCCTCACTTTTATTTTGTTTTCTAGTTGAAATATATACTAGGATGCAGACGGTGCTTAGCAGGACCCGACACCCGTCGTCCATAGACCATGGACGGCTTGTTTGTTTGATTGCTATGTTGTGAAATTTGATTGTGTGAAATAAAATATTTTATAGCAGAAAATATTTTATAGATAAAAATACAATTTTTAACGTGTATATAAAATAAATAGTAATAAAAAAATCGGGGATTTGTTTATATACACTGATTTGACTGATATTGATTGGGATGATAAATTTTACACATCGCCCAACTGCACAAATAAAAATATGTGTTTGTTGATTTGAAACCCCACACGGGTATTGGGATGATATTTGGCGTACACTAATCACAATTATTTAGCTGTATGTCGATCGATTGGTTGACAGACTGTGTAAGCGTTAATTATTTATAATTAATGCTTATGCAGTTGTGTGGTACACTCTGAATGATCGTTGATTATTTATCGTTGTTGTTATGTACATGTGTTGTAGAGAATCCATATAATTAACATTATATGGTAGTTGATTGGGCCTCATTCCAATTTGGAAAATAAGAAAAGTATATTCATGTGTTGAATAGAAAATAAATTCATGTGTTGAATAGAAAGTAAATTCATGTGTTGAATAGAAAATAAATTCATGTGTTGAATAGAAAATGTTCATGTGTTGAATAGAATAACATTCATGTGTTGAATAAAAGCTGTGTTGATTAGATTGACGCCATTTTGACGTGAACGATATTTATATCGATTTTATTCATTTTTATAAAGAATATAGAAAAGAAAGTGATTTCAAAATATAACATTTTAAAAATATTATCAATTGTATATCGATGATGTGAAATATTCAATTTTGATTAGAAATTGAATATAAAATTGAAATCATTTCGAAACCGAATTTAAAACAATTTATAAAATATGTTTTAAAAGGAAATCGATGAAATATATATATATATATATGTATATGTATATATATATAATGGCCTGAATAGAACGCGCCATGGCAGTTCGCGAATTTCGACAATTGACTTCGAATGGATATTACGGGAGATCCGTCCGTTGGGTTCGTATCGAAAAGAGCTTTCTAACGAGTGTTAGAGATTTGAAATCTAACGGTTGGATTTGGAATTATGTCCTAATCAAATTTGGAAAAGGTCGCTGTAAGTGCAGTTCGATGGCCGTTGATGGAAATCGACTGTACGGGCCTTGATAAAATTATTAAAAATAGTAATAATTTGTGTAAAATCATAAGAAATGATTTGGGTAGAATTGGGATGAAAAACTCCCTATTTGACAAGATAAAAATAGTTTTTTATCGAAATGAACTAGTTTTGCACTAGAATAAAAATTTATTTATTTTCAAATAAATAAATTGGATTTGAAATGGTTTTGAAAATAACCTGAATTTCCAATAATTGAATTGGAATGGATTTGAATCAAAATTGTCTTTGGAATATTTCGATGTTGGATTTCGTGATGATATAGATATTGTTATGGGAATTTGGAAGATATATTAATATCGTTATTTCCAATACGATATTTGTTGGTCGTAGAATTTGATATTGAATATAAGCGGATATATTTTCTATTCAGAGCCTTGTATTTAATATCAAATGTGGTTTGGGTTTGCCGTGAATGGTGTCTTCATAACACTGTTCTTAAACCCAGTTGAGAAAGGGATTAAATCTTTTTGTTTTGATTTAATGAAGTGTACCAATTAAATAGTATTTAATTAGGATTGAATTTGAATTGATTTTTGGGTTTATCGTGAACGGTGTTTTAAATAACACTGGTTCTTTAATGGAATGTGATTTTGGGTTTATAGTGAACCGTGTTTTAAATGACATTGGTTCTTTAACCCAGTTAAAGACAGGATATTGGTTTTTGGGAAGATTAAAACTAAGTGGAGTTTTAATGAATCTTTAATTAGATTGAAATGGTCGAGAATGGAGTATCACCATTTTTGCTCCAGGCGATAGTTAAATCTTTAATTAGATTTGAACGTGAAATGGTAATTGAATTTACCGATAACACTGTGGTGTTAGATATGAAGTATGACCAGTTTTACTTCATGAGATGAATAGGTTGTGATTGGGAAATAAAATAAATGATTACTTCGGTGTGGTTCACTAATCCCGACTAGTTTGAATTGATATTCAAAGAAGATTGAAGAATAAATTTAAAGAATTTATCTTTGATAAAATTAATGGGAACCTTCCCCAAAGTGTAAGAATATTTGAATAAAAGAATATTCTGAATTGGAATGAGGCGTATCTTGTGTTTGTGTAACACTTGTTTACTATATACGCGAGTTATTCAGAAAGATCGGGTTTATCCCATTCTGAATAACTGATTCGACGTGGTGTCGAGGATGAAGACGGTGGTTGAAGACCGGAGGTCTTCACATCATTTGGGTGATTTCTGATGATCTTGATTGGGTTGTACACCCAAAAGGAGGGAATCAGTTGGTAATCGTCCAGACGTACTTGGAGATCGAAGGGTATGCGAGGTACAAGGTGCCTCCGGTTTCGTTCAGACCCAGAACGGACTTGTAAATGGACTATGTGTCTGACATTGGACTTTATTCTATGCGATTGATTTCTATTAAATATATATATGTTTGGCGATGGAAAATTTATTCTCTTGCTTAACGCCCTTCTCTGAGACGTACGAGCTCAGAGGTTATATATTGATGGATATCTAACGCATGGAGTGAATTGCCTGTGTGGCATGCCTAAGTGGCAATATGATCAAGGCTTCTGTTGAAAATCAGAGTCTTGTGGTTGATGATCAAAGCACGGCCTGTGTGGCATAGCTTTGTGTAGCGTTGATTCGCGAGCCTCACACCCCGGTTGTGAACCAGAAACGGGAGAAGGATCCAGGGAGGGCATGCGTTTCTTTCTAGTTAGGGTGGTGTTAGTGACCTACCATCCCTGACATTTATATTATTTTCACCTGTGTGGTTGTTGTTGTTGCGAGGCGCCTCGGATATATAGGTGACTGTGTGGAACCGATGGAGTCATTTGGCTCATTTACGCCCCAAAGGGCGGGGAAACGCAGTGTTTAGGCATTTTAATCCACATCGGTGGACCGGCCCTGTGGCTCCTTGGTGCAGTTGCGGCTGTAGCCTGAGGCTCAGGCTAGAGAGTCTCAAATTCGGTAGAGGGCTATCTTTTTCCTCGGTTCACAGATGGAAATCACACTTCCAAAACGTGACTTTGCGGTTTTGATTGTAGAGCCTATATATGGCGACATAGTTGGATGGGGAACTTGTACCGTCTATGATTGATACTTATGATTGAAATTGTTTTAATACTATGCACTTATAGTAATAATAAAAGATGAAATTTGGCGTATCAAGCATTCTTTGGCTATTATAAGGTAAAACCCTATCCTCCGGCTTGTGTTGCATTGTGTGATGGGACCTGGGTCTTATAATAGCTTCATTGTTCTTTATTTAGCATTGCACTTTTGTTTTATGCACTGGTATTCTTGGGAGGAAACCTGTTCCGTGTTATACGGCGTGGTCCCTTGATTTACCTAACTTTAAAATAAAGATTAATAACTATTTTAGTTCTCACACCAGTCACATGACTGACCTGGAGTTTATTGGTTTAACCTAAACTCTGGGTGCCCTTATTTTCTGCACGGGCAGCTAGTAGTTTTGGTTTTACTGATTTATATCCACAGGATCCTGATTTACAGCTGGAACGATACTCGGAAAGCTCTGTATCCGTGTATTACTTCTAGTTGTGTATTGTATTATTTTCCGCTGCTAAGTAATGTATTGTAATCTCTGATAATTGGTTATACTTTGTATATTCTTGCAATCTGATGTAATTGTTGTAATTAACAATGAAATGTTCTTCTGTATGCGTTCGAATTTGTCGTGTTCTCAAAATAATCAGGGGTTTCGAATGGTCTTGGTCGGTTTAGCGAACGATTCGGATCGAGCGAAATTCCTTGCTGTCACACCACCTGCCTTCAACAGCTCGCTCCTATCTTTATTGGTCGAAAAAAAACTGACGCATGGTCCCCCACGCATCGCATCTGAAAACTACCTGACATCATAACAGCCATTATCTGTACGTACCCCAATTTCCCATCCCAGTATACACACGCTAAGCCTCCCCTCCGCTCTTCAATGTTCCCCTCACAACTACCCGCCTTTCTTCCTTCACGTCCTTCTTCTACTCCTTCAACTTTCAGTTTCGTTTCGTTTTCCCCATTCTTCTACTCCTTCAATGATTTCGAACGAAGAAAACTGGAGCAGTGGAGCTCATATATATAGGATGCAGAGACGTGGTTGGCATGTTATGGTAACTTGGCAACCACGGTTTAGAAATTTGGAGAGCACGACATAGGGTTGATAAGCATAGCTGTGTTGATATTTCTCTTGTCATTGCTGGATTCTTTCTTTCCTATTAGTTGTGATTTGATTTTTAATTTATGGTGTACAAAACGCATGTGATGGAGTTTGCATAAGTAAGTAAGGGCAGTATTTCCTAGGTACAGACGCATGTGTCCTTGGGTAGGCTATTTCACATACTTTGCCGAAAAGTAAATTGTATGTATGAAATATATTGGCTGAAGGATTGCTCGAAATGATAGGGTATGTACAGATTTTTTTCATTGTGTAGTCTTGTTTTGAAATGAAGGCATGTAGAAAGAACAGGGTAGCATGTGAGGCAAAGAGAATTCAAGATATTAGCTATCTTGATGGGAAAAATACATGTTGTGATGAACTACACATTTCAAATTGTACCAATTATATAGCATAGGGACATGCTACATTTTAAATTGGCTTAAAATATAAGCTTTTATTTTGTTTTATTTATTAATTATGGTTGTTTTAATTTTAATTTCTATTTAACGTGGACCGTTAAATTCGCACCGACAAACAAAATCTTCAGATGCCATGAAAGCAGACACACTGCTACGCCCTGCCGTTCCGGATTACATAAAACTAATTTCGTCAAAATCAGAGACCGTTTGCAAAATAGTTGTTTTAAAGGCCTATAAATTAATAAAGATTTCCATAGCGACTATTTTAAATTTTGATTAAGCCATAACTAACAATCTATAAAACGAAATCTGCATTTTTCTCTTTCATATGGAAATTATAGTCAACACGATTCCAATGTTTCTTGCTTCACGGAAATCCGACTTATAACAGATTCTGTATATTCAATATGAAGTTCAAAACTCCATATTACGAACTGCTGCGCCATTTCGAGCTCGATTTGTAATTATATAAATATATAATGTTCAAACTTCGTTTTAATAACGAATTCAATATTAAATCCATTATTATTCCAAATAAAATATTTAAAATAAACAAATTAAATTAAATATTTGACTACCAAAAATACGGGTCATTACAGAAGTAAAATAGGAAAAAGAGCTAATTAAATAAAATTGGCGAATTGAGTTAAAATGACTAGATTGAGTTGAAATAAATTAGAAATGGACGCATATGTGTTAACAGGGTTGGAATGAAGTATATGAAGATTATAATTTGTATGCCCGACCAAAAGGTACACATTTAAATTCCATATGAGGTTTTATGCGCCGAATCGGCAAGCCACTTGGCTTTTTGATTTTCTTTTTGAATGGAAAGGGCCCAGAGAGGTGAGTTGAGGTTTGAACTATCGACCAGTACAAAGGAGGTTATGGTGAAATTTTCCGGAAATTTAAGGAGTTAGAATATTTTTAAGATAAATTGATAATTAGAAATTGATATATCGATATATATATATATATATATATATATATATATATGGAATTCGATAATGAAACGAAATTAAAATAGAATGTTATAAACAAAAAGGAAAACAATAAGTTTAATCTGATAAAAATAGAAAGAGAAACGTATACACATTTAAAAGAAATGGATAATTGGTAATATGATGTTGATTTTTCAAGGTAAGTAGTCTTGTCCGTTTTGAAGTTAAGGATGTTTTCAGTCAAGGTCTGAGAGGTAGTTATACCCGCAACTTGATTGATTTCATTTTTAACCGATAAGTAGCAAGATCTAGTCTCAAAGAGAAATGTTTGAATAAGAGTTAGTTGAATGCAGTGTTTGGGTTGTTGTAACGATGTTTTATACAACATTCGTTTTAACCCAAGGAAGTAAAATTTTGGAAATATGATTATAAATATTTCCTAAATCAAAAAATGAATGGTCGTGATAGAGAAGTAATTGGAATATTTTCCAATTATAAATAGAAGATATTTTCTACGTATAGAAAATAAAAGGAGATGATATATGGAAATGTTTTCCAAATAGCGAAAAGGGCCAACATGATTGTTGAAAATATTTGGCTAACAAATATTGGTAAGGAAATGAAGAAGTGATTTAATTAATGAAATATTAATTAAAAGGCCCAGTGATTTGTTTGATGCTTTGAATGAATGTTTGTTTTCTTCGATAGTTAAATAACCGACTATCGAAGTGTTCGTCAATATCGTTGTCAATATGGAGAGACTGGTTGGATCATTATCCGAGAACCACTCCGTATTGGTAGTAGCGTTGCGAATCAGATTATATAAAGATAAATCGAAGACGGAGTAAAGTGCAAGGGCTTTTTCTATTAATAGAAATGGTGCCTTCGGTTTCGTTCAATCCTAGAACGAACGTATATGGACGAATGTCTGAAAGAGTATTTCTAATGATCGCATAGGTTGTTCTGTACGAATATATATGGTGGCGGAGAATTTATTCTCCTAGCATAATTATCCAGAATATATTTGTGCAAATCAATTAGTGATTAACGGATCTGACAATGTGGCATTCAAAGTGATTGTGTTATCAATGAATGATAAGTAATCGTAGCCTTAGGCCTCAACAACCGGGAAATGACAAAAATCGGTAGGCAACATGGCTATGTGGGTTGCTCCCGTTAGGGTGTACAATCACCTATCTAGAGAAATTCCTTTAACTTCTTTAATCTATCGATGTTGTAATAACCCGGAATATCCGAACCAATTTAAAATTTTATTTTTGACAATTTTAATGAATTTTGAATATTTAAAATGAATTGTTTTAAATAATAACGATGAGAAATTTATTTTGTATAGAATTAGAATGAATATATTTATTTGAATCGTCGTTAGAATATAAATATTTTATATTAAATATAAAGGAATTGGAAATGGCGCAGTAGTTTGAAAATTCGATTTCAAATTTCAAATGAACGTACAGGATTCAAAATAAACCGGATTTCGGCGAAACAAAAAATATTAAAATCTATTCGAAAATATCTTTCCAAGGAATTCGAAAAATTGTAATTTCATTGTGGGAATAAAAAGTTATGTCCAATTGAAAATTCATAATAGTCGCTATGGAATTTTGGCCCTTAAAAATAGAAATTTTGCAAACGATCTCTGTTTTCGACGAAACCACTTTTGTTGGATCCGGGATGTCGAATTATTGCTAGATTCCAAAATTCATAATTTTCTGGATCAATATGTGAGCGTGGCAAAAGAAAAACGTGTTTTAACAGTTTTAGCCAATTTCTATCGACCAGAAAATGACCAATTTTCAAACGGTCTTGGAATTTGATGAAATGAGTTTTGTTAGGACCGTATCATCAATACGAAGATAGAAATAATTTTTAGGGAATTTTTAGAGTGCGTATGTGGCCCTGGTAAATTGAAATGCGTGTTCAAATTGAATATATATAGAATTATATTATAATTTTAACGAAAACTGATCGTAACGGTCGAATTGACCTACGTGCCATTTCCCATTGTGTTCAAAATGGGGGTAATTAGTTAGGGTTGATAGTCGGTGGGTTTGATTTTGAATTCGAAATAAAAAGTTACTTTATGGGATTAAATAAATAAATAATATTATATACTCTCCCTTTCAGTTCTCTCCCCGTCACTTTTAAAAAGGAGGGGAAAAAATCGCCCAGCCGCACCTCGATTTCCGCCCGTCGCCCCCTCTGTCAGGCGTCTCCGCGACTCCTTTCCCCCCTCAGGCGATCGGCGCCGCCACCCATGCCTCCTCCCTCTCTCTCCTTGTTTCAATTACTAACCCTAGCCCCGAAAACCTCCTAGTCCGGCCACCCTGGCCCACCCCCTCGCCACCGCAGGTCAGACTCGCCACCTACGGCCCGTGCCATCAGCAGCACCGTCCACCTCGCGACGGCACGCCACCTCTGACCAGATTCCGGCGAGATCAACAATGAAAGATGATTTTTCAGTTTTAAAATTAGTTTTTATTTTTATTAGCCTAGTTTAAAATCATAAATTTTATATAAATTCGCTTTGGTTTAAAAAAATGTAATCTTTATAAAGTTAGTAGCAAAATTAAAAACGTAATCTTTATATACTTAGTAGCAAATTAAAAATGTAATCTTTATATAGTTAGTAGCAAGTTAAAAATATAATCTTTGTCTAGTTAAAATATATAATTTTTGACAAGTCAAAAATATAATTTTTGATAAGATAAAAATAGAATCTTTTATATTCATGTAGCGATTAAAAAATAAAATCTTTTATATTCATGTAGTAATATAGGAATATAATCTTTTATATGTGAAGGAGCGATAAAAATATAATTTTTATATAAGTATAGAAGTAAAAATATAATTTTTATAGAAGCGTTAAAATAAAAATGTGATTTTTATTATGAACAGCGCGGTAAGGACTGCGTTGGAATTTCAAGCAAATCTAAACGGTTCAGAAATTCAGAAGTAATAAATGCCGGAGTGGATCCCAAAGGTGAGAACTTCTCACTTTTAATTTGTTTTCTAGTTGTAATATATACTAGGATGCAGACGGTGCTTAGCAACACCCGACACCCGTTGTCCACAGACCATGGACGACTTCTTTGTTAGTTTTTTGTGGTGTGAATATTGATTGTGTGATGTGGAATGGAATAAATTATTTTATGGTTAAAAATATAATTTTTAACGTGTATATAAAATAAATATTTATAAAAAAATCGGACGATTTGTTTATATACACACATTTGACTAATATTGATTGGGACGATAAATTTTGCACATTGCCCAAGTGCACAAATAAAACCTGTGTTTGACTGTTTAAAACCCCATACAGGTATTGGGATGATATTGGACATACACTAATCCCAATAATTAGTTGTATGTCGATCGATTGATTGACAGGCTGTTATAAGCGTTAAATATTTATATTTTATGCTTATACATTGTAGAATGCACTCTGGATGATGGATTGCTGTTTTCATTGTAGTTATACACATTTGTTGTATGAAATCCATATAAATCACATAATATGGTAATTGACTGTGTCTGATTCTAGTTCTGATAGAAAGAATATTTTAAAATAACAATTATTTTAAAATAACGAATATTTTCAAATAATATTCAGAAAAGAATCAAAATTTGATTTTGATGTCCGATTTGGGATGGACACGAATATGTTTAAATATATATAGCCGTGTCGATTATATTGACGCTATTTTGACGTGAATGATATTTATATAGATTTTATTCATTTTTATAATGAATATCGAAAAGGAATTGATTTAAAAATATAATGTTTTGAAAATATTATCATTTGTATATCAATGATATGGAATATTCAATTTTGATTTGAAATTGAATAGGAAGTTGAAATCGTTTTGAAAACGAATTTAAAACGATTTATAAAATACGTTTTGAAAGGAAATAGACGAAATATATATATATATATATATATATATAATGGCCTGAATAGAACCCGCGCTGTGGTAGTTTGCGAATTTCGACCATTGACTTCAAATGGATATTACGTGAGATCTGACCGTCGGATTCTCCTAAAACCGGAACCGTTGGGTTCGTATCGAAAAGTGCTTTCTAACGAATATTAAATATTTGAAATCAAACGGTTGGATTTGGAATTATTTCCAAATCAAATTTGGAAAAGGTCCCTGTATGTGCAGTTCAATGGCCGTTTATGGAAATCGACTGTACGGGCTTTGATAAAATTATTAAAAATAGTATTAATTTGTGTACAGTCATAAGAAATGATTTGGATAGAATTAGGATGAAAAATTCCATATTTGAAAAGATAAAAATAGATTTTTATCGAAATGAACTAGTTTTGAACTAGAATTATAATCCATTTATTGTTGAAATAAATAAATTGGATTAGAAAGGGTTTTAAAAGTAACCAGAATTTCCAATAATTGAATTGGAATGGATTTGAATCGAAATTGACTTTGGAATATTTCAATGTTGGATTTCGTGATTATACATATATTGTTATGGAAATTTGAAAGATATATTTATATCGTTATTTCCAATATGATATTTGTTGGCCGTAGAATTTGATATTGAATATAAGACGATATATTTTCTATTCAGAACCTTGTATTTAATATCAAATGGGATTTGGGTTTGTCGTGAATGGTGTCTTCATTAACACATTCTTAAACCCAGTTGAGAAAAAGATTAAATCTTTTTATTTAGATTTTATGAAGTATACCAATTAATTAATATTTAATTGGAATTGAATTGAAATTGATTTTTGGGTTTACCGTGAATGGTGTTTAAAATAACACTTGTTCTTTAACCCAATAATTAATGGGATGTGAATTGGGTTTTTTGTGAACTGTGTTTTAACGACATTCGTTCTTTAACTAGATTTACATTGAAATGTGATTTGGAATTTATAATTCTTTTGTAAAGATTTAAAGGAGATTTTCCAAAGTAAAGTTTTCCAATTTAATAAAATAAACTGGGATGGAATGGAATTCGATTTGGTAATAATCGAAGTGAATTTCTGCGGAGGAAGACAACTAATATATCTGGAATTTAAAAGGCTTCGCCATTATTCCATTTATATTATTAGTCTGATGTGGAAGTTTATATCGATTATATATATCGATTTGTTTTCCATGAAGATTCCATTGTAAATGGAATGTTATTTTGGGTTGTCGTGAATGGTATCTTTAATAATACTGTTCTTATACCCAATGGAGTTAAGAAAATCAGAAACTAACTGGAGATTAGTTAAGTTGAATGGTTTTCTGGGTATTGATCTGATGTTGGTTTCGGCCTTCGGGGTTATTACATCGGGAATTGTTCACTTGCTAATTTACGGTTAAAGGCTGATGGAATAGAATGTGATTTTGGGTTTATCGTGAACCGTGTTTGGTTCTTTAACCCAGTTAAAGACAGGATATGATTTCCCAAGTTAAACAATCATTAATACTGATTTTTTGGGAAGATTATAACCAAGTGGAGTTTTAACGAATCTTTAATTAGATTGAAATGATCGAGAATGGAGTATTACCAGTTTTTCTCCAGGCGATAGTTAAATCTTTAATTAGATTTGAACGTGAAATGGTAATTGAATTTACCGATAACAAGGTGGTGTTAGATATGATGTATGACTAGTTTTACTTCATGGGATGTATAGGTTGGGGTTGGGAAATTTAACAAGTGATTACTTCAGTTAGTTTCGCTAATCCCGACTAGTTTGGATAAACCATAATTTGGTTTGAATTGATATTCAAAAGAAGATTAAAGAATAAATTTAAAGAATTTATCTTTGATAAAATTAATGGGAACCTTTCTCAATGTATAAGAATATTTGATTAAAAGAATATTCTGAATTGGAATGAGGCGTATGTTGTGTTTGTGTAAAACTTGTTTATTATATACGCGAGTTATTCAGAAAGACCGGGTTTATCCCATTTTGAATAACTGATTCGACGATGTGTCGAGGATGAAGACGGTGGTAGAAGACCGGAGGTCTTCATATCGTTTGGATAATTACTGATGATCTTGATTGGGTTGTACACCCACGAGGAGGGAATCAGTTAGTGATCATCCAGACGTACTTGGAGATCGATGGATATGCGAGGTACAAGGTGCCTCCGGTTTCGTTCAGACCCAGAACGGACTTGTAAATGGACCGTTTGTCTGACATAGGATATCATTCTGTGTGATTGATGGATATCAGTTGCATGGAGTGGTTTGCCTGTGTGGCATGCTAAGATCCAAATGATCAAGGCTTCTATTGAAAAGCAGAGTCTTGTGGTTGATGATCAAAGCACCACCTGTGTGACACAGCTTTGTGTAGCATTAATTCGCGAGCCTCACACCCCGGTTGTGAACCAGAAACGGGAGAGGAATCAGTGAGGGCATGCGTTTCTTTCTATCTAGGGTGGTGTCAGTGATCTACCATCCCTGACATTTATATTATTTTCACCTGTGTGGTTGTTGGATTGCGAGGTGCCTCAGATATATCGGTGACTATGTGGAGCCGATGGAGTCATAGGACTCATTTATGCCCCCAAAGGGCGGGGAAACGCTGTGTTCAGGCATTTTAATCCACATCGGTGGACCGGTCCTGATGATCCAAGGCTTGTCTGCGCGCTTTCCTGAGGCTCAGGCTAGAGAGTCTTGAAGCGGTGAGGACGATCCCTTATCTCGGTTCACAGATGGAAATCCAACTTCCAATACGTGACTTTGCGGTTTTGATTATAGAACCTATATATGGCGACATAGTGGTATGGGGCACTTATGCCGTTTATGATTGATACTTACGATTGAAATTGTTTTGACACTATACACTTATAGTAATAATAAAACATGAAATTTCACGTACTAAGCATTCTTGGCTATTATAAGGTAAAAACCCTATCCTCCGGCTTGTGTTGCATTGTGTGATGGGACCTGGGTCTTATAATAGCTTCAATGTTCTTTATTTAGCATTGCGCTGTTGTTTTATGCACTGGTATCCTTAGGAGGAAACCCGTTCCATGTTATACGGCGTGGTCCCTGGATTTACCTAACTTTAAAATAAAGATTAATAACTATTTTAGTTCTCACATCAGTCACATGACTGACCTGGAGTTTATTGTTTTAACCTAAACTCTGGTGCCCTTATTTTCGACACGGGCAGCTAGTAGTTTTGGTTTTGCAGATTTATATTCACAGGATCCTGGTTTACAGCTGGAATGATATTCAGAAAGCTCTGTATCCATATATTCTTTCCAGTTGTGTTTTGTATTATTTTCCGCTGCAGTAATGTATTTAAATCTCTGATATTTTTTGTTGTAATTTATTCATTCATACTCTGTAATATTCTTGTATTTTGATGAAATTGTTATAATAAGCAATGTAATATTCTTCTGTTTGTGTTCCGATGTGGCTTGTCCTCAACTCAATCTGGGTTTTCCCTCATGGGGAAGTTTGCATAGTGTCAGATGTTGTCCCTTTTCGGGAAACGATTACTAATCCCAACCATTGGTGATATACATTCGATACACTCAAGCGAAATGAGTGGTCGGTCATGTGTGGGCTGAGTTACAAGATGTTCTTGTTGAACCCAGTGTATTCCCCTCTAGAGATACACTATCGGAAGGTGGTTCCATACCTTGTCATGTTGGAAATTCAATCTCCAATAAGCGCCCTACGGTTTTTAGTTTTATATTATATATGGAGCGTGAGATGCAAGCGTTCCGCTAGATTCTATTTATTTGATGTAGATATTATTATAATATCACTGGATTTGATATCAAAAATATTTTTGGTTATCGTAAGGTAAAAACCATCCGTGTTTATGTGTGGATCGGTCTTACGATTATCATTTCTTTCGAAAGGATTTTTAAAGTTAAACAAATGATTGGAGTTTACTCACACCAGTCCCATGACTGACTCAAATTTTATTTTGTTTTTGTTTTCCCTAAACTCTTGGGTGCCCAAATTTGTACGGGCAGTCAAGTAGTCGAGGTTTTTCAGATTCACTTGGAAGAGCTAAAAGCATGAGGCTTCACCAGTTAGATATAGACCATTACTTCCGCTGTGTACTATGTTGTATCTGGAAACAGGTGTTTATAACTGTTCCAGGAATAACTGCTGTGCTCTGATAATGGTATGTATATAAAGTTACAGATTTGTATTTCAAAAGTTATGTAATTTAATATATTTTATTCGTTCCACTATGAGATTTGTCTTCTTTGTTTTCTTCTATTCTAATATTTCTTTCTTTCTATTTCTCATCCTCTAACTTCTTTCTACTAATGATTCGTATTTCTGTGCAATTTGGGTTTGACGTGTGGTGTTATTAGTCAACTCAGATAGTACGGATTTGCGAGCCGTTAAAAAAATGAACACCGATGATGTGGCCAGCATCATCAGAGTTATTTCCCAGCGATCGAAGTGAGTTCAATACTATATCACTTTTCAAAATTCATATTTAAACTTTTCCATTTTGAAGTTATTTCAAAATACCATTCGCATTGTTTGTAAAACAATTTAAAATCTCCCAGGATCTTAGAATTCACATATATTTAATTCAAATCCATTTACGAACACTTTTCCAACTTTCCAGAGTTTAATTCCAATCCTGGTTTAAATCCAGATTTAATTCATTTCGATTTATATATCTTACATTAATACGAATTCTGATTGGTTATATCTGAGCACTTTACTTTTATAATCTCATTCGATTATAATAACTACCAACACATCCAATATATTATAATAATTCGAATATTAATCATTCTTTTATATGAAATAAAATTTTGGGTAAAATTATTTCATTTACCCCTTTTCAAAACATACTATGTCGGCTCATCGTACTCAAGTGTTTAGAAACCCCTACCGATACAATGGATCAAACTGATCGACTAGAATTCATAAACAACTCAACCAATATAAATCTCCACGGTAAAAATCATTTTATATCAAATAACAAATACATTCACTCGTATATATACACTTAACTCAATCTAGGGTATTACTAACCCCATCTCTACTGAGTCACGCAACAGAGCCAAGGAAATTACTTAACCTTTAGTTCTAATACCAATATAACGATCCGGGGAATTTGCGATCTTGGTAATCGACATAAACTCAATGTCGACTATTCAACCATCGGAAATACCGGATAGTTAATAGAAAAAAGTTAAAGGGTGAGAAAAGATAAGATAGAAAATTAGAATAGAAGAAGAAGAAGATCACAACAACAGAATCAGAGTAACACAAATCTCACAGCAGAACGAATAAAATATATCATAACTTTAAAATAAAACCAGTATATGTAAACAATAACATTTATCAGAGAACAACACTTACAACACAGCGGAAATAAACAATTGCTATAAAATCCTGAAACTTCCTGCTCCAGCTCTCCCAGCATATCTGTAAATCCCGACTACTTGACTGCCCGTACAAAATTGGGCACCCAAGAGTTTAAGGAAAACAAAACAAAATAAACTCTAGGTCAGTCGTGTGACTGGTGTGAGTAAACTCCAAACACTTGATTTAACTTTTCCAAATCCTTTTCAAAAGCAATGATAATCGTAAGACCGATCCATACATAAATATGGACGGTTTTACCTTACGATAACCGAAAATATTCTTAAGATCAATAGTTTTGATATTATAATAATGTCTAAATCAAGTAGATAGCAATCTAGTAGAACGCTTTCATCTCACGCTCTACATATATAATATACAGTCAAAAACTACATGCTCTTATTGTATAATGGATTCCAACTATGACAAGGTATGGAACCACCTTCCGATTAGTGTTCTCTAGAAGCGATACACTGGAGTTCAACAAGAACATCGTGTAACTTGGCCACACATGACCAGCCATTCATTTCGCTTGAATGTTCCGAATATATTGTCACCTTACAGTTGGTATACCAACATAACCTTTCCCGCGAGATACAGAATTGAAAGAAGTAACAAATATGAATATTCTCTAGATGGTGACAATATACCTTAATTGGGTGCGACCCATTTAGCCATGCTACCTGCCGGATTTCTGTCATTTCCCAGTTGATGAGGCTTGAGGTCATAACATATCTTTTAATAGATCACCCATTCATTTACTTTGAATGCCACATTGTCATACCCGTTAAATCACACATTGATTTTCCCAAAAATACCACGGGTATAAGCTAAGAGAAACGAATTCCTCCGCCACTAACATAAATGCATTTGAAACGATCAACTTACGCGATCTACCAGATATACTCTATAAGACATTCGTCCGTTCAAGTTGTCCTGGGGCAGGACAACTCGAAGGAATTATTCTGTAAATCCATCTTAGGCAATTTCTACCTAGGATTGCCAGAATAAACCTTGCATAAACTCCATCTTCAATCGTCTTTGATACATTGGATTCAAAATGATAATGCCCATACGGAGTGGTTTTCAGATAATAAATCTGATCCCGGTCTCTCCGTATTGACAACGGAAATGGTCAAAATCTTTGATAGTCGGCGATTTAACTATCAAAGAAAAACATGTGTACAAACAATGGTCGTATTCCCAAATGGAAGTATTACCGATCAATCATCATTTCATTTCCCAATTTCCCATTTATCGTTTCCATATATTCATCAATTCCTTATTTTCTAAAATTAAAAAATATACGTTATTAACTTTGGAAAACTTTTCCATTTCTAATTCATGCATCAATATCTTCTCACCTCTATCAGTCTCTAACTGTAAACTAGTAAGAGAACAACTTCCCCAGTACAAATCCCGAAGGCCGAAACCAACATTAGATCGATACCCAGAAAACCATTCAACTCAACTAATTTCCATTCAGTTTCTAATTTCAGTAATTAAATTTAAATTCCTAATTCAAACCCCAAATTCCTTTATAATATTTTATTTGCAAAATATTTACTTTAATCTATTTTTCACAAAGAATGTGAATAATATTTCTTTATATATTCAAAACAGTTTGATTTCGTATTAAAAAACAATATCTCAAACCCAAATTCTATTTATATTTTTATTTGTAGATTTATTCATACAAAATCTCCTTTTTATTTCTAACACTAAAATATCATTTATAATTCCCTTTATATAATTCCCTTTATTCTATATAAATCCTTTTATATAATTCTACTTATTTTATATAAATCCTTTTATATAATTCTATTCATTTTATATAAATCCTTTTATATAATTCTATTTATTTTATATGGATCCTTTTATATAATTCTTAATTATATTTTCCAATATTTGTTTTCCAAATATTACCTTTTATAATATCCTATTTATTTAATATATAAATATTTTATTTTGGATATTCACTTTGAAAATTTCCTTTTTATATTCCAGTATTTCTTATGGTATTTAAAATACCAAATAACACGACCAGTGTTATCATAATCAATCACAGATTTTATATCACATCATATATCACAATATATGAAAACAAATAGTAATATAATATTGAGGAATCCAGTTGGATCCCTCCAACATGTTTCCCTGCATCTACAGATGTTAAACAGTATAAATAACATCGATTTCATTTCAATATGAAATATTCTAATAAATAGAATCAATATTTGATTAACAATTTATATATATATATCATTATCTATAATTTCAACCAATAAATCAGCAATTCAACCAAACAATCAAAACATAACAATTAATCATCGTTTATCAATATTAGATTATATTTGTAAAAATATACTGTATAGAGTTAGTGAGATTTACTCACATTGGTCGGTTTCTCATTAAATAACGATAACCGTCGGTTGATTCAGATAGACAATTTATTTTGCTATAAATTGTAACGAGCTCCAGTTCACTCCCGGTTAGTTCCATTTTGTAGCCGTCGTCCATACGATCCCAACGGATCTTGTTTTGTCAAATTCTAATAATATATGACGAAGTTATACATTTTCTAAATTTAAATACTATTTAGATTAAAAACAACTTAACTAAATTTTAATTGGGCTTATTCTTCTTTGCCGGACCAACATCCCTTAGCCCACTCACATACAGGAACCCTTCTTCCTCTCCTTAACAAATACGCCTGCTCCTGTTCTCTGACACATCAATGCCGATGTTTCATGCTTCCATTGCCCCTTAATTCTTCAAAAAACAATTAAACAAAAATCACTACCATGTTTCTCTTCCGATATACTCCATCTCCATACCCGAAACATGTAGCTCGACGCTACGGTCTGATCTACGTTCGAACCCACGGTAGCTTCAGACAACATCTACTCATTCATTACTCCACCGTCCCCAAAACCGTTATCACCATTTTTCTCCTGACCAAAATCTCTTTCTCCACATATCAATAACCTCCTGTTCGATTCCACCCTGAGGATCGTGTTCGAAACAGTAATGGCGTACTGTAGCTACAGGCATCGACCAAACTTAACACAGATTTCCCCCAATTTTTGCAACAACATTCTACACTCTACAACGAAAACAACCACAGTACCCATTTCGTGAATCACTACTTCAAATTCCCATTATTTCCAACCCTAGTCTCGAAATGAGCACGCTATAAAAATACCAGCGAAGGAAAATATGCTCGAGCCCTGAGAAAAGCATCTAGGAATGTAGAGAGACTTCAAACAAACACAGAGATTCATGTTTCATGATTTATAAGATTTTCTATGAATTATTGTGGATTTTAGCATTTGGATTCCTTCACGTTTGTTTTGGCTGTGAAGAAGAGATGGTGGCTTGTATTTGGTTTGACCAGGGAAAAGTAATTTTGCGTAAATCATTTTAAATTCGATTTAATATTAATTTTAACCAATCGCTATATGTATTTATCGTTTTAAAATCCGTACAGTTACATAACATATCCAAATTCAACGAAATTGGACATACAACTGGAGTTTGTCATTACGGACCCAACGAAACTTGTTTCGTCGAATTCCGAGTCCGTTTGCTCAAACAGCGTATTTTTAAAGTTAAATTATTGACTGATTTTCACATTAAAATCCCGTACGGCCACATACTGACTCCAAAAATCACGAAAATTGAAATCTAGCAATGATTTAATGTTCCAGATCCAACAAAATTAGTTTTGTCGAAAACGGAGCTCGTTTGCAAAAGTGGCTATTTTTAAAGCTCTAAATAAATCCATTTAAATATTAATATATTTAAAAATAATTAAATTAAATATTAATAAATTAATATTATCTTATATATTCACATAGAATATAATACAGCTCCAAAATATTCTTATCTGAGTTATAACTCGACATTTCAAATCCAGATTAAATAAGTATTCAATTTATAATGAAAATGCATATATAATATATATAAATCGTTACAGATTATAAAGGAATTCCATAGCGACTTTTCGAAAATTTGATTTGGACATAAATAGAAATCTACATGACGAAATCTCAATTTTTCTCTTCCATTAGAAAAATATACTTCACCAGCTCTGAACGTTTCCTGTTTCACAGTGATCCAGCTTAAAACAGATTCTGTACATTCGTTTAAAGTTCGAATTGCCAAATTACGAACTGCCACGCCATTTTGAGCTCGATTATAATTATATTATAATTTATACGCTCTAACGTCATTTATTAAATAGATTTGTTTTTATAATTCAGTTCTAAACTGAATTATATCTTACGAATAATCCAATTCACCCAATATTGATATTTCATCTTTTTTTATTATTCCAAAATTAAATATATTATATAATTATTATACAAATTAAATATTCAAAGTTATTTAATTTAAACCACTAAATTACCAAACCATTATTTAAATAATTAAATAAATTATTTATTATCCGTTAAAAATATGGGTCGTTACACCAGGTACATAAACGTGACAAGTTAACATGGAATTGAAACAACAGTAATCGCTACACATATTTTGGCAAATTTTCCAACATATTAATATCTTAGCATATTAATATTCCAACATGTCATATTCGTCACTTTAATCCTTTTAACATATGTTTAAACATGTCATAATAACATTTCAATACTTTTAATTATTCTAGCCAATTCACATTGTACAATAATGGGGAATGTTAAACAATAATATATCATATATAAAATGATATAACTTAAATCCACTTACCTCATTTGCTTTCCAAATCCTAGATCTAGTCCAGATCTAGCATTCCATTGTTTTCCCTAATTGAATTCAGAACCTAACAACTATGGATTCATAACTTTTGCTAAAAGAAAAAGGGAAGAAAGAGGAAGAAAATTGAATAGCCAAAATCCAGAAAATTACCTTACTTCACATTTGATTATGAACACCTTTTTATTAACGTTAATTCTCTTCCTCCAGATCTTGATTTAGAATTTTTCCTAAACTAATAATCTTAATTTTCTAAAGAGATTTGAGGAGGAAGAAGAAAGGCAGAGTATAGACGTCGTCTCATAAATACGAGACTTAGGCTAGGCTCTGCTAGCCTATATATAGGTGTTCAGGATCTTATCGTACACGCTACGCTAAGTCAGCAACGAACCTTGTTAAGAAAATAGTCCAGTTTCATTGATGAAACTGGATCGATCTGGGGTGTGTCGACCCAGGTGTCGACCCCCCTACAAGGGTGTCGACCACCTTGGGTCCCACCAGCAGTTTTGGCGCATAAATTTCATTTTTTGATTTTTTGAATTTCAAATATTTGAATTTCAAATGCTTGAATTTTCTGGAATTTATTTAACTGTTATATTCACATAAAGTTTTCTTATACATATACAATTCTTCTAACGATCATTTGACGCATATATATACGCATGACTTTTGTTTGGTTTTCAAAATTCAAATGGTATTGCACCGTTATATAAATCTTACCATATTTCATTGATTCCTTCCTTATCTTGAATTTTATCTCTTGTATAAATATATTTCTGCACAAATATATTCTCATATATATATATATATATATATATATACACACACACACACACACATATATATTTTTTCTTTATTTCCTTCTATGTGCGTTCTTATCCTTAAAAAATTTGAATTTGTATGCGTACACATATTTTTATGTTCAGTTGGCCTTCTCTAAAACAAAGATAAAAATTATGTCGCCGCTGGGGTTCGAACCCCCGACCTCTATGCTGCAAATCTAATGCCTTAACTAACTGATCTACAGTTTCTTTTGTTAATAAGTTTAGAAAGAATGACAGTCATTGTTCTCCTTATTTTCATGTTTTGCTACAATACTTCATTTAAAGGTATCTCTTTCATCCTAAATCAGTTTTCTGCAATCCATAGGTCTACATTGACCAGAAAATCGCCACGAATGCAATGACACTAATCCCGTGGCCAAATTCTAGAAGCTCTTCAAAATTTTCTTTTTCTTAAATGTTTATGCTTGTGCATATATACACATATTTCCACTATTTAATTGTTATAAAATGCGGGGTGTTATAGATGTACTTTGTAAGAACCCGTAACTTCCCCGGTAAGGAAAGAGCGGATACTTTGAGAATAACACACAAAAGAACGCAGATGGAAGAACATTTCATTGTATATTACAACAATTCCATCAGATTACAAGAATATACAAAGTATGAATAAATATTACCCAGAAAATATCAGAGATTTAAATTACATTTAAATACATCGCAGCGGAAAATAATACAAAACACAACTAGAAGTAATACACGGATACAAAGCTTTCCGAGTATCGTTCCAGCTGTAAATCAGGATTCTGTGAAAATAAATTTGCAAAACCAAAACTACTAGCTGCCCGTGTCAAAATAAGGGCACCCAGAGTTTAGGTTAAAACAATAAACTCCAGGTCAGTCATGGGACTGGTGTGAGAACTAAAACAGTTATTAATCTTTATTTTAAAGTTAGGTAAATCATGGGATCACGCCGTATAAAACAGAACAGGTTTCCTCCCAAGAACACTAGTGCATAAAACAACAGCGCAATGCTAAATAAAGAACAATGAAGCTATTATAAGACCCAGGTCCCATCACACAATGCAACGCAAGCCGGAGGATAGGGTTTTACCTTATAATAGCCAAAGAATGCTTGATACGCTAAATTTCACCATTTATTATTACTATAAGTGTATAGTGCATAAAACAACTTCAAATCATAAGTATCAATCATAGACGGCATGTGTACAATATATCATGTCGCCAATACTAGGCTCTACAATCAAAACCGCAAAGTCACGTATTGGAAGTTGGATTTCCATCTGTGAACCGAGGCAAATGATAGTCCTTACCATTTCGAGATGCTCTAGCCCGTGTCACAGGAACAGAACGCATCGTCCCTTGAATCGTCAGGGTCGGTCCACCGATGTGGATTAAAATGCCTGAATACTGCGTTTCACCACCCTTTGGGGTGTCAATGAGTCAATAAATGACTCCATCGGCTTCACGTAGTCACCGATATATCTGAGGCGCCTCGCAACAGCAACAACCACATAATTCAAACTCGTCAGGGCGTGTAAAACCACTGACGCCACTTCTAGCTTGAAGGAAACGCATGCCCTCCCTGATGTCCTCTCCCGTTTCTAGTTCACAACCGGGGTGTGAGGCTCGCGAATTAACGCTACACAAAGCTGTGCCATACAGGTTGTGCTATGATCATCAACCACAAGACTCTGCTTTTCAACAGAAGCCTTGATCATTTGCATCTTAGCATGCTACACAGGCAAACCACTTGTAATAACCCGAAAATCTGAGCCAGTTTAAAATTTTTATTTTTGGCAATTTTAACGAATTTTGAATATTTAAAATGAATTATTTTAAATAATATTGACGAGAAATTTATTTGGAATAGAATTCGACGTATATATTATATACGTCGTCGTTAGAATATAAATATTTATATATAATTATAAATAGAATTGAAAATGGCGCGGTAGTTCGATAATTCGATTTCAAACTTCAATTGAATGTACAGGGTGCAAAACAATCCGGATTTTAGTGAAACCAAAAACATTAGGATCTGATTGATAATATCTTTCCAACGAATCCGAAAAATCAAAATTTCATAGCGGGAATCAAAAGATATGTCCAGTTGAAAATTCTGAATAGTCGCTATGGAATTCAGGCCCTTAAAAATGGGAATTTTGCAAACGACCTCGGATTTCGACGAAACCACTTTTGTTGGATCCGTGATATCAAATTATTGCTAGATTCCAAATTTCATAATTTTTCGAATCAGTATGTGAGCGTGGCAAAGGAAAACGCGTTTGACCAGTTTCAATTGATTTTAATCGACTGGAAATTGGCCATTTTTCAAACGGCCTCAGAATTCAACGAAACTAGTTTTGTTAGGACCATATTGTCAATACGAAGCTAGAAAATATTTTTCTGCAATTTTTAGAGTTCGTATGTGACCCCGGTAAATTGAAATGCGTGTTCAAATTCAATATATAGAGTTATATGTTGATTTTAACGGAAACTGATCGAAAAGATCGAATCAACCTACAATACATATCCCATTGTGTTCGGAATGGGGGTAAAACGCTATGGACGACAGGCGGTGGGCCTCGTTTAGAGGTCGTATGTAAAAGTCAACTTTTTCATAATTAAATAATAATAATAAAAAAAAATCTTCTCTCCTCACCCCTTTAATCATTCTGCCCCCCCCCCCCCCGGTCTAAAAATTGATTCAAATGAAAAAAAAAAGAGAACGATGGCGGAATCGAACCCGCCACCGACCGATTGGCCCCACCACACCGCGAGCTCCGACCTCCTCTTGCATCGCCGAACCCCCTTCCCTCTACCTCGTTCGCCCTATCCCCTCTTCCCCATCGAGAAACCAAGCCCTAAACCCTCCCCCTAATCCAAACGGAAATCGCAACTGTGGTCCACCGCCACCTGAGCTTCGCCCCCCCCCCCCCCCCCTCGACCTTCCGCCACCCAGCCGCCACTTCCCTCGCACCAGCAGCCACCGCGCACCCCTTTCCCCCTCCCGTCCAGTCAACGTTCAAATCAGAAAAAGGTGCGGTTTTTATTTATTTATTTATTTTATTTTATATATTTTCTTTTATGATTTTTAGATTAATTTAGTAATTAAATTTTGCAATGAAATAGCATTGTTTAAGACTGAGTTTTTATTTAATATAAATACATTGATGAAAATATGATTTTTATAAAAATAGCAATTTAAGTGAAGTCTTTAAAAATATAAAAGCATTGTTTAGATTACATTACTTTTGAAAATAATAAATAACATTAGTTTAAAAAATGAAATTTTTATGAAGAACATTGGTTTGAAAATATAAAGAACGTTGTTTTTGAAATATATAAAGCTTAGATTTTAAATGCGAAAAAAATATGATTTTTATAAAGTAGAGATAAAAATATAATTTTTAATATAGTAGAAGATTAAAAATATAATTTTTATTGTAGTAGGAGAGTAAAGATAATTTTTTTATATAATATAGGAAAATTAAAAATATGATTTTTAGCATATGTGAACTATAAAAATATAATCTTTATAGGATAGAGAATATAAAAATATCATCTTTGTATATGTAGCGAAATAAAAATCTGATTTTTATTATATATACGTTGAAATAAAGAGGTGATTTTTTTATAGTGATGAAATCTTTACATTTAAAAAGGCGAAATCTTTATATTTGAAAAGGCGAGATTTTTATATATTGAATAACGAAGTAAAAATTCGATTTTTATATATGTAGTGGCTACGGGCAACGAAAGTGAAGAAAGGCGAGCACGGTGAAGATGTCTACATAGGAAGTGTCGGGGAGTTAGGATAGCTATAGGTGAGAATTTCTCACTCTTCAATTTCTTTTCTAGTTATATATATACTAGGATGCGGACGGTGCTTAGTAGCACCCGACACAATTGTCCACAGACCATGGACTTGTTTGTTTGGTTGCATAAATTAGTTAGATGATTTGATTTGAATTTGGTTGTTTGGTGAATTTGATTGATGTGTGAATGGCGTGGGCCTTCACTATACCGGGGATAAGGCTAGGCCTCGTCCCGTTTCTAGTATCGTGCCGTTATGCCGCCGAAATTTTCTAAAATAAATTAGAAAAAAATAAAGATATCATTTTATTTAATAAATGAACCGAATTGAATATTCATAGGTTGAAATTAAATGTTTTATCGTTAAAAATATAATTTTTAACGTGAATGTGAATAAAATAAAATATTCATTTACAAACCGGACGGTTTGTTTATGTACACCTATTTGAATGACATTGATTGGGACGATAAATTTTACACATCGCCCAACTGCACAAATAAAATCTGTGTTTGTTGATTTGAAACCCCACACGGGTGTTGGGAAGAAATTTGAAGTACACTCATCCTGATTGATTAAATATGTCGATCGATTGATTGACAGGCTGTTATAAGCGTTAGATATCTATATTTGATGCTTATACAGTGTAGTGCACTTTGGATGATGTTTGATTGTTTATCGTTGCTATTATATACATGTGTTGTATGAAAATCCATATAATTAACATTATATGGTGATTGATTGGGCCTCATTCCAATTTAGAAAATAAAGAATAATAATAAAATTTACATATTTATCAATATAATATAAAGGTTCATGTGTTGACAGTAATCATCCGTTGAGATTAGTCAAGTGTTGAACGAAATATTTTAACAACAAAATTTACATCTTTATCAATATAATATAAAGGTTCATGAGTTGACAGTACTCATCCGTTGAGATTAGTCAAGTGTTGAACGAAATATTTTAACAACAAAATTTACATCTTTATCATATAGAAAATTAGAAACTAACTGGAAAATAGATAAGATGGGTGGTTTCCTGGATATTGATCTGATGTTGGTTTCGGCCTTCGGGGTTAATATTCAGGGAATTGTTCTCTTACTAATTTACGGTTGGAGTCTAATTTTAAATCAAACGATAGATACCTTAATTTTCATAAAATATATCAAATAACAAAAATGGTCACATATGGACAGTACTCATTCGTTGAGATTAGTCGTGTGTTGACAAAAATATAGATTCGGGTATTGAATAGAATAAATATTCATTTGTTGAATAGAATAACAGAATTAATGAAATATATAAAGCCGTGTTGATTAGTGATGCGCTATTTTGACGTGAACGACATTTTGATCGATTATATTTGGTTTTTGAATTTAAAACAAATATGAAATGAATATAAAACGATTTCGAATTGAATGGAATAGAAAACCAATTTGATTTCAATTGAATATATAACGAATTGAATTCGAATTGAATATATAACGAACCGAATTCGAATTGAATTGAATATATAACGAATTGAATTCGAATTGAATATATAACGAATCAAATTCGAATTGAATTGAAAACGAATTGAATTCGAATTGAATATATAACGGATTTGATTTCAATTGAATATATAATGAATTTGATTCAAATAGAAAAGGAAATGAATTTGATTTGAATAGAAAATGAATTTGAATCGAATAGAAAACCAATTTGAATTGAATCGTATAGAAAACCAATTTGAATTGAATTGAATCGTATAGAAAACCAATTTGAATTGAATTGAATATAAAACGAATTCGAATTGAATTGAAAACGAATTGAAATGAATTCAAATTGAATTGGAATTTGAATTGAATAGAAATGAATTTTAAAACGAATTTATAAGGAAAAAATTCAATTTTGATTTGAATTGAAATGGAAGTTGAAATGTTTTTGAAACGAATTCAAAACTATTTATAAAATTCGTTTAAAAATAGAATCAACGAAATATATATTATATATATAATATAATGGCATGAATAGAACGCGCCGCGCCGCGGTAGTTCGTGAATTTCGACCATTTATTTCAAACAGACATTACGGGAGATCCCACCGTCGGATTCTCCTAAAACCAGAACCGTTGGGTTCGTATCGAAAAGAGCTTTCTAACGAATATTAGAAATTAAAAATCTAACGGTTGGATTTGGAGATACGTCCAAATCAAATTTAGAAAAGGTCGATGTAAGTGCAGTTCGATGGCCGTTGATGGAAATCGACTGTACGGGCCTTGATAAAATTATTAAAAATATCAATAATTTGTGTAAAATCATAAGAAGTGATTTGGGAAAAATTGGGATGAAAAACTCCACATTTGAAAAGATAAAAATAGATTTTTATCAAAATGAACTAGTTTTGAACTGAAATTAAAACCCATTTATTTTTAAATAAATAAATTGGATTTGAAATGGGTTTAAATAGAATTGATTCATGGGTTTATCGTGAACGGTGTTTTAAATAACACTAGTTCTTTAACCCGATAATAATTAGAACGTGATTGGGTTTGTCATGAACTGTGTTTTAAATGACACTAGTTCTTTAACCTAGTAAAAGGAGTTTTATTGAATCTGCAATTAGATTGAAATGTGAATTGATAATTTTAATTATCAAATATAGAAAGTGAGCGAGAATGGTGTATTACCAATTTTTCTCCAAAGCGATAGTTAAATCTTTAATTAGATTTAAACGTGAAATGGTAATTAATTTTACCGATAACACTGTGGTGTTAAATATTGAGTATTACCAGTTTTGCTTCATGGGATGAATAGGTTGGGATTGGGAAATAAAATAAATAATTACTTCAGTGTGGTTCGCTAATCTCGACTAGTTTAGAAAACCATAATTTGGTTTGAAATGACATCCAAAGGAAGATTAAAGGATAAATTCTAAAGAATTTACCTTGGATAAAATTAATGGGAACCTTTCCCCTAGGAAAGTGATTTTGGGAATAAAAGAATATTCTGGAATGGAATGAGGCGTATGTTGTGTTTGTGTAACATGTGTTTTTAATATACGCGGGTTGTTCGGAAAGGCCGGGTTTATACCCATTCTGAATAACCGATTCGACGATATGTCGAAGATGAAGACGGTGGTTGAAGACCGGAAGTCTTCACATCGTTTGGATAATTACTGACGATCCTGATTGGGCTGTACACCCGAGAGGATGGAAATAGTTGGTGGTCGTCCAGACGTACTTGGAGACGGATGGATATGCGAGGAAAGTGCCTCCGGTTTCGTTCAGACCCAGAACGGACTTGCAAATGGATTGTGTGTCTGACTTTGGATTTTATTCTGTGTTGATTGATTTCTATTAAATATACATCTGTTTGGCGGCGGATAATTAATTCTTTTTCTTATCGCCCTTCTCTGAGACGTACGAGCTCAGAGGTTATATATCGATGGACATCAATCGCATGGCATGAATTGCCTGTGTGGCACGCTGAGTTGCATGGATCAAGGCTTCTGTTGAAAAGCAAAGTCTTGTGGTTGATGATCAAAGAACGACCTACGTGCAAGCTTTGTGTATAACGTGAATTCGCGAGCCTCACACTCGGTTAGAGTTAAAAACGGGATACGGACTGCAGGGAGAGCACAACGTTTCTTTTTAGCTTTGGTGGTGTCAGTGACTTACCAGCCCTGACATTTATATACTTTTCACCTATGTGGTTGTTGGATGAGGCGCCTCGATTTTAGGTCTGTAAGGACCGGGAAACGTGTGTTAAGGCATAATTAATCCTCTAACGTAAGTGAGGACCGACCCTGAAGATCCAGGGGTTGCCCAGAGTGCGTAGCCCTGGGACATTTGCTAGAGTGTCTCGAAAGCGGAGAGGAGCTTGCCTCTTGCCTCGACTCATGACGGAAATCCAATTTCCAATACGTGTATTGCGGTTTTAATTGTAGAACTAGTATGGAGACATGATGTATGGTACCCATGCCGTCTATGATTTATATTTATGATTGAAACTGTTTTGACACTATACACTTATTATAGTATCAAATGATTTGTTTTTAAAATGTATCAAGCATGTTTGGCTATTATAAGGGAAAACCCTATCCTCCAGCTTGCGTTGCATTGTGTGATGGGACCTGGGTCTTATAATAGCTTCATTTTTCGAAAAAGCATTGCGTTGTTTATTCTATGCACTGGTATTCTTGGCAGGAAACCCGTTCCGTGTTATACGGCGAGGTCCCTTGAATTACTCTCTTTTAAAATAAATCTTTAAATAACTGTTTTAGTTCTCACACCAGTCACATGACTGACCTGGAGTTTATTGTTTTAACCTAAACTCTGGGTGCCCCTATTTTCCGCACGGGCACCTAGTAGTTTTGGTTTTGCAGATTTATATTCACAGGATCCTGGTTTACAGCTGGAATGATATCCGGAAAGCTCTGTATCTGTATATCACCTTCAGTTGTGCTTTGTATTATTTTCCGCTGCTATGTAATTTATTGTAATCTCTGATATTTATCGAATGTAATTTATTCATTTATACTCTGTATATTCTTGTATCTGATGGAATTGTTGTAATAGCAATGAAATGTTCTTCTGTCTGCGTTCTGTTTTGTCTTGTCCTCACAGTAACTCGTTCTTTCTCATCTCTTCGGAGACCGGGGAAGTTCGGGTCGCTTCATTTGGTATCAGAGCTTTGGTTTACAGAGCTCGAGAATAAGACACATTAGAACCATACGAAAGAATTCATCAGATATTGGATTAGTAATATCCAATTAGAATGACTCGTTAGAGATAGGATCAGTAGTATCCTAGAACGAGTGTGAAGAGTATATTTTTCAAATGAAAACAATTTTGTTTTGAAAATTTAAACCATTTTATACGTATTTGAATATTTATTTGTTTTGAATATGGACAATCCAATACATAAAGATTTTGCATATACGCGTCATGAACGTATATCCGAAGTTTTAATATATTAGGTAGATATAGAATCACATTCTAGTCGCCCGGACATGATTCTGATGATGGCGCGCCATCACCAGTATTTATTTTCGTGTTTCGAAGGTGTGATTTTCTATATATTTCTATTAGACTGGTGTGAGAACCAAAACTAATATAGTTAGAACACATTGTTGTGAATTGGCATCAAAAATGTGATTTTTGTATATGTATCAAATTTATGAATTTGAAACGTTAATCCACTAATTGATTGATGTTTGTGTTATTTGTTTAGTTGTTTGATAATTTTTGAACCATTATGCCTAATAGAATCAAATATTTAACTGTATTGAAAATTGGTCGCATTTGCTTGCATATACATGTACTTACATTGAACAGGTCATAGCAAGGAGGCTAAAGCAGAGAATAAAATTTGTTTGCCCGACAAATAGGTACATGTTTACTATAATTTACTGTTTTTTTGGGTGATGATGATTTTATGAGCCTATTGGCTAGCCGCTTGGCTTTTTCTTTTTCTTTTTGAGATCAGAAGGCCTATATGGCAATTTCGGGATTTTCCCGTGGCTCCCGGTGCAGGGGAGGTTATGGCGAAAATTTTCGAAAATTTAGGGTGTTAGCCAAATTTTTGAAATTTTTGAAAATTCTCAGAAACTGAAAAGTTGGAGAATGGAAGCCAGATCGAACGTAGAGTTGATTAATCAAACCACTTTCGACTTTGTTCCTTTTCGGGGACGAAAAGTTTTAAGTGGGGGAGATTGTAATAACCCGAAAATCTGAGCCAGTTTAAAATTTTTATTTTTGGCAATTTTAGCGAATTTTGAATATTTAAAATGAATTATTTTAAATAATATTGACTAGAAATTTATTTTGAATAGAATTCGACGTATATATTATATACGTCGTCGTTAGAATATAAATATTTATATATAATTATAAATAGAATTGAAAATGGTGCGGTAGTTCGATAATTCGATTTCAAACTTCAATTGGATATACCAGGTGCAAAACAATCCGGATTTTAGTGAAACCAAAAACATTAGGATCTAATTGATAATATCTTTCCAACGAATCCGAAAAATCAAAATTTCATAGCGGGAATCAAAAGATATGTCCAGTTGAAAATTCTGAATAGTCGCTATGGAATTCAAGCCCTTAAAAATGGGAATTTTGCAAACGACCTCGGATTTCGACGAAATCACTTTTGTTGGATCCGTGATGTCAAATTATTGCTAGATTCCAAATTTCATAATTTTTCGAATCAGTATGTGAGCGTGGCAAAGGAAAACGCGTTTGACCAGTTTTAGTTGATTTTAATCGACTGTAAATTGGCCATTTTTCAAACGGCCTCAGAATTCAACGAAACTAGTTTTCTTAGGACCGTATCGTCAATACGAAGCTAGAAAATATTTTTCTGCAATTTTTAGAGTTCGTATGTGACCCCGGTAAATTGAAATGCGCGTTCAAATTCAATATATAGAGTTATATGTTGATTTTAACGGAAACTGATCGAAACGATCGAATCAACCTACGATACATATCCCATTGTGTTCGGAATGGGGGTAAAACGCTATGGACGACAGGCGGTGGGCCTCGTTTAGAGGTCGTATGTAAAAGTCAACTTTTTCATAATTAAATAATAATAATAATAAAAATCTTCTCTCCTCACCCCTTTAATCATTCTGCCACCCCCCCCCCCCCCCGCGTCTAAAAATTGATTCAACAGAAGAAGAAAAAAGAGAACGATGGCGGAGTCGAACCCGCCACCGACCGATTGGCCCCACCACACCGCGAGCTCCGACCTCCTCTTGCATCGCCGAACCCCCTTCCCTCTGCCTTGTTCGCCCTATCCCCTCTTCCCCATCGAGAACCCAAGCCCTAAACCCTCCCCCTAATCCAAACGGAAATCGCGACTATGGCCCACCGCCACCTGAGCTTCCCCCCCCCCTCGACCTTCCGCCACCCAGCCGCCACTTCCCTCGCACCAGCAGCCACCGCGCACCCCTTTCCCCCTCCCGTCCAGTCAACGTTCAAATCAGAAAAAGGTGCGGTTTTTATTTATTTATTTATTTTATATATTTTCTTTTATGATTTTTAGATTAATTTAGTAATTAAATTTTGCAATGAAATAGCATTGTTTAAAACTGAGTTTTTATTTAATATAAATACATTGATGAAAATATGATTTTTTATAAAAATAGCAATTTAAGTGAAGTCTTTAAAAATATAAAAGCATTGTTTAGATTACATTACTTTTGAAAATAATAAATAACATTAGTTTAAAAAATGAAATTTTTATGAAGAACATTGGTTTGAAAATATAAAGAACGTTGTTTTTGAAACATATAAAGCTTAGATTTTAAATGCGAAAAAAAATATGATTTTTATAAAGTAGAGATAAAAATATAATTTTTAATATAGTAGAAGATTAAAAATATAATTTTTATTATAGTAGGAGAGTAAAGATATAATTTTTATATAATATAGGAAAATTAAAAATATGATTTTTAGCATATGTGAACTATAAAAATATAATCTTTATAGGATAGAGAATATAAAAATATCATCTTTGTATATGTAGCGAATTAAAAATCTGATTTTTATTATATATACGTTGAAATAAAGAGGTGATTTTTTTTATAGTGATGAAATCTTTACATCTAAAAAGGCGAAATCTTTATATTTGAAAAGGCGAGATTTTTATATATTGAACAGCGAAGTAAAAATTCGATTTTTATATATGTAGTGGCTACGGGCAACGAAAGTGAAGAAAGGCGAGCACGGTGAAGATGTCTACATAGGAAGTGCCGTGGAGTTAGGATAGCTATAGGTGAGAATTTCTCACTCTTCAATTTCTTTTCTAGTTATATATATATATATACTAGGATGCGGACGGTGCTTAGTAGCACCCGACACAATCGTCCACAGACCATGGACTTGTTTGTTTGGTTGCATAAATTAGTTAGATGATTTGATTTGAATTTGGTTGTTTGGTGAATTTGATTGATGTGTGAATGGCGTGGGCCTTCACTAGACCGGAGATAAGGCTAGGCCTCGTCCCGTTTCTAGTATCGTGCCGTTATGCCGCCGAAATTTTCTAAAATAAATTAGAAAAAAATAAAGATATCATTTTATTTAATAAATGAACCGAATAGAATATTCATAGGTTGAAATAAAATGTTTTATCGTTAAAAATATAATTTTTAACGTGAATGTGAATAAAATAAAATATTCATTTACAAACCAGACGGTTTGTTTATGTACACCTATTTGAATGACATTGATTGGGACGATAAATTTTACACATCGCCCAACTGCACAAATAAAATCTGTGTTTGTTGATTTGAAACCCCACACGGGTGTTGGGATGAAATTTGAAGTTCACTCATCCTGATTGATTAAATATGTCGATCGATTGATTGACAGGCTGTTATAAGCGTTAGATATCTATATTTGATGCTTATATAGTGTAGTGCACTTTGGATGATGTTTGATTGTTTATCGTTGCTATTATATACATGTGTTGTATGAAAATCCATATAATTAACATTATATGGTGATTGATTGGGCCTCATTCCAATTTAGAAAATAAAGAATAATAATAAAATTTACATCTTTATCAATATAATATAAAGGTTCATGTGTTGACAGTACTCATCCATTGAGATTAGTCAAGTGTTGAACGAAATATTTTAACAACAAAATTTACATCTTTATCAATATAATATAAAGGTTCATGTGTTGACAGTACTCATCCGTTGAGATTAGTCAAGTGTTGAACGAAATATTTTAACAACAAAATTTACATCTTTATCATATAGAAAATTAGAAACTAACTGGAAAATAGATAAGATGGGTGGTTTCCTGGATATTGATCTGATGTTGGTTTCGGCCTTCGGGGTTAATATTCAGGGAATCGTTCTCTTACTAATTTACGGTTGGAGTCTAATTTTAAATCAAATGATAGATACCTTAATTTTCATAAAATATATCAAATAACAAAAATGGTCACGTATGGACAGTACTCATTCGTTGAGATTAGTCGTGTGTTGACAAAAATATAGATTCAGGTATTGAATAGAATAAATATTCATTTGTTGAATAGAATAACAGAATTAATGAAATATATAAAGCTGTGTTGATTAGTGATGCGCTATTTTGACGTGAACGACATTTAGATCGATTATATTTGGTTTTTGAATTTAAAACAAATATGAATTGAATGTAAAACGATTTCAAAATGAATTGAATATAAAACGATTTCGAAAATAATTGAATATAAAATGATTTCGAACTGAATGGAATAGAAAACCAATTTGATTTCAATTGAATATATAACGAATTGAATTCGAATTGAATATATAACAAATCGAATTCGAATTGAATTGAATATATAACGAATTGAATTCGAATTGAATATATAACGAATCGAATTCGAATTGAATTGAAAACGAATTGAATTCGAATTGAATATATAACGGATTTGATTTCAATTGAATATATAATGAATTTGATTCAAATACAAAAGGAAACGAATTTGATTTGAATAGAAAATGAATTTGAATCGAATAGAAAACCAATTTGAATTGAATCGAATAGAAAACCAATTTGAATTTAATTGAATAGAAATTGAATTTGAATTGAATTGAAAACGAATTGAAATGAATTCAAATTGAATTGGAATTTGAATTGAATAGAAATGAATTTTAAAACGAATTTATAAGGAAAAAAATTCAATTTTGATTTGAATTGAAATGGAAGTTGAAATGTTTTTGAAACGAATTCAAAACTATTTATAAAATTCATTTAAAAATAGAATCGACGAAATATATATTATATATATTATATATATATATAATATAATGGCCTGAATAGAACGCGCCGCGCCACGGCAGTTCGTGAATTTCGACCATTTATTTCAAACAGACATTACGGGAGATCCGACCGTCGGATTCTCCTAAAACCGGAACCGTTGGGTTCGTATCGAAAAGAGCTTTCTAACGAATATTAGAAATTCAAAATCTAATGGTTGGATTTGGAGATACGTCCAAATCAAATTTAGAAAAGGTCGTTGTAAGTGCAGTTCGATGGCCGTTGATGGAAATCGACTGTACGGGCCTTGATAAAATTATTAAAAATATCAATAATTTGTGTAAAATCATAAGAAGTGATTTGGGAAAAATTGGGATGAAAAACTTCACATTTGAAAAGATAAAAATAGATTTTTATCAAAATGAACTAGTTTTGAACTGAAATTAAAACCCATTTATTTTTAAATAAATAAATTGGATTTGAAATGGGTTTAAATAGAATTGATTCATGGGTTTATCGTGAACGGTGTTTTAAATAACACTAGTTCTTTAACCCGATAATAATTAGAACGTGATTGGGTTTGTCGTGAACTGTGTTTTAAATGACACTAGTATTTTAACCCAGTAAAAGGAGTTTTATTGAATCTGCAATTAGATTGAAATGTGAATTGATAATTTAAATTATCAAATATAGAAAGTGAGTGAGAATGGAGTATTACCAGTTTTGCTCCAAAGCGATAGTTAAATCTTTAATTAGATTTGAACGTGAAATGGTAAATAACTTTACCGATAACACTCTGGTGTTAAATATGGAGTATTACCAGTTTTGCTACATGGGATGAATAGGTTGGGATTGGGAAATAAAATAAATAATTACTTCGGTGTGGTTCGCTAATCTCGACTAGTTTAGAAAACCATAATTTGGTTTGAAATGACATCCAAAGGAAGATTAAAGGATAAATTCTAAAGAATTTACCTTGGATAAAATTAATGGGAACCTTTCCCCTAGGAAAGTGATTTTGGGAATAAAAGAATATTCTGGATTGGAATGAGGCGTATGTTGTGTTTGTGTAACATGTGTTTTTAATATACGCGGGTTGTTCGGAAAGGCCGGGTTTATACCCATTCTGAATAACCGATTCGACGATATGTCGAAGATGAAGACGGTGGTTGAAGACCGGAAGTCTTCACATCGTTTGGATAATTACTGACGATCCTGATTGGTCTGTACACCCGAGAGGATGGAAATAGTTGGTGGTCGTCCAGACGTACTTGGAGACGGATGGATATGCGAGGAAAGTGCCTCCGGTTTCGTTCAGACCCAGAACGGACTTGCAAATGGATTGTGTGTTTGACATTGGATTTTATTCTGTGTTGATTGATTTCTATTAAATATACATCTGTTTGGCGGCGGAGAATTTATTCTTTTGCTTAACGCCCTTCTCTGAGACGTACGAGCTCAGAGGTTATATATCGATGGACATCAATCGCATGACATGAATTGCCTGTGTGGCACGCTGAGTTGCATGAATCAAGGCTTCTGTTGAAAAGCAAAGTCTTGTGGTTGATGATCAAAGCACGGCCTACGTGGCAGCTTTGTGTATAACGTGGATTTGCGAGCCTCACACCTCGGTATGAGTTAAAAACGGGATACGGACTGCAGGGAGAGCACGACGTTTCTTTCTAGCTTTGGTGGTGTCAGTGACTTACCAGCCCTGACATTTATATACTTTTCACCTATGTGGTTGTTGGATGAGGCGCCTCGATTTTAGGTCTGTAAGGACCGGGAAACGTGTGTTCAAGCATAATTAATCCTCTAACGTAAGTGAGGACTGACCCTGAAGATCCAGGGGTTGCCCAGAGTGCGTAGCCCTGGGACATTTGCTAGAGTGTCTTGAAAGCGGAGAGGAGCTTGCCCCTTGCCTCGACTCATGACGGAAATCCAATTTCCAATACGTGTATTGCGGTTTTAATTGTAGAACTAGTATGGCGATATGATATATGGTACCCATGCCGTCTATGATTTATATTTATGATTGAAATTGTTTTGACACTATACACTTATTATAGTATCAAATGATTTGTTTTTAAAATGTATCAAGCATGTTTTGATATTATAAGGGAAAACCCTATCCTCCGGCTTGCGTTGCATTGTGTGATGGGACCTGGGTCTTATAATAGCTTCATTTTTCGAAAAAGCATTGCGTTGTTTATTCTATGCACTGGTATTCTTGGGAGGAAACCCGTTCCGTGTTATACGGCGAGGTCCCGTGAATTACTCTCTTTTAAAATAAAGCTTTAAATAACTGTTTTAGTTCTCACACCAGTCACATGACTAACCTGGAGTTTATTGTTTTAACCTAAACTCTGGGTGCCCCTATTTTCCGCTCGGGCAGCTAGTAGTTTTGGTTTTGCTGATTTATATTCACAGGATCCTGGTTTACAGCTGGAATGATATCCGGAAAGCTCTGTATCCGTATATCACCTTCAGTTGTGCTTTGTATTATTTTCCGCTGCTATGTAATTTATTGTAATCCCTGATATTTATCGAATGTAGTTTATTCATTTATACTCTGTATATTCTTGTATATGATGGAATTGTTGTAATAGCAATGAAATGTTCTTCTGTCTGCGTTCTGTTTTGTCTTGTCCTCACAGTAATTCGTTCTTTCTCATCTCTTCGGAGACCGGGGAAGTTCGGGTCGCTTCACCACTCCATGCAACCGATATCCATCAATCACACAGAATGATATCCAGTGTCAGACACACAATCCATTTACAAGTCCGTTCTGGGTCTGAACGAAACCGGAGGCACCTTGTACCTCGCATAACCATCGATCTCCAAGTACGTCTGGACGACCACTAACTGATTCCCTTCTCTTGGGTGTACGGCCCAATCAAGATCATCAGTAATCACCTAAATGACGTGAAGACCTCCGGTCTTCAACCACCCTCTTCCTCTTCGACACCACGTCGAATCAGTTATTCAGAATGGGATAAACCCGGTCTTTCTAAATAACTCGCGTATATAATAAACAAGTGTTACACAAACACAACATATGCCTCATTCCAATTCATCAGTCACTAACCGTAAATTAACAAGAGTATAATTCCACAAATATTAACCCCGAAGGCCGAAACCAACATCAGATCAATACCCAGGAAACCATTCTGCTTAGCTAACCTACAATTAGTTTTCTTAATTTTACATTCTTAGGGAAAGGTTCCCATTAATTTTATCAAAGATAAATTTTTTTAAATTTATTCTTTAATCTTCCTTTGAATATCACTTCAAACTAGTCGAGGTTAGCGAACCACACCGAAGTAATCATTTATTTTATTTCCCAATCCCAACCTATTCATCCCATGAAGTAAAACTGGTCATACTTCATATCTAACACCACGGTATTATCGGTAAATTCAATTACCGTTTCACGTTCAAATCTAATTAAAAATTTAACTATCGCCTGGAGAAAAACTGGTGATACTCCATTCTCGATCATTTCAATCTAATTAAAGATTCATTAAAACTCCACTTAGTTTTAATCTTTAACTGGGTTAAAGAATCAATGTTATTTAAAACACGATTCACGATAAACCCCAAAATCACATCACATTTCAATCAGTCCCTAACCATAAATTAGTAAGAGGTAAGTTCCCTAAATATTTACCCCGAAGGCCGAAACCAACACCAGATCAATATCCAAGAGACCACCCAACTTAACTGATCCCAAGTTAGTTCTTAATTTTCTTAACTCCATTTGGGTTTAAGAACAGTATTATTAAAGATACCGTACACGACAACTCAAAATCCCATTTGATATTAAACAAAAGGCTCTGAATAGAAAATATATCGGCTTATATTCAACATCAAATTCTGAAACCAACAAATATCGTATTGGAAATAATGATATAAATATATCTTTCAAATTTCCACAACAACATCTGTATAATCACGAAATCCAACAACGAACTATTCCGAAGATGATTTCGATTCAAATCCATTCCAATTCAATTATTGGAAATCCTGGTTATTTTCAAAACCATTTCAAATCCAATTTATTTATTTTAAAGATAAATAAATTATTATTCTAGTTCAAAACTAGTTCATTTCGATAAAAAAAACTACTTTTATCTTTTCAAATATGGAGTTTTTCATACCAATTCTTTACAAATCATTTCTTATGATTTTACACAAATTATTACTATTTTTAATAATTTTATCAAGGCCCGTACAATCGATTTCCACCAACGACCATCGAACTGCACTTACACCGACATTTTCCAAATTTGATTTGGACATAATTCCAAATCCAACCGTTAGATTTATAATTTCTAATATTCGTTAGAAAGCTCTTTTCAATACGAACCCAACGGTTTCAGTTTTAGGAGAATCCGACGGTCGGATCTCCTGCAATATCCATTCGATGTCAATGGTCGAAATTCGCGAACAGCCGCAGCGCGGCGCTTTCTATTCAGGCCATTATATTATATATATAATATATACTTTGTCGATTTCCTTTTAAAACGTATTTTATAAATCGTTTTAAATTCATTTTCAAAACGATTTCAACTTCATATTCAATTTCCAATCAAAATTGAATATTCCACATCATTAATCTATAAATGATAATATTTTCAAAACGATATATTTTGAAATCACTTGCCTTTCTATATTCATTATAAAAATGAATAAAATCGATATAAATATCGTTTATGTCAAAATGGGGTCAATCTAATCAACACAGCTTTATATATTTCAATAAATTCGTTATTCTATTCAACAAATGAATTTTCTTTACAATTCAACAAATGAATTTTCTTTACAATTCAAAAAATGAATTTTCTTTACAATTCAGAATTTTCTTTACAATTCAACAAATGAATTTTTCTTTCCTATTCAACAAATTGGGATGAGGCCCAATCAATTACCATATAATGTTAATTACATGGATTCCCTACAACACATGTATATAATAGCAACGATAAATCATCAACCATCATCCAGTGTGCATTCTACACTGTATAAGCATCAAATATAAATATTCAACGCTTATAACAGCATGTCAATCAATCGATCGACATACAGCTAATTATTGGGATTAGTGTATGTCCAATTTCATCCCAACACCTGTGTGGGGTTTCAAACAATCAAACACAGATTTTATTTGTGCAGTTGGGCGATGTGTAAAATTTATCGTCTCAATCAATATCAACCAAATCAGTGTATATAAACAAATCGTCCGATTTGTTTATAAATATTATATAAAAATTATATTTTTAACTATAAAATGTTTTCCACTACAAAATATTTTATTTCATTCCACATCACAATCAAATTTCACAACATAGCAACCAAACAAACAAGTCATCCATGGTCTGTGGACGACGGGTGTCGGGTGCTACTAAACACCGTCTGCATCCTAGTATATATTTCAACTAGACAATTAAATTAAAAGTTAGAAGTTCTCACCGATAAGCTAAACCAAATGCCACGACTTTTCATATGTAGAAATCTTCGTCGTGCTCATCTTTTGTCGCTTTCGTTGTCCGTAGCTACTACATATATAAAAATCACATTTTTATATTGTTGCTATTTATATAAAAATCATATTTTATATTCACTCTATATGGATAAAGATCACATTTTTATACCGCTACTATATAGATAAAAATTCTATTTTTACACCGCTACTATATAGATAAAAATTCTATTTTTACTCTGCTACTATATAGATAAAAATTCTATTTTTACAACGGTGTTCATATAATAAAGATTATATTTTTATCACGCTATTCTCTATATAAAAATTATATTTTTATATCTACTTCTAATATAAAGATCAAATTTTTACTATCTATATAATATAAAAATCATATTTTTATTATCTCTACTATATAAAAATCATATTCTTATCATCTCTACTTTATAAAAATCATATTTTTATCCTTTCTATAATATAAAAATTATATCTTTATCCTTTCTATAATATAAAAATTATATCTTTATCCTTTCTATAATATCCTTTCTATAATATGAAAATTATATCTTTATCCTTTATATAATATGAAAATTATATTTTTATATTGCTAAAAATCAAATCTTTACTTCATAAAAATATACACTTTACTTAGCCAAAAATCTAATCCTATCTTGATATATTTAAAGAGAAAATAACTAAGTTTAATAAAAAAATAAAAATAAATACTTATAGTATTTCAGCGAAGGGAGGGGGGCGTTGAGGCTCGCTGGTGGCGCTCGGGGTGCTGGAGATCATCAGGTGGCGGTCTAGGGCATCTATGGTTTTGGGTGCGGCCGTTTTTTGGGTTAGGAGAGGGGGACCTATGCGGGGAGAGAGGATCGGTGGTGTGCTGCGCGCGAGGCCAGGGGGGAGCATCGACTGGGGTGGTTCGTTCTCGCCTGAGCGGGAGAAGGAGGTGGCGGCGCCTGCTTGGGGTGACGCGAGGGCATCATGGGGAGGCGCGCCTCTATGGGCGACGGGGTTTTCTTCCTCATTTTTTTTAATTTCGAATTGAAAAGCAAACGAGGGAGGGTCTGAGCAAAGAGAAAAGGGAGGAGGGGTTTCCCTTTTTTTATTAATTCATTTCAAAAAGCAACTTTTAATTTCGACCTCGAAATCGAACCCACCGACTGTCGTTCATAACTAATTACCCTCATTCCGAACAAAATGGGATATGTATTGCAGGCTGATTCGACTGTTTCGATCAGTTTCCATCAAAATCAAAATATAACTCTATATATTGAATTTGAACGCGCATTTTATTTTACCGGGGCCACATACTAACTTGAAAAATTCCCGAAAAATATTTTCTACCTTCGTATTGACGATACGGTCCTAACAAAACTGATCTCAACGAATTCTGAGACCATTTGAAAAAATGGCCTTTTTCAAGCCGATTAAAATCAACTGAAACTGGTCAAACACGTTTTCCTTTGCCACGCTCACATATTGGCTCGAAAAATTACGGATTTTGAAACCTAGCAATAACTTGACATCACGGATCTAACAAAAGTGGTTTCGTCGAAAACCGAGGTAGTTTGCAAAATTTCCATTTTTAAGGGCCAGAATTCCATAGCGACTATTCTGAATTTTCAACTGGACATAACTTTTGATCCCCGCTATGAAATTTCAATTTTTCGGATTCATTGTAAAGATATTCTCAAATAGATTCTAATATTTTCGATTTCGCTAAAATCTGGTTTATTTTGAATCCTGTACATTCATTTGAACTTTGAAGTCGAATTTTCGAACTACCGAGCCATTTTCAATTCCTTTTATAATCAAAATAAAATATTTATATTCTAACGACGATCTATATAACTATATACGTTCTAGTTCTATTCAAAATAAATTTCTCGTCGTTATTATTTAAAATAATTCATTTTAAATATTCAAAATTCACTAAAATTGACAAAATAAAAATTTTAAATTGGCTCGGATTTCCGGGTTATTACAATCTCCCCCACTTAAAATTTTTCGTCCCCGAAAAGGAACGAAGCCGAAAGTTGTTTATCTAATCAACTCAACTTTCACTATTTTCTCTACGGCTTAAGTTCTTCAACTTTTCAGTTTCTAAGAACTTTTCAATTTTTTCAAAAATTTGGCTAACACCCTAAATTTTTGAAAAATTTTGCCGTAACCTCCCCTGCACTGGGGAATTCGGGATATTTCATAGAGCCTCCCATGGCCTTCTTCAATCCAAAAGAAAAAGAAAATGCCAAGCGGCTAGCTAATCAGCTCATAAAATCATCATCACCCAAACAAAACAGTAAGTTATGGTAAACATGTACCTATTTGTAACGACCCGGGTTTTGTCGACTTTGGTTATCGCCATAAACTCAATGATGACTAACCAAACATCGAAAAATACCAGATGGTTAATGAAAGAATTAAGAGGGTGAGGAAAGATAAGATAGAAACTTAGAATAGAAGAAGAAGAAGAACACAACATCAGAGTATCATGAACCTCACAACGGAACGAATAACATATAATAGATAACATATCCTTGAAATAAAATCAGTATATGTATACAATAACATTATCAGAGTACAACACTTACAACACAGCGGAAATAAACTATAGCTATATGATCCTGAAGCCTCCTGCTCCAGCTCTTCAAGTATCTGTAAATTCCTGACTACTTGACCGCCCATACAAAATTGGGTATCCAAGAGTTTAGGGAAAACAAAACAAAATAAACTCTGGGTCAGTCATGGGACTGGTGTGAGTAAAACAGTTTGAGCCATTAAACGATATCTTTATATCAAAATTCTTTTGATATTATAATAATGTCTATCAACCACAATATAATAATCATCTAGCAGAAACGCTTTCATATCACATTCTACATATATAGTATACAATCAAAACTGCGAGCACGTATTGGGTAATGGATTTCCAACTATGACAAGGTATGAAACCACCTTTCGCTAGTGTACCTCTAGAGAGGAATACACTGGGTTCAACAAGAACATTTTACAACCCGGCCATACATGACCGACCACTCATTTCGCTTGAGTGTATCGAATGTATATCACCAACGGTTGGGATCAGCAACCGTTTTCCGAATGGGACAGCATCAACAATAGATTTTTAGAAGTAAATGAAACTCTAGATCAGGTGATTATACACCCTAATAGGTGCGACCAACATAGCCATGTTGTCTACACGATTTTTTGTCATTTACCGGTTGATGAGGCTTGTGGTTACGCTTTATCATCACATCAGATTCAGTTCGAATGCCACATTGTCAGATCCATCAGAAATCACTAATTGACGTCTACAACAGTACATTACGTGTTAGCTAAAGATGTTTCCTTCTCCGCTTCCACTCTTGGTACGGTTGAAGAAAGCAAGGTATGTGACCTTTCTGGAAATACACTGTCAGACATTCATCCATACAAGTCATCCAGAAACAGGACGAACCGAAGGCACTATTCAGTACATCCATCTTAGGCACTGTTATCTAAGACTTATACAATAGCCCGTGCACCTTACTCCGTCTTCAATTATTCTTGGCATATATGATTCGCAACACTTATGCCAATACAGAGTGGTTCTTTGGATAATAATCCAACCGGTCTCTTCATATTAACAACCTTAAATGGTCGAAAAACTTCGATAGTCCGTGAGTTAACTATCAAAGAAAAACACGTGTGCAAACAACGATATTATTTCCAAATGGAAATCATATCGATCAATCATCATTTAACATATATATATATATACATATATATATATTCACATTTCCTTATTTTCTATGTTTAGAAAATTTATGTTATTAACACTGGAAAACATTTCCATTGTTTATTTACATATCACTATCATTTCACAACTATCAGTCCCTGACTGTAAACTAGTAGGAGAACAATTCTCTAAGTATAAACCCCGAAGGCCGAAACCAACATCAGATCGATACTCAGAAAACTATTCAACTTAACTAATCTCTAGTCAGTTTCTAATCTTGTTTAACTCTATTTCTTTACCTTTATGTTCGATTAACTTCTTTTGATAAACTATGTTCAATTAACTCCTTTTTATAAATTATGTTTGATTAACTCCTTTTGATAAACTACGTTTGATTAACTCCTTTTGATAAACTACGTTTGATTAACTCCTTTTGATAAACTACGTTTGATTAACTCCTTTTGATAAACTACGTTTGATTAACTCCTTTTGATAAACTACGTTTGATTAACTCCTTTTTATCTCGTCAATTTCCTTTTATAATCCTATTTATTTACTAAATAAATATTCCTTTATCCTATTTATTTTCTAAATAAATATTCTCCTTTTGTAACGTCCTGCATTTTTGACCGCTGCAAATAAGTCATTAAACCAATTTAAAACGTCCGAAATGACGGATCGTTATTTAGCTTACCGAGTTTAAAAATAGATCAACACAGAAAATATAAAATAATAGACAACACAGTATTGAACGGCAAAATAAATCTTTATTTATAAACCAGAATTTTGATACAACATTTTTCTATATAGTGGGGAAAAAAAATATAGCTTGAATACAAAGAAATATTTGCTGTTTAAAAATCTTCAGAGTGGGCGTCTCCTAGAATCCCCAGCTTTGCAAATCTTCAAATCCTAAGCTGTACTACATCTGTAGCACTCAGAGTCTGACCCGAGCGTTCCATGCAAAAACATAAAAAAAACACTCGGGTCAGCATTAATCATAGTTCAAGTAAATTAATTTCAATATAAACCAGAATATAACAGTTAATGATGTCATACATAAAATAGACAGTTGTTCATATCAATTCTATATTTTTCCAAGGATGAACAGTCATGGGCGTTTGCGAATGTACACGTGTATATAGTATACACATGTACACCGCCTCAACGTCCTGAACCGAATGCGAATCAATAACGTGTGCTTTTTGGGAGCTTGCACATACACGTATGTGTATTGCCTCAGCATCCCCGCAACTAGAAAATTACAAATGTAATGAATTCATAGGGTGCGCCCAAAGATACATGCAACTAGGGTGGCACAACTTTAAATGGAAACCACATAGGTGTCTCAAATACATGCCCAGCAAACGCATGCAGCATGGTGGTATAGGCAAAGTTATGTGCTTAAACAAAACATAGTGAATAGACTTCCCAGGCATATGTATACTAAACAAGAGGACAGTTTCTTCTAACATACGTATTTCAAGGTCTTGTCTACTAACAGGTAAAGTTCAGTAAGCATTACCATCTATAACTCAGGGTTTGTACTCCAATATATAGTGACACAAATACGTGGTGAAAATATGGAAGGAAAATGCCATAAAATACCCAGCTCTGCACAGATGAGTAAGGCCAAAAGGGTGACTATATATGAATACATATAGCCCAGCAAACGCATGTTTTAAACACAATTTTATGGGCAGTGTTAAGGCTGCATACTTCTCCATTATAATCATATTCACATATTTTTGCTTTAGACCCAAAGATAGAAATGGAAGCCAAGCTGAAAGGAAATATTTCAGATATTCAGGTTATATATTTGCTATATGTTGACATGTATGCAGCTCTAAGTCGAACCAGGTAGTAACTCAACAACGACAGCATGGCATGGAGATTTCCCAACAAAAGAACAATCCATTGGCGATGTGGCACCAACTGGAGAAGGGAATCATGACTCAAATTAGGGTAACGCAGCCATGATGACTGCGTATACATGCGCCAATGCGAAGAGTGCAAGAGATCAAAAATTATAGCAAAGCAGTGTAGTCTTAGCTTTGATAAAATTTGACAAAATAGTGTAGTCTCAGTTTTGATTAACAAAACAATGCATACTGAATGGTTTAAACAATATTGCAAAATGAATAGTTAAAAACAATAATGCATACTGAATGGTTTAAAACAGGTTAAAATGGGTTCATGAACCATGTAAAGGTTAGAATACTTCTACATGATTTCAATATAGAATGGCGACATACACCACCAAGTTATACAGTTTACATAACATGTGTATATATGTGTGAATGGTTTTAAATCAGAAATTGAATTACAACAACAAGCCAATATACGAGGAAGTGCAGAATCACCATAGCACCCAATATCATTACTCAGGTTCTAACAATGCATGCCGCAGGTTAAGCCAATGGGTTTACAGCAACTAGAACTCAACTATGTGCATAACTTCTAGATGTTAACTTAAAAACAAGGCAGCAAGTCTCATTTTGATATAAAAACAAAGATATGTATACCCATGCATATAGGAAATTGATCGACTTAAAAGGTCGAATCAGTATGGCAAATATGTGTAGTGAACAATATGCCATTATGGCCTAGTTACGGTGAAGGCTTATGCCAAAAAATTGAAAAGGGCAAATATTCAACAACATCGGTGTTTCAGCACTCAACAAGCAAGTGAACCAAGACAGCCAACTTCAATATTCGATTCGGTAGACACAAATACATGTATAAATATGTATATACACATATAGTTAGGCCTGTTGGTCAGTGCTTCGAAAACTGCGATAATACGAAAATATATAGGTTGAATCGAATTGGGTAAATCCCCAGGGCACCCAACTTAATTGAAATTAACATCTATTATATTCAGTTTAAAATGAAATCAAAATACTTGAACTGAAATTAATCAATCGTGAGTATAAATACTCACCATACTGCCGTGTTTTCCTCAATCAAAGAGAAGAATAGCGGAGGCGAGTGTCTATGATGATTTCCGATGGCTTCTATTGTTAACAGCGGCGCATGAACCAACGATGGAGGCTGCAACTTTGATTACGTGATGCTAGGGTTTGTGATTTTGGTCATGGAAGAGAGGAACGAGGCGTTTACCCAAGGAAGAAGGTTAGAGGGGTTAGTGGAGTGCGAAGGAGGGTTGCTTGATCTTGGTCAGAGCCAGTCACGAAGTTGGAAGCGGCAGCCTAATAGCGGTGGCTAAGTGAAAAAGGGAAAGGGTCGGTAACTTCGGAGGAGACGATTGATGATTTTTCGGTGTTGGAATAACATTTAGGGAAAGGAGACGATTTAGGGATTCGGCCATTTGAGTGAAAGAGGGGATTGACTTTGTTTTTTTGCCGAAGAAATGAATGGGCGTGTTTATTTTATAGAAGGAGAACCCGTGGGGATGAAGGCATCGGTATTTTGGTGGCCAAGTAAACGTGGGAGCCAAGGCAAAGAAAAGAGTATTAACTGAGAGAGGGGGTTTTCAATGACTTGAGCGTGAAGGAGTTTACGGGGTGATGTTTAAATAGAAAGAGTGATCCCTATTTTGTTCTACCGCATATTTCCTTAAACGGCTTATTTATTTTTCCGCCTCAAATAAACTCCGAACATAACGAAATTTGACGTGCTATTATGTCTTCATGCTCTGGATCCAATAAAATTTGTTCAATTGTAAACCGACATTGTTGGTATACACGTCATTTTATTTTTAAATTATTTACATTTCACTGATTTTATTCTGTTTGTCCACCAACAACTCTGTTCGACTCAAAATGTTAAACTCAACCTCTTTATACGCACGAATATACATATATCCAAACCCTATTCGAATATTCAACAAAAAAATTATTTGATTTTCAATCAGCCATTCAGAATTAATTATTGAATTCAATTCATGCACAACAGTATATTTTTAAATTTCAAACTCCACCATTAATATAAAAATAAACATTAATAATTTAATCTTCAATTAATCTCACCTTCCAATTATCGAAATTTCTGGGATGTTACAATCTACCCCCCCCCCCCTTTAAAACTTTTCGTCCTCGAAAAGGAAAGATAGTTGGGACCATACCAATGTACGCTCATATTTGTGTGAAATTCTTTCACGATTAACTCAAATCTCGATATTTAAATCATCGATCCTCTTTGTTTGCCTATCATATTCAATGGACTCGGAAAATCAAATTTTATTTCTTATAGTTGGAGAATACTTTTAATCAAACACAATTTCCATACTTTTTAAACCATGTTCAATCTTTCATAAACATTTTTTTTTCAAATTACCTTGAGATACCTCCAAATTCTCATTTTATCTGATCTTCTAACAAATTCCAAGCCATGTAATTTCTTTCCAAAACCAATCCAATTTTAAATCCTGATTTTCACATAAATTGGATTTATACATCTCAAACTACTCCAAATTTCGTTATAAACATCATCTGTCCATGTTACTTATCCATCATTGCAGCTGTAATGGGTCTAGGCTTAGCAACTCTCAACCCGATCTCCTTACATTCAATCCATTCAATCTTTTCCAATGTCATTGGAGAGTGTAATTAACAACTCCTCTTCAAGTTACAAATTTTCGACTTGGAAATTTTCCAAAAACCAAAATCTTTTATATATAACATGAAATTCCAGCAGAAAATATTTGTATTATTATTTACAAAGCTATGGACTTTGAAAATATTCCGAAATTCTCTTTGTTAACTTATTAAGTTAGATATATTTTAATTTAAAATCATTTATTTGAAAATATTTGATAACTCGAAGTTTGTCAAGTCTATTATCGTTCTCACAGATGTTAGGCATACGCTGGCCAGGCGCACGACTAAAATCTCCAAGTACTAAATACCCTTGCTTCAACTCCCAGTGAAAATGTTTCAGAAATTCTCTTTAGAATAGATACAGAAAGTACCAATATGATATTGATATGTTGATTGTTCATGAATCGCAGATACACAATAGTTTCGTCTGGATCCCCCAGAAAACATCCGTATCCATTGGAAATCGCTCCCCTGCGAATTTCGTCATGGACAAATCAACGGAATATATTTAAGGATCAAGAAAAATCTGAGGTCATTGAGCGTTGACTGCTCTATCTCAGAGTCACGGAAACAAATTATCAAATTATGAGATAATTCAAAACATGAGGATCAATCAAGTCATAGGAACAAATTAGGTCACGAAGACCAAACAAGTCACTGAGACTAACTGCTGATTCAAACAGGTGGCTTACAATCACTAAGATATTCTACACACTACATGGCACCATTCTACCTTTAGTAACTCTAGTGGTTACATCTCTTTCACGTGTAGATATGCCATGTGGACCGCAGGTATACAATGGTTATGCCTGGGTCCCCCAGGAAACATCCATACCCGTAAGCTTTCACAGCTCTGCGGATTACGCCCTAATAATTTGACTGTAGATCGCAGCAGTCACAACGGTTACGCATGGTACCCCCAAGAAACATCCGTCCGCCGTAGGCTATCTGCAGCCCTGCGATTTTCACAACACGGTCGAATTCCAACGACTCTAGATCGCAGCGATCACAATGGTTACACCTGATTTCCTCAGGAAACATCCGACCGCTGTAGGCTATCTGCATCCCTGCGAATTACGCTAGCAGTCGTGCTCAATGGCAACTCATGAGTTTTATGTCCGGACAACCTACTACCACCAGCAGCATATCTAAGCTCAAGTTTCAAAGAGAAGGAAGGTACTTTCCTTATTTTGCTTTGAAAATATATAACACTATATACATATAGTGTTCTATTTCATAAATCATACTTATGTCATTTACATAATATTTTCTTCCCAAATCATATTTCAAACATCTCGTCTTATATAAATTCCGTTATATAAGATTTTATTTTAATCGATTACCTTTCAATCCAGAAATTTTCAAATTCACTAAATTTTTCCATACAAGTTACGAAATCTTATTTCTCCAATACCAAAATCGAATATTCTCAAGATTCATTTCGATTTCAAAATTTTAGCTTTGATCTATTAACTACTTCAAATACTTGATGTCCTTTCCGACTCGGATTTATAGATCTATTGGTTATAAACCAATTTTTTCTTCCAGATTTCCAATTATTACGTTTATCACTCAAATCTTTGTGTTTTCAAAATTCCAGAATTTTCATTCTTGTAACAAAATTTTCATTCACACAATTACTCTTTCACATCCATCGACTGTAAATTAGCAAACGAACAATTCCCAAAGTATCAACCCCGAAGGCCGAAACCAACATCAGATTAACACTCAGAAAATTATTCAACTGAACTAATCTCCAGTCAGTTTCTAAATTTTCTTAACTCCATTTCTTTTCTTATCAGATAAATTCTTACAACTCTCAAATTCATTTTGAAAATTCATTTCTCTTATGGTCTGCCGACCTTCGTTCTCGCCGTGCGGCTCCTTGTTCTTCAGTTCTTGCTATCGAACCTTAGTTATTTCTTAGTCAATAATGAAATCAATCAAGTTGGGGTATATTTACCTCTCAGACCTTAACTGAACAATATTATTAACTTCGAAATAAATCAAGTTCACAACAAAACATCCATTCTTGCAACTTCCGAATTAAAAATTATCTTCTTTTACGAAAATTATTGATTATTACAATAATTCAAGCCTTCGAAATATTAGTCTTCAAAATATACTTTATTTATTTATCTGAATACATAAATAATGAATTAACAATATATTAAATTTTAATTAAAATGGAAAGTAAATGGTACTTCCCTGAAATTCGACATAAATGTCTCCTCTAAGTAACTTCCTTTCGAATAATTTGTTATTCGATACCACATTCCGAACTTTGGAAAATATTCAGAATAATCTCACTGTACTGTTTAACTCCATTTCCTCTATTTTCAATTTCGTTTGCAACACATTTGTTTGCCAATGCTATTTACTTCTAAGAAGTAAATATTATTCTCTTTGTCAAAATTTGAACTTATTACACCAAATTAGTTTGGTTTCATTTAAATATTGGTTCAAATCTCCCTAAAATCTTCTTTCACATTCCGCTCCATTTACAAACCTTGTTCACAATCCACTTCTTATTAATTATTTAACAAGTTTATACTTCACTCTCGAATTGATGTATTCGATCATACATCATTGGTTTGAAACCAATTATAATTTTTCTTGTCACATTCTGAATAAATTAATCAAACATAGTTGTATTCCAATTATATCCCTTTTCCAATTTTATTTTTATTTATTTCAATAAATTTCATCGTTTCATTTTTGAAACGTTTCCAAATTTCCCTGTTTGAAATCTTACTTCCAATCAATTTCAGTTAACATTGACTGCTAAAACACACAATCGATTCATTTATTTTCTTATACTTATCCTTTTTCGATCACGGATTCGAGATTCAAATCTATGAGGGACCCTATCGAAGAATAACTTTGGCATATTTGGATTCGAAGACTTCCAAAGACTGGGGATTCCGAAGAAATTTTTAAAACAAAATTTTACTTCCGCTATATCAGTTCCCAAAATACTAATTTTCAAAATATACAATATTTCCAAAATAATTTTTCCTTCAAAATCTATTTTTCAAAAACCCTTTTTATTTTCAAAAATCCAATTTTCTAGTGTCGATCCTATTCTTTTAAAACCGATAAGCAATGATTTGAATAAACCAAAGCTCAGAAACCACTTGTAACGTCCTGCCTTTTTGACCGCTGCAAATCGGAGATTAAGCCAATTTAAAACGTCCAAAATGACGAATCGTTATTTAGCCTTCCGAGTTTAAAAATAGATCAAAACAGAAAATACAGAATAATAGACAACACAGTATTAAACGGCAAAATAAATCTTTATTTATAAACCAGAATTTTGATACAACATTTTTTTATACAGTGGGGAAAAGAAATATAGCTTGAATACAAAGAAATATTTACTATTTAAAAATCTTCAGAGTGCGCGTCTCCTGGAATCCCCAGCTTTGCAAATCTTCGAATCCTAAGTTGTACTACATCTGTAACGCTCAGAGTATGACCCGAGCGTTCCATGCAAAAACATAAAAAAAAAACACTTGGGTCAGGATTAATCAAAGTTCAAGCAAATTAATTTCAATATAAACTGGAATATAACAGTTAATGATGTCATACATAAAATAGACAGTTGTTCATATCAATTCTATATTTTTCCAGGGATGAACAGTCATGGGCGTTTGCAAATGTACACGTGTATATAGTATACACATGTACACCGCCTCAACGTCCTGAACCGAATGTGAATCAATAACATGTGCTTTTTGGGAGCTTGCACATACACGTATGTGTATTGCCTCAGCGTCCCCGCAACTAGAAAATTACAAATGCAATGAATTCATAGGGTGCGCCCAAAGATACGTGCAACTAGGGTGGCACAACTTTAAATGGAAACAACATAGGTGTCTCAAATACATGCCCAGCAAACGGATGCAGCATGGTGGTATAGGCAAAGTTATGTGCTTAAACAAAACATAGTGAATAGACTTCCCAGGCATATGTATACAAAACAAGAGGATAATGTCTTCTAACATACATATTTCAAGGTCTTGTCTACTAACAGGTATAGTTCAGTAAGCATTACCATCTATAGTTCAGGGTTTGTACTCCAATATATAGTGACACAAATACATGGTGAAAATATGGAAGGAAAATGCCACAAAATACCCAGCTCTGCATAGATGAGTAAGGCCAAAAGGGTGAATGTATATGAATATATATATAGCCCAACAAACGCATGTTTTAAACACAATTTTATGGGCAATGTTAAGGCTGCATACTTCTCCATTATAATCATATTCACATATTTTTGCTTTAGACCCAAAGATAGAAATGGAAGCCAAGCTGAAAGGAAATATTTCAGATATTCAGGTTATATATTTGCTATATGTTAACATGTATGCAGCTTTAAGTAGAACCAGGTAGTAACTCAACAACGACAGCATGGCATGGAGATTTCCCAGCAAAAGAATAATCTAGTGGCGATGTGGCACCAACTGGAGAAGGGAATCACGACTCAAATCAGGGTAACGCAGCCATGATGACTGCATATACATGCGCCAATGCGAAGAGTGCAGGAGATCAAAAAGTACAGCAAAGCAGTGTAGTCTTAGCTTTGATAAAATTTGACAAAGCAGTGTAGTCTCAGTTTTGATTAACAAAACAATGCATACTGAATGGTTTAAACAATATTGCAAAATGAATAGTTAAAAACAATAATGCATACCGAATGGTTTAAAAAAGGTTAAAATGGGTTCCTGAACAATGTAAAGGTTAGAATACTTCTACATAATTTCAATATAGAATGGCGACATACACCACCAAGTTATACAGTATACGTAATATGTGTATATATGTGTGAATGGTTTTAAATCAACAATTGAATTACAACAACAAGCTAATATACGAGGAAGTGAAGAATCAACATAGCACCTAATATCATTACTCAGGTTCTAACAATGCATGCCGTAGGTTAAGCCAATGGGTTACAGCAACTAGAACTCAACTATGTGCATAACTTCTGGATGTTAACTTAAAAACAAGGCAGCAAGTCTCATTTTGATATAAAAACACAGATATGTATACCCATGCATATAGGAAATTGATTGACTTAAAAGGTTGAATCAGTATGGAAAATATGTGTAGTGAACAATATGCCATTATGGCCTAGTTACGGTGAAGGCTTATGCGAAAAAATTGAAAAGGGAAAATATTCAACAACATCTGTGTTTCAGCACTCAACAAGCAAGCAAACCAAGACAGCCAACTTCAATATTCGATTCGGTAGCCACAAATACATGTATAAATACGTATATACACATATAGTTAGGCCTGTTGGTTAGTGCTTCGAAAATTGCGATAATACGAAAATATATAGGTTGAATCGAATTTGGGTAAATCCCCAGGGCACCCAACTCAATTGAAAATAACAACTATTATATTCAGTTTAAAATGAAATCAAAATACTTGAACTGAAATTAATCAATCGTGAGTATAAATACTCACCATACTGCATTGTTTTCCTAAATCAAAGAGAACAGCAGCTGAGGCGAGTGTCTATGACGATTTCTGATGGCTTCTGTTGCTGACAGCGGCGCAGGAAGCAACGATGGATGCTGCGACTTTGATTACGTGATGCTAGGGTTTGTGATTTTGGTTATGGAAGAGAGGAACGAGGCGTTTACCCGAGGAAGAAGGTTAGAGGGGTCAGTGGAGTGCGAAGGAGGGTTGCTTGACCTTGGTCAGAGTCGGTTACGAAGTTGGAAGCGGCAACCTAGCAGCGGTGGCTATATGAAAAAGGGAAAGGGTCAGTAACTTCGGAGGAGACGATTGATGATTTTTCGGTGTTGGAATAACATTTGGGGAAAGGAGATGATTTAGGGATTCAGCCATTTGAGTGAAAGAGGGGATTGACTTAGTTTTTTTGCCGAAGAAATGAATGGGCGTGTTTATTTTATAGAAGGAGAACCCATGGGGATGAAGGCATCAGTATTTTGGTGGCCAAGTAAACGTGGGAGCCAAGGCAAAGAAAAGCGTATTAACTGAGAGAGGGGTTTTCAATGACTTGAGCGTGAAGGAGTTTACGGGGTGATGTTTAAATAGAAAGAGTGATCCCTTTTTTGTTCTACCGCATATTTCCTTAAATGGCTTATTTATTTTTCAGCCTCAAATAAACTACGAACATAACGAAATTTGACGTGCTATTAGTCTTCACGCTCTGGATCCAATAAAATTTGTTTGATTGTAAACCGACTTTGTTAGTACACAACGTCATTTTATTTTTAAATTATTTACGTTTCACTGATTTTAATCTGTTTGTCCACCAACAACTCTGTTCGACTCAAAATGTTAAACTCAACCTCTTTATACGCACGAATATACACATATCCAAACCCAATTCGAATTTTCAACAAAAAAATTATTTGATTTTCAATCAGCCATTCAGAATTAATTATTGAATTCAATTCATGCACAATAGTATATTTTTAAATTTCAAACTCCAGCATTAATATAAAAATAAACATTAATAATTAAATCATCAATTAATCTCGCCTTCCAATTATTGAAATTTCTGGGATGTTACACCTTTAAAATCTCCTTTTATAAAATTGGTTGATTTTATGAAATTCCTTTATTTCAATATACGTTGAAATATTCCTTTTTACATCCCAGGGTCTTTTTATGATATTTAAAATATTGAATAACAAGGATCAATATCATTCTAACACACATAATCCATAACAGATTATATAACACATCATATATCAAAATATATGAAAAACAATAAAATAAATGTTGAGGAATCCAGTTGGATTCCTCCAACCTGTTTCCCTACATCACAGATGTTACACAATATAATTAACATCACTTTCAGTTCAATATGAAATATTCTGTTTAACAGAATCAATATATATATATATATAGATTTAAAGGTATATATATATATATAATTTCCACTAACTGACTAGCAGTTTAATCAAACAGTCAACACACAATCAATCAGACAATTTTTGATAGTTCTAAAAATACAACATGAAATTATAAATTGTTCAGAGTTAGTGAGATTTACTCACATTGGACGATCATCGTTAATAACGATAGCCATCGCTCGATTTGATTCATACGGACAATTTATTTTTCTATAAATTGTAAAGAGATCCAATTGACTCCTAGTCATATCCATGGTGTAGTGCTCGTCCATACGATCCCAATGGATCTGATGGTTCGCGATTCTGATATCGTATGAAGTAGTTACGATATTTAGAAGTTAATACACTTTTAAAATAAAATAAACTTGAATTAAAAAGGAACTAGGCCTTAACTTTGAAATCGGTTCAATGCCACTTCAACCCAACACCGTATAACCCATCTTCCCCAAACAAGAACTGACGAAACCCTCTCCTCTTCAATGGCCATTCACGGCAACTTCTCCCTCCAACCGCTCCTCACTCCTTCCATGAAAAATCAAACAAAAATCACCATAAAACTCATCTTCTCGTCCTCTTCGAACCCATATACACCTTTTCAAACTCGGGCTCCATCAGCAAAATCCGATGTCGGCTCTTCTCCGTCGACTCAGTGAAATCGTGCGACATCAAACATCACAATTCTTTGCCACAAATTCATACAAGATGTTAAATCGCATGCTGAAACCGAATTCGAACTCCTTTTCTTCCATCTCGCCTTCAATTTCTTGCTATTCTTAACCCTAGGCTCACGCTATAGAAAACCAGCAAACCCCATTTGCTTCGAACACTCCAAAATCGACATAAGCGTGAAGAGCTACTCCTCCTGATTCCATATATATATATTTCAGAATTTATTATGGAGGATTGAAGTTGTTTTGATTTTTCTTTCTTACATTTTTCTTGCTGTAAAGGGTTTATGCGGGTTTATATAGGCTGTTGGTAGTAGGTAAGTGAAGCGACCCGAAATTCCCCGGTCTCCGAAGAGATGAGAAAGAACGAATTACTGTGAGGACAAGACAAATCAGAACGCAGACGGAAGAACATTTCATTGTATATTACAATAATGCACCAGAATATAAGAATATACAGAGTATAAATGAATATTACACGGAAATATCAGAGATTTAAATTACATTTAAAAACATAGCAGCGGAAAATAATACAATACACAACCAGATGAGATATACGGATACAAAGCTTTCAGGATATCGTTCCAGTTGTAAACCAGGATCCTGTGAATATAAATCTGCAAAACCAAAACTACTAGCTGCTTGTGTCAAAATAGGGGCACCCAGAGTTTAGGTTAAAACAATAAACTCCAGGTCAGTCATGGGACTGGTGTGAGAACTAAAACAGTTATTAATCTTTATTTTAAAGTTAGGTAAATCAAGGGACCATGCCGTATAACACGGAACACGGGTTTCCTCCCAAGAACACCAGTGCATAAAACAACAGCGCAATGCTAAATAAAGAAAAATGAAGCTATTATAAGACCCAGGTCCTATCACACAATGCAACGCAAGCCGGGGGATAGGGTTTTTACCTTATAATAGCCAAGAATGCTTGATACGTTTAAAAGAAATCATTTGATACTATTATAAGTGTATAGTGTATAAAACAACTTCAAATCATAAGTATCAATCATAGGCGGCATGAATGCCCCATAACACTATGTCGCCATATATAGGTTATACAATCAAAATCGCAAAGTCACGTATTTGGAAATTGGGCTTCCATCTATGAACCGAGGCTAGGGATCGTCCTCTACCGATTCGAGACGCTCTAGCCCGTGTCTCAGGCAAGCGCGCAGGCAAGCCTTGGATCTTCAGGGCCGGTCCACCGATGTGGATTATTATGCCTGAATAATACGTCTCCCCGCCCTTTGGGGCGTCAATGAGCCAACGAATGACTCCATCGGACCCGGATCGTCCGATCAAACCGACGCGCCTCGCAACAGCAACAACCACACAGGTGAAAAGTATATAAATGTCAGGGCTGGTAGGTCACTGACACTACCCTAGCTAGAAGGAAACGCATGCCCTCCCTGAGGTCCTCTCCCATTTTTGGTTCACAACCGGGGGTGCGAAACTCGCGAAGTAAACGTTACACAAAGCTACGCCACAAAGTCCGTGCTTTGATCATCACCACAAGACTTTGCTTTTCAACAGAAGCCTCGATCAATTGCCACTTAGGCATGCCACACAGGCAATTCACTCCATGCGTTTGATATCCATCAATATATAACCCCTGAGCTCGTACGTCTCAGAGAAGGGCATTAAGCAAGAGAATAAATTCTCCGCCGCCAAACAGATATATATTTAATAGAGATCAATCACACGGATTAAAATCCAATGTCAGACACACAGTCCATTTACAAGTCCGTTCTGGGTCTGAACGAAACCGGAGGCACCTAGTACCCCGCATATCCATCGATCTCCAAGTACGTCTGGACGATCACCAACTGATTCCATCTTCTTGGGTGTACAGCCCAATCAAGATCATCAGTAATCACCCAAACGACGTGAAGACCTCCGGTCTTCGACCATCGTCTTCATCTTCGACTTATCGTCGTATCAGTTATTCAGAATGGGATAAACCCGGTCTTTCCGAACAACTCGCGTATATTTTAAGTAAGTGTTACACAAACACAACATACGCCTCATTCCAATTCATCAGTCACTAACCGTAAATTAATCAAGAGAATAATTCCCCAAATATTAACCCCGAAGGCCGAAACCAACATCAGATCAATATCCAGAAAACCATTCTGCTTAGCTAACCGACAGTTAGTTTCTAAATTTCACATTCATAGGGAAAGGTTCCCATTAATTTTATCAAAGATAAATCATTAAAATTTATTCTTTAATCTATTTTTGAAAATCAATTCAAACTAGTCGGGATTAACGAACTTTATCGAAGTAATTATTTTTTTTAATTTCCCAATCCCAACCTATTCATCCCATGAAGTAAAACTGGAAATACTTCATATCTAACACTACGGTGTTATCGGTAAATTAAATTACCATTTCACGTTCAAATCTAATTAAAGATTTAACTATCGCCTGGAGCAAAACTGGTGATACTCCATCTCGATCTTTTCAATCTAATTAAAGATTCATTAAAACTCCACATAGTTTTAATCGTTAACTGGGTTAAAGAATCAGTGTCATTTAAAACACGGTTCACGATAAACCCAAAATCACATTCCATTAATTATCGGGTTAAAGAACAAGTGTTATTTAAAACACCGTTCACGATAAACCCAAAAATCAATACTAATTCGATTCCAATTAAATATCATTTAATAGGTACACTTCATTAAATCTAAATAAAAAGATTTAATCTTTTCTCAACTGGGTTCAAGAATAGTGTTAGTCAAGACACCATTCACGACAAACCCAAATCACATTTGATATTAAATACAAGGCTCTGAATAGAAAATATATCGGCTTATATTCAATATCAAATTCTACGACCAACAAATATCATATTGGAAATAACGATATATATATCTATATCTTTCAAATTCCCGTAACAATATCTGTATCATCACGAAATCCAATATCGAAATATTCCGAAGACAATTTCGATTCAAATCCATTCCAATATAATTATTGGAAATTCTAATTATTTTCAAAATCATTTCAAATCCAATTTATTTATTTAAAAATAAATAGAATTATAATTCTAGTTCAAAACTAGTTCACTTCGATAAAAATCTATTTTTATCTTTTCAAATATGGAGTTTTTCATCCCAATTCTTCCCAAATCATTTCTTATGATTTTACACAAATTATTATTATTTTTAATAATTTTATCAAGGTTCGTACAGTCGATTTCCATCAACGGCTATCGAACTGCACTTACAGCGACCATTTTCAAATCTGATTTGGACATAATTCCAAATCAAACCGTTAGATTTCTAATTTCTCACATTCGTTAGAAAGCCCTTTTCGATACGAACCCAACGGTTTCGGTTTTAGGAGAATCCGACGGTCGGATCTCCCGTAATATCCGTTCGAAGTCAATGGTCGAAATTCGCGAACTGCCGCGGCGCGGCGCGTTCTATTCAGGCCATTATATTATATATATAATATATACTTCGTCGATTTCAATTCAAAACGTGCTTTATAAATCGTTTTAAATTCGTTTTCAAAACGGTTTCAACTTCATATTCAATTTCAAATCAAAATTGAATATTCCAATATAAATTCGTTTTAAATTCATTTCAAATCGATTTCAATTCAAATTGATTTCTAATTCAATTTCAGTTCGTTTTCAATTCAATTTCAATTCGAATTCATTTATATTCAATTTTAATTCGAATTCATTTATATTCAATTTCAATTCGAATTCATTTATATTCCATTTCAATTCGAATTCATTTATATTCCATTTCAATTCGAATTTCAATTCTTTTCAAAATACCAGATTTTGAAATCACTTTTGATATTCATTATAAAATGAATAAAATCGATATAAATATCGTTCACGTCAAAATGGCGTCAATCTAATCAACACGGCTTCATATATTTCTATTTTCAAATATTCTATTTCGAATATTTCTTTCTTACATATTTCTTTTCAAATATTTCTATTTCAAAGGTTTTTATTTCAAATATTTCTTTTTCGAAACTGGAATGAGGCCCAATCAATTACCATATAATGATAATTATATGGATTTTCTACAACACATGTACATATTAACAACGATGAATAATCAACCATCATCCAAAGTGCATTCTACACTGTATAAGCATCAAATATAAATATTCAACGCTTATAACAGTCTGTCAATCAATCGATCGACATACAACTAAACTATCGGGATTAGTGTACGTCAAATATCATCCCAATACCCGTGTGGGGTTTCAAACAATCAAACACAGATTTTATTTGTGCAGTTGGGCGATGTGTAAAATTTATCGTCCCAATCAATGTCCTTCAAATAGGTGTACATAAACAAACCGTCCGGTTTGTAAATGAATATTTATTTATTCACATTCACGTTAAAAATTATATTTTTAACGATCAAACTATTTTATTCAACATATGAATATTCTATTCGGTTCATTTATTAAATAAAATGTTATCTTTATTTTTCTAACTTATTTTTAGAAAATTTCGGCGGCATAACGGCACGATACTAGAAACGGGACAAGGCCTAGCCTTATCCCCGGTCTAGTGAAGGCCCACGCCATTCACACATCAATCAAATCAATTTCATTTTACCAAACAATTCAATTCAAACCAAATAATCTAACCAACTACACAACCAAACAATTAAACAAACAAGCCATCCATGGTCTGTGGATGACGGGTGTCGGGTGCTACTAAACACCGTCTGCATCCTAGTATATATATATAACTAGAAAAAGAATTTTGAGTGAGAAGTTCTCACCGATAGCTATCCCAACTCCACGGCACTTCTAATGCAGGAAATCTTCACTGTTCTCGTCTCTTATCACTTTCTTCGCCCGTAGCCACTACATATATAAAAATCGAATTTTGACTTCGCTATTCAATATATAAAAATCGAATTTTTACTATGTTATTTCGAAATTTTCAATATATAAATATGACCAAGTTATGACCTTTCGAAGTTTTCAGAAGTTTTCAAGTTCAAAACAGCTCAGGATTCGAATTCAAAATTCGAAATTCAAACCTCAGAATGGACTGGGCGGGAAATTTCCCACCCAGGACCAGGTCGACCTGGGGGTCAACTATGTAGTCGACCTGCCCAGGACCAGGTCGACCATAGTGTCGACCTGGTGGCCGTGCCCACTTTTGAAGCTGGATTCACTTTGATGTTTCTGGCCTCGTTTCTGTCTACATTCGTTGATCTGACCCTGTATAAACAGCCCCTAACACTAGTCTCTCTACACAAAATTTTCTCTGACATTATGCTGCTCTTATTCTGGTTGGAAAAGTTAGAGAAAGAGACTATTTCTTCTATGTCGAAACTGCGTTAAGAGAATTGCTGATTTGGGGACTTCTGTTAGGACTCGACTAAGCAAATAAAGATTCAACATTGACTTTCTTTTTCTAATTCTCGAGCCACGATCTGTAAGCCCCAGTTACTTTTAGATTTAAACTGCAAATGTAATATGAATATGTTGTAAATTGAAATTGGACCTGTGTATGATGACTGTTTTACATCCATGCTTGTTCATCTTGGATCTTGACTTTTGGGTATATTACTATGACATTGATTTGGGGCCTATTTATGTTGTAAATCAAAAAGGAAAACCCCTCATATTATCATGTTGAATCTGCTATTAGTCACATGTTTATGACTATCACTTTATGTCAATCGTTATCATAACTATACTATCACCTTATGTCAATCGCTACCATGACTGTACTATCACCTTATGACAACTGTTATCTTGACTAGTACATTATTTTGCTAGATTTGGAATCTTTATGTTTCAGGCCAATATTCCATATGCCAGTAATGTTATATTCTTTAATCTCGAGTCATACCATGCCATGCTAGTAATCACTTTGCCACCTTATACCCGTCCCTTTTTATGTTATTCCCTAATTAGATTTATTTGTATCAATTCGAGTTTATGTGCGATGGGGATGCGATTTGGGTAGATTAGGTAAAACATAAATTGGCTTTGAACATGAACGTTATTATAACTTGAACTTAGATATGGACATGAACTTGACACGATTTGACATGAAGCATGACATGAAAACTCGACGTGAATTTTGACATGAAAACTTGAACGTGGGCATGACACTTAGATAAACTTGAAAATGGCCAACTCGAGGTTGGGCTGAGTTTGCAGTGTAAATCTACCCGGAACCGCCCAACAAATCCAGTGACTGCAAAAAATAGGATCCAATGTGGGTAGTTGGTCATATCGCACGTAAAACCCGAGGTTAGACTATGTTGTGGTGTAAATCTGCCCAGAACCGCCCGGCAAATCCAGTGACCACAATAATTAGTCTAATGTGAGAGGTTGGGGTGCACTAATGAATTAATGCCACATGAAAGGGTTAAGTCATGAACCATTAAACCAATTTGACACAATGATTTGATAGGGTTAAGTCATGAACCGCTAGAGTACACTTAACCAACTTGATTCATGATTTGGATAGGGTTAAGTCACGAATTTGAATGACAACACTTAACCCATTAGAAACCCTAGTTACGCGGTCCTTTTCAGCAGTAACCCACTTAGATGTATCACGATACCCTGGGACTAGGCAGGGTGGGGCACAATTACTTGGCTGATTGTAAGTGACCAAAACGACGGCTGAGTAGGTGCGCCATTGTAGGTTCAGGCGGACTATGGTCGTGCACGTAGTCCGGAGTTGAAAAAGTAGGCATTGGGCACCCGTAGGTTTACACTGTGTATGCTTGATTCGTGTCGGTGGTTGGCACCCTAGGACTTGATACACCCTAGGGTGGACCTAGCACAGGTGACTACATTTCGTGATTGAGCCGTATGACACAGACACTTGACGTGCTAGGACTTGTAGGGAGCAGATCGATTAGTAGATCATACCGTCGGACCCCATAAAGGGTCACTTCATGATACTGGGCCAAGGGATCATTTCATGATTAATACTTGACATGGGTTAGAACACTAGTACAGTTGGTGCAGCGAATCTTGAATATGTGATGCTAGACTTGACTTATCCTGTTATCTTAATTATCCTACCAGTTTTGTTACCATCCTTATGTTTAATTCCAGTTTTCACATATCATGTTACCTTTACTAGTTTTCATAATGAAAGTCACTAGAGCTTACCAGTCTTTGTGACTGACCCTTTTTATTCGCCTCTTTTTCTTTCATTTCCCTCCCCCCCCCCCCCAGGTTCTCAGGGAGGAAACACTAGCTCTTAGCTTGGATTTAGCTTGCTTTATGACAGCACATGTACGGTTTGGTCTTGAGCTATGCTATGGATGCTTCTGCTATATATGGGGAATAATTTACTTTTGCTACTTTAAGTTTATGCTTCTTTGTCTAGAACTTGATGTAATGGAATAATTTGTACCTTGGATATATGAGGTTTTGACTCTTTTCTTAAAAGTAATCAAATTTGGTTTTTAATTTCTACCGTTGCTTATTTTTTGTTCTGTCTTGTGATATCTCAATGTATGCTTACCTAGATAATACTCCACCAAAACTAGTGCATTCCCTTTGTGAGTGACCCTAGCGGAGGTGGGGTGTTACATGAGCAATTCCCTAAGTATTAACCCCGAAGGCCGAAACCAACATCAGGTCAATACCCCAGATCAATACCCCAGAAACCATTCAACTTAATTAATCTCCAGTTAGTTTCTGATTTTCTTAACTCCTTTGGGTTTAAGAACATTATTACTTAAGATACCGTTCACGACAACCCAAAATCACATTCCATTAATTATCGGGTTACAGAACAAGTGTTATTTAAAACACTGTTCACGATAAACCCAAAAATCAATACCAATTCAATTCCAATTAAATATTATTTAATTGGTACACTTCATTAAATCTAAATAAAAAGATTTAATCTTTTTTCTCAACTGGGCTTAAGAATAGTGTTAATGAAGACACCATTCACGACAAACCCAAATAACATTTGATATTTAATACAAGGATCTGAATAGAAAATATATCAGCTTATATTCAATATCAAATTCTACGACCAACAAATTTCGTATTGGAAATAACGATATATATATATATATATATATATCTTTCAAATTTCTATAACAACATCTGTATAATCACGAAATCCAACACCGAACTATTCCGATGATGAATTCGATTCAAATCCATTCCAATTTAATTATTGGAAATCCTAGTTATTCTCAAAACCATTTCAATTCAATTTATTTATTTTAAAAATAAATAAATTATTATTCTAGTTCAAAACTAGTTCATTTCGATAAAAATCTATTTTTATCTTTTCAAATATGGAGTTTTTCATCCCAATACTTCACAAATCATTTCTTATGATTTTACACATATTATTGATATTTTTAATAATTTTATCAAGGCCAGTACAGTCGATTTCCATCAACGGCCATCGAACTCCACTTACAGCGACCTTTTCCAAATTTGATTTGGACATAATTCCAAATCCAACCGTTAGATTTCAAATCTCTAATATTCGTTAGAAAGCCCTTTTCGATACGAACCCAACGGTTCCAGTTTTAGGAGAATCCGACGGTCGGATCTCCCGTAATATCCGTTCGAAGTCAATTGTCGAAATTCGCGAACTGCCGCGACGTGGCGCGTTCTGTGCAGGCCATTATATAATATATATATATATATAATATATATATCGTCGATTTCCTTTCAAAACATATTTGAAAAACCGTTTTAAATTCGTTTTCGAAACGATTTCAACTTCATTTCAAATTCAAATCAAAATTGTTTTTTTCAATATAATCTGTTTTAATTTCATTTCAAATCGATTTCAATTCAATTTCAATTTAATTCGAATTTCAATTCATTTCAATTTAATTCGAATTTCAAATCTATTTAATTTAATTTGAACTTCAAATCTATTTAATTCAATTTCAATTCGATTTGAATTCTATTCAATTCGATTTGAATTCTATTCAATTCAATTTCAATTCGATTTCTATTCAACACGGCTTCATATATTTCTATTTACCAATATTCTATTTCAAATATCTCTTTTCAAATATTTCTATTCAGATATTCTATTTCAAAACTGGAATGAGGCCCAATCAATTACCATATAATGTTAATTATATGGATTTTCTACAACACATGTATAAAATAACAATGATAAAAAATCAACCATCATCCAGAGTGCACCACACAACTGCATAAGCATTAAATATAAATAATTAACGCTTACTCAGTCTATCGACCCATCGATCGACATACAGCTAAATAATAGGGAATAGTGTACGTCAAAGATCATCCCAATACCCGTGTGGGGTTTCAAACAATCAAACACAGGTTTTAATTGTGCAGTTGGGCGATGTGTAAAATTTATCGTCCCAATTAATATCAGTCAAATGTGTGTATATAAACAAATCGTCCGACTTGTTTATAAATATTTATTTTATATACACGTTAAAAATTCTATTTTCAACTATAAAATATTTTTAACTATATAAATATTTTTATTTCATTTCACATCACATCACACAATCAACTACACATCAAAATCAAACAAACAAGCATACAAGCCGTCCATGGTCTGTGGACGACGGGTGTCGGGTGCTACTAAACACCATTTGCATCCTAGTATATATTTCAAACTAGAAAATAATTAAAAGTGAGAAGTTCTCACCGACTAGCTAATCCAAACGCCACTACTCTTCTTATGTAGGAAATCTCCGCCGTTTCTACTTTCATCACATTCGTTTCCCGTAGCCACTACATATATAAAAATCACATTTTTATATATGTAGCTATATAGATAAAAATTCCATTTTTATTTCGCTACATATATAAAGATAATATTTTTATATTCTCTATTATATAAAAAATCACATTTTTAATACTTCGACTTTATAAAAATTATATTTTTATATTTCACATATGATAAAATTCATATTTTTATCATTTTTATAATATAAAAATCATATCTTTCCTACTTCAAAAATATAATCTTTTCACTTTTAAAAATATCGTCTCTTTACTTAATAAAAATCCAACCTTTCTTTTCCTTTGTAGAAATTACTTCCTTATGTAATTAAAAATCCGATCTTGTCATACAATAAAAATTCGATCTTTTCATACAATAAAAATTCGATCTTTGTTCACTAACCTTATAAAAGAAAAACTGATTTATTTATTTATAGAACTAATTATTTATATAAACAAAAATAAAGAAATAAAAATAAATTAATTCAGAACTCACAGTGAAAATTTAGGGGGGTGTGGTTTGCTGGCGTCCGTCGGAGAAGGGGAGGGTGGCTCGGCCTATGGCGGCGGTCGGAGGATGGTCCAACCCTAACGGCGGTGGCTAGGGCAGTGGAGCGGTGGGTTTTGTGGGGTGTTGGACGTCGAACGGAAGGAGTGAGTGGAGGAGAGGGCGGAGGCAAGGGGGTTTGGACGGAGGGGGGGCGGTGCTCCATTAGGGTTGCGGCGCTCGAGATCGAGGGGGGGTTAGGGGTAGCGACGGGTTTTCTGAAGGGGAGGAGAGGGGTTCAACGAAGGGAAGGGGGATGCGGCGCTGCCTCGCCGGAGGCGGTGGCGAGAGGGGCCATCGCGCTGAGGCGCGATGGTTTTTTTTTTTTTTTTGAAAAGAAAAGTAATGGGGGGGCTGAAGTGAAAAGGGGGAAAGAGATAAAGGGAATTTTATATTTTATTTATTATTTATTTATTTATCCCAAAAGCAACTTTTTTATTCGACCTCAAAACGAGGTCCACCGCCTGTCGTTCATAGTAATTACCCCCATTCCGAACACAATGGGATATGTTTCGTAGGCCGATTCAATTGTTTAGATTAGTTTCCGTTCAAATCAAAATATAACTAATGTATATTGAATTTGAATGCGCATTACAATTTACCGGGGCCACATACTAACAAGAAATATTCCCGAAAAATTATTTCTAGTTCGTATTGACGATACGGTCCTAACAAAACTAGTTTCGTCCAATTCAGAGACCGTTTGAAAAATGGCCAACTTCCAGTCGATTAAAATCAACTAAAACTGGTCAAACGCGTTTTCCTTCGCCAGCTCACATACTGATTCGAAAAATTATGAAATTTGGAATCTAGCAAAAATTTGGCATCACGGATCCAACAAAAGCGGTTTTGTCGAAAACCGAGGTCGTTTGCAAAATTCCCATTTTTAAGGGCCGAAATTCCATAGCGACTATTCTGAATTTTCAACTGGACATAACTTTTGATTCCCGCTATGAAATTTTGATTTTTCGAATTCGTTGGAAAGATATTCTCAATTAGATTCTAATATTTTTGGTTTCACTAAAATCCGGTTTATTTTGAATCCTGTACATTCATTTGAATTTTGAAATCGAACTACCGTGCCATTTTCAATTCCTTTTATAATTATAAATAATTATTCATATTCTAACGTCGAGCTATATAAATATATACGTTCTAATTACATTCAAACTAAATTTTCTTCATTATTACTTAAAATAATTCATTTTAAATAATCAAAATTCGCTAAAATTGCCAAAATAAAATTTTCAAATTGGCCCAGATTTCCGGGTTATTACATTTATTTTTCATTGAGTATTTTATTAATAAAATATTCGAACTAATTCCAAATTGGAATGAGATTCAACCAATCACCATATAATTCAATTTAAATGGATTTCACACATCATTAGCATCCAATTGCCATCTAGTGGCATCATCAGCATAAGTGTTAAGATCATTAACCCTTAGTATCCAATCAACCCATTTTTAACTAAGGTATTAAAACTTGTTAACAACCTATTCTCATAATTGACAAAACAATTTCACATCAACATACATCATTCTCAAATAATCATTCATACCACAATCAATATTACACCAATATCCACAATATCACATATTCATCCAGTATCACTTGTTCATCAATATTTCTTAACTTAACTTAGGGATCATGGTGAATCAATTCTTCGAGTTATTAAGAGATTAACTCAACTACTACTAACATCATCATTTCAACTTCTTATTGGCTTAACAATTAATCAAATTAAACATGCGAACCATATCACATAGCATTGATATGTAAATCACTTAACCATTTGTCACTACACATTTATTAACTAATTAACCAATGTAATTAACTGAACATGAGCAAAGGGTTCTCACCATAACTATACACTCCTTCAATATTTAGGGTATGATTCCTTTAACAAACTCTACTTGACCAAAATCACATCTTTTTCACTCCAAACCACCACTAATTAACTATATATATATATATATATATATATATTTTTTTTTTACTTGCACTTTAAGAGGAAATATGAAATTTTTATAGATTTTAGGGCTTTAAAACCAATTAGGCCCACGGCTTAAGGAGAAAGGAGGTCTACCTTGGCTGGTCGTAGGGTGGGTACTAGGGCGTGAGCTAGTGGGGCCTGAGGGAGGAGATTGTGGTGGTTGAAGCTTGATTTAATGGAAAAGAAATGGTCTTTAAGAGATATAAAGGGATAGGAAGGGTTTTGGAGCAAGGGGGCTAACGTGGTGGAGGGTTGGGGTGTTGGGTGGTGCACCTGGTAGGGGAGGCTACTTGTGGTCAATGGTTATGGGAGAGGAGGTGACTTGGGGCTTGGGTGAAGAGGAATGAGGAGGAGAAAGGAAATGGTGGAAAAAAAATCAAAAAGGAACTGAAATAAAACAAAAAATTAATCCTCTCTCCATATACTTATGTATTTAAGGGGAGGGTGACTTTGGAAGAAAATGACATATGTAAGGGTGGACAATGTGTTGTCTAATTGTAGGAGAAGGTAGGAATTTGTGCAAAAAAGGGATGATTATCTTAATTGAAATTTTGTAGCACTTAGAGTTTAAGTTAGGAAGGCGGTGTCTCCATTTTAATTTAATTTGAACTATATAAAACCATCAGTATATGTTAATAAGTCCTTAAGGTTGTCATTTACCATTTTATCAATATTTTCAAATTGTTTGGTATTACCAAAAACTGCTTAATTTCAAGTCAAATTTCAATAAGACGATTCCTACAAATTTTCAACTCGTGTAATCAAACCATAATTCCAACAGATACAAAATTTGAAACCCTACTATATTTCACTAGTACGGATCCAATAAATTTGGTCTCGTCGAATTCAAGGACTATTTGAAAAATGACATTATTTCTAGCTTTTATTGAATTTTTAACTAAGTTTTCAATACGCATTTATATTGCGTATGCTTACATCCTAATTCCGATTAACTTGAAATTTGGAACCTTACCATATTCAAACTCTACGAATCCAATAAAATTGGTTTCATCGGATTCTGAGATTGTCTCAAAAATGGTCTATTTTTAGGTCATCAAAATAATGTTAAATTGTCGATTTTCAATATTTCCCTTTAAATTTATTTTTAAATGTTTACTGACCTTGTTTTAATCCTAGTAAAATATAAAACCAAGTTTAGAATTTATTTTTTAATTATTCTCAAGTCCAGATTTAGTATTTCATGAAATTTGAAATTCAGTCAGACTTATCCTGTTAAAAATCCTTTTTAAATCTATTTAAGTTATATTTTAAATAGACTGAAAATTCGGGTCGTTACATTTACCCCCACTTAAAAGAATTTTATCCTCGAAATTTGAATGAAGCAAAGAAAAGAATATAGAAACAATACTAATATATCTAAAACAAAAGGTATCATATCATATCATATATAACAGCATGTTACAACAAAAATGTCAACTATAATCACAGACATAACCTATATCGCAGTGTAAAGTGCCACTTATGGTATAAGCTATGTATATGCACCTGACCATATCAATCTAAGTACAACTACGTACTTGAGGTGGTCTATACAAATTTCAAAATGGTATCGTGCCCCCAAAATATACAACAAGTGCCTAAACTGCACCAAAACGATATCCAACTATATACACAAAATACACACATACACACTAAGCAATAACCGACTCCCTAATACTTTCCTGAGTCATAGTCAGAAGGTCCAGAAAGAGATAGCTCCTCAGGCTCCTGGTCAACTCCAACCCCCTCCCAACCTACCTCATCGGGTGCCAGCTCCTCCTCTACCCAGAAGTCATCAGGCCCATCGTCATCACTCTCGTGATTAGACCAATACATTATCGTATCGTCAGGGTCTTCCTCCTTATCTACATCATAACCTGCCTCCTCAATCTATCGATCAATCTCTGGCTCTATCACCTCATCTATCTCCAGTGTAAGATCACATATTGGTGGATCCTCGGGTGCTATATGCTATGCTAAGTCCTCTATCACAACATCTATCTACTGCCCTAACCATTACTCGTCATATATGAGTCCATCCAACTCTGGTTGCTGCAGCGCTAGCAAGTCCAACTCAGGCTCATAATGCGCAACCTCGAGAATTGTCTCAGGAACATAGTCAAGAATGATCTCAATCATCGGGGGTGACTGAATATCTACCACTGGTGGTGCTACGGGAATTGGATCCCCCATCATAATGTGGCCATCGGCATCAAATTCAAATCACTCATCATCGGCTAACTTCCAATCATCATAAGCTCCTGAATGCTCAGGATGGTTTGAGTCTAACTCCATGGAAGCATCCTATGAATCTGAGTATGAATCTAAGACCACCATGGGTCTAAAAGCTAAAGTGGCATCAGACATACAACTATTTATGCTATCTCTGAGTAGCCAGGCTATCGAACTACTATCTGAGCTGTCAGATGAACTGCTGGATCCAAAGGCCCTCGAAACTATGCTTGGTACTGCCTAACCGTAAGCTACTTACCCCTCTATAATTCAAAATAAAGAGTTTATAATCAGTAAACAAGTTTAAACCAATCCTTTTAAACCTATATTTTCTTAAGACCCTTTTTAAGAAAAACGACAAATGGGTTTTCATGTGTATTTGCTATCCAAAACCGTGAATATAATTTCCTTTATAAATTTTAATCTAATATATGTCAGAATTTATCGATTGTCCATAACCGCCAAAAATTCCGTTTACTTATCCTAATCAAATATATTAAGTTCATAATCATCTCTTAAGTAGTTAAATTAGGTACCAAACATCACATCCAACAATCAATTAGTTGATTAACTTTTCAAACTTCTATGCTATCAAAACATATATCTTCTAAATTCTCAAAATATGTTTTCACAGTCAAAATTACATATATATAATGATCACAAATATGCCTCTCATATATAGTACTCTCAAACTCATTTAAGGGTATTACTAACCCATCTCAAACGAGTCACTCATTCTAGGATCCCATTGATCATATCTCTAATGAGTTTCCTTTTATAGTATGTTACTAATCCTACCTCTAATGAGTCTTTTTATATTGCTCTAATGCGTCATACGCCCAAATCTTTGTAAACCAAAGCTATGATAGCAACTATGATGACCCGAAAATTCCTGCCCTTAAATCAACCATAAGCCACATAAGTCCGATCAAAAAGGAAAAAATCATCGAACCATTATGGGATACAACACATCGGAACAAAAGAATATTCTCATTGTCATTGCAACAAATTTAAATCAGAGTACATCACAAAGATCAGATAATAATAAATTACAATACATGGTGGAAACATAAATACATTCAATGGAAGACTACGAAATAATCCAGAGTATAACTCCAGCCATAATCTATGATCCTGCTCTATAAAATATCTGCAAAACCAAAACTACTAGCTGCTCATGTGGAAAATTATGGACACCCAGACTTTACGGAAAAACAATAAAGTCCCGGTCAGTCATGGGACTGGTGTGAGACCAAAAAAGTTATTTACTTTATTTTAAAGTTAGGTTATTTTAAAGTTAGGTAAATCAGAGGACCAAGCCATATAATACAGAATGTGTTTTCCCCACATGAATGCCATTCATAAAAACTCACAATGCATTTTGAAAAATGAAGTAATTATAAGACTCAAGTCCCATCACACAATGCAATGCAAACCGGGGGATAGAGTTTTACCTCATAATACCCAAACATGCTTGATACACGAAATTTCTCTCTTATTATCATTAGTGCATAGCGTAGATTTTTTTTTTCATAAATAAATGAATGAATCTTAGACGACATAATGCCCTATCCTATTATGTCGCTATATGGGTTTACAACTGAAAACACAAAAACCATATTGGAAGTTGGATTGCATCAATGACCAAGGAAAAGAATCTTCCTTAACCATTTGGAACATCATAGCGAATGTTCTACGACTCACACGCATGTGATCCTTCAGATCGGTAGAGCTTGCTTGCACTAACGGGCTGATTGGAATATTTCCTGAACATAACGTTCCCTCGGTAGTATTTGACCATCGCCCGAGGTGCCTCAATCCATCATCCACATAAGTAAACCTTCCTGGGCTCCATACTATGACATCACTTTTCGGCTAGAGGGAAACATTAGTCCATATCTCTACTGTCCATCATCCTGTTTCTAGCCATTTATGGGTTGTGAGGCTTGTCAAGTCACGTTTCTATAGAAAGATACGAAATATATCAGTCATGCTTTGATCATCATCCACAAAGCTCTGTTTTCAAAAAAAAATTAATCGGCTTAGCACTTAGCATTCCACTTTGTCAATTCACAACATATAATCTATGTCTGTTAATATATAACCCTCTAAGTACATAAATCCCATAGGAACTCAGAGGAGGCTGTTAAGCTAAGAGAATAAATTCTCCTCCACCAACTGATATAACATCAATAGAAACCAATTAGTTATATTGTAAAATATAATGTTAGAGACACATCCATTTACAAGTCCATTCTGGGTCTAAATGAAACTGAAGGCGCCTTATTCCACCTCCAATAAAGGAGACGGGCCTTGCATATTGGAAATTTCTCCAAGTACGTTCAGATTACTGTCATAATATAACCCTATAGTTGGTGTATGGCCCGAGCCATCAACGAGTTGTCCTCTCGATGTGAAGATCTCCAGTCTTCAACCACCGTCCTTGATATCTTGCAAAAATCGTTGTACAGTTATTCAGAATGAGTTGAAATTCTGTCTTTACAAATAATTAGCGCATTTTATTTAAAATCCAGTGGTATATAAACATATCATGAGTCTCATTCCATTTTGGGATATTATTCTACTTAAATCATCTTTTACATTAGGATTTACTCCCTAAAATTTTATCAATGATTTACATCTTTTTGTCTCTTTTTTAAACATTTCCTTGGTAATCGTTTCCCATTCCCATCTTATTCATCCCATGTAGAAAAACTAGTGGAACTATAAATCTAAAACCCCTCGTCTTTTGGTGAGTTTACTTATCTTCTTTCATTTCAAATCTAATTAAAGATTCATTAAATATCTAGCTTAGTTTAGTTCGCCATTTCATTTATTCAAATCTTTATTGAAAGATTCATTAAAACTCTAACTTAATTTTGATCGCCATTTCATTCGTTCAATCTTTATTGAAAGATTCATTAAAACTCTAACTTAGTTTTAAACTTCCAAATCATTATTCAATGATTATTTAACTTTGCAAGTTTGTAACGACCCGGATTTTGAGCCATTTAATTCTGAATATTTAAATTGGTTTTAAATATTTTCTTTGAAATATAAAACGATTTTTATAAGGAATTTATTAAATTTAACAAAGTTTGAACATATAATTTATATTATAATTTAAAACGAGCTCATAAAGTCGTGGTAGTTCGTAATTTACGATTTAAACTTCAACCGAATATACAGGATTCAAAATAAGTCGTATTTCTTTGAAACAAAAAAACGTTCGGATCTATTTGATAATATTTTTCTAATGGAAGAGAAAAATCGAGTTTTCATATTGTAAATTTTGTTTTATGTCCAAATCAAATTTAGAAATAGTTGCTATGGAGTCGTGTATAAGCCATAATGGTTTATTTAATATAATTAAATATTAATTTCGATTTTGGACAAGCCCTTTGAGACGTAGATATAATTTAATTTTTAGATTTTTACTATAATTTTTAATTTGCTAAATACGCAACTTTTTATTTGGAGTATTTTGCACCCTATATCAATATTTTGGTGATTCATAGTATAAGTTAGACTACCGATGTTATTATATTTTCGGAATCGTGACACATCGCTCGACTCGACCATATTTTTATTTTTGTCCATGACAGCTCGTTCGGAAACGAAATTGTATGTAGTGGGGTAAGCATAAAAAAGAGAGAGAGCAATGTTCATTTTTAAGATACACACGTTATGTTATCCATGCACCCCTCACTTTATTTCATCTACCCCTTGTTTTTACCTTCTGGTCACGTTTCTAGCTTACACAACAAAATAACATAAGGCGTCCATGTTTTCAATATTAAAGACCAGGTACATGCAATCTATCATAGTACCACCCTATTCTTTTTCACATTGTACACATGCCAATCTGACTAAACATAATATCTAGAACGTGATATACATAAAAACAGAAGTTCTCGAAGACCAATTTCATACCCCTACTTGGTCCATTCAGTTATTTATTCAACTTAATGCTTCGTATAAAAATGATGTTGAACATGATGTTTACAGAAATATAGAAACTAAGATATATAATAAACATAAGCAACTTCAGCCCTGCTCTTTCACGCCTTGAAAGGTGGGAAGAGAAAAATAAAATAAGAAGGGAAATATTATCTTATGTTGTACACTCCATTAGCCTGCTCCCCACGTTTTCAATTCTGTGACCCCCAAACCAACCCTTGTCGTGTATGCCAAGCCATGGATACCGTGCTTCCTAAGCTGTTACACCCGTGCCACCCAAGTTGTTCTCTTTTAAATACCGGTACTCCGTCTCTTACTTCTCGCGCAAACTATGTAAACGAATGGAACTTCATAAATTCAGAAAAAATCAAATACTATACAAAAAAAATCTGCTCTTGAATTCAATATTATCATTACAACAAGGGCTTCAAGTGGGTATCACTGTTATATGGTGCGATCAGATATTTCTTGTATGAAATTTACGAACAGCGGCCTGAGTACTGGAGTTTTCCGATGTCAGCGTGCCTCGTCACTCGTCAGTGGATGGAGTCTGAAGGACGGAGGTCTGCGGGAAGGAGGCACGAATACTGGCACTGGCGCGGTGGTCGATAATGGCTCGACAACAGAGATCTTTAGCTGAAAAGGGTTTCGAGTCAACTTGATTTTCTGGCTTCATCGTTGATCATTGAGTGAAGTAATACGAACCAGAAATGAGGGGGAGGTGGAGGCTGATATGTCAGTGACAGTGGCGTGGAGCAGCGAAGGATATTGCATGTTCCGATCAGTGCCCAGTCCAATGGGCCTGAAAAGGTGAATTCGGTGATGGAAAAGGATTTCTGTTGTTGAAGGGTGGGAGTGTTCGAGTGCTATTGCTTATGTTCAGGAGGAGTGCCACTGGGTAAACTCGGTGATGGTTAAAGAAGCAGGAAAATTTTATATCAGTGAGAAGAGGAGTTACATGAGTATGGAACAGGGAAGTGGGGAGAATGGTGTGCGGCTAATCATGATTAATGAGGGGAATGGTGGGTGAAACCGAGAGTCAGCAAAAAGACGCGGGTGGAGTATTTTTGGGCACGGGAGCGTGGAGGAACTGAAGAGAAAGAGGATGGGGGTATTTGTTTATTGTATTATGAAGAGGGGAGAGAGTGGAAGAAGCAAGAGCAGATCAGCCATGGTGAAAGAAGGTAGCATGCGGTCTCACATTTGTTTAAACAATGGTAGAAACATTAAAAATTCCCAATCATGATTAGCTAAATAATGTGGGTGGCATGCTTGGTCATTATAAGTTCTGGTGAAGGAAGTTTGGAAAATGTATGGATGGTTACGCGGTACGCGTGGACGCTAATACAAAGAAGAAAATGAATCATAAACAATATCAACGTGTATAATTGGTAATTAATTTAGTTAATTTAAATATTTTTATTTTTTAATCAATGCTTAATATGGTAATCATTATAACTCGATTATTCATTATCAGAATTGGACGCGACCAGATTCGATGGATTCGTGATAACGAAATCTACCTTTGGAACCATTTCCATTGAGAGCTGAGTTGCAGGAATTTCGTAAGCTCGTTTGATCTTAGACAAAATAAAGGCAGAATCGCCAACTGCAAAATAAGGTGAGTAAACTCACTAACCCTGCTTCGTTTATATTTCTATATAAACGAGTTTTAAATATAGTAATTTTATGTTGTGTGATTGCTGATTGGATGAATGGTTGATAAAATTGATTGAAATGGTTGATATAGAAACCATTGATTGAATAATGATTCTAACATCATATTTAAATGTTATTGATGATATTTTTTGTTGATTAACATCTGTGGATGCAGGGAAATAGGTCGAAGGAATCTTCCTCAACATTTATATTACTATTTTTATTTGACTGTGATATATGATATGTTATATAATGCATGATTGGATATGTTGTGTTTGATGTACCCTGGCCCTATAAACCTGGTATTATAGATACCGTAAAATATTTTCCAATGTGAAGGGAAATTGGGATCTTAAATGGAATTTATTTTCAAAATAGAAATAAAATTTCAAATAGAGTAGAAAATTAGAAACTTGTTCAAGTAGATAAATCAAGGAGTTGTGTATAAATAAGAATATAAATTTAGTGAATCATTAATCATTGGGTAAATTGAAATATAAATTCAAATATGAATATATATGTGAAAGTGAAAATCAGTTTTGAGACCAATGTTTGAAAATAGATTCAAACTTAACAAATTATAAAGGAAATTTTAAACGAGATTTAAATATTAGAAATTAATAATGAGATTTTCTACAAACAATTGTAAATAGAAGTTATAATGGAATTTGGATTTGATAGGGTAAAATCAAATGGATTTGATTATGTAAAAATAAAAAATAAAAAAAATATTATTCACAATTAAAGTGAATGATTATTTAGAGCAGATATTTTGCAAACGAAATCATCGATAGAAGAAATCTGGGTCGGAAATATGAATCCAAATTGGAATTTGAATGAAAAGGGAAATGTGCAGTCGTTTTAAAAGAAAATGATGAGTTTTAGTTTAAAATTCGAAATATAAATAAGGTGTGATAATGTTTGTAGGCTGAAATGGCTATAAAGGAATTGAATAATGATTTGAAAAGGATAAATTCAAAAGTGAATTTTGATTTTTGAATTAAACCGGAATGGTAAATTAACTCCAAAGTTCGGAATATAAATCGAATATAGATTATTCGAGAGAAAGTTATTTATTGGAATTCAATTACATCGAATTTAGGGAAGTAGTTACTTTTACTTTCCGTTTGAATCAAATTTAATTATTTCTTTATTTATTTACTTATTAATTTATTTATTGAAATTAATAAGTACAAGTTATATTTTTATGAACCAAATACTTGGAAACAACGATTATAACGTTATCGTTATAATAGATGTTTTAAGCAGCAATTATACTGCTGTTGTTATAGTAAATGTTTTAAAATCCTAAACAGTGATTTTAATGCTACCGTTACAATAATTGTTTTGTAAGTATAAACAGCGATCTTAACGCTATTGTTATAATAAATGTTTTATAATTCCAGATAGCGACTGTAACGCTATTGTTAAAAGTAATGTTTTATAAATCAAATATTTGGAAACAACGATTATAACACTACCATTATAATCAATGTTTTTCCGTAAAAGAAGTGTGTTCTTAGATTGAATTCGAAAGTCGCGTAAGTGATGTTTTGTTTGAAGTTGTGAGCTTTGACTATTTCAAAGTTGAGAATGTTGTTCAGTTAAGGTCTGAGAGGTAACTATACCCCAACTTGATTGACTTCAAGGTTGATGGAGAAATGGTTAAGGTTCGATAGTGAAGATTGATTAGCAATATGGTTAGTAAATGAATGATTAATGGTTTGAGTTATAATAATGATGTTTTATAACATCGCGTTAATTTAAAGGATTTTGAAATGTTTTTCCCAAATAAAATGGGAGATATTTTCTAGTATAGAAAATGAATTGGTTAACGAGGAATGTAGAAATGGAAGATGGAAATATTTTCCAATATTAATAATGTAATAACCTAGAAATCCGAGCCAATTCAAAATTTTTATTTTTGCAATTTTAGCGAATTTTGAATATTTAAAATGAATTATTTTAAATAATAATGACGAAAAATTTATTTTGAATAGAATTCAAACGTATATATTTATATACGTCGTCGTTGGAATATAAATAATTATTTATAATTAAAAAAGGAATTGAAAATGGCGCGGTAGTTCGATAATTCGATTTCAAAATTCAAATGAATGTACCGGGTTCAAAATAAACCGGATTTTAGCGAAACCAAAAATAATAGAATCTAATTGAGAATATCTTTCCAACGAATCAGAAAAATTGAAATTTCATAGCGGGGGTAAAAAGTTATGTCCAGTTGAAATTTCAGAATAGTCGCTATGGAATTTCGGCCCTTAGAAAATGGAAATTTTGCAAACGACCTCGGCTTTCGACGAGACCACTTTTGTTGGATCCGTGATGTCAAGTTATTGCTAGGTTTCAAATTTCATAATTTTTTGAATCAATATGTGAGTGTGGCAAAGGAAAACGCGTTTGACCAGTTTTAATTGATTTTAATTGACTGGAAAATGGCCATTTTTCAAACGGTCTCAGAATTTGACGAAACTAGTCTTGTTAGGACCGTATCGTCAATACGAAGCTAGGAAATATTTTTCTGGAATTTTTCGAGTTAGTATGTGACCCCGGTAAATTGAAATGTGTGTTCAAATTCAATATATAGAGTTATATGTTGATTTTGACGAAAATCGATCGAAACGATCGAATCAGGCTACGATACATATCCTATTGTGTTCGGAATGGGGGTAATTAGCTATGAACGACAGGCGGTGGGTCTCGTTTCGAGTTCGAATGAAAAAGTTACTTTTTAAAATTAAATTAAATTAAAATAAAATATATATTATTATATATCCTTTTTCCCACCCACCCCCCCCCCCCGGTTAGTTCAGAAATCAAAAGAAAGAAAGAAAATCGAAACCGCCATCGCCGCACGAGGCGCGACACCGCACCGCGCCACCCACCTATCAACCGCCGCCCCCTCTCACCTCCGCACCCCTCTTGAAAGCGTCGTGACCCCATCTCCTCCTCTCACGAAGCCCTAGGTCGAGCACCCCAAAATCCAACGCCGTGGGGCCACCTCAGGTGAACCGCGCCCTTCCAGGCCATCCCCGACCCACCAACACCCCAGTGCCGCCTCAGACCCCTTCCAACTCCGACCACGGGCCCTCCTCCATATAAAAATCCATTCTTTATCGTCTCGGTGCATGCAGTTCTGTCCCCGACTGGTTGTAGCCCCTTTGCCGAGTCTCCTCCACCTCCGGCAGCCTCCACCGACCATCGAGCGCCGCCGGTCAGTTTTAATTTCAATTTTTATTCGTTCATGCAATTAAAAACAATATTTTTACACATGATTTTGAATTAAAAATGTGATTTTTAATTGTAAATAGCTTTAAAAAAAATGATTTTTGTATGGGTAAATGGCAAGAGAAAACTTCAGACTTTTATTAGAGAGGAGTTGAGATTTATTAAAGAAAGTTTGATTTTTATTTAAAGAAAGGATTTTTATAAATAAAAATATTATTTTTATTGTATGTAAAGAATAAAAATATGATTTTTATTATAAGGGTAGCTATATAAAAATAAGATTCTTAGTATGAAGTGGCGATAAAAAAAAAGATGTTTTGTCTAGGAGAGTTATAGAAATATAATCTTTTTATTTAAAATAGTAGTGTAAAAATATAATTTTTATATATTGAATAGCAAAGTAAAAATTCGATTTTTATAAATTGAATAGCAAAGTAAAAATTCGATTTTTATATATTGAATAGCAAAGTAAAAATTCGATTTTTATATATTGAATAGCAAAGTAAAAATTCGATTTTTATATATGTAGTGAATACGGATGACGAAAGTGACAAAAGGCGAGCACGGCGAGATGTTCTACATATGAAGAGTCATTGCGTTGGTTTAGCTTGTCGATGAGAACTTCTCACCTTTAATTTAATTTTCTAGTTGAAATATATATACTAGGATGCAGACGGTGTTTAGTAGCACCCGTCGTCCACAGACCATGAACGGCTTGTATGCTTGTTTGTTTGATTTTGATGTGTAGTTGATTGTGTAATGTGATGTGAAATGAAATAAAATAATTATATAGTTAAAAATATTTTATAGTTAAAAATAGAATTTTTAACATGTATATGAAATGAGATAAATATAAACAAATCAGACGATTTGTTTATATACGCACATTTGACTAATATTGATTGGGACGATAAATTTTACACATCGCCCAACTACACAAATAAAATCTGTGTTTGATTGTTTGAAAACCCCACAAAGGTGTAGGGATGATATATGACATACACTAGTCCCAATAATTAGCTGTATGTCGATCGATTGATGGACAGACTGTTATGAGCGTTAAATATTTATATTTGATGCTTATACAGTGTAGAATGCACTTTGAATGATGGTTGATTATTCATCGTTGTTATTGTATACATGTGTTGTAGAAAATCCATATAATTAACATTATATGGTAATTGATTGGGCCTCATTCCGGTTTTGAATAGAAATATTTGAATAGAAATATTTGAAATAGAAATATTTGAAATCGAATATTTGAAAATAGAAATATATGAAGCCGTGTTGATTAGATTTACGCCATTTTGACGTAAACGATATTTATATCGATTTTATTCATTTTATAATGAATATCGAAAGTGATTTCAAAATCTGATATTTTGAAAAGAATTAGAATTCGAATTGAAAGTGAATAGAAATGAATTCGAATTGAAAGTGAATAGAAATGAATTTGAATTGAAATTGAATAGAAGTGAATTCGAATTGAAATTGAATAGAAATGAATTCGAATTGAAATTGAATAGATGTGAATTCGAATTGAAATTGAATAGAAATGAATTCGGATTGAAATTGAATTAAAAATCGATTTGAATTAAAATCAAATTGAAATGAATTTAAAACCAATGTATAAGGAAATATTCAATTTTGATTTGAATTTGAAAAGACGTTGAAATCGTTTTGAAAACGAATTTAAAACGATTTATATAATACGTTTTAAAAGGAAATCGACGAAGTATATATTATATATATATATATATATATATATATATATATAATGGCCTGAATAGAACGCGCCGCGCTACGGCAGTTCGTGAATTTCGACCATTGACTTCGAATTGACGTTGCGGGAGATCCGACCGTCGGATTCTCCTAAAACCGGAACCGATGGGTTCGTATCGAAAAGAGCTTTGTAACGAATGTGAGAAATTTGAAATCTAATGGTTGGATTTGGAATTATGTACAAATCAAATTTGGAAAAGGTTGTTGTAAGTGCTGTTCGATGGCCGTTGATGGAAATCGACTGTACGGGCCTTGATAAAATTATTAACAATATCAATAATTTGTGTAAAATCATAAGAAATGATTTGTGAAGAATTGGGATGAAAAACTCCATATTTGAAAAGATAAAAATAGATTTTTATCGAAATGAACTAGTTTTGAACTAGAATTATAATTCTATTTATTTTTAAATAAATAAATTGGATTTGAAATAGTTTTGAAAATAACCAGAATTTCCAATAATTGAATTAGAATGGATTTGAATCGAAATTTTCTTTGGAATATTTCGATGTTGGATTTCGTGATGATACAGGTATTGTTATGGGAATTTGAAAGATATATTTATATCGTTATTTTCAATACGATATTTGTTGGTCGTAGAATTTGATATTGAATATAAGTCGATATATTTTCTATTCAGAGCCTAGTATTTAATATCAAATGTGATTTGGGTTTGTCATGAATGGTGTCTTTATTAACACTGTTCTTAAGCCCAGTTGAGAAAAAGATTAAATCTTTTTATTTAGATTGAATGAAGTGTACCAATTAAATAATATTTAATTGGAATTGAATTGGTATTGATTTTTGGGTTTATCGTGAACAGTGTTTTAAATAACACTTGTTCTTTAACCCGATAATTAATGGAATGTGATTTTGGGTTGATCGTGAACCGTGTTTTAAATGACACTGATTCTTTAACCCAGTTAAAGATTAAAAATAAGTGGAGTTTTAATGAATCTTTAATTAGATTGAAAAGATCGAGAATGGAGTATAACCAGTTTTACTCCAGGCGATAGTTAAATCTTTAATTAGATTTGAACGTGAAATGTAACTGAATTTACCAATAACACCGTGGTGCTAGATATGAAGTATGACCAGTTTTACTTCATGGGATGAATAGGTTGGGGTTGGGAAATAAAATAAATGATTACTTCAGTGTGGTTCGCTAATCCCGACTAGTTTGAATTGATATTCAATGAAGATTAAAGAATAAATTTAAAGAATTTATCTTTGATAAAATTAATGGGAACATTTCCCAAAGTATACGAATATTTGAATAAAAGAATATTCTGAATTGGAATGAGGCGTATGTTGTGTTTGTGAAACACTTGTTTATTATATACGCGAGTTATTCGGAAAGACCGGGTTTATCCCATTCTGAATAACTGATTCGACGTGATGTCGAAGATGAAGACGGTGGTTGAAGACCGGAGGTCTTTACGTCATTTGGGTGATTACTGATGATCTTGATTGGGTTGTACACCCAAGAGGAGAGAAACAGTTGGTGACCGTCCAGACGTACTTGGAGATCGATGGATATGCGGGGTACTAGGTGCCTCCGGTTTCGTTCAGACCCAGAACGAACTTGTAAATGGACTGTGTGTCTGACATTGGATTTTATTCTGTGTGGTTGATTTGTATTAAATATATATCTGTTTGGCGGCGGAGAATTTATTCTCTTGCTTAACGCCCTTCTCTGAGACGTACGAGCTCAGGGGTTATATATTGATGGATATCAAACACATGGAGTGAATTGCCTGTGTGGCATGTGTAAGTGGCAATATGATCAAAGCTTCTGTTGAAAAGAAAAGTCTTATGGTTGATGATCAAAGCACGGCCTGTGTGGCATAGCTTTGTGTAACGTGAATTCGAGAGCCTTACACCCCGGTTGTGAACCAAAAACGGGAGAGGACCTCAGGGAGGGCATGCGTTTCCTTCTAGTTAGAAGTGGCGTTAGTGGTTTCACACGCCCTGACGAGTTTGACTTATGTGTTTGTTGCTGATGCGAGGTGCCTCGGATATATCAGTGATTATGTGAAGCCGATGGAGTCATTCGTTGGCTCATTTACGCCCCAAAGGGTGGGGAAACGCAGTGTTCAGGAATTTTAATCCACATCGGTGGACCGGCCTTGTCGCTCCTAGGGTCACTCGAGCTCTAATCCTGAGGCTCGGGCTAGAGAGTCTCGAATCGGTGAGGACTATCTTTTGCCTCGGTTCACAGATGGAAATCCAACTTCCAATACATAACCTTGCGGTTTTATTTGTAGAGCCTAGTATGGCTACATATTGGGATGGGGCGCTTTACTCCGTCTATGATTGATACTTATGATTTGAAATTGTTTTGACACTATACACTTATAGTACTATCAAAATAATCTGTTTTAAACGTATCAAGCATTCTTTGGCTATTATAAGGTAAAATCCCTATCCTCCGGCTTGCGTTGCATTGTGTGATGGGACCTGGGTCTTATAATAGCTTCATTTGTCTTTATTTAGCATTGCGCTGTTTGTTTTATGCACTGGTATTCTTGGGAGGAAACCCGTTCCACGTTCGCGGCGTGGTCCCTTGATTTACCTAACTTTAAAATAAAGATTAATAACTATTTTAGTTCTCACACCAGTCCCAAGACTGAGCTGGAGTTTATTGTTTTATCCTAAACTTTGGGTTCCCTTATTTTGACACGGGCAGCTAGTAGTTTTGGTTTTGCAGATCTATATTCATAGGATCCTGATTTACAGCTGGAACGATACTCGGAAAGCTTTGTATCCGTGTATTACTTCTAGTTGTGCTTTGTATTGTTTTTCCGCTGCTATGTAATTTATTGTAGTCTCTAATATTTGTCAAATGTGTAATATTCATTTATACTCTATATATTCTTGTATTATGATGGAATTGTTGTAATAAACAATGGAATGTTCTTCCGTCTGCGTTCTTTTGTGTGTTGTTCTCGAACTATCCGCGCTTTCCTTACCGGGGAATTTACGGGTTTTTAAAGTGGTATCAGAGCTTTGGTTTACAAAGCTCAGAGAACAAGGCACCTTAGAACCATACGAAATAATTCATCAGATATTGGATTAGTAATACCCAATGGGAATGACTCGTTGGAGATGAGATCAGTAGTATCCTAGAACGAGTGAGAAGAGTATATTTTTGAAAGTGAAAACAAATTTTGTTTTGAATTTTAAAACAATTATTCATATTTGATTATTTATTTATATTGATTTGGGCAGTCCAGTATATAAAGATTTTGCGTATATGTCTGATCCTCGTGTATTTGAAATTTTAATATACTGGATAGATATAGAATTACACCCTAATCGCCCGGAGATGATTTTAATGATGGAGCTCCATCATTAGAATTTATGTTCGAGTGACGAAAGTGGGCTTTCTATATGTTTCCTATTGACTGGTGTGAGAACCAAAATTAGATAGGGCCTATTGTTGTGATTTGGCATCAAAAATGTGATTTTTGACTATATATCAAAGTTATGAATTTGAAACGTTAATCAACTAATTGATTGCTGATTGTGTTTTTTGATTACAGTTTGATTAATTTAATGTTGAGCCATTATATCAATTTGTATCAAATAGTGAATTGTATTGGAAATTAGTCGCATTTGCATGCATATACACGTGCTTACATTGAACAGGTCATTGCAAAGAGGCTAGAGCAGAAGAATAAAATTGTTTGCCCGACAAATAGGTACATGTTTACCAAAATTTTCTGTTTTGTTTGGGTGATGATGATTTTATGAGCCGATTGGCTAGCCACTTGGCTTTTTCTTTTTCTTTTGGATTGAAGAAGGCCATGGGAGGCTATATGAAATATCCCGAAGTCCCCGGTGCAGGGGAGGTTATGGCGAAATTTTTCGAAAATTTAGGGTGTTAGCCAAATTTTTGGAAAATTTGAAAGGTACTTAGAAACTGAAAAGTTGAAGAACTTAGGCCGTAGTGAAAATACTGGAAGTTGAGTTGATTTGTTAAACAACTTTCGGCTTCGTTCCTTTTCGAGGACGAAAAGTTTTAAGTGGGGGAGATTGTAATAACCCGGAAATCCGAGCCAATTTAAAATTTTTATTTTGGCAATTTTAGCGAATTTTGAATATTTAAAATGAATTATTTTAAATAATAACGACGAAAAATTCATTTTGAATAGAATTCGAACGTATATATTTATATACGTCGTCGTTGGAATATAAATAATTATTTATAATTAAAAAAGGAATTGAAAATGGCGTGGTAGTTCGATAATTCGATTTCAAAATTCAAATGAATGTACCGGGTTCAAAATAAACCGGATTTTAGCGAAACCAAAAATAATAGAATCTAACTGAGAATATCTTTCCACCGAATCAGAAAAATTAAAATTTCATAGCGGGGGTAAAAAGTTATGTCCTATTGAAATTTCAGAATAGTCGCTATGGAATTTCGGCCCTTAGAAAATGGAAATTTTGCAAACGACCTCGGATTTTGACGAGACCACTTTTGTTGGATCCGTGATGTCAAGTTATTGCTAGGTTTCAACTTTCATAATTTTTTGAATCAATATGTGAGCGTGGCAAAGGAAAACGCGTTTGACTAGTTTTAATTGATTTTGATCGACTAGAAAATGGCCATTTTTCAAACGGACTCAGAATTTGATGAAACTAGTCTTGTTAGGACCGTATCGTCAATACGAAGCTAGGAAATATTTTTCTAGAATTTTTCGAGTTAGTATGTGACCTCGGTAAATTGAAATGTGCGTTCAAATTCAATATATAGAGTTATATGTTGATTTTGACGAAAACTGATCGAAACGATCGAATCAGCCTACGATACATATCCTATTGTGTTCGGAATAGGGGTAATTAGCTATGAACGACAGGCGGTGGGTCTCATTTCGAGTTCGAATGAAAAAGTTACTTTTTAAAATTAAAATAAAATATATATTGTTATATATCCTTCTTCCCCCCCCACCCCCCGTTAGTTCAGAAATCAAAAGAAAGAAAAAAATCGAAACCGCCATCGCCGCACGAGGCGCGACACCTCCCCGCGCCACCCACCGATCAACCGCCGCCCCCTCTCACCTCCGCACCCCTCTTGAAAGCGCCGTGACCCCATCTCCTCCTCTCGCGAAGCCCTAGGTCGAGCACCCCAAAATCCAACGCCGTGGGGCCACCTCAGGTGAACCGCGCCCTTCTAGGCCATCCCCGACCCACCCACACCCCAGTGCCGCCTCGGACCCCTTCCAACTCCGACCACGGGCCCTCCTCCATATTAAAATCCAATCTTTATCGTCCCGGTGCATGCAGTTCAGTCCCCGACTGGATGTAGACCCTTTGCCGAGTCTCCTCTACCTCCGGCAGCCTCCACCGACCACCGAGCACCGCCGGTGAGTTTTAATTTCAACTTTTATTCGTTCATGCAATTAAAAACAATATTTTTACACATGATTTTGAATTAAAAATGTGATTTTTAATTGTAAATAGCTTTAAAAATATGATTTTTGTATGGGTAAATGGCGAGAGAAAAGTTCAGACTTTTATTAGAGAGGAGTTGAGATTTATTAAAGAAAGTTTGATTTTTATTTAAAGAAAGGATTTTTATAAATAAAAATATTATTTTTATTGTATGTAAAGAATAAAATATGATTTTTATTATAAGGGTAGCTATATAGAAATAAGATTCTTATGTATGAAGTGGCGATAAAAAAATAAGATGTTTTGTCTAGGAGAGTTATAGAAATATAATGTTTTCATTTAAAATAGTAGTGTAAAAATATAATTTTTGTATATTGAATAGCAAAGTAAAAATTCGATTTTTATAAATTGAATAGCAAAGTAAAATTTTGATTTTTATATATTGAATAGCAAAGTAAAATTTCGATTTTTATATATTGAATAGCAAAGTAAAAATTCGATTTTTATATATGTAGTGAATACGGACGACGAAAGGGACAAAAGGTGAGCACGACGAGATGTTCTACAAATGAAGAGTCGTGGCGTTGGTTTAGCTTTTCGGTGAGAACTTCTCACCTTTAATTTAATTTTCTGGTTGAAATATATATACTAGGAAGCAGACGGTGTTTAGTAGCACCCGACACCCGTCATCCATAGACCATGGACGGCTTGTATGCTTGTTTGTTTGATTTTGATGTGTAGTTGATTGTGTAATGTGATGTGAAATGATATAAAAATATTTTATAGTTAAAAATAGAATTTTTAACGTGTATATGAAATGAGATAAATATAAACAAATCAGATGATTTGTTTATATACGCACTTTTGACTGATATTGATTAGGACGATAAATTTTACACATCACCCAACTGCACAAATAAAATCTGTGTTTGATTGTTTGAAAACCCCACACGGGTATTGGGATGATATATGACATACACTAGTCCCAATAATTAGCTATATGTCGATCGATTGATGGACAGACTGTTATGAGCGTTAAATATTTATATTTGATGCTTATACAGTGTGGAATGCACTTTGGATAATGGTTGATTATTCATCGTTGTTATTGTATACATGTGTTGTAGAAAATCCTTATAATTAACATTATATGGTAATTGATTGGGCCTCATTCCAGTTTTGAATAGAAATATTTGAATAGAAATATTTGAAATAGAAATATTTGAAATCGAATATTTGAAAATAGAAATATATGAAGCAATGTTGATTAGATTTATGCCATTTTGACGTAAACGATATTTATATCGATTTTATTCATTTTATAATGAATATCGAAAGTGATTTCAAAATCTGATATTTTGAAAAGAATTAGAATTCGAATTGAAAGTGAATAGAAATGAATTCGAATTGAAAGTGAATAGAAATGAATTCGAATTGAAATTGAATAGAAGTGAATTCGAATTGAAATTGAATAGAAATGAATTCGAATTGAAATTGAATAGAAGTGAATTCGAATTGAAATTGAATAGAAATGAATTCAGATTGAAATTGAATTAAAAATCGATTTGAATTAAAATCAATTTGAAATGAGTTTAAAACGAATTTATAAGGAATTATTCAATTTTGATTTGAATTTGAAAAGAAGTTGAAATTGTTTCGAAAATGAATTTAAAACGATTTATATAATACGTTTTAAAAGGAAATCGACGAAGTATATATTATATATATAATATAATGGCCTGAATAGAACGCGCCGCGCTGCGGTAGTTCGTGAATTTCGACCATTGACTTCGAATTGACGTTGCGGGAGATCCGACCATCGGATTCTCCTAAAACTGGAACCGTTGGGTTTGTATCGAAAAGAGCTTTCTAACGAATGTGAGAAATTAGAAATGTAACGGTTGGATGTGACAACCTGGAATTTCGCTCGATCCGAATCAGTCGCTAAACCGACCCAGACCGTTCGAAACGCCTGATTGTTTTGAGAACACGACAAAATAGAACGCAGACGGGAAAACATTTCATTGTTTATTACAACAATGCATCAGATTACAAGAATATAAAGAGTATAAATGAATAAATATTACACAGAAATATCAGAGATTTAAATACATTACATAGAAGCGGAAAATAATACAATACACAACTAGAAATAATACGCAGATACAAAGCTTTCCAGTATCGTTCTAGCTGTAAACCAGGATCCTGCGAATATAAATCTGCAAAACAAAAACTACTAGCTGCCCGTGTCAAAATAAGGGCACCCAGAGTTTAGGTTAAAACAATAAACTCTAGATCAGTCATGTGACTGGTGTGAGAACTAAAACAATTATTAATCTTTATTTTAAAGTTAGGTAAATCTAGGGACCACGCCGTATAACACGGAACGGGTTTCCTCTCAAGAATACCAGTGCATAAAACAAACAGCGCAATGCTAAGTAAAGAAAAATGAAGCTATTATAAGACCCAGTTCCCATCACACAATGCAACGCAAGCCGGAGGATAGGGTTTTTACCTTATAATAGCCAAGAATGCTTGATACGTTTAAAACAAATCATTTGATACTATTATAAGTGCATAGTGTATAAAATAACTTCAAATCATAAGTATCAATCATAAACGGTATAAGCGCCCCATCCCACTATGTCACCATACTAGGCTCTACAAATAAAACCGCAAATGTTACGTATTTGGAAATTGGATTTTCGTTTGTGAACCGAGGCCAGGGATCGTCCCCACCGTCTTCGAGACAATCTAGCCCATGTCTCAGGGTCAGAGTGCATCGACCCTTGGATCGTCAGGGCCGGTCCACCGATGTGGATTAAAATGCCTGAAAAATACGTCTCTTCCCCCTATGGGACGTAAATGAGCCAACAAATGACTCCATCGGACCCGGATCGTCCGATCAAACCGAGGCGCCTCGCAACAGCAACAACCACATAAGTCAAACTCGTCAGGGCGTGTAAAACCACTGACGCCACTTCTAGCTAGAAAGAAACGCATGTCCTCCCTGAGGTTCTCTCCCGTTTTTGGTTCACTACCGGGTGGGAAACTCGCGAAGTAAAGGTTACACAAATCTACGCCACAAAGGCCGTGCTTCGATCATCCACCACAAGACTTTGCTTTTCAACAGAAGCCTTGATCATTTGCATCTTAGCATGCCACACAGGCAAACCACTCTATGCAACCGATATCAGTTACACAGAATGAAATCCGATGTCAGACACATAGTCCATTTACAAGTCCGTCCTGGGTCTGAACGAAACCGGAGGCACCTAGTACCCCAAATATCCATCGATCTCCAAGTACGTCTGGATGATCACCAACTGTTTCCATCTTCTTGGGTGTACGGCCCAATCAAGAACATCAGTAGTTATCCAAACGACGTGAAGACCTCCGGTCTTCAACCACCGTCTTCACCTTCGACTTATCGTCGTATCAGTTATTCAGAATGGGATAAACCAGGTCTTCCCGAATAACTCGCGTATATTATAAACAAGTGTTACACAAACACAACATACGCCTCATTACAATTCATCAGTCACTAACCGTAAATTAACAAGAGAATAATTCCCTAAATATTAACCCCGAAGGCCGAAACCAACATCAGATATATATTCCAGGAAACCATTCTGCTTAGCTAACCGACAGTTAGTTTCTAAATTTCACATTCATAGGGAAAGGTTCCCATTAATTTTATCAAAGATAAATCCTTTAAATTTATTCTTTAATCTTCCTTTGAATATCAATTCAAACTAGTCGGGATTAACGAACCTTACCGAAGTAATCATTTGTTTTAATTTCCCGACCCCAACCTATTCATCCCATGAAGTAAAACGGGTCTTACTTCATATCTAACACCACGGTGTTATCGGTAAATTTAATTACCATTTCACGTTTAAATTTAATTAAAGATTTAACTATCGCCTGGAGCAAAACTGGTGATACTCCATTCTCGATCATTTCAATCTAATTAAAGATTCATTAAAACTCCACTTAGTTTTAATCTGTGACTGGGTTAAAGAATCCGTGTCATTTAAAACACGGTTCACTATAAACCCAAAATCACAATCCATTAATTATCGGGTTAAAGAACAAGTGTTATTTAAAACACTGTTCACGATAAACCCCAAAATCAATACCAATCCAATTCCAATTAAATATTATTTAATTGGTACACTTCATTAAATCTAAATAAAAAGATTTAATCTTTTCTCAACTGGGTTCAAGAACAGTGTTAATGAAGACACCATTCACGACAAACCTAAATCACATTTGATATTAAATACAAGGCTCTGAATAGAAAATATATCGGCTTATATTTAATATCAAATTCTACGACCAACAAATATCGTATTGGAAATAAAGATATATATATATATATATCTTTCAAATTCCCATAACAATATCTGTATCGTCACTAAATCCAACATCGAAATATTCCGAAGACAATTTCGATTCAAATCTATTCCAATATAATTATTGGAAATTCTAGTTATTTTCAAAACCATTTCAAATCCAATTTATTTATTTAAAAATAAATATAATTATAATTCTAGTTCAAAACAAGTTCATTTCGATAAAAATCTATTTTTATCTTTTCAAATATGGAGTTTTTCATCCCAGTCCTTCCCAAATCATTTCTTATGATTTGACACAAATTATTACTATTTTTAATAATTTTATCAAGGCCCGTACAGTCGATTTCCATCAATGGCCATCGAACTGCACTTACAGCGACCTTTTCCAAATTTTATTTGGACATAATTCCAAATCCAACCGTTAGATTTCTAATTTCTAATATTCATTGGAAAGCTCTTTTCGATACAATCCCAACGGTACCGGTTTTAGGAGAATCTGACGGTCGGATCTCCCGTAATATCCGTTCGAAGTCAATGGTCGAAATTCGCGAACTGCCACGGCGCGACGCGTTCTATTCAGGCCATTATATTATATATATAATATACACTTCGTCGATTCCCTTTTAAAACGTATTTTATAAATCGTTTTAAATTCGTTTTCAAAACGTTTTCAACTTCTTTTTCAAATTCAAATCAAAATTGAATTTTCCCTTACAATTTCGTTTTAAATTCATTTCAAATTGATTTCAATTCAAATCGATTTTGAATTCAATTTCAGTTTGTTTTCAATTCAATTCAATTTCAATTCGGATTCAATTTCAATTCTATTCAATTTCAATTCTATTCAATTTCAATTCGAATTCATTTCTATTCAAAATATCAGATTTCGAAATCACTTTCGATGTTCATTATAAAATGAATAAAATCGATATAAATATCGTTCACGTCTAAATGGCGTAAATCTAACCAACACGGCTTCATATTTCTATTTTCAAATATTCTATTTCAAATATTTCTTTTTCAAATATTTCTTTTTCAAAACTGGAATGAGGCCCAATCAATTACCATATAATGTTAATTATATGGATTTTCTACATCACATGTATACAATAACAACAATGAATAATCAACCATCATCCAAAGTGCATTCTACACTGTATAAGCATCGAATATAAATATTTAATGCTTATAACAGTCTGTCAATCTATCGATCGACATACAACTAAACAATCGGGATTAGTGTACGTCAAAAATCATCCCAATACCCGTGTGGGGTTTCCAACAATCAAACACAGATTTTATTTGTGCAGTTGGGCGATGTGTAAAATTTATCGTCCCAATCAATATCAGTCAAATGTGTGTTTATAAACAAATCGTCCGATTTGTTTATTTTTATTTCATTTCATATACACGTTAAAAATTCTATTTTTAACTATAAAATATTATTAACTATATAAATATTTTACTTCATTTCACATCACATCACACAATTAACTACACATCAAAATCAAACAACCAAGCATACAAGCCGTCCATGGTCTGTGGACGACGGGTGTCGGTTGCTACTAAACACCGTTTGCATCCTAGTATATATTTTAACTAGAAATGAAATAAAATAAAGGTGAGGAGTTCTCACTGATAGCTATTCCAAACATCTCGACTCTTCAAATGTAGAAGTCTTTGTCGTTTCTTCTTTCGTCAATTTCGTCATCCGTATTCACTACATATATAAAAATAGAATTTTTACTTCGCTGTTCAATATATAAAAATCGAATTTTTACTTTGCTGTTCAATATATAAAAATCAAATTTTTACTTTGCTATTCAATATATAAAAATCGAATTTTTACTTTGCTATTCAATATATAAAAATCGAATTTTTATCTTGCTATTCAATATATAAAAATCGAATTTTTACTTTGCTGTTCAATATATAAAAATCGAATTTTTACTTTGCTATTCAATATATAAAAATCGAATTTTTATCTTGCTATTCAATATATAAAAATCGAATTTTTATCTTCACTTCGTTACAAATTATATTTTTATATTGCTCTTCTCGTAATAAAGATCATATTTTTATTACGCTACATGAATAAAAATCATATTTTTAATATGCTACTAGTATAAAAATTATATTTTTACCTTTCTATATCATAAAAATTATATATATATATATATATATATATATATATATATATATATATTTTTAACCTCATAAAAATCGTATATTTTTCAGTTTTAAAAATCATATATTTTCAATGCAAAGAAATCATACTTTTAAACAATGATATGATTTAAAAATCATATTTTTACTCACCTAAATAAATAAAACAATAAAATAAATAAATAGAAAGGCTCACCGGCGCGTCGGAGGCTGAAGGCGGAATGTCAGGGGGTGGTTGGTGGCTCACCAAGGTGCGGAGGGGTCCTTGGCTTCGGCGCGGCAGAGCAATGGGCCAGGGGGGTGCTGGGTTTTTTCGTGGTGCGCGTATCGAGGGGGGCGGTCGATTGAAGAAGGGGAGAAAGAAGGAGGGACTGCAGAGGAAGGGGGGGTCTAGTGGTCGTCGGCGCTTCTAGGGGGGCGTAATGTGGTGGTCGGGACCGCTAGTGGGCGACGTGGGCGGCGGCGCTGCTGCGATGGGGGGGGGGGCGATTCGATCGCGTGTTTGCCCCAATTTTTTTTTATCTGTTAGAAATGGGAATGAAAGGATAAGGGGAGGGAGGGGCTTAAATGAAATTATATATATTATTATTTAATTTATTTATTTTAATTCCATAAAGCAACTTTCTATTTTGAACTCGAAATCGAACCCACCGACTATCGTCCATAGCTAATTACCCCCATTTCGAACACAATGGGATATGTATCGTAGGCTGGTTCGATTGTTTCGATCAACTTTCGTCAAAATCAAAATATAACTCTATATATTAAATTTTGAACGTGCATTTCAATTTACCGGGGTCACATACTAACTCGAAAAATTCCCGAAAAATATTTTCTAACTTCGTATTGACGATACGGTCCTAACAAAACTAGTTTCGTCGAATTCTGAGACCGTTTGAAAAATGGCTATTTTCCAGTCGACTAAAATCAACTGAAACTGGTCAAACGCGATTTCCTTTGCCACGCTCACATATTGATTCGAAAAATTATGAAAATTGAAATCTAGCAATAACTTGACATCATGGATCCAACAAAGTGGTTTCTTCGAAATCCGAGGTCGTTTATAAATGGCTATTTTCAATGGTCAGAATTCCATAGCGACTATTCTGAAATTTCAACTGGACATATCTTTTGATCCCCGCTATGAAATTTCAATTTTTCGGATTCGTTGGAAAGATATTCTCAATTAGATTCAAATATTTTTGGTTTCACTAAAATCCGGTTTATTTTGCACCCGGTACATTCGTTTGAATTTTGAAATCGAATTATCGAACTACCGCGCCATTTTCAATTCCATTTATATTTATAATTAAATAATTATATTCTAACGACGATCTATATAAATATATCCGTTCGAATTCTACTCAAAATAAATTTCTCGTCGTTATTATTTAAAATAATTCATTTAAATAATCAAAATTCACTGAAATTGCCAAAATAGAAATTTTAAATTGGCCCTGATTTCCGGGTTATTACAATCTCCCCCACTTAGAACTTTTCGTCCTCGAAAAGGAACAAAGCCGAAAGTTGTTTAACAAATCAACTCAACTTCCATTATTTTTATTATGGCTTAAGTTCTTCAACTTTTCAGTTTCTAAGAACTTTTCAAAAATTTCAAAAATTTGGCTAACACCCTAAATTTTCTAAAAATTTCGCCATAACCTCCCCTGCACCGAGAAAATCCCGAAATTGCCATATAGGCCTTCTGATCTCAAAAAGAAAAAGAAAAGGCCAAGTGGCTAGCCAATCGGCTCATAAAATCATCATCACCCAAACAAAACAGTAAATTATGGTAAACATGTACCTATTTGTCGGGTAAACAAATTTTATTCTTCTGCTCTAGCCTCCTTGCTATGACATGTTCAATGTAAGTACATGTATATGCAAGCAAATGCGACCAAATTTCAATAAAATTCACTATTTGATTCTATTAGGCGTAATGGTTCAAAATTTCAAACAAATGACCAAACAACACAAACATCAATCAATTAGTTGATTAGCTTTTCAAATTCATAACTTTGATACATAGTCAAAAAATCAGATTTGTGATGCCAAATCACATCAATAAGCCCTATCTAGTTTCGGTTCTCACACCAGTCAATTGGAAATATATAGAAATCTCACTTTCGAAACTCGAAAATAAATACTGGTGATGGTGCCCCGTCACCAGAGTTATCCCCGGGCACTAGAGGGATTCTATATCTATCCAATACATTAAAACTTCGAATACACGTTTGCAAGACATATATGCAAAATCTCTATATATTGGATTGTCCAAATTCATATAATAAATGACCAAATACGAATAAGTGATTTAAATTTCAAAACAAACTTGTTTTCAACTTTAAAAATATACTCTTCAAACTCGTTCTAGGATACTACTAATCCTATCTCTAACGAGTCACTCTTATTGGATATTACTAATCCAATATCTGATGAATTCTTTCATATGGTTCTAAGGTGTCCTGTTCTCTGAGCTTTGTAAACCAAAGCTCTGATACCAACTGTAAAGATACCGCGAAATCCGGTAGGCTTTGCAACCATCCCTTCATCCTCCAGTACAGCAAGTAAAACCTACCACGGCTCAAAGTGGTGCCCCAGTCCCTTGTTTAACGGCGACCTTCTCGAGTCTCCCGGCCACTACCTAACCAACACTCAATAGGGACATGTAGGGATAAGAGTCTCCCGTTCGCCACCAAACCGCGAAGCGAGAACCCCCTATCATGCTTACCCAGCCCACACAGGACCAGCAACAAGAACTGGTGATACTCTATTCTCGATCATTTCAATCCAATTAAAGATTCATTAAAACTCCACTTAGTTTTAATCTGTGACTGGGTTAAAGAATCCGTGTCATTTAAAACACGGTTCACTATAAACCCAAAATCACAATCCATTAATTATCGGGTTAAAGAACAAGTGTTATTTAAAACACTGTTCACGATAAACCCAAAAATCAATACCAATTCAATTCCAATTAAATATTATTTAATTGGTACACTTCATTAAATCTAAATAAAAAGATTTAATCTTTTCTCAACTGGGTTCAAGAACAGTGTTAATAAAGACACCATTCACGACAAACCCAAATCACATTTGATATTAAATACAAGGCTCTGAATAGAAAATATATCGGCTTATATTCAATATCAAATTCTACGACCAACAAATATCGTATTGGAAATAACGATATATATATATATATATATATATTTCAAATTCCCATAACAATATTTGTATTGTCACTACATCCAACATCAAAATATTCCGAAGACAATTTCGATTCAAATCCATTCCAATATAATTATTGGAAATTCTGGTTATTTTCAAAACCATTTCAAATCCAATTTATTTATTTAAAAATAAATAGAATTATAATTCTAGTTCAAAACTAATTCATTTCGATAAAAATCTATTTTTATCTTTTCAAATATGGAGTTTTTCATCCAAATCCTTCCAAAATCATTTCTTTTGATTTTACACAAATTATTACTATTTTTAATAATTTTATCAAGGCCCGTACAGTCGATTTCCATCAATGGCCATCAAACTACACTTACAGCGACCTTTTCCAAATTTGATTTGGACATAATTCCAAATACAACCGTTAGATTTCTAATTTCTAATATTCATTGGAAAGCTCTTTTCGATACGAACCCAACAGTTCCGGTTTCAGGAGAATCCGACGGTCGGATTTCCCGTAATATTCGTTCGAACTCAATGGTCGAAATTCGCGAACTGCCGCGGCGCGGCGCGTTCTATTCAGGCCATTATATTATATACATAATATATATAATATATACCTCGTCGATTCCCTTTTAAAACGTATTTTATAAATCGTTTTAAATTCGTTTTCAAAACGATTTCAACTTCTTTTTCAAATTCAAATCAAAATTGAATTTTCCCTTACAAATTCATTTTAAATTCATTTCAACCTGATTTCAATTCAAATCGATTTTGAATTCAATTTCAGTTTGTTTTCAATTCAATTCAATTTCAATTCGAATTCAATTTCAATTCTATTCAATTTCAATTCGAATTCACTTCTATTCAAAATATCAGATTTTGAAATCACTTTCGATGTTCATTATAAAATGAATAAAATCGATATAAATATCTTTTACGTCTAAATGGCGTAAATCTAATCAACACGGCTTCATATTTCTATTTTCAAATATTCTATTTCAAATATATCTTTTTCAAGTATTTCTTTTTCAAAACTGGAATGAGGCCCAATCAATTACCATATAATGTTAATTATATTGATTTTCTACAACACATGTATACAATAACAACGATGAATAATCAACCATCATCCAAAGTGCATTCTACACTGTATAAGCATCGAATATAAATATTTAACGCTTATAACAGTCTGTCAGTCAATCGATCGACATACAACTAAACAATCGGGATTAGTGTACGTCAAAAATCATCCCAATAACCGTGTGGGGTTTCAAACAATCAAACACAGATTTTATTTGTGCAGTTGGGCGATGTGTAAAATTTATCGTCCCAATCAATATCAGTCAAATGTGTGTTTATAAACAAATCGTCCGATTTGTTTATTTTTATTTCATTTCATATACACGTTAAAAATTCTATTTTTAACTATAAAATATTTTTAACTATAAATATTTTATTTCATTTCACATCACATCACACAATTAACTACACATCAAAATCAAACAACCAAGCATACAAGCCGTCCATGGTCTGTGGACGACGGGTGTCGGGTGCTACTAAACACAGTCTGCATCCTAGTATATATTTTAACTAGAAATGAAATACAATAAAGGTGAGGAGTTCTCACTGATAGCTAATCCAAACATCTCGACCCTTCAAATGTAGAAGTCCTCGCCGTTTCTTCTTTCGTCACTTTCGTCATCCGTATTCATTACATATATAAAAATAGAATTTTTACTTCGCTGTTCAATATATAAAAATCGAATTTTTACTTTTCTATTCAATATATAAAAATCGAAATTTTACTTTGCTATTCAATATATAAAAATCGAATTTTTACTTTGCTATTCAATATATAAAAATCGAATTTTTATCTTGCTATTCAATATATAAAAATCGAATTTTTACTTTGTTATTCAATATATAAAAATCGAATTTTTACTTTGTTATTCAATATATAAAAATTGAATTTTTACTTTGCTATTCAATATATAAAAATCGAATTTTTATCCTGCTATTCAATATATAAAAATCGAATTTTTATCTTCACTTCGTTATAAAAATTATATTTTTATATTGCTCTTCTCCTAATAAAGATCATATTTTTATTACGCTACATGAATAAAAATCATATTTTTAGTATGCCACTAGTATAAAAATTATTTTTTAACCTTTCTATATCATAAAAATTATATTTTTTTTAACCTCATAAAAATCGTATATTTTTCAGTTTTAAAAATCATATATTTTCAATGCAAAGAAATCATACTTTTAAACAATGATATGATTTAAAAATCATATTTTTACTCACCTAAATAAATAAAACAATAAAATAAACAAATAGAAAGGCTCACCGGCGCGTCGGAGGCTGAAGGCGGAATGTCAGGGGGTGGTTGGTGGCTCAGCAAGGTCAGGAGGGGTCCTTGGCTTCGGCGCAGCAAAGCAGTGGGCCAGGGGGTGCTGGGTTTTTTCGTGGTGCGCGTGTCGAGGGGGGCGGTCGATTGGAGAAGGGGAGGAAGAAGGAGGGACTGCGGAGGAAGGGGGGTCTCGTGGTGGTCGGCGCTGCTGGGGGGGGGGGGAGGGGGGGCGTCTCGTGGTGGTCGGCGCAGCTAGGGGGCGACGTGGGCGACGACGCTGCTACGGTGGGGGGGGGGGCGATTCGATCGCGTGTTTGCCCCAATTTTTTTTATCTGTTAGAAACGGGAATGAAAGGATAAGGGGAGGGAGGGGCTTAAATGAAATTATATATATTATAATTTAATTTATTTATTTTAATTCCATAAAGCAACTTTCTATTTCGAACTCGAAATCGAACCCACCGACTGTCGTCCATAGCTAATTACCCCCATTCCGAACACAATGGGATACGTATCGTAGGCTGGTTCGATCGTTTCGATCAGCTTTCGTCAAAATCAAAATATAACTCTATATATTGAATTTTGAACGCGCATTTCAATTTACCGGGGTCACATACTAACTCGAAAATTTCCCGAAAAATATTTTCTAACTTCGTATTGACGATACGGTCATAACAATACTAGTTTCGTCGAATTCTGAGACCGTTTGAAAAATGGCTATTTTCCAGTCGATTAAAATAAACTGAAACTGGTCAAACGCGTTTTCCTTTGCCATGCTCACATATTTATTCGAAAAATTATGAAAATTGGAATCTAGAAATAACTTGACATCATTGACCCAACAAAAGTGGTTTCGTCAAAATCCGAGGTCGTTTGCAAAATGGCTATTTTCAATGGCCAGAATTCCATAGCGACTATTCTGAAATTTCAACTGGACATATCTTTTGATCCCCACTATGAAATTTCAATTTTTCGGATTCGTTGGAAAGATATTCTCAATTAGATTCAAATATTTTTGGTTTCACTAAAATCCGGATTATTTTGCACCCGGTACATTCATTTGAATTTTGAAATCGAATTATCGAACTACCGCGCCTTTTTCAATTCCTTTTATAATTATAATTAAATAATTATATTCTAACGACGATCTATATAAATATATACGTTCGAATTCTATTCAAAATAAATTTCTCGTCGTTATTATTTAAAATAATTCATTTTATATAATCAAAATTCACTAAAATTGCCAAAATAAAATTTTTAAATTGGCCCTGATTTCCGGGTTATTACATTGGATTTGGAATTATGTCCAAATCAAATTTGGAAAAGGTCTCTGTAAGTGTAGTTCGACGGCCATTAATGGAAATCGACTGTACGGGCCTTGATAAAATTATTAAAAATATCAATAATTTGTGAAAATCATAAGAAATGATTTGTGAAGAATTGGGATGAAAAACTCCATATTTGAAAAGATAAAAATAGATTTTTATCGAAATGAACTAGTTTTGAACAAGAACTATAAATCTATTTATTTTTAAATAAATAAATTGGATTTGAAATGGTTTTGAAAATAACCAGAATTTCCAATAATTGAATTGGAATGGATTTGAATCGAAATTGTCTTTGGAATATTTCGATGTTGGATTTCGTGACGACACAGGTATTGTTATCGGAATTTGAAAGATATATTTATATCGTTATTTCCAATACGATATTTGTTGATCGTAGAATTAGATATTGAATATAAGCCGATATATTTTCTATTCAGAGCCTTGTATTTAATATTAAATGTGATTTGGGTTTGTCGTGAATGGTGTCTTCATTAACACTGTTCTTAAGCCCAGTTGAGAAAAAGATTAAATCTTTTTATTTAGATTTAATGAAGTGTACCAATTAAATAATATTTAATTGGAATTGAATTGGTATTGATTTTTGGGTTTATCGTTAACAGTTTTTTAAATAACACTTGTTCTTTAACCCAATAATTAATGGAATGTGATTTTGGGTTGATTGTGAACCGTGTTTTAAATGACACTGATTCTTTAACCCCGTTAAAGATTAAAACTAAGTGGAGTTTTAATGAATCTTTAATTAGATTGAAAAGATCGAGAATGGAGTATCACCAGTTTTACTCCAGGCGATAGTTAAATCTTTAATTAGATTTGAACGTGAAATGGTAATTGAATTTACCGATAACACAGTGGTGTTAGATATGAAGTATGACCAGTTTTACTTCGTGGGATGAATAAGTTGGGATTGGGAAATAAAATAAATGATTACTTCGGTGTGGTTCGCTAATCCTGACTAGTTTGAATTGTTATTCAATGAAGATTAAAGAATAAATTTAAAGAATTTATCTTTGATAAAATTAATGGGAACCTTTCCCAAAGTATACGAATATTTGAATAAAAGAATATTCTGAATTGGAATGAGGCGTATGTTGTGTTTGTGTAACACTTGTTTATTATATACGCGAGTTATTTAGAAAGACCGGGTTTATCCCATTCTGAATAACTGATTCGACGTGATGTCGAAGATGAAGACGGTGGTTGAAGACCGGAGGTCTTCACGTCATTTGGCTGATTACTGATGATCTTGATTGGGCTGTACACCCAAGAGGAGAGAAACAGTTGGTGATCGTCCAGACGTACTTGGAGATCGATGGATATGCGGGGTACTAGGTGTCTCCAGTTTCGTTCAGACCCAGAACGAACTTGTAAATGGACTATGTGTCTGACATTGGATTTTATTCTGTGTGGTTGATTTGTATTAAATATATATCTGTTTGGCGGCGGAGAATTTATTCTCTTGCTTAACGCCCTTCTCTGAGACATACGACCTCAGAGGTTATATATTGATGGATATCAAACGCATGGAGTGAATTGCTTGTGTGGCATGCCTAAGTGGCAATATGATCAAGGCTTCTGTTGAAAAGCAAAGTCTTGTGGTTGATGATCATAGCACGACCTGTGTGGCATAGCTTTGTGTAACGTGAATTCGAGAGCCTCACACCCTAGTTGTGAACCAAAAACGGGAGTGGACCTCTGGGAGGGCATGCGTTTCCTTCTAGTTAGAAGTGGCGTCGGTGGTTTTACACGCCCTGACGAGTTTGACTTATGTGGTTGTTGTTGTTGCAAGGCGCCTCGGATATATCAGTGACTATGTGAAGCCGATGGAGTCATTCATTGGCTCATTTACGTCCCAAAGGGTGGGGAAACGCAGTGTTCAGGAATTTTAATCCACATCGGTGGACCGGCCCTGTCGCTTCTAGGGTCACTCGAGCTCTGATCCTGAGGCTTGGGCTAGGGAGTCTCGAATCGGTGAGGATTATCTTTTGCCTCGATTCGCAGATGGAAATCCAACATCCAATACGTGACCTTGCGGTTTTATTTGTAGAGCCTAGTATGGCGACATAGTGGGATGGGGCGCTTATGCTGTCTATGATTGATACTTATGATTTGAAATTGTTTTGACACTATACACTTATAGTACTATCAAAATAATCTGTTTTAAACGTATCAAGCATTCTTTGGCTATTATAAGGTAAAAACCCTATCCTCCGGCTTGCATTGCATTGTGTGATGGGACCTGGGTCTTATAATAGCTTCATTTTTCTTTATTTAGCATTGCGCTATTTGTTTTATGCACTGGTATTCTTGGGAGGAAACTCGTTCTGCGTTAGCGGCGTGGTCCCTTGATTTACCTAACTTTAAAATAAAGATTAATAACTATTTTAGTTCTCACACCAGTCCCATGACTGACCTGGAGTTTATTGTTTTAACCTAAACTCTGGGTGCCCTTATTTTGACATGGGCAGCTAGTAGTTTTGGTTATGCAGATTTATATTCACAGGATCCTGATTTACAGCTGGAACGATACTCGGAAAGCTTTGTATCCGCGTATTACTTCTAGTTGTGTTTTGTATTGTTTTTCCGCTGCTATGTAATTTATTGTAATCTCTTATATTTGTCAAATGTGTAATATTCATTTATACTCTGTATATTCTTGTATTCTGATGGAATTGTTGTAATAAACAATGAAATGTTCTTCCGTCTGCGTTCTTTTGTGTGTTGTTCTCGAACTATCCGCGCTTTCCTTACCGGGGAAGTTACGGGTTTTTACAAATAAGGTATATTTTCTAAATATAAAATATAAGGATTCGTGAATATTTAGAATTGTTTTTAACTGGAATAAGAGATAACTTCTCAAATAAAGAAATGATGACGTTGGAAATGTCTTACAAGAATCGAGATTGAGATTTGAAAGGATATGGAAGATTGAAAAATGGATTTTAGAATCAATAATATAATAAGGAATTAATATAAAAAGGGGCCAATGTTGTTGATGATTGATCGGTAGGATTTCCAATTGGAAGTAGGACCGTTGATTGTTTGGATGTTTCTATGATAGTTAAATCACCGACTTTCAAAATTTTGATTTATTTTATACCTCCGTTGTCAATACGGAGAGACCAGGATCAGATGTAATATCTGAAAACCACTCCATATTGGCATAAGCGTTACGAATCAACTTACGTTGAAGAGATTATGAAGACGGAGTAAAGGGCAAGGGCTGTTCTGTTAATCCTAGGTAGAAATTGCCTAAGATGGATTAATAGAATGGTGCCTTCGGTTTGTCCAAACCCAGGACAACTTGTAAGGACGAGTGTCTGACAGAGTATTTCCAAAGGGATTACATACGTTGATTCCTTCAAACGTACGAAGTTGGTGGCAAAGAAGGGAAACTTATTTAGCCTAAAAATCTGAGTATTTTTGTGGGAATCAATTACTGATTTCCGATGGATCTGACGATGTTTCATTCAAAGTGAATGGTGGCCAGATGTTCTGGAAGATAATTCAAACCTCAAGTCTCACAATCGGGAATTGACAAAAATCGGGCAGGTAGCATGGCTATGTGGGTCGCTCCCATTAGGATGTATAATCACCAATCTAGAGAAATTCCAATTGCTCCTTTAATCTATCGATGTCGTCCCTTTCGGGAAACGGTTGCTGATCCCAACCGTTGGTGATATACATTCGATACACTCAAGCGAATTGAGTGGTCGGTCGTGTGTGGGCCGGGTTGCAAGACGTTCTTGTTGAACCCAGTTTATTCCCCTCTAGAGATACACTATCGGAAGGTGGTCCCATACCTTGTCATGTTGGAAATCTAATCTCCAATAAGCGCCCTGCGGTTTCTGATTTTATATTATATATGGAGCGTGAGATGCAAGCATTCCGCTAGATTTCTATTTATTTGATGTAGATATTATTATAATATCATCGGATTTGATATCAAAAATATTTTTGGTTATCGTAATGTAAAAACCATCCGTGTTTATGTGTGGATCGATCTTACGATTATCATTTCTGTCGAAAGGATTTTTGAAAGTTAAATAAAATGGTTGGAGTTTACTCACACCAGTATCATGACTGACCCAGAGTTTATTTTGTTTGTTTTCCCTAAACTCTTGGGTGCCCAAATTTGTACGAGCAGTCAAGTAGTCAGGATTTTTCAGATTCACTTGGAAAAGCTGGAAGCAGGAGGCTCCACCATTTAGTTATAGACTATCATATTTCCGCTGTGTACTATGTTGTATCTGAAACAGGTGTTTATAACTATTTCAGGAACAACTGTTGTGCACTGATGATGGTATGTAGATACAGTTATTGATTTGTATGTTTTATTCGTTCTGCTGTGAGTTTGTAATCTTCGTTTTCTTTTATTCTAATATTTCTTTCTTTCTACTTCTCATCCTCTAACTTCTTTTTAGTAATGATTCATATTTCTGTGCAATTTGGGTTGGATGTGTGGTGTTATTAGTCGACTCAAAGGGTACGGAAATTCGGGCCATTACGTTTGGTATCGGAGCTGAAGGTTAAGTAGTTACCTTGGCTCGGTGGCGTAACTCAATAGAGATGGGGTTAGCAATACCCTAAGTTGAGTTTGAGTGTATTCGTATGAGCGCGTGTTTGTAGATTTGATATAAAATTGTTTTATATTGTGTTGACTAGTTTGTTGAGCAGTTTTGTAACAATCCGGAATTTGAGGCCAATTTAAAATTTTCATTTTAGAGATTTTAAAGGTATTTAAATAGTTGAAATGAATTATTTTAAAAAAAATGGCTAGAAATTTATTTTGATTGGATTTAATACAAATATATTTAATTTAATTATAAAAGGAATTAGAAAAAGGATGGTAGTTTGAAAAGTCAAAAATGAACTTTGACTAACTACACAGAATGCAGAATAAACAGGATTTTAGTGAAACGAAAAGTGTTTAAATCTGTTAATGAATATCATTGTAACAAATCTGAAAAATCGAAGTTTCATAGTGGAAATCAAAAGTTATGGCCAAATGAATTTTCAAAAAGGTCGTTATAGAGAATATATCGCCCTTGAAAATAGACATTTTGCATACGATCTCGGAATTCGACGAAACCACTTTTTTTGGATCTGGGAAGTAAAATTATTGCTAGGTTTCAAATTTCATGATTTTTGAAGTTAATATGTGAGAGTGGCAAAGGAAAATTTGTTTTGGTCAATTTCAGTTAAATTGGATCGACCAGAAAATAGCTATTTTACAAACAATCTCTGAATTCGACGAAATAAATTTTGTTAGGACCGTATCGTCATAAGAAAGCCAAAAATAACTTTTTTGGATTTTTTTGAGTTAGTATGTAGCCCCAGTAGATTTATTTGTACGGTAGAAGTAAAAATAAAGGACTTAAATTTTAAAATTGAGAAACGGGGCCAAGACGACCAATTGGGCCTACGGGACATATTCAGATGAGTCCGGAATAGGGGTAAATAGGTAGGATAGATAGTCGTTGGGTTAAAAAAGAAGGAGTTTGCCAAACGGACTTAAATTGGGCTAATTAAAAATTTAATAATTAAATAAACCCTAAATACCCCATTATAAAAATAAGTGTACAGTACATCGTCTTCCCCAAGTCGTTGGCCGCCTCCACCTTCAATTATTCATCCACAAAATTCTCCCTACTGTCTAGGAATTAGAACACAAACTTTACATCAAATTAAAGCTCTTCTTCTTCTCTCCATTCTCAGACCCGAATCCACCTCTCTCGTGGCCCGAAGCTCGAGAGCCGTGCCCCGAAAGGCTTGGCCTTTCAGCCGCCGCCGGCCCCACCAGGTGCAGCCGCACCCCCCACGACGCCCGGCGCACGTGCCCCTCTCCAAGGCCGACCACCTCCAACCAACGACACTTCAATCCATTCACCCAATCTCCTGAAAACCGAATTCAAATATTTGAACATTTCTGAATACTCATGGCCAAACTATCTGAAGGTGGAAGAAAGGTTATTTCCCTAATGGATTAATTAATTAATTAATTTAAATTGTTTTGTAACTTGATTTAACCATAACTCATTCGTTTGGACTCAAAATAACGTGATTTCAGAAGCATTGCAATCGTATTGACAAGATCTACGACTCTAGACTGAAACGAGACGATTCTGGACTGTTGAAATTTTGGCCTAATCGCGAACGACGGTGAGAATTTATTTTTAATTAAATTTAATTAATTTAATTATTATTCTTGCGTTATGTGAAGTTGAAAGTCAAATATAAATGGATCTGCGATGGATGTTATTATAAGTTATGGATATGAATTATTTGTGATGTTATGATTTTAGATCCGTTATTTTAAATCATAGATCTGTCAATTAAAGTTATAGATCTGTTATTTTAAATCGTAGATCTGTTAGTTAGATTATAAATCTGTAGCTAAAATTTCAGATCTGTTAATTAAAATTATAGATCTGTAGGAGGGGAAAAAAATTAGATTTTTACCTTGTTTAAATTTGTTGAAGTATGCCTTGTAGATATGAATCATGTATAAAAATATATCATCTTGTGCTTGTTATGGAATACATTACCTCGTATAATGACTTGTGTAAATAGAATAACCATTTGTGTTAATCAAAGACATGAGTTGAAATTGACATTTTATATGTAATTTGAAATGACAATTTACATCGTATGAAATTTACATTATTTTTAATGTGAATAAAAGTAGAAATTTACATCGTTTGAAATTTACATTATTTTTAATGTGAATAAAAGTAGAAATTTACATCGTATGAAATTCACATTATTTTTAATGTGAATAAAAGTAGAAATTTACATCGTATGAAATTCACATTATTTTTAATGTGAATAAAAGTAGAAATTTACATCGTATGAAATTTACATTATTTTTAATGTGAATAAAAGTAGAAATTTACATCTTATGAAATTCACATTATTTTTAATGTGAATAAAAGTAGAAATTTACATCGTATGAAATTCACATTATTTTTAATGTGAATAAAAGTAGAAATTTACATCGTATGAAATTCAAATTATTTTTAATGTGAATAAAAGTAGAAATATACATCGTATGAAATTTACATTATTTTAAATGTGAATAAAAGTAGAAATTTACATCGTATGAAATTTACATTATTTTTAATGTGAATAACAGTAGAAACTTACATCGTATGAAATTTACATTATTTTTAATGTGAATAAAAGTAGAAATTTACATCGTATGAAATTCACATTATTTTTAATGTGTATAAAAGTAGAAATTTACATCGTATGAAATTCACATTATTTTTATTGTGAATAAAAGTAGAAATTTACATTGTATGAAATTTACATTATTTTTAATGTGAATAAAAGTAGAAATTTACATCGTATGAAATTTACATTATTTTTAATGTGAATAAAAGTAGAAACTTACATCGTATGAAATTTACATTTTTTTTATGCGAATTAAAGTAGGAATGTTCACCGCATGAAAAATTACATTTTTCTTATGTAATTTATATAAGAATTTACACCGTCTGATAAAAAATACATTTTTCTATGTAATTAAAATATGAATTTACATCGTATGATAACAGTTACATTTTTATATGTAACGTCGGATGAGATTTAAAATGTAAATTAAAAGTTACATTTTTTGTAATGAAATATAAGTTGGGAATTTGCGATGAATTAAAGTTTACATTTTTATATGTAAATATAAGATGGGAATTTGCGATGAAATAAAGGTTACATTTTTATCTGTAAGTATAAGATAGGAATTTGCGATGAAATAAAGTTTACATTTTTATATGTAAATATAAGATTGGAATTTGCGATGAAATAAAGTTTACATTTTTATTTGTAAGTATAAGATAGGAATTTGCGATGAAATAAAGTTTACATTTTTATATGTATATTAAAAATAGACATTTGACATGTAAATTAAAGAAACGGATGGAATTTACATTTCTAATGTAAATAAAGAATGAATTTAGGATGCTGTAATATTATCGTCATTTTCAAATGAATTAAGAATAATATTAATGAATAAGGATGATTTTCTATAAGTATGTATATACGAGGATTATTTGGAAAGTCCGAGTTACTCTCATTCCAAATAATCAAACGACGTTAAGAATCGAAGTTACGAAGAAGACGTCTGAAGACCGTAAATCTTCCCTCGAATGGATAACGATCAAGGTCCTGAATTGATTTGCTCCCAATTCAAGGGTCGGGGTAATTGCCTAGACGTACGTGTTGATTTCACGGATTTGACTTTCGCTCAGACCCAGAGCATAAGTTTAAATGGATGGTGTGTCTGACATCGTACCCCGTTAAATATCATGTTGTTGATTTTATGTTAATATATAAATGATTGGTGGTGGGGAATTTATTCTTTGCTTAACACCCGTTAATATATTAGTGGATGATCATTAGTGTGGTATGGAGTGACAGTGTGGCATACTAAGATGCAATGATCAAGGTTTCTTGTTGAAAAGCAGAACATTGTGGTGACGATCAAAGCACAGCTTGAATAAGCATAGCTTTGTGTATTACGTAGCTTCACGAGCCTCACAACCCGATGGAGTCTAAAACGGGAGAAGGGAACACAGGGAGAACAACACGTTTCTTTCTAGCTAGAAGTAGTGTCGGTGCTTAAAACTAGCTGATATTTACTTATATGGATGATGGAATGAGGCGCCTCGGATGATAGGTCCTATAGGACCGAGAAACGTGTTTTCAGGAATTGCCAATCCACGAAGCTGTATGTATGGACCGGCCCTGCAACTATCCAAGGGTTCACTGCGGGGGATCCTGAGGCATTAGCTAGAGTGTCTCGAATCGGTAAGGAGCTCCTCCCTAGCCTTGACTCAAGATGGAAACCAAAATCCAAATACGACCCAACGAATTTGATTGTATTACTAGTATGGAGGCATAGTAGTATGGTATCTATGCTTCTTAGGATTTATACATTTATTTTGAAATGTTTTCTTATACACTAATAACAATATTAGATTCGTATTTACCGTATTTAGCATGTTTAATCACCATAAGGTAAAACTCTATCCTCTGGTGTGCGTTGCATTGTGTGATGGGACTTGAGTATTATGGTGATTTCATTTTTCCAAAAGCATTGCGTTGTTTTACGTTTTACTTATTATTTGCTCTATCACTTGAAATTATGCACGGCAATCCATTGGAATAAACCCGTTCCGCGTTAGCGGCGTGGTCTTTGGATTTGCCTTATTACTAGTAGTTAAATTAGTTAAGAATTATCACACCAGTCCCATGACTGACTCGAAGTTTGTTTCACCTTTTTGCAAACTCGGGTGCCCTCCTTTCTACACGGGTAGCCAAGTAAACAGGTCCATTCTTTGCTTGGAGTCTTTTCTTTGGAGCTGCTTATTGTCTTTCTTGGATTTGCTTTCGTGGAGAGGTGATGACTGGGAGCTTGAAGATATCTATCATTTGCTACTATAGCATTTTTCTCTCTTTAATTTCATACATCAAACTTGTTTCATTTCACGTTGTTTATGTTGGAGTTGGAACTTATTTCATTTTCTGCAAACTTGATGTAATAATTTGGAATTCTGTGACTGTTGATTTTCTGGGGTTGATGACATTATATTTCCGCTGCTATGATGTTGTTACTCTATGAATTTCCTATGCTATGTTGTATCTATGATCTGTATTATTGTATTTATGTTGTATTCCAAATGATTATTCCTTACTTTCACTCCGTGGAAGTGTGGGGTCATCACAGTTGGTATCAGAGCTTTGGTTAAACTTAGCTTTGGAATATAACATATTTATGATAATTCGTTTACGTAGAATCACAATATTCTATGGCGAACATTTCATGTGAATACATAATAGTCAGTTATTCTATCATCATCTTTTCATCCGTCCTTTTATCTTTATCATTTCTTCAAATCACCATTATAGTTGTTCTGACTCTTTCCTTGATCATACAGAACTAACTTGACATGAGTACCGCCGCTGCTAGAGCTACTAGAGTTAGAAGAAGGCAAAATAATACCGAAACCGAGGAGCCCACTGTCCAACTAGCACCACCACCCCAGCCCTTTGATTTGGATAAAGTGGCGAAGAAGTTCAAAAAACTAGGAGGAATGCCATTCAAGGGCACTGAAACTGTGACACAAGCTCAAACTTGGCTAAGGAAATGCGAAAAGATTTTTGGAGGATTGGAGCTGGAGGATCAGAGGAAAAGATTAGTGGCTTCATGGCTGACACAGGAGGAAGCTCAAAACTGGTGGGACATAGTCACGGTTGGAGGGATTGCAGATAATATGACTTGGACAAGGTTTAAGGAGCTTTTCAATGACAAATACATTCCAAGACAGGAGGTAGAAAGACTGCATGACGAGTTCGCCAATCTGAAGTAAGGCAACAAGACCATCTCAGAATATGTACGAAGATTTGAAGACCTCTCCTGCTATGCCCCTGAATTGATTCAGGATGACTTTCAGAAGAACAAGAGGTACATAAATGGGCTTGCAAGAAAATATATTGATAGGGTCACTGCCCACATCGACCTTTCTTTCAATAGGTTGGTGGAGTTTGCTTGTCGATATGAGGAGAATGATAAGAATAATTCCCAATAAATAGAGAAAGGAGCTTGTCCAATAATAAAAGGAAATAATCCGAGAAGAAGACTGAAGGAAGCAGTTCTGGAGCTGCTAAAACCCATGATAAGTCAAAGGTGCAATGCTACAACTGCCAGAAGTTTGGACATTACAACAAGGACCGCAGAAATCCGAAGAAGGCCAGAAGTGACGACACTAAGGAATGCTATAACTGCCACAAGAAGGGCCATATCAAGCCTAATTATCCGTTGTAGAAAGGAGCGCAGATTGCACATGTGTATGAGGGGGCAAGTGCACCATCTTCTTCCGCCCCTACTTCTTCCGAAGGAGCAGGTAAGCCTGATGTTTTAGATGGTATCATTTCTGTTAAAAACATTCCTGTCACTGCTTTGTTTGATACGGGTGCATCAAGAAGTTTTATCTCGAGCAACACAGTTAAGAAATTGAAATTAAAACAAAGAAGTCTTAAAGAGCCAATTGATGTTCATAATCCTGTAGGAGGTTCTATCGCTCTTGATTTGTACTGTTGGGTGTCTATTTCCTACTCTTACTTTCAGTTTCCTTTTGACTTGACCATTATGAATTTTTCCGAGTTTGATATCATCCTCGGCCTTGATTGGCTAACCAAATATGACGCCGAAGTTCTATGTTCAGAAAGAGTGGTGAAGGTGAAAACAAGATTCGGAAATACTGTTACTATACCTTGCCATGGTCCAAAATCTGATAGGAAGGCATTTTGGTCTTCGCTCGAGATCACTCCTGTTTCTTTAGAGAATATTCCCGTGGTCAAAAATTACGTGGATGTATTTGAAGAAGTAGACAGCTTACCGCCACGAAGGGAAATCGATTTCAAAATTGATCTTGTTCCAAATGCAAGGCCTGTAGTCCATGCTGTTCGAAGGATGACCCCTAAATAAAAAGAGGAGTTGCAAACCCAAACTAAGCAGCTCTTATGGAAGGGACTAATCCAGCCTAGTTTTTCCAAATGGGGTGCATCTGTTGTGTTTGTCCCCAAATCCGATGGTACTCTAAGACTCTGTGTTGATTACCGCGATCTTAACAAACAAACATTGAGGAACAAATACCCCTTGCCTCGCATAGATGATTTAATGGACCAATTGAATGGAGCTAAGGTGTTTTCGAAGATGAACCTAGCAACAGGTTTCCATCAACTCAGCATAGCCGAAGAATGCATACCTTTGACCGCCTTCAGAGGTCCTGACATATTCTACGAATGGTTAGTGATGTCGTTCGGCCTATGCAATGCTCCAGCTTACTTTGTTGACTTGATGAATAGGGTCTTCCGTGAAGTCCTAAATAAATTCGTCCTAGTCTTCATTAATGATATTCTAATTTATTCTAAAACTAAGGAGGAGCATGAAGGGCATTTAAGGGAAGTTTTGGAAATCCTGCAAAGAAATGTTTTAAAAGCAAAGTTTTCCAAATGCACATTTTGGCAAGAGGAAGTAAAATTCTTGGGCCATGTTGTGTCAAAAGAAGGAATTGCTGTTGACCCAAGTAAAATTGCCGCCATTCGAGATTGGAAGCAGCCCAGTACACCCACTGAAGTAAGAAGCTTCCTAGGATTGGCCGGATATTACAGGAAATTTGTCAAAGATTTCGCCAAGCTGTCTAGCCCATTAACAAAGCTCACCAAGAAGCATACCAAGTTCAATTGGACATCGGATTGTGAGGAGGCATTCCAAAGGCTAAAAGTGAGTTTGACCACTACACCCGTACTAACCATCATCAATGGCAACCAAGACTTAAAAGTTTATACGAATGCTTCTCAAAGTGGGGGTCTTGGTGCGGTACTAATGCAAAGAGGCAAAGATGTCGCATATGCAAGTCGTCAATTAAAGCCGCATGAGAAAAATTATCGTGTCCATGACTTAGAGTTGTTAGCCGTAGTATTTGCTTTAAAATTTTGGAGACATTATCTTTTAGGTGAAAAAATTGAATTGTTCACAGACCATCAATCTTTGAAATATCTCTTCGACCAAAAAGATTTGAATTTAAGGCAACAACGGTGGCTAGAATTTCTTGCGGCATATGTTCTCGACATCTTATATACGCCGGGGAAAGCCAATGTTGTGTCAAATGCTCTCAGTAGAAAGGATGCCATTTTCGCAAGCCTCATCATTACTCCTTCTTTGATTGATAAAATTTCTGCTCTTCAAAAGGAGGATAAGTTTATTCGAAGAATGATTAAGAGTATTCAAGAAGGTGAAAGCACGAGCTTCCAAATGGATCGAAAGGGAGTCCTTAGATTGCAAGGGCGGATCAATGTTCCACGTATCCCAGAGTTCATAAGGGAAGTTTTAGATGAAGGGCACACATCAAAGCTTTGCATCCACCCAGGCGTGAGCAAGATGTATCAAGATCTAAAACGCACGTTTTGGTGGAGAAATATGAAGAGGGATATATCCATTTATGTGAGTAGATGTCCTACATGCCAGCAAGTAAAGAGTGATCAACAAAAGCTTGCCGGATTGTTGCAACCATTGGAGGTTCCAGATTGGAAGTGGGACCAAATCTCCATGGATTTTATAGATGGTCTGCCTTGTACTAGGAAAGGAAATGACAACATATGGATGATTGTGGATCGCTTCACAAAATCCGCTCATTTCATACCTGCCAAGTCCACTAGAACGACTCAAAGTCTGGCGCAAGTTTATTGCAAAGAAATAGTCAGGCTATATTGGTAATAAAACTAAATATTTCCTTTTCATCATTATCTGAATGAAAATTTTCATTTTCTAATTAAATAATAGTCTTTTGTTTTAAACAGAGTTCCTAGTAGCATTGTGAGTGACAGTGATCCTATCTTTGCTAGCAAATTTTAGGAAAGATTCCAAAATGGTTTGGGAACGAAGTTAAATCTCAGTACCGCATATCACCCTCAGACTGATGGCCAAACTGAGCGGGTGAATCGCATTCTTGAGGATCTATTGCGAGCATGCATACTCGATTTTGGAGGTTCTTGGGAGGATCACTTGCATTTGGTTGAATTCTCTTATAACAATAGTTATCAAGCAAGTTTGAAAATGTCCCCATTTGAGGCCTTATATGGTAGACCATGTAGGTCACCAGCATGTTGGGTTGAAAAAGGAAATCGTCTAGTATTGGGTCCAGACATGATCCGAGAAGCTTCAGACAAAGTTGATTTTATAAAGAAGCGACTATTGGCTGCCCAAAGTAGACAAAAGAGCTATGCAGATGTAAGAAGGAGAGAGTTGGCTTTTTAAGTGGGTGACTATGTCTATTTGAAAATTGCTCCAATCCGAGGTGTAATCCGTTTTGGAAAGACAGGGAAATTAGCACCTAAATTCATCGGCCCCTTCCCTATTCTTGAAAAGATTGGCACCCTAGCCTACAGAATTCAGATGCCCGACTGGATGCCTAGAGTGCACGATGTATTCTATTTATCTCAACTTCGAAGGCATGTCCATGATCCAGATCTGATTATGGAAGAAGCAGCACAACAGGATTTGGAGATTACCCCAAGCCTTGCAGTGAGAAGGGAACCACTGAAAATTGTTGGCAAGGAGACTAGGAAGCTGAGAAATAAAAGTATCAAACTAGTCAAGGTGCAATGGAGCGGCGATCCTAGAGACTGCACATGGAAAACTGAAGAGAAGATCAAACAAGCCTATCCCAAATGCAGAGTGGAGATCTCCGATTAGCTTTTATTTTGAGGTACGCTTATAAATATTTCACATTCTCTGAGTTGGTTCCTACCCTTCTATTCTTTTTCCTTTTCGAGGACGAAAAGTTCTTAAGCGGGGGAGATTGTAACAACCCGGAATTTGGGGCCAATTTAAAATTTTCATTTTAGAGATTTTAAAGGTATTTAAATAGTTGAAATGAATTATTTTAAATAAAAATGTCTAGAAATTTATTTTGATTAGATTTAATACAAATATATTAACTTTAATTATAAAAGGAATTAGAAAAAGGACGGTAGTTTTAAAAGTCAAACTTGAACTTTGACTGACAACACAGAATGTAGAATAAACAGGATTTTAATGAAACAAAAAGTATTTAAATCTGTTAATAAATATCATTCTAACGAATCTGAAAAATTGAAGTTTTATAGCGGAAATCAAAAGTTATGGCCAAATGAATTTTCAGAAAGGTCGCTATAGAGAATATATCGCCCTTGAAAATAGATATTTTGCATACGACCTCGGAAATCGACGAAACCACTTTTGTTGGATCCGGGATGTAAAATTATTGCGAGGTTTCAAATTTCATGATTTTTGAAGTTAATATGTGAGCGTGGCAAAGGAAAATGTGTTTTAGTCAATTTCAGTTAAATTGGATCGACCGGAAAATAGCCATTTTTCAAACAGTCTCGGAATTCGATTAAATAAATTTTGTTAGGACCGTATCGTCATAAGAAAGCCAAAAATAATTTTTCTGGACTTTTCTGAGTTAGTATGTAGCCCCGGTAGATTTATTTGTACGGTAGAATTAAAAATAAAGGACTTAAATTTTAAAATTGAGAAACGGGGGACAAGACGACCAATTGGGCCTGCAAGACATATTCAGATGAGTCCGGAATAAGGGTAAATAGGTAGGATAGACAGTCGTTGGGCTGAAAAAGAAGGAGTTTGCCAAACGGACTTAAATTGGGCTAATTAAAAATTTAATAATTAAATAAACCCTAAATACCCCATTATAAAAATACGTGTACAGTACATTGTCTTCCCTAAATCGTTGGCCGCCTCCACCTTCAAGTATTCCTCCACAAAATTCTCCCTCCTCTCTATGAATTAGAACACAAAGTTTACATCAAATTAAAGCTCTTCTTCTCCTCTCCATTCTCATACCCGAATCCACCTCTCTCGTGGCCCGAAGCTTGAGAACCGTGCCCCGAAAGGCTCGACCTTTCAGCCGCCGCCGGCCCCACCAGGTGCAGCTGCACCCCCCACGATGCCCGGCGCACATGCCCCTCTCCAAGGCCGACCACCTCCAACCAACGACACCTCAATTCATTCACCCAATCTCCTGAAAACCGAATTCAAATATTTGAACATTTCTGAATACTCACGGCCGAACTATCTGAAGGTGGAAGAAAGGTTATTTCCCTAATGGATTAATTAATTAATTAATTAATTTAAATTGTTTTGTAACTTGATTTAACCATAACTCATTCGTTCGGACTCAGAATGATGTGATTTCAGAAGCATTGCAATCGTATTGACAAGATCTACGACTCTAGACTGAAACGAGACGATTCTGGACTTTTGAAATTTTGGCCTAATCGTGAACGACGGTGAGAATTTATTTTTAATTAAATTTAATTAATTTAATTATTATTCTTGCGTTATGTGAAGTTGAAAGTCAAATATAAATGGATCTGCGATGGATGTTATTATAAGTTATAGATCTGAATTGTTTGTGATGTTATGATTTTAGATCCGTTATTTTAAATCATAGATCTGTCAATTAAAGTTATAGATCTGTTATTTTAAATTGTAGATTTGTTAGTTAGATTATAAATCTGTAGCTAAAATTTCAGATCTGTTAATTAAAATTATAGATCTGTAGAAGGGGAAAAAATTAGATTTTTACCTTGTTTAAATTTGTCGAAGTATGCCTTGTGGATATGAGTCATGTATAAAAATATATCATCTTGTGCTTGTTATGGAATATATTACCTCGTATAATGACTTGTGTAAATAGAATAACCATTCGTGTTAATCAAAGACATGAGTTGAAATTGACATTTTATATGTAATTTGAAATGACAATTTACATCGTATGAAATTTACATTATTTTTAATGTGAATAAAAGAAGAAATTTACATCGTATGAAATTTACGTTATTTATGTGAATAAAAGTAGAAATTTACATCGTATGAAATTCACATTATTTTTAATGTTAATAAAAGTAGAAATTTACATCGTATGAAATTCACATTATTTTTAATGTGAATAAAAGTAGAAATTTACATCGTATGAAATTGACATAATTTTAATGTGAATAAATGTAGAAATTTACATCGTATGAAATTCACATTATTTTTAATGTGAAGAAAAGTAGAAATTTACATCGTATGAAATTTACATTATTTTTAATGTGAATAAAAGTAGAAATTTACATCGTATGAAATTTACAATATTTTTAATGTGAATAAAAGTAGAAATTTACATCGTAATAAATTTACATTATTTTTAATGTGAATAAAAGTAGAAACTTACAACGTATGAAATTTACATAATTTTTAATGTGAATAAAAGTAGAAATTTACAACGTATGAAATTCACATAATTTTTAATGTGAATAAAAGCAGAAATTTACATCGTATGAAATTCACATTATTTTTAATGTGAATAAAAGCAAAAATTCACATCGTATGAAATTCACATTATTTTTAATGTGAATAAAAGTAGAAATTTACATCTATGAAATTTACATTATTTTTAATGTGAATAAAAGTAGAAATTTACATCGTATGAAATTTACACTATTTTTAATGTGAATAAAAGTAGAAATTTACATCGTATGAAATTTACATTATTTTTAATGTGAATAAAAGTAGAAACTTACATTGTATGAAATTTACATTATTTTTAATGTGAATAAAAGTAGAAATTTACATCGTATGAAATTTACATTTTTTTATGTGAATTGAATTAGGAATTTTCAGCGCACGAAAAATTACATTTTTCTTATGTAATTTATATAAGAATTTACACCTTATGATAAAAATTACATTTTTCTATGTAATTAAAATATGAATTAACATCGTATGATAAAAGTTACATTTTTATATGTAACGTAGGATGAGATTTACAATGTAAATTAAATGTTACATTTTTTGTAATGAAATATAAGATGGGAATTTGCGATGAAATAAAGTTTACATTTTTATATGTAAATATAAGATGGGAATTTGCGAAGAAATAAAGTTTACATTTTTATATGTATATTAAAAATAGACATTTGACATGTAAATTAAAGAAAAGGATGGAATTTACATTTCTAATGTAAATAAAGAATGAATTTAGGATGCTGTAATATTATCGTCATTTTCAAATGAATTAAGAATAATATTAATGAATAAGGATGATTTTCTATAAGTATGTATATATGAGGATTATTTGGAAAGTCCGAGTTACTCTCATTCCAAATAATCAAACGACGTTAAGAATCGAAGTACGAAGAAGACGTATAAAGACCGTAAATCTTCCCTCAAATGGATAACGATCAAGGTCCTGAATTGATTTGCTCCCAATTCAAGGGTCGGGGTAATTGCCCAGACGTACGTGTTGATTTCACGGATTTGACTTTCGCTCAGACCCAGAGCATAAGTTTAAATGGATGGTGTGTCTGACATCGTACCCCGTTAAATATCATGTTGTTGTATTTCTGTTAATATATAAATGATTGGTGGTGGAGAATTTGTTCTTAGCTTAACACCTGTTTATATATTAATGGATGATCAATGGTACGGTATGGAGTGAAAGTGTGACGAAAAGGAATTTCGCTCGGTCCGAACCAGTCGCTAAACCGACCTAGACCGCTCGAAACGCCCGATTGTTTTGAGAACAGGACAAAATAGAACGCAGACGGAAGAACATTTCATTGTATCTTACAACAATGCATCAGAATACAAGAATATACAGAGTATAAATGAATATTACACAGAAATATCAGAGATTTAAATTACATTTAAATACATCGCAGCGGAAAATAATACAATACACAACTAGAAGAGATATACGGATACAAAGCTTTCTGGATATCGTTCCAGCTGTAAACCAGGATGCTGTGAATATAAATCTGCAAAACCAAAACTACTAGCTGCCCATGTCAAAATAAGGGCACCCAGAGTTTAGGTTAAAACAATAAACTCCAGGTCAGTCATGGGACTGGTGTGAGAACTAAAACAGTTATAAATCTTTATTTTAAAGTTAGGTAAATCAAGGGACCACGCCGTATAACATGGAACGGGTTTCCTCCCAAGAATACCAGTGCATAAAACAAATAGCGCAATGCTAAATAAAGAAAAATGAAGCTGTTATAAGACCCAGGTCCTATCACACAATGCAATGCAAGCCGGGGGATAGGGTTTTCCCTTATAACAGCCAAAGAATGCTTGATACGTTTAAAACAAATCATTTGGTACTATTATAAGTGCCTAGTGTATAAAACAACTTCAAATCATAAGTATCAATCATAGGCGGCATGGGTACCATATATCATGTCGCCATACGAGGTTCTACAATTAAACCGCAAATGTCATGTATTTGGAAATTGGATTTCCAACTATGAACCGAGGCCAGGGATCGTCCTCTACCGATTCGAGACTGTCTAGCCCGAGCCTCAGGCAAGTACTCTGTCAAGCCTTTGGATCGTCAGGGCCGGTCCACCGATATGGATTAAACTTAAACCCTGAACATATTGCCCCGCCCTATAGGGCGTAAATGAGCCAACGAATGACTCCATCGGACCCGGATCGTCCGATCAAACCGAGGCGCCTCGCAACAGCAACAACCACATAAATCAAACTCGTCAGGGCGTGTAAAACCTCTGACGCCACTTCTAACTAGAAAGAAACGCATGCCCTCCCTGAGGTCCGTCTCCCGTTTTTGGTTCATACCGGGTGTGAAACTCGCGAAGTGAACGTTACACAAAACTACGCCACAAAGGCCGTGCTTCGATCATCAACCACAAGACTTTGCTTTTCAACAGAAGCCTTGATCATTCGCCACTTAGGCATGCCACACCGGCAGTTCACTCTATGCGTTTGATATCCATCAGTATATAACCTCTGAGCTCGTGCATCTCAGAGAAGGGCGTTAAGCAAGAGAATAAATTCTCCGCCGCCAAACAGATATAAATTTAATAGAAATCAATCACATAGACTAAAATCCAATGTCAGACACACAGTCCATTTACAAGTCCGTTCTGGGTCTGAACGAAACCGGAGGCACCTAGTACCCCGCATATCCATCGATCTGCAAATACGTCTGGACGATCACCAACTGTTTCCATCTTCTTGGGTGTAAGCCCAATCAAGATCATCAGTAATCACCCAAACGATGCGAAGACTTCCGGTCTTCAAGCGCCGTCTTCATCTTCGACTTATCGTCGTATCAGTTACTCAGAATGGGATAAACCCGGTCTTTCCGAATAACTCGCGTATATTTTAAATAAGTGTTACACAAACACAACATACGCCTCATTCCAATTCATCAGTCACTAACCGTAAATTAATCAAGAGAATAATTTCCCAAATATTAACCCCGAAGGCCGAAACCAACATCAGATCAATATCCAGAAAACCATTCTGCTTGGCTAACCGACAGTTAGTTTCTAAATTTCACATTCATAGGGAAAGGTTCCCATTAATTTTATCCAAGATAAATTCCTTGAATTTATTCTTTAATCTACCTTTGAATATCAATTCAAACTAGTCGGGATTAGCGAGCATTACCGAAGTGATCATTGGTTCTAATTTCCCAATCCCAACCTATTCATCCCATGAAGTAAAACGGGTCTTACTTCATATCTAACACCACGGTGTTATCGGTAAATTTAATTACCATTTCACGTTTAAATCTAATTAAAGATTTAGCTATCGCCTGGAGCAAAACTGGTGATACTCCATTCTCGATCATTTCAATCTAATTAAAGATTCGTTAAAACTCCACTAAGTTTTAATCGCTAACTGGGTTAAAGAATCAGTGTCATTTAAAACACAGTTCACGATAAACCCAAAATCACATCACATTAATTATCGGGTTAAAGAATAAGTGTTATTTAAAACACTGTCCACGATAAACCCAAAAATCAATATCAATTCAATTCCAGTTAAATATTATTTAATTGGCATACTTCATTAAATCTAAATAAAAAGATTTAATCTTTTCTTAGCTGGGTTCAAGAACAGTGTTAGTGAAGACACCATTCACGACAAACCCAAATCACATTTGATATTCAATACAAGGCTCTGAATAGAAAATATATCGGCTTATATTCAATATCGAATTCTATGATTAACAAATGTCGTATTGGAAATAACGATATAAATGTATATATCTTTCAAATTTCCATAACAACATCTGTATAATCCTGAATTCCAACATCGAAATATTCCGAAAACAATTTCGATTCAAATCCACTCCAATGCAATCATTGGAAATTTTGGTTATTTTTAAAACCCTTTCAAATTCAATTTATTTATTTAAAAATAAATAAATTACTATTCTACTTCAAAACTAGTTCATTTCGATAAAAAATCTATTTTTATCTTTTCAAATATGGAGTTTTTCATCCCAATCCTTTCTAAATCATTTCTTATGATTTTATACAAATTATTAATATTTTTAATAATTTTATCAAGGCCCGTACAGTCGATTTCCATCAATGGCCATCGAACTGCACTTACAGCGACCTTTTTCAAATTTGATTTGGACATAATTCCAAATCAAACCGTTAGATTTCAAATTTCTAATATTCGTTACAAAGTTCTTTTCGATACGAACCCAACGGTTCAGGTTTTAGGAGAATCCGACGGTCGGATCTCCCGTTTTGTCCGTTTGAAGTCAATGGTCGAAATTCGCGAACTGCCGCGGCGCGACGCGTTCTATTCATGCCATTATATTATATATAATATATATTTCGTTGATTTTTATTTAAAACGAATTATATAAATAATTTTGAATTCGTTTCAAAAACAATTTCAACCTTCATTTCAATTCAAATCAAAATTGAATTTTTCTTATAAATTCGTTTTAAAATTCATTTCTATTTAATCCAAATTTCAATTCAATTTGGTTTTCTATTCGATTCAACTCAAATTGGTTTTCTATTCGATTCAGCTCAAATTGGTTTTCTCTTTGATTCAATTCGAAATCGTTTTCAATTCATTTCATTTCGAAATCGTTATATATTCAATTCATTTCGAAATCGTTTTATATTCAATTCATTTCGAAATCGTTTTATATTCATTTCATTTCGAAATTGTTCTATATTCAATTCATTTCGAAATCGTTTTATATTCAATTCATTTCGAAATTGTTTTATATTCAATTCATTTCGAAATTGTTTTATATTCAATTCATTTCGAAATCGTTTTATATTCAATTCATTTCGAAATGAATAAAATCGATATAAATATCGTTCACGTCAAAATGACGTTAATCTAATCAACACGGCTTCATATATTCCTTCATTCTATTCAACAAATGAATATTTATTTTTGTCAACACACGACTAATCTCAACGAATGAGTACTATCCACGTGTGACTATTTTGGTTAAATTATTTCGTTCAACACATGACTAATCTCAACGGATGAGTACAGTCAACACATGAACCTTATTTTATAGTGATAAAGATATAAAATTTATTGTTAAAATATTTCGTTCAACACATGACTAATCTCACGGATGAGTACAGTCAACACATGAACCTTTATTTTATAATATTCTTTATTTTCTAAATTGGAATGAGGCCCAATCAATCACCATATAATATTAAATATATGGATTTTCATACATCACACGAATATAATAACATGAAAAAATAATCAACCATCAACCAAAGTGCACTACACTGTATAAACATCACATATAGACATCTAACGCTTATAACAGCCTGTCAATCAATCGATCGACATATTTAATCAATCGGGATGAGTGGATTTCAAATTTCATCCCAACACCCGTGTGGGGTTTCAAATCAACAAACACAGATTTTATTTGTGCAGTTGGGCGATGTGTAAAATTTATCGACCCAATCAATGTCCTTCAAATAGGTGTGCATAAACAAACCGTCTGGTTTGTAAATGAATATTTTATTTTATTCACTTTCACGTTAAAAATTATATTTTTAACGATAAAACATTTTATTCCAACATATGAATTTCTATTCAGTTCATTCTTTAAATAAAATGATATTTTTATTTTTCTAACTTATTTTAGAAAATTTCGGCGGCATAACGGCACGATACTAGAAATGGGACAAGGCCTAGCCTTATCCCCGGTCTAGTGAAGGCCCACGCCATTCACACATCAATCAAATCAATTTCATTTCACCAAACAATTCAATTCAAACCAAATAATCTAACCAACTACACAACCAAACAATTAAACAAACAAGCCATCCATGGTCTGTGGATGACGGGTGTCGGGTGCTACTAAACACCGTCTGCATCCTAGTATATATATAACTAGAAAAGAAATTGAAGAGTGAGAAATTCTCACAGATAGCTATTCCAACTCCATGACTCTTCTTAACTAGAAATCTTCGTCGTTCTCGCCTCTCTTTGCCCGTAGCCACTACATATGTAAAAATTGAATTTTTACTTTACTATTCAATATATAAAAATCGAATTTTTACTATGCTATTCAATATATAAAAATCGAATTTTTTTCTATGCTATTCAATATATAAAAATCGAATTTTTACTATGTTATTCAATATATAAAAATCGAATTTTTACTATGCTATTCAATATATAAAAATCGAATTTTTACTATGCTATTCAATATATAAAAATCGAATTTTTACTTCGTTGTTCAATATATAAAAATCGAATTTTTAAAAATCCAAACTTTTGCATTTCAAAAATCTAACCTTTACTGATTTAAATAAACTAAATAAACTAAAAATCAAAATAAAATAAAAATCAAAATGAAAATAAAATGGGTCAAGAACTTACAATTGGGGGGGGGGGGTGTGCTGCGTCGGCGCAGGATGCAGGGGGGGCTGTCGCGCTCGTCGATGAAGACCAGGGGGCGGCGGATCGCTGGGGAAGGCTGCGGCTAGGCGGAGGCGGTTGACGCAACAGGGCGGACGATGGTGGAGTCTCACGGTTCAGGGTTTGGGGCTGCTCGTTCTTGGGCGAGGAGGGAGAAGGAAGCGAAGAAGAGGAGGGGGTCTCGCGCCTGAGGCGCGGCGGTGACAGGGTGAGGGGCGGCGGGTTTCCGCCTTTGTTGTTTTTTTTTCTTTTTTTTTCTTCTGATGTCGATTAGGTTTATAGGGGGGCCATAATGAATTAAGGGGAGGAGATATATTTTTTTTTTATTCGAAAAAAAATTGACTTTTACATACGACCTCTAAACGAGGCCCACCGCCTGTCGTCCATAGCGTTTTACCCCCATTCCAAACACAATGGGATATGTATCGTAAGCTGATTCGATCGTTTCGTTCAGTTTCCGTTGAATTTACATTTAAATCATTATATTGAATTTTAAACGTACATTTCAATTTACTGGGGTCACATACTAACTAGAAAAATTCCAGAAAAATATTTTCTAGCTTCGTATTGACGATACGGTCCTAACAAAACTAGTTTCGTCAAATTCTGAGATCGTTGAAAAAATGGCCATTTTCCAGTCGATTAAAATCAACTAAAACTGGTCAAACGCGTTTTCCTTTGCCACGCTCACATATTGATTCGAAAAATTACGAAAATTGAAATCTAGCAATAACTTTACATCGCGGACCCAACAGAAGTGGTTTCATCGAAATCCGAGGTTGTTTGCAAAATTTCCATTTTTAAGGGCCTGAATTCCATAGCGACTATTCAGAATTTTCAACTGGACATATCTTTTGATTCCCGCTATGAAATTTTGATTTTTCGGATTCATTGGAAAGATATTCACAATTAGATTCCATTATTTTTGGTTTCACTAAAATCCGGTTTATTTTGCACCCGGTACATTCAATTGAAGTTTGAAATCGAATTATCGAACTACCGCGCCATTTTCAATTCCTTTTATAATTATATATAAATATTTATATTTTAACGACGACGTATATAATATATACATTCTAATTCCATTCAAAATAAATTTCTCGTCGATATTATTTAAAATAATTCATTTTAAATAATCATAATTCGCTAAAATTGTCAAAATAAAAATTTTAAACTGGCCCAGATTTTCGGGTTGTTACAATCTCCCCCACTTAAAACTTTTCGTCCCCCAAAAGGAACAAAGTCGAAAGTGGTTTGATTAATCAACTCTACGTTCGATTTGGCTTCCATTCTCCAACTTTTCAGTTTCTGAGAATTTTCAAAAATTTCAAAAATTTGGCTAACACCCAGAATTTTCGAAAAATTTCGCCATAACCTCCCCTGCACCGGGAGCCACGGGAAAATCCCGAAATTGCCATATAGGCCTTCTGATCTCAAAAAGAAAAAGAAAAGGCCAAGCGGCTAGCCAATAGGCTCATAAAATCATCATTACCCAACAAAACAGTAAATTATGTAGTAAACATGTACCTATTTGTCGGGCAAACAAATTTTATTCTCTGCTCTAGCCTCCTTGCTATGACCTGTTCAATATAAGTATATGTATATGCAAGCAAATGCGACCAATTTTCAATACAATTCAATATTTGGTTCAAGTGGGCTAAATGGTTCAAAATTATCAAACAAATAAACAAGCAACACAAACATCAATCCATTAGTTGATTAGCATTTGAAATTTATAACTTTGATACATAGTCAAAAATCAGATTTTTGATGCCAAATCACAACAATAGGCCCTATCTAATTTTGGTTCTCACACCAGTCTAATGGAAATATATAGATATCACACCTTCGACACTCGAACATAAATGTTGATGATGCGATCGCTATCATCAATATCATCTCCGGGCGACTAGAGTGTGATGCTATATCTATCCAATATATTAAAACTTTGAATATACGTTTGCAAGGCGTATATGCAAATTCTTTATATACTGAATTGTCCAAAATCAATATAAATAAATTATTCAAATACGTGTAAAACGATTTAAATTTCAAAACAGAATTGTTTTCATTTGAAAAATATACTCTCCACACTCGTTCTAGGATACTACTGATCCCATCTCTAACGAGTCATTCTCATTGGATATTGCTAATCCAATATCTGATGAGTTCTTTCGTATGGTTCTAATGTGCCTTGTTCTCTGCTTTGTAAACCAAAGCTTTGTAAACCAAAGCTCTGATACCAACTGTGACGAAAAGGAATTTCGCTCGGTCCGAACCAGTCGCTAAACCGACCTAGACCGCTCGAAATGCCCGATCGTTTTGAGAACAGGACAAAATAGAACGCAGACGGAAGAACATTTCATTGTATCTTACAATAATGCATCAGAATACAAGAATATACAGAGTATAAATGAATATTACATAGAAATATCAGGGATTTAAATTACATTTAAATACATCGCAACGGAAAATAATACAATACACAACTAGAAGAGATATACGGATACAAAGCTTTCAGGATATCGTTCCAGCTGTAAACCAGGATCCTGTGAATATAAATCTGCAAAACCAAAACTACTAGCTGCCCGTGTAAAAATAAGGGCACCCAGAGTTTAGGTTAAAACAATAAACTCCAGGTCAGTCATGGGACTGGTGTGAGAAATAAAACAGTTATAAATCTTTATTTTAAAGTTAGGTAAATCAAGGGACCACGCCGTATAACACGGAACGGGTTTCCTCCCAAGAATACCAGTGCATAAAACAAATAGCGCAATGCTAAATAAAGAAAAATGAAGCTGTTATAAGACCCAGGTCCTATCACACAATGCAACGCAAGCCAGGGGATAGGGTTTTCCCTTATAACAGCCAAAGAATGCTTGATACGTTTAAAACAAATCATTTGATACTATTATAAGTGCATAGTGTATAAAACAACTTCAAATCATAAGTATCAATCATAGGCGGCATGGGTACCATATATCATGTCGCCATACTAGGTTCTACAATTAAACCGCAAATGTCACGTATTTGGAAATTGGATTTCCATCTATGAACCGAGGCCAGGGATCGTCCTCTACCGATTCGAGACTGTCTAGCCCGAGCCTCAGGCAAGTACTCTGTCAAGCCTTTGGATCGTCAGGGCCGGTCCACCGATGTGGATCAAACTTAAACCCTGAACATGCGTTCCCCCGCCCTATGGGGCGTAAATGAGCCAACGAATGACTCCATCAGACCCGGATCGTCCGATCAAACCGAGGCGCCTCGCAACAGCAACAACCACATAAGCCAAACTCGTCAGGGCATGTAAAACCACTGACGCCACTTCTAATTAGAAAGAAACGCATGCCCTCCCTGAGGTCCGTCTCCCGTTTTTGGTTCATACCGGGTGTGAAACTCGCGAAGTGAACGTTACACAAAGCTATGTCACAAAGGCCGTGCTTCGATCATCAACCACAAGACTTTGCTTTTCAACAGAAGCCTTGATCATTCGCCACTTAGGCATGCCACACCAGCAGTTCACTCTATGCGTTTGATATCCATCAGTATATAACCTCTGAGCTCGTACGTCTCAGAGAAGGGCGTTAAGCAAGAGAATAAATTCTCCGCCGCCAAACAGATATATATTTAATAGAAATCAATCACAGAGACTAAAATCCAATGTCAGACACACAGTCCATTTACAAGTCCGTTCTGGGTCTGAACGAAACCGGAGGCACCTAGTACCCCGCATATCCATCGATCTGCAAATACGTCTGGACGATCACCAACTATTTCCATCTTCTTGGGTGTACATCCCAATCAAGATCATCAGTAATCACCCAAACGATGTGAAGACTTCCGGTCTTCAACCGCCGTCTTCATCTTCGACTTATCGTCGTATCAGTTACTCAGAATGGGATAAACCCGTTCTTTCCGAATAACTCGCATATATTTTAAATAAGTGTTACACAAACACAACATACGCCTCATTCCAATTCATCAGTCACTAACCGTAAATTAATCAAGAGAATAGTTTCCCAAATATTAACCCCGAAGGCCGAAACCAACATCAGATCAATATCCAGAAAACCATTCTGCTTGGCTAACCGACAGTTAGTTTCTAAATTTCACATTCATAGGGAAAGGTTCCCATTAATTTTATCCAAGATAAATTCCTTGAATTTATTCTTTAATCTACCTTTGAATATCAATTCAAACTAGTCGGGATTAGCGAGCCTTACCGAAGTAATCATTGGTTTTAATTTCCCAATCCCAACCTATTCATCCCATGAAGTAAAACGGGTCTTACTTCATATCTAACACCACGGTGTTATCGGTAAATTTAATTACCATTTCACGTTTAAATCTAATTAAAGATTTAGCTATCGCCTGGAGCAAAACTGGTGATACTCCATTCTCGATCATTTCAAAATAATTAAAGATTCATTAAAACTCCACTTAGTTTTAATCGCTAACTGGGTTAAAGATTCAGTGTCATTTAAAACACAGTTCACGATAAACCCAAAACCACATCACATTAATTATCGGGTTAAAGAACAAGTGTTATTTAAAACACTGTCCACGATAAACCCAAAAATCAATATCAATTCAATTCCAATTAAATATTATTTAATTGGTATACTTCATTAAATCTAAATAAAAAGATTTAATCTTTTCTCAGCTGGGTTCAAGAACAGTGTTAGTGAAGACACCATTCACGACAAACCCAAATCACATTTGATATTCAATACAAGGCTCTGAATAGAAAATATATCGGCTTATATTCAATATCGAATTCTATGATTAACAAATGTCGTATTGGAAATAACGATATAAATGTATATATCTTTCAAATTTCCATAACAACATCTGTATAATCCCGAATTCCAACATCGAAATATTCCGAAAACAATTTCGATTCAAATCCACTCCAATGCAATCATTGGAAATTTTGGTTATTTTTAAAACCCTTTCAAATTCAATTTATTTATTTAAAAATAAATAAATTACTATTCTAGTTCAAAACTAGTTCATTTCGATAAAAAATCTATTTTTATCTTTTCAAATATGGAGTTTTTCATCCCAATCCTTTCTAAATCATTTCTTATGATTTTATACAAATTATTAATATTTTTAATAATTTTATCAAGGCCCGTACAGTCGATTTCCATCAATGGCCATCGAACTGCACTTACAGCGACCTTTTTCAAATTTGATTTGGACATAATTCCAAATCCAACCGTTAGGTTTCAAATTTCTAATATTCGTTAGAAAGTTCTTTTCGATACGAACCCAACGGTTCCGGTTTTAGGAGAATCCAACGGTCGGATCTCCCGTTTTGTCCGTTTGAAGTCAATGGTCGAAATTTGCGAACTGCCGCGGCCCGGCGCGTTCTATTCAGGCCATTATATTATATATATAATATATATTTCGTCGATTTTTATTTAAAACGAATTATATAAATAATTTTGAATTCGTTTCAAAAACAATTTCAACCTTCATTTCAATTCAAATCAAAATTGAATTTTTCTTATAAATTCGTTTTAAAATTCATTTCTATTTAATTCAAATTTCAATTCAATTTGGTTTTCTATTCGATTCAAGTCAAATTGGTTTTCTATTCGATTCAACTCAAATTGGTTTTCTATTCGATTCAATTCGAAATCGTTTTCAATTCATTTCATTTCGAAATCGTTATATATTCAATTCATTTCGAAATCGTTTTATATTCAATTCATTTCGAAATCGTTTTATATTCAATTCATTTCGAAATCGTTCTATATTCAATTCATTTCGAAATCGTTTTATATTCAATTCATTTCGAAATCGTTTTATATTCAATTCATTTCGAAATCGTTTTATATTCAATTCATTTCGAAATGAATAAAATCGATATAAATATCGTTCACGTCAAAATGGCGTTAATCTAATCAACACGGCTTCATATATTCCTTCATTCTATTCAAAAAATGAATATTTATTTTTGTCAACACACGACTAATCTCAACGAATGAGTACTGTCCACGTGTGACTATTTTTGTTAAATTATTTCGTTCAACACATGACTAATCTCAACGGATGAGTACAGTCAACACATGAACCTTATTTTATAGTGATAAAGATATAAAATTTATTGTTAAAATATTTCGTTCAACACATGACTAATCTCACGGATGAGTACAGTCAACACATGAACCTTTATTTTATAATATTCTTTATTTTCTAAATTGGAATGAGGCCCAATCAATCACCATATAATATTAATTATATGGATTTTCATACATCACACGAATATAATAGCATGGAAAAATAATCAACCATCAACCAAAGTGCACTACACTGTATAAGCCTCACATATAGACATCTAACGCTTATAACAGCCTGTCAATCAATCGATCGACATATTTAATCAATCAGGATGAGTGGATTTCAAATTTCATCCCAACACCCGTGTGGGGTTTCAAATCAACAAACACAGATTTTATTTGTGCAGTTGGGCGATGTGTAAAATTTATCGACCCAATCAATGTCCTTCAAATAGGTGTACATAAACAAACCGTCCGGTTTGTAAACGAATATTTTATTTTATTCACTTTCATGTTAAAAATTATATTTTTAACGATAAAACATTTTATTCCAACATATGAATTTCTATTCAGTTCATTCTTTAAATAAAATGATATTTTTATTTTTCTAACTTATTTTAGAAAATTTCGGCAGCATAACGGACGATACTAGAAACGGGACAAGGCCTAGCCTTATCCCCGGTCTAGTGAAGGCCCACGCCATTCACACATCAATCAAATCAATTTCATTTCACCAAACAATTCAATTCAAACCAAACAATCTAACCAACTACACAACCAAACAATTAAACAAACAAGCCATCCATGGTCTGTGGATGACGGGTGTCGGGTGCTACTAAACACCGTCTGCATCCTAGTATATATATATAACTAGAAAAGAAATTGAAGAGTGAGAAATTCTCACAGATAGCTATTCCAACTCCTTGACTCTTCTTAACAAGAAATCTTCGTCGTTCTCGCCTCTCTTTGCCCGTAGCCACTACATATGTAAAAATTGAATTTTTACTTTACTATTCAATATATAAAAATCGAATTTTTACTATGCAATTCAATATATAAAAATCGAATTTTTTTCTATGTTATTCAATATATAAAAATCGAATTTTTACTATGCTATTCAATATATAAAAATCGAATTTTTACTATGCTATTCAATATATAAAAATCGAATTTTTACTTCATTGTTCAATATATAAAAATCGAATTTTTAAAAATCCAAACTTTTGCATTTCAAAAATCTAACCTTTACTGATTTAAATTAACTAAATAAACTAAAAATCAAAATAAAATAAAAATCAAAATGAAAATAAAATGGGTCAAGAACTTACAGCGGGGGGGGGGGGGGGTGCTGCGTCGGCGCAAGATGGAGGGGGGGCTGTCGCACTCGTCGATGAAGACCAGGGGGCGGCGGATCGCTGCGGAAGGCTGCGGCTAGGCGGAGGCGGTTGACGCAACCGGGTGGACGATGGTGGAGTCTCGCGGTCCAGGGTTTGGGGCTGCTCGTTCTTGGGCGAGGAGGGAGAAGGAAGCGAAGAAGAGGAGGGGGTCTCGCGCCTGAGGCGCGGCAGTGACAGGTTGAGGGGCGGCGGGTTTCCGCCTTTGTTGTTTTTTTTTTCTTCTGATGTCGATTAGGTTTATAGGGGGGGCCAGAATGAATTAAGGGGAGGAGATATATATATATATATATATTTTTATTCGAAAAAAAGTTGACTTTTACATACGACCTCTAAACGAGGCCCACCGCCTGTCGACCATAGCGTTTTACCCCCATTCCGAACACAATGTGATATGTATCGTAAGCTGATTCGATCGTTTCGATCAGTTTCCGTTGAATTTACATTTAAATCATTATATTGAATTTTAAACGTACATTTCAAATTACTGGGGTCACATACTAACTAGAAAAATTCCAGAAAAATATTTTCTAGCTTCGTATTGACGATACGGTCCTAACAAAACTAGTTTCGTCAAATTCTGAGATCGTTGGAAAAATGGCCATTTTCCAGTCGATTAAAATCAACTGAAACTGGTCAAACGCGTTTTCCTTTGCCACGCTCACATATTGATTCAAAAAATTACGAAAATTGAAATCTAGCAATAACTTTACATCGCGGACCCAACATAAGTGGTTTCATCGAAATCCGAGGTCGTTTGCAAAATTTCCATTTTTAAGGGCCTGAATTCCATAGCGACTATTCAGAATTTTCAACTGGACATATCTTTTGATTCCCGCTATGAAATTTTGATTTTTCGGATTCATTGGAAAGATATTCACAATTAGATTCCATTATTTTTGGTTTCACTAAAATCCGGTTTATTTTGCACCCGGTACATTCAATTGAAGTTTGAAATCGAATTATCGAACTACCGCGCCATTTTCAATTCCTTTTATAATTATATATAAATATTTATATTCTAACGACGACATATATAATATATTCATTCTAATTCCATTCAAAACTAATTTCTCGTCGATATTATTTAAAATAATTCATTTTAAATAATCAAAATTCGCTAAAATTGTCAAAATAAAATTTTTAAACTGGCCCAGATTTTCGGGTTGTTACAGAAAGTGTGGCATACTAAGATGCAATGATCAAGGTTTCTTGTTGAAAAGCAGAACCTTGTGGTGACGATCAAAGCACAGCTTGAATAAGCATAGCTTTGTGTATTACGTAGCTTCACGAGCCTCACAACCCGATGGAGTCTAAAACGAGAGAAGGGAACGTAGGGAGAGCAGCACGTTTCTTTCTAGCTAGAAGTAGTGTCGGTGCTTAAAACTGGCTGATATTTACTTATGTGGATGGTGGAATGAGGCACCTCGGATGATAGGTCCTATAGGACCGGGAAACGTGTGTTCAGGAATTGCCAATCAACAAAGCTGTATGTGTGGATCGGCCCTGCAGCTATCCAAGGGTTCACTGCGGGGGATCCTAAGGCATTAGCTAGAGTATCTCGAATCGGTAAGGAGCTCCTCCCTTGTAATAACCCGGAAAATCTGGGCCAGTTTAAAATTTTTATTTTGGCAATTTTAGTGAATTTTGAACATTTAAAATAGATTATTTTAAGTAATATCGACGAGAAATTTATTTTGAATAGAATTCGACGTATATATTTATATACGTCGTCGTTAGAATATTAATATATATATATATATATATATATATATATATAATTATAAATAGAATTGAAAATGGCGCGGTAGTTCGATAATTCGATTTCAAACTTCAATTGAATGTACCGGGTGCAAAACAATCCGGATTTTAGTGAAACCAAAAATATTAGAATCTATTTGAGAATATCTTTCCAACGAATCCGACAAATCAAGATTTCATAGCGGGAATCAAAAGATATGTCCAGTTGAAAATTCTGAATAGTCGCTATGGAATTCAGGCCCTTAAAAATAGACATTTTGCAAACGACCTCGGATTTCGACGAAACCAGTTTTGTTGGGTCCGTGATGTTAAATTATTGCTAGGTTTCAAATTTCATAATTTTTCGAATCAATATGTGAGCGTGGCAAGGGAAAACGCGTTTGGTCGGTTTTAGTTGATTTTAATCGACTGGAAATTGGCCATTTTTCTAACGGTCTCAGAATTCGATGAAACTAGTTTTATTAGGACGGTATCGTCAATATGAAGCTAGAAAATATTTTTCTGGAATTTTTAGAGTTAGTATGTGACCCCGGTAATTTGAAATGTACGTTTAAAATTCAATATAGCGATTTAAATGTAGATTTAAAGGAAACTGATCGTAACAATCGAATTGGCCTACGATACATATCCCATTGTGTTCGGAATGGGGGTAATTAGCTAGGGACGACAGTCGTTGGGTCTCCATTCGGGTTCGAATAGAAAGTCAACATTTTAGTGAATAAAACGAAAAATAATAATAATTAAATATATAAACTACACCCCTACCCCCTTCTCCTTCTATACCGTTCATTTCAAAGTAAATAAAAAAAAAACCGTCGAACCCTGGAATCGCCTGCCGCTCCCCTCGAAGACCGCCGCCGCCAGAGGTCCCCCCCCCCCGTTGATCGACTTCTTCCCCCCCTCCTCGATCCCCTCGCGACCACCGCACACCTTTTCCCCCAAACCGCGCCCCACGATTCCACCACCGGAGCCACCGAAAGCCGCCGCCACCCCGAAGCTCCGACCTCGCCCTCCGCCTGCGCCACCTCAGCGCGCCACCCCGACCATCCCGCTCCTCTCCCTCTTCTTCTGAAGTCAACGGCGAGCCCCCCCCTGCAAGAAAAAACCGCACCACCTCTATCGTCAGTAAGTTTTCTTATTTAATTAAATAATTTATTTTCTAGACTGATTTTATTTTATATAAGAAAAACTGATTTTTGTTTTGCATTAAAAACTGATTTTTTTTCTATATGGTAAAAACTGAATTTTTATAGTATTAAAAAACTGAATTTATATAAGTGAAAGACGTGAATTTATATAGGTGAAAGATGTAATTTTTATGATGTGAAGATAATAAACATATGATTTTTATATTTTTAAAGTAGTAAAAATATAATCTTTTATATTGAAGAAAGATAAAAATATGATTTTTTATATATTGAACTTCGAAATAAAAATAAGATTTTTTATATATTGAACTTCGAAATAAAAATATGATTTTTTATATATTGAACTTCGAAATAAAAATATGATTTTTTATATATTGAACTTCGAAATAAAAATATGATTTTTATATATTGAACTTCGAAATAAAAATATGATATTTATATGTAGTGGCTACGGGCAACGAAGATGACGAAGATGCGATAGCGATGAAGATTTCTATCAATGAAGTGCCGTGGAGCTAGAATAGCTATTTGTGAGAACTTCTCACTCAAATTCTCTTTTTCTAGTTATATATATATACTAGGATGCAGACGGTGCTTAGTAGCACCCGACACCCGTCATCCACAGACCATGGATGGCTTGTTTGTTAAATTCTTTGGTTGAGTAGTTGGTTAGTTTGTTTGGTTTGAATTGAATTGTTTGGTGAAATGGAATGGATTGATTGATGTGTGAATTGCGTGGGCCTTCACTAGACCGGGGATAAGGCTAGGCCTTGTTCCGTTTCTAGTATCGTGCCGTTATGCCGCCGAAATTTCCCAAAATATGTTAGAAAAATAAAAATATCATTTTTATTGTATAAATGAACTGAATAGAAATTCAAGTGTTGAAATAAATATTTTTGTCGTTAAAAATATAATTTTTAACGTGAAAGTGAATAAATAAATATTTATAAACAAATCGGCCGATTTGTTTATTTACACTGATTTGACTGATATTGATTGGGTTGATAAATTTTACACATCGCCCAACTGCACAAACAAAAATGTGTGTTTGTTGATTTGAAACCCCACACGGGTGTTGGGATGATATTTGGCGTACACTAATTCCAATTATTTAATTATTGTCGATCGATTGGTCGACAGACTGTGTAAGCGTCGATTATTTATATTTGATGCTTATGCAGTTGTGTGGTGCACTTTGGTTGATGGTTGATTATTTTTCAAAGCTATTATATACATGTGTTGTATGGAATCCATATAATTAACATTATATGGTGATTGATTGGGCCTCATTTCAATCGGGAGAATAATGAATATTATAAAGGAAAATTCAAGTGTTGAAAATATTCATGTGTTGAGTGAAATATTTTAAATAATAAAAAGTACATCTTTATCATATTTACGATTAGAACTACTTCCCAGTAGAAGTCTAATTAAAAATCAAACGATAGATACCATAGTTTTATAAAATATTTTGCATAACAAAAATAGTGATGTGTTGACAGTACTCATGTGTTGAGATTAGTCGTGTGTTGAAAGAAATATAGATTCATGTGTTGAATGGGATAAATATTCATTTGTTGAATAGAATAAAGAATTTTTTGAAAAATATAAAGCCGTGTTGATTAGAGATGCGTTATTTTGACGCGAACGATATTTATATCGATTTTATTCGTTTTATAATGAATATGGGAAAAGTGATTTCAAAATTTAATATTTGAAATGAATTCAAATTGAATGTAATTAAAACGAATTAGAATTCGAATTGAATTGAAACGAATTTGAATTTGAATTGAATTGAAATGAACTCGAATTGAATTGAAATCAAATCGATTTGAAATTGAAGATAAAGTTGAAATTGTTTTGAAACGAATTTAAAACGATTTATAAAATATGTTTTAAAAGGAAATCGACGAAATATATAATATATATATATTATATATATATATAATGGCCTGAATAGAACGCGCCGCGCCGCGGCAGTTCGTGAATTTCGACCATTTATTTCAAACGGACATTGCGGGAGATCCGACCGTCGGATTCTCCTAAAACCGGAACCGTTGGTTCGTATCGAAAAGAGCTTTCCAATGAATATTAGAAATTTGAAATCTAACGGTTGGATTTGGAATTATGTCCAAATCAAATTTGAAAAAGGTCGCTGTAAGTGCAGTTCGATGGCCGTTGATGGAAATCGACTGTACGGGCCTTGACAAAATTATTAAAAATATCTATAATTTGTGTAAAATTATAATATGTGAATTGGAAAGAATTGGGCTGGAAAATTCCACATTTGAAAAGATAAAAATAGATTTTTATCGAAATGAACTAGTTTTGAACTAGAATTAAAATCAATTTATTTGTGAAATAAATAAATTGAATTTGAAAGGGATTTTAAAAATAATCAATATTCCCAATATGAGAATTGGACTGGAGCTGAATCGAAATTATCTTCGGGATATTTCGATGTTGGATTTCGTGACTATACAGATATTGTTATGGGAATTTGAAAGATATATTCATATCGTTATTTCCTATACGATATATGTGGGTTTCAGAATTTGATATTGAATATAAGCCGATATATTTTCTATTCAGGGCCTTGTATTTAATATCAAATGTGATTTGGGTTTATCGTGGATCGTGTTTTAGATGACATTGGTTCTTTACCCCAGTTAAAGGCAAGATGTCGATTTTTGAAAAGATTAAAACTAAGTGGAGTTTTAATGAATCTTTAATTAGATTAAAATGTGAAATGATAATTTAAATTATAAAACCTGAAAAGTGATCGAGTGTGGAGTATCACCAGTTTTACTCCAAAGCGATAGTTAAATCTTTAATTAGATTTGAACGTGAAATGGTAATTAATTTTACCGATAACACCGTGGTGTTAGATATGGAGTATTACCTGTTTTTCTCCATGGGATATATAGGTTGGGATTGGGAAATAAAATAAATAATTACTTCGGTGTGGTTCGTTAATCCCGACTAGTTTGAAATGATATCCAAAGGAAGATTATAGGATAAATTTAGAAGAATTTATCTTGGATAAAATTAATGGGAACATTTCCCTAAGAATGTGATTTTGTGAATAAAAGAAAATTCTGAATTGGAATGAGGCGTTTGTTGTGTTTGTGTAACATTCGTTTATTATATACGTGGGTTATTCAGAAAGGCCGGGTTTATACCCATTCTGAATAACCGATTCGACGAGATGTCGAAGATGAAGACGGTGGTTGAAGACCGGAAGTCTTCACATCGATTGGGTGATTACTGATGATCTTGATTGGGCTGTACACCCAGGATGAGGGAATCAGTTGGTGATCATCCAGACGTACATGGAGATGAATGGATATGCGAGGAAAGTGCCTCCGGTTTCGTTCAGACCCAGAACGAACTTGTAAATGGATTGTGTGTCCGACATTGGATTTTATTCGGTGTTGATTGATCTCTATCAAATATACATCTGTTTGGCGGCAAATAATTTATTCTCTTGCTTAACGCCCTTCTCTGAGACGTACGAGCTCAGAGGTTGTATATCGATGGACATCAGTCGCATGGAGTGAATTGCTAGTGTGGCACGCGTAAGTGGCAAATGATCAGGGCTTCTGTTGAAAAGCAAAGTCTTGTGGTTGATGATCAAAGCACGGCCTGTGTGGCATAGCTTTGTGTATAACGTGAATTCGCGAGCCTCACACCTCGGTATGAGTCAAAAACGGGATATGGACCCAAGGAGTGCACGACGTTTCTTTCTAGCTAGGGTGGTGTCAGTGATCTACCAGCCCTGACATTTATATACTTTTCACCTGTGTGGTTGTTGGATACGAGGCGCCTCGGATATAGGTCTGTAAGGACCGGGAAACGTGTGTTCAGGAATTGCCAATCCTCAAAAGTAAGAGAGGACCGGCCTTGGAGGATCCAGGGATTGCTGTGTGCGGTCCCGAGGCATTTGCTAGAGTGTCTCGAACGCGGAGAGGAGCTTGCCCCTTGCCTCGACTCATGACGGAATCCAATTTCCAATACGAGATATTGCGGTTTTAATTGTAGAACTAGTAAGGCGACATGATAGATGGTACCCACGCCGCCTATAATTGATATTTATGATTGAAATTGTTTAGACACTATACACTTATAATAGTATCAAATGATTTGTTTTAAACGTACTAAGCATGTTTGGCTATTATAAGGGAAAACCCTATCCTCCGGCTTGCGTTGCATTGTGTGATGGGACCTGGGTCTTACAATAGCTTCATTTTTCCAAAAAGCATTGCGTTGTTTTGTTATATGCACTAGTATTCTTGGGAGGAAACCCGTTCCGTGTATACGGCGTGGTCCCTTGAATTACTCTCTTTTAAAATAAAGAATTATAACTGTTTTTGTTCTCACACCAGTCCCATGACTGACCTGGAGTTAATTGTTTTAACCTAAACTCTGGGTGCCCCTATTTTCCGCACGGGCAGCTAGTAGTTTTGGTTTTGCAGATTTATATTCACAGGATCCTGATTTACAGCTGGAACGATGCTCGGAAAGCTCTGTATCCGTGTATCACTTCTAGTTGTGATTTTGTATTATTTTCCGCTGCTATGTAATTTATTGTAATCTCTGATATTTGTTGAATGTAATTTATTCATTTATACTCTGTATATTCTTGTATCTGATGGAATTGTTGTAATAACAATGAAATGTTCTTCTGTCTGTGTTCCAATGTGTGTTGTTCTCAAAGTATCCGCGCTTTCCTTCACGGGGAAGTTACGGGTTCTTACATCCCTAGCCTTGACTCAAGATGGAAACCAAAATCCAAATACGACCCAACGAATTTGATTGTATTACTAGTATGGAGGCATAGTAGTATGGTATCTATGCTTCTTAGGATTTATACATTTATTTTGAAATGTTTTCCTATACACTAATAACAATATTAGATTTGTATTTACCGTATTTAGCATGTTTAATCACCATAAGGTAAAACTCTATCCTCTGGTGTGCGTTGCATTGTGTGATGGGACTTGAGTATTATGGTGATTTCATTTTTCCAAAAGCATTGCGTTGTTTTACGTTTTACTTATTATTTGCTCTATCACTTGAAATTATGCACGGCAATCCATTGGAATAAACCCGTTCCGCGTTAGCGGCGTGGTCTTTGGATTTGCCTTATTACTAGTAGTTAAATTAGTTAAGAATTATCACACCATTCCCATGACTGACTCCAAGTTTGTTTCACCTTTTTGCAAACTCGGGTGCCCTCCTTTCTACACGGGCAGCCAAGTAAACAGGTCCATTCTTTGCTTGGAGTCTTTTCTTTGGAGCTGCTTATTATCTTTCTATGATTTGCTTTCGTGGAGAGGTGATGACTGGGAGCTTGAAGATATCTATCATTTGCTACTATTGCATTTCTCTCTCTTTAATTTCAGACATCAAACTTGTTTCATTTCACGTTGTTTATGTTGGAGTTGGAACTTATTTCATTTTCTGCAAACTTGATGTAATAATTTGGAATTCTGTGACTGTGGATTTTCTGTGGTTGATGACATTATATTTCCGCTGCTATGATGTTGTTACTCTATGAATTTCCTATGCTATGTTGTATCTGTGATATGTATTATTGTATTAATGTTGTATTCCAAATGATTATTCCTTACTTTCACTCCGTGGAAGTGTGGGGTCATCACAGGTTTATGAATTATGGTCGATACAGAATGTACAACTGTAATAATAGGTGTTTCTAAACTCTCGAACAAAGTAATTCGATACAGTATGGTTTTGAAAAGGGTAGATGAAATAATTTTACCCAGAATTTATTTTGGTATAAAAGAAATAATTCTGAATTATTATAGTATATATGAATGCATGGATTGTTATTACAATCGAATGAAAATTGAAATGTTTATATATACCCAAATACAATTAAAATATGGATAATGTATACAAATAAGATAAACTGGAATTAAATTCAAATAAGAATTTGGAATTTAAATCCTGGATGATTTAGAAATATTTTCTAAAGTATTTTAAAAAATAATATAACATTACTTTGAAGAATTTTTTAGAATGGTTTAAATGGATTTGAAAGTGATTAAGCACTGAAATCACTTCAGTGGTGAGAAAATAATTTTGATAATGGATCGCGACATTATCGGTATTCATTTTCAAGTTTCTGAGTGACGGATTGCTACCATAGTAATTTGGGAATGAAAAATTTGTTTGAAAAGGACAAGATGTTTTATAAATTCAAATGTTTTGAATTGAGCTGATTATAAATACATGTATATAAATATGTATATGATTTCAAAATAATTTGAAATAAAACCCGGGAATTTGAATTCTGAAATTAAAATTTAACTTGTATAAGTTGAATAGATTGAAATGGTAAAAATGTATCAAATGAATTGAAATTTAACTTAAGTTGAACAAAATTGGATTGGAATAAAATAATTCCGAATGAAATTAAATAAAGAAATATGTTGAGATTCGAAATATTAAAATGAATTCGACTATTGGATAAGTATGTTGATTATATATTGGATGTTGTTAATTGAAATTTAATTGTGATAAATTTTGGATTCAAGTAATAAGTGGATTGACTTAAATAGGAGTCAGATTTGAAATGGTTGAATGGAAGTGAACTAATTAGAGGTTGATTGGAGTGTTAAAAAATGGAAGTTGGATTTACTTGAAACCAACTGGAAATGGATATATGTATGCTGAGCAGATGTTGAATGGAAGCAAATGCAAAAGATAAAATCCATGCCCGACAAAAAGGTACATGTTTACAATATTACTTGGATTTAATGGGTTATGAGCCTATGGGGCAAGCCACTTAGCTTTTTGGCTTTCTTTTGGATTGGAGAAGGCCTAGAAAGGCAAGTTGTGGTTGTATCAATTGAGCCGTGCAAAGGAGATGCAAGCGAAATTTTTCGAAAATTTAAAGAGTTGGAAAATTTTCAAGAATTTTCTTGATAATTGAAAATTGACTTATCGATTATATAAGAGATTACAAAACCCAAATGGTTAAGCGAAATGATAAACTAATTTAAATCAATTTGCGTATGTGTGGATATACGGGAAAGCATATGAGTGAAGGTAAAAAAAATGTGATGATGGATTGTCCAAAAATGGTGGACAGATCATTTGGAAAGGATTATGAATGGTCGAGTATTAGTATGAGAATTCGAAGGTCGGGTAACAAAAGGGTTGTGTAGGTATGGACTATAAGATTTCAACTAAATAGGTTATCAGGAGTTAGAGTTATAGCATTTTTACTACCTAGCAATTTCGGGGACGAAATTCTTTTAAGGGGGGAGGAATGTAACGATCCGGATTTTAAGCCATTTAATTCTGAATATTTAAATTGGTTTTAAATATTTTATTTGAAATATAAAATGATTTTTATAAGGAATTTATTAAATTTAACAAAGTTTGAACATATAATTTATATTATAATTTAAAACGAGCTCATAAAGTCGCGATAGTTCGTAATTTATGATTTAAATTTCAACTGAATATACAGGATTCAAAATAAGTCGTATTTCTTTGAAACAAGAAACGTTCAGATCTTATTTGATAATATTTTTCTAATGGAAGAGAAAAATCGAGTTTTCATATTGTAAATTTTGTTTTATGTCCAAATCAAATTTAGAAATAGTCGTTGTGGAGTCGTGTATAAGCCATAATGGTTTATTTAATATAATTAAATATTGATTTCGATTTTGGACAAGCCCTTTGAGACATAGATATAATTTAATTTTTAGAATTTTACTATAATTTTTAATTTGCTAAATACGCAACTTTTTATTTGTAGTATTTTGCACCCTATATCAATATTTTGGGGTTTCATAGTATAAGTTAAACTACCGATGTTATTATATTTTCGGAATCGTGACACATTGCTCGACATGACCATATTTTTATTTTTGTCCATGACAGCTCGTTTAGAAACGAAATTGTATGTAGCGGGGTACGCATAAAAAAAGAGAGAGAGAGAGAGCAATGTTCATTTTTAAGATACACACGTTATGTTATCCATGCACCCCTCACTTTATTTCATTTACCCCTTTTTTTTCCTTCTAGTCACGTTTCTAGCTTACACAACAAAATAACATAATGCGTCCATGTTTTCAATATTAAAGACCAGGTACATGCAATCTATCATAGTACCACCCTATTCTTTTTCACATTGTACACATGCCAATCTGACTGAACATAATATCTAGGACGTGAATATACATAAAAAATGAAGTTCTCGAAGACCAATTTCATACCCCTACTCGGTCCATTCAGTTATTTATTCAACTTAATGCTTTGTATAAAATTGATGTTGAACTTGATGTTTACAGAAATATAGAAACTAAGATATATAATAAACGTAAGCAGCTTCAGCCCTGCTCTTTCACGACTTGAAAGGTGGGAAGAGAAAAATAAAATAAGAAGGGAAATATTATCTTATGTTGTACGCTCCATTAGCCTGCTCCCTACGTTTTCAATTCCGTGATCCCCAAACCAACCCTTATCGTGTGTGCCAAGCCAAGGATACCGTGCTCCCTACGCTGTTACACCCATGCCACCCAAGTTGTTCTCTTTTAAATACCGGTACTCCGTCTCTTATTTCTCGCGCAAACTATGTGAATAAATGGAACTTCATAATTTCATAAAAAATCAAATACTATACAGAAAAATCTGCTCTTGAATTCAATATTATCATACAACAAGGGCTTCAAGTGGGTATCACTGTTATATGGTGCGATCAGATATTTCTTGTTCAAATTTTCGAACAGCGGCCTGAGTACTGGAGTTTTCCGATGTCAGCGTGCCTCGTCACTCGTCAGTGGGTGGAGTCTGAAGGACGGAGGTCTGCGGGAAGGAGGCGCGGCTACTGGCACCGGCGCGGTGATCGATAGTGGCTCGACAGTAGAGATCTTTAGCTGAAAAGGGTTTCGAGTCAACTTGATTTTCTGGCTTCGTCGTTGATCATTGAGCGAAGTACTGCGAACAATAAATGATGTGGTGGTGGAGGCCGATACATCGGCGACGGTGGCATGGAGCAGCGAAGTATGTGGCATATTCCGATCAGTTCCCGGTCCAATTGGCCTAAAAAGGTGAATTCGGTGATGGAAAAGGATTGCTGTTGTAGAAGGGTGGGAGTGTTCGAGTGCTGTTGTTGATGTTCAGGATGAGTGCCATTGGGTAAAATCGGTGATGGTTAAAGAAGCAGGAAAAGTTTGTATCAGTGAGGAGAGGAGTTACGTGAGTATGGAACAGGGAAGTGGGGAGAATGGTGTGCGGCTAATCATGATTAATAAGGGGAATGGTGGGTGAAACCGAGAGTCAGCAGAAAGACGCGGGTGGAGTATTTTTGGGCACGGGAGCATGGAGGAACTGAAGAGAAAGAGGATGGGGGTATTTGTTTATTGTATTATGAAGCGGGGAGAGAGTGGAAGAAGCAAGAGCAGATCAGCCATGGTGAAAGAAGGTAGCATGCGGTCTCATATTTGTTTAAACAATGGAAGAAACATTAAAAATTCCTAATCACGATTAGCTAAATAATGAGGTTAGCGTGCTTGGTCATTATAGGTTCTGGTGAAGGAAGTTTGGAAAATGCATGGATGGTTATGCGGTACGCGTGGACGCTAATACAAAAAGAAAATGAATCATAAACAGTATCAACGTGTATAATTGGTAATTAATTTAGTTAATTTAAACAATTTTATTTTTTAATCAATGCTTAATATGGTAATCATTATAACTCGATTATTCGTTATCAGAATTGGACGCTACAAGATTCGATGGATTCGTGATAACGAAATCTACATATGGAACCATTTCCGTTGAGAGTTGAGTTGCAGGAATTTCGTAAGCTCGTTTGATCTTAAACAAAATAAAGGCTGAATTGCAACTGCAAAATAAGGTGAGTAAACTCACTAACCTTTCTTCGTTTATATTTCTATATAAACGAGTTTTAAATATAGTAATTTTATGTTGTGTGATTGCTGATTGGATGAATGGTTGATAAAATTGATTGAAATGGTTAATATAGAAACCATTGATTGAATATTGATTCTAACATCATATTTAAATGTAATTGATGATGTTTTTTGTTGATTAACATCTGTGGATGCAGGGAAACAGGTCGGAGGAATCCAACTGGATTCCTCAACATTTATATTACTATTTTTATTTGGCTGTGATATATGATATGTTATATAATGCATGATTGGATATGTTGTGTTTGATTTACCCTAACCCTAGAACCCTGGTATTTTAGATACCATAAAATATTTTTGAATGTGAAGGGAAATTGGGATTTTAAATGGAATTTATTTCCAAAATAGAAATAAAATTTCAAATAGAGTTGAAATTAGAAACCTGTTCAAGTAGATAAATCAAGGAGTTGTTTATAAATAAGAATATAAATTAAGTGAATCATTAATCATTGGGTAAATTGAAATATAAATTCAAATATGAATTTATATGTGAAAGTGAAAATCAGTTTTGGGACCAATGTTTGAAAATAGATTCGAATTTAGCAAATTATAAAGGAAATTTTAAACAACATTTAAATATTAGAAATTGATAATGAGATTTTCTACAAACAATTGTAAATAGAAGTTATAATGGAATTTGGATTTGATAGGGTAAAATCAAATGGATTTGATTATGTAAAAAAATAAATAAAAATAAATATTATTCACAATTAAAGTGAATGATTATTTAGAGCAGATATTTTGCAAATGAAAGCATCTATAGAAGAAATCTGGGTTAGAAATATGAATCCAAATTGGAATTTGAATGAAAAGGGAAATGTGCAATCGTTTTAAAAGAAAATGATGAGTTTTAGTTTAAAATTCGAAATATAAATAAAGTGTGATAACGTTTGTAGACTGAAATGGCTATAAAGGAATTGAATAATGATTTGAAAAGGATAAATTCAAAAGTGAATTTTGAATTAACTTGGAATGGTAAATTAGTTCCGAAGTTCGGAATATAAATCGAATACAGATTATTCGAGAGAAAGTTATTTATTGGAATTCGATTACATTGAATTTAGGGAAGTAGTTACTTTTACTTTCCGTTTGAATCAAATTTAATTATTTCTTTATTTATTTACTTATTAATTTATTTATTGAAATTAATAAGTATAAGTTATATTTTTATAAACCAAATACTTGGAAACAACGATTATAACGTTATCGTTATAATAAATGTTTTAAGCAGCAATTATGACGCTGTTGTTATAGTAAATGTTTTAAAATTCTAAACAGCGATGTTAATGCTATCATTACAATAAATGTTTTGTAAATCTAAACCACGATCTTAAGGCTGTTGTTATAATAAATGTTTTATAATTCCAGATAGCGATTGTAACGCTGTTGTTAAAACTAATGTTTTATAAATCAAATATTTGGAAACAGCGATTATAACTCTACCGTTATAATCAATGTTTTTCCGTAAAAGAAGTGTGTTCTTAGATTGAATTCAAAAGTTGCATAAGTACTGTTTTGTTTGAAGTTGTGAGCTTTGAATATTTCAAAGTTGAGAATGTTGTTCAATAAAGGTCTGAGTGGTAATTATACCCCAACTTGATTGACTTCATGATTGATGGAGAAATGGTTAAGGTTTGATAGTGAAGATTGATTAGCAATATGGTTAGTAAATGAATGATTAATGGTTTGAGTTATAATAATGATATTTAATAACATCGCGTTAATTTAGAGGATTTTGAAATTTTTTTCTCAAATATAATGAGAGATATTTTATAGTATAGAAAATGAATTGGTCAACGAGGAATTAAGAAACAGAAGATGGAAATATTTTCCAATATTAATAGGGTATATTTTCTAAATATAGAATATAAGGATTCGTGAATATTTAGAAATGTTTTTAACTGGAATAAGAGATATCTTCTCGAATAAAGAAATGATGACGTTGGAAATGTCTTACAAGAATCGAGATTGAGATTTAAAAGGATATGGAAGATTGAAAAATGGATTTTAGAATCGATAATATAATAAGGAATTAATATAAAAAGGGACCAATGTTGTTGATGGTTGATCGGTAGGATTTGCAATTGGAAATACGACCGTTGATTGTATGGATGTTGCTTTGATAGTTAAATCACCGACTATCAAAGTTTTGATTTATTTTATACCTCCGTTGTCAATACGGAGAGACCAGGATCAGATTTAATATATGAAAACCACTCCATATTGGCGTAAGCATTATGAATCAACTTATGTTAAAGAGATTATGAAGACGGAGTAAAGGGCAAGGGCTGTTCTGTTAATCCTAGGTAGAAATTGCCTAAGATGGATTAATAGAATGGTGCCTTCGGTTTGTCCAGACCCATGACAACTTGTGAGGACGAGTGTCTAACAGAGTATTTCCAAAGGGATTACGTACATTGATTCCTTCAAACGTACAAAGTTAGTGGAAAAGAAGGGAAACTTCATTAGCCTAACAATCTGAGTATTTTTACGGGAATCAATTAGTGTTTTCTGATGGATTTGAGGATGTGGCATTCAAAGTGAATGGTGGCCAAATGTTCTGGAAGATAATTCAAACCTCAAGCCTCACAATCGGTAATTGACAAAAATTGGGCAGGCAGCATGGCTATGTGGGTCGTTCCCATTAGGATGTATAATCACCTATCTAGAGAAATTCCAATTGCTCCTTTAATCTATCGATGCTGTCCCTTTCGGGAAACAGTTGCTGATCCCAACCGTTGATGATATACATTCGATACACTCAAGCGAAATGAGTGGTCGGTCATGTGTGGGCCAGGTTGCAAGATGTTCTTGTTGAACCCAGTGTATTCCCTTTTAGAGATATGCTATCGGAAGGTGGTTCGGTACCTTGTCATATTGGAAATCCAATCTCCAATAAGCGCCCTGTGGTTTCTGATTTTATATTATATATGGAGCATGAGATGCAAGCGTTCCGCTAGATTTCTATTTATTTGATGTAGACATTATTATAATATCATCGGATTTGATATCAAAAATATTTTTGGTTATCTTAAGGTAAAAACCATCCGTGTTTATGTGTGGATCGGTCTTACGATTATCATTTCTGTCGAAAGAATTTTTGAAAGTTAAATAAAACGGTTGGAGTTTACTCACACCAGTCCCATGACTGACCCAAAGTTTATTTTGTTTGTTTTCCCTAAACTCTTGGGTGCCCAAATTTGTACGGGCAGTCAAGTAGTCGGGATTTTTCAGATTCACTTGGAAAATCTAGAAGCAGGAGGCTCCACCAGTTAGCTATAAACTATCATATTTCCGCTGTGTACTATGTTGTATCTAGAAACATGTGTTTATAGCTGTTCCAAGAATAACTGTTTTGCTCTGATGATGGTATGTATATACAGTTACTGATGTGTATGTTTTATTCGTTCCGCTGTGAGTTTGTAATCTTCATTATCTTCTATTCTAATATTTCTTTCTTTCTATTTCTCATCTTCTAACTTCTTTCTACCAATGATTCGTATTTCTAAGCAATTTGGGTTGGACGTGTGGTGTTTCTAGTTTTACTTGCTTTTCACTTTTGTTTTTATTGATAATGGCAAATTTAGTCGTTGGTTCAATTAGATTTATTCTGAACTAAATTACGTTTTCAATTTTATTTAAATCACATCCTCACACTTCTTCTAACTCGCCTACGAAATTATATAAATAATATAATATAATTTTCTTCCCTGTGTTCGACCTACATACTACATACCTGTGCACATGCAGTAAATTTGTAATAAATTTGCGCTTTTCTATTTCATAGAAAAGTGTCAAATAAGTTTTTGGCGCTGTTGTCGAGGAGGCAAAAATTAATTTTTATTATTTATTTTATTTCCGATTCGTGTTAGTTTTTATTTTTTTGTTTTTTCTTATTCAAAGAAAAATATCTTGATTAGTTGATTTTGAATTGAACATTGATACTTTAATCTTTTAAATAAGACAAAAAAATTAAACTTTCCATTTTTCCATTATTCATTTCCTTTTTCTATTCCCATTCCTTTTGTTTATTTCTACTCTCTTTACAATTATCTCTCTGTTCACTGGTGTACAAAAAAAAAGAGAATTTTTTTTCAATTTAATTTCATCTTCCACAGTCCTTCCATCTGACCTTCATGGCGTTGCTACATCATCCTTTAACCATAGCCTCAACCACTTAACCTCTAAACCTTTCAAAACCAAAACTTCACCACCATTCAAAGCACTTCACCGTGTCACATAAGTTCTTAGAGTGAATGGGTGAGTGCCAAACTTCCAGCCTCGATCTCTACTATCCTCCTCACCTCAAATAGTATCACACAACTTCACAATCAGCAACGCAATTTGATAAAAGTGTACCGAAAACCTCCTTTTCCAAATACCCCATCCAAGCACAAACAACCAAACTCTGCCATATTCCTGACCCTCATCTTTGAACTGCTCTGAACATCAGGAAACCACCCTCTCTCTGAAAAAATCAAAATCCTGTCAGACCCTAAAAATCAGACTAACCTGAGTATCTTCTACATTACACCAACCGCACAACAACACACTCAACCAATTCACTGATTCGTCTTCATGAACGACATAATTCGCAACCCTCGCCATTAGTTCAGATACCGATCTTCGAAACCCCAAAACCCGATCAGTCCCATATCTAGGCAAAACCCAAAGACCTGAAACCCCAACCAAAATTCAAAAGTTGATCGAAAAATTTGTTTTCAGTCAAATTCACCCTCAAAAACCCCATCATCAAACTAATGAAAATTTACCAATCGCACCATCAGTAGTTCACTGAAGAACCCAATCCCCAATTCTAACACGAAAACCAATTTGATAACAAGAATCTCGATTCAGTAATTTGCGAAATCAATTCAAAAAAGCGGGTGCGATTATCTGAGTGGTCGGCATTTTCTTTATCTCCGTTCATTTGGTGAAAAGAATTATGAGTCGTCTGCGAAGAAGTGGGTATCAGAGTTTCCGAGTTGCGTTTGGTTTAGGGCTTTATTTATTTACCTGCCCAATTTTTTTTTTGTTTGCTTGCATCACTTTGGATTGAGTGCGAGCCTCGTTGTTTATTTTTCATTTTCAGCTTAGCTCTTTTTTATTTATTTTTTGTGTTCTTTTAAATTTAGCTTTTGTTTTTTTTATTTAATTCCTTTTTTGGTTAAATTATTTAGTTGTCTAATAGTTTTTCTTTTAGTTCTTTTGTTTTAATTTCTACTCAGTGTTCTTTTTCTTTTTTTTTTATTCGTTTTCTTTTCTTATTCTTTTTAAAAAATAACGAGAAATTTCAAAAAATTGAAGGCCAAAGTGGAAAGGATACAGTCAAGCAAATTAAATAAGGATCACAAACAAGGGGTGGCTTTCAAATCACTCACTACTCAATTGTTCTGGAAGGACAACCATACACCATTGTAAATTTTATAAATTCTACAGGTGTTGTAGCTGCTTAAAAATATATAACATTGCTTGTAAAAAAATCTGTAGGAGAAGTGGCTTGCTTGTACAATTTTTAATTTCTGTAATTGTTATTGTCTGAGTGCTGCATGGCCATAATTTCTGAATCAATTTGGTGAGAAACGAATTTCGATAACTAAAATCACCACTCTTCTCATTTTTCAATTATAAATTGTAACACCCCTAAGTCCCACATCGTGGAAGCCCGTGTGAAGTGGGTACTTATATAGTAGAGCCCATCTCTTACTAATGCCGAGGCCTTTTGAAGAACAAAACCCCACACCTATACGGTGGCTAAGCTGGGGACAATATCTTGCGTAAACGGAGGTGCAGTTTGTTACATAAATCTTGATTTGATTTACATATTTAACTACAAGAGTGTATTTTATGAAATTGATTCTCTCAAGGGGTTGATTGTGAATATATACTAATTCAATATATTGAACTTCTAACAGAAGAGGTTACATACTACTCGTAAAACAATGGTCGTATCCCTTAGTATTTATACTATACGTGAACGGCCATAAGACCCTCTTCCCCCTTCAAATATAGATTATTAACTAATAAGACATACTTGAGTATGTTATTTAAGAGCTAATTATGCCAACCTTAAGTCATGGATTTTCTTTGTTTACATTTGATAACGATGTGTGAAAAAAGTGTTAGCCGCGATAATTCTCCTAGGCGTTCTCAAGTAAATCAAAACTTTTCAAATGGGATGAATCACAATCAACTAAACCAAAATTTTCTTAATCTTAATGCCGGAATGGATAGACCCTTATCTCTTCAAGATCGATGTTACCCAACTAGGATTGTTCAACCTTCTGTCATAGTATTCCCATCAGTTGAAGTAAATTTTGATCATAAACATTCTTTTATTCAAGGGGTACCAAAATTTACTGGTTCTGAAAATGCTTATGAATTTTTAAGTGAATTTGAATTATATTCATCCATAATTAAAATACAACAATCGTATAATGAATCAACCAAGTTAAGTCTAATACCATCGACACTACTTGAAAGCGCTAAAAGGTGGCTAAATTCTCCTCTAGAACATTCCATAAGAAGTTGGGATGAATTTGTCATTGTATTCTTGAAAAAAAATTCCCTTTCCGTAAAACTCTAGAAATACAAACTGAAATAAATCAGTTCTCTCAAAATGAGGGGGAAACTTTTTTGAAATACTTTGAGAGATTCAACCGATTATTATATAGTTATCCTCATCATGCAATTCCCAAGCATCACTTATGTCAAATTGCATATAAAGGGCTAAACTATCAAACTCGAACACAACGAGAATCATTGTGTGGAGAAGAATTTATGTCTAAAATGGCCAATGAAGCTTGGGAATTCTTAGAAGGTTATTCTGAAAAGGACAGGCAATGGGAGTCAATTCGTGTTCCCATACGTATTTCCACTAGAGGAGTGCACGTCTTGGATCTAGTTCATGTTCCCTTAGAAACTCAAACTCCTCAAATCGAAGGACTACCCCCATTATTACCCTCAAGGCCAAGTCAATGTTATAGCTCAAAATAGTCCTTACTCATATACATATAACCCTATTTGGAGAAATCATCCAAATTTCTCTTGGTTAAATCCCAATAATGCCGCAAATTCATCTTACATGATACCGAATTCGAATTACCAAACTCCTAGTCCTCAAACTTCTCAAGTTTCACCTCAATCTAAGCCTTTAAGTTAACCATATAGGCATTCTAACTTTCAGCAAACAACTCAGTCTCCTCAATCTTCTCAAGAAATTGTTTGATTAGAGAAACAAATAAACGACCAAGGTGCTAAATTCGAACAAAAGATGAATATGCTGAAGGAACTAATGAAAAGTAATGAGAAAGGAAAATTGCCTAGTCAACCTGAGGTGAATCCAAAATATAATTATCATACTTTAAATTCTTGTGAGGATGGAACTATAATTTGGTTAATGCTGTCATGTCCCTTAGATACGATTGACCATAATGTTGGCAATCCCGACAATCATTTGATTTCAACCCCAATCGAAAATATTGACACTCTTTCGATGGCAACCAAGGTCAATTCTTCTGAACCTTTCCAATCTCCCTCCTTTCGAATGTTGGCAAACCCAAAATCTGTTCTCCTAGTGTCGGCAACCCCGACAATGTCTCGTCTTCTAGTGTTGGCAATCCCAACATCCCCTCTTCTGCACCTTTGCCTCCTTCACTTCCTATATCGAAACCTTCTTCTTCGAACGATCAAAATTCTAAAACAGTCTAAAAACCAGGAGCTCCATATCCATATAGACTTAACAAAAGGAAGAAGGATGCGAATTTCGAAAAAATTTCTTGAAATCTTCAAATACGTTCTTGTCAATATTCCACTCTTAGACACCATCGAACAAATTCCACATTATGCCAAGTGCCTCAAAGAGTTATGTACCAAAAAACGAGTTACTAATGTTCCTAAAACTACCTTCTTGACTGCGAATACTAGCTCTGTTTTCTCGAATCCTTCACTAATCAAGTATAAGGACCCCGATTGCCCTATAATTGATTGTAAAATAGGAAATACTCACATCAGTCATGCCCTACTTGATCTTGGTGCAAGTGTCCATCTTCTTCCTTACACTGTATATCATCAACTTGGTTTAGGGGATATTAAACCAACAAACATCACTCTTCAGCTAGCTGATCGATCTATCAAAAAGCCATTGGGAATAATCTAAGAGATCTTGACACAGATCAAACATTTTTACTTCCTTGTCGATTTCATAGTTCTAGAAACCGAGCCCGTCTCAACTGCCAATGTTTAAATTCTGTTGATGTTAGGACGTCCCCTTTTAGTAACCTCAAATTCTATAATAAATTGTAGAAACGGTAAACTCCGACTTTCTTTCTGGCACCTAACCATTGAGCTAAATATGTTTAATCTCAACAAGCAACCTAGGGATTTTGAGATTGATGAAATTGATTTGATTCAAACCACAGTTGATGAAACATCCAATGACACTTCTGAAACCTTGAAAATGTTCCTTGACCATTTTAGCTCTGATTTTGAATGAGCTCGAATACATTTATGAACTAAATGAACTTCTTAACTCAAAACCCTCGTCACCTGAATCTAACCAAGGAACGTTGACCAATGTTAGCACACAAGAACATCCTAAGTTGGACCTCAAACTCTTGTCACAAGACTTTAAGTATGCTTACTTGGACTCTACAGAATTTTTTTTGGTAATCTTGGCCTTTGATCTTACTGAGGACCAGAAAGAAAAACATTTGAAAATTTTACGGGAAAATGATGAGGCATAAGGATAGGATTATGCTGAAAATGAATCTAGAGAAGGCCTTGAAGATAAACGTAGCTCCATTTCATCCAAAGAAATTATGGTTCAACATTCAACTTTATGGGATTATGATAATCTTCATTTGAATTGTATAAATCATTGGAACGCCAAAATTTTCATAGGAAGGATTTTGATTTCAGAATTCACTGACATGCCTATTGTACTGCACAAATCAAATAATAAATCATCGTGCATTATTTTCGATAGAGGCAAGTGGGGGGAGAGGGGAAGGAAGCATCAATTGAAACACCCCACCTCCATTAAGGTCACTCACAAAGGGAATGCATTGACTTTGTTGAAGCATTTTAGGTAAAAGGCACGTATAATTTACAAGACAGACATATAAACAATGGAAAACTGAAATCATTTCATAGATAACGTGGTTTGGTCAAAACATTACAAGCATTGTCTCAAAACCCAACTTCTAAATTATTACAATAAAACATCTGTCTTGATTTAAAAACTCGAAGTACATAAAGAAGCATAAAACAATAGTAAAGCAGCATAAATCCCCAATAAAAGTGTAACCACAGCCATAGCCCAAGAAAAGAGAATCCAAGCAATACATCTACTCTCTTCAAGCTGGAAAAGGTCTGCACTAAGATGAATTATTCCCTCCCTGCAGACCAGGGGAGGGGGGAACGGAAGAAAAGAAGGCGAAAGAAAATGGGTCAGACATAAGCCTGGTAAGTCCAGTGATTATTCAGAATGTAAACAGGTAAAAGGATCATGACATGAATAAACTGAACATAGGACAATACCATAGCAATAAGATAACATAAGACAAGGCAAGATAAACTGAATATACTATCGCACTCATTTCGATTTCTCTGCACCTACTAACGAATGTTTCAACTACCATCATGTGTTCATAACAAAATGATCCCTTTTCCGATCGGCTTCTACTTGCATGCATTTATTTCTTGTGTCATTCGGCCCCTCTTGATTGTAGATACCTGTGCTGGTCCCACCATGGGGTGTATCAATTCCTATGGCGACAACCAGACACAAAATTCAAGATGCACAGTGTATACTACTAATGCCTAGTGCCTGCTTTTTCCACTCCGAAGTACGTGCACACCCATACTCCACCGGAACCTACACTGCTGCACCACCCACCGCTATTTTGACTGCTTATAATCAGCCCAGTAATCATGCCCCACCCTGCCTAGTTCAGGGTATCGTGATACATCTATGTGGGTTACTGCTAAAATGGGTCGCCGTTTGTAACACCCCGAATTTCAGTTAACACTGATATTCACTAATTTCAGAATTAATAATCTCAGATGTGAGAATCAGGGGAAACGGGTTACGTCATTGTGTTCGTCTCGGAAAAATACGCGAAATAGAGTCCGAAATTTTGTAAATCGGAGTCCGTATGTCCCGGTTAAGGCCCAAAGAAGTTTTCGGGAAATTTGAATTTCGAAATATGCAGAAATGGAGGCCAGGCGGGAAAACTCCCGCCCAGCCAAGTCGACTTGGCAGTCGATAGGGCTGTCGACTTGCCTGTCGACTTGGCAGTCGACAGGGCTGTCGACTTGCCCTGTCGGCTGATTCTGGCCTGGGTGCACCTGGTTGAGTTTTGGGCTGGGTTGGAGGGCTTGGGACGAAATCTGACGTACCTAAACTAACCTAGGGTTAATCTAAGGGTCTAAAACACAACCTAATCCTATAAATACACCCTAAGACTACCCTAATTCATACTAAAAACAGAATCTATGCCATCATGCCGCCAAAATGCAACTTAGAAGGAGCCTCCACTAATTTGAGAAGAGGATTGCAAGCTAATCAACTACTAATCCACCTCTACTTCAACTCTATCAACTATCTAAGGAGCTAATCTTGGAGTTTGTGAGTTTCTATCACTTTAATAACCAATTGCTAAACTAAGTAGATGAGATGTGATGAGATCATATGGTTTTGCTTGCGGATCAATGGGTTTTAGGTCATATGTTATGATGCTAGTTTGCTAATCACTATGTTTAACACTTATTCATGATGACACTATGTTTATGCAAGTTAAGTGTTTGGGTTTATGCATGTTAAGTGGTGGGTTTTATGCATGCTAAGTATTCGGTTTTATGCATGCTAAGTGTTTGGTTTTATGCAAGTTAAATGCTTGGTTTTATGCTAGAATCATATGTGAAATAAGTGACATGACATGCAAGTTTAACCTATGAGTTTGGATCTATAATATGCATAATCTATGCAAGTTGTTTGGATTAGTGATGTGCATAACATATGCGAGTTTACCTTTGTATGTCATACATACATATGCAAGTTCATATGTAACATGTAATGCAAGTTATGTGCATGATTATATGCAAGTTCATATGTAACATGTTATGCAAGTTATGTGTTTGGTTATATGCAAGTTATGTGCATGATTATATGCAAGTTCATATGTAACATGTTATGCAAGTTATGTGTTTGGTTGTATGCAAGTTAACATGTGACATGCTATGCAAGTTTACCCCTTTGTATGACATAAGTACATGTGCAAGTTCATCCCTTTTAGACCTATGACATGTATGCAAGTTGACACCTTTATGATAGGTCTATGACATGAACATTTATGCAAGTTACCATCTTTATGACATATGTGATTCATGCAAGTTTGGGTTGGTTATTTATGCAAGTTGGGTTTATGGTCATATATGCAAGTTGACACCTTTTAAACCCATGATAATGCTAATGATATGCTAAGTTGAACCCATTGTGTGTATGATGAATCTTCTCTTTTGAAGTATGTCATGTTAACGTATTTACGTGGGGACGATGGGGAAAAAATTAATGAACACATAAAATTGTGTGAAGTGGGTATGATTAAACATACCATAAAGTGGATGGACATAAGTGGGAATTTACCTATTAAGTTAGGTCTACCCATATTATGGAATTGGGAATTTACCTATTGAGTTAGGTCTACCCATATTCTTAAATATTTGTAATTAATTAGGGACAATTAATACAAATTATGGGGGTGATTAATTAGGTGTAATTAATCGACTAAGACACGAGGTTGGACCCTTTTTGTAGCATAAGACTGCCCGGAACCGACCGACAAATCCAGCGGCTACAAATGATTGGCCCAATGTGAGAGGTCTTAGTCATAAACTGAATACGTGACAAGTGTAAAGACACGAGGTTAGACTCAGTTATGGTGTAAGGCTGCCCGGAACCAACCGGCATATCCAGCTGCCATAAAAGACAGTCTAATGTGAGAGGTCTTTACAAAAGGTTACGATCTTAATTAATTAAGAAACACTTAACCAAATTAGCATGTAGTGAGGCATGAGGGGTTAAGTGGGTGCCTTGGGTGGCATGTAGTAACTAGTGGGGGTGCCTTGGGTGGCATGAGGAAACTAGTGGGTTGCCTTGGGTGGCAATAGAAAATACGATTAGAATAATTAACCAAAGTGGAACATGTAATTAAACATGATTAAAGGGTTAAGTAAGTGCCTTGGGTGGCATGTGGGAATCAAGTAAGTGCCTTGGGTGGCATGTGGAAATCTAGTGGGTGCCTTAAGTGGCAATTGAAATATGATTAAATGACAAGCTTAAGTAGTAGCTTGTGGGGGCCTTAAGTGGCAATTGAAATATGATTAAATGACAAGCTTAAGTAGTAGCTTGTGGGGGCCTTGAGTGGCAATTGAAATATGATTAGATGACTTAACCAAACCTTAACATGTAAGTGGGCATGATTATAAAAAGGGGTTAAGTGGGATGCACTAGATAAAATGACAAGCTTAAGTAGTAGCTTGTGGGGGGCCATTTCAACCAGTAACCCATATGTATCTTATTGGGCTCGACCCATGTCGAGGACGGGACACGCGTACTGGGCTTGACTATAAGAGGCCAAAACGGGGTAGCGGTGGCAACGCGAGTCCAACGGGTTTCATATGTGTGTGTAGACCCGGGCTGGTAGGTAAGACTTTGTTGCATCGTGTAGGTATAAGCCGTGCACCATTGATTATCGGGTTGCCACTTTGGGGAGTGATACACCCCACCGTGGGGCCAGCACGGGTATCTACGTTAGGGAGCCAATCGCTTGGGAAGTAGGGGATACACCTAGCGGAGATAGGGGCAGACGGCACCTGCGTAGTCAGCTAGGGGTACAAGAAGCTACTAGGTAAAATTACTAAGTACACTTAGTGGGATCAACCTTTAAGTAGGAATTACCCTTGGTGGGTAGAACTGGTGTGGTGCAGTGTAGGAATTACCCTTGGGTGGGTAGATCTGGGGTGGTGCAGTGAAGTAATTATCTTTGGGTGGGTTAATGCGTCTTTACGGTTATCTTAGTTCATCCTAAGTCTAGTTGGCTGCTTAGTGTAGCCATTTATCCCCAGTCGTTACCGTATATCAAGCTCATGTCTTACTCTAGTTACTTTAATGATTGTATTGTTAAAGTTATAGGACTCGCTCAGACTTATGTCTGACCCCGTTGTTTTTATCTTTTTCCCAACCCTCAGGTTATCAGAGTGGGCCTAGCACTAGTGGGCTTTGATCAGACTGCTTTATCTATCTTTTGGAGCTTGGACCGTGGATGTAAAGCTCAGTTTATCTTTTCTATTATGGCTATTAAGTTATGTAGTGGGATTATGTACTTTTGTTTTATCAGGATGGATATTATGTACTTGACTCTTGTTTATGGTTTTGGTGTAACCAAACATGTTCTACTTTCTGCTGCATTGAAATGATGTTTTAAATTCTCAAGTATTACTTATATCTGTCTTGTTGTAATTTTTCTGTTCTATATTCACTTAAAAATACTCCACCGATGTTATGGCATTCCCTTAGTGAGTGACCGTAGCGGGTGTGAGGTGTTACACGTGGTATCAGAGCTTAAGGTTACCAGAACAGATAAATTTTTTAGAAAAACTATTTTCTAAGAATATTTTTGAAAGGAGTATTTTCAGAAACATGTCTTTTAAGAGAAAAGTTTTTGAAAGAAAAGCATAATCCCCAATAGCCATATCCATATCTTTCAAATTCTCCGTTCCTCTCTTGTTTTGAGTTTCCCCTCCGCGTATAGATGATCTTTCTAAGATAGATAAGAATGGAAAACCATATCAAGGGACTTAGACATTAGTCGGACTAGAAGTTGGTTCAAGAAGGAGGAGGACTTGTAGGTACCTATTGGATAGACGATGGGAGGAAGGCTCAAATAGTTGTTTGGTTAATGAAGAACGAAACCTCATTTTGATGGGAGGTTACGAGTGGAGAATGGGAAGTAGAGGGCTAGTAGTTATCCTTTTGAGAGGAATAGGACACCTTATTAGGATTGTCCAAAGGGGCATGGGCAAGGTATGGAATCTCCTGGAGGGTAGTTGTATTCCCTCACTGCTAGTGTACCAGATGGGGATAGGACCTTCTAGGTTGGAATTTGGATTTCTTTATTATCCGGTTCGAACTTTATTTGATTCTGACGCATCGAGTTCGTTTATCTCATCATTGTTAGTTGAGTCACTGCACTTAGACACCAGTTTAGTAGATGATCCCTTAGTTGTTTCAAACCCAATTGGGGCTCCATGATGTGTTTGGGTTTGAAAGTTTCTATACTTAGCGTTGAGTTTAGATGTGATGCTTTTTGGGCTTCACGGGCTATGGGTTAGTTTTGGGCATGGACTGGTTATCCAGTAGGGGTGCCGTTCTTGATTTTGAAGGGAGAGTTGTTAGGCTTATGACCCGCTTGGGTAACATTCTCGAGATCTCTTGTAATCCCATGGAATCTGTTATGCTAAGTTATCTAGAATCGCTTGACACGTCGGTCGAGAGTTTGCGATCTGTTAGAGTGGTCCAGGAATACTCGGATGTGTTTGAGGAGGTGAAGGGCTTACCTCCGGAGCGGGAGATTGACTTCCGAATATATCTAGTAGACAATGCCAAACCAGTATCTTGGCCAGTGTGCCACATGGCTCCTCGTGGGAGGAGGGAACTCCATAAGCAAGTAGGCGATTTGCTTGAGAAGGGGTTTATAAGACGAAATATATCGGAGTGGGGTGCTCCAGTAGTTTTTGCCACGAAGGCGGATGGGTCCCTCAGACTTTGTGTAGGCTAAAGAGAACTAAATAAACTCACAAAGAAGAATAGACACCCATTGCCAAGGATTGATGATCTCTTTGATCAGTTAGTTGGCGCCTCAGTATTTTCGCAGTTGGACTTAGCCACGGGGTTTCGTCAGTTGAGAGTGGCTGAGGATAGTATAGAGAAGACTACCTTTAGGACTCCGGATGGTTTTTTTTTATGAGTGGCTGGTGATGCCATTTGGTTTGACGAACGCCCCCGCATACTTTATTGATTTGATGAGAAGGGTGTTTAGGGAGTACCTAAATAAGTTCGTGATGGTCTTTGTAAATGACATCTTAGTCTTTTCTAGGAGCGAAATAAGTTTTCGTATGTGCTCAATAGGTTGAGCAAAGCCAGTTATGGGATAAACGGTGGTTTTTGAGCGAGACTGGCGAGGACATCCAGAATTGGACAAGGGCTTAATTAGTTAGCCGTTTTTACTAGTATCATCTCACGTAGGTCGTCTGAATTCGAAGGAGGTATCCCTTGGGTGTTTGTCTGATATTGGTTTAGGCCTTTGGGGCTTGCATTTGGGGGATGTCAAGTTCGACTAGGATGGCCTGCGTGAGAGATGGACAGTTGTGATGATTTTGGATGGGATTCTTAGCATCCAATGAGTTTGAGATAGCGTATACCCATGGCAAGGGTAACGTGGTAGCGGACGCCTTAAGTAGAAAAAGGTTGTCCTCGAGTTCATTGTTCGTTGAACGACGGAGCTTAGAGTTTATTTCTATGTTTGACTTTAGACCTTCCGTTGACTTTGTACCCGGTTTGCTAGCCTCCTTGGAGGTTAGGCCTACTCTTTTGGGACGGATTGGCGAGGCACAGCGAGACGACCCACAGTTGGTTGAGTTAGTAGAGAAGCTCATAAGGGGGGAGCCGTCCAGCCATTTGAGTAGGTACACCCTAGATGGTAAGGGGTGGTTGCGTAGAGACGGTAGACTTTGTGTACCACAAGACGAGGGTTTGAGGAAGGCTATACTTGATGATGCACATCGGTCGAAGATGACCATTCATCCCGGTGGGGACAAGATGAACCAAGACGTGAAGCGAGTTTTCTTTTGGGCCGGTATGAAGAAAGATGTGGCCGAGTATGTCGCTAGATGCTTGGTGTGCTAGCAAGTGAAAGCGGAGCAGAAGAAACCCGGTGGGTTGCTTTCACCCATTGGAGGTTCCGCTATGGAAGTGGGATAGTATCTCGATGGATTACCGAGATCGAGGAAGGGTAATACGGGAATTTGGGTTGTGGTAGACAGACTTACTAAGAGCGCCCATTTTATACCCGTGAAGAGTAAGAGAACTGCTCCATGGCTAGCTTCAGTTTACATTCGAGAGATTATTAGATTGCATGGTGTACCTTCCAGTATAGTGAGCGATCGAGATCCTATCTTCACTAGAGAGTTTTGGAAGAGTTTGCAAGAGGCGGTAGGGACTCAGTTGCGTTTGAGTACCGCATATCATCCTCAGACGGACGGCCAGACCGAGAGGGTGAATCGTATTTTAGAAGACCTTTTGAGGCTATGTATCTTGGATTTTGGAGGTACATGGGAAGAGCATCTTCCATTGGTGGAGTTCGCATATAATAACAGCTTTCAGTCTAGTATTGGCATGGCTCCTTTCGAAGCCTTTTATGGAAGGCCTTGTCGATCACCTACATGTTGGTAGGAATCTACGGATAAGATCTTGCCTGGGCCCGATATGGTTAGGAAGACTTCGGAAAAGATTGATTTGATTCAAAGAAAGATGAAAGCGGCGCAAGACAGACAGAAATCTTATGCGGACAAGAGGAGAACAGAGCTTGAGTTTGATGTTGGGGACATGGTCTATGTCAAAGTGTCTCCGTTACGGAATGTGGTTCGCTTTGGATCTGTTTGGGAAGTTAGCACCAAGGTTTGTTGGACCGTTTCCTATTAAGGAAAGGATTGGACAGATGGCCTATAGAGTGGAGTTGCCCGACAGACTTAGTGGTGTACATGATGTATTCCCTGTGTCACATTTGAGGAAGTGCCTACATGAGACCGCAGAGGTGGTAGAGCCGAGCTTGCTTAGAGAAGTAGAGATAGAGCATGATGCGACTATTCGACGAGCTCCTACACGCATCCTTGGGTCAGAAATTAAGAGGTTGAGAAACAGGGAGGTTCAACTAGTCAAAGTGCAATGGGGAGAAGATGAGAGCAACGCTACTTGGGAGACGGAAGCGAAAATGCGTTCATTATACCCATTCCTTTTTGAGGGTATGTCTTTTAACTTCTCCTTTATCGTTTGTCTAGTACTTATCTTATCTTTAGTATGTCCTCTTGTTAGTGCCGTTGACCTTTAGATAGGGTAAACCTATGGTTGAAACATGTGTTTGAGACATGTTATGATTGATGGATGCATGTGGATGCAAGTGTTTGCTCGTGGATGCATATACACACACTCTAGACACTAGATCGGCTCAATCACTTCATATTGCATATTGCATATAATTGTGTGTAGGTAGCTATATTTATGGATGTATAATGGTTGTGTTATCATATGGATGATGCATTTTGGTGAATGATTGTGCACTCATGTAGATATAGTATGTGTCGATAGGGTTCTTTCGCATACATATTGGATGCATGGCACTATCACGGTTTGCATATGTTCATACATTAGATAGGAACATATACACACACTTTTTGCATATGCTCATACATCAGTAGAAATTGTTTTAAGGACAATGGATGCCCGTGTTTGATGGATTGAGTAGATGGTTGTTTGGATGGTAGGATATGCATTCTCCTTAACTTGGAGATTTCGGGGACGAAATCCTTTAAGGAAGGGAGAATGTAACACCCCGAATTTCAGTTAACACTGATATTCACTAATTTCAGAATTAATAATCTCAGATGTGAGAATCAGAGGAAACGGGTTACGTCATTGTGTTCGTCTCGGAAAAATACGCGAAATAGAGTCCGAAATTTTGTAAATCGGAGTCCGTATGACCCGGTTAAGGCCCAAAGAAGTTTTCGGGAAATTTGAATTTCGAAACATGCAGAAATGGAGGCCAAGCGGGAAAACTCCCGCCCAGCCAAGTCGACTTGGCAGTCGACAGGGCTGTCGACTTGCCTGTCGACATGCCTGTCGACTTGGCAGTCGACAGGGCTGTCGACTTGCCCTGTCGGCTGATTCTGGCCTGGGTGCACCTGGTTGAGTTTTGGGCTGGGTTGGAGGGCTTGGGACGAAATCTGACGGACCTAAACTAACCTAGGGTTAATCTAAGGATCTAAAACACAACCTAATCCTATAAATACACCCTAAGACTACCCTAATTCATACTAAAAATAGAATCTATGCCATCATGCCGCCAAAATGCAACTTAGAAGGTGCCTCCACTGATTTGAGAAGAGGATTGCAAGCTAATCAACTACTAATCCACCTCTACTTCAACTCTAGCAACTATCTAAGGAGCTAATCTTGGAGTTTGTGAGTTTCTATCACTTTAATAACCAATTGCTAAACTAAGTAGATGAGATGTGATGAGATCATATGGTTTTGCTTGCGGATCAATGAGTTTTAGGTCATATGTTATGATGCTAGTTTGCTAATCACTATGCTTAACACTTATTCATGATGACACTATGTTTATGCAAGTTAAGTGTTTGGGTTTATGCATGTTAAGTGGTGGGTTTTATGCATGCTAAGTATTCGGTTTTATGCATGCTAAGTGTTTGGTTTTATGCAAGTTAAATGCTTGGTTTTATGCTAGAATCATATGTGAAATAAGTGACATGACATGCAAGTTTAACCTATGAGTTTGGATCTATAATATGCATAATCTATGCAAGTTGTTTGGATTAGTGATGTGCATAACATATGCGAGTTTACCTTTGTATGTCATACATACATATGCAAGTTCATACGTAACATGTAATTCAAGTTATGTGCATGATTATATGCAAGTTCATATGTAACATGTTATGCAAGTTATGTGTTTGGTTATATGCAAGTTATGTGCATGATTATATGCAAGTTCATATGTAACATGTTATGCAAGTTATGTGTTTGGTTGTATGCAAGTTAACATGTGACATGCTATGCAAGTTTACCCCTTTGTATGACATAAGTACATGTGCAAGTTCATCCCTTTTAGACCTATGACATGTATGCAAGTTGACACCTTTATGATAGGTCTATGACATGAACATTTATGCAAGTTACCATCTTTATGACATATGTGATTCATGCAAGTTTGGGCTGGTTATTTATGCAAGTTGGGTTTATGGTCATATATGCAAGTTGACACCTTTTAAACCCATGATAATGCTAATGATATGCTAAGTTGAACCCATTGTGTGTATGATGAATCTTCTCTTTTGAAGTATGTCATGTTAACGAATTTACGTGGGGACGATGGGGAAAAAATTAATGAACACATAAAATTGTGTGAAGTGGGTATGATTAAACATACCATAAAGTGGATGGACATAAATGGGAATTTACCTATTAAGTTAGGTCTACCCATATTATGGAATTGGGAATTTACCTATTGAGTTAGGTCTACCCATATTCTTAAATATTTGTAATTAATTAGGGACAATTAATAAAAATTATGGGGGTGATTAATTAGGTGTAATTAATCGACTAAAACACGAGGTTGGACCCTTTTTGTAGCATAAGAATGCCCGGAACCGACCAGCACATCCAGCGGCTACAAATGATTGGGCCAATGTGAGAGGTCATAGTCATAAACTAAATACGTGACAAGTGTAAAGACACGAGGTTAGACTCTGTTATGGTGTAAGGCTGCCCGGAACCAACCGGCATATCCAGCTGCCATAAAAGATAGTCTAATGTGAGAGGTCTTTACAAAAGGTTACGATCTTAATTAATTAAGAAACACTTAACAAAATTAGCATGTAGTGAGGCATGAGGGGTTAAGTGGGTGCCTTGGGTGGCATGTAGTAACTAGTGGGTGTGCCTTGGGTGGCATGAGGAAACTAGTGGGTTGCCTTGGGTGGCAATAGAAAATACGATTAGAATACTTAACCAAAGTGGAACATGTAATTAAACATGATTAAAGGGTTAAGTAAGTGCCTTAGGTGGCATGTGGGAATCAAGAAAGTGCCTTGGGTGGCATGTGGAAATCTAGTGGGTGCCTTAAGTTGCAATTGAAATATGATTAAATGACAAGCTTAAGTAGTAGCTTGTGGGGGCCTTAAATGGCAATTGAAATATGATTAAATGACAAGCTTAAGTAGTAGCTTGTGGGGGCCTTGAGTGGCAATTGAAATATGATTAGATGACTTAACCAAACCTTAACATGTAAGTGGGCATGATTATAAAAAGGGGTTAAGTGGGATGCACTAGATAAAATGACAAGCTTAAGTAGTAGCTTGTGGGGGCCCATTTCAACCAGTAACCCATATGTATCTTATTGGGCTCGACCCATGTCGAGGACGGGACACGCGTACTGGGCTTGACTATAAGAGGCCAAAACGGGGTAGCGGTGGCAACGCGAGTCCAACGGGTTTCATATGCGTGTGTGGACCCGGGCTGGTAGGTAAGACGTTGTTGCATCGTGTAGGTATAAGCCGTGCACCATTGATTATCGGGTTGCCACTTTGGGGAGTGATACACCCCACTGTGGGGCCAGCATGGGTATCTACGTTAGGGAGCCGATCGCTTGGGAAGTAGTGGGTACACCTAGCGGAGATAGGGGCAGACGGCACCTATGTAGTCAGCTAGGGGTACAAGAAGCTACTGGTTAAAATTACTAAGTACACTTAGTGGGATCAACCTTTAAGTAGGAATTACCCTTGGTGGGTAGAACTAGTGTGGTGCAGTGTAGGAATTACCCTTGGGTGGGTAGATCTGGGGTGGTGCAGTGTAGTAATTATCTTTGGGTGGGTAAATGCGTCTTTACGGTTATCTTAGTTCATCCTAAGTCTAGTTGGCTGCTTAGTGTAGCCATTTATCCCCAGTCGTTACCGTATATCAAGCTCATGTCTTACTCTGGTTACTTTAATGATTGTATTGTTAAAGTTATAGGAATCGCTCAGACTTATGTCTGACCCCGTTGTTTTTATCTTTTTCCCAACCCTCAGGTTATCAGAGTGGGCCTAGCACTAGTGGGCTTTGATCAGACTGCTTTATCTATCTTTTGGAGCTTGGACCGTGGATGTAAAGCTCAGTTTATCTTTTCTATTATGGCTATTAAGTTATGTAGTGGGATTATGTACTTTTGTTTTATCAGGATGGATATTATCTACTTGACTCTTGTTTATGGTTTTGGTGTAACCAAACATGTTCTACTTTCCGCTGCAATGAAATGATGTTTTAAATTCTCAAGTATTACTTATATCTGTCTTGTTGTAATTTTTCTGTTCTATATTCACTTAAAAATACTCCACCGATGTTTTGGCATTCCCTTAGTGAGTGACCGTAGCGGGTGTGGGGTGTTACACCGTTACTAGGGTTTCCTCATCAACATGTTATAACAGTTAAGTGTTCTCAAATTAACCTAACCCCACCCATATGTTTAATTAACATGTTGTATTGGTTAAGTGTTGCCTTAATTAACTTAACCCTACCATTCTTAGCATGTCCGTCCCTTAGCTTTAATTCATTCATTAAAGTACCAACCTCTCACATTAAAATCTGTATTGTTGCGGTCACTGGATGTGCCTGGCGGTTCCTGGTAGTCTTACACTGCAACTCAATCTAACCTTGGGTTTTGGGCTTAATGCGCTATGCTCTCACGTTAGATCTATATTGTTGCGGTCGCTGGATGTGCTGGGCGGTTCCGGGCAATCTTACACCGCAACTCAATCTAACCTCGGGTTAGGCATGATCATCTTTAGCCAATTTACATATTTATCATATGTGTGCATGTTTTGGTCTTTTTATGTCAATATTTTCCAAGTGTAGTCAGTACAAGTTTTATGCCAAATTCACTTGTTATGCCCAAAATTTACTTAATTAGATTATACCTAATTTTTCCCGCATTATAATCGCATGTACAACGAGATTCAATCTATGTTCCGAATGAACCTAGTATTCATAAAAGAAAATAAAAAAGGGAAAAATAGAGAAGGAGCATAAGAATTGACATAAGGAAAAATAGGCATGTAAGAGTGTACCCAATTCAAGAATCATATTTCCAGTAGGCATGTTGTACGTTAACAATAAGCGTAGGAAAGCTAAGCAATTTACACAAGAGGTATAAAGATTAGATAGAATTGGACTTAAGAGAATCACTAATTTTGATGTACAACATGATAAGTTCCATTATATCAATCACAATAGTCTCATAGGCGTAGGATGTACAACACGATAGGTTCCATCATATAAATCACAACAGTCTCATAAGCATGATAGGTTCCATTATGTCAATCGCAACAATCTCATAGGCAAGATAGGTTACATTATGTCAATCACAACAGTCCCTTAGTCAAGATAGGTTTCATTATGTCAATCACAACAGTCTCATAGGCATAGGCAAATAAGATTTTGAAAAAAGGATAAGCATGAATCAAAATTAGGCATAGTTTCTAGATCCGATTACTATAGTCATGATTTCTATTAGGTGTTCAAATCGGAATAATAACTGAACTTACAGAAAAAGAACGGATCGTGTATTCTGGGATCTGATTTCTGAATTTGTTAAGCTTAACCCTTGATGTAGACATTTGATTCTCTAGTTTGGATTTGGTTTGGAGCTTTCTAACTTGATTTCTAGTTTGGAGAAGATGGAGGCTAGGCTAGCTTAGACATGGACAACATGACGGCTTCATAGAATGAGGTTTAGGATTGAGGTTTGGGTTGATTATGTAGAAGTTTAGGATTAATATGGGCCTTTAGATCAACCTAGGAGTAATCAGAGCTGTCTAGTCCAAGAAAATGCGTCATCAGGTAAATCAGAAGTCGCCACGTCGCCTTATGACTCAGAAAATCGTCACTGTCCAGCACAGTTGGCAAGGGTCGACCCCTACAGGGGGTCGATAACTATGTCGACACCCCTATAGGGGATCAACTCCCATGTCAACACCCCCTGGGGGGTCGACACCCCTGAGCGGGAGATTTCCCGCTTAGCCGATTTCTGAGTTTTTGAATTTCGAACTAAATTGATTATTTAGTTATTATTTTTAATTTATTTTCTGCTTACACTAGAAATCTTCTAACCTCCATAACTTCTTCATACGGAGTCTGATTTTTACAAACTCGAACTCTATCTCAAGCAGAATTCTGAGATGAATGCAATGGCGTAACCCTTTTCTCCCAATTCTTCTTCTAAAAATTAAGTTTTCTTAGTTTTGTTATTTTAATATTCACGGAAAATACGGGGTGTTACATTCTCCCCTCCTTAAAGGATTTTGTCCCCGAAATATCTAAGTTAAGAAGAATGTATCCTAACATCTATCTACTCAACCATCAATCACAGGCATCCATTGTCCTTAAAAAAGATTTCTATTGCTTTCATGATCATATGCATGGTGTGTATATGTCCTTATCTAATGAAAAATATGGCGGTCTACTGATTCAGTTGACCTCCTTAATGCAAATCATGTCGGTGCTATGAGTCCATCATGTATGCAATTATTCCTAATCGTATTTTGTAACTTCTGCATGAGTGCACAATCATTCATACAATTGCAACATCCATATGATAGCACATCAAGTTTCAGTCCGCATACAAATACATATATGCATATGCAATATGAAAGTGACTGAGCCGATCTAGTACTTAATGTGTGTGTATATGCATCCACGAGCAACCACTAACAACCACTTGCAACCACTTGCAACTATCAATCATAACATGTTTCAAATACATATTTACATCCATTGGTTTCTACCTTAGGATTAAGAATAGGACCGATAAGATATAATTAAGATATAGTTACAAGCTTGCATAAACTTATGGAAAACAGAGATCAAGAATGTACCCTCAAAAAGAAAAGGGTAGGATGCACGTATCTTGTCTTCAGTCTCCCAAGTCGCGTCTCCTTTAGCGTCACTCCACTATACTTTAACTAGCTTGACCTCATGGTTGCGTAGCTTTTTAACTTCTGTACCCAAAATATGAGTTGGAATTCTTCTCACCATCTCTTCTCGCTCTACTTCTACTTCCTCTAGTATGCTCGGGCTCCACAACTTAGGCGGACTCATGTAAGCACTTCCTTAGATGAGAGACATAAAAAACATTATGAACTCCAGCCAATCTTTCGGGCAGCTCTACTTTATAAGCCATCTTCCCAATCCTCTCAATGATAGGAAATGGCCCTACAAACCTTGGTGCCAATTTTCCTACGGACTCAAAGCGAATGACATTCTTCAAAGGAGATACTTTAAGAAAAACTATGTCTCCAACCTCAAATTCAAGGTTGGTCCTTCTTTTATTAGCGTAGGACTTCTGTCTATCTTGTGCAGTTTCATTCTTCTTCGTATCAAGTCCACCTTCTCTGAAGTTTCTCTGATCATGTCAGGCCCAAGTACGAGCTTGTCTGTAGACTCCCACCAACAAGTTGGTGATCGGCATGGTCTTCCATATAAAGCCTCAAAGAGTGCCATGCCTATGGTGGCTTGGTAGCTATTGTTGTAGGAGAATTCCACCAAAGGAAGATGATCCTCCCATGTTCCTCCAAAATCAAGAATGCACATTCTCAAAAGATCTTCTAATACTCTGTTCACCCTTTCCATCTGACCATCGGTTTGAGAGTGATAGGCAGTGCTTAAGCATAACTGTGTGCCTACAACCTCTTGCAAACTCTTCCAAAACACGCTCGTAAAGATAGGATCTCGATCACTTACTATGCTAGAGGGAATTCCATGCAGTAAAACCACCTCTTTAAGATAAATGGATGCTAATGATGATCCTCCTACTCTTAAAAGGTATAAAGTGAGCCCTTTTAGTGAGCCTGTACACTATTACCCAAAAACTGGTATTGGCCCTTCTTGACCTAGGCAACCCATCAATAAAGTCCATTGAAATGCTATCCCATTTCCACGGTGGGACCTCTAGAGGATGAAGTAGACCACCAGGCTTCTTCTGCTCTTCCTTAACTTGCTGGAATATCAAGCATTTAGAGACAAACTCAGCTACATCCTTCTTCATTCCATTCCAAAAGACAACTATTTTTATGTCTTTATACATCTTGTCCCCACCTGGGTGTATGGTCAACTTAGAATGGTGTGCTTCTTCGAGAACAGTTTTCACCAAATCCCTTGCTTGTGGGACGCATAGTTTTCCGTCCCATCTCAACCAACCCTTGTCATCGATGGAGTATATATGGAGGTTACTAGAAGTCTCACATCTAATTAGCTTATCCATCACATCAACTAGCTAAGAGTCTTCACGTTGCGCGCACTACAAGAAAAAAGGCTTTTTATAGCGTGTAAAAACCGCTATAAAATCTTTCTATAGTGATTCTATAATTGTCATAGATCAACGTGCTGTGAAAAGTCTGGTAGATACTATAGCGCGTCATACTTGCAATGGAAAGATGCTGTCTTAAACAGATCAATTAGTGCAACTGCTTTTCTATAGCTTGTGAAGCATGTTGTGGAAAGTTTTTATGACGCATCGAAACGCTATGGAAAGGATGTAATATGTTGGCATTCCTTGTTGTTATAACATCTTAACAAGCTATGGAAAAAATTTATGACGCATCTAAACGCGCCATGGAAAATTCACTACTGTATACTACAACATCGTTTTGATGCTATAAAAACTGTTTATTCCTTGAAACATATTTTGTATAGCACTACCAGAATGCTATAATAAACAATTTTTCTTTTCATTGCACAGTTTAGAAGGCTATACAAAAATTTCTATTGCAACATTTTGCTGCCATAACATTCAAACACGTCATAAAATTATATTTCCATAATATTCTGAGTACACAATTAGAGTCATAAGCCAATTAAATAACAAAATATATATATCCATAGTATTTCATACATGATGAATTCAAACATAAATAAAACAGTACAACCAAAACGATATTCAACTAAAAATATTCATGAACTTCGACAAGCATAACCGGTTTGAAGAAGAGCGACATCATATATCAACTTCGAAAGAATCATACAACCCCTGTCAAGAAGAAACATAAACAAATGTATATTAGTTATATATACAAATATGTATAATTACAAAAGAGGTAACCTGTCAATTTTTACCACTATCACTTCTCACTTTGACTGAATAATCATTTCGGACAACCATGGACAATACACACACACATAGACACACTTTCTCTCTCTCTCACACACACACACATATATACAGACATGTGAGGACCGTTCAGCCCGGGCGTTGGTTGCCCCAATACAGTAACCTGGTTTGCTCAAAATCAAACCTGGGTTGCCACCACGTTAACAATGATGTTACCACCACAAAACACATCTATCTTATACAGTTACTACTGCCCCTGCGTGATCACTTGCCATACACGCAACAAAAGAAAAACAGAGAAACATTTCCGGTATATATGTAAAGATTTACATATATATAGTTTGGTGACCAATCTTCCTATGTTCAACCATTAATAATGATCAGCAAGTTATCTTTATAACAGAGATAGTGTGCATAGGTCCTAAACATTGTATATATATATATATATATGATGATTTTATCATTTAAAGCACTTCATTTTAACTAAACAGATCATTTCCTAGTAAATGTAAGCATATATACAGCTGATCAAGTAAAGTCAGTCAATGCACATCACCATTTATAACTTCAGGGAATAGCCGAGGTCTATCCATAACATCCTTAACAGATATACACATATATAAATATAACAAACATCCAAACATACTTTCATATCAATCCTCAAGTCTCATTTCTGAGAGTAAATCAATTCATTCAATCATGAAATAGGGAGTACATTCACATACTAAATGTGTCCTTCCAATTTACTTTATTTAATCCAGTTAGTTCCCCTTATTACCTTGTATTCACACCACAACACTGATGTGAATACCCAAATAAGGCCTTAATAGTCACTCATCCATGTACGCATATACAGAATCAGTTAAATGATACCATATATTAAGAGTCATTCATCCCATTCGAAGCCATAAATATTCCGGTGAGTTACATATAGATACATATGTTTTTGAATGGGCTGTTTTTAGCTAAATTTATCTTCATGAAAAACTTGGAATCAGAAGAAAAATAAACCAGACAGTGAACCCAAAAGGACGATAGAGTAAACATCAAATTTAATTTCACTTAAATCAAATTTTGGATTTTTCCTGAATGGTGTAGCTTTTATATATGTTGATTATGTATATATTATATAAATCATACCTATAGAGTGTAAGTGGGAGTGGGAGTTTGGTTAACACACATTAAAACCAGTAAATGAAAATCAAAGAAAAACATAGGACTTAGGGATTGTGAGTAAGCTCAACTTCCCTTTTTTGTGTGGAGTATTTGCGTTAAATTGCTACAGTATATATATATACACACAAACACACACACATGACCAGTATTTTGGTGAGACATGCCTGTGTCAATACACATACATGTTTGTGTTTTATGATGTGCTTCCTGGGTAGCCTTTGTATATATAAGTAAACCGTATATACTTTTGTTGAAAGTGGTCCAGGCATACAGGCGGATTGTATCTCCAAAGGTCCAGGCATGCGAAAAGAACTTGGATAACAATCATAATATAAGTAAACCAATCAGCACCATCTATCTATATGTCAATCACACCATATAAAATCAGAAATACTTTTGTTTGACATACACGCACGCATATATATGACTGCTTGAAATGCACAAGCTTTTACTTTCAAATTTTCTGGTTAAGGGCAACCAAAGTGGTAACTGCCTTGAGTAGCCCAACTTTACAGTATGAATTTACGTAGGAATCAAGCACTTAAATTAAGTATTATTTTACAGTATGAATTCATGTAGGAATCAAGCACTTAAAATTTAAAGAGTGGTTTCGTTAAGAAAACGGCTAAGAATAAGAGAAGTTATATTTCATCTTTGTTAATTTTATGAATAAAAATAACGAAATTTACTGACCTGAGTATTATCACTGATATTTTAAGGTACATTTAACAAAATTTATCTGATATTTCACAGTAAATATCAGTGCAATATACTAGCATATATCAACTGGCATATCTTAACAATTTTTTCTTTCTCTTTTTTTGCCGGAAGGAGGTGGGGGTGGGGGAGGGGAGGCAAAGGGAGATGGCTAAAGATTGAGATTTGATGTGTCTCTAATATTAACCACATTTTTTGCAGTAGTCCACAAGTAAGCAAAATAGTTTTCTAAGTTATTTATGTAACTTGAAATGCCAAGTCTTTACCAACGGCTTTAAATTTTGACTTCAAAATAGTAAGTATGATTTTACACCAGCAACAACATCAAATAAATTTTGTTAATTCAATAAATTTTGTCAGTAGCAACAACATCAAACCATTTACTATTCTAGTTGATATATGTAGTATACAGTTTTCTTTTTCTTTTGTCAGTTTTATTAAATGGTTTAATATAGCAACAACATCAAATAAATTGTCAGTAGCAAACTATTTACAGAATTAGCAACAACCAGTGTTATTAAATGCGCGCATATGCGCACGCATACGCGCAACGTGCAATGAAGCGCAGCTGAAGCGCTTCGCTTCAGGTATGCGATGCGACTTCAATGATGCGCGCGCTTTTGCCGCTTATGCTTTTTTTTAATTGGATTCTTCTGTAATTCTGTTATGTTTATGTTATGTACTGGTTACATACACAAATATTTACAAGCTATGTACAGAATTTGAGCAGTTAGGTACATGTTTTTTCTGCCTATATAACGACTGATTTAATGACTGATTTTGTATATCTAAAGAAAGTTTGAATTATACTTACTAGAAACTGGTTCCATTATGACGTTCGCAACAGGCCAAGCTATTGTAGTACCAAGAGCATCTTCTATAACTTCTAAATCGGACGTTGTTCTCCATAGACGTGCCTTTGGAATTTTTACGATATCTACCCAAACTCTAACAGCATTTTTCCCCAAAGGAACACAATGAACCACGGTAGTTGGATCCGTTGAAGACACACGGCCTATTGCAACTATTTCTTTCTTTCCCAACCAATCGATCAACATGCATTTACCTTTTTCCATGGAATTTTTACTCTATCAATTAAATAAAGAGGTTATTTTAATATGTGCTTCAATAATTTGTACGATGAAAAAATAATTGAATGGCATATAAATAAGTTTGATGCATACCTTCTCGACAACTCCAACATTACTCGTATGATTAATTGATGATGTTGTGTTAATTGTTTCGATAATTACTTTCGATTTAGGCCATGCAACTTTGGTACCAATAGCTTCTCCAACTCGTGTCAATCCTTTTGTAGGCCTCCATAGAAAAGCATCTTCGATCTTTGGATTATCTATCCAAATTGCAATGGCATCCGGACCAAGAGGGAGACCATTCACGAGGTCCTTCGGATCACTCGAATGCAATTGTCCATCTGCGACTAATTCTTCACTGCCACTCCAGTCAATTAATTTGCATTTATGATTTACGCTGTAACTTTTGCTCTAATAAAAAAGAACATATTACTCTTTTTGTGCATTGAAAATAAAAAATTTAATTAGTAGAAAAATAGAAAGATTACCACATTATCCTCTTTACAAAGTTGTTGAAGTTGTGCAAAACAACCTTAGTAATTGGCCATGCTACTATCTCACCTTCGACATCTCCGATGTGTGTTGAATAAGGTGAAGGTCGCCACAAGAAAGCCTCTGGATTCCTTACAGTGTCTATTATAATTTTTTTAGCATCATGTCCTAAAGGAATTTGTTGGACAAGCTCCGATGAGCTTCTTTTCCAAGTTGAATTGTTAGATGTATCATTATATCGAAAAATGAAGGTGAAAAATATCTTTCAAGATCGCATAAAATTTTAACAATCTCATCATCCATTTGTTCTAACTTCTCTCTATCAAGAACACGTTGACATAATTTATTAAAAAATGTACACAAACGAGTTACTGCTTTCCTTGGTTTTTTTGGGACCAATCCTCTCATTGCAACCGATAGCATTTGCTGCATTAAAACATGATAATCATGTGACTTCAATCCACTAACTTTGCAATCCTCCAATGACACACATCTTTTGAAATTTGAGCAATAACCATCGGGTCCCTTAAAGTCATACAATCTTTTGCAAAAAGTCTTTTTTTTTCAGATTTAGACAAAGTATACGGAGCCGGTGGAAGATATGTTTTCTTCCCACGAGGTTGTGCATATGGAGCATGTCAGATTCCCCAAACCTCTAAATCCTTTCTAGAATTAATCCCATCTTTTGATTTGCTATCATGCAACATTGTGCTGAGTAAACTCTCGCCAACATTTTTCTCAACATGCATCACATCTAAATTATGGCGAAGTGGAAGTCCCTACAAATATCATTAATATAACAATTTAATATTATATAATTTCGTGGTTTGACTATTAACATAATAAATTTTGAACACTAACCTCCCAATATGGTAATTCAAATAAAATTGATTTTTTTTTCCACCTTGATAGCTCTATTTTTATAGGATCGTTTTTATCTTCTTCGTAGATAGTGCATTATCTTTTCTTTGTATTCTTGCCTTTCTCTACTTCAACATTTTCAATTTTTCCAAAATCATTCGGAAAATCTCTCAAAATAACAGAAATATCTCTACCTGTAAGAACTCTAGGTTTGTTACCTTTCTCTACTTTATTATCAAACCAAGCCTTTTGTCTTCTTAATGGATCTAACGAAGGCAAGAATCTTCTATGTCCCATATAGACATTTTTTCGACTATGCTTTAGCCATCGATGATGAGTATTAACACCGCATAATGGACAACCTTTCTTACCTTTTACACAACATCCAGCCAGATTTCCGTACGCTAGAAAATCGTTTATAGTCCATAACAGAATTGCTTTTAAATTAAAAAGTGTTTTACTAAATGCATCATACATCTCCACCTTGATACTCCATAAATGCTGCAAATCTTCTACCAAAGGAGCTAAATATATATCAATATCATTCCCAGGTTGTTTTGGACCAGGGATTAATAATGTTAACATAATATTCTCCTTTTTCATACACAATATAGGTGAGAGATTATATGTCACAAGCATCACTGGCCAACAACTATACTTCGAACTCTTAATGTCAAATGGGTTGAAACCATCAGTAGCAAGGCCAAGTCGAATGTTACGCGGATCACTTGAAAATAATTCCCATTTATCATCCACCATGCTCCATGTCACAGAATACGCAGGATGGCGCATTTTATCATCATTACTTTTATTATTAAAATGCCATCTTAGATCTTCTGCCATTTGTTGAGATCTAAACATTCTTCTGAATCTTGGAATAATTGGAAAATATCGCAATACTTTAGCCGGAATACCTTCTATTATCTCTTTCGTCCACTCATTTGTCTCCATCTTGAAGAACCACATTTCGGACATTTGGTCAAATCTTTGTACTCTTTCCTGAAAAGACAACAATCATTCTTACATGCGTGAATCTTCTCAAACCCCATATCAAATACTTTGAAAAAAAATTTAGTTCATATAAAGTCTTCGGAAGAATGTTATTTTTGGGTAATAACAATTGTTGCACACTTAAATGTTTATCAAATCCATTGTCAGATAGTCCAGTTTCACATTTAAGATTATACAATGCAGTGATAGCAGATAATTTTGTTTGATCTACGCAATCAGGGTATAATGGTGTTTCGGCATCTTCTAAATTTTTAAGGAAATCATCCGTTCGCTTTTGTGCATCGTCATCATGATTATCATCGGAGGAAAAGGTATGATTGACAAAATCTTCATCATCAAAGTGAATGGCTTGAAGTAATTCATACGTGTCATCCAACTTTACTTTGTTAGCTATATTTACTTTCTCTCCATGACTGTAGCACTTACTGCACTTGTATAAAGGATCCATTCCTTTTATAATCAGGTGCTCAACAATAATGTCATCATAATGACGAGTAAGATTTCGACAATCTGAGCAAGGACACAATTTTTTTTCCACATTTCTTGAATTTCTCTTTGCTGTATGCACAAAATTCCTTGCTCCTTGCTCGTACTCTCTACTAGTTCTACGGTAAAAATAAAACATTTAACAAATAAAATCATTATTATAAATTTCAAGTTAAATTTTAAGCTAAAATTTTACTCTTACCTGTGTAAATGCACCCAATCTTTTTCCATTGTCATATACAATATTGCAACAAGTAAATTTCTAAAAAAAGCATGATAAATAAAAAAATATGATGAGTGGATATATATGTAAGCACAATAATAAATTTTGTAATGTTGTCACAATAGCACAACAATTTCTTAAGTGGCACTTTAGAACACAACTAGATGCAAAAAAGTAACAGTGGCCTTTCCTACTAATTATAATATAGACTAGATATTAGATAATTGTCTCAAATTGATTACATATTTTGTACTTTCAGAAATTAAGTCTATCAGATCATATTTTGCTAGTTTCAAAAACTTTTAGAGCAAGTTTAATTTTAGATTGCACTAATCTTTTCTATAATCCGGAACCATGTAATTAAAAAGTCACAATACAATAACTCAAACATGATATACTATTTCTAATGAACTAGTCAGTAGCTATCTACGTCTTGTCTAATTCAGGGTACGGTGTTGTAACTACATGTGCATCTGATTCTTGTTCATGCTCTTTTTTCAGTTTTTACTCAATGAAATTGTATATTACCTTCACCTAAGAAATCCATATTAGTTCATTAATAAGTCCTATACGACGTTAATTAATTTTGCCAAACCTTTAGCATTGCCTACTGCTACCATTACAGTTGTTGCAAAGAACAACATTTCAAGAAGCATTAAGTGTGTTCATTTTGCAGTGTCTACTTAATTTGCAGTTGATAAATCATGGCATTTGCAGCAAATTAATTGAGAGTATTAAGGAAGATATTTCAGAATTCTTCAAGCTCCCTTTGGAGAATAAAAAGTGTTCAGTCAGTTGCCAGGAAATCGTGAAGGCTATGGGCAGTTATTTGTTAAGTCCGATGACCAGAAACTCGATTGGGCAGACATGTTGTACTTCAATACTCTACCACTTTCGAGAAGGAACATGAGTATATAGCCTTCCAATTTAAGGTGGTTTAAAACATTATGCTCCTAATATATTACCATACATGGCAAAACGGTATCCTGAACTTATTAGATCTTACGGTAATTTTCTCAGGAAGATGGTAATGAAGCTAATTATAAAACTGTGAACAATGAAGAGTTCACGGAGCTTTTCTTCTCTACAAAACTTAATGGAAAAGCCTCATTAATGGCTTGAAAATATGATAGTGTGCTACTTAAAATGTTGCATTTTTATTAATGTTGGTTGTATGTGCATCTAATATTGCCTGTACGAAATATGAAACTGTGCCTGATATGCACTAAAAACCATTATATGGAATTTATATATTTTCCCTATTTATGATCTTTAGCTGAATTAATTAAAGTAAACATATCCAACAGCTACGATGATTTATATTGCTTTTTTTATATCTATAACGCTCTGGTCTCCATAATATCTCTGAAGAACGGCTAACGGATAAACGCAGGCTAGGACACGGAAAAATATAAGAAAAAATGGTAAATAACTCCACTTATAAATAACTAGTAAGTGGCTCGTGCTAAACACAAAGAAATTGCTATAACTTATATGGTCTCAAAAGCATACTACCACATGCACAAAGATCAAATGCATACTACCACATGCACAAAGATCAGCAATTCAACCTATCTAGAAGTTTTCACTAATGAAGGAAACCGAACAGATTATTCACATCAAATGCAATCAAGTCACCTAAAACTACTTTTGATAATTAAATTACTAGCATGCAACGCAATGAGCTGGAAAGTTAGAAGTTCCATATTACTAAACAGTCATGTTTTCCAGTTCTAAATTACTAACATGCCCCGTTACAACATAGACCCTACAACATAGAGGTTCCATATTTCATCTCGTCAAAGTGTAAAAATGTAACTTCCAGCAAGATCTCAAGCTACATAAATGAGATCCAAAACTCCAGCCTTTAATTTTGAGTGTCAAAAGATGTTTTAGGTGCATAAATGACCACCAAGCTACATAAATGATCACCAAGTGGAAACCAAGCAATCAAAAGATGTTTTGAGTGCTTATAGAATACGAGCGGTGAATCAAACTAGAGTTTTCTATGAAGTGAGAAGGAATCCAATACAGACCGAATTTTTTTCCAAGTTGATGGTTGATGGTATGCAATGTTTTAACAGATAAAGGCAAGCACAAAGTTTTGGTGTTCAGGAGAAGAGGTGTAAACTTTGAAGCATGACTGTGAGTTTTTCAGATAAACATTATATGCGAGTCATACCAAATAATTAGCCATAGAATATCAAATGTCAAAAACTAAAATAAAAAGCATTCAAAGTGGTTGTATTAAAAAGACTCGCAGAACTATATATAACCCCAAACGTTTGAATGCTCTTAGATAGACAATGTTCTAAAATATATTGGGTGCTTATGAAGATGAATTCATAAGCTGCTAAGCAATCATTATATACGCAAATCCAAGTTGTAGGCCCACTAGCATTGTATTATAAAGACTCACGCTTATTCGGTAAGGTCAAAAGTATTTGGCTCAGTCATGCAGATATCAACAATTCAATAAACAACGGGTTCTTAAAACCAGATCAGTTGTCATATAATAAGTTAGTTGGCTTGGTTAATCAACCAATAAACATCCATAGTTGCAATATTCTAATTGAGAAAGCAAAAGGTGCTACAACTATAAATTTTTACATGTGCTTTGTGTGGTCAATTTATGTATTTTAGAAGCTTATAACACAAAAGAGTTTTAGCGTTGAAGTAGTATAAGACAACAAATGTTATTCACAATATTTTAGTCAGGAAAAATAAAAAACATTATGACTTACTGTTTCAGGGTGAGGACGGAATTCAAAACTATCAAAAAAGGATATCATTATATACGCAAGACAGCAACTCCATTTAAGGTAGCTGCCACATACTGAGTTTGGAAGATGCATTTTATTTGGATTCGGATTGCTGTGAACATAAGCAAGGAAGCATTATCCTATCCTACTGCATCTATAATCATATTGTTGCATTCTGTTTTCTCTTAACTACCTGAAGTATGTACATAACCTAAATAAATAACCTATATCTATCTAGTTGCAGCAAGGCCTTCATGTAAATCATATTGTTGAAAAACATCATAATAATATCACAGACAGCACAAGATAGTATAGCGTCAAACAAAAAATAAGTTAAAAATAAAAAGACAGGAGTAACCTTTGTTGGAGGACGCACTTCAGAACTATCACAAAGCAAAAAAATCAAGTTCAATTCACAAGCAGCTCCTATAGATATTTAAGAAAGAAAGTCAAGTCAGTACACACTTAATTTGCACTGTAACAGTATAAAGCCAGACATATTTGCAGTCTTTCTTTATAATATGTCAAATAGGCTACACTTAAAATGTTTGAACCCAAGCAAATGATTTTTGCAGTTATAGTAATCACCACTGGCCTTCGTTGGCCCACATCTATGCCTAGATTATTATTTTTTACGGTTACAATTACAGGAAACACCCAAGAAATCTGCGCTATGCGCTATTTGGAAAAATAGCAAATAACACAAAATAGCACAATGTTAGCATTATGCGCTATAGCGCGCATTAGTTGGTTCATTTCTTGAACAACTAATCAAAAGCAGGTAATTACTGTTATTTTCTATAACGTTTCTTTAAAATTATGTCCTTTCCTGAATAAAAAAGAAAAAGAGAAGAAAAAAAACGACTTAAAACTCAGTTACCTACCTATGGACTGCAAAGTTTTCCTTTATATGTTTGTTCTTTTGTAATTTTCATTAAGATGCAATACTAGTTTCGGAAATTTCTGCACATGTATCTTCTTTAATCCAGAAAACTGTTCATACCTCTAAAGAAATGACCTCATTCAGGCGTTTGGAGATTTCACCATTGTCAGCATTTAGAGCACTCAACAGGCTCCGTGGTGTATTCCTTTTTTGTTTCTTGACAGCTATATTTTGTTTTGAGTGGTTTATTTCCTTAGGGATATATACTACTTCTGATTTAATTATAAAATTATAACTAGCAAAACTATATATATCCCCAAACTATTTGATCTACGAATTTTCAAATAACAGGTATGTCTGTTTTCTCAAGTAAATAGGTAGAACATGCATTAGATGGTGCTCTCTAAACAAAAACAAGTATTGTAGTGCTAGTGTTCGACATTAGAGAAAAGAGAGGTGCTCATAGCTGACTTTCCTACAAGGACGAGAAATAAAGGAAATTAATTGTGGGCATGGTTCTTCAAGTGAATAAACCAATTTATATTTAGTTTATAAATCAATATTATTTAGCTATCTATTCAATAACATAAACCAAATTTTCATATATTACCTAAGTTTTTAGCGTTCTAATATTTTTCTATATTGGTTTGTAATCCAAAGAAATAGTGTATAAAAATCAAAATTAGTATTATAAAAATAAGTAAAATCACAATATAAAATTATAATTGCAAATTTACCTCTTCAATTAAGTATACCGAACGTACTATCATAGTATACTATATTATTCTTATGCCATAGTATACTATATTAACTCAATTCAGTTTTGAATTCAATTCGTCAAACAAATCAAACCAACATAATGCTCACTCCTAGTTGTTAGGGTATTGGCACTGAGAACGAAGCTTGTGTGAAGTATAAGTGGCAACTGTAAATACCAATCATATTAAATTATCTTAGAAGCATTTGAGATAGCATGGTTAGTCAAACCTGAAACTAATGCACCTATTTTCCTTATCCCAAATGTTGGAGAGAACAATAATTTTATTCAATGCATCAATAACAGTAGTACACAAGTGTATAATTTTAAACTAAAATCTAGAAATCGAAGTGATAACGTATATGTTGGAATACATTGAAATCGGTGGAAAAAAAATGCTAGATTTACGTTTAAGACGACAAGGAAGATGAGAAGCGAGTGCCAAACCAACTAATCACCTACTGCAACTATCAATGCTAGATTAATACGATTATGCCTGAAATCAAGTTCGAAGAATTAGGTCGAAGAATCAGGAGAAAGGTGAAATCCGTAGACAATCGCAGCAGGCGGAATGTCGATTTGGAGGGAATGCGTGAGTGGAGAGGGATTAGGTTGAGTGAATTGGAGGGAAAAGTGAAATTAGGGGCGGGGAAAAGTGAAATTTGGGGGAAACGTGGAAAGTAGGTTTTGAGAAACACGAAAAGTAACTTTTACCGGCCGAGTTTGGGAGGGAAGGTGAAAAAAACTGGCGGGGTCTAATATTTGCCCAATTATTTACTACCACGTCGGATTTATGTCATGGTTTATGTTTCAAACCAAAGACTTAATTGTCATTGCATTGATTATTGTCATAATTTATTCTTCAAAGTCATGGTTTATTCTAACTAATGGCTAGCATATTTAATTATAACAAGGTAAATTATCGTGCAATCTTTGCTTGCTGTAAATATATTATTTTCTTGTAGTGGCGGTTCCTATTGGGTCCAAAAGAGTAGGCCACACCTCTAGCGATGCTAACAAACCAGGTACAAATTCAAAGGAGGGTCTAAAGTCAAAGTTTTCCATGTACTCCAAGCTTTGCCTTTCTACAAAGAGAGGACTTAAGGTCAGCTTTTTACTACTTAAGGCATCTGCTACCACATTGCCCTTGCCAGGGGTATAAGCAATCTCAAAATCGTATGAGGCAAGAAATTCCATCCACCTCTGTTGTCTTAAGTTAAGATCTTTTTGTGAGAAAAGGTACTTTAACGATTTATGGTCAGTAAAAAATTCAAACATTTCTCCTAGTAGGTAATTATGCCATGACTTAAGAGTGAAAACAATGGCAGCTAGTTCTAAATCATGAGTTGGGTAGTTCTTCTCATGCACCTTCAATTGCCTTCCCCCGTAACAAACTACCTTGCCTTCTTGCATCAAGACAGCGCCTAGTCCGGTACTGCATGCGTCTGTGTACACCATAAACATCTTACTCCCATCAGGCAATGTCAGAACTGGGGCCGTTATCAGGGACCTTTTCAGTCGTTGGAAAGCAACATCACAATCCAAATCCTAGTCAAAAGTTAGGTTCTTCTTCGTCAACCTAGTAAGTGGGGCTGAGATCTTTGCAAAGTCCTTAATGAACTTTCTGTAAAAGCCCGCTAGCCCGAGAAAACTTCGTACTTCGGTTGCATTCCGTGGAATCTTCCAATCTTGCACCGCAACTTCTTTTGCGGGATCCGCAACTATCCCCTCTTTGGACACCACATGTCCAAGAAACCTTACTTCTTCTCTCCAAAAATGGAATTTGGAGAATTTTGCTTTCAGCCGATGTGCTCGAAGAGTATCCATAACTTCCCTTAAATGCAAAGCATGTTCTTCCTCACTTTTTGAGAAAATCAAAATGTCGTCCACGAAGACCACTACAAATTTATTAAGGAACTCCCTGAACACTGTACTCATCAAGTCGACGAAATGGGCGGGTGCGTTTGTCAAGCCAAAATTCATGACAAGCCATTCGAAGAAACCATCCGAGGTCCTGAATGCGGTCTTATCTATGTTGTCTTCAGCCACTCTTAGCTGATGAAATCCGGTGGCCAGATCTAGTTGGGAGAAAATTGAGGCACCTACGAGCTGGTCGAACAAGTCGTCTATTCTAGGAAGTGGGTGCATATTCTTCTTGGTCATATTGTTTAGCTCCCTGTAGTCCATGCACAGGTGAAATGAACCATCCTCTTTGGTTGCAAACACCACTGGAGCACCCCGTTTAGAAATACTCCGCCTTATGAACCCCTTTTCAAGCAACTCTTTAACTTGCTTGCTGAGCTCTTTCCTTTCCCTTGGATCCATGTGTCTAACGGGTAAAGCAACAGGTTTTGCATTATCAACAAGGTATATGCGGAAGTCTATCTCTCGCTTCGGAGGTAAACCCTTCACCTCTTCAAAGACATTCGAGTATTCACGGACTACTCTAACAGATTGCAAGTTTTTAACAGCCACATCAAGAGATTCTAGATAGCTAAGCATAACAGAATTCCTGTGATTACAAGAGATTTCGAGAGCATTACCGAGGCGAGTCATAAGTCTAACCACTCTCCTTTCACAATCGAGGATGGCACCATTACTGGATAACCAATCCATGCCTAGAATCAACCCATAGCCCGTGAAACCTAAAACATAAGCATTACATCTAAACCCAACGCTTAGTATAGAAATTTCCAAATCTAAATAAATCATTGACAAATAAGCTGAGCCCCAATTGGATTTGAAACAACCATGGAATCCTCTACTATACTAGTATCTAGGTGCAGAGATTCAACTAAAGCAGTAGATATAAAAGAGTGTGATGCGTCAGAATCAAAAAGAGTACGAACTGGATGATCAGAAAGATAAAATAAACTCTCAACAAAAATATTACTACCTCTTTCTTGCGGAGGTGCAATGAGAGCGTGAAGCTGCCCTCCAAAAGTAGATTCAGTCCTCTGCCCTTACCCTTTCCTTCTTGGGCAATCCTTATCCATATGTCCTGTCTCGCCGCATTGAAAGCAACAACCCATCTTCCTTTTCTTCTTTTTGCAGTCCTTAATCAGATGACCAGGTATGCCACAAAATTTACACTTCCTCTTGTCACGGGGTTTGTTATTCTTCCCGCTTTCTTGGAATCTGTCTTCTTATTCTGCGATCCCTCCACTTCTAGAGGTTCTTCCACCTTTGCCTCTTTCTTGCCATTCTTGTCTTCCTCCTGTAACAGTGCCATGTCCACCAGTCTCTCAAAAGTCGCACCCATAGGTATATGGGACATAGCAAGGCTGTGCAGTGCTCATTTAACCCTTTAACGAATCGGAGAGCCTTTTTATGTGGAGTGTTTACTAACTCCAGTCCGAATCTAGCCAGCTATTTGAATTGGTTGACGTATTCCTTAAACGATAGGCTTCCCTGTCTGAGTGCTAAGAACTTCTCCATTTGTAGACTTTGTTCAGCTTGCGAGAAGAACTTCATTTCAATTCTCATTCTGAAATCCTCCCAAGTTTCAACTAGTCTCTCAGCATTAGTAACTCCCCACTAGTAAGAGGCTTCGTCCTTAAGTAACCATACAGCCAATTGTATCTTCTGTCTATCGTCCACTTCGAAGATAACAAACAAATCTTCTGTTTCCTTGAGCCAATTTCTTGCTTCCACAAATGACTCTGTCCCGTTAAAGTTCTTTCCACCTATAGCTCCAAAGTCTGTACATATCTTCGAGTAAGCATTCACACGCGGAGGAGGTGGAACGGCTGCGACTGGGGGAGGAGGAACGGCTGCGACTGGGGAGGAGGAACGTTTGTTGGGCCTGCGTCATTAGCCCTAGCCTCCAGATACCTTGTGAACCAGCCCGGTATCGGTATGCCCTCGAGAAGATTAAGATCCCCAAACATGCTAAAACGAAAAGGAAAGGTTCAAAACAAAGGATAGAAATGTAGTGCATTAGGCTTTGGGGATTATTCCTTTAAAATAAAACAAAACTTTTCTTGAAAATGCTTCTTTAAACTTCATTTTGAAAATTAGTTTTCAAAAACTTTTATATGATCTGGTAAACCATCGCTCTGATACCAAATGAAACACCCATCCTCCGTTAAGGTCACTCACAAAGGGAATGCATTAACTTTGGTGAAGCATTTTAGGTAAAAGGCATAGATAATTTACAAGACAGACATGTAAAATGCGGAAAACTGAAATCATTTCTTAGATAACGTGGTTCAGTCAAAACATTATAAGCATTGTCTCAAAACCCAACTTCTAAATTATTACAATAAAACATTTATCTTGATTTAAAAACTCCAAGTACATAAAGAAGCATAAAACAGTAGTAAAGCAGCATAAATCCCCAATAAAAGTGTAACCACAACCATAGCCCAAGAAAAGAGAATCCAAGCAATACATCTACTCTCTTCACGCTGGAAAAGGTCTGCACTAAGCTGAATTATTCCCTCCCTACGGACCTGGGGAGGGGGGAGACGGAAGAAAAGAAGGCGAAAGAAAACAGGTCATACATAAGCCTGGTAAGTCCAGTGATTATTCAGCATGTAAACAGGTAAAAGGATCATGACATGAATAAACTGAACATAGGACAATACCATAGCAATAAGATAACATAAGGTAAGGCAAGATAAACTGAATATACTATCGCACTCATTTCCATTTCTCTGCACCTACTAATGAATGTTTCAACTACCATCATGGGTTCATAACAAAGTGATCCCTTTTCCGATCGACTTCTACTCGCATGCATTTATTTCTTGTTTCATTCGGCCCTGCTTGATTGTAGATACCTGTGCTGGTCCCACCATGGGGTGTATCAATTCCTATGGTGGCAACCCGACACAAAATTCAAGATGCACAGTGTATACTACTGATGCCTAGTGCCTGCTTTTTCCACTCCGGAGTACGTGCACGCCCATACTCCGCCGGAACCTACACTGCTACACCACCCATCGCTATTTTGACTACTTATAATCAGCCCAGTAATCGCGCCCTACCCTGCCTAGTTCAGGGTACCATGATACATCTATGTGGGTTACTGCTGAAATGGGTCCCCGTTACTAGGGTTTCCTAATCAACATGTTATAACTGTTAAGTGTTCTCAAATTAACCTAACCCCACCTATCTGTTTAATTAACATGTTGTATTGGTTAAGTGTTGCCTTAATTAACTTAACCCTACTATTCTTAGCATGTCTGTCCCTTAGCTTTAATTCATTCATTAAAGCACCAACCTCTCACATTAGATCTATATTTTTACGAACGCTGGATGTGCCCGGCGGTTCTGGGCAGTCTTACACCGCAACTCAATCTAACTTTGGGATTTTGGACTTAATGCGCCAACCACTCACATTAGATCTATATTGTTGGGTCGCTGGATGTGCTGGGCGGTTCTGGGCAGTCTTACACCGCAACTCAATCTAACCTCGGGTTAGGCATGATCATCTTTAGCCAATTTACATATGTCATATGTGTCCAAGTTTTGGTCTTTTTACGACAATATTTTCCAAGTGTAACCAGTATAAGTTTTATGCCACATTCACTTGTTATGCCCAAAATTTAATTAATTAAATTATACCCAATTTTTTCCGCGTTATAATCGCATGTACAACGAGATTCAATCTAAGTTCTGAATGAACCCGGTATTCATAAAAGAAAATAAAAAAGGGAAAAATAGAGAAGGAGCATAAGAATTGACATAAGGTAAAATAGGCATGTAAGGGTGTACCCAATCCAAGAATCATATTTTCAATAGGCATGTTGTACATTGACAATAAGTGCGGGCAAACTAAGCAAATTACACCATAGGTATAAAGATTAGATAGAATTAGACTTAAGAGAATCACTAATTTTGATGTACAACATGATAAGTTCCATTATATCAATCACAATAGTCTCATAGGCATAGGATGTACAAAATGATATGTTCCATCATATCAATCACAACAGTTTCATAGGCATGATAGGTTCCATTATGTCAATCACAACAGTCTCATAGGCAAGATAGGTTCATTGTGTCAATCACAACTGTCCCATAGGTAAGATAGGTATCATTATGTCAATCACAACAGTCTCATAGGCATAGGCAATTCCGATTTTACAAAAGTATAAGAACGAATCAGAATTAGGCATAGTTCTAGATCCGATTACTACAGTCATGATTTCTATTAGGTGTTCAAATCGGAATAATAACTGAACTTATAGAAAAAGAACGGATCTTGTATTCTGGGATCTGATTTATGAATTTGTTAAGCCTAATCCTTGATGTAAACGTTTGATTCTCTAGTTTGGATTTGGTTTGGAGCTTTCTAACTTGATTTCTGGTTTAGAGAAGATGGAGGCAAGCTAGCTTAGAGATGGATAGCTTGATGGCTTCATAGAATGAGGTCTAGGATTAAGGTTTGGGTGATTATGTAGAAGTTTAGGATTAATATGGGCCTTTAGAACAACCTAGGAGTCATCAGAGCCGTCTAGTCAAGGAAAATGCGTACTCAGGCAAATCAGAAGTCGCCATGTAGCCCTATGACTCAGAAAATCATCACTGTCCAGCACAGTTGGTAGGGGTCGACCCCTACAAGGGGGTTGATACCTATGTCGACACCCCTATAGGGGAGTCGACTCCCATGTCGACACCCCTTGGACGGTTCGACACCCCTGAGCGGGAGATTTCCCGCTTAACCGATTTTTGAGTTTTTGAATTTCGAATTGAATTGATTATTTAGTTATTATTTTTAATTTATTTTCTGCTTACACTAGAAATTTTCTATCCTCCATAACTTCTTCATATGGAGTCCGATTCACGCAAACTCAGAATCTATCTCAAGCAGAATTCCGAGACAAATGCAATGGCGTATCCCGTTTCTCCTAATTCTTCTTCTAAAAATTAAGTGTTCTTAATTTTGTTATTTTAATATTCACGAAAAATACGGGGTGTTACATCAATCATCGTAGAACATTCATCATCATTTCAGATTTCATTTTGTATATGATTTGCAATCACATATAGTTGTTAAATTACATTTCATTTTACAATTCATTCTGCATTAAATTCATCTTTGGGTTCTATCTTTCACATTTATAAAACGTGTTTACAGTGTAGACACTGTTTTGACCATGTGTGGGGGGAGTCTGCATTGCAATTTTTTTCTCCATTTTTATACATTTAAATAGGACCATCATGCATTTTTGGTCATAGTAACATGCCCTTTTTTAAAAAAACATTGACTCATCTTAGATTGGTACAACAAAGCAAGTTAACAATTTTTGGCCAGTTGATGGTAAATTTTATTTTGTCAACTAAGATCGAATAAGAAATATAATGAAAAGTCGAATTACGAGCGATATAGTGTAACTGGTACATAGGAAGATTCTTAGGTGATTGTAACGACCCGGCGCAATTTGACGCCCGAATTCCAACAATAATACATAAACCTGTATTACTTGCCAAAACTCAAGTATCAAAAATACCAGATAGTTAATAGGAAGAAATTAGAGGGTGAGTTAAGAAAGAAAGAAATATTAGAATATAAGAAGAAGAATAACAACACAACAACATCAGAGTCTCACATCATAGCGGAATAAAATATAGTATAAAAATAAAATTTTATTGAGAGCTTTGAAATGAAACTTACAGTCATCAGAATATATCAATACATCTGGATAGTTATAATAATCTATCCTTATATACAACACAATGCGGAACACACACTAGGTATATGCGTCTGAACACCTCCAGCACGTCTTTTGGAATCAATAACATCTTAACTTGAACTTGAAAAACCCGGCCTAACCCGATCATTACAAACGCCAGATCAGTCTGGTGAACTAGAGTGAGAAAACTCGCTAAGTTTATCACCTAACTTTATTTTTAAGGTCAGAACATTTCTTTTCAAAAGAAAAGATAATCGTAAGACTAATCTACACATAAATACGAATGGTTTATACCTTACGATAACCCAAAACATTTTAGAACTCATATCTTATTCTGATATTTTAATAGTGTCTAAATATAAATAAATAACGATCTAGCGGAACGCTTGCTGTAATGACCCGACTTTATGCCCGATTTTTGCCGGTAATTAAACCAACTTAAACCGTTCATAAAGACGAATTGTTATGGGTACATACATATATTGAACAAAATAACATAACTTTTATTTCATAATGCACTATTACATCAGAGTTACAAGGAATATCAGAGTTACAACATTTATACGGCGGAAGGAAAGATATAAGTATACTCTCAGTGGAAGAACAAAATGATACAGTGGAAGCTTCAAATCTAGTGTGGACTCCAAATCAGAAAGCGCTTCGAACCTCGCTCCAACGCATCATAACTGCAAAACTAAACTACTAGCTACCCGCGTAAAAATTAGTGGGCGCCCAGAGTTTAGGAAGGAACAATAAACTCCAGGTCGGTCATGGAACTGGTGTGAGAACATAAAGCAGTTGCATTAAAAATTTATTTTAAAGTTGGGAAATTCACCAGACCACGCCACTAACTGGGAACGAGTTTACTCCATGTGAATGCCAGTGCGTATAATATATAATGACTTTTGAAAATGGAGCTATCATAAGCTCGTCCCACATCACACAATGTAAGTGCACACCAAATGGGGAGTTTTATCTTATGATAACCAAAAATGCCTTCATACGTGAAAATCCTCTTCTAATATTATCATTAGTATAGTGTGTGCAAAAAATCATTTCGCAAATAAATATAGAATCATAGCCCCCATAACCCTAATTGGTTATATTGACATATAGGTATACAATCAAAATCCGTATGGCTCGTATTGGAGATTTGGGTTTCCAACTTGATGATTCCTGGCACGAAAGATCAATCAGGGATACGAAGCGAAGTGTAACACGGCTTTTTCGTCCATCTCGGACACCAACAACAAATTGCAGGGCAGATCAACGGTTTTCGACCAGACAGGACCCCCCGAACATAACCAATTTCCCCAAGTTCATAAGTGGTTTCCCACTGCTGCAGCTTCATCATCAATCATATATAAGTATACAACCTAACCGCCAGTTTCTCATCAATCCGAGGTGTGAGGTTTATCGATGTCACGTCATACACAAAGCATGCCTAGATAAGTAATGCCCTGATCATACAAGCTCATTTCATATCTTATGTATGTCACGTTGTCCATTTACAACATGACCACTGATTTCCATCCATACATAACCACTTAGAGCTCATACGTCACAAACCAGATACATATCAACGGAAATCAGTGTTATGTTGTCAATTACAATGTCAAGCACACAATCCATTCAAGTCCATTCTGGGTCCGGATAGAACACAATCCGAAAATCTTCAAATATATTCAGACCTCATGCCACTTATAACATCATATCAGGTGTACACCCTAATTTTAGACATCGGCAATCCATCCAAATAATTCGAGAATTCTCGGTCTTCATTCATTGATTCCAAGTCTTGAGTATGCTTCATGCATCGTATTATTACTTGGAATGGTTTTCAGACTTAAATCCAATCCCGATGTTTCCAAGTAATAAGCATATTCTTAAATTAATAGTCATGGACCATACGGGCTTTTCAATTTAATCTCCTTCCAATCATTTCAATGTCAAGGTTGGATTTGTCCTAAACTCTGCTATCATATTAATCTTTCTTTGAAATTAAATATTCGATTTACCATCCTTTATTTTCAACATTAACCCTTCGATCCATATATTCAAAACAGAATCCTTTGGTTCCTTAAGTCCTTAAGTTTACAAAATTTTTATTTGGATTCAAATTCCATTAACGATAAACCAAACAATTTTATTCAAACACAAGTTTGATAGAGTTAAATCGACTTATATTTGATATAAATTCACAACTCAATCAAACACTATCATAATATTGAGGTAAGTATTTTCTAAGGCTTCTGGTAGTATTTGCTCAACTTTGGAATTACATAGCGAATATCCGACACAACTCTATCCAACTCATTTCCCTTTAAATTCTAACTTTTAGAGTTAATAAATAATTCCATATTAAATCATAAAAAAATCCTTCCAAACCATTTTACAATCCTTTAACCATTTAAAATATGGTTCATGATTTTATCATTCCAAAACCCATTTATCTTTGGAAATGTGATAAAAACGTTTGGAAAGGTTACTAAATGCTGCTGTAAAATAGTCACTTAAATCAAATAGGTTCCAAATCATTAAAAATTCAAATAATTCAGTTATAATTTCTTTAAATTAATAAAGTAAGATTTATCATAATTTTCCTCAAATTTTAGAACTTGTTTTATTTGAATTTCGTTACGGTTGCTGAACTGCACTTACTGCGACCTTTCCAAATTTGTTTTGAATATAACTTGAAAATCGTACGTTGAAATTTGAAAATTCCTTTCCTATTCAAAAAATTTAAATATTTGAAAATCAACGTTTATTAATTTAGGTCAAACCGATTTCAAACGATCAAGTTATAACCATTCAAAATTTAAATTAATATTTGCGAACTGTCGTGCCGTAGCGCATTATACATCGATTTGAATATAATTCCTTCAAATCTATTTGAATTGAATTTAAAACTTCAAAACAACTTAATTTCCAAAATTGATTATTAACTTTAATCCAAAATCATTCCTCAAATTCCAAATCTTAATTTAAATTTAAATAAGTTGTAAACCATAGGAATTCAAAAAGCCCTTTTAATTTAAATTTAAATTTAAACTTCATAAATTGTCCTTACGCGACATTTATTATTTTAATTCCAATTGGTTTCCTAAGTTTTAAAACAACTTCAAATTCAAATTATATTTGAATTAACCGGTTCATCCATTAGACGAGCTAGGGATAGCTAGGGAGAGCAAGAAACTGGATTTCCAAACCCAAGCCTAGACACCATCCTCTCTGTCATCCTAGAACGGTCTGTTATATAATATAATAAAATATGATTTTTAAATTTCCAAATCTCTTTGAAATAAAAACTAGACTTAAAAGAACAATATTTTAATATTTGAAAATAAATCTTCATTTATATGGAAGGAGGATTGAATCGATTATCTGTATGATTCCACAATCATGGTGTTGTGTGTATCATGCAAACAAAATAAACCAACCATATAAGTCAGATGATCGTGAATTATAATCATCACCAATAACAAATAATTCAGCTGTGCACAAGTGTTACGGTCGATAATGCTTACCAGTGTCCAGTGTGCTATCTAATTACATGCACATCCTTTCACATAATAACATCCATATCCAACCAAATATCATAAACCATCACAACTCATTTTTTAATCACTACTAATTAAAATAAATGATTAAATTAAGTGTTCTCACCACCTTAGCTTCAAAACTTCACTGTAGGTTTCCTTACGAATGAACATTGCGATCGCTACTTGTACCGCTTCCTATCCGTTTCCCATTAAAAGCTAATGATCTCTGCTAATTTATATTGAATTTCAATTAATATCGACGTCCATTATACATATTTATATTTATATATAATGCCTTTTATTTCATCATAATTTTATACTTAACCAAAATGGTCAGTATTTCAAATCAATGTGTTCTACTTTTCGATACGATTCTAACGGACCAAACCACGAGTTAATCAAGTAAAAATGAAATGAGATAATGATTTATAAAGTTTAGATTAAATTAAACTTAAATAATTAAACCATACCACTATTTGGCCCAGGCCCAAATGCTCCAACTAAACCCGACGTGCACCCTTCCTCCTTCTTCTCTCACGTTCTCCTTCTAATCTTGCTCACGCAGGAACCCAAAACTTGTGCACACGGCTGTGCATATGCACACACCAACCTCTCCAATAAAATTTGATCTGAGACCATCAACAAGCTTATTTTCTCCTCATCTACCATCTGCACCAACTCGCCGACGCCCCGAGCTCTCCATCGAAATGCGACGTGCCTCGATCGAGACCTGGAACCCAAAATGCATGCGCCTGCTCTCAAGGTATCGACAAAAATTGTAACCGAACTCCACCAAACTCCGCCATAAGAAAGCTCTCTCCATCCTCATTGTCACTCCATCATCCATTCCTCCTATCCGCTAAAATCTCCGAAAATCTCAAAACCTAATTCTCAACTTTTCCGATCATCGACATGGAATCCTACCAAACTTATATAAAAAATACTACACCTCCTGCCGATCGCAATGGTGCCGATGGTTTCGATTAATTCTTCCTGTATTTTGAGTTATGATTTTTCGAAATTTACAACACAAATTCTTCAGTTTACTGTAAATTAAAGATATCTCTATCGATACTCAGTGAAACCCTGATCTGCTGATCTCTAAAAATATGGAACAGTGATACGAACAACTTCAATATTTGTCATTTTGGCTGGACGTGAATAGATTATGAGATGTGGATTTTTAATTGAAAAGGGATGAAGTTTTTCACTTACCGTAAACATAAAAGGGAGAGAAGAAAAAGGAACGGGAAGAAGCTGCTGAGAGAAATGTAGGGTGCGTCCCTTTCTCCTTTGTATTTAATGATTTTTAGGTTAGCTTATTATTTAATTTAAAGACACATGGCACCTACAAAACATGCATGAGGACACATATGCCTTTATTTAATTTAATGAATTTTCAACCAATGCATGTTTAGAAAAATAAGCTTATTTATTTATTAATGAAATTGGAATTTTAGCCACATCCTTATAACACTTATGTTTGTACCCAATTTGTATCTCTTAAAAGTGTAACTTCTTTATTACTTAAGGTTTAACAAAATATTTATAACTAACTAATATTTTAAAATTTCTTATCTATATTATTTATTAAATATGTACAAATATAATTTACCAAAATTTATAAAATGAACTAAAATAAATTCTTGATAGTCCTTACAAAATTCTTATAGACATTATTCAAAAAAATTAATTTAATATTATTAAAAAAAAATCATTTAGATAAATCCTGAATAACTTATTTTCTCAAATTCATATTTTATATCAATATTAAAATTAGAAAATGCCATTACCTATAAGTATTAGAAATATGCATAAATCCTAAACATGGTCTTTAAAAATAAGTTTTCTATATTTTAATAAATTAAAGATAATTATTCAAACTTATATATAGAAGATGAGATCAAATTATATATATTTAAACTAATTAAATACATTTTACAGAAAAAAAGTCCTAAATTAAACTTAGTTAAATCTTAGGTTGTTACACTTGCATCTAACGGTCACATACATAATTTACAATCAAAAACCGATGGCTCTTATTGGAGATTGGATTCCGACTATGACATGGTATGGAACTACCTGCCGATAGTGTATCTCTAGAGGGGAATACACTAGGTTCAACAAGAACATCTTGCAACCTGACCACACATGACCGACCAATCATTTTTCTTAAGTGTACCGAATGTATATCACCAACGGTTGGATTCAAACCTCCCTTTCCCAAAAAGGACATCATCGAAATAGATTAAAGAATGAAATAGATTTTCCCTAGATAGGTGATTATACACCACACTTGGGAGCGACCCACTTAGCCATGTTGCATGCCCGATTTTTGTCATTTCCCGATTGAAGAGGCTTAAGGTTTAACACTACCTTAAGAATATCATATCACCATTCACTTTGAATGTCACATTGTCAGATCCGCCAAACCACTAATTGACGTCTAAAAAAATACTCTGGTCGTTAAGCTAAGAGAAGTGCCCTTCTCCGCCACAACATTTGTAAAAATCAACGTAGGTGATTCTAAATAAATATTTTGTCAGACATTCGTCCATACAAGTCATCTAGGAACAGGGTGAACCGAAGGAAACCTCCTACCATATCCTAGGTATCATCCTATAAATAAGTAGCGAGTAGTCCTTGCAAATACGTAGATTCCAACCACGACAGAACAACAGTTATCTCTACATTGTGTAATGGCGCGTTTTGTTAGCTGTTGAATAATTAATTTATTTAATTATTTATATATCGATTTGGCGATAGCGATAACTTAAAGTACAACATTCGAACGTATAATTATAATTTAATTAAGATCGAGCTTGAAATGGCGCTGCAGTTCGTTATTTGGCGATTCGAACTTCAACTGAATGTACTGAGTTCGTTTTAAATCGGATTTCTGTGAAACAAGAAACATGTGGAGCTGGTGGAGTATATCTTTCTAGTGGAAGAGACAAATCGAGATTTCGTCGTGTAGATTTTGAGTTATGTCCAAATCAAATTTCAGAAAAGTCGCTGTAGAATTCCTTTATAATTTGCGACGCTTTATTTACGTTAAAAAAAGGGTTTTTCAATATAACTAGATATGGGGTTTGAATTTAGACGAGATTCTTTTGGGACGTAGTGATAATTTAATTTTTAGAATTTTATGGTAATTTTTAATTAATTAAATAAGCAACTTTTTATTTGGAGTATTTTGCACCCTAAAAACAATATTTTGAAGTTTCAAAATATGAGTTAATCTACCGGTATTATTATATTTTTGGGATCGGGGAACTGAGCTCGTTACAACGGTATTTTTATTTCTGTCCGTGCTTAAGTGGAATTTTATGGGTATACCCTAGAACTAATCAAGCTAATTCTTTTTGGCACTAAACCATGTATAAAATATTTTAAACATTGGATGGCCCATCTTCAATCACATGTAGACAAATACACCTCAAAAGCTTATAACCAAGGATGGCCGCACCTTTTTAAAAGGTAGTTAGACAAAAACGTGGACAGCCTAGAAATCAAAGAAAACCTTATGACCTTATAAATGAAAACAAGTCCTGTGCAAACTCAAAAGGAGCCGCCACTAAACTCTCGTTCTCCAGCAAAAAGGAAGCGGAAATTCGATCAAAAGAAATTCAAGCAAAATCCTATAAATCCTATTTCTCATGTATGTGTGTTGCCTGAGTAATTCCCTTCGATCCGATATCAGTCCTGAGGGGTGCGATGCAGCATTTTTATGTCCGAAGTTTCCAGCGATTTAGGGTTCAATGTTTGGAGTTGAATAAAGTGCGATTCTTGGATTTCAATGTTAGGTTTTGGTTAAGTGGATCAAACCGAAAGCGCTTGCAATTTCTGAGGGAAATCGATGGGATTTTCTGTGGAGCGAATACTGGTGCTCGCCGTTCACTTCAGTTCGACGGGGATGGCAAAGCTAATTCGAGTTAGGTAATTTTAGGATGAGGGTGTCGAGCTTAAAAAGGGGAGAATTATGGAGATTTTAGTTTGATTTAAGGGTGGAAGAAGGAGGGGATAAGAGGAGTAGAAATCGGCCATTACCTGTAGAGGAGCTACTGTGTATCAATGAGGGAGACGGGGACAAACTGGTGCGGGTTATATTATTTGGGTGGGCTTTCTAATTGGGCTGAGTTCTTTTTTGGTAAGGGCCAAGCTTTTATTTAAATTAAAGTTAGTTTTAACTTAAATGTTCACACAACCTTTTAATCGCAATATCTCGTACTTACGTGAACAGAATTTATCAAATTTGGATTCGTTGGAATCGTATGGACAAGGGTAACAACATGGAGTTGGTTGGGACTGATATGGAGATGTTCTGGATTTACGACAAAAATAGAACGTCCTATCCGAATCAAGAACCGTTAATAGTTATTTAATGATTACGGACAATGTGAGTAAATCTCACTAACTCTGAACAGTTTATAATTTCATGTTGCATTGTTATAACTGTTAAAATTTGTCTGTTTGACTGTGTGTTGATTGGTTGATTGAACTGCTAGTCAGTTAGTTAAATTTCTATATTGATTCTGTTTAACAGAATATATCATATGGAACTGAAAGTGATGTTATCTATATTGTCTAACATCTGTGATGCAGGGAGACAGGTTGGAGGAATCCGACTGGATTCCTCAACAGTTATTTTACTGTGATTTTTATATTGTGATATATAATGTGATGTATATAATCTGTGTGATTATGTGTGGGGGGACGATATTTATCGTTGTTATATGGTATGTTAAATACCATGAGAAATACCAAAATGTAGGAGAGGGGTTTTCAAAGTATATTTTGAAAATAGTTTAATTATATAAAATCAAGGGATTTTATATATATATATATACATATATAAGAAAAAGGATTCTGAATATAAAGGAATATAGTTGGTAAAAACAAATATAAAAGAATTATATTTGTAAATCAAATACAAGGGAATATATATGTTAATCGAATATAAGGGGATATATTTGTTAATCAAAATATAAAGGAAATATATTCGTTAAAAGAAATATAAAGGATATTTATTTAGAGATTAAATAAATAGAATTAAACTAAAGGAGATATTTATTTGTTAAATAAATAGGAGTTAACCAAGTGAATTGGTCGAGTTAACCAAGTGAATTGGTCGAGTTAATCGAAGTGAATTTGTTAAGTTAAACTAAGCGGTTAATCGAAGTGAATTAGTTAAGCTAAACTAATTGGTAAATCAAAGTGAATTAGTTGCGTCAAACTAAGTGAATTAGTCAGGTTAAACTAATTGGTAAATCGAAGTAAATTAGTTGGGTTAATCAAAGTGAATTAGCTGAGTTAAACTAAGTGAATCGGTTAGAGTTAATCAACGTGAATTAGCTAAGTTAAACTAAGTGGATTAGTTCAGTTAATCGAGACGAGTTAACCAGTTAGGTTAAACCATTTGAGTTAATCAGTTAGAATTGACCACTTAGAATTGACCAGTTAGAGTTAACCAGTAAGAGTTAACCAGTTAGGTTAAACCAGTTGAGTTGACCAGTTAGAGTTAACCAGTTAGAGTTAATCTGTTAGAGTTAACCAGTTAGAGTTGGCCAGTTAGAGTTGATCAGTTAGAGTTATCCGAGTAGAGTTAATCGAGTAGAGTTGTCGAATATCACTTATCCGAAGTAGAGTTATCGAATATGGTGTATTCGAGAGAAGAGTTATCGAATATAGTTTATTCGAGTGGAGAAATCAAATGTTATTCATTTGAGAAGAGTTATCGAATATAGTTTATTCGAGTGGAGAAATCAAATGTGATTCATTTGAGAAGAGCTATCGAATATTATTTATTCGAAGAGTAGTTATCGAATATTGGTTATTCGAAGTTAGTTAATCCGAAGGAGTTAATCGAAGGGTTAATCTGAAGGAGCTAGTCGAAGAGTTATTCGAAGTTAGTTAATCCAAAGGAGTTATTCGAAGTTAGTTAATCCGAAGGAGCTAGTCGAACAGTTATTCGAAGTTAGTTAATCCAAAGGAGTTATTCGAAGTTAGTTAATCCGAAGGAGTTAATCGAAGAGTTAATCCGAAGGAGTTAGTCGAAGAGTTAATCCAAAGGAGTTATTCGAAGTTAGTTAATCCGAAGAAGCTAGTCGAAGAGTTATTCGAAGTTAGTTAATCCAAAGGAGTTATTCGAAGTTAGTTAATCCGAAGGAGTTAATCGAAGAGTTGATCCGAAGGAGTTAGTCGAAGAGTTAATCCAAAGGAGTTATTCGAAGTTAGTTAATCCAAAGGAGTTATTCGAAGTTAGTTAATCCAAAGGAGTTATTCGAAGTTAGTTAATCCAAAGGAGTTATTCGAGGTTAGTTAATCCGAAGGAGCTAGTCGAAGAGTTATTCGAAGTTAGTTAATCCGAAGGAGTTAGTCGAAGTGTTAGTCGAACTTAGTTAATCCAAAGGAGTTATTCGAAGTTAGTTAATCCAAAGGAGTTATTCGAAGTTAGCTAATCCAAAGGAGTTATTCGAAGTTAGTTAATCCAAAGGGGTTATTCGAAGATAGCTAATCCAAAGGAGTTATTCGAAGTTAGTTAATCCAAAGGAGTTAGTCGAAGAGTTAATCGAATATAGTTATTCGAAAGAAGGTGTTAATCGAATATAGTTATTCGAGTAAAGTTAAAAGAGGTAATCGAATTTAGTTATTCGAAATGAGATATTCGAATTAGATATTTGAATAGAGTTAAACACATTAGAGTGATTCGAATTACTTATTCAAATAGAGTTAAACACGTAAGAGTTAATTGAATATTAGTTATTCAATTAGAGTTAAATCGAATTTAGTTATTCGAAAGGAGTTAATCAATTTGAGTTAAGTTAATCGATTTGAATTAAGTTGAATCGAAATGGAGTAAATCGATTAGAATTAAGTTAATCGAGTTAGAGTAAATCGAATATTGGTTATTCGAAGGTAAGTTTTTCGAATTAGTTATTCGAAGGAGTTAATCAAATGAGTTGATCCAAAGGAGTTAGTCGAATATTAGTTATTCGAATAGAGTTAAAGGAGTTATCGATTTTATTTTGATCGAAAGGAGTTATCGATTAGTAAATCGAAAGGAGATTTTCGAATATAGCATATTCGAAAGAAAGAGATCGAATATTGTTTAGTCGAAAGAGAGAGATTTCGAATATGAGTTATTCGAAGAGAGATAATCGAATATAGGTTATTCGAAGAAGAGTTAATCAAATAGAGATTTCTCGAAGGAGAGTTATACGTCGAATTCGATTATAGCAAATTCGGGAAAAGTACTATTTACTTTCCAGGGTTTAAATCAAGATTTAGTTATTGATTTAGAAATTAGGTGTCTGTTAAATTATTCGAGTTAGGAGATAAAGTTATAATTTAGGGTAGACATTGCAGGAGTAGGATTATAACGTTATAGTTATAATCAAACACTGTCATATAAGAAGTAGATTCGTAACCTGAATCCGAGAATTTGCATAAACAAATGATTATAAAAAGTGAGTGATGAGCTTCATCTATTTCACAGTAAAGGACGTTGTTCAATTAAGGTCTGAGAGGTAATTATACCCCAACTTGATTGACTTCAGAATTGACAAAGGAATAGTTGTGGTTCGATCTAAAAGGTTGATTGGGAATAAAGCTAAGGAATAAGCGATAAATGGATTAAGCGAAACGATGTTTTATACAACGTTCATTGGAAATCCGTAAATGAGTTTTGGAAACGTTTTCCAAATTTAGTCAGATATGTTTTCTAAACATAGAAAATGAAATGTTTTCATGATAAGAATTTAAGAAATAGAGTTAAGTAAATTTAGAAACTAACTGGAGAGGGTAAGTTGAACGGTTTTCTAAGTGATGATCTGATGTTGGTTTCGACCTTCCGGATTGATACTTAGAGAATTGTTCTCATACTAGTTACAGTTAGGGACTGATAGTTGCGAAATAATAGTGATGTGAAAATAAGCTATGGAAATGTTTTCCAATGATTAATAACATATATTTTCTAAATATATGAAATAAGGAAATATGAACATATGATGATTGATCGATCGAATTTCCATTTGGAAATAAGATCGTTGTTTGTACACCGACATGTTTTCATTTGATAGTTGAATCACAGACTATCAAAGTTTTTACCATTTTAACGTTGTTAATATGGAGAGACCGGTTGGATTATTATCCAAAGAACCACTCTGTATTGGCATAAGCATTGCGAGCAATATCTGCCAAAGATAAATTGAAGACGGAGTAAAGTGCAAGGGCTGTTGTATAAGTCTTAGATAACAGGGACTAAGATGGATATACTGAATAGTGCCTTCGGTTTGTCCAGTCCCAGGAAAACGTATATGGAAGAAGGTCTGACAGAGTATATCCAATGGATCGCGTAAGTTGATCTGTTCAAACGTATTCACGTTTGGTGGCGGAGGAATTCGTTTCTCTTAGCTGTATACCCGTGTCATTTTTGAATAAGTCAATTTGTGATTTGGCGGGTATGACGATGTGGCATTCAAAGTGAATGGTGATCAGATGTTCTGAAGGTAGACGTAGCTTCTAGCCTCACACCAGGAAGTAACAAAAGTTGGGCTAGGCAGCATGTCTAGTTGGGTTATTCCCAAGCAGGGTGTATTGTCACCGATCTAGGGAATATCCATATTTATACTTCTTTTTGATTCTGTATCTTCGGATGACGGTTTGATGGCCTATAACCTTGGTGGCAATATATTCGCGACACTCAAGCTAAATGAGTGAGCGGTCATGTGTGGCCGGGTTGCAAGACGTTCTTGTTGAACCCTGAGTGTATCCCCTCTAGAGTACACTATTTGGAAGGTGCTCCCATACCTTGTCTGTCGGAATCCAATCTTCAATAAGCGCCCTGCGGTTTATGATTTTATACTATGTATGTAGAACGTGAGATGCAAGCGTTTCTGCTAGATTGATACCTATTTGTACTTAGACATTATTATAATATCACAATGATATTGCTTGTCAAAGTTGTTCAGATACTCATAAGGGAAAAACCCGTTCCGTATTCACGACGTGGTCTTATGAGATATCCTATACATGTTTTAAACTATTTTACTCATACCAGTCCCATGACTGACCCGGAGTTTACTTTGTTGTTTTCCCTAAACTCTTGGGTGCCTAAATTTGTACGGGCAGTCAAGTAGTCGGGATTTACAGATATACTTGGAGAGCTTGGAGCAGGAGACTGCAAGATTCTATAGCTATAGTTATTTCCGCTGTGTTGTAAGTGTTGTACTCTGATAAGTGCTATTGTATATATATAACTGTTTACTTCAAAGCTATGTTATATATTATATGTTATTCGTTCCGCTGTGAGATTCGTGTTACTCTGATGATTCTGATGTTCTTCTTCTTCTATTCTATTCTATTAGTTCTATCTTTTCTTTCTCACCTTCTAAATTCTTTCACTAACGTCTCGGAATTTCCGACTCTCGAGGAGTCGGAAAATTCCAGCCGTTACACATTGCAATACAGAGATTTTAAGCATTTCTTCCATTTATGAAGATCTACGGTCTTCATTTATTCCATCTCGATTAGCATCTGATATCTTCGGCATTTACGTATTTGCTGGTTCAGAATGGTTTTCCAATATAAATTCAATCCCGGTCTTTCCTTACCAATGATCGTATAAGCCAGATTTGAAAGTTGATTATTTAACTATCAAATAAACAACCATTCAATCACAAAAATAAAAATACATTTAGTGGTTCAGTACTCAATATCACTTGGCTTCTTTAATTAAAAATAATTAAAAAACCGCTAAATTAAATATTCCAATATATGGAAAACAACATTTCATTTCTTACTAATAATCGCAAAACAATTTCCTTTTAATAGAGTATTCCAAAACTCAATGCTTTCCTTCCTTTTGAACTTTAAAATATTGTTATATTTTCATAGATCTCCTTTTATCTCCTTTTACTTCGAAAAGATCATTTTTATTCTCAAATCCTTTTATGAGTTGGAAACATTTCCATTACTTATTCATGCATTCCTATGCTTCAACTCCATTAGTCTCTGACCGTAAATTGGTAAGAGAATAATTTCCTAAGTATCAACCCGAAGACCAAAATCAATATTCGATTAACACTCAATAAATCACTCAACCCAACCAATCTCCATTTAGATTCTAAGTTTAAATCTTAACTCCATATTAACCCATGTTATTCCATTTCAAATCCCCTTGACCATTTCTCGCTTTGAACATCTCGTTTTGATTCCATTCATCTAACTTAATTTCATTATTAATTAAATGCTAATTTAAAATCAACACTTCGACTGCACGTCTCTTTTATAAATCCTATTTATAAAACTCATGTTTAATACAAACCACTTTTTATCTTGATTTCTTATCACTTAATTCCAATATTAAGTAACCATTTAATTTAAGCTATCGTATTCGCTTAAAATCCTTTTAATAACTTAATCCAATAAACTTAGGTTTTAATATAAACCCGATCATAAACTCTTTTCAAGATTTAGCTATATTTCATTTCAAACTCGATCACTAATTTAAATGATTATCATTTAAGAAGTAATTACTTAAATAAAAATAATATTTCACTTCAACTTTTACTACTGTAAAAGTAGTTAACTCCTTTATTAACAGAATTAAATAATAAATTTCTTTTTAAAATCTTATTAAAGTTAAACAACTATTTCTTTAAACTATCTCCTTGGATTAATTAAAAAAATTAATATAATTTCCAATTTAATTCCAATAATCGATTTAGTCAACTCAAACCATGATTATCTAGTTAATCAATCTCAATTAGTCCTTCCTTTAAATTAATTAGTATTATAATTAATTTAAATAAATCCCCTTTTATCATCTTAAAAATTCCCACTTTTAGCCCTTCGGTTAAATCTTTATTTACCTGCTCATAATCCTTATTATTATAAGAATTTTCTTTATAAACCCATTTAATAATTTTATAAACTTAAATAATAAATATTAATTTCCTTTTTATAACCTTCATTAAAAATTGTAGATTAATAATTTATCCTCAATTGTAAAATAAAATTTATAACTTCTTTCCGTTCGATTTACCAGACGGTGAATTAATATTTATAAAACGATTGATTATAAGCCACCTGATGCCAATTACCCAACCAATACTGTCCACTGGTTAAAAATAAACAAACATTAAATTCAAGTTCAACGATCCATAACCAAATCAATTGTAACGACCCAAGGATTTTTGGCCTCGGAAATCGACATAAATAACTTTCCCGTACCTCATGTCGATCTTCCAAACACCGAAAACACTGGAACGTTGTTAGAAAGAATTTAGAGGGTGAGATAAGAAAGAAAGAAATATAAGAATAGAAGAAGAAGAATCAACACAACACAGAATCATAGTCTAACATCGCAGCGGAACAAAATATAATACAGAAATAAATCTTTACTGAGAGCTTTAAAAATACTTACAATTATCAGAGTACATTACACACCTGGACAGTTATAATAACTCGTCCTCATATACAACACATATCGGAATGGTAGCTATATAATATCATATGTCTGAACATCTCCAGCTCTTCTCTGGACTTCACAGCATTCGATAACCTGAACCTGTACACGCCGGGCTAACCCAAGCATTTACAAAACACCGGGTCAGTCTGGTGAACCAAAGTGAGAAAAACTCGCACAGTATTGAGGTAACTCACAACTTGATTTTAAAGTTATAATCTTTTCAAAGAAAAGGATAATCGTAAGACCCAATCCACACAGAAACACATACGGTTTTTACCTTACGATAACCCAAAACATTTTTGAAATCAATATCTTGTCTGATATTATAATAATGTCTAAATGCAAGTAAATAAAAATCTAGTGGAACGCTTGCATCTCACGCTCCACATATATAGTATACAATCAAAACTGCAGGCTCTTATTGGAGATTGGATTCCGACCTTGACAAGGTATGGGACCACCTGCCGATAGTGTATCTCTAGAGGCGAATACACTGGGTTCAACAAGAACGCCTTGCAACCCGGCCCACATATGACCGACCACTCATTTCGCTTGAGTGTATCGAATGTATATCACCAACGGTTGGGCTCAAACCACCATTTCCCGAAAAGGGACAGCGTCAAAATAGATTAAAGAGGCAATAGAAATTTCTCTAGATAGGTGATTATACACCCTAATAGGAGCGACCCACATAGCCATGTTGCCTGCCCGATTTTTGTCATTTCCCAGGTGATGAGGCCTGAGGTTTAGATTAACTTTTGAACATCTGATCATCATTCACTTTGAATGCCACATCGTCAAATCCACCAGATATCACTAATTGACGTCCACAAAAATACTCTTAGTTGATAAGCTAAGAGAAAGGCCTTTTCTCCGCCACCTACTATGGTATATTTGAAGAAATAAACGTATGCGATCCCTTTGGAAATACTCTATCAGACATCCGTCCATACAAGTCATCCAGGAACAGGATGAACCGAAGGTACTCTCCTACTGCATCCAATATAGGAATCACCCCATGGATCAGTAGCGAGAAGTCCTTGCAACTTGTAGATTACAATTATGACAGAACCATAGTTTATCTCTGGCCGCTAAACCATAGATTATTAGTAGTTCTTCCGTGTAATGAATATCTGCGATCTTCAATGTTCCATCTCGATCATCTTCTAATATCTTCACGTATTTGTTGGTCGGAATGGTTTTCGAATATAATTTCGATCCCGGTCTTTCGTATCAACAAGCGTATTGGCCATATTTGATAGTCGGTGATTTAACTATCAAAATAATCAGTGTTTCAATCATGACAATCCAATGAGTTCACTGGCTCAATATTCGACATCACTTGGCCTTTTAAATTAAACAAATGTAAATTTAAACTCTTATATATTTCGATCTTACAAATATGGTTTTGCTTCTTATTTAACATAAGAATTGTCTTTAAACCAATTCATTTTCTTAGGATAATCCTATATCACATTCAGTTGCCAATTTTCACTTTCAAACAATTTACCACATTATCATATAATATTGGGAAATCAATTCAACTTATTACACATAAACCAACCTTTGAAAATATCTTTTATTTCATTACTTGAAACACTACTCCATGCTTACTCTTATAGAATAAAGCTCGTCTTTTACATTTCCCTTTTTAACTTGAAAATATTGTTATAATTGCACGCAACACCTTTTATTTCCCTTTTTCTTTGAAATCATCATCTTATATATATTTTCACCAAAAATATTTCGTTATCATTTCACTAATGAAATAACAAAGTTTATCAACCACATTTACCATTACAAGTCATATCATTCTAAGATAATCCCGAAGCCGTTCAAGTTGGGGGTATTTTAGTTACCTCCCAGACCTTGATCAATAATGTTCATACCTTAAAATAAATATAAGTTGTAATCCAAAACCAATCTTTCATTCTAATCCTAATACAAATACTATTGAACTATTTTATTCAAAATACGGTTTCATAAAACCTTCTTATCTCTTTGATAATCTCGTCTCGAATATAACATTATTCCTTAAGTTAATAATCAAGTAATTCCTTATAAATCGCCACTTTTAACTCGACCATTTAAACTAAGCTCATTTAATTATTCTTAACAAAACAATTACTCACTTTAACCATTAGGTTAATTTCCTATTCTCATACTTATAAATCTGATTAATATCAGAATTTGCTTTATTAAATCAATTAATAAATAAATCATACATTTAAATAATAATAAATCTTTATTTATTTTCTTTAATAAATTTTATTAAAAATAATAGATTTCAAAATCTATCTCCAGCTATAAAATAAATTTTATAACTTTAGTTCTATCAGTTCACCTGACGGTAAATCAATATAAACAAAAGCGATTGATTCTATAGGCCATATGTTGCCAAATACTCAACCAATACAGCCCATTGGTTTAAACTAAAAAGGTGTTGGATTTTTAGTCAATAATCCACAATCAAATCAATCCCAATCATGACAATTCATATGATAATATGAAAATAACTAATATATTTGAGGAATCCGGTTGAATCCCTCCAACCTGTTCTTCCCTATATTCAAATGGTTATTTCAAATCAGATCATTCCACCTTTTAACTAATAATAACGACACTTTAATCCAACCACAAGCAATTCAAACAATTCAATCAGTTCAAACAATTCAAACAAAACACGTTTATTTTATAAACGTGACCAACAAGGTAAGTTACCTTTATTGGAACCAATTGTTAGAAGAACGATTTGGTATTTCACTGAAATTAAATGACGGTTTAATTTCATCAGTCAAATCAACAAATAATTTATGACTTGCAAACGGTCAATCATCGGCAAACAGAGCACACAAAATAAAAACCAATTTATATAAAATATAATTGGGAAAAACTGAGTGAGTTTAAATCACCTTGATTTGATTTGTTTATGGTTTGGTTACAGTTAAATTAAACAGTCATTTAATTTAACTGTAAATCTCAGTCATCTCCTACATTGTCCTGATCAGTTCCAAATTGTTCTACTCGTTCCCACGATCCCGACGCAACCTGCTTCGTTCCATTCTGTTCTAGTAACAAAAAGTTACTCGAGTTTAATTTACGATTATAATTAATACTATTAACCTTATCTCAAACTAATTGTTATTAAATAGAATTAATCGGCTGGTATCAAACTTACTTAACTAATTAAAACATTTACTTTCCTGGTATTAACCTTGTATTAAACCGTAAATGAATTAATTAAAACGTTTAATTAACTAATTAAAATAACTACTTCCGTTTAGGGTGTAGTTCTAGTTACCTATGTAGTATATAAGCTACTTACATTTGGTTAAAACGTGACAGGCCGTCCTCTTTCAAAATGGATAGGCCAATCCAATTTTCATTTACTTTCGGTTCCCAGTTCATGTCAGAAGAAAAAAACCCAACTGTTCTCTTTTATTTCTTCTTCTTGTGTTCCACCAGAAACTGTTCGAAATGCCATGGCCTTTCCTCCTACTCTCTACTTCTTCTCGTTAATAGGAAAACAAGCAGACCCATTTTATTTCCTTGCTTTGACATTCCTGAACCATTCCCCCCCCCCCCCACCTACTTACTGTTTCAACCACGCCCACTTTAAATTCTTCTTTAAATCCATTGCCATCCATCCCTTATCTACAGTTTCATCATCCAAATAAAAGCTTCACTCCCCTTCTCCTCCTCCTCAGTTCGTACAATATTTCACACGCAACCATCCTTCTTCCCATCTCCTTTCATTTTTGTACCCATTCCCCTTCCTATATGTTTCTGCGCAACTTCATAAATGAGTTGTTCTTCTTTTTCTGCTCATACATGCTGCATGCGGTGCAGCTCTTTCCACGTCCCTTCTTTTTTTTTTTTTTTGGATGGTAGATGCGGTTCTCCATAGATCTGAAACAACCGAAAACATGAAGAGAGTAGGAGTGGTTTTATAGGAGAGAATTCCGTGGGAAGCAAGGAATAGTATATAGGTTTGCAAGTAAAATTTTAGAGTAGCTGTTGCTTGGGAGGTTTCCAATAAAATACTTGGTTCACACGGTACAAGATAATTTGGCAGCCAAGGTATAAAGAGTGTGATGTGCAAGGAAAAACAACAGTGATTTGGCACGTGATTCTAATTTAATTGTCTACGGTAGATTTTCTTGGTTTATATAATGAGGATAAATAAATATTTTATTTCTAACGAAACTTCACGCTGAAGTAACACGTAAAACTAACCTTAATTGACTTCTGTTTTTCTGATAAAAAGGCTAATACTAGTGTAAAAAGGTATTCCGGACCCAACGAGACAAGTTTCGTCGAAATCCGAGGTCGTATGAAAAAAATTTCTTTATAAAACCAGAAATAAACACGCATTTAATTTTTCCACGATCACCAGATAAATCAAATCAACTTGAAACCTTGCAATCCTATAATAATTCTTCAATACAAACCCAACGGCACCAGTTTCGTCGCATTCTGAGACTGTTTCCCTGATAGGCTACTTTTACGCGCACCGCAATGCCCTTTTTAACGCCAAATTTGTCGGTCCCTAAAAATAACAAACTATATACCTATCCTGACTCTAATCGATGACACGAACTCAACGGGACTGGTTTCGTGGCCTAATTCGATAGTCTGTTCAAGTTACACTCAAATATCTGTTTATTAATTTAAATACATGCTATAGAAAATGAACAGGTGTTTACGGCTACCATGGTCACATACGACATTAGTTTGCCACGCAATTTGATTTTCTTACAATAATTTAATGATACGGTTCCAATGAAACTAATTTCATCGAAAACAGAGACCATTTGCAAAATGGCCATTTTATAGGCCGATAACGATTTCCATAGCGACTATTTCAAAATTTTATTTGGCCATAACTAACGATCTACTACGTGGAATCTGGATTTTTCTGTTTCATATGAAAACTATCATCACTACGGTTCCAATGTTTCTCGTTTCATAGAAATTCGACTTATATCGGACTCTGTATATCCATTTGACGTTCAAAACTTCAAATTACAAACTGCACACCATTTTCAAGCTCGATTTATATTATATATGAATATATATCGTTCAACTTCGTTTTAAATAACGAATTAAATATTAAAATTCATTTATATTTCAAATAAAATATTTAAAACCAATTTAAATATTCAGATTCAAATGGTCGAAAAACACGGGTCGTTACATTCTTTCCCCCTTAAAATAATTTCGTCCACGAAATTGCTAAGGTAAGAAAGAATGTTGCAAATCCATTAATTTCCAAATCCAATTTATTTTAAATCGAAAACCGATTTATTTTGGTAAAAATAAAAATTTCAAAAATATCGAAAATTTTCTAACACTTTAAATTCCCGGGAAAATTCGGCAAAGCCTCCCCTGCACGGAGTGACATCTGCGATATCGTAGGAACAAATAATATATATACATCGACCCATTCGGTCGGAAAACAAAAATCAAAACCCCAAAATTCAAAATTTTATTTTTTTGCGTAGGCGTACCTTTTTGCGAGCGCTATTTAGCATATTTGCTCAACGTATACGCGATTTTCTCAACCAACATCAGTCTGCCTATTCATCTTGCACCTGTACTTAACTCAATTCACATATCAGTAATAAATATGTGAAATTCTGAAATAATATTTCAGTAATCAACCGACATAACTATTCCAATTCTAGAATCAAACACACAACATCAATTCATTCCTAAACACAGGTTTAAATTGTAAATTCCAATTCATACGTAGTTTCATTCCAGCTAATTATACTGGAATTTATTTACATTAGTTTATAATTTATTCAACTTCATTAAATCGTTGATTCATTTCATTCAAACAATCTATCATCCAATAACAACCATTTCACAATTATGGCAACCAATACACAACCAAATAACCCAAATTAATTGAATTCATATTCAATATTAATATTTTATTTTGGTTTCACAGATTTGATTATTATTCATTTAATTCAAATTTATTTAACTCAATATCAATATCATTATTATATATTTACACTTAACTAAGTTAGGTTTCGATTCAAATTCCTAATCAAATTTGAATTGATCCAAATCGACAAACACATCAATACACCATCTCAATAAATTGAGAAAATTACTTCTTTTCGATACAAAAATATCATTTGGGTAAAATTATTTCATTTACCCACTTTTCAAAACAATACTGTATCCATGGCCAGTTCTATGCTTTTCAACACATGAACCGATCAACAAACACAATAAAAACCATTTGTATATAAAATTTACAAATACGCTCTCATATATATACACTTAATCTTGATCTAGGGTATTACTAACCCAATCTCTATCGAGTTAAACCACAGAGCCAAGGTCATTACTAAACCAATAGCTCTGATACCACTGTAACGACCCAAGGATTATCGGCATTGGAAATCGACATAAATACCTTTCCCGTACCTCATGTCGATCTTCCAAACGCCGAAAACACTGGAACGTTATTAGAAAGAATTTAGAGGGTGAGATAAGAAAGAAAGAAATATAAGAATAGAAGAAGAAGAAGAAGAACCAACACAACACAGAATCATAGTCTCACATCGCAGCGGAACAAAATATAATACAGAAATAAATCTTTACTGAGAGCTTTAAAAATACTTACAATTATCAGAGTACATTACAAACCTGGACAGTTATAATAACTCGTCCTCATATACAACACACAGCGGAATGGTAGCTACATAATATCATACGTTTGAACATCTCCAGCTCATCTCTGGACTTCACAGCATTCGATAACCTGAACCTGTACACGCCGGGCTAACCCGAGCATTTACAAAACACTGGGTCAGTCTGGTGAACCAGAGTGAGAAAAACTCGGACAATATTGAGGTAACACACAACTTGATTTTAAAGTTAAAACCTTTTCAAAGAAAAGGATAATCGTAAGACCCAATCCACACATAAACACGGACGATTTTTACCTTACGATAACCCAAAACATTTTTTAAATCAATATTTTGTCTGATATTATAATAATGTCTAAATACAAGTAGATAAAAATCTAGTGGAACGCTTGCATCTCACGCTCAACATATATAGTATACAATCAAAACTGCAGGCTCTTATTGGAGATTGGATTCCGACCTTGACAAGATATGGGACCACCTGCCAATAGTGTATCTCTAGAGGCGAATACACTGGGTTCAACAAGAACGTCTTGCAACCCGGCCCACACATGACCGACCACTCATTTCGCTTGAGTGTATCGAATGTGCATCACCAACGGTTGGGCTCAAACCACCGTTTCCCGAAAAGGGACAGCATCGAAATAGATTAAAAAGGCAATAGAAATTTCTCTAGATAGGCGATTATACACCCTAATGGGAGCGACCCACATAGCCATGCTGCCTGCCCGATTTTTGTCATTTCCCAAGTGAGGAGGCCTGAGGTTTAGATTAACTTTTGAACATCTGATCATCATTCACTTTGAATGCCAAATCGTCAGATCCGCCAGATATCACTAATTGACGTCCAAAAAAATACTATTAGTTGATAAGCTAAGAGAAAGTCCTTTTCCCCACCACCAATTATGGTACGTTTGAAGAAATCAACGTACGCGATCCCTTTGGAAATACTCTGTCAGACATCCGTCCATACAAGTCATCCAGGAATAGGATGAACCGAAGGTACTCTCCTACTACATCCAATATAGGAATCACCCCATGGATCAGTAGCGAGAAGTCCTTGCAACTCGTAGATTACAATCACGACATAACCACAGTTTATCTCTGGCCGCTAAACCAGAGATTATTAGTAGTTCTTCCGTGTAATGAAGATATACGGTCTTCAATGTTCCATCTCGATCATCTTCTAATATCTTCACGTATTTGTTGGTCGGAATGGTTTTCGAATATAATTTCGATCCCGGTCTTTCCGTATCAACAAGCGTATTGGCCAGATTTGATAATCGGTGATTAAACTATCAAAATAATTAGTGTTTCAATCATGACAATCCAATGAGTTCACTGGCTCAATATTCGACATCGCTTGGCCTTTTAAATTAAACAACTGTAAATTTAAACTCTTATATATTTCATTCTTATAAATATGGATTTGCTTCTTATTTTACATAAGAAATGTCTTTAAACCAATTCATTTTCTTAGGATAATCCTATATCATATTCAGTTGCCTATTTTCACTTTCAAACCATTTACCACATTATCATATAATATTGGGAAATCAATTCAACTTATTACTCATAAACCAACCTTTCAAAATATCTTTTATTTCATTACTTGAAACACTACTCCACGCTTACTCTTATAAAATAAAGCTCGTCTTTTACATTTCCCTTTTTAACTTGAAAATATTGTTATAATTTCACGCAACGCCTTTTATTTCCCTTTTTCTTTGAAATCATCATCTTATATATATTTTCACCAAAAATATTTCGTTATCATTTCACTAATGAAATAATAAAGTTTATCAACCACATTTACCATTACAACTCATAATATTCTAAGATAATCCCGAAGCTGTTCAAGTTGGGGGTATTTTAGTTACCTCTCATACCTTGATCAATAATGTTCATACCTTAAAATAAATATAAGTTGTAATCCAAAACCAATCTTTCATTCTAATCCCAATACAAATACTATTGAACTATTTTATTCAAAATACGGTTTCATAATACCTTATTATCTCTTTTATAATCTCGTCTCGAATATAACATTATTCCTTAAGTTAATAATCAAGTAATTCCTTATAAATCGCCACTTTTAACTCGACCGTTTAAACTAAGCTCATTTAATTATTCTTAACAAAACAATTACTCACTTTAACCGTTAGGTTAATTTCCTATTCTCATACTTATAAATCTGATTAATATCAGAATTTACTTTATTAAATCAATTAATAAATAAATCATACATTTAAATAATAATAAATCTTTATTTATTTTCTTTAATAAATTTTATTCATTATAATAGATTTCAAAATCTATCTCCAATTATAAAATAAATTTTATAACTTCAGATCTATCAGTTCACCTGACGTTAAATCGATATAAACAAAAGTGATTGATTATATAGGCCATACGTTGCCAAATACTCAACCAATACCGCCCATTGGTTTAAACTAAACAGGTGTTGGATTTTTAGTCAATAATCCACAATCAAATCAATCCCAATCATGACAATTCATATGATAATATGAAAATAACTAATATATTTGAGGAATCCGGTTGGATCCCTCCAACCTGTTCTTCCCTGTATTCAAATGGTTATTTCAAATCAGATCATTCCACCATTTAACTGATAATAATGACCATTTAATCCAACCACAAGCAATTCAAACAATTCAATCAGTTCAAACAATTCAAACAAAACACGTTTATTTTATAAACGTGACCAACAAGGTAAGTTACCTTTATTGGAACCAATCGTTAGAAGAACGACTTGGTATTTCACTGAAATTAAACGACGGTTTAATTTCATCAGTTAAATCAACAAATAATTTATAACTAGCAAACGATCAATCATCAGAAAACAGAGCACACAAAATAAAAGCCCAATTTATATAAAATATAATTGGGAAAAACTGAGTGAGTTTAACTCACCTTGATTTGATTTGTTTATGGTTTGGTTACAGTTAAATTAAACAGTCATTTAATTTAACTATAAATCTCAGTCATCTCCTGCACTGTCCTGATCAGTTCCTAATTGTTCTGCTCGTTCCCACGATCCCGACGCAACTTGCTTCGTTACATTCTGTTCTAGTAACAAAAAGTTACTCGAGTTTAATTTACGATTAAAATTAATACTATTAACCGTATCTCAAACTAGTTATTATTAAATAGAATTAATCGCCTGGTATCAACCTTACTTAGCTAATTAACATTTACTTTCCTGGTATTAACCTTGTATTAAACTGTAAATGAATTAATTAAAACATTTAATTAACTAATTAAAATAATTACTTCCGTTTAGGGTATAGTTCTAATTACCTATGTAGTATATAAGCTACTTACATTTGGTTAAAATGTGACAGGCCGTCCTCTTTCAAAATGGATAGGCCAATCCAATTTTCATTTACTTTCGGTTCCTAGTTCATGTCAAAGAAAAAAACCCAACCGTTCTCTTTTATTTCTTCTTCTTGTGTTCCACCAGAAACTGTTCGAAATGCTATGGCCTTTCCTCCTACTCTCTACTTCTTCTCGTTAATAGGAAAACAAGCAGACCCATTTTATTTCCTTGCTTTGTCATCCCTGAACCATTTGCCCCCCTCCCACCTGCTTACTATTTCAACCACGCCCACTTTAAATTCTTCTTTAAAGCCACTGCCATCCATCCCTTATCTACAGTTTCATCATCCAAATAAAAGCTTCACTGCCCTTCTCCTCCTCCTCAGTTCTTACCATATTTCACACGCAACCCTCCTTCTTCCCATCTCCTTTCATTTTTGTACCCATTCCCCTTCCTATATGTTTCTACCTAACTTCATATATGAGTTGTTCTTCCTTTTCTTCTCATACATGCTGCATGCGGTGCAGCTCTTTCCACGTCCCTTCTTTGTTTTTGTTTTTTTTGGATGGAATATGCGGTTCTCCATAGATCTGAAAAAACCGAAAACATGAAGAGAGTAGGAGTGGTTTTATAGGAGAGAATTTCGTGGGAAGCAAGGAATAGTACATAGGTCTGCAGGTGAAATTTTAGAGTAGCTTTTGCTTTGGAGGTTTCCAATAAAATACTTGGTTCACACGGTACAAGATAATTTGGCAGCCAAGGTATCAAGAGTGTGATGCGCAAGGAAAAACAACAGCGATTTGGGACGTGATTCTATTTTAAATGTCTACGGTAGATTTTCTTGGTTTATATAGTGAGGATAAATAAATATTTTATTTCTAACGAAATTTCACGCTGAAATAACATGTAAAACTAACCCCTATTGACTTCTGTTTTTCTGATAAAAAGGCTAATCTTAGTGTAAAAAGGTATTCCATACCAAATGGGACAAGTTTCGTCGAAATCCAAGGTCGTATGAAAAATTTTCCTTTATAAACCCGAAATAAACACGCATTTAATTTTTCCACGATCACCAGATAAATCAAATCAACTTGAAACCTTGCAATCCTATAATAATTCCGGAATACAAACCCAACGGCATCAGTTTCGTCGCATTCTGAGACTGTTTCCCCGGTAGGCGACTTTTTCGCGCATCGCAATGCCCCTTTTAATGCCAAATTTGTCGGTCTCTAAAAATAACTAACAATATACCTATCCTGACTCTAATCGACGATACGAACTCAACGGGACTGGTTTCGTGGCCTAATTCGATTGTCTGTTCAAGTTACACCCAAATATCTGTTTATTAATTTAAATGCGCGCTATAGAAAATGAACGGACGTTTACGGCTACTATGGTCACATACGACATTAGTTTTCCACGCAATTTGATTTTCTTACAATAATTTAACGATGCGGTTCCAATGAAACTAATTTCATTGAAAACAAAGACCGTTTGCAAAATGGCCATTTTAAAGGCCGATAACGATTTCCATAGCGACTATTTCAAAATTTTATTTAGCCATAACTAATGATCTACTACACGGAATCTGGATTTTTCTCTTTTATATGAAAACTATCGTCACTACGGTTCCAATGTTTCTCGTTTCATAGAAATTCGACTTATATCGGACCCTGTATATCCATTTGAAGTTCAAAACTCCAAATTACGAACTGCACGCCATTTTCATGCTCGATTTATATTATATATGAATATATATATCGTTCAACTTCGTTTTAAATAACGAATTAAATATTAAAATTCATTTATATTTCAAATAAAATATTTAAAACCAATTTAAATATTCAGATTCAAATGATCGAAAAACACAGGTCGTTACATCAATCATCTAGTCAGATTGGTTGAACAATTTATATAATTGTAATATGAAAACAAGCAATAAATTTGAGGAATCCCGTGGGATCCCTCCAACCTATTTTTCCCTGCATCAAAATACGTTACCTCAAAAATTATCATTTAATTAGATGAAAAGGTATAATTTCTAATAATCAACCAATAACAACAATCTACCAATTCATCTTATATATATTTATATATGATGATTAATGTTTAGCACACAACAAACAATTATCAACCGTAGCACATAAAACAAAACCCGACTTATATAAATATAAGTAGGTAAAAATTGAGTGAGTTATGCCCACTGAATTCCCTTTTTTTGTGAAGTGGTTCATTTTAATTAAATTAAACTAGCATTTAATTTAATCAAGAATCTTAGGTAGCGTTTGGTTTATTTTGTGTTTTGCATTTTTAGTTTTCGGCGTTAATTATGAATGTTGTGAAGATTTGAAGTGTAGCGGTGGTGATGGATCAAAGGGAAAGAGAGTGACGGAGGGGACCGCGGGAATGATGGATAGACGGATTTATTGTTGTCATTTCCTTGTTTCTTAAAATATGAAAAACAATAAAAAGTTGTTTTCGGTTTTGTGTGTTAACTCCGTTTTGTAAAACGGTCATTTTTCATGATATATGTGCATTGTCCGTATTTTTGTATGTGTGAAAACTCAAAATTGAAAAATCTAACCCAAACGCTACCTTAGTTGCTTCCCAGTTTGTCTAGACTGGATTTAGAATATAGAGCTTGATGCCAGGATCCTCACACAACTTGTTTTGCTGGATTCTGACATAAAAATAAAAATTTATCGATGATTTAACAACTTGAGTTTTATTAAAATAATTATTTCCTAAATTAAACTAATAATTATATTGATCACTTTGCTATTTACTTTTGGAAACAGATTCAGGCCCGATTGAAAACTTCCCCATCTCCGATACCGCTTCCTTTGTATCTGTTATAACATATAATAAGTATATGTTCATTACAAAGCTAATTAACTTTGTTAATGAAATTATTATGCCACGTCATTACATCTTATTATTATATTACCTTTAATAATTTCAGTACTTCGTAATTCATGTTTACTGCAGTTCTTCCCCATGCTCATTTTCAGTTCAAACCGTCTACTCCCGCACCGGAACCCATCCCCACCAATGCCACCGACCATTGGCCCCTCCCCCTTTGCAGTCGCCGCCTTGACCTCAACCTAGACTACCACCGCCGGACGGTCCTATGCTTGCCAATGCCTTGCAAGCTTCCTAAAACCGGAAAACGCGGAAATATGCCATTTCCGATCGACTGCTCCTGCTGCCGCCTTCAAGTCAACTGAGGTGACAGCTCCTCCACTGGAACCCCACCGGATTACTTCCATTCAACCCCTTCCATGCTTCCTCACACCTCTCCACTACAGACATGCGCGCAGCTCTTCCCCCCCCCCCCTCAACATGGACCGCGCCTTGTTTTAATACGTAATGGCTGGAGTTCAATTATTTCTTTTATGGGGGAGGTTGCTTCCAGTTTCGTTATAGGGGAGGGGTTTTATATTTCAAACAGGCTTGAAGGACTCTGGCTTCTGAAATGAAGCTTGAGAGTTTTATATAAAACCGGCTTCGTTTGTTCATGGGGCAAGAGGAAAAAGGATGAATGTGCAAATATATATAGGCAGACAAAGACGTGGAGGATAGAAACAACGTCCTATCATGGTACAACATAGCTGGAAAAAAACTAGGTAGGAAAATAGATTAAGCAACGTAGGCCTGCGCAAAACAATTAACTTAAGTCTTAAGGAAGCCAAGTAGGCTGACATATGCATTTTAGAGTAGGTAAGGGTTAAGATTTATTATTATTTATAGTAATACGGTATTAAATTTTATTGTTTTTAACCGCCGACCTGTAATATTTGTACTGCCACACCCGAGCTCCAAATACAATGAAAATGAACACACCGATACGTCTTAACGTTCCAGTCCCAATGAAATTCGTCTTGTTCAAAACCGACTCTATTTGCAAAACGACATTATTTTAATTTTAAATTATTTATCTGTTCACCTTTGAATTGCATATACAAATAAAATAACTCCAATTGGCTCCGAACTTTAAAACTAACAATAATTAGCTATACGTATTACAATAAAATTCGTTTTATCAGAAACGAAGGTCATTTGGAAAATAGTTACTCTTAAGGCTTCTAAAATATATCAATATAATATAAATTCCAAAACCATTCCTTTTAAATAATAATAAATTATAATTGTTGAATACAACCAAACACACACATATATATGTATATCACTACAGATACATAATTAAAACTCAACATTATCATTCTTGAGTTATACGATATAAAAATTCTTATTTAATTTCTTAAATAACGTTATCGTTTATAAACGAATTCCATAGCGTCCATTTGACAATTTTATTTGGACATAACTCACAATTTATAATATAATTCTCTATTTTTCTATTTTATTAGAAAATTATAATCAAATAGACTCGGACGATTCTTGTTTCAAAGAATTTTGACTTAAAATGGATTATGTACATTCAATTGAAGCTCAAAACATAATATTACAAATTGCCGCGACATTACGAGCTCGATTTATAATTATATATAAATTAACGTTCAAACTTCGTTATATAAACGAATTATAAATTATAAATCCATTTCTAATCCCAAATCAATATTCAAAATAATAAATTAAATTAAATATCTGACTATTAAAAATGCGGCATGTTACAGTGATGGCCATGAAGTCTATTGTAAATTGTAGTCTTTTTTTAATAAGTGGTGAACTTAAAGTGTATGTAGTTGCTTTTAGAGTCTTTAAAACTAAGTTGTTTTAAGCTGAATTGCATAACTCTCTCTTATTCTTATGTTCAGTAATAATAGTAATCTAAGGGTATCCAACATTGTTTGTAAATCTAGCGTTGGTGTGCAAACCCACCAAGCTCTTTCCCAACTCTCGCGTCAGTTTGCGAGGTAGTGCATGAGTTGGACACCTAAGTAGTACCGACATCTTGTTAACAAAGTCAACGTCAGTCCTCACAATCCTCCAAGCTCTATCCCAAACTCTCACTTCAATCCGCAAAGTAGTGCGTGAGTGGTATACCTTGGTATTTTAAGTTAGGTGTGTGTAATTAATCATAAATTTTAATTTTTATAAAGATAGAGAATATGCAATGATGCCCAAGCATTCTTGACCTTATTGATTTGACTAGTCATACACAAAGGAAATTAGAATACCACTTTGCAAACTATGACAAGCAAACTAAGAATTTATTTCATGGCAGCACTATTTTATCAACCAAACAAACTAGCCAAACCCGAATTAAACATATGAAAACTTGAATTATGGTGAAAATTTGTGAAGGGCTGAGGAATCAGAAATTTCTATAGATTGATTTCAAATTATGTACTGCTATGTAGCAACTTTTCTAAAACAAGTCGTGTTTTGATTGTCTTTTCACTTGTATATATCCATTGCATTCATGTAGTTGCATAAGAACCATATCATATTGCATTTGGATTTTGTGGGTAGTATCCATCGAAAATCCTCACGAGACATCGACGAACACCTAGAGGTTTGACGGCTTGTTACATATGCTAGATGCAATCGTGTTTCCTACGAAAGTGTGACCTACCTAGTTTAGTTTTTCTTTTACTGTTCTACTCGAGAAGGAGTAAAGGATAAGTGTGCAGGAAGTTGATAAACACAGAAATATGTTTATTTTATACACTTATATTTCATCTCTTTGTATATAAATAATATTACATTGCGTATGTTTTTGTCATTTTTATAGATTTGCCAATTAATCCTCATGCACTCATAAAAGTAAAGATATTGCAAAAGAAGAAGAACAATTTTCCATATTTGTGAAGACTTGCATATGTAGATTTCACCTTATGTTGATTTTGATGTCCAATATGTCTTCATGTTTGTTTGGAAAAATTAATCATATGCAATCTTATCTCAAATCACTCAACTCAGCCAATCTCCAGTTAGGTTCTAAATTCTTATCTTAACTCCCTATTTACCCATGTTATTCCATTTCAAATCCCCTTAAACATTTCTCGCTTTGAATATCTCGTTTTGAATATCTCGTGTTTATTCCATTCACCTAACTTAATTTCATTATTAATTAAACTAGTGCGAACCCATGCTACGCACACGGGTTGCTACATTATTTTCTGTTAGCTACACATTGTAATTATTGTTCTATCTTTAGTTGTTTTCTACCGAAAATGTAACTATGATAAAGATCAAGAATTTCATTGTATTCATTTATTTTACTGATCTTCTAAAATGAATTCTCATTCTTACAAATAAAAGACTATCCATTATCCCTATCAAACTATCCTGAAGATAAATATAGCCGCAGGTCAGCAAATTTTGTTTGCATTTTGATCAATAAATATCCATCACTACAACGAATGAGATAAATGCAAATGTTTCATTTGTACACAATCAAAACAACTATAATTAAAGCAACCAATGAAAGATTATGAATTACACTGAGAACAATACAAAGGAAAATGTGCATACTTCCATAACAATAAAAGGGAATTAATCTTTTTTGCAAGCAATAGCTGAAGCTTTTTTCATCATAATCAAACGTCAGTTGTAAGGAACATCATTTATTTCGCTAACCATTTGACACACCAATAAAACTCATAGATTTACAACTGAAGAACAAACAAATGCAAATGCTCATCACAACTTATGCAAATCATCCAAAATTTATTTGGATCATCAAGAAAGTATCTCTTAATATCAGATTTTTCATATTCTATACCTTCCACCAATTAGTGAAAACTTGCAAAGTCTTCATCTGAACTTTGACTGTATTACACCAATTCTAATCACTTTGCTGCCACTTTTAAAATAAATCAAGAGATTTATGAGTGAACACTCAAGTAATGAACACATTCAGTCTGGTTCTTCCTGCAAACTTAATATTAAAAGACACAAACACATGCACAGAAAAGGAGAAACTCATCACCAATGTATCAAAGATGTCATGCAATATCATCTGGAAAAATTGAATGCATAGTCACAACATGTTGTTTCCAAAATCAACATTTTTGCTACAATTTCCACATCAGATCACCATTTTTCTCTATATGTTTAAGATGAAGGTGAAAAATCATTAGTCTATGAATGTTCCAATACCAAATAACCAATCGGTTATCCAAATTAAATCCTCTGAAAACAATGACCCAAGATTACTACAATACTAAAGGTCATAAAATGTTGGCAGATGGCAAGAAATAGTTAGTTCATATTAAGCAAAAAAGTGCACTACTATAAGACGCTTTATTGTAACAAACAAAGAAATTTTGGGTGTAAATATAGTCCTCTTCTTCACATTGACAAAATAGAAATTTCACACATAAGACGTTTTTTTCCGCTTTTTTTTGGAATATCACTATCAATATGAATAATAAGTAATATATTTACATCTTAAATGAGAAAATGGAAACAACTCTTAGGAAAATTATTACTATACTATAGTGAAAAATGAAGGAGAACATACCATTGAGCAGACTGCACCAAGCATCCATATCTAGTCTTCAGGGATGAGACAAATATAGCATAGAAAATAAATAGATGTATAATTGAAAAAATAATTTGTTTATTAACAGATAACATTGATAATAACTTTATCAAATTATAGTATCCGGTTAAAGAAATATTCAAAAATACTAACCTAACATCAATTAAGTCAAGCAACAGACTATCTCAATAACCAAATTTTCAATATGCATTCTGAAAATAATAGGAGTGTCATCATTAGATTCGACATTTAGCTGAAACCAAATTTTATTGATGCAGATTATGGCTTTTACTGAAATAAGGGAACATGTATATTTAGAATCCTATGTTTTTTATATGTAAAAAAATATATCATATAGCTTCCATATATAATAGGAAATGCACTCTTTAGGCAACGAATTAACTAAAATTTACCTTTGTTATTCCTTTTACTATCTGTAGTTAAATTTCTGAAGTATAATAAGCATTAAGAAAATTTTAATCCTGTTAAACTTAAATAATGCATTGAAATTTGTGTAATAAAATAAACTAACTCTATTTTTTATTGCAAAAAACAAAAAAGACATGTGTATATGTGTGTGTGTGTATGAGGAGCGTTCCGCTACATCTCTTATATTGCATGTGAACTCTCCCCCTTAATCTCCACCACCCATTTCCCTCCTCATTCTCTCTCTTCCCACTAAGAAATAATATTGAAATGGGAAGAAAGAGAATGGGTAGTGGAGATTAAAGGGGAGAGTTCACGTGCAATATAAAAGGTGTAGCAGAACGCTTATATATATGGCGAGCGTTCAATGGCACCCCAAACAGTGAGGCACCCCTAAATGCTCCCTGATTTCCACCACATATCACGTTTCTCTCTCTCTCTACTCATTCTCTCACCTCCCACTCACTTATTCTAATATAACTGCTTGATTTATATATGGGAGCAAATGGGGTACTCACTATTTGGGGTGCCATTGAACGCTCATATATATATATATATATATATATATATAAGTATGTGTGTATACATGTACACACACATGTATGTATGTAGTACATGTACGTATAAATGTCTACGCGTGTATGCATCTCTCTCTCTATGTGTATGTATATATAAACACTATATATATGTGTGTGCGTTTGAGTATGTGCTTATAATTTCATAAATGAGCAGCGAGACATAATTGCTTAGTATAATGTATATAATAGTTGAACATATCAGTTACGAATAAGTAACATTGTTGCCTAAGTTTCTATTTAATCGGTGATTGTTAAGTCGTTTATATACAGTTAGCGAGATGGGCTAGGTAACAGAATAGGACGTGTGAATGATCTTACGCAAAAACCTTTTTGTCAAAATACCCACATCTGTTGTTTCCTGAAAAGAAACCACACAAACAATAAGTAGAGCCAGCTCACTAAATCATTTCTACATCTACTTGTAGTGATGTTGCATCACACTGAAATCAGAGTATACTTTTTGTCCCATCCCATATAAGTGATAACTCGAAGATTTCTACATTGCCACTTCTAGCAAAAAATTGATATGGGGAAGTAAGGATAATTCTGATTGTCAATGACCATGTAAATACTCAAGTAAATGTCATATAACATTTGGGTCGTTATCTATGAATGATATATAGGAGCGAATGTCTAATGCTGAATGCAGTTGCTACATGTTATCTTTCTTCCTAGTAATAAGTTTTACAGTCTCAAAAATTGGAATATGGTATTAATTACATGTTTAATCCCTTTAACAGTTGTTCAAAACCAAAAAATAAGCAGCAATAATGGATTAATCTTCTGATTTCCTGATGTATGCACAACAACATAACCATAAATGATTAGCAAAGAATATCAAGAAGATCATTTTCTGTTTATCAATTTCATAACATAATTTTGAATGGAAATCAGTTTTTCTTAAAAGTAACAACTTAATGAATTGTAAATTGAATTTAATTATTTGAAAGGGTGGTGATTGCCCTAAATCACCTTTTTCGTTAAATATGAAGGATTCAGCAGATTTAGTTAATGGCTTAACATAATGGGGGTGTATCAAAATACATGATAGGGTAGGGTTGTCAACGGATACTTTCGGATACAGATAGTGCTATATCCGTATCTATATCCGAAATCATTTTCGGATATCGAATATCCGTATCCGCAGATATGGACGAATATTGGATAATTATCCTATCCGCCAACGATTGGTAAATCAAGAAATATAAATGAAAATTTATAGTTCAACATCAATGTTTTTCAATATCTTTGGTCACTAAAGTGTTAAAAATACGCATATATAATGAAACTAAATAGATTTGAGTAGCTAATATGGATTTCATGCATATAATTTAAACGTTCAACTTAGTAAAGCAATAAATAAATCTGATTCATTGTACTAAAATACATATAATTTTGAGCATAATGTTAAAAAAATTCGGACGGATAATTTTCGGATGTGGATATCTATGTATCCGTATCTGCATCCATTTTTTCGGATATCGGATATTTATCCGCTTTTCGAATACGGATGCGGACGAATATCGGATTTTTCGGGTATCCATTGCCAGCCCTATGATAGGGGCTAAATAGAAGTGAAACCTTACTTATTGGAATTTAGCACAAAACCAAGACTCATCATATGTAAGTGTATTACACGCACAACGGAAAAAGGAGTGAAAGCAAGCTATAAGACTTTGCTACTACATTTTATTTTATAGTTTCCAGGTCAATACTTCTTAGTTTATAGTTGTACACAAAACCAACGTACAATAAATTTGAAATTTTGAAAAAAAAAATGAAGTCTAAGAATGCCACATGTCATTCCCCTTGCCATAGCAACTTTAAAGCATATGAAAAATATGTAAATAAATTGCATTAAAAAATTTCATCGCCCCTGGCGTAATTACTATAAAATGTATGAAAGCACATATTAAGTATCATAAAATTCAAACTTATTGTTTCTTCTTAAGAATTCATGGCTTAATTAATGGTATTGAATTTGGGTCCAAACACCAATAAAAGTAGATACAAATATGTTGTTTGCTACAAATATTGGTAAATACTAAATAAATAATAAAATTTCATCGAAAAAATACATGTAGAGAAAACAATACAGCATTCGAACCATCGCTGCACAAATCATTGGAAAAGATGGGTTAAGACATTCTCTACGTGAATGCCTTTTGAGAGGGTTTTCTGGAATTCTGATTATATTGTATTGGAAAGCGGTAGATTTTTAAAGTACGAAGCTTTGTATTTACACTTTTTTAGGAGATATGTCAATATTTATGAGTTCAAATATACTTTTTAGTAAATTCTAATATTCTTAGCTAATTAGAAAGCACGTACATAGATATGTAAACTTGGCTTTAACAAACTAAGAAACAGTGCAAATTAATAGCCACTGTTGCATGGTCCAAGCCTTAGGTTATCACCGTCTCTAGGATACTTGTTTTACTACCTAAACAGAAAATATATAAGTATCCAGGATGAGGGATCTATGTATAAGAAAAAGTACATAAGCAGGCTCAGTTTGGTTGATATGTGTGAATGCAAATGAAATAAATCAACAGTGAAATCAAAGTAACGTCATAAAATTACACAGCTTAATAGTGTAGTCAATTTGTCTAATAACATCATTTTCCAGACCAAATATACCACACTTTTACACTAAGATGTGCTCAAAATCACTAATAATATTTTCTCCACTACCTAATGTTATAAGGATTCCTTATTTTTTTCAAAAAGCTAGCAACTTTACTTCAGTGGGTATTTCAGTTTTGAATTTCATTATTTATTTTTGGTAAATTCCACTTTTTATTAATTTATAGAAATCAAATGTACAACTTTTTTAGAATCGAAAATAAATTATCAGTGAATAATGCTGCTACTTATAAATATTCAAAAAAAAAACAATATATTTATTCATTGCTTAGTGTTAGACCAAAAAGTGGTTCTAACACCCAAATTGATTAAAAGAAGAATGAAATGAGATCAAAAATAAAAATGAACACACAGGATTTATAGTGGTTCGGCGAAGAAATGCCTACGTCCACTTGTCTTTCACTATTTTCACTGATTTAGTTGCAAGTACAATGAAATGTTCACTTGATTTCTCTCACAACTCACTTACAATCACTCAATTGTCTAAAAACAAATAATGAAAGAGGATTTGGATTTTCCGGGAGTGCTGGAATTCAGGTTATGAAGGTGGTTGAACTCTCAAAGTGCCAGAAAAAAGATCCTTTTCTTTGTCTCCAGACGGGGTATTTATAGGTGAAAATTAGCCCAGAACCCGATCCGGATCGGAGCCACGTGTCATCCATCCCATCAGCCTCGGGTTCGGATGAATTTCTATGTTGACAACGCATCAGAGTAGTGGACGTTAAGGGTAGGAACTAGTCACAGCCGATCCGAATAACCAGGCGCTCATGCAGGAGAGTGACGTGGAAGACAGGCTCGGGTCGGAGGGGTATGCACAAGGGGTTCGGATCGGAGTACCCGATCCGACCCGGATTGACTTAGGACTAATTCCTGTGTTTACTCCGCTCCGCTCAGATCTATTGCTCTCCGCTCCAGCTGGAAATAGGTTGCTCTCCGATGCGAACAGACATGCCCCTCTAATTCCAACAACAATAGCTTCACCGATCCGAACAGCAGACTTTATCTGATCCGAGCCGCTATACTGCTCCGATCCGACCCGCTTCTGTGGTTTTCAAGCTATTCAATATTTCACATCTTGACTTTGTGTTGCCCAGTTCACAAAGTGGGCTAACATTTTGCCCCCTCAAAGGATGCTTCTGTTGGAGACGGAGCATGCTTTGATTATCATTGCACAACGCTCTTCGAGGTGATTTTCCTTGTGTTTTCATCTTTTTCTTCAGATTTCAATTTAATTCGTTGCTGAGCTAAAGAACTCGGTTCGGTTCGGATTCTGATCCGAACAGATCTCTTCTGCTTTCTATTTTTCGCTGGACTATTGGGCCAAGCTTCGCTTCTGGGCTGTCCATCCGATCCGAACGAGAACTCTTCTACTAGGCTGCCGATCCGAATGGGGAGACGAATAGACACTCTTCTCTCCTATATAAACACTGCCTTCTTCCTCCTTTCATTTTTACTGCTTTATTCCCGAAGTTCTGTAAAACGAGAGAAAAAACTCAATTCGTGAAACATCAATATTCTCCTTAATTCTCGAAGTAATTACATCGGTAGGTTATAAAACTTTGAACAATTCCTTCTTTAATCATTCTCGATTCGGATTCGTGAGCGATTCGAACGATTTGAGTATGAAACTCTGATGACCTTGCCGCCGTGACCCCCCCTCATTATCGTCGCCAGTAGACTCGTCGCCATCTTGAGGTTGGAACGGAGGGGATGAGAATCCGTAGTTGAGTGCACCAGCATACAATTGCTTGGTTTTGATTTGAGTGACTGGCACGAAATTGGCCTTGGGGTCGGTTAGGGAAGAAAGAGGGTGAAGGAGAGGAAGAAGATGATAGAGAATCGGTTCGGTTCGGAGGGACATGAAAGTTGAAAAAATGAGGGAAAGAGGAAGGGAGTTCAGGAAATCGGACCGGGTCGGGGCAAGTAAAGAAAGAAAAAAGAAAAGAAATCCAGGAGATCGGATCGGGTCAGAGCAAGTACTTAAGGAAGGGGGAAAGGAGCCTACCTAACCGGATCGGGTCGGATCGTAAGATGACGGAGGAGAAGTATAACTACGTGATTCAATCCGAACCGTTAGGGGATTTTGCCTCCGATCCGATCCGACTTTGATTTCTGAGTTTCACTGTGATATTCAAGCCTAAGGCCACTCCCCCGATCCGATCCCAATGAATGGACCCGAACCGAACCGAAGCACAGTCTACCTTAACGCATAAAAACTCGTCTAACTGGCTCAATCAACTTTTGGCATGATCTTCAATTGAATGGACAGTTAGGATAGTGCCTTGCGAACGTAACTGGACATCAAGAATTACTTCAACTTTTTATATCTTGCTAAACTTTTTCGTCGCACTTTTAAACATTTACTTTGCACTTTCCATATACACTGTTTACACTTTAGTTTGCACACATGCACGGGGGGATACGGGCTAATTTGCTCTAATTTGTGCTATTGCTTCTTCAATAGTTTTATGACCGTGAGACCCAGACGCCCTTCCAGACTAGCTGAGAGGAAAGAAGTCCCGGAAACCTCTAACAAGATTACTCTCGAGGACATATCTTCTCCGTCGGATCCAGAATGGGATAATGAGGGTTCAGACTACGACGTCGGAAATCGTAAAAGTGACGAAGCGTCTTCAGAGAATGAAGTTTCTTTAGGGTTTGAAGAAGAAGGAGGGGTTGGCGACGACCGGGCTCCTGGTGAGTTTGAAACGGCTGCCATATTGGAATCGCCCCAAGATTCTGTTGAATCAACAATTGATAACGACCGACTTACTCGAATTTGTTTGAAATATGGGATAATGAAAAGGGACACTCTAGTGCCTTCAAGCTCTGACCGTCCCCACAACCCTCCAGAAGGATTTATGGCGGTCACTCGGTTAATGTGTATGGTCGGCGCTATCCCTCCATTTTCTCCCTTCATCGTTGACTTCCTAAGACAAATGCGGATTGCCCCCATGCAGCTACATCCCAATTCTTATGCCTACTTGCACACTTTATACATAGCATACCGTGAGGTCTTAGGCATAGAGCTTACGTTCGATGACGTTCATTTCTTCTATAACTTCAAGCATCGGACTCGAGAGACTCCATCTTTCTGCTATTTTGAGTCTGTTCCTAAGAGCAAGATAATCTCGGCGCCATTCAGCAGTAAAGCTGGAGATTCCAGACTAGAATGGTTCTATATGAAGCGACAGCCTGGATGTGCCAGGAGGTGGACGAAATCAAGTAAAGCACTGATTTTCTAAATCTGGGCTCTATACACTCGAGTCATCACCTTAACTTGTTTTCCTTTTTGTTTGCAGTCGACAATCCAAAACAAATATCAGATCAGGTGTTCTTTGAACGAATGCACCAACTTCTTAATGGCGATCAAAAATTCTTGACTATCGATGAAGTCCTTAAGGACGAATATCTTCACTTTCATGGGCTGTTATCCGTATTTCGCAGTATCGGTCATGGGACGGCTCCATACGTATATATTCCTCCAGTGGATGTAGTCCCAGAGACAGGAGAAGGCTCGGGGGTTCCTACAGTGCCCCTTCAAACTTCACCTTCTCCATCTTCTACTCAGGATGACGAATTGGCTAACCTGGCCGAAAAGCATCGTGAAGGATATACTGCCCCCGAGGAGGCTACTTCTCTGGAAAAGTCAACATCCTCCCATGAGTCGCCACTTAATGCTTCTGAGGGAGACGTCCGTAGTACTGATGACCCAATATTTCAGGGTTTGGGGGATCTCCCCTTACCTGAAACCATATACACTTCAGAGGATTTTAGGAAGGATCCTTTAGTCTTCACCTCTTCTGAAGAGACCACTCCTGCTAAGGCCAAAGAGCCTGCCCGTACTAGTCTAGCTTCAGACTCGGGTTGGTTGGGGGGAAACACGCCACTTAGGACACACTTTATACAACAGCATTAGCATTCATTGCACCTCTTTCTCCGTGAATCCATTGATTCTGAATTTCGTTTGTCTTATTGTGCAGGCACGATGTCTCGATCTTACTATGATATCAGGAAGCTTCGCCGCAGCATGTCTAATCCACCTCAGGATATCGAGTATGATCGCCGCGATGATCGCGGTAGGGAGGAGAGAAGACCTTATGATCCCTATCGCTCTCGATCCTCACGTTCTCGCTCTCCCGTTCGGTCGGAACAAGAGAAATACAAAGGTTATCAAAGCCGTAGGGAAGAGGACATGCCACAATCGAAAGACTCCACTTCTTCCCATGATAAGCGCAGCAGAGAGAGAAATCCTCCAAAAGATACTAGGTCTCGAAGTAAGCACAAGGTCCCTGCTACTAAACGACCTAGGACAGACAAAGAAACTACTGAATCCTCCACACATAGGGACACTGAATTGACGATCCCCGCTCCTCCACCACTAGATGCGGAGACTGCAATCAAGCGGGCGTATTTGGAGGAGCAATTTCCCGAACATTACTTTGAGACTTTGACTTTTTTACCTGCCCTCGAACCTATTTCTTCCAGGTGGGCAGACGAGGCTAAAGCAAAGATAGACGCGGTTGAAAAACAGTATGCTGAAATGTTTAAATATTCACGCAACCTTTCCAGAATTATCCGTACTTTAATCAGGAATACTGATTCAATGCAAAAAACCGTGGAAGAAGATGCAAAGGCCTTAAAGAACTTAGGTAAAGATTTGGAGGACACACAGGCCCAGCTTGCTATTGCTCAAAGGGATGCTACCAACTTCAAACAACAATTTGAGGATATGCAAAAACGCTATCATGACTTGCTTGAATCTCACACTCAAGAGCGTTCTGAGCTAAAAAAGCAAGCCGGTGATGCTAAGTCAGAAGCTGCTAAGACGCGCCTTGCTTATACTGACCTCGAACGGAAAAATGCCGAGTTAGCAAAGAGGAATGCTGAGCTAGAAAAGAAGAACGCTGACTTAGCTTCAAAGCTACTGGAAGCGGAGAACAGAGCTGCCCCGGCGGAGGGCAATGTTGAGTGTGCTATCAAGTCTACGGAGGAAGCCCGCAAACAATTGTCAGAGGCGGAGGATGATATTCAGGATTTTGGCGAATTAATGATTGAATTCTTCGCACATATCATCCGTCGTCGAAACATTTCTTGGATCGAAGATTACCCATCCACTCTAGTTCAAGTATGGAATCAGATCGTTGAGTGGGAAAAAGAGGAGCTCAAAGTCGATTCCATCGATGAGGATAAGCTAATGGAAAAATACTTGAGGGATGATGAGCCAGAACGCCTAGCTGAAGGGCGCCGCCTCATTGCTGAGGCTATGGAAGAAGAGAGGAGGAGGATTAAACAGAAAAACATTCCCGAGACTGGTTCCTCTTCTGCTGCCCCCGCGACTTCGGAAGTAGAGGGGTATGACCCTGAAAATCCGGGAATCCCCCGAACAACTCTGCTATCTCCAATCCCTGAAATGGCATCAGAGACAGTAGTTACCCCCGCTAAGAAGTCTTCGGAAGGTATCCCTACCTTTTCTCCTCAATTTGTCAAGGCTATTTCTACCTTTCGCCACGTGATTGAGCAATCGATGAAAAACCCATTGTTTTCGCCTGAGTTGATAACTGTTGCTTCTCATTCTGTAGGTATTGAGCCATCCGGAAAGACAGATGTGACTCAGGGAGCCACCGCTGGGGTAGAGCCTACGGAAAAGGCAAAAGGAGGGGAGGACCAGGCTGCTCCTATAGACTTGGGAGAAAGAAGTGAGACGACTAAGGCCGACACTCCCCATGATGAAGAAATGATAGCAGCTTTAAAGGATGATGGCGGTGACGGAGGTCATGAGGAGGAACCAGAAGTTGCAATAGTCGGGGAGTCAAAAAATGCTGATGATGTTACTTTGGCTGCAATGAAAGCTGATCAAGACAAACGCTTGCAATTCAAAGCCGAAGAACTAGACCCTGAAGCCCTCAAGCCCCTCGCAGTTGTGGATGTGGGATCAGGGTTAGTTGTTAAGCTCTCAACTAGATCTATTACAGAGGAACTCGCTAAAAAAATCTTCTTTTGACTCCAGCGCTCCGCCCTCTGGGAAGAAGTCTACCGGTTCCAGCACCACATCTTCAGGAAAGAAGAAATCAAAACGACTCTTGACAGAGGCCGAGAAAGAAGCAAAGGATGCGGAGAAAGCCGCCAAGAAGTCCAAGGCTCACTCGAAATCTAAATAGTGGATTGCCTTGTATCGTTTTAGCATTTAGTGAACCAACAATTGCTGCTACAAGAGCGGCTCTTGCACCTTCTTTTTTAGCTACTCTCCTGTACAAATTCATTCATTCGTAAATAAATAAAAAATAATTCATCTTCTGCAATGTCTGTTTGTCAGTAGTTCTGTACTTATGTAAAAATGCATGTCTTACTATAGTTATGAGATGAAGTTACGGAGGGAGGAAATATGCGTATACATATATGCCCCTAGTCAATTCTCACAAATTATTTAATGCTTAATCAAGCAATCTGAATTCTCCCGATTTTCGGATGGGATAGCACTTCCTGTGTCGTCAGTGCCTGTCGTTTTTTCTGGCATTTCTTTTTTACTCTCCTGTCTTGTACTCAGGTTAGAGTTCTTACTGAGGCGGTCCCTTATCTGGGTGCACCTTCATGCCTCAGAGGATGTCGTCTTCCCGTCCTTTTATACTCTCTCTCTCTCTCTGGAGAGTTAGAGTTCGAGCTCAGCAATCTATTCATTCCCCGGTCTTTCAGCGGGGAAGGATCTCTTTCTCAGCGCTCAGTCGGAGACGCTTTTATACTCTCTCTCTCTGGAGAGTTAGAGTTAGGGGAAGGATTTCTTTTTCAGCGCTCAGTCAGAGACGCTTTTATACTCTCTCTCTCTCTCTCTCTGGAGAGTTAGAGTTAAGAATGTCGTTTTCTCATTCTTTTATGTCTTGTCGCACAAATAGTCGTTGTGCTTTTTCTTATGTTTAAACTGTCTTCAACCTTTTCAGGTTTTGAATCATCCTGTATTCCATAATCACAACAGAATAATCGATGAATGTATATATATAATGCATAAAAGTAAATAACACGCAATATTTTTATAGTGGTTCGGCTAAGTCGTAGCCTACATCCACTTTATAGTCCTTTATTCATATCGTCAGATTTTTCCAAGGCAAGTCGTGCCTTATTACAGAGTTCATAAGAAAAATAACAAAGAGTACATCATTTCTAATCCAAATATCGCATCAAGTGTTGGGCATTCCATGCTCTAGGGACTTCTTCGCCATCTACGGTTGTTAACTTGAAGGTTCCTTTTTCAAGTTTCCTTTGGATGACAAAGGGTCCTTCCCACTTTGGACCGAGGTGAGGAAGGGATGGAAAGACTCTCTTTAGCACCAAATCTCCTGGTTCAAAAGTCCTAAGGCGAACTTTTTTGTCGTAATAGCGTGCCATCTGACGTCGATGTCTTGCCGCACGCAAATCTGCTTCGTCCCTTTTTTCTTCGACTTCATCAAGAGACTCAAGTAAGAGTGCCCGATTCGTCATCGGGTCATAATACGTCACCCTGTGGGAAGGAACTTCCAACTCAACTGGAATTACTGCTTCTGAGCCAAAGGAGAGAGAGAAAGGGGTGTGACCAGTAGCCATCTTAAATGTTATCCGATATGCCCACAAAGCTAGGGGCAATTCGTCAACCCATTTTGCCTTTGCGCGCTCTAATCGTTTCTTGAGGATGAATTTTGTTACTTTGTTTATTGCCTCAACTTGCCCATTCGACTGCGGATAAGCAACCGCAGTGTATCGCTTGTCGATCTTATACTTCTGGCAGAAATTTCTGAATTCAGTACTATCAAACTAGGTTCCGTTGTCAGTTATAATGGTCCTTGGGATCCCGAACCGGCATATAATATTTCTAACCACGAAACTTATCACCTTTCTTGCCGTGATTTTGGTCAAGGGCTCAGCTTCCACCCACTTCGTAAAGTAGTCCACAGCGACTATTGCATATTTCGCTCCTCCTTTAGCAATCGGTAGAACTCCAATGATATCCATTCCCCATGTGGCAAATGGCCAAGGACTCACCATTGATTTGAGTTGGGTCGGCGGTGCTCTGGGGATTTTGGCGAATCTCTGGCACTTATCGCAGCGTCGTGAATAATCAGCTGCATCTTTATTAATTGTGGGCCAGAAGTATCCATATCGCAATATCTTTTTTGCTAAAGTCTGACCTCCTGTATGATCTCCACACTCTCCTTCGTGCACTTCTCTTAGTACACGTTTGATGTCGTCATGTGCAATACATCGTAACAGGGGCAGAGAAAATCCTTGCCTATAAAGAATATCATCTTGTATGACATATCTGGTAGCCTTGCGAACTACAGCCCTTTTCTCACTCTTCTTTGATGGGAGTGTCCCATTCTTAAGGAAGTTCTTAATTGGGGTCATCCACGACTCCTTCTCCGGTTCCGCTTCGAAAGCGAACTCAACTTCCATCGACTCAAAGCTTGGCGATTCCAACGTTTCAATTGGAATTATTTCAGTCTCTTCTGGATTGTCGGAACTAGCCAGCTTTGCCAGCCTATCCGCCTTCTGGTTTTCGGCTCTTGGGATGTGTGTTATGTTGTACCGCTCCACGCTACTCAATAGTTCTCTCACTTTCCTGAGGTAGGCGATAAGTCGAGGTCCCCGAGCCACAAATTCCTCTCGCACTTGGCAAACAACGATTTTAGAGTCACAGAATATGTCCAACATTTTTATTCTGAGGTCTATAGCAAGCTTCAGCCCGGCAATCAGGGCTTCGTATTCAGAGTCGTTGTTAGTCGCCGAGAACTCTAATCGTAGAGCGTAATATAACGACCGTCCTTCAGGAGTGACTAAGACGATTCCAGCTCCGGACCTTCGGTCGTTCTTAGCTCCGTCTGTGTATAGCTTCCATGGATCTATCTTCAACTCATCCTCGGACTTAACCACTCTGTCATCGATTACTTCCTCCTCTGGGATGGTGAACTCCGCAATAAAGTCTGCCAGAGCTTGCCCCCTGATCGACTTTCGTGGTTGAAAATTTAAATCAAATTGGCTTAATTCTATATTCCATTTGATCAACCTTCCCGATGCTTCGGGCCTCTGCAACACCTGCCTCAAGGGCTAGTCGGTGTATATGGTTATTGGATGAGCTTGGAAATAGTGACGAAGTTTTCGGGATGCGATTAGGAGGCTGTAAGCGAGCTTCTCTATCTTTGGGTAGTTGCGCTCTGCCACTGCTAATTTCTTGCTTACATAATACACTGGCCTTTGTACTTTGTCTTCTTCTCGTACCAGGGCTGTGCTAACGACGTGAGCCGAGACTGCCAAGTAAACAAACAATTCTTCGTGGTCCACTGGCTTTGACAAAATCGGCGGTTTCTCTAGCAGTTCCAATAAATTTCGAAAGGCCGCAACATAGTCTGGAGTCCACTCGAAGTTCTTCTTTCCTCTTTTAATCAAATCAAAAAACGGAACGCATTTGTCTGTGGCTTTGGAGATGAATCTACTCAGCGCAGCTACTTTCCCTGCAAGACTTTGGACATCTTTAATTCTCCTCGGCTCTTCAATGTTTCTAATCGCTGCTATCTGGCTAGGATTGATTTCAATTGCTCGGGAGCTCACAATGAAGCCTAGGAACTTTCCCGATGCCACTCCAAATGAGCATTTCAGAGGATTCAACTTCATCCGATACTTTCGCAGGATACCAAACATTTCCGCCAAGTCTTGCGTATGGCTGGAGGACTGTTTCGATTTGACAAGCATATCATCCATGTAAACTTCCATAGTCTTCCCTATTTGATTATAAAACATTCTGTTCACCAAGCGCTGATAAGTGGCTCCGGCGTTTTTCAATCCGAATGGCATTACAACATAACAATATAACCCCAAATTCGTAATGAAGCTCGTATGCTCTTGATCTGGCACGTGCATAGGAATTAGATTATATCCGGAATATGCGTCCATGAAAGAGAGAAGTTCATGACCTGCTGTCGAATCTACAAGCTGGTCAATCCGGGGAAGTGGGAAACTATCTTTTGGGCAAGCTTTGTTCAAATCTGAAAAATCAATGCAAGTCCGCCACTTTCCATTCGGCTTCTTTACCAAGACGGGATTCGATATCCAGTCGGGATATGTCGAATCCCGAATAAATCCGTTCTGCTTCAGCTTCTCCACTTCCTCTTTGAGAGCAGCCGACCTCTCTGGGCCCAGCATACGTCTCTTTTTCTTCACAGGCGGATGCTTCGGGTTTACATTTAATTTGTGACTTATAATGGATGGCGATATCCTACACATGTCAGCGTGGGTCCAGGCAAACACATCCAAGTTCGCCTTCAAAAAGTCCGTTAGTTCTTTAGCTCGACGTGGATCCAATTGAGACCCAATCTTCAAAACTCTTGTTGGATCAGCTTCATCAATGGGAATTTTCACTGTCGCTTCATTAGGAGTTGCATTTTTAGTCTCTGTTTCCTCGTCTTTTCTGGGATCCAGGTCTTCAGGCGTTCCTTTGGGCAACTCCTTCGGGGTCGATTTCTCTAATTGCTACGCCGAGCCCCCCTTTGGGGGAGGTGAGGCATCTTTACTCTCGATGTTAAGTCCTTTCATCAACATATTTAATTCGGCAACATAGCAGGCCCGTCCGGAAACTTGATCCCCTCTCATTACTCCAGTTCCGGCTTCGGTTGGGAACTTAAGCAATAAACACCAAGGGGCGATACAAGCTCTGAATTCAGCAAGGGCAGGCCTCGCCAAAAATGCATTATAAGGCGAATCTACGTCCAATACTACGAACTGAAGCATCCGCACTCTTCTGCGTTCTCCTTGCCCTAAGGTCACGGGCAATTCTATGTACCCCATGGGGGCTGTTGACGCCCCGTTGAAGCCTCTGATCCCTCCTTCACATGGCTTCAAATCTTCAGATTCAAGCTTCATCTGATCGAATGACTTTTTAAATAAAATATTGACAGAACTTCCGTTGTCTACTAATACCTTATGAACCAAGGCCGGCCCAATGGTGGTAGTAATAACCAACGGATCATCAGTGGGTGATTGGATCCCAGTATTATCTCTGCTGCGGAATACCACGTCGTCAAACATGGTCTTCTGTTGTTTTATGGGGGCGATATCTTCCAAATCATCACCTTCATTCACATCTTGTGCTTGGCAGCATTTACATATTGATCCATTGCTCTAAAGCTACAGATTGCTGGGTGAGGTCCACCCACTATGGAGTTGATAACAATTCCCTTGCCTTTCTGCTGCGCTGTAGGCTTGGGAGCAGGTAGAATCTGTTTTGGTGCCTGCTCTCCTTGCCCCCTGTCCCTCGGGGCAACCTTGTATTCATCCAACTTACCTTCACGCAGCAGCTTCTCAATCACATCTCTCAAATGCCGACATTCATTGGTTGAATGCCCATGGGTTCCATGAAACAAACAAAACTTCCCAGTTGCCATTTCTTTCTCGGTCAAATCACGAGGTGGCGGTCTTTTATACTGCAAAACGTTGTACGTATCCAGATAAATATTCTCCAGGGTGTCGTTCAATGGTGTATAATTCTCGTAGGTCTGGAATCGGGGTCTTTTGTTAGGATCACTTCCCCTATTTCTATTTCTTCTGTTACCGTTCGCATTACGGTTATTGTTGTTGCCCCCGTTTCCAGCATTGTTGTTTCCACCCTTGTTTCCCACATTTACTTCAACCTTTCCGGAACTTTCCCCAGACTGCTTCACAGCGACGTTACTCTGCACATTTTCTTTTGAAGCCGCTTCAGACTTTCTCTTTCGGTTTGCCCTGGCCTCCTCTCGCCTTAAATAAATATCGGCTTTTTCATAGAATATCTCTCTTGTGGAGGGTGTCTTCCCAGAAAGGTAATCCCCGAACTCGGATTCAGGATCGACTCCTTCTTTTAATGCCATCAGAATGGTGGGCTCATGAGGGTCACTAACTTCAGTCACAACTAAGTTAAAACGGTCAAGATACGACCTCAAAGACTCTCCTGGCGCCTGCTTAATTCTTGATAATTCAATAACACTTTTGGACTTTCGGGTATGGAGTCGGAACTGATTCATAAAACGTTCGCTCAGTTCCCTGTAATTCGAAACCGAACGAGGGGGAAGTCGGGTAAACCAGAACAGCGCCACATCTTCTAAATAGATCGGGAATGCTTTACACTTCACTTCATCAGGGGCAGCAGCAGCATTCAAGAGCCACGAGTATCGCATCAAATGCTGTCCCGGATCAGTTCTCCCGTTGTACTTGTCCATCTGTGGCAGGTTAAAACGCCGGGGAAACTAAAAGTCGAGGATATCGTCGGTGAAAGGAGTATGGCTTCGCTCAATGCCATAATCTTCATTTGTATAGTTCCGGCTCTCGGACATGATCTGGCGCACCATTGCCTGTACATCAGCATTAGTTAGGGGCCGTTCAGGTTCCCTGGCCCTAGTATCCGGGTTCCTTCTGGGCTCTTGTTCAGGAGATGCCCTTCTTCTTCGAGCTACTTCTGCTCTATTCCGTTCCCTACGCTCCCGGTCGATCTCGGGAGGAGGGGACTGGAGCCTTTGCCCCTGAGTGAGATCATTGTTTCCTAGTGCTCGTGCAATATCCTCGCGAGACCCCAAAGATCCGATTGTCAGCTGCTCCAAATTCTGAGGTCGTTCGAGTGGCCTTCGTTCACGGGGCCGCTCTTCCTCGGAAGATGAAGACTGATCCACTGGTGTGTGACGAACCGGTGATGGGGTTCTCTGTCGACGGAGCTCGCTAATCTCCCTGCTCATGAGCCTCATATTTTCTTGCATCATGAGGTTGGTGCGCTCGTGGACTTTCATTGCCTCCCTAGTACTCTCAAGCATATCAAGTAGGCGCGAGAAATCTCCTTGAGTAATGGGCGCAGATGGATTGACCTGATCATTGACCCTGGTGGCTGGAATCGGAGCATTTGTAGGGACTCGAGTAGAGGTTCCAACATCACCAAGAGTCGGATCGGATCGGAGATGGGAGATCGGGTCGGTTCGGAGCTGGGGAGCCTGGTCGGGTCAGTACATGGCAAGCTGCTCGGGTCGGTTCAGATTGGGGGAATGCACTGCTTCAGAATCTCCTACCCAGATCGGATCGGAGCTCTCCCCCAGGAGGCGGTTCGGATTTCCTGCATCGGTTCGTCCTGCTGCTGAACTCTGCCCACGAGACCTTGTCACAACCGCATTTTGCTGATCTTCGCCAGCTCCATTTCCTCGAACAGATTGAACTTCTTTGCCTTTTCCTTTGGCCATGATTCTTCGACAATCACTTCAGCAAATATCCAAGGTCGTTGAAACTTGAGGATTAACTTCTTTGAACTCAACGGTCCAAAAAGCAGAATGATAATCCCGAAAAATAAAGAATTCAGATGAGTTTCTCAGTGAAAGCACCAAAATGTTAGACCAAAAAGTGGTTCTAACACCCAAATTGATTAAAAGCAGAATGAAATGAGATCAAAAAATAAAAATGAACACACAGGATTTATAGTGGTTCGGCGAAGAAATGCCTACGTCCACTTGTCTTTCACTGTTTTCACTGATTTAGTTGCAAGTACAATGAAATGTTCACTTGATTTCTCTCACAACTCACTTACAATCACACAATTGTCTAAAAACAAATAATGAAAGAGGATTTGGATTTTCCGGGAGTGCTGGAATTCAGGTTATGAAGGTGGTTGAACTCTCAAAGTGCCAGAAAAAAGATCCTTTTCTTTGTCTCCAGACGGGGTATTTATAGGTGAAAATTAGCCTAGAACCCGATCCGGATCGGAGCCACGTGTCATCCATCCCATCAGCCTCGGGTTCGGATGAATTTCTATGTTGACAACGCATCAGAGTAGTGGACGTTAAGGGTAGGAACTGGTCACAGCCGATCCGAATAACCAGGCGCTCATGCAGGAGAGTGACGTGGAAGACAGGCTCGGGTCGGAGGGGTATGCACAAGGGGTTCGGATCGGAGTACCCGATCCGACCCGGATTGACTTAGGACTAATTGCTGTGTTTACTCCGCTCCGCTCAGATCTATTGCTCTCCGCTCCAGGTGGAAATAGGTTGCTCTCCGATCCGAACATACATGCCCCTCTAATTCCAACAACAATAGCTTCACCGATCCGAACAGCAGACTTTATCCGATACGAGCCGCTATACTGCTCCGCTCCGACCCGCTCCAGTGTTTTTCAAGCTATTAAATATTTCACATCTTGACTTTGTGTTGCCCAGTTCACAAAGTGGGCTAACACTTAGTTTACAACTTTTGACAATTTTGTAATTTTATACAGTTTCAAAGTCAAAATTTCAGATTTGGAATCTTCTGTAATTTGAAACTTAAAATAATTTGCATTTAGTTTTTGTACAATTTGAAATTCAATGGTCTATTTCCTATCTCTGCAAAAATGAAACAGAATGATTATACGGTACTGTACATGTTGGACAAACTGTAACAGAACAAAGGATACATGCTCTATGTAGATTGCGTACATGCTTAATTTCAGCTTCCGTTTATAAATTCTTCTAGGATGTATTATAATAGTAATGTTTGACAAACGTTACATCGATAATGAACAAACATGCATTTTCTTAGTTTCATTGTTGCTGAAATCAATTAAAATATGTCAATTAAATTAATAAAGTAAAATCCTAGAAACCTTATTAGTCCAAATAATAATGTTCAACTAAAAACTCAGTAAATATGGATTCTTGATTACTTGTAAACTGTTTGATTGTAGTGCAAATTCCATTCCCAACACAGGTCATATGTACATAATCATACACTACATGTCAGGTGAAAAAAATTCCGCCCTCACAAACATGATAATTTTGCCATTTTGGTCAAAGTAGCTCTCATTTTCATAAAATTAGAATCTTATGCTTAATTCTTATGGTCTTATATGATAGTCATCAAATGATTAAATATAGAGTAGATGTTTTATATTAGTCAATGAAGACAATCATTTATATCAGAGTAGATAACGTTCTTCTTTGAAAAATTTAGCTGAGCATAGCCCGTTAGAAATTATAGTTTTCATTTTTTGGTAAATGAGACAATCAACCACATTTAATGCAAAGTATAAGGAAAGTAAAAACTCAAGCACAAACAGAGTATAAAAAGATAAAAAAAAGAATTCCCTAGCCATTAGTAAAGAAGCAGTAGCAAGGATGAGCCGTGCTAAATCATTAACATAGATACATTACTAATAAAAGTTTTATATTTTGCACTGGAGACGAAGTAGTATAATTGTTGTGGAAGTGTGCTATGAAGGTCAGTAGAGCAGCACACATATAACATCATTCCAAACAAAAGTGTATTACAAATCATTAAACAAATCCACTAAGGTTATATTGTCAGCTAATATCCATCTAGAACTTAAATATATATAAATTAATGGATGTACGGAATGTAAAATCTAGAAACAATCCAAGGAAGAAAAAAAGCAGGAATGGGACAAAATTATGACAGGTATTGTAATTTGGAACCATGTAAAAGTTGAGGGAACTACTAAAATTTTACCTACACGGAGGATGGGCAACACATGAGTCGGAAGGAATGTAAGTGCCCGATTTTCCCCACAGCTCTTTTTAACATCACCACTCTCATGCTGACGCCTAACCTTTTAATTCCTTAATTCGCAAAATGACAAACCAAGGAAGGATGAGGACCTGACTACCTCGGCGAGGGGTTAGCGGCAGGGATGATGAGAGCATCTTCAATGAAGGATGGCAGCGGCTGATTTCGTTATGTTTATAAATCCTGCAGCTGATTGTGATTAGCTTTACAAATCAAAGTCGATCGACAGTGAGGAGTTATTTTGGCATCATAGCGACGACTGATTTTGTTTGGCTTTATAGAGGTAGCGGACGAAGATGGATGATGGTGTTGAAAAAGAGAGACTAAGAGAGCTTTTACACAGTTGATTTTTTTGTTTGGGACACGTGTCAACAACGTTTTAATCCAAAAGAAAAACTTATATTTGGTATCTACATCTGTCACAATTGTACCTATTTAATTTTAAAATCTAAAATTTAAATCAGGTAAAACTAAATCAATGCATGCCATATTTATTTAGCAACAAACCAGTATCGCATAATTTAAACTTTAATTTTGCAATCATGTTAAATCCATCCAAACCTTTCTGGGTCATCCTCGATTTGAGAAATATTCAATTGATTCGCTCAAGTGCAGTATCTTTCAAATTTTGTACCATTCTCTATAAACTATTGTTCTTTTAACTCAAGTTTAAAGTTTGTACTTTAAACATGTAGCACGATACAATGATGCTTCCAAAACGCTAACGCACATTAGGCACAATGGAATGAGAAATGCTATTCTTACCTGTATTTAATAAAATGTATACATATTATCAGCCATTATCTTATTAAGAGGAGCAAAACACGAATATTAGTCAACATTTTCTTTTTGGGTTTGTTCACCAATAGATCATAAAACAGCGGTTTGAAATTATTCACGAAACTTGTTCAAAGTTTTAAAGCAATAGGGATAAAAGACTGCTTGTAATCACTCGGAAGATAAAATAACATATTGGGTAATCTATTAGAAAGTCCATTGATGTCCATACAGAAATATAAAAATACCATATATCAATCCATGAACGTTAACTGGACATTTTCAGCAGGAAAATATATTATAGAATCAAATGATCATAAAGTCTAATAACAGAGACAGAATTAATTTACTGATATAAAATATAACATGAATATTTCACGGAGTACAAAACATCAAGTAGACTTAAGTCATAATTGTTTTAAACATCCATCATTGGTTATAATTGTTTGAAACAAAGACAATCCTTTTGTATGATTATATATTTCTATTGTTTGAACGAATTGATGGATCTGTGCTTTTACCACTTCATCTAACCACCACTCCCAACAACGAACATATACTGCAGATTATAAAAATAATGAAAATGTTTATAAACTTTCTGCTAAAGAGAAAGGATAATATAAGATAAGAATAATGTTGGTAAGCGCAGACACGTCTACTATGAAATCATACACATGAAGGATAGAAGCATAAACTTATCAATAACTGCATAATAAGTACAAATTTCAATGGAGACCTAAGAGTGAGGTCTCGTTCTAAAACCAAGAATTGCAACCCCATCCCTAGCATCATTTCATAATTTCCCCATCCTAAAACGTCCCACTCCCAAATGGTACAATGCAAAACACCATGGTTTAATCATAAAGAGCAGTAAATAGTTAGAAATTCATGCGAAAACCTCAAATGTTGTGCAAAACTAAGTATGCTATCATTTATGTTATTGTCGGACATTGCCAGAATCATTGCAAGGAATAACAAATAAATGTTTTAATGTAAGAATAATACATACTAATTTATATTAAATTAATCATATAGATAAGTTCATGATATGCCTAGTATTCTTATAAATATGAGTGAACGTACAAAGAATCATATGACAGCAAAATGTCATTTAACTACAGTTGCAAGCAAAGTAGAACCATACGGAACTAAGAAAATATTTCAAAGATCGTATACCTAGCAATATATAATTTGCCACTTGATTATTTCTAAATATTTCTATGAATATAAAAAATTGGAGTTTAATAAGAAACACGAAGGATTAAATCCCACAGGAGCAAAACGACAACTAATAGAAAACAATATATTATAAAAAATTGGACACATGACATAAGATTAATTTTAGTAGTCTAAAAGGATAAAACTGCAAATATAATGGTTTACCGCTTGTGTGCTTGCTCTCTTGAGTTGTAATGTTTTGCCAGCAAAATGAATCTCATGGTCCTCCATCATTATCATCTAGTAAGAAAGAGGAAACAAAATCAATGTAGAAATATTGAAATTCGCCTACCTATGTCTTAACTGACCATCTGTCATCTAATTGATGTAAAACCAATTGCGGTGGTGCAAGTATATGTATAACTCATTGCAGTGTTTTATAAGTGTATCTAAAATGTTTTGGGAAGACAACTAATTTATAGCACTCTTTAGAGCCACAACAAAAATATTTTTAATCTTAACATGTGTACTAATCAGGTAAACGTGTATATCATATGATCATGAAATATTCATATGGTTAATATCATTTACATTATCCAGGAAAAATAATAATTGGTAATAAAATATAATGTGATCACTACAACAGTATTATGGTGTAATTAAAGTTGGTTTTAATTTAGGAATTGAATTTTCTGATTCTTGACTCCACTATTTAAGACAATAAATACAATGCCAATATAACATGGGTTTTTTACATAGTTACCTTTCGAATAACATAATTAATGATAAAAATTTTTTGTAAAATGAGTGTAATAATTGTCCTTATTACATGATTATTACGGAATAGTTGATGTGATTAATTATGCATACCGGAATTAGGTATCAAGTCCAAATAAAGTAAAATCGTCATTTTAAAAGATTCTGGTGTGCTACGGTTCAATGATTAAACAATCGAAAACATTCAAGTTAACAATAATATGAGACTAAATGACATAAATGTAAATGTCTGATTCCAATTTTTATATTTTGATAGAAGAAACGGTCAAACTGAACACGGGAAAGACAACGGGTCTAAATAGGATATAATCACCAAAAGCTGATATAGAAATAATATATAATCAAGCAACATGCAATAAGAAAAATAGGACTGGCACGGTTAGAGGAAATTAATAAGCTATAAATTGTAATCAATAACGGATAAAGTATAAAGCGCCTTAGTAAGCCATAAATTGTAATTTGTAATTGACATGTAAGGAAAAAAACATGATACAAATCATATGATTATTTATAAAATCATGCAAGAACAGGGCAAGATGAGAAGGAATAAGAAAAAAAATGAAAGAGGGAAAGAGGAAAAAGGATAAGCTACTTGTTTCATTCATAGAACGTACGACCTGAGCTTGCGAGAATGCAAGAAAGTGACAGTTAAATGGGGATCCAATTGGATATAATGTGGCGTCAAAGAGGGGGAAGGAGAACGTCAAGGTGTAGAAAACCATGGAATTAGGGTTTAACAGAGAGAGTCTAGGATCATTTTTTTCATCCAGTCTATCCCGGAGGTTTACTTAATTTGATGGATTGAGCGATTTGTTTTCCTCTATTGTGAAGGCCGATTCAATTCGATGACGAAGATATGGGTGGAAAAAAGGGAAGAAAACGAAAAAGAAAAAAAAAATGGAAGAACGTGTTGAAGGTAGAAGACAAAAGAAAGGCATGGGGAAAAACGTATTGATGCATAGAAGGGAAAAGACAGACGAAAGGCCAGCGTTAGATTTGAGCGATGGACAGGTGGCAACATCTTGATTTTTTAAGAAAACCGGAACCGAAAGGTCTAAAGATGAGTACTGTGCTTTCATATTATATAATAGATAATAATTTAAAATCAACAATTTGACTTCACGTCTCTTTTATAAATCCTATTTATAAAACTCATGTTTAATACAAACCACTACTTATCTCGATTTCTTTTCACTTAATTCCAATATTAAGTAACCATTTAGTTTAAGCTATCATATTCGCTTAAAATCCTTTTAATAACTAAATCCAAAAAACTTGGGTTTTGTAATGTCCCGTATTTTAGCGATATAATAATTAATTTATTTAATTATTTAATTAGTGATTTAGAGAATTAAATGGTTGTTTAATTAAATAATGTTGAATATTTAATTAATATAAATAATAGAATAATATATTTAATTCTGAAATAGTCGAAAATGGTGAATTGACAATATAATGTGAACTGGACAATTTAAAATATTTAATTCAGTTAGGAATTGAAATTGAATAACGAATATATTATAATTTATATTATAATTATAATCTAGCCCGAAATGGCGGGGCAGTTCGCTATTTGCCGATTCGAACTTCAACTGAATATACATGGTCCGTTTTAAATCGAATTTCTATGAAACAAGAAACGTTCGGAGCTGGTGAAGTATATTTTTCTAATGGAAGAGAAAAATCAGGATTTCGTCGTGTAGATTTGGAATTATATCCAAATCAAAATTTAAAATAGTCGCTATGGAATTCCTTTATAATTTATAACGATTTATTTATATATAAAAGGGTTTTTATATATAAATTGAATATCGATTTAACTGTGGATTTGAAATATGGAGTTATAAATCAGATATGATTATTTTCGAGTTCTATGATATCGTATGTGAAAATATACGATAATATTAATTTATTATTATTTAATTTAATTATTTTTAAATATATTAATATTTAAAATGGGTTTATTTAGAGCTTTAAAAATAGCCATTTTTGCAAACGACCTTCATTTTCGATGAAACTAATTTTGTTGGATCCGCGATATTAAATTATTGCTAGATTTCAATTTCCGTGATTTTTGGAGTTAGTATGTGGCCGTACGGATTTTTAATGTGAAAAATAGTCAGTATTTTATTGGTTAAAAATACGTTGTGTCAGCAAACGAAGTCGGAATTCGACGAAACCGGTTTCGTTGGGTCCGTAATGTCGAACTCTACTTGTATGTCCATTTTCATGATTTTTAAATATCATGTGTATTCGTAGAGACTTTTAGAATGCAGATACAAATAGAAATAGGAATTAAATTAATATAAAAAAAAATATGCGTAGCCTCTAACACAAGCCAAATAAATCCTATATAATACCCTTACCCATTTTCAAACCCTACCAGGTTAATTTTCGCAGTCAACTTCTTTAGCCGCCACAAAAACAATAGAAGTGGGAAGATAAATCATCTTCAAAAATCTTATACAAATCAAAACAAAATTTATAAATCACTAAATATATGTGTATGGACTCTTGAAGTGCTGCTCTTTAATGCGGTACATCTTTCTTTGTGTTCGACCACAATTCGCGATGATGGATTTCTACAGCGTTGATCTAGGGTTAACAACGATGGTCGAACAGTGAGGAGATAGAGGGAATTGACATGGATTTGTGATTTATGACATTGAGATGCACTTCGCTATGTTTTATTTGGAGGATTCCACGACATTGAAGGTCCTACTTTCCTGTAGCACTCAAAATTTCACGGAATCACAACCTCGAGGGGGGCCGCCGGAGGTTGACAGGAGGCGGAGTCGGGTAGAGTTTAGAAAGATGGATCGATTGGTGGGTTCCGTTATCAATTTCGTGAATGATCCAAGGCCATAGAGGGGTTTATACGATGCAGGCATCGGTAATCGGAAAAGAGGAAGAACCAATTTTAAATTGGGCTCGGTGGAGTATTATTTCAGTTGGGCTTTGAATTTGGGGTGGGCCGATAGGGAAATGGGTGTGGCCAAATTCCTTAATTAATATTTAGTTTAAATTCAATTTAAATGTGCATAAACTTCGGGGTGAATAACTTTATCATACGGTACCAGTTTTCAGCGAAACAAGATCCGTTGGGATCGTATGGACGGACCCTACCCAGTGGAATGGACTGGGAGTGAATCGGAGCTCATTACAATTTATTGCAAAATAAATTATCCGATCTGAATCAATGACAATTACCATTATTTAAAGATGATAATCCAATGTGAGTAAATCTCACTGATCTGATCAGTTCATATTCTTATAACGTATTTTAAGAAATGATAAATGATGATTGATTGTCGTGTTTTGACAATTTGGTTGAACTGCTAATTAATTGGTTGAAAATATCGGTTTAGTTATATATATATATATATCATTAATCAAATATTGATTCTATTTACCAGAATATTTCGTATTGAAATGAAATTGACGTGAATTATATTGTGTAGCATCTCTCATGCAGGGAAACAGGTTGGAGGGATCCGACTGGATTCCTCAATATTTATAATACTGTTTTTTTCATATATTGTAATATATGACGTGTTATATAAGCTGTGTTGATTACATGTGTTGAATGATATCAATCATTGTTATTTTAAATACCATAAGAAATACTGGAATGTTATAAAGGAAAATTTCAATGTTATATTGAAAAAGAAATATTTATAAAATCAAAGTATTCTATAAAAGAAAATGATTTTAAAATCAAAGGATTTTATAAAAGGAATATTTATTTATAAAACAAATAGAAAAAGGAAATATTTGTACAAACAGTTACAAATAGAATTGAAAAGGAAATATTTATTTGTTAAATAAATAGAATTGAAAAAAAAATATTTATTTGTTAAATAAATATAAATGAAAAGGAATTATTTATTTGTTAAATAAATAAAATTATAAAAGGAATATATTGATTTGGAAAATAAATCGGATTATAAAAGGGAATTAACGAGATATAAAAGAGTTAATCAAATAGAGTTAATCGAATAGAGTTAATCGATAAGAGTTAATCGAATAGAGTAAATTGATTAGAGTTATAATTATTTGATTAGAGTTATAGTTAATTGATTAGAGTTATAGTTAATTGATTAGAGTTAGAGTTAATCGTTTAGATTTAATCGATTAGAGTTAGAGTTAATCGATTAGAGTTAGAGTTAATCGATTTTAGTTATAGATAAATGATCAGAGTTAGAGTTAATCGAATATAGTTATTCGAAAGAGAGATTATCGAATATAGTTTATTCGAAGAAAGGTTATCGAATATAGTTATTTATAAGAGAGATTATCGAATATAGTTTATTCGAAGAAAGGTTATCGAATATAGATTTTCGAAAGAGAGATTGTCTAATATAGTTTATTCGAAGAAAGGTTATCGAATATCGTTATTCGAAGAGAGATTATCGAATATAGCTTATTCGAAGAAAGGTTATCGAATATAGTTATTCGAAAGAGAGATTATCGAATATAGTTTGTTCGAAGAAAGGTTATCGAATATAGTTATTCGAAAGAGAGATTATCGAATATAGTTTATCCTAAGGTTATCGAATATTGTTATTCGAAGAGAGATTATCGAATATAGTTTATTCGAAGAAAGGTTATCGAATATAGTTATTCGAAGGAGAGATTATCGAATATAGTTTATTCGAAGAAAGGTTATCAAATATAGTTATTAGAAAGAGAAACTATCGAATATAGTTTATTCGAATAGAGAAAAAGGAGTTATCGAATATAGTTTATTCGAAAAGTAGTTATCGAATAGGGATTATTCGAAAGAGAGTTATACGTTGAAATTTGATTATATCGAATGCGGGAAAGTACTATTCATTTTCCGTTTTAATCAAGATTTATTTATTTATAAATTGCCTATTTAGTTATTTAGTTAAATTAATGAATAAAAGTTATATTTTGAAGTTAGATATTTCAGAAGTAGGGATTATAACGCTATAGTTATAATCAGTGTTTTCAATAAAGAAGTGGATTCGTAAATAGAATCCGAGAGTTACGTAAGGAAGTTTGTTAAAGATTTGGAAGGTGAACTTTGTCTATTTTCGAAGTTAGAAATGTTGTTTAGTTAAGGTCTGAGAGGTATTTATACCCTAACTTGATTGACTCCATTTTTACTAAGGAATGGTTAAGGTTTGAGAGTAAAGTTTGGTTAAGTGAATTTAGTTAATGAGTGTAATGTTTTGAGTTGGCATAGTGATGTTTTATTTAGACATCTGTTTAAATCCAAATGTAGGAGTTTTTGTAATGTTTTCCAAATAAGAATTAGAAATGTTTTCTAATATAGAAAATAAGAAATGGAAATATTTTCCAATGGTAATAACGTATATTTTCTTAATCTAGAAAATAAGAATTTTCGAATATATGGAAACGAGAATAGGGAAATGGATAATTGAATGACAAATAAATTTAAGAGATAAATGATGATTGATGATTGATCGATATAATTTCCATCTGGAAATAATATGTTGTTTGCACATATGTTTTTCTTTGATAGTTAACTCACCGACTAATACAGAGAGACTAGGATCATATTCATTATCTGAAAACCACTCCGTATGGGCATTATCGTTGCGAATCAAATATGATCAACATAATTAAAGATGGAGTTATGTAAGGGCTGTTCTAGCGATCCTAGGTAGAAATTGCCTAAGATGGATTGAAGGAATAGTGCCTTCGCTTTGTCCAGTCCCAGGACGACCTGTATGGAAGAATGTCTGACAGAGTATATTTAATGGACCGCGTAAGTTGATCTCTTCAAACGTATTTATGTTTGGTGGCGGAGGAATTCGTTTCTCTTAGCTTTATACACATTGTATTTTTGGAGAAATTAATTTGTGATTTGGCGGGTGTGATTATGTGATATTCAAAGTGAATAAATGTGTGATCTGTCAGAGATAAGTGTGGCCTCTAGCTTCACAACCGAGAAATGACAAAAATCAGGCAGGCAGCATGGCTAAGTGGTTGGCTGCCAATTAGGGTGTATTGTCACTTGATCTAGAGTTTCATTTACTTCTTTAATCTATTCGATGCTATCCCATTCGGGAAACGGTTGCTGATCCCAACCGTTGGTGATATACATTCGATATACTCAAGAGAAATGAGTGGTCGGTCATGTGTGGCCGGGTTGGAAGATGTTCTTGTTGAACCTAGTGTATTCCTCTCTAGAGGTACACTATTTGAAGGTGGTTCCATACCTTTTCATAGTTGGAAATCCATTACCCAATAAGTGCTCGCGGTTTTGATTATATACTATATATGTGGAACGTGAGATGAAAGCGTTCTGCAAGAAGATTATTATATTGTGGTTGATAGACACTATTATAATATCAAAAGAGTTTTGATATAAAAAATCATTGTTTTCTTTCGAAATGATTTGAAAGTTAAATTAAACTGATTTGGATTCTCAAATGGGAAAAACCCGTTCCGTTATACGGCGTGGTCTTATGAGATATCGTTATTTTCCCAAACTGTTTTAAATTGTTTACTCATACCAGTCCCATGACTGACCCGGAGTTTGTTTTGTTTTGTTTTCCCTAAACTCTTGGGTGCTCAAATTTGTACGAGCAGTCGAGTAGTCGTGATTTACAGATGCCCTAGAAGGAGATGGAGCAGGAGGCTTCAGCAGCGTTTATACAGCTATACTTATTTCCGCTATGATGTAAGTGTTATACTCTGATAATGTTACTGTACACATATACTGATTTTATTTCAAATTTATGTATCCATTATAAATTCTTCGTTCTGCTGTGAGATACGTGTTTATTCAGATGTTGTATGTTCTTCTTCTTCCTGTATTCTAAGTTTCTATCTTATATATTCTCACCCGCTGTTTTCTTTTTATTAGTTTTCTGGTTCCTAGTGCAATTTTGTTTGGACTTGTGTTATTTGGTCAGCTCAAATTGTACCGGAATTTCGGAACACTACCGTTGGTATCAAAGCTGAAGGTTAAGTGATTATCTTGGCTCTGTGGCGTGACTTAGTAGAAATGGGGTTAGCAATACCCTAGATTGAGTTGAGTGTATATATATATGAGCGCGTATTTGTTATTCAATATAAAATTGTTTTATATTGAGGAGATTTATTTATTGAGTTGTTTATGAATTCGGGTCGATCAGTTTGATCCACTGTATCGACAGGAGTTAATAAACATTTGAATACGATGAACCGACATGGTATATTTCGAAAGGAGGGTAAATGAAATAATTTTACCCAAATATATTTTGATATTGAAATGATTATTGTAACACCCCACATCCGTTAAGGTCACTCACAAAGGGAATGCCTTAACTTCAATGGAGCATTATGGGTACTGGAACAGAAATATTACAAGACAGACATATATAAAACAACGGAAAGTAAAGTGGAAGTACTTCAAATCATTTATTAAATATAAGTGTTTACAAGAAAAGCCCATCAACTTCCAATACCTAATTACATAGTTAAAATATCTGTCTTGCTCAAAAACAAAGAAGCATAAAAACAAACTGTAGTATTCCCCAATAAAGCAAAGCAAGCCATAGCCAAGAGAAATCCAAGCCATACATGAAAGAGCCTTGGAGCTTGTTAAGATTCGAACTCAGCTGTATTCCCAACCTGTGAACCTGGGGTGAAACAGAATAAAAAGAGGCGAAACAAAACAGGTCAGTCATAAAGACTGAGTAAGTCCTAGTGACTTCCAGCACAAAAATAGGTAAAGATAATATGGCATGAGTAAACTGAAAGTAAACATAAGCATGATGACAAGATAAGCAACAGGCAAGATAACTAAGGATAACATGATGTGATCTTTGTCAAGTAACATCGCAAGGTTCCATTCAAGATAAACCAAGTATAACTTCGTAAGATTCCTATCAAGCATATCACGATTCCTCTGCTTCGCCATTAAAAGATTTCTGTGATATCTATTTGCTCTGCACCACCTAACTAGCATCCTCACAAGTGTCTTGCAAAGAATGATCCGTATTCTTACTAGTACTCCAACTAGTGTCCTATGTAACAAGGATCCTTACCCCCTACTAGTGTCCCAACTAGTAGCCCATGTTATATAATAAGGTGATCCCACCCACTACTTATAAATCATAATACTAGTCTTATGTACCCCTAGCTGACTACATAGGTGTCGCATGCCCCTATCTCCACTAGGTGTACCCACCAATCCCCATGCGATCGTCTCCCTAACTCGTAGATACCCGTGCTAGCCCCACAATGGGGTGTATCATTCCCCAAAGTGGCAACCCGATACAACGGAGATGCACGACTTATACCTACACGATGCAACAACGTCTTACCTACAAGCCCGGGTCTACACACGCATATGAAACCCGTTGGACTTGCATTGCCACCGCTAACCCGTTTGGCCTCTTATAGTCAAGCCCAGTATGCGTGTCCCGTCCTCGACTTGGGTCGAGCCCACAAAGATACGTTTGGGTTACTGGTTGAAATGGGCCCCCTTTCCTCGACACAAGCTTCCAACCTATGCTTGGTCCCCTCTAGTAATTCTTACTTAACCCCTTCTTATTCATGTCCACTTACATGCTTAAATTTTGGTTAAGTATACACTAGTTATGTCTTACATGTTACCCGTGTACTCCACTTAACCCCTACATCATCCTCATGTCTTAATACATGCTTTATCTTGGTTAAGTGCTTATAGGTTATATTTTACATGTCATTCATATTACCCCCAACGTCTGGGTTTAACCAAGCGCCTTTGCTTTATCTGCCATTAGACCCTATGTCTATCCATTAATTATGCGCTTATGCTACCTCATCTGTCTTATCATTTAACTTGGTTATTTCCATTCATACCAACCTTCAACTTTGCTTATTAATTCAATTCTTGACTTGCACTATATTAAGTCCATTAATAAGCCCACAACATGTTATTCCTATGATTCATACATTAACTCCCGTTATTGTAAAATAACATGTTCTGATTCAATCTTTACAACCAAGTACCCCTTAACTTGCAAACACACTGGAGAGAGAGAATAATTCCCTAAATACCAACCCCGAAGACCGGAATCAACATCAGATTTGTACTTAGAGTATTATCCAACCTAACCAATGTTTTGTTCCTTCTTATAATATAACTTATGTTGCCTTCAATTGTAAATTCATTCTTGCCTTTACGTATTTCTTAATCTACAATGAAGCACATCTTTCCTTATTACGTAAGCTATCTCGTCTTATCTATTGTCCCACCTAACTTACTTTATTCCATAGGTTATCATTCCCACCTAGGCATTAATTAAGATTTACTTAACTCAACCATTCATGTCATAACAGTTAAGTGTCATTAGCCTGGTCATATTACTTAACTCACCCATTCATAACTTATTGGTTAAGTGTCCTTATTTTACTTAACCCTACCAACTGGTCTAATTACCGTGTTATGTTGGTTAAGTATTACTATTCGTATTTCCACATGTCACCCACATGTCACCCACTTAACCCCATGTCCCACCACATGTTTATCTGGTTAAGTATTTCTTAATTCATTAAGGCCGTAACCTTATAAAGACCTCTCAGATTAGACTGACATTTATGGCAGTTGGATTCGCCGGGCGGGTCCGCGCAGTCTTACACCATAAAAGAGTCTAACCTCATGTCTCTACTATTGTTACGCTTTTAATTTGGGCCTAGGACATCTCACATTGGGCTACCATTTGTGACTACTGAATTCGTCGGGCGGGTTCGGGCAGTTTTACGTCACAAATGAGTCCAACCTCGTGTCCTAAGCATTGATTATAACTTATAATCTTTTACCCCAGTCTTAATAATTTCCCTATTAAAATTATTAATTAATTCCTAATTTAACGATGTCCATAATTGACTCAGTTATGTTCATCAATTAATGGTATGCAAAATCATTCCAATTTTACCACAATTTACCTTATGCCATTAAAGGCAACTTATCTCAATTTATATTTATCCCTCCTTTAAGGCTATTACATGCCAACTACCCAAAACCTATTTAGGCGTTTTCATATTAGCCCCTTTTCAAGACATAAATTATCATATGTGTTTCAACTACAAATCTCACATAATTAACATATGCCCAAGTTCTAGACTACATGTCCGTTTTACATATGCCTAATTCATACAAAATTTACATACGTTCAGTTCATGCCATTTTATATGTATGCCAAATTTATGCCAATTTACACCTATCAAGTTCTACCTAAATTACATATGCCAATCCCAATTCTTGCAATTACCATTTTAATGGAAATACCCAATTCTCAAATTTCATATTATGTTATGCCATCAATTCCACCAATCACATATATCCAAATAGGTAATATTCCCATACTTTTCCCCCGTATTCCATCGTACCCAAAATCGTGGTTTAGGCCTAGATCCGAAGTTGATCTAGGTTCATCAAATGAAAATAAATAGGGGAAAGGTAGAATTTGTAATAAAAACAAGATCAGAGAGAAAACAACATAAATCATCATGATAGGCATAAAGATTAGATCTTGATAATAATATCAACATGAATCCAAGAAACTGATTTACCACGAACTGAATAGAGCATGAACTAGACATAAGAATAGAGATGAACAAGTCTCAAAACTCAAGGTTCAAAGGTAAACAGAAATAGATCTGAATTGATAAACATGCTTACATCCAATTACACTTTATTCCATAGCCATATTATAATTAAGCATTTTAATCTAAGAAGTAACTAGAACTTACATAGCATGGCTAGCGAATTTAAGAACTGAAATCGTTGTAGAAACGTTGTAGCGTTGTTGATTCATCTCCTTGAATCGTTGTAGAAGTCTTCATCTTTGCATTGGATTGCGTATGAGAGCTTAAGAAGAAGATTAGAGACGGCGGCCATGACCAAGAGGGATTTCAATAGCATGACGATGTAAGAATGATTTGTGTGAGTTAGACTAGGTCTTAGGTTGTTTTTATAGGTGTAGCAACTCATTTCAGCCATCGGATTAACCCTAAAACTGATCCAGACAATTAAAACTCATCCCGGGCCTCAAAAATGGGTTCTGAGCCACACCAGGCCGACCAGGTCGGCCTATACAGGGGGGAGGTCGACACTACAGTCGACCTGGGGGGGAGGGGGGGGCAGGTGGACTATGCAGTCGACACAACAGTCGACCAGGGGTCAGTCTGCCTCAAAGTCTGCTGAATCTTGTTTTGGCCATATCTTGGTCATACGGACTCCGATTTTCGAAAACTTGGACTCTATTTCATGTAGAATTTCGAGAGGAACGAAATGGTGATGTCCATTTTACCTAATTCCTGATTCTTAAATTAATTATCCTTATTTTACTATCTTTTCCGTTACACACACCGTTATCGAACAAATTTTTCTTCTCCTCCATGTATTAATTAATTCTTCTTATGCATCACCATTATTTACCTATCTAAGAATATTTTCATATATTTTATTTTAATTTTTAATTATATTGAAAAAAAATGAAGGGTGTTACATTCTCCCCTCCTGAAAGGATTTCGTCCCCGAAATCTTCAAGTTAAGAAGAATGTGTCCTACCATCCAATCATCCATCTACTCAATCATCAATCACAGGCATTCATTGTTCTTAAAAGGTTTCTAATGCTGTATGAACATATGAAGGAAGTGTGTGTATTTGTTCCTTGTCTAATGCAAATGATCAGGCCTGGTTGATCTTTTAGATGCAAAATATGTTTAGTGCCATGAGTCCAACATGTATGCAAATAGTCCTAGTCACATAAACACTATATGTGTGCACAAACAACCATCCATATGCAACATCCACATGATAACACATTCAATTCCATCCATAAACAAGTGTAAACACTCATGCATATGCAATATGAAAGGTGACTGAGCCGATCTAGTGCCTAATGTGTGTAAATGCATCCACGAGCAACCACTAGCAACCACTTGCAACCATCAATCATAACATGTCTCAAACACATGTTTACACCCAATTGTTCCTATCTAAAGATATAGTTGAATGATAGAAGCAAGTAAAAACTTTGTGCCCTTTAGGCAACGTCAAAACTGGAAATCTATGCCACATATATATTGATTAGGAGAAGAACTCCCTAAGCATCAGCCCCGAAGACCGAAATCAACATCAGACTGACACCCAAAGAATTACTCAACCCAACCAATATATATGTTTCTTAGGAAACTAAGAATGAAGGACCCCTTTTTAGGTCACAAGAAATTTCCTTCCTAAAACTAACCCATATCCTTATAAAACCCAAAAGGTTTAGTCAACCCAACGAACACCCTCAAGCCCCAACATGTGTTACTAACAAATGAGTCATACTCCCTATGGGGTTTGCAACAGAAATTGGATTGAGGATAGGACCGAGAGGATATACACAAAAGATAGCATGCAAGTAAGCTCTACAGGAAAAGAGGGATTAAGGATATACTCTTAAAAAGAGATATGATGCGCGAATCTAGTCTTCAATCTTCTAAGTCGCATTTCCTTGAGCTTAAGTCCATTGTGCTTTGACCGTCTTTGACTTCACAATTCTGTAGCTTCTCAATTCTTGTTCCCAAAATATGAGTTGGAACTTATTTCACTATTGCCTCTCGTTCACTTTCACTTATTCTCCTTTTAGTATACTCGGCTTACACATAACAGCGTACTCATGGTTTCACACAAGCTCTCCACAACTCACTAGTAAATTTTGGATCTCGTTCACTTACTAAAAAGTATTCCACATAGATGAGTTATCTCTTGAAAATAAACAAATGCCAACCAAGTTGCCCAATGTACTTACTTAGGTGACTCTCTAAAACTCATGCATAAGCGAAATGACCCATCCGCCTTAGTGGCGAACACTACTCGAGCGGATCAACTAATGTATCAAGAGATTCTAGGTAACTAATCCTAATAGAACCCTAAAGGTTACACGCGACTTCGAGGGTATTACCGAGGCAAGTCAAAAGTCTAACTACCCTCCTTTCGAAACCGAGAATGGCACCCTTATTGGATAACCACTTCAGCCCTAGAATCAACCCATAGCACACAAAAACATGAGCATTCCTTCTAAATTCAACACTTAGCATAGACATTCTCAAATCCTAACAAGTCATGAATAAATGAGCCGATTCCCCAACAGGATTTGAGACAAAAATGGGATCCTCTACTACGCTAGTACTAAGGTGAAGAGACTCAACTATCGAAGCAGAATTAAAAGGATGCGATGTACAAAAACAAAGTTCTAGCGGGATGATAGAAAGAAAAGCTGAACCTTTAACAGAAACGTTACCACCTCCCTTAGGTACGCTAGTAGTGAGAGCATACAATTTCCCTCTCGACGATCTTGTCATTTGCCCTTGTCCTTGTCCTACAATACTTAACTACACGTCCCTTCTCACCAAACTAAAGATACTCTCTCTTGTCATGGGTTTTACTATGCTTTCACTTTGGCCTCTTTCCTTTCACCTTTTTCCTCTTTCTTACTATCCTTGTATAGCTTGTTGACAAGTCTCTTGAAAGCTACATCCAACGCACGACAACTCTACACAGCTTGTAATAAGATTAGACGCAAATGGAACTACTGCGGTTACAGATGGAGGTTGGGCACTTCTTTGCCCTCTGACATATGTCGGATGCCTACGAAACTAAGGTGAAAAGAGAGAGAAGAGATTTCAAGAGAGAATCAAAAGATAGTGCATATGGCTTTGGGGAATATGCCTTTTAATCAAAACAAAGTTTTCTTGAAAATTTGCTTCTTTGTAAACGTTTTGAAAACTAGTTTCAGAAGGTTTTTGAAAACTTTTGCCCAGTCTGGTAACCTTCTGCTCTGATACCAAATGTAGCACCCCACATCCGTTAAGGTCCTTCACAAAGGGAATGCCTTAACTTCAATGGAGCATTATGGGTACTGGAACAGTAATATTACAAGACAGACATATATAAAATAGCAGAAAGTAAAGTGGAAGTACTTCAAATCATTTATTAAAGATAAGTGTTTACAAGAAAATCCCATCAACTTCCAATACACAATGACATAGTTAAAATATCTGTCATGCTCAAAAACAAAGAAGCATAAAAACAAACTGTAGTATTCCCCGATAAAGCAAAGCAAGCTATAGCCAAGAGAAAGCAAATCAAGCCATAGCCAAGAGAAATCCAAGCCATACATGAAAGAGCCTTGGAGCTTGGTAAGATCTGAACTCAGCTGTATTCCCACCCTGTGAACCTGGGGGGGAAACGGAAGAAAAAGAGGCGAAACAAAATGGGTCAGTCATAAAGACTGAGTAAGTCCTGGTGACTTCCAGCACAAAAATAGGTAAAGATAATATGGCATGAGTAAACTGATAGTAAACATAAGCATGATGACAAGATAAGCAACAGGCAAGATAACTAACGATAACATGATGTGATCTTTGTCAAGTAACATCGCAAGGTTCCCATTCAAGATAAACTAAGTATAATTTCGTAAGATTCCTATCAAGCATATCACGATTCCTCTGCTTCGCCATTAAAAGGTTTCTGTGATATCTATTTGCTCTGCAACACCTAACTAGCATCCGCACAAGTGTCTTGCAAGGAATGATCTGTATTCTTACTAGTACTCCAACTAGTGTCCTATGTAACAAGGATCCTTACCCCCTACTAGTGTCCCAACTAGTAGCCCGTGTTATATAATAAGGTGATCCCACCCACTACTTAGAAATCATAATACTAGTCTTATGTACCCCTAGCTGACTACATAGGTGCCGCCTGCCCTTATCTCCACTAGGTGTACCCACCAATCCCCATGCGATCGTCTCCCTAACTCGTAGATACCCGTGCTGGCCCCACAATGGGGTGTATCATTCCCCAAAGTGGCAACCCGATACAACGGAGATGCACGGCTTATACCTAAACGATGCAACAACGTCTTATCTACCACCACGGGTCCACACATGCATATGAAACCCGTTCGACTCGCGTTGCCACCGTTATCCCGTTTGGCCTCTTATAGTCAAGCCCAGTATGCGTGTCCCGTCCTCGACTTGGGTCGAGCCCACAAAGATACGTTTGGGTTACTGGTTGAAATGGGCCCCCTTTCCTCGACACAAGCTACCGACCTATGCTTGGTCCCCTCTAGTAATTCTTACTTAACCCCTTCTTATTCATATCCACTTACATGCTTAAATTTTGGTTAAGTATACACTAGTTATGTCTTACATGTTACCCATGTCCTCCACTTAACCCCTACATCATCCTCATGTCTTAATACATGCTTTATCTTGGTTAAGTTCTTATAGGTTATATTTTACATGTCATTCATATTACCCCCAACGTCTGGGTTTAACCAAGCGCCTTGGTTTTATCTGCCATTAGACCCTATGTCTATCCATTAATTATGCGCTTGTGCTACCTCATCAGTCTTATCATTTAACTTAGTTATTTCCATTCATACCAACCTTTAACTTTGCTTATTAATTCAATTCTTAACTTGCACTATATTAAGTCCAGTAATAAGCCCACAACATGTTATTCCAATGATTCATACATTAACCCCCGTTATGGTATAATAACATGTTCTTATTCAATTTTTACAACAAAGTACCCCTTAACTTACAAACACACTGGAGAGAGAGAATAATTCCCTAAATACCAACCCCGAAGACCGGAATCAACATCAGATTGGTACTCAGAGTATTATCCAACCTAACCAATGTTTTGTTCCTTCTTAAAATATAACTTATGTTGCCTTAAATTGTAAATTCATTCTTGTCTTTACGTATTTCATAATCTACAATGAAGCACATCTTTCCTTATTACGTAAGTTATCTCGTCTTATCTATTATTCCGCCTAACTTACTTTATTGCATAAGTTATCATTCCCACCTAGGCATTAATTAAGATTTACTTAACTCAACCATTCATGTCAAAACAGTTAAGTGTCGTTAGCCTGATCTTTTTACTTAACTCACCCATTCATTATTTATTGGTTAAGTGTCCTTAGTTTACTTAACCCTACCAACTGGTCAAATTACCATGTTATGTTGGTTAAGTATTACTATTCGTATTTCCACATGTCACCCACATGTCACCCACTTAACCCCCATGTCCCACCATATGTTTATCTGGTTAAGTATTTCTTAATTCATTAAGGCCGTAACCTTATAAAGACCTCTCACATTAGACTAACATTTATGGCAGATGTATTCGCCGGGCGGGTCCGGGAAGTCTTACACCATAAAAGAGTCTAACCTCTTGTCTTTACTACTGTTACGCTTTTAATTTGGGCCTAGGACCTCTCACATTGGGCTACCATTTGTGACTACTAGATTCGCCGGGCGGGTCCGGGCAGTTTTACATCACAAATGAGTCCAACCTCGTGTCCTAAGCATTGATTATCACTTATAATCTTTTACCCCAGTCTTAATAATTTCCCTATTCAAATTATTAATTAATTCCTAATTTAACGATGTCCATAATTGACTCAATTATGTTCATCAATTAATGGTATGCAAAATCATTCCAATTTTACCACAATTTACCTTATACCATTAAAGGCAACTTATCTCAATTTATATTTATCCCTCCTTTAAGGCTATTACATGCCAACTACCCAAAACCTATTTAGGCGTGTTCATATTAGCCCCTTTTCAAGACATAAATTATCATATGTGTTTCAACTACAAATCTCACATAATTAACATATGCCCAAGTTCTAGACTACATGTCCGTTTTACATATGCCTAATTCATACCAAATTTACATACGTTCAGTTCATGCCATTTTTTATGTATGCCAAATTTATGCCAATTTACACCTATCAAGTTCTACCCAAATTACATATGCCAATCCCAATTCTTGCAATTACCATTTTAATGGCAATACCCAATTATCAAATTTCATATTAATGGCAATAAAACCCATATATCCGATTTTCATGTTATGCCATCAATTCCACCAATCACATATATCCAAATTGGTAATATTCCCATACTTTTCCCCTGTATTCAAACATACGCAAAATCGTGGTTTAAGCCTAGCTCCGAAGTTGATCTAGGTTCATCAAAAGAAAATAAATAGGGGAAAGGTAGAATTTGCAATAAAAACAAGATCAGAGAGAAAACAGCATAAATCATCATGATAGACATAAAGATTAGATCTTGATAATAATATCAACATGAATTCACTACAACAAAATGAGCATTTGATAGCACTACCATAAGGCGTTTGTGCATTTCCATCTTAAGCCGCTATGCAATTTACGCTTTTCAACGCTAAGGTAAATTAACTCGTGTCCTTAACGCTATTCATCGAAGAGGCGGGAAATGAAATATTTTGTGTGGGAATAAAAAATGCCCTAATCACATTCTGCGTCCTTCACAAACATTTCCTTCATTCCATCGTTACCTGTGGAAAACGATAACCAAATCTATCTCAAAATTTTCCACAATTGATTCAATAGAAACCGTTAACCTCTGTCATCAATCTTCTTTAATTTCTGAATCGCGTAACCCTAATCTCTATCATCAATATTGGATCCCAATCCGTAAGAGTAGCCGCCATTTCAACTGCCGAGATCCCTAATTCCACGCCTCCAATTTGTACTGCCATGAGAGGTATCGTAACTTTTTTTTAACTTCTAATGATTCTTCATCTATTGATTATTTTCTCTGCTCAGTGCGCTATTGTGTAAAGCTTGTATCCTCTCATGGTGCTTTTTCGTAAAGTGAATGTTCGGTCTATGATTGTTTTTAATCCTTTTACTTTAGACATGAACGTAGTAATTATCGCTAGAGCATAGGGGATGCACAATTGCATAACCTCAATCGAGAAAAAAATGTAAAAGAAGATGATAAAGGATGTGAACTAAACATAAATTTTGTGTTATTTCATGTTTAATGTCAAAACCTAAATGTACAATCTGGCTATAGTTTAAACAAAAAAAAATCATTCTTTCGGGTACCATCTTTTATTTCACTTAAAATATTTTTCTGATATCCTTAACAGGGGAAGACCCCATCTCAATTATTTAAAATTTTTTTTTTTTGAGTTTTAGAAGCAGCCTTTTTACTTTCTGGAGGTTGGAAGCCTTGATCATGAATGATTTAGAGATTTTACTAGGAGATACAACCTCCTAAAACTAGGCTAACGGTTAGATATAGATTTGCATCTATATCGGAAATCATTTTTGTACTAATATTCTTTATCAATTCACAACATGTAAATCAAAACAAACAGATAAGTTTTGATTGATTTTTAAGTCCATTTCAGTGCTAAATAAAAAAATGGCAAGTAAATTTTTTTTAAAGCAAGGATTACTGGTTTTTATACACATTTTTAACCTATATAAAATAGTAAATGACAGTCAATGTAGTAAACACAAAAAGCTATGATACTGATAATTATCGGATTGGCATTCATACTTGTTTTTCAGATATCATACAATTTTTCATATTTCATATACAAATACGGATGGGATTTGAATTTTTTTGTACTCATTGGCTAACTTACATATAGCTCCTTTTATTTTTTTTCTCTTTAATTCTTTTAAAATAGACAAAATTTTGTAACAAACCATGTTATAAATGGACTATTAAAATACGCACTTTCAATGGTCCATATTCATTTATGTATTAAAAATGTTTGATGTTTCAAGAGAATAGAAAAAAATGACCATGATAACACATCTATAGAGTGGTGAATGATCTTGGAGAAAAATGAGATGTAAACTAAAAAAGGAGAATTTTTGGGTATGCAAAGCTAGATGATTTGGATCATCTCATATTTAATATGTTTTAATATCTTTTGCTCAGAACATTGTAAATTATTCCAATAAAAGGATTTCTTCTTTTGGGAATATACATTTCTTTTACTGTGGTAAATCTGTGATGTTTACAATTTTTAATGCCAAAGTTAGTTTATGCCCTATAAATTACATATAAACAAAGAAGCACATCATATTTACATATATTTATATATAATTATGTATCTGTGTGTGGATTTCCAAATTCGTAAGTTGCCCTATGCATCACTTGGCTACCACTTAGGCAGTGACTTCGGTCATGATTCTATGGGTTTATATCTTTATCTATTGTTTACACCAGAAATTTGGATATAGCTGCCTTTGGATGTTTGTTGTGGAGCCTGAAGGCAGTTTATAATTTTTTTATTGATGGTATTCTAAATATACAAGATCTTCTTTTATCATCTTTAGTTTATCCAAATATCTCAAGCTGGAATCATTCAACTCATTCAAATGTATAAACTAAGTGTTCTTAATTTATGGTTATAATGAGCCAAAATTTTACATATCCAAAATTTTATGGATCATTACTTATGGTTTATTTTTTTCTTTACTAAAACTAGTTAAAATAATTCAGCAAAATTTGAGCATTATATTTTATCAGTCTTATGTCAATGTTATGGAGACAAGTGTAGAATCTATATTCTTTGTTGATAATAGCCTAAACGTTCCACTGGCTATTGCTTGATTTCACTTTAATGGTGAACAATCAGTTTACTTCTTTCGTTTCCACCAAATTCAGCATTGATGTAACTGATAAATCACATGTTAGGTCTGAATAAGTGCATATATTTATATATCATTACCCTTTGTTTTTCTTGTCCAAACGTTGTTCCATTTCTAAATTTCTCTTGCACGATTAGCAGATAAAAAAGGTAATGCATAGGACAATAATTATTGTTGTCGTCCTCTAATAACCAACAATAGTATATAGGGTTAGAAATGATAACAAAAGAGAGCCTACTAACTAAACTTCATAACAAAACATCCTCATGCATGTTAAAATGCAATGAGTAAGCTCTTAATCCTTCACCTTTCCAATTTTTGTGCAGATGAATTTCCTTTAGTTTGCAAATTACATCAGTATTAGGGAAAAATGCCATAGCATTGCTAAAATAAAAAAAAGGCACCAATAATGTTTTTGCACATGCATAATTTTGTAGTTAACTGTGAAATTAATTCAGTCCTCATTTGTAAAATGCAGCTTATTCTTCGTAGTGGAAATTCATTAAAGTATGCAGTTTCCGTCTTCCGAAGCTTTTTCTGTTAAACGTTGCTCTCCAAATCACTGCTCGAGCCGTTGATAATGCTTGGTTTATTGGCCGAGGTGACTTTTCGACATCATTCCACAATATAGTCTAGAATGTGTGCAAACGTTAATCAACTGACTAAACCCTTAAGATATCCTAAAGAAAACAAAACCCTTTGCTATATGCATCGGTTAAGGTACAGATATTAGAAGTCAGTGCATATTTTCCTATAAGTATCTCATAGAATACTAGTCAACTTTGAACATTTAGTCATTACATGACCGATGAAGAAAAAATATTCTGTAAAACCAAAAAGTGGGAGGATCATTCATATTTTTTGTATTAAAGATCGTTTTTTACTTGAGAATGTCACTGGTGACAGAACTTGAAGAAAATTTTGGTAGAAGATCAAAAGGTTAGGTAACTTAAAAGATCCAGAAAAAGGAAAAAGAGAATTAGCCGTATAAGTTTGAAAGTTAAAGATCAAGTGAAGCAGCCCATGGTTTACAATTTGAGACCAGCCTATTATTTTGCACATTCTTGACATTCCACCTGCAGCAAAGGCATTAAATGGTGTTAAAATGGATATAGTTGATGCAACATCTCCTCTACTTAAAGGTGGAGTAGCTACCTTTATTTTCTCTAAAGGCTATGATTTTAGCTGATTAATTTAGGATCTATTTTGGTGTTTTAAGTCAAACACCAATATTCTCATAACATAGTTTGCTAAAAAGTTAGAAAGAGTGTTGATTTTTACATTGACAGTTTTATTTTATCTGAAGTTTTCATTACTGTTTTAAAGTTCTAGGTACAATTATTTGCATACGTTAATGTCGATGTTTTCTTTGGCTTTTAAGTCTTCATACATATTTTGTATTCACAAGAAGTGTTTGAATAAATGATCCAGTAAGCATTCTTTTTTGACTTTTCCACTACTTCAACTATGCCTTTATGTTGTATAGGCTAAATTAAGTTCTAGCATTACAAAATCAAATTATTTTTCTATCCAAAGACGCTAAGTAGACTGCCTTTGTTAACATAATATATAATAAAAAAAGAGCTGCAGACTAAAAAGACTAATGACTTGACTTTTGTTTACTTTATTTTCCGTGGTTTGTAAGATTTTAGTATACAAATAGTTAATTGTGTTTTAAATGTTGAATCATGGAGGTGTGTATATGGTTTCAGGATGTAATTATTGGGAAGATTATTTTTAGCATTATAAACCCATAATTTGAAGAAGAAAAATTAAATAAAGAAATAAACATGTAGCTGGAAAAACAGGAAGCACGCTTCTTTGTTAAAACCTATATATGCAGCCTCTAAAATTCAACATATATATATATATATATATATATATATATATATCTTTAATTCTACTTGCATTTTGATGAAATTGCCAACTAAATAGTTGTTTAAAATCCCTTATAGTTTAATCGAAAAATGTTTAGGTGAGTTACAACAAAGTATGCTGAGTGATATTGTTAATTCATAGTAACGATGTCCATTTTGGTCGTCTATCGGTTATTGAATTTTGAAGCTTGGTTATATGATCATATTAGCTAGGGACAATCATGGTTTCTGATGCAACTTTCAAGATTTGTAGTTGTGTATTGGATGTGATCGAATGGATATTTTTTTTTGGGTGGAAAGTCGGTTTTGATCTACTTCATTGGTTGTGGATCAAACTGCTCTTATGGGAGCTATATCAGTGATAGGGGAGCTGCTGTGATAATCCGAGAAATACCGGTGGCCGGAGAAGGCGAGACGAGCTAAATTAGGTTTTTGAAGCGTTCATAGGTTGTGATGTCTTTGATGGGCTCGTAGAGAAAATTGGAATGATTGGAATCGTGGCGATGGAGGGTGGAAGGTGTGTGGTTGAGCAGGGAAGACATGGTGCTAGTGATTGGCTGGGCAGCGAATGGAGTGGTGGGACCGTGGGAGGAAGAGTTCTGGTTGCGAATTTGCTAGCTGCATGTGTAGATTGTTTGGGTTATCTTCGGGCTGAATGGCCAATCTGAGGTGGAGAGGGGTCGGAACTCAGGTAGTGGGTCGTCTGCGACGAATAGGTGCTAGCGAGTCAGTGGGTAGTCTCTACTTAATTGAACTTGTATACTAAAGAACCTGTTAAGTTTTGAAACAAAATATTAAATACTCTTATTTTACCCACTTTTTTCATTTTGCTTTGGATAGCTCATTCTATATTTGTAATTATGCACATGCCAATATGCGAGAGCTAGTAGCATATGAAGCTACCAGACAATTTGAATTTTTAATCCAATAAACCAACTTATTATCACCATGGATGTGTTTCAAAAACTTAGCCTAAAAATCGATGCTTTTTTTCATCATCTTATATATGAATAAATAGTTAATGTACTACTTCATTGGGATTTGCTTGGAAATACGATGGATATGGGTAAAAACTGGGAATGTTTAGCAACTTACAGTGGCAGAGCACACATCTAAGTTCCTTTTTACTAAATGCACAGTAAACTTAGGTAATGCATATTGCTCATAATTTTTTCCTGTTAAAAGCACAAATAGTAAATTACAAACCTTAACACAATATGGAAAGTTGTATCTAATGTAGTTTAAGTTTATGTGATCAGATCTGTAGTAAACTAAAACTAAAGGTCGATCAATTTATATGATCAACTTTTACAGTTATAGCTCACCTTTAATGTTGTGATAACACCTATAATTGTTCTTAAATAAAAAACATTGTAAGAGCATAAACTGGCAATAAAGCATTGAAATTTCTTAAAACAAGTATTTCAAAAAGACAATTGAATAGACTAAGAAATTAAGAGTAAAAAAAAAGTATTTTATAAAATGTGTTTGAGTTAATGCAACTGAGAAGAAGGGAGTGACACTAGAAACAATCCATAAGTGTAGAACTTGTATTTTTCTTACAGCATGACTTTATTTCCCAGGCAGAATCATGCCATGAACGATCCATAGTTCTCTAGTAGTACCATGACTTTACTTCTCAGACAGAAGCATGACTTTATTTCCCAGGCAGAATCATACCGATGATGACGATTGGGACGAACGGTAAGGGATTGGATGGAAGAGGAGCCGATTGACCTGGAGGACTGCAATGGATGTGTGGGGAAGCTTAAAGTGAGCGAACTAGCGAGGATGATAAGAAAACCGAGCTTGAGCAAATTTGGATCTGTGGGGATTTACTTTTTGCATGGAAGATGAAATTGTGCTAAGTTGACAAGGTAAGTGGTTTTAGCTCAAAGATTTTATTTGGTGGTTGAGCTGTAATGTGTTAGTGCAATTTTATTATGTTCACTGTATTTTTGATTGTTGATATATAGTGCTTGAGAACATGTACATGGTGTGCAACCGTATAATAGTCCAAATCATTTGATACAGAGTATGATGTTGAGTAGCTATTTCATTTTCAATTATGGATTTCAAACCACTGAAAAGAGTATCAAAATAAGATGTTAAATTTATATGAGTGTCCATGTAACCAACGATGGGTTATCCTCTGGTTGTTTTATCAGTACACTCAGTTATTCACACGTTATCCCGTATGAGATTTTTAGGTTTAATTTCTGAAATGCATTCAATCATTTATCAATTACCAATTTTTGCTGCACTCCAATGATTTGCATCCCTTTTGTTGCCTTACATACTTCATTTCCGTATTTTTTAAAGTATTTTAGGGTTAAAATATTTTTTCCAGATCGAGTTTTTTTTGGGGGTAACTTAATCAATAGTCAGTGATCATTTTGTTTGTAGTGTGTTTAAAACATTACTTTAGGTTTGGATTTGTTTGTGGACATAACGTTATACTGTTTATTTAACAAATGCTTTTGTTTTATTTAACATGAACGTGTTGTAATATGTACCCAATAGGACAGAACACATAATAAATTTTTTTCTGTCTAACATACATGATTCTATTCATAACGTTATACGGTTTATTTTCCATCCAGTATACATAATTTTGTTCATAACGTTAAACTGCTTATTTTCCAGAATTACTTTCCAAATATGACAGAATTGGCTGTAGACATAATTATGGCCGGCTACTTAATAGGCATTGGGATTCTATTAGAAAAGCTTTACAATAGATCAGCGTGAAATATAATATAACTATTGCGTCCTCATTGCTGACCCCAAAAAAAAAAAAAACATTGCTGCCTCCTTTTTATCGGTAAATCCTTATATGGTAATTTAATTATTTAGCAAAGATCATAGTTCACAACCATGGTGAAATGTGAATAAATGGTACCACTAGCGGTATCCGCTGATTATTTCTTCTTCTTGTCCGTTTCAAACACTCAATATTTTCATGGTATAGATTTATGATGTCTTAAGAATTAACATAATGGTCATAGATGGAAATAAACCGAACTTTAGGCGTAAAAAATATAATTATCTCTACTACCAGTGATTATGTTTCCGTAAAAAGTCGTTGCATGTGTGTAGGTGGAACTTGGGAAATCAACATCAGATCCGCATTCCGGCTCATTCAAAATGTACTTGGACGTTGAAAATCATCATACCTTAGTTTACATGCAAGAATAAACAATGGATCTGGACGGTGTGGGCCTACATTGCTGCTTCAACACATGTTTCTCTCTCTTGCATTTCAGGTCAGTATTCTAATTTAAAAGGGTTTTTCATAAATTTTGGATGGTGTTGATTTTTTCATAAATTCTAATTTAAATGCCCGGTTATCATAAAATATTATGTTTGAGGTGTATTGTGCTGATCCGTCAAAGAAGACTGGTGTTATCACATATCTAAACTAAATGCCTCCACCAATTGCATGTCTTTCCAATTTCAATTAGAAAAAAGTAGCATCCTTTTGCATCAAATTCAATCTTGTTCCTTGGGTTACATGTCTTTCAAATTTCATTCAGGACTCTGACTACTACTTCTATTGTTACATTGCCTGTTATAGTGACTTGGCTAATCCATCTTTTATGCTTAGGATAAACATTGTATGTTAGGATGCAATTAAAACTACTATGTCAGCTTTTATTTATAAAGTTGTTGCATGTTTGAATGCACGATAGTCTCTTGCATAGCGCATTATATTTTTTTTGTTCTAGTTGCATTCAATTTCTTTTGGTTTCTTTTACTTTATCAATATATGGTATAATAATTACTAACACGCTGATTATTTGTTTGAAATTACAGGACCACTATTATTGACGTTGAAAAGAAAATATCAGAAGCAAAGCAAGATTAGATCTATATTTGCCTATTTTGTAAGAGGTTTGTTAATGCAAAAATGTATGACAAATTATGTGTGAACGTGGAAAAGTTAGTAAAACAATATGTATGAAATACTAAATTGTGTGAATGATATATATGAAATATTATGCAGTAATTTATATATTTGTTGTTTGCTGTCATATTTATAATTTTATATGCAATTAGGAAATGTTTAAATGTATATATATATATATATATATATATATATATATATATATATATATATATATATATATGAAATAAGCTAAAATGATGATAGATAAAATCTTTAAATTAATAATCTAGACAATAGTGCTTTATAAACGCTATGAATAGAAAACACTATAGAAACAAATATTGGGAATGCTACGCATAACATAATAAAGGCTATAGAAATACATAAGAAACGCTATAGAAGTATCACATTAAACGCTATATAACATACAGGTGAAACGCTATAGAAAGTAAGTATCGAACAACATATTCTATAGCGTTTTTATTTGATTGCAAGTAAAAACGCTATAAAAAAATCACTTTTCATAGTGTTTTATTTATGCTATTTAAAGTAGAAGGTCTATCATAGCATGTCGTTACATGGCGTTCTATGAAACGCTATGTTAGCATATAATAGCGTTTTTGAAATGCTATAAAAGCCCTATTTTGTTGTAGTGAATCCAAGAAACTGATTTACCACGGACTGAATAGAGCATGAACTAGACAAAAGAATAGAGATGAACAAGTCTCAAAACTCAAGGTTCAAAGGTAAACAGAAATAGATCTGAATTGATAAACATTCTTACATCCAATTACACTTTATTCCATAGCCATATTATAATTAAGCATTTTAATCTGAGAAGTAACTAGAACTTACATAGCATGGCTAGCGAATTTAAGAACTAAAATCGATGTAGAAACGTTGTAGCGTTTTTGATTCATCTCCTTGAATCGTTGTAGAAGTCTTCATCTTTGCATTGGATTGCGTATGAGAGCTAAAGAAGAAGATTAGAGATGGCGGCCATGACCAAGAGGGATTTCAGCAGCATAACGGTGGAAGAATGATTTGTGTGAGTTAGGTTAGGTCTTAGGTTGTTTTTATAGGTGTAGCAACTCATTTCAGCCAGCGGATTAACCCTAAAACTGATCCGGACCATCAAAACTCATCCCGGGCCTCAAAAATGGGTTCTGAGCCACACCAGGCCGACCAGGTTGACCTATACAGGGGGGAGATCGACACTACAGTCGACGTGGGTGGGGGGGGGGGGGGCAGGTCGACTATGCAGTCGACCTGGGGTCAGTCTGCCTGAAAGTCTGCTGAATCTTGTTTTGGTCATATCTTGGTCATACAGACTCCGATTTTCGAAAACTTGGACTCTATTTCATGTAGAATTTCGAGAGGAACGCAATGGTTATGTCCATTTTACCTAATTCCTGATTCTTAAATTAATTATCCTTATTTTACTATCTTTTCCGTTACACACACCGTTATCGAACTAATTTTTCTTCTCCTCCATGTATTAGTTAATTCTTCTTATGCATCACCATTATTTACCTATCTAAGAATATTTTCATATATTTTATTTTAATTTTTAATTATATTGAAAAAAATGCAGGGTGTTACAATTATAATATATTGAATATATTGGTTGTTATTATAATCGAATGAGATTATAAAAAGTGAAAGGTTAGATATAACCAAGCAGAATTCGTATTTATGTAAGATATATAAAGAAAGATGAATGAAATCTAAATTTAAATCAGAATTTGAATTAAAATTCCTAAAAGATGGAGAAGTGTTTGTAAATAGATTTGGATTAAAGATATGAGAATTTAAAAATCCTAGGAGATTTTAAAAGTTTGACAAGCATTGAGAATGATATTTTGAAATGATTTCAAAATATAATTGTTTAGATATGGTTTTGAAAGTGGTATAGTATTAAACTCACTTCGATAGCTGGAAATAGATTCCAATGATGATAATGACATCATCGGTATTCATTTTCAAGTTGTAAGTAACAGATTACTACCAAATGTTTTGCTTTTGGAAATGTTTTGCGAAAACAAGTTGTTTGAATTTCGAAAAGGATTGTTTGTTTTTTGAGAAAAGCGAAGTTATTTAAAAACTCCTAGAAACAGATCGTTTGAATTTAAACTAAATTAAGTAGAAATTGGAATTTGCAAAAGCAAATTGGAGTTGAATTGGATTAGAATGATATCGAGAAAATTGGATTTGCGACATAGGAATCCGAAATGATATTGTGTTGGTGAGTTAAGAATTGGAATCGGGAATGGAACTCGAGTTTGAAATAGAATTCGACTTGGATATAAGCGAATAGCTGTGTTGAACAGATATTGATTGGAGATTGATTGGAATGACATTGGTATATGTTGGATTGGTAACAGATGCAAAGTATACAATGAGATGCCTGACAAAAAGGTACAATTTTATATTTATATTGGGTATGAGGTTTATGAGCCAATTGATAAGCTGCTTGGCTGTTTGATTTTCTTTTGGGTTAGAGAAGGCCTAGAGAGGTGAGTTGTAGTTGTACCAATTGAGCCGTACAAAGGAGGTGCTAGCGAAATTTTCCAGAATTTAAGGTGTTAGAAAATTTTCAGGATTGTTGAAAATTTTCGTGGATAAGAATTAATTAATATTTTAATTGAAATTTATTTGTTCAGTCGAAACTGAAATTAAAAAAGTAAACAAATAATTTTACCCAGTTAATAGGGTGTGTTTTCTACCTTAGCAATTTCGAGGACGAAATTTTTTTAAATGGGGAAGAATGTAATGTCCCTTATTTTAGCGATATAAAAATTAATTTATTTAATTATTTAATTAGTGATTTAGAGAGTTAAATGGTTTTTTAATTAAATAATGTTGAATATTTAATTAATATAAATAATAGAATAATATATTTAATTCCGAAATAATCGAAAATAGTGAATTGACAATATAATGTGAACTGGACAATTTAAAGTATTTAATTCAATTAGGAATTGAAATTGAATAACAAATATATTATTTGAATGAAAGTTGAACGTATAATTTATATTATAATTATAATCCTGCTCGAAATGGCGCGGCAATTCGCTATTTGGCGATTCGAACTTCAACTGAATATACCTGGTCCGTTTTAAATCGGATTTCTGTGAAACAAGAAACATTCAGAGCTGGTGAAGTATATTTTTCTAATGGAAGAGAAAAAATCAGGATTTCGTCATGTAGATTTGGAGTTATGTCCAAATCAAATTTTAAAATAGTCGCTATGGAATTCCTTTATAATTTATAATGATTTATTTATATATAAATTTAATATCGATTTAACTCTAGATTTGAAATATGGAGTTATAAATCAGATATGATTATTTTGGACCTATATGATATCGTATGTGAAAATATGCGCTAATATTAATTTACTAATATTTAATTTAATTGTTTTTAAATATAGTAATATTTAAATGGGTTTATTTAGAGCTTTAAAAATAGCCATTTTTGCAAACGACCTCCGTTTTCGACGAAACTAATTTTGTTGGATCCGCAATATTAAATATTGCTAAATTTCAATTTCCGTGATTCTTGGAGTTAGTATGTGGCCATACAGATTTTTAATGTGAAAAATAGTCGGTATTTTAACGGATAAAAATACGCTGTGTGAGCAAACGGAGTCGGAATTCGATGAAACCAGTTTCGTTGGGTCCGTAATGTGAACTCTACCTATATGTCCATTTTCATGATTTTTAGATATCGTGTGTATTCGTAGGGATTTTTAGAGTGCAGATGCAAATAGAAATAAGAAGTAAATTAATATAAAAAAATATGCGTAGCCTCTAACACAAGCCAAATAAATCCTATATAATACCCTTACCGATTTTCAAACCCTACCATTTTCATTTCCGCAGTCAACTTCTTCAGCCGCCACAAAAACAATAGAAATGGGAAGATAAATCATCTTCAAAAATCTTATACAAATCAAAACAAAATTTATAAATCACTAAGTGTATGTGTATGGACTCTTGAAATGCTTCTCTTCAATGCGGTACATCTTCCTTTGTGTTCGACCATAATTCGCGATGATGGATTTCTACAGCGTTGACCTTGGGTTAATAACGATGGTCGAACAGTGAGGAGATAGAGGGAATCGACATGGACTTGTGGTTTATGACATCGAGATGCACTTCCCTATGTTCTATTTGGAGGATTCCACGACATTGAAGGTCGCTACTTTCCTGTAGCACCAAAAACTTCAGGAATCGCATCCTCGAGGGGGGCCGCCAGAGGCTGACAAGAGGCGGGGTCGGGTAGAGTTCAGAAAGATGGATCGATTGGTGGGTTCCGTTATCAATTTCGTGAAGGATCCAAGGCCATAGAGGGGATTAAAGTCGGCTAGAAATGGGTTTATACAATGCAGACGTCGGCAATCGAAAAAGAGGAAGAAGCAATTTTAAATTGGGCTCGGTGGAGTATTATTTCAGTTGGGCTTTGAATTTAGGGTGGGCCGATAGGGGAATGGGTGAGGCCAAATTCATTGATTAATATTTAGTTTAAATTCAATTTAAATGTGTATAAACTTCGGGAGTAAATAACTTTATCATACGGTACCGGTTTTCAGCGAAACAAGATCTGTTGGGATCATTTGGACGAACACTACCCAATCGAATTGACTGGGAGTGAATCGGAGCTCATTACAATTTATTGCAAAATAAATTGTCTGATCTTAATCAATGACAATTATCGTTATTTAATGATGATAGTCCAATGTGAGTAAATCTCACTGGTCTGATCAGTTCATACTTTTATAACGTATTTTTAGAACTGATAAATGATGATTGATTGCTGTGTTTTGACTGTTTAGTTGAACTGCTAATTGATTGGTTGAAAATATTGGTATAGTTATATATATATATATATATATATATATATATATATATATATCGTTAATCAAATATTGATTCTGTTTATTAGAATATTTAATATTGAAATGAAATTGATGTGAATTATATTGTGTAACATCTGTGATGCAGGGAAATAGGTTAGAGGGATCCAACTGGATTCCTCAATATTTATAATATTGTTCTTTTCATATATTGTAATATATGATGTGATATATAAGCTGTGTTTATTACGTGTGTTGAATGATATCGATCATTGTTATTTGGTATTTAAATACCATAAGAAATACTGGAATGTTTAAAAGGAAATTTTCAATGTTATATTGTAAAAGAAATATTTATAAAATCAAAGTATTTTATAAAAGGAAATGATTATAAAATAAAAGGATTTTATAAAAGGAATATTTATTTATAAAACAAATAGAAAAAGGAAATATTTGTAAAAACAGTTACAAATAGAATTGAAAATGAAATATTTATTTGTTAAATAAATAGAATTGAAAAAAAGAATACTTGTTTTTAAATAAATAGAATTGAAAAAGAAATATTTATTTTTTAAATAAATAAAATTATGAAAGGAATATTCATTTGGAAAATAAATAGGATCATAAAAGGGAATTAACGAGATATAAAAGAGTTAATCGAATAGAGTTAATCTAGTACGTAAACTAGGAAAGTGCTAGAGCAAAATGGAAGGATTTAAGCAAAACATCAGGAATATATAGCATATGTAAAAACATGTGCCAGTATATATCCTATTAATGAACCAATCTTATATGATGATTCTAAGGCAATACCTAGCTTTTTGAGTAATTTTCCTAGCTAAGAGACGGGGCCTTTGAGTATTCCTGTATTTAAGATCTTGGTTTTGAATGTTTGAACAACAATATCAAATTGAGTGATGTCTATAGTTGGGATAAGTTCACCAAGATTCTCTTCTTGGCCATCCCGAGTGACAAGATTCCTGTACACTACCTCGGCATCCAAAGTCTCCTTAGAAGTTATTCCAGCCTCATCAAACTGCTCATTTTCTTTCACTGGGTCCAAAACGGTTTTGGAAGTAGTTCCACCTACACCATTGTGACCAGTTTCTTTCGTAGATCATGAAGAAGATCACTCCTTCTTGGCCTGATCAGACAAAGTCACCGGGTCCTTACCCTTATGCCGCTTGAACACTACTTTTTCAAGGAACCAATTTGGATTCAGGAGATTTTTTTACTACTCTTAGCAGGATTGGAACCCTTAATTTTTGGAGACTTCTTGGCCAGGGATTTGCTAACAAAACCTTTCTTATCAGTTGGATCTTTCATAAGAGTTTGCATGGGAGAGAGCAAGTTACATCGACAAAGGAAATCTTCTGTAATTAGTAATTTTTAGTTCCCTTCACCTTCATTAACCGCAAGTAAAGAGATACTAAGGTCTAGTTCAAAGGCAATACTCTGATCAGGGAGCACTATAACATAACTAAAGATGTAAGTGTTGAGTTAATAATGGAAGAGATTGTATATTGAGAAATAAAAAAGGCATTCACCTCCTTCCATCCAAAAACCAGAGAAGTTGGCATGGCAACAGACAAAAGTAAATTGGTTCGGAAATCCCCAAACATTTTCCACTAGACCAATAATTATTTTGGGTCCCCGACTCTCAACGAAAATAAAGGAAGCACGATATGTCTTTCTTCTTTTAAAGGAATACAAAGAACATATCTCTTCAAATGAAGGCGCACGCTGTTTTTCCCTCATAAAAAGTGCATAAAGGCTCACTAAAATGGCATAACCATTTGGATGCAATTGGCATGAGGCAATGGCTAGACATCGGGGAATCATCTCTAGAAAAGGGTTAAAAGGGCGAAATGCCCCGCTTATTAACATACGACGATTAACGGCGACATATCCAGTTGGGCGATATATTAGCAAATTCATTCTCCCTAGGGAATCTGGCCTCTTCCTTTTTCGAAATTACAAATTGACTGCACAGTTGCCGAAATGAGTTAAAGGAGAGTTTTGTTCATGCCTTTCGCGAGGTACATTGGAAGGAGGACGGGGTATAGGAAAATTTTGACTAACATCCACTCTGGGGGCGATACCCGATGTGGTTTCAATAGCTCAGTCAGAACCTCCAGCTTTACTAGTCATAGTTCCTTCCTTAGGATTCGGGCGTGACTTATGACGAGTTAGCATTTTCTACATTAATAATTATGTCACTACAAATTAGTGCATCTAAAAGTTCAGTGATAGCGATAAATAAAAACTTTGATGTCAGTGAAATTAAGCATGATTGTAACACCCAACCGCCGTTAAGGTCAATCTCAAAGGGAATGCCCTAACTTCGGTGGAGCGTTTTAAGGTACAAGATACTAATAAATTACAAGATAGAAAATTTATGCAGCGGAAAAGGATCAATATTATTTCATAAATACTTGTTCAACACAACAATTCAACAACTGTTTCAACCTTCCAAATTATTACAACTTTTCATCTGTCTTGAAAACATAAAGAAGCAATACGGAAAACAAAATGACATAAATCCCCAATAAGTGCTTGACCATAGCCATAGCTCAAAAAGGAAAGTCCAAGCCTTATGTAACACCCCACCTCCGTTAAGGTCACTCACAAAGGGAATGCCTTAACTTTGGTGGAGCATTTTAGTAAACAGAACAGAAACTTACAAGACATATAAAACAGTAGTTGAAAAAAAATTTAACTTTATTATAGAGGAAACAGAAATTAATATGGTTACATCCTTTCAAATTTCAGAATTCAAGTACAAAATATCAGTCTTGTACAAAAGCCTTCAAAATGGATGGTTTAAAATCATAATCCCCATGGAACGGAAGCTATACAGAGCCAAGCCATACTTTAAGCACTTCAAGCAAAGAGAAATCCGGATCAAGCTAAAGTATTCCCTCCTTGGATAACCTGGGGGGGAAACGGAAGAAAGGAGGCAAAACAACAAGGGTCAGACAAAAAGTCTGGCAAGTCCAGTGACTTTCAGCATATGAACAGATAATAATAATATGATATGAACATAAAACTGGATGTGAGATAACTGTAACAGGTGTAGCAGATATAACAGAAAAACAGAATGATATAAACTATTGTTTTACACTTCTCTGCACTAATACTAGTATAGCAGAATTAGGTGTCACCCTAATGTCTAAATTGAAGCAGGAACGGGTACAGAATACTTTAACAGAAACAGAATGCTAATAATGGGCCTTTACTACCCGATCAAAAACAGACAGAAGCAGAAACAGATTTATCCCTACGGAAACATAATGTAGAATTAGGTGTACACTAGTAATGGGCCTTTACCACCCGAACAGACGGTACCACACAGAAACAGACAGGTGTTACCACCCAGCAGAAACAGACGGTACCAACAGAAACAGACAGAACTAAGCGTACCCTAAAACCCTACCCCAAGCGATCGGCTCCCTAATACATAAATATCCTGTGTCGGCCCCACAGTAGGGTGTATCACTCCCTAAAGTGACAACCAATTGGCACAGACCTATTTACAGATGTCACGGCGTCTTACATCCTCAGAGGCAGACCGGGATCCATGCACGCACATGACCCAGTTGGAACGCACCATCAACACCCCTCGCCATTATCAGAATGAACCACTTATAATTAGTTCAGTAAGCGTGCCCGGACCCTACCTACTGTTGGGTCAAAGTTTTGATACCAGAAAGGGTTACTGACTAATATGGGTCCCAAACAACAGATGACACAAGTAATTCCCCTCCTAACCTTGTGTCCCCAGACTAACAGAACTCAGATTAACTTGTTTACAAGTTCAGACATACAGAATTCAGATTTACTAGTTCACAGATTAAGTTAACAAGTTTTCAGACTAACAGATCAGATGTACAGATTTTTCAGATTTGTCTAACTTTGTATTGGGCCTACAGATTCATGGACGGGTTTACTACACCTATTAATCCAGTTGGTTTAACCCTATTCCCCAATACGTTTTAGACGTCATTCTTATCTTAGATTTGCATTAATTAATTATTAATGCCCATACCTCTCACATTAGGTCGCTAGCTTGTGGCCGCTGGATGGGCCGGGCGGTTCCGGGCAGACTTCTGCCACAAGCCAGACCTAACCTCGTGTCTTAAGCAGGTTATAACTAACTTCTCACATTAGAACCTATTGTTTGCGGCCACTGGATGTGCCGGGCGGTTCCGGGCAGAATTACGCCGCAAACTCATTCTAACCTCGAGTTAGTCACGTTTATCTTTGCGGCCAATTAATTAATAATTTACCCTTTATGCGCACGCCCAATATATATGCCAATTCAGATTATATCAATAACAGGATGATTATATCAACACAGCAGATAACAGATTTGAGCAGATAACAGATTTTATATGACTTAACGGATTTAACAGATTTAGCAACTTAGCAGGTTTTGGCATATAACAGGTTAGGCATTTCAACCGACAAATTTAACAGATTAGGCATTTCAATCTAATTAGCAGTCTAGGCAATATAACAAAACTAGTAGTTTAGGCAACTTGGCAAATTAGCAGATTTAGCAAATTTAATATTTCTAAAGGTTCTATTTACATGCCTTGCCTAATCATAAATTGGCCTAAATTCATATGCCTACATAATTGTCATGATTCACAACATATACTCCATGTTTGCATAAGCGCAGAATATGGACATAATTTGCCATATAACATATGTTCCAATTTTTGTTAAACTAGCATTTTACAGCAGATTCACATATAAATTATACCAAATATAACCATTAATTTCAATGCATGCCATATATCCAAAAATCCCTATTTAGGTGTAATCACAATAATAGATATCCTAATTAATGTAAATCTTTACACCTAAGTTTCCATATCTTCTTCTTTTTAAGTCATGAATCATTATGCAAACTATACCCAGCAATCTAAATCTTTAAATCATATCTTCTAAAAATCAGATCTTGATTTTTATATGCATTTTGTCCAAAGTCTCAAATCATATGTAATCTTACAGTGGTTCCTCTTCTTCTTTTATCACAGAATATGCATAGGTCTAAAACTAGTTTATAACATATGCTTATTTTTCTAATTAATTACAGATCTAAATAACATATGTTCATTTCTCTAATTAGTTACAGATCTAGATTACAACGTACAATATGCATACAACATATATAAATTATATGTTTACAGTCAAATTCATGCATCCAATCCCAAGTCATATGTCAATATATTTTATGCCTCAGATCTAAAGTCATATGTTCAATTCAGTCTCGTCAAATTTCGCATCATTCATTATTTATCCCAAAATTTGCGTTCATACGTTAATCTCTTATGAGAGTAGGCACAGGCTCGTGGTAGCCTGGCTATAGAAATAGAAAGGAAGCAGAAAGGGATACAGAACAGTCACAGAAAAACAGATCTGACAGATATACAATCTCAGATTCAGATTTAAAAGCATATCAGAATTATAATTAATGTTTATAGCAGAAAATAACTGTACTTGCCTTGATTGGATTAAAGAAAGAACTTTAGTTGTTACAGAATTGTTGCAGAAGCTTTTATCTCAAATTTGAATTTAGGATGATGTTGATTGACTTCTAGTTTTGATTCTAGCAGAGTAGCGACGCCATTTTTATTTTTAATTAGAAGAAGAGAGCAATGGAGGCTAGAGAATTGTGTAAGAGACTTAGGTTTAGGTTAGGGATGTATTTATAGGAGGATAGGGTGATTTAGAGCCTTCAGATCAGTCCAGAAGTCATCAGAATCGCACAGCTCGAATACACATCATCCAGCCACTCAAAAGAAGACACGTCACCTCAGAATACTCCAGAATTCGGTGCTGGATTTGTATGGGCGCACTTGGCAGGTGCGCCAGTGTATTTTTGTACTGGCGCACTTCACAAGTGCGCCAGAGTATTCTGGCCTGTTTCCGATTTTTCTGTCTAACTTCGTTCGTCCATATCTTCTTCATACGGACTCCGATTTACGCAAATTCGGACTCTATTTCACGTATTTTTCCGAGACGAACACAATGGCGCAACCCGTTTCCCTTATTTCTTCTCCTAAAAATTAATTATACCTTGATTTTTAACTCTTATGTTTACAGAAAATACGAGGTGTTACATTCTCCCCTCCTTAGAGGATTTCGTCCCCGAAATCTTCAAGTTAAGAAGAATGTGTCCTACTATCCAATCACCCATCTACTCAACCATCATCCACAAGCATCCATTGTCCTTAGAAAACTTCTAATGTTGTATGAACATATGCAAAAGTGTGTGTATATGTTCCTTATCTAATGCAAAGATCAGGCGGTCTACTGATTCAGTTGACCTCCTTAATGCGAATTATGTCAGTGCCATGAGTCCAACATGTATGCAACAGAATTCTAATGATATATATTATTTCTATATGAGTGCACAATCATTCACTCAAATGCAACATCCATGTGCTGAATCAATCATTTTGCATCCACAAGAATTGAAAAATGCTCACCCATCCATATGCAGTATGAGAGTGTTTTCGAGCCGATCTAGTGCCTAGTGTGTGTATATGCATCCACGGGCAACCACTAGCAACCACTTGCATCCACTTGCAACCATCAAACATAACATGTCTCAAACACATGTTTACACCCATTAGTTTCTACCTAAAGTTCGAAGATTCGATCGATAGGATACAGTCGAATGATGGAAGCGAGTACAGATAGAACGAAAATTTGGTTCCCATTAGACATGGGTCCTAAGTATCGGCCCCAAAGACCGAAACCAACATCAAATTGACACCCAGAGGATTACCTTCTTTAGACAATGTCAAAACTGGAAATCCTATCAAAAGCATTTAGATATTTACAGACTACTGGTACAGATCAGGTTCCCTAATGATTCTAAGGAAGCTAAGCATGATAAAATCATACCCCACGAAAACTCAGAATGTATGGGTCATACTTGACGCCTAACACAGATATCCCTCAAACCCCAATCTCAAATAGATGATCCATAACCCTTATGGGTCTGAGTCTACAGCGGAATTCAGAAATAATACTAGTATTAAAGTGCAGAGTATCGATTACAAAATCAAAATACCAAAATCAGAAAAAGTCTTAACTCCATAATCAGATAAAGAAATTAAACCTACTATAGAAATTTTTCCTATTTCTATCCTAGCCACTAGCCTCAAGAGTGTTCGCCTGCCCTCCTTGTCCTCGTCTCTTCGGGCAGTCCCTAGTGAAGTGTCCCATCTCCCCACAGTTGAAGCAAGCGCCCTTCCTTTTTCTGCAATCCTTGTTCAGATGAGTCGAGCTCCCACAAGTAAAGCACTTTTTCCCCTTCTTATCTTCAGACTTCTCATCCTTCTTTTGTGTTTCCTTTTTGGGCCCCGCTTTCTTATTCTGTGGTTCTTCCTTCTTTGTCTCTTTCGGGCCCTTGTCTTCCTCGTGCAGTAGTGCCATATCCACCAATTTCTCGTAAGTTGCTCCCATGGGTACATGGGTCATGGCTAGGCTGTGCAGTGGCTCATTCAATCCTTTAACAAAGCGGAGAGCCTTTTTATGCTGAGTGTTGACTAAATCCAATCCGAATCTTGCTAGTTGGTTGAACTGGTTGACGTATTCCTTGACCGTCATACTTCCTTGCTTAAGAGATAAGAACTTTTCCAATTGTAAACTTCGTTCAGCTTGCGAGAGGAATTTTGTCTCAAACCTTGTTCTGAAATCCATCCATGTCTCAACCGGCCTCTCGGCGTTAGTGACTTCCCACCAGTAGGAAGCTTCGTCTTTGAGCAGCCATACTGCCAACTGTACCTTCTGCCTATCGTCCACCTCGAAGATAACGAATAGATCCTCAGTTTCTTTGAGCCAATTCCTTGCTTCTACGAATGATTCAGTTCCTTTGAAATCCTTCCCACCCATGGCCCTAAAATCTCTACAGATCTTTGAGAAAGCAATTGCACGAGGAGGGGGTGGAGGAGGGGGATCATTTGCTGGACCTGCAGCGGCGGTCCTAGCCTCAAGATATTGACGAAACCAACCGGGTACATGAACACCCTCTGATATCTCAGAAGCTTCAGACATGCTGGAACGAAAAAGGAAAGGTTCAATACAAAAAGGACTGAAAGAAAGATATATGGCTCTTGGGGATCATGTTTTTCAAAATAAGCTTTATTTTTGAAAATACTTCCTTCCAAAACCTTTTTGAAAATAGTTTTCAAAAACTTTACCCAATCTGGTAACCTTCAGCTCTGATACCAAGTGTAACACCCCACCTCCGTTAAGGTCACTCACAAAGGGAATGCCTTAGCTTTGGTGGAGCATTTTAGTGAACAGAACAGAAACTTACAAGACAGATAAAACAGTAGTTGAAAAAAAATTTAACTTTATTATAGCGGAAACAGAAATTAATATGGTTACATCCTTTCAAATTTCAGAATTCAAGTACAAAATATCAGTCTTGTACAAAAGCCTTCAAAATGGATGGTTTAAAATCATAATCCCCATGGAACGGAAGCTATACAGAGCCAAGCCATACTTTAAGCACTTCAAGCAAAGAGAAATCCGGATCAAGCTAAAGTATTCCCTCCTTGGATAACCTGGGGGGGAAACGGAAGAAAGGAGGCGAAACAACAAGGGTCAGACAAAAAGTCTGGCAAGTCCAGTGACTTTCAGCATATGAACAGATAATAATAATATGATATGAACATAAAACTGGATGTGAGATAACTGTAACAGGTGTAGCAGATATAACAGAAAAACAGAATGATATAAACTATTGTTTTACACTTCTCTGCACTAATACTAGTATAGCAGAATTAGGTGTCACCCTAATGTCTAAATTGAAGCAGGAACGGGTACAGAATACTTTAACAGAAACAGAATGCTAATAATGGGCCTTTACTACACGATCAGAAACAGACAGAAGCAGAAACAGATTTATCCCTATGGAAACAGAATGTAGAATTAGGTGTACACTAGTAATGGGCCTTTACCACCCGAACAGACGGTACCACACAGAAATAGACAGGTGTTACCACCCAACAGAAACAGACGGTACCAACAGAAACAGACAGAACTAAGCGTACCCTAAAACCCTACCCCAAGCGATCGGCTCCCTAATACATAAATATCATGTGTCGGCCCCACAGTAGGGTGTATCACTCCCTAAAGTGACAACCAATTGGCACAGACCTATTTACAGATGTCACGGCGTCTTACATCCTCAGAGGCAGACCGGGATCCATGCACGCACATGACCCGGTTGGAACGCACCATCAACACCCCTCGCCATTATCAGAATGAACCACTTATAATTAGTTCAGTAAGCGTGCCCGGACCCTACCTACTGTTGGGTCAAAGTTTTGATACCAGAAAGGGTTACTGACTAATATGGGTCCCAAACAATAGATGACACAAGTAATTCCCCTCCTAACCTTGTGTCCCCAGACTAACAGAACTCAGATTAACTTGTTTACAAGTTCAGACATACAGAATTCAGATTTACTAGTTCACAGATTAAGTTAACAAGTTTTCAGACTAACAGATCAGATGTACAGATTTTTCAGATTTGTCTAACTTTGTATTGGGCCTACAGATTCATGGACGGGTTTACTACACCTATTAATCCAGTTGGTTTAACCCTATTCCCCAATACGTTTTAGACGTCATTCTTATCTTAGATTTGCATTAATTAATTATTAATGCCCAGACCTCTCACATTAGGTCGCTAGCTCGTGGCCGCTGGATGGGCCGGGCGGTTCCGGGCAGACTTCTGCCACAAGCCAGACCTAACCTCGTGTCTTAAGCAGGTTATAACTAACTTCTCACATTAGAACGTATTGTTTGCGGCCACTGGATGTGCCGGGCGGTTCTGGGCAGAATTACGCCATAAACTCATTCTAACCTCGAGTTAGTCACGTTTATCTTTGCGGCCAATTAATTAATAATTTACCCTTTATGCGCACGCCCAATATATATGCCAATTCAGATTATATCAATAACAGGATGATTATATCAACACAGCAGATAACAGATTTGAGCAGATAACAGATTTTATATGACTTAACGGATTTAACAGATTTAGCAACTTAGCAGGTTTTGGCATATAACAGGTTAGGCATTTCAACCGACAAATTTAACAGATTAGGCATTTCAATCTAATTAGCAGTCTAGGCAATATAACAAAACTAGTAGTTTAGGCAACTTGGCAAATTAGCAGATTTAGCAAATTTAATATTTCTAAAGGTTCTATTTACATGCCTTGCCTAATCATAAATTGGCCTAAATTCATATGCCTACATAATTGTCATGATTCACAACATATACTCCATGTTTGCATAAGCGCAGAATATGGACATAAGTTGCCATATAACATATGTTCCAATTTTTGTTAAACTAGCATTTTACAGCAGATTCACATATAAATTATACCAAATATAACCATTAATTTCAATGCATGCCATATATCCAAAAATCCCTATTTAGGTGTAATCACAATAATAGATATCCTAATTAATGTAAATCTTTACACCTAAGTTTCCATATTTTCTTCTTTTTAAGTCATGAATCATTATGCAAACTATACCCAACAATCTAAATCTTTAAATCATATCTTCTAAAAATCAGATCTTGACTTTTATATGCATTTTGTCCAAAGTCTCAAATCATATGTAATCTTACAGTGGTTCCTCTTCTTCTTTTATCACAGAATATGCATAGGTCTAAAACTAGTTTATAACATATGCTTATTTTTCTAATTAATTACAGATCTAAATAACATATGTTCATTTCTCTAATTAGTTACAGATCTAGATTACAACGTACAATATGCATACAACATATATAAATTATATGTTTACAGTCAAATTCAGGCATCCAATCCCAAGTCATATGTCAATATATTTTATGCCTCAGATCTAAAGTCATATGTTCAATTCAGTCTCGTCAAATTTCGCATCATTCATTATTTATCCTAAAATTTGCGTTCATACGTTAATCTCTTATGAGAGTAGGCACAAGCTCGTGGTAGCCTGGCTATAGAAATAGAAAGGAAGCAGAAAGAGATACAGAACAGTCACAGAAAAACAGATCTGACAGATATACAATCTCAGATTCAGATTTAAAAGCATATCAGAATTATAATTAATGTTTATAGCAGAAAATAACTGTACTTGCCTTGATTGGATTAAAGAAAGAACTTTAGTTGTTACAGAATTGTTGCAGAAGCTTTTATCTCAAATTTGAATTTAGGATGATGTTGATTGACTTCTAGTTTTGATTCTAGCAGAGTGCCATTTTTATTTTTAATTAGAAGAAGAGAGCAATGGAGGCTAGAGAATTGTGTAAGAGACTTAGGTTTAGGTTAGGGATGTATTTATAGGAGGATAGGGTGATGTAGAGCCTTCAGATCAGTCCAGAAGTCATCAGAATCGCACAGCTCGAATACACATCATCCAGCCACTCAAAAGAAGACACGTCACCTCAGAATACTCCAGAATTCGGTGCTGGATTTGTATGGGCGCACTTGGCAGGTGCGCCAGTGTATTTTTGTACTGGCGCACTTCACAAGTGCGCCAGTGTATTCTGGCCTGTTTCCGATTTTTCTGTCTAACTTCGTTCGTCCATATCTTCTTCATACGGACTCCGATTTACGCAAATTCGGACTCTATTTCACGTATTTTTCCGAGACGAACACAATGGCGCAACCCGTTTCCATTATTTATTCTCCTAAAAATTAATTATACCTTGATTTTTAACTCTTATGTTTACAGAAAATACGGGGTGTTACACCTTACATCTACAGTCTTCAAGCTTTGGCTAACATGGACTAAGCAGAAGTGTTTCCTCCCTGCGGACCTTGGGGGGAAGGGGGAACGGAAGAAAAGAAGCGAAAGGAAAATGGGTCAGACATAAATCTGGTAACCCCAGTTATTTGATAGCATGTAAACAAGTAAAAGACTATGACATGAATAAACTGAACTTAGAATGATACCACAAGGATAGGGCAGTCCTAAAACGAGGTAAAGTAAAATTTAACTAGATTTGGCTATCGCACCAACTTTTACTTCTCTGCACCCACTAAGAGCTGTTAACTAGAAATGTATGCTCATGATAAAGTGATCCCATTCATGTATTGATCGGCTCCTACTCGCATTCATGTATTCCAGGTGTCATGCGGCCCCAAGTGATTTTTAAGTACTTGTGCTGGTTCCAGTATAGGTTGTATCAAGTTGTATAATGGCAACCCTGACACAATTCAAAGATGCACAAGTGTACGCCTGGTGCCCAGTTCCTGCTTTTTCCACTCTGGAGCACGTGCACGCCAGTACTCCGTCGGAACCTACACCGACGCACCTAACCGCCACCCTTTTGACCGCTTATATTCAGCCCGGTAATCGTGCCCCACCCTGCCTAGTTCAGGGTACCTTGATACATCCATGTGGGTTACTGCTGAAACGGGTCCCCGTTACTAGGATTTTTCTAGTCAACATGCTAAATTGGTTAAGATTCCTTGGTTTGACTTAACCCGTATCAATCTTGTCTAGATAACATGTTAACTTGGTTAAGTGTTTTCTCAATTACTTAACCCCACCAATCTTGTCTTGTTAACATGTTAAGTTGGTTAAGTGTTCCCTTAATTACTTAACCTCGCCATTTCTAGCTTGATTGTTCATGAGCTTTAATTAATTAATTAATTAAAGCAACAACCACTCACATTAGACAGGTATTGTTGTGGTTACTGGATATGCCGGTCGGTTCCGGGCAGTTTTACACCACAACTGAGTCTAACCTTGGTCTTTCTGGGCTTAATGCACTAACCTCTCACATTAGACAGGTATTGTTGTGGTTACTTGATGTGCCGGTCGGTTCCGGGCAGGTTTACACCACAACTCAGTCTAACCTCGGGTTAGGCATATTCATCTTTTACATTTTATATATGTGAATTTTCTACAAGTGTTTCATGTCACATATTTTAATTATCTTCCATACTAATGGTATAAATTATACCATTCATGGACTTAACCATTTACATAGTTTTGGGCCCATCTACATTATTAACATGTTTTGATTTAATAACTATCCCAACGTTGCCCCCGTTTGTTCGTTCGTATTAATCACATAAAGTCATTGGGCCTGCATATTAGCCCAATTTATAAACAAGAGGTAAAGAAGGGAACATGCATAATATAGATTCAACCAAACATGTAAGTTTTGCGTAAAACTTTACTCATATAATTTAACATGTCACATGAACTTGCATACAATTTAGACCTAGATAATCATAAGCCTAAAACATGTTAATATGTAGATCCAGGCATGTGTGAACATAACCTCAATTATAAACTAGTATATGACATAATTATGACATGTCCAATCCCAAGGCATGTATAATTCTAACATTAACGTATAGGTGTGAACTAGATCTAACAAGGCGAACTTGCATAAGTCCGCTTTACAAACATGCATATAAATATAGATCTAGTTTTGGATGTAACATGTAACTTGCATATGAACATATGTATAATTAGATCGTGACTTGGATCTATCATAAAACATATAACTTGCATTAATCACATGAACCTAGATAGAGCTTGACATTGATCCAACATAAAACTTGTAACTTGCATATGAACATATGAACATATATATAGGCATATGGATTTAACATAAAGCATATGAATATATGTATGTAGATCTTGACTTGGATCTAACATAATACATACAACTTGCATTAATCATATAAACATATATACGTAGATCTTAACATGAAACATATAACTTGCATATGATACTGATAGTTTGATTCTCAATCTTTAATAGATCCAACACCAAGTCCAATAAGCCACAAACATTCCAAGACAATTCATGATAAAATCATCACAAGAAACAAACATGAATTAGCATCGTCAATATTATACAACATGGTATAATTCTATTTTTCACTTTATATCAAATCACGTCTTAAATTTATTTACATCTAAAAGATAACTACACTTACAAAAGACAATCTTGATTTCTGGAATCTGTATTGTGAAGTTGAAATGCTTGCCTTTGATGTAGACAATCGTTATTTTAGTTTAATTTTGATTTGGTTTGTCTCTTTTAATTTGCTTCAAGTTGAACAGCGGCTATTCGAGGTTGTCCAATGGCAGCATGACGGCTCTTGGTTTGATTTTTAATATGATTTAGGGTTGAGGTATTAGGTTGCTTATATAGAAGTTTGATTTAATAGGAACCGTCAAATTAACCTAGAGCAAATCAAAGCCATTCAGACAAGATATAATAGCCACATCAGCCCTAATGACTCAACAAGGAGTTCATCAGAACCAACCAGATGCCACATCTGCCTTAGAGCGAATCGGCCCACGGGTTGACAGCCAAACACCCTGAATCAACCCCTAGTCGACCCAGCAGAGCTCGGGTCGACCTCAAAAATGGGCCGGTTCGGTTATTCCTCCTCCCGATTCACTATTTTGAAATTTTTTGCATATTTATTTACTTAATTTTTATATGTATCTATATATATATATATATTTCTCATATGCATACAAACTTCAAGGATGAATAACTTCTTCATAAGTTATCCGTTTTATGCGAACCAAATGTCTATCTTGACCAAAATTTTGAGACGAACGTAATAGCGCAACCCATTTCACTTAATTCTTCTTCTAAAAATGAAGTGTTCTTGAATTTGTTAATTTTAATATTCTTTGAAAATTCGGGTTGTTACAATGATCAAAGTGGTAGAGGTCATACGAGTATAAACAAAGCAAGGTTGTGTGCGACCGATCATTAGAAAGTCAAGCAAGCACGACCCAAAAGGAATTAAACATGAACGAACTAGACCTGAACGGTCACGCCGACCCATGACTAATCGTTCATGAAGGGTTTTTTGACTCGGTCGTGCGCGTACAGCTGAGGCCCGATCGGGCATACTCCTCCAATCCTGGCTACGCTTGGATAATTCACAGTGTTCACACACACTCAACTCAAGGCGGTCGCTCATATTCAACCCAAGTGGACTCGTTCGTGACCATTCCCATATAAGTATCGAGTAGGAACGAACCCTGCCAGGTTGAAATTGTGCGGCCACAAAGTTCGAGCAAGGGTGAAAACGACCGCAGAACCAAAAGCTTCCAGGATGAAAGTTTCCATGTAAATATAATGGATGTATATTTAAAGGCTGAACAACTTGCATAAACCTCTCAATTTCACAGAGCACGTGCAAACGTATTAGAAGTTCGAGCGGACTCGATACCAAATGGGTCAAGTGCAACCAAAAAAGTGTCCAAGTCAAACAAGTTCGTAGAGATGAATTGTGGCCAAAGCATTCTAAGGGATCGAGCCTATTTAACAACGTACAAAATAGCCTAAGTCCGAGTTGACATTAGTGCACAACAAGAAAGGCAACCCGAAGTTAACATAACGGTAATTGTGGTTCAGAAAAAACCAGAAAAATTTGATCACAGTCAAAAGTAGTCATGCATCAAAGCCTAAAATGTTCAAGTGTAACAGTTTCCATTTAGCTAGAACATGAACTACAAGATAGTCAAGGCCAAATGTACAAAGTGCGCAAGAAAATATGGGAGGTTTTATAGTTCAAGCATTTCATCGAACATAGCATGGGTATAAAATTTATATAAAAAACTAAAGTGTTTTGCACAATTCGAATTCCTCAAATACATTCTACTATACATCATTAATACCAAGTCAACCAAATTCATTCCAAATTCCAACGATCACAGTCCTAAAAATTTAAATTCAAGTTCGAACCATTCTCAAAACATAACAGTTCGAAACCCTAGAGGTTTACAAAGCAAATCAATGAAGTTAACATGAAACTACAAGGGGAAAATCACCTGTAGTGAGCCTAATACCTTGGAATTAAAAGAAGAATTCCACTTTGCTTCGAAACCGATAGTGCTTTACAAGGAAGGACGAGAACTATTGATGGAATTGAAGTGATTAATGTCAAGAATCCGATCAGGGAAGAAGCTAGATTGAGATAAATTGGTGTGAATTTCTTCAAAAAAGACAAGTTACTGGCATGAAATCGCCTTCTACAGTTGGGGGAAATGAAATGCAGATGTAATGACCCAGAAAATAATATAAACATGGGAAGATGAATAGACTCTCTCAGTCCCATCCGCTTGAGTCCAGGATGCTCGAGGAATAAAAACACACGTAGGTCCGAGGTCGCTCGATCACTGGAACATTAGTAGACTCAGTCGCTCAATCTGTATTGTTCACCCAAACCGACACCGGTCGCTCAAGCCATAATGACCCATTCAATTCTATCCGATGCGATAGCTCAATTTATTAAATGTTTCCATAGTCATTTCGAAGCTTGTAATTTTTGTTAACCAAGAATTACAAACTTCAAGGGGAAAATGTTTATCCATTAAAATCATGTACTCACTAATAGATCGAGCATGGGCATGATTCAAATATTGTTAAGGCTCGAGCACCCAAGGGTCATACCATGGGTTAGAGCAGACATGAGAGTAGGGCTCAAGCATCCCAGATCGAATCGCAGGAATAGCCAGTCAAGTATAGGATTGGTCGAAAGCAAACCAAGCCCAAAGGATCAATCGCACGAGTCAGGGTCGGACACGCACCATTAAAAATTATTTGCTTAAACTTATTGGTCGCTCATTCATTGTGTGAGACGGTCGCACACATCCCTTGGTCAAGCAAGATAGGGCTCGTGCGTCCCTTTGGCCATCTCATTGGATCGCTCGTTCACCAAGGGTCATTTGCTAATTCTGCCTTCTGGATGTTCATGCATATCTCGTGGTGAAGTGTTCAAGGAAATCTAGAGGTCACTCACTCATCTCAAGGTTGATCCTACACCTAAAGAATGCTTGCACATGGTCCAACTATATGGTCGTTCGATCAAGCTTCATGCTAACTCACACAAGTGCAATGTCCAAATACTGGGATCGGTCGCTCGTTCGTGTTGCCCTGATCGATCACCACCCCACTCAGATGACCACGAGGAAGAAGAAACCACCTCTAATAACCTAATCGGTCGCACGTTCTCCCTGCACGATTGTTTTCTAGTCTCCAATTATCCTTTGGACTCGATCGCTCGTTCACCTCGCAGTCACACGTTGAGCGGAATAACTAGCAACACCTATTTACAACTGTTGACAACCGGCAACGGCATTTCTGTAAATAACCGCGTGAGCGACCTAAAACCTGCATATATGAATTTTAGCTCACTTATTCATGAGAGCTCACCTATAAATAGGCCATGGCTTCCATAATTTAGGGGGTCGATTTCCACCATCCCAAAGGGCTGCCAAATTGCTCCCTCACCCATTCTAACATCATCTAACACTTCCAAACGAAGATCTAGAGCTTGATCCACCATGGCTATGATTAGAATCAACCAAGTACTTTAGAGATCGAAGATCCTTCATCATCATTCATACATTTAAAGATTTTCCACCATTTCTTCTCTAGTCCAATCATTTCTCCACTAGTTTACATATATTTAAGTGAGATTTACTTGTAACAAGAGAGGATGAATGTACAAAGAGAGATTCTATGTCATGTAAATATTGTCATGATAATGCAAGCTACCTTCATAGTGGACATAGGCCTATCTTAAGGCCAAAGCACTCTGAAACTTGTCGTCATTTTACTTTTCTCCGCACTTTTTTCTTTTAATCTTTTGGCATTTGTGGCCCTATTGAATTTCCGACCATATTGAGGAAGCACGATTCCCGTACCTTCAGTGTTTCTGCCCATTTCTAACTCAAAAATTTAACCTCTTCGATTGACCATTGGTAATTAACTCCTCAAATATTTAATCCCACATTCGGAAAATATTTCCATTTCTATTTTACTATTCAATTTAATACAAATCTTTAAAATCATCAACACTCATTAGCTTACTTCATTTATCCAACCCTCGCTATCGAACCCGTCTATTCCTTAGTCAACAACGAAGCCAATCAAGTTACAATATAGTTACCTCTTAGACCTTAACTGTATGACATTATTAACTTTGAAATAGACAAAGTTCACGACTTTGAATACCAACAACATTTACTTCTGTAACCCTTGGATTCAGTTTAAAAAATCTACTTCTTTAACGAAAATAATATCGATTATAATAATAGCCTTATAGTCCACGCTTTCAAAATATTTATCTTTAAAATATACTTTCATTTCGTTAATCTGAATAGAACAAATAAATAAATACTTAAATAAATCATTTAATTTGTTTACTTTATTTACTATTATAAAAATAGTAAATCTTTCTTTAAAGGTCATCAAAATAATAGCCGACTTTAAAATAGTCGACTCAAGTCATTGTTAATTTGTTAACCAATTGCAATTAACTAATATAATCAATTTAAACAAATTTCATTCTGGCCATTACTTACGTTTATAAACCACGTGATAATTCATTCCATTAGCTTGAATCATTTACGGTCTTCTTTATAAGAATTTTTGTTCCAAAATCCGTTTCATATACACATCCCATTTATAAATATTTTTATTGATGGTACTAAAGAGGAAAATGTCTACTAAAATACCAAACCATGAAATATCAGTCAATTTCCACATTCAATAACAGTATACAATCATATTTATAAACACTATCAATAATAGTGAGGAATTCAGTTGGATTCCTCCAACCTGTCCTTCCCTGCATCACAATGGGTCACCTCAATTTCAATATGGCAATATATTTATTTTTATTCATCATGATAAATAGAAATAAATAGTTTAACAATTAACGGTCAACAATCAATTAACAACATCCATTAAAGCATCCAATTATTTATCAAATACATTTATATTATCATAAATGTAACAAATAAGGTAACTTACCTCGTTTGGAATATAATCATTAAAATAAGGATTTGATTAATTTATACAATGTTTAATTTAACTAGTGAATATAAACAAAATATTCAGCATCCATGCAAATAGTCATCCAATCATCAATCATTAGCAAACATTGCACATAAATAAAAACCCAGTTTATATAAAATATAAATGGGATAAACTGAGTTAAACTCACCTTTACTTCCATCTAACATAAAAATGGTTCCATTTAATTAAATTAAACATGCATTTAATTTAGTTTAAAGCTCCAGCTGCTTTCATCGTCGTCCATTCCAACTTCAAAGTGTTTTGCTCGTCAATAGAGTTTCAACGTTTTTTTTCATTGGTTTTTGTACGCATATGACCAGGATATACCAATTATAAGTTTTACATTTGAAATAATTTAACCTAAATTAAACTAATTTGATTTATTTTTTATTTTATATAAAACAGATTTAAGAAAATCATAACAATTTAAACTGATTTAAATGTATTACTTGCCAAAATATATGTACCATTGTAACGTGGCAATTAGGCCACGTCGAAATGACGTATAATTGGTGTAAAGAAAATATTTTATGATTTGATATAATTATGGCCTTTTGTAAAATAATAAAAGTAATCAGTCGATGGTTTTAAGATAACATAACTTTGAAATCAGTTTTATAACAAATCTTGTCTATGTTATACAATTAGGCCATGTCTAATGAGGCACATTGAAATGGTTTCTCACCTGCTTTCATCCATTTCTTCTCACGGTTACTGGTTTTTCCTTTTCCTTCATTTTTTTCTCTTCTTAAAAACCACTTGGCCCATCGACAACAGAGCATCCCACCCGTCTGTTTTCTCCTCCCTCTCATTCCTACACATCTTTTATTCTCACGCAAGTTCAAGTTTCACCATATATATTTTTATTGTGCTTCGCTCAACAGAAATACATCTTCGATGCTTCTCCCACTCATTGTTATGCACATTCATCCCACTACCAGCCTTCCCATGTCAGAGGACCCCACTACAAAAGCTTCGACTTCAAAATGCATGACTTTGTCCTCGTTCACTTCTTTGCTCCCAAAGTGTAACGTCCCGCATTCTACGTATCGGAGGATCGTAGAACATTTATTTTATTCTCATACTAAGTCAAATAGTCATGTAACTCTTGGGAACGACTAATGGGGTCATTTCCCGTGTTCACTAATTTTGCAGAATTTTAAATGACCATTTTGCCCTCGGTGAATCTAGTTTCAACTGTAACTTTTGATTGGTAAAGAGTTTTGACCTAAAACCATTTCCTTTGGGTTCGGATGATGGTTTATCTATCCGTGGAGTGGTCACATTAATCAAACTGCCTTACCGTTTGGGAGATATGGCTGAAATAAGGTTTGGAAGATGAAAAACAGCATAATTGGGCTTAACTGGGTGATTAGCATCTATGCCAATAACTCATTTCGAGATTAGGATTATAGGAGGGCTAATAGGGTTAGGGAAATCAGCTTTGTTCATTTTTCTAGCTGCCACTTACCTTCCTCTAAATCTAGTAATGGCCTTCATCCTCTAAATCTGTTAGATCAAAATTTGGACCTAACACCCAAATTGTTCTAAATCTTATAGAGTTTTAACTGAAGAATGAAGAAAAAGAAAATAACACACAGAATTTATAGTGGTTCGGCGTTAACAAGCCTACGTCCACTTTATACGTTATTGATTATACTTTGAATGCGGGTACAATCAATGATTTCTCTCTAGCTCACTTTTACAATTGTGATTTCTCTCAGTAATCTAGTAATAAAACTGATAAGAAATGGTAGTATAACAATAATGGCGGAATCAGTCCTCAATATTGCCAAAAGGATCCTTAAAAATGCCAAGCTCCGGGCTATTTATAGCTGATTTTGTCAGGCGGATCGTGGTAACACGTGGCACGAATCCCGAGAACATCGGATCGCATCGCAGCCGATGAAGAAATAGTCAAACTAGCCATTGTGGACAGGTGTCGCGATCCCCTCGAAAATCGGATCGAGCAAATGGGGAGAATCAGTCAAAATGACGGTTGGGGACACGTGTCGCTGGATCCGTGCGTCTCGGATCGCCGAGGACTAGCTCGTGCTTGAACGGGTCAGAGGCTTCGCCGTGCATCAGGGGATTGGATCGGTCTATACTGGGCAGTAATGTATGTAAGGATCGAGTCGCATAGAGGTGTCGTTTCGTTGATGAAATGAGGGGCGATTCGATGAGGGCCGATTCGATGAGGGGTGAGTCGATGGTGCGATCCGTTCCTTCATGTACTTAGGGAATGTAGTTTCATACTTTCTTCTTGTGTGTGAACCTTGGTGGCTTGGTCAAAAAGCTAGCCAACATTTTGCCCCCTCGAAGTATGTTTTATCGATGATGGAACATGCTTCGAAGCTATAAAATCGTCTTTTCACAACGAAACGCAAATCAGTGAACAATTCCTTTTCTGGGATCCTTCAAAGTCTTTATTATCGAATCAGTCGGTCGTTTAACGGTTCGGATAGCGTGCTCGAGTCGCGGTCCGTTAGCAAGACATTCGCCTAGTTCTTTGGTGAGCAGTTGGGCCTCTTCACGGAACGGAACGAGATGGGCTTCTCTTCGAGATGTGGTGGGCTTTTGGTTCGCGGCCCGTCTATTTTCGCGGATCGAATAAGACAAAAAAGGGGAGACAAACGGTCGCCCTTTTGCCTATATAAGTCGACCCTCCTCTCCACTTTCTTCCTTCTTCTCGCTTTTGTTTCATATCGCTAGCTCCATTGAGGAAAAACCTTATTTTCGATTTCCAAATTCTTGCTCGATTTCGAACTTTTAAAAAGGTAACTAGATGATTTCTCTTGAATTTCTACCGTGTTCGCACTAGTTTAGAGAGCATGGACAGCAGGATTTTATAAGATTTGGTGAGAATGAACGTGAGTGTGCCTGGTGCGAAGGGGAGAGTTAAGGAGGAAGAAGGAAGAGATGACCAGGTCGATTCGTTGGCGAGGTCGGAGTTCGGAGCGGTGGCGAGACGAGGAGAGAGGGTACTGAACTATTAATTTGGGTAACGGATCTGATAGCGGAAATGACAAGGCATCGATTCGTATGATTGTCGTTTCGCGGGGATACTAGGGCTTCGGATCGCGGAGGATGAGGGCGATGCGGATCGCCAAGAAGCCATCGCGATCCGTTCAGGATGAGTTGGTGCGATCCGTCAACACTTCGCGATTCGATCCTGTCTTGCGATCCGATTACTGACTGAATAATATGATGCGACTTTAACAAATCGATGAACAGTTAGGTTAGAGCCCTTGATACGAACATTCCAGATCGAACAACTGCATAATCTATCAATCGAACGATGACCAATGTCTGGATGATTTTATTGACCCTTATACTTTTCTTTAATGAATGCACAAGCACACACACCAGCACTTGCACACACGGGGGACGGGTAATTTTAATCTCATTTTTCATGTTTTCTCTCCTAACAGTAATGTCGGATAATCAATCTTCTTCAAGATCCGTTACAGAAACGGAGTCCGAGGTTCCTGAGCAATACAACCCCGAAGTCCCTCCAATTAACCCAGGAGGTGAAGATTCTGGCTCTGAATACGAGGCAATGGAATCAGATCCGTCTGAAAGTACCTCATCTAGTGAAGAGTCTGAGATAGACAGGCGAGCTCCCGACGAGATTCCTGGTGCGCTCGGGATAGAGAAAATTTCTGATTCTTTAGCATCTAAACTCGATGATATAAAGCTTAAAAGAATCTGCCTGAGACATGGGATCCCTTGGGATGATGTGATGATGCCCGGTAGTGAAGATAGACCCCACTTAGCTCCGGAAGGGTATATGGCAGTCAGTCGAACCAAGTGCTTGGTAGGAGCTATTCCTCCGTTTCCTCCAATCGTCATCGAGACTTTAAAACGACTGGGTATCGCTCCGACGCAGCTTCATCCTAACGCCTACGCATCTCTATACACCCTATATGTTGCATACGCGGAGATCCTACATACCGAACTCACATTTAGAGATTTAACATTCTTCTTTCTTTTCAAGCATCGCTCCTTGGCAACCCTAAATTTCTCTTTCTTTGAACCGGTGGTGAATAGGAAGATCCTGTATGACGGATACAGCAATATAGGGGATCCCAAGTCTGATTGGTTCTATATAAAGAAACAAGCCGGGTGCTCAAGAAGATGGCTTAAATCAAGTAAACTTTAATCTTTTGACTGAATATCTTGTTCAAGAAGCCGAAGCATTAACATTCTCCCCCTTTTTCTTTGTTTTAAACAGATCACGTCTTCCCGAAAACGGAGGGTCCGTTATACAATAATCGATTGTCTATTCTTCTACAAAGCAGATCCGACTTTCTAAGGATCAAAAAGTGCATCACTGATGAGAATCTTCATAAGCATCATCTTCTGGATATAAGATTTGGACTTGGCGCTGGCGGCAAACCCTATAGATACGTGCCCCCAACGAAGGGAGAGGGAACATCGCAAGCAGTAGAAACAACTAAATTTCGCAAGAGTCCCTCCCCGACAGTCATCCAAGACGATGAGGACCTGAACATATACAGAGGGGATGAGGCCCGCAGTGACAAGTCCAAGAAAATCCCAGTTTCTACTCCAATTGAACCCACTGCTCCTGATGATTTGACAGAAGAACAGTTATTCAACGAGCTAAGCAAAATTCCTCTGCCCGATGACGTATACACAGAGAGGGATTTTGAAGGGGAGTCATTCTTCCCTGCTTCTGAAGAGACCATCGCTCCAACTAGAGAACAAGAAACTAGTCAGATGAGCCTGTCTTCAGGCCCGGGTCTGTTAGGGGGAATTATATGGGATGCACAAATCACACACACTGTCTAACCCCGCACTCTTATATCGACAGTGTTCAAAGTTTTAATATGATCTTTTCTTTTTTGCAGGAAAGATGTCCTGCAGGCGATCTTATTCTTATCGTTCTCTTCGTGAGGGCACACCTAGTCTTCATACGGGTACTGAGCGCCCTCGCGGCCCTTCTCACAAGCCGACTTCCTTGCAACCCCGGTCTCCACCGAAATCGACATCTGCCAAGCTTCCCAGTTATCCGGTAGTTCCTGCAGGGGGAAAGAAACTTCCTAAAGAGTTAACTCCTCCGAAAAGTGCACCCTTTCACAGCAGGTCGTCAAAAAGGCATCACGGGTCTAAGGATAAAGGCAATGATCCAATCAAAGAGTCTGAAAAGGAGAGGAGTGACATCGTCCCTTCCAGCCAGCCAGAGTTGGCTGCCCCCGGGTCACGGGATTACATCAATGGTCCCGAGATTCAAGGTAGGCTGGAAAAGCTGCGGGAACAATTCCCAGACATTTTCTTCGAAAGGATGACGTTTGTTCCAGCCTTGAAACCGGTTCCTAAGAACTGGGATAATGAAGTTATCGGGCACATTCGCCATGTAGCCAGGCAGTATGAGATGATGAAGAAACATGCAGTTAACCTTTCAGAAGTCATTCGAACGCTTGAAATAGAAGCGCATAGATCTAAGGCGAAACTTGATAACAACGAAAGGGCCAGGACAAAGATGGAGAAGGACCTGGAAGATGCTCAATCCCAACTTGCTTTAGCGCGGAGAGATACTGAAAATTATAAGAACGAATTGGAGAATGCTAAGAAGCGCTTTCATTCGGAACTTGACTCCAATAGCCAAGAGAAGATGGCTTTAAAGAAGGAAGTAGAAGATCTCAAAATGGCCAACATTGAGTTGAAAACAGCACAAGGCCATTTTGAAGCTGAGAGAGCTGCTTGGAAGGCAGAAAAAGAAAGTTTGAAAGAAAGTTTAGCTTTGGCCAAAGCGGAAAAGGTGATTTTGAATGATCAAGTCGCGGATGCGGAGAGACGGGCAGCTCTCACCGAAAAGAATGTTGATAGTGCCATTGAAATGGCTACTGCTTCTAACAACAAGCTCCTCGAGAGAGAAAAAGATATCGAGGGATTTGAAGAGATGATTTTTGACTTCCTTGGCCAAGTCCTCAAAACCCGCAACATCTCGTGGATCCCGGATTACCACGTTACTTTAGCCAATTTATGGGATGCTATTGTTGAGGGTGAGAAGCAGAGATTAGGAGTCGAAGAAATTGATGAAGATGAGTTGATGAAGAGCATCTTGAGGGATAACGAGCCCGAGGACCTGGCAGAGGGTCGTCGTTTGATCCAAGCGGAAATGGAAAAGGAGAGGGCCCTGGCTAAGGGTAAAGGCAAAGCTGACGAAGGTTCGAGTTCAGCCGTGGAGCCTAAGACCTCCGGAGTCGAGGAATACCATCCTGATGATCCACTAATCCCTTTGGGCCTAGCTCCTGTGGTTGTTGGAGCTCCAGCAACTACCCAGGAAGGAGGATCTGCGGAAGGTATCTCCCTTTTCTCCCCACAATTTGTCAAAGCAATTGTGAATTGTCGTCATCTGGTAGAACAACCAATTGAATTAGTAACGTGTGTTCCCCATAATACAGGTGGTGAGCCCGTCGACAAGGGTGTTGAAAAAGGAAAAGAGGCGGAGAAGGAGGTTGTCTTGCCAGGTGCCGGTGTTAATATATCGATGCAGACTGCGGATACAACAGCAGAGAAAAGCATCCTGGCACCTAGTGCTGATGTTCCCAAGGATGCTGAAACCATCGAGGCCTTGAAAGACATGGATGGGCGCCATGTAGAGGATGAGGAAGATATCATTGGCGCCAAAGAGACCGAAGACGATGACGACGAAACTTTGGCCAGCAGAAAAGCTAGGCAGGAAAAAGAGATGGCTTCGAAGAAGGTGGGACAAGAGCCTCTGAACATAGTCCCTATCGCGGAACTTGATCCCAAAACTGGGATGATTTTGAAAATCCAGCCCAAATCCATCAGCAGACAACTTCATTTTGCGAATCCTGATGATTTCCAGGCTTCCCTTGCTTATAAAAGGAAGAGAAAGGAGGCGGAAGAGGAATCTTCTGAAGAGTCGGATGTTCCCCTCATAGACAAAAAGAAGAGGAAGAAAGGAGATCAATCCGACGCTGACAAAGCGAAGCTGGAGAAACAGAAGCAGGAGAAGAGGTCAAAGCGTAAATAGGATATTGTCGTTGGTTTATATCTTGTCTTTAGGTTTTCCACTGGCCAGGAAGTGAAATTGTGAGACTGGCCCTCACTTTTGTTTTCTAGGTTATTTTTCACTTTGTAGGCTTGCAGTATATAAAGGAAAGTTTATCTCTTTTTGCATCATTGTGTACCTGTATTCAAATAAACTTTCCATGTTTAGTCATAGACCATCTAATTATAACTACAAATCAGTCAAACAACAGAAAGAAAAATTAAAAAATTTCGTGCTGCAAAGCTGCATTAAAGTTCATGTGTATATGCATATGGCCCCCAATCAATCGTTAATGTGGTGCTTAACTAGGGCTTATTAAAGATTGATTAGCATTATTCGCAGGTTGCCCCTATTTTTGAATATGGGGGACTTAGAGAATTTCATGAGATAACTGTTCTTGTGGTACTGAGTTTCTGGCACCTTTCTCAGTGCTTAACCATAGACTCCTTTATACTCTCCTGGCGGTTGCCGGGGTTAGAGTTCAAATTCAATAGTTCAGTCGGTCCCTATTCCTTCAGCAGGGAAAAAGTTCTTTCTCAGCGCTCAATCAGAGAAGCTTTTATACTCTCTCTCTCTCTGGAGAGTTAGAGTTCGAGCTCAGCAATTCATTCGCTCCCCGATCCTTCAGCGGGGAAGGAGCTCTTTCTCAGCGCTCAATCAGAGACGCTTTTATACTCTCTCTCTGGAGAGTTAGAGTTCGAGCTCAGCAATTCATTCTCTCCCCGATCCTTCAGCGGGGAAGGAGCTCTTTCTCAGCGCTCAATTGGAGACGCTTTTTATACTCTCTCTCTCTGGAGAGTTAGAGTTCGAGCTCAGCAATTCATTCACTGCCCGATCCTTCAGCGGGGAAGGAGCTCTTTCTCAGCGCTCAATCGGAGACGCTTTTTATAATCTCTCTCTCTGGAGAGTTAGAGTTCGAGCTCAGCAATTCATTCACTCCCCGATCCTTCAGCGGGGAAGGAGCTCTTTCTCAGCGCTCAATCGGAGACGCTTTTATACTCTCTCTCTCTCTGGAGAGTTAGAGTTCGAGCTCAGCAATTCAATCGCTCCCCGATCCTTCAGAGGGAAAGGAGCTCTTTCTCAGCGCTCAATCGGAGACGCTTTTATACTCTCTCTCTCTGGAGAGTTAGAGTTCGAGCTCAGCAATTCAATCGCTCCCCGATCATTCAGTGGGGAAGGAGCTCTTTCTCAGCGCTCAATCGGAGATGCTTTTATACTCTCTCTCTGGAGAGTTAGAGTTCGAGCTCAGCAATTCAATCGCTCTCCGATCCTTCAGCGGGGAAGGAGCTCTTTCTCAGCGCTCAATCGGAGACGCTTTATACTCTCTCTCTCTCAGGAGAGTTAGAGTTCGAGCTCAGCAATTCAATCGCTCCTCGATCTATACTTTCTCTCTCTGGAGAGTTAGAGTTCGAGCTCAGCAATTCAATCGCTCCCCGATCCTTCAACGGGGAAGGAGCTCTTTCTCAGCGCTCAATCAGAGACGCTTTTATACTCTCTCTCTCTCTGGAGGGTTAGAGTTCCGTCAAGGCGGTTCCGATCATGGTACACTGCCATGACTTATGGACATCGGCTTCATGTCCGTTATGCTCTCTCTCGACTCTGGAGAGTTAGAGCGCTATCAACGATATAATTTACTTTATTGTATCCTCAAAATTTTGACTTGTGATTACATTCCATTCTGATGGAAGGCATTTATGATTATATGCATCTGGGATCACTGCATGATTCACAGTAATTTTTATAAAAATAGAAAGACAGATAAATAATGCAATACAGGTAAATGACACACAATATTTTTATAGTGGTTCATTCGAATCATGAACTACATCCACTTTATAATTCTTTGCTTTAAGGAATCAGACTATTCTAGGCAAGTCGTGCCTTTTACATGGTTCTCAACAAAGCAAAAGGACTTATTCTGAATTTTTTATGTTAAGTATGGCCGTAAATATTGGGCATTCCACACTCTGGGGATTTCCTTTCCATCTACGGTTGCCAGCATGAAGGTTCCATTATCAAGCTTGCTCAGAATGGAGTACGGTCCTTCCCACTTCACTCCCATATGAGTTGGGGGTGGAAAGACACGTTTCAGAACCAAGTCTCCGGGTTCCAAGGTTCGGGCTCGAACCTTTTTGTTGTAGTATCGAGCGACCTGTTGTTTGCATCTCAAGGCACGCAGGTCTGCTTCATCCCTTTTTTCTTCGATCATATCCAGGGACTCAAGGAGCAATTCGTTATTGGTCATCGGATCATAATAAGTCAATCGGTGAGAAGGTACCTTTATCTCAACCGGGATGACCGCTTCTGTTCCAAAAGCTAGGGAGAAGGGGGTATGTCCTGTTGCCGATTTATATGTTGTCCTGTAGGCCCATAGTGCCAAGGGCAATTCATCAGCCCACATGGCTCTGGCCCGCTTCAGTCTTCTTTTCAGAATGGACTTAATCACTTTATTCGCCGCTTCGACTTGTCCGTTCGATTGCGGGTGCGCCACAGAGGTGTACCGTTTCTCAATATGGTATTTCTGGCAGAAATTTTTGAATTCAGTGCTATCGAACTGAGTTCCGTTATCTGTTATCACAATCTTTGGAATCCCAAATCGACAGATGATGTTTCTAACGATAAAATTGATCACTCGTTTGGTTGTGATTGTAGTCAGTGGTTCAGCCTCGACCCACTTAGTGAAATAACCCACGGCCACAATAGCGAACTTTGCTCTGCCCCTAGCTATGGAGAGACTTCCAATGATATCAATTCCCCACATAGCGAAAGGCCATGGGCTCGTCATTGTTTTTAACTGATTAGGAGGTGCTCTAGGTATTTTTGAAAATCTCTGGCATGCATCACACCGTCGTGCGTATTTTGCCGCATCCTTGTTTATGGTAGGCCAGAAATAACCATGCCGTAACATCTTTTTTGCCAATGTTTGCCCTCCAGTGTGATCGCTGCATTCGCCTTCATGTACCTTCTGCAGCACACGCTTGATGTCATCGTGGGCTATACACCGGAGGAGGGGCATCGAAAATCCTTGTCTGTAAAGAACTCCGCCTTGCAGAACGTATCGGGCAGCTTTACGAATTACTTTACGCCTCTCGCTCTTCTTGGTCGGAAGCGCTCCATTCATCAAGAAATTCTTTAGAGGGGTCATCCACGACTCCCTTTCTGGTTCCGTCTCTAGTATTAGATAGATTTCCATTTGATCTATACTAGGAGACCGAAGTACTTCAACGGGGGCTAGCCCGGTCTTTTCAGGATCGTCGGAACTAGCCATCTTTGCCAACTTATCCGCATGCTGATTCTCTGACCGCGGAATGTGAGATATGCTGTAATGGTCAAAATCGTTCAGCAACTCCTTCACTTTCTTCAAGTATAAAATCAATCTTGCACTTTTAGCTTGGAATTTTCCAGTAACCTGGTTCACAACTAACTTGGAGTCGCAAAAGATGTTCAACTTTGTGACCTCTAACTCCTTTGCGATCCTTAATCCGGCTATCAGGGCTTCATATTCGGAGTCGTTGTTAGTGGCGTGAAACTCCATTCGGATAGCATAGGATATCAATCGTTTCTCGGGAGTTTCAAGCACTATTCCAACGCCGGATCTTTCGTCATTGCTAGCGCCATCAGTATACAATCTCCAGGCATTGGGATCGAGAAGTAACTTTGAGGGATCAACTTGTTCGTTTGCTATATCCTCCTCCGGGACGGTAAACTCTGCTATGTAGTCGGCTATCACTTACCCCCGAATTGACCGTCTAGGCTGAAAGTTCAGATCAAATTGACTTAACTCAATGTTCCATTTGAGTAATCTTCCAGACGCCTCTGGTCTCTGTAGGACTTACTTGAGTGGATGATCGGTGTATACGGTAATGGGATGCGCCTGAAAATAATGTCGAAGCTTTCTAGAGGCGATCACTAAACTATACGCCAACTTTTCTATCCTTGGATAATTACGCTCTACTGCCGTCAATTTTTTGCTCATGTAATACACAGGTCTTTGGACCTTATCTTCCTCTCTTACCAACGCTGAGCTGATCGCGTGGGATGACACTGCCAGATACACGAATAAGTCCTCGTGATCCATCGGCTTAGATAATATCGGAGGTTTCTCCAGGTGCCTTAGTAAGTTCTGAAATGCTTCTACGCAGTCAGGCGTCCATTTAAAGTGGCGTTTTCCCCGCTTTATTAGTTCGAAGAATGGGATGCATTTGTCTGTAGCCCTGGAGATAAATCTGCATAGTGCGGCTACTTTTCCTGCAAGGCTTTGCACATCCTTAATTTGCCTAGGTTCCTGAATGTCTCTGATTGCCGCGATCTGGTCTGGATTAATCTCAATCCCACGGGAACTGACGATGAACCCCAAGAATTTTCTGGAGGCAACACCGAATGAACATTTTGTTGGGTTGAGTTTCATTCCGTACTTTCGAAGAATGCCGAACATCTCTGCCAAGTCCGTAGTGTGATGGAAGGATTGCTTGGACTTAACCAACATGTCGTCGACGTATACTTCCTTTGTTTTCCCGATCTGGTTATAGAACATTCTGTTGACTAAACGTTGATATGTAGCGCCTGCGTTCTTCAAGCTAAAGGGCATCACTACATAGCAATATAACCCCAGATCCGTGATAAAACTAGTGTGTTCTTGATCTGGAACATGCATTGGAATGTGGTTATATCCTGAGTAAGCATCCATAAATGAGAGAAGTTCATGACCCGCCGTCGAGTCCGCCAACTGGTCGATCCGAGGTAAAGGAAAACTGTCTTTTGGGCAGGCTTTGTTCAAATCCGAGAAGTCGATACACGTTCGCCACTTCCCGTTGGCCTTCTTTACCAGGACTGGATTTAAAATCCAGTCTGGGTAGGTCGAGTCTCTGATAAATCCATTACTCTTTAGCTTTCCAACCTCTTCTTTCAAGGCAGCGGACCTCTCTGGGCCCAGCATTCGCTTTTTTGCTTTACCGGAGGATGTTTAGGGTTAATGCTTAATGAATGGCTCATGATTGATGGGGATATCCCGCACATGTCTGCATGGGTCCAAGCAAATACATCCAAGTTATTTTTTAAGAAATCCGTCAGTTCTTTAGCGAGATTCGGATTTAACTGGGATCCAATCTTAAGGACCTTCTCTGGGTCACTATCATCGATCGGTACATCCACAGTTGTCTCGTTGGGAGTCGCCATTCTGCCCCCAGGTTCTTGGTCCTCTCTGGGATCTATATCCTCGGGCAACTCTCTGGGCGACTCTTCTACGGTTATCCTCTTTAGTTGCTATAAGGTCTCCGCCCTTGTAGGGGGAGAAGCGCCCTTGGTTTCTATGTCCCCTCCATTGCGAAGTAACTTTAGCTCGGCAACATAACATGCTCGTGCGGCAATCTGATCTCCTCTGACAATACCAATGCCAGCTTCTGTGGGGAATTTCAATAATAAGCACCAGGGGGCTATACAGGCTCTAAACTTTGCGACGGCCGGTCGGTCCAAGAAGGCATTATAGGGTGATTCAACATCCAAAACCACGAAGGGAAGGATTCTCACTCACTGGCGTTCTCCTTCCCCAAGCGTAACCGGTAACTCTACATAACCCATTGGAGCAGTGGATGCTCCGTTAAATCCACGGATCCATCCTTGACAGGGCTTCAAGTCTTTTATTTCAAGGTTCATCTGATCGAATGTCCTTTTGAAAAGAATGTTGACGGAACTCCAGTTGTCCACTAAAACCTTATGAACAGTGGCTGGTCCAATAGGTACTGTGAGTACAAATGGGTCTTCAGTCGGAGCATGGACTCCAATGCTTTCTCGTTCGCGGAAAACGACATCGTCGGACATCATCTTTTGTTGTTTTACCGGGATATTGACCTCGGGGTTGCTACACTCCCCTACCTCGAGGTGTTGCTTGGCTACATTGACATATTGATCCAATGCCTTGGAACTATGTCCGGCGAGATAAAGTCCTCCGATTACGGTATTGATAACGATGTCCTTTCCCTTTTGCTGGGCAGTTGGCCTCGCAGCGAGTTGATTCTGGTTCTGATTTGGGGCCTGTACGGCTTGCCCCCTATCTCTGGGCGTTACTCTGTATTCATCTAATTTTCCTTCTCGAAGAAGCCTCTCGATTACATCTCTTAGGTAACGGCATTCATTTGTCGAATGGCCATGAATCTGATGAAAGAGACAAAACTTCCCCGTTTCATGTTCTTTCTCCGTCGACTCTCTGGGAGGCGGCCTCTTATTCTGGAGGACGTTGTATGAATCCATGAAGATATTTTCCAGAGTATCATTTATTGGCGTATAACTTTCAAAGGCCCTGGGACGAGTCCTTCTCTGGGAGTCATTACCTCGGTTCCTCTTCCGGTTGTTGCCATTACTATTATTATCATTATTCCCTGACTGAAGACCACCCTGATTCCGATTTCCGACATTAACCTCGACCTTCCCCGAGCTGTCTCCCATCTGCTTAATGGCGACATTGCTCTGGATTTCCTCCTTATCGGCCGTTTTTGCCTTTCGGTTAGCGTATACTTCTTCCCGGCGTAAATGTACGTTAGCTTTTTCGTAGAATAACTCTCTAGTATGGGGTGGCTTGCCTGCCAGGTATCTCCCAAATTCAGTGTCTTTATCTACTCCATCAATCAGAGCTGCGACAACGGTTGGCTCATGGGGATCTTTAACTTTAGTAGCGGCCAAGTTGAAACGGTCTAGGTACCCCTCAAACACTCGCCTGGTCGCTGCTTGACAAGCAACAAGTCAATCACACTCTTTGTCTTTTGTGCATAGATGCGGAATTGTTCATAGAACTTTTCACTCAACTCCCTGAAGCTAGAAATTGATCTTGCTGGTAAACGAATAAACCATAACAATGCTACATCCTCCAAGAATATGGGAAATGCTTAGCACTTGACAGCGTCAGAAGATGCGGCAGCGGTCATTGACCAAGAATATCTCATCGGATGCTGGACGGGATCAGACCTACCCGCGTATCGGTTCATCTGTGGCATGTTGAAACGCCTCGGGAAAGTCGCGTCCAAAATATCATCAGTGAAAGGGGTGTGACTGCGGTCGATTCCCCAATCTTCATTCCGTTGTCCATGGTTATCCGCCAGAATTTGATGGATCATAGCTGCAACATTTGCACTGGTCAGCGGAGGTTCAGGGTCAGTGCTTCTTGCTCGGCGGGGTTATTTAATCTCTCTTCCGGGAGCAGTCACAAAATCTGGGGCTCGGATAGGGCTTCGTTGCCCCCTATTACCATGAGCATTTGCGCAGCGACGGGGCTGAGGTAGTCTGTTCTGTACAGGACTGTCCGTACCTCGAGCTCTGGGAGTTGCGGCGTGATCGTTCACATTATGGTTTGAGGGCCCTGCACCCAGTGCCTCTTCTTCCCGTCATGGCAGGGTTCCAAATCGAAGTTGCTCGATGTTCTAGGGTCTCTCGTATGGTCGCCGCGGTGGCCTTGGCGATTCCTTTGATGAATAAGAATATTCCGGGGTGAGCGGACGAGCTGGTGGCGTCCTTTGCCTTGCGAGTTCATTAAGCCTTCTATCAATAGCAGTCAAATTTTGTCGCATGACGGAGCTTTCCTGCCTTTGAGCAGCCAATTCATCAAACAATCTTTCCCACATTTCGGAAAAGCGAGAGAGATCCCCCTCAGTAACGGGAGCAGCAGGGTCATATTGATCATCATCACTTTCTCTTATGCGCAAAGAGCTTGAGCCAGGTCGAGCGGAGGGGCCAGGACGGTAGGAGCGAGCCATGGGCTCCTTTCCAGGTCGAGTTGTAGTCCGATCATCAATTCAGATCGCTGTGGATCGAGGATGGTGGCTCGCAGCGCCCCCCTGGGATCGGTTCGTGGTCACGGTACGCGGAGGATTCGTGGCGTTATCTCGGGATCGAGTAACAACCCCTTCAGCAGTCCGGATCGCCTCGTTCTCGTCGACTCAGAGCGTGGCGTCTTCATCGGATCGGTTCACCCCCGGCGCTCCGCGATCCAAAGTTCCCTCATTGCCTAGCTCGTGCACACTTTCTTCGACTGCTTCATTCGCGGTTTCATTGGTTCGTGAAGCTCGTACTTCCTTAGATCTCTTTCCAGCCATGATATCCGAGTCGCTGGAATTTTCAAAGAACCGAATAGTGAAGCTTTAGGACTGTTTTCTCAGTGAAAGCACCAAAATGTTAGATCAAAATTTGGACCTAACACCCAAATTGTTCTGAATCTTATAGAGTTTTAACTGAAGAATGAAGAAAAAGAAAATAACACACAGAATTTATAGTGGTTCGGCGTTAACAAGCCTACGTCCACTTTATACGTTATTGATTATACTTTGAATGCTGGTACAACCAATGATTTCTCTCTAGCTCACTTTTACAATTGTGATTTCTCTCAGTAATCTAGTAATAAAACTGATAAGAAATGGTAGTATGACAATAATGGCGGAATCAGTCCTCAATATTGCCAAAAGGATCCTTAAAAATGCCAAGCTCCGGGCTATTTATAGCTGATTTTGTCAGGCGGATCGTGGTAACACGTAGCGCGAATCCCGAGAACATCGGATCGCATCGCAGCCAATGAAGAAATAGTCAAACTAGCCATTGTGGACAGGTGTCGCGATCCCCTCGAAAATCGGATCGAGCAAATGGGGAGAATCAGTCAAAATGACGGTTGGGGACACGTGTCGCTGGATCCGTGCGTCTCGGATCGCCGAGGACTAGCTCGTGCTTGAACGGGTCAGAGGCTTCGCCGTGCATCAGGGGATCGGATCGGTCTATACTGGGCAGTAATGTATGTACGGATCGAGTCACATAGAGGTGTCGTTTCGCTGATGAAATGAGGTGCGATCCGATGAGGGGAGATTCGATGAGGGGCGAGTCGATGGTGCGATCCGTTCCTTCATGTACTTAGGGAATGCAGTTTTATACTTTCTTCTTGTGTGTGAACCTTGGTGCCTTAGTCAAAAGCTAGCCAACAAAATCTATCCCAAATCACTTTCTAATCACATATTAAGCTAATCAACATCAAATCAAGGCAAATTAAAATCAAATTGGAGGTAGAGCTGTTGTATTACATTGGGAACAGTGCCAAATTAGTTACAGTTTCAAATCTGAAATTTATTTGTGGCTAAGGTGAGTGATTAGCATGTTTTTACACTAATTACGGCAAATTAGGGGTGATTAGTGATAATTGGTGAAATTATGACTCAGAAAAATATGGAAAAATATGCATAAATTTTGAAATATTATTCTATGTTGTTGGTTAAAAATTGGGTTAATTTGAATTAAGTTTGCTAATCCTATTGTTAAAACATGGTTAAGGGGATTATGGGGAAAACATGGGTTTTGGTTATGTTTGATCCATATTGACATGTTAAATTGTTGTTTTGGTGTTTATGGTTGATTATTCATTTTTCTTTTACTGTATGGTATTCTTTGTGATTGCTTAGTAAAGTTAGAATGGTCGAAAATGCCGTCATATGATGTAAATTGCTTACAGGAAATTGGAGCAGGTCCCCGATCGTGAGGCATATCACGGCCACGTCCCGACCCCGGTCATGTACCCACCTCGCGAGCTGACCAGCCTCCACGAGCCACAAACCGGATGTCCACCACGAGCCCGAGCATGACCATGAACCAAAAGAAGGAGGACCATCACGAGCCGGCGGAACACCACGAGTGGACCTAGGAGAACCGCGAACTGAAGTGTGGAGCATCCCGAATCGATTGCCATGAGTAGGAGTCACGAACCAATGTCAGGGGTCGAGTCGCGAGCCGATGCAAGATACACCACGAACGGGTGCAAGGACCCATGAACCGATCTGGATGGAGGAAGAGCACGAACCGAACCACCTAGTTGTAGAGTCAAAGCTTACGAACCGAGACTTGGAGAAGTTGATTTCGAGCCGAACTGAGGTGAAGACGGAAACCCGAAATGCAAAGGAAGTCCTGATGATAAGTTATCACTCGGGATCCAAATAGGGATCAATGATTCAATTTCTATCGATGGAATTTGCTGCAGGACGTGTGCGAAGGGGTTATCGATATCCATAATTTTGGTTCACCACTAAGAGACGGATTATGGGCTATGGATCAGTGCAATGGGGTCATTGTGACCCCCAAGGGCAAAATGATCGTAGCAAAGGATTAGGTGATCGAAGTGGTGGATATCTTTTGCTCGACGCACTGGGTGAGAGATGTGAGAATGATTGCTATGTTTAATTTTTGTTATCACCATGACCTGTGCACTTCCACTTTACGCTTTATGTTAGTGTTACTTAGAGTATTGTACATCTTGTTGTGCTAACTCTTTTGTTCCAGGTTCGGGTATGATCATTTATACTTATTATTGTTTTATTTGTTGTTATCGCTAATACCAGACTTTTGTCTGACCCAAAGTTTTATGTCTCTTATTATTAATTTGGGTGCTCCTAAACGAGCGGACTAGAGACATGTTAGGTGGTATGCACGAGTAGCTGTCCAGAGACGAGTAAGAGGCTTCCACATACTATTTACATATATTCTCCCTGTGTTGTTGTTGGTCACTACTTTGGGCATTAGTAGTATACCTTTTCTATTTTGATTTAGAGATAGTATTTTGAAGTTGTAGTAATGATGGTTTGGATCATAAGCTGTATTTTGGATTCCGCTGCTATGACGGTTTAGTTTTAAGCTTATGCACTGTCTCGCCTGTTTAATGTCAAGTTATGTTGTTATTATATTTTGCGCCATGTGCTGTGAGATATACTACAGGTTCTATGGTGATTCATATTTTCTAATCCTTTTCCTTTGACGACCGTCCCGTGCCAGTCGATCATTGGTACAACGCATTTCAAGGGAAATTCGACTGGTTCGGGGCGGGCCGTCACACTTGGTATCAAAGCTCTAGGTTGCGTAGTTTAACATAGGGGAAGATATCAGGGAGAGATAGTATACGTATACGAGAGCACGTATTTGTGATATTTTGGTTTTCAAAAGTTATATATATTATTAGTATAGCTAAGGATGAAGTCGCACTGCATTGGCACCACTATAGAGATGGTTAATCGTTTTCTGTTTATAGATTGAACGATGAGTCAATATACGAGGAGTATAGATTCAGAGGCCAATAATAGGAACGTTCCTGATATACGGACAATGTTTACTACTTCCATGAGAGAGATGCTTAGTGATGTTCAGGGAGCGGTTCCTAATGCTGCTAATGGTGGTTGTGCAGCGGTGTAGGCGCCTAGAGACAACTTCGCCAAGCTCTGCAAGGATTATACTAGTCTTGGTGGAAAGTCGTTCCATGGAACGGAATCGGCTACGGAAGTTCAAGATTGGCTGGATAGTTGTGAGCGCATCGTCGAGTATTTGGGAATCGATGATGCAATGAAGAGAAAGCTAGCATCGAGTCAACTACAAGAATGGGCTATGAATTGGTTGAATGTTATTAAAGTAGCTACTCCTAAGGATCAAGTTACTTGAATCAGTTTAAGGCCTGATTCAGTGATAAGTTTATTCCAACCGCTCAGAAATCAGAATTGTTTAAGAAATTCTTGGAGCTTAAGAAGAAGGTAAGGTAGCCTCGAAGTATATTGTTGGATTTGATACCTTATCAAAGTATGGATTGTCCCTTATTGATACGTTCGAGAAGAAGAACGAGAAGTTCATAACTGGCCTAGATGAGTACTTAGGTGAGAGACTCATAAACCATATCGATGAGACTTTCGAATCTGTTGTGGGAAAGGCATTGAGATCTGAGAGCCTTTACCCTAAGTCGAAGACTGAGGTTGCTGTTACATCTGCAGAGGAGCCAAAGCCGGAGGCAAGCGGTGGAGAAAGAATAATTCCCAGAATAACAGGAAACAAGTCCAAACCAAGGATGTTCAGAAAAAGAAGAATAAGAAAGATGGCGAGTGCTTTAGTTGTGGCATGATGGGCCACTATGCCAGAGATTGTCAGGAAAGATTGGGGAAAGGAAGTGCTTCAATTTCGGCCAAGCGGTATATCACAAGGATAAATGTCCACAACCCCCCTAAAGAGAATAAGATCATGAAATCATATGTTATCAACGCTATTCCTTCTTCGTCAAATGCCCCAACTGTGGCATAGAATGGAAAGGATGTTGTTTTTCAGGGTATTCTTTCTATTTATGATGTTCCTGTTCGAATATTGTTTGATACCGGGGCTTCCCATTCCTTCGTATCTAGTGACCTTGTAGATAGGTTGGGATTGGAACCCGAGATAGTCGATTGACCTTTAGTTGTGATGAGCCTGATCGGTGGTTCGACTAGCCTTTGCATGATTTGTCGTGATTTGGTCTTATCGAGTCATGGATGTATGTTTCTTGTGATTGCTTTGTTTTGGGCTTTAATGGGTTTGGCATTATCTTGGGAGTCGATTGGTTCCAAGGGTGTTGGGTGGTATTGGTTACCTACCTAGTGATAGCAATAATGACTGGAACAAGGGGAACAAATAGATTCGGGTCGGCCATGACTCGTGAAGGAAGGGCCTTTGGAAGCATTTTTAAATGCTGTGGTGAATAGCATGAGCATTGTGGTATTTCGTAGTAAATAAGTGATTGCTATGGATTGTTTAGAACTTTACTTTGATGTTCTCTTTTGTTCGAGAATGGTAAAAACTTCAGAGTAAATTCAACGGGGAAATCTCAAAGCAATAAGAGGTGTTCATTGATCGTGGGGATGCAACGAAAGTTAGGACGATTAAAGTTGGACTTGAACTTGTAAACAATGGTTGTTCATTATATTCTTGGAGATGCAACGAGTAGGGAGACGACTCATGTTGGACTTGAGTTTGTGGGTAATGGATACTTGAGACTGCGTCTGAGTTTGTGGATAGTCGCCGGCGATGCCAACTAGAGTTATAGAGAGATTATCTTTGTCATAAGTTCTAGTAGTCTATGGGAGGCAAATGTACGTTGGACGTGTAGTAGTCTAGTTAGAACTGGGGTTGCTATTTACTATTGACATATGGCATTGGCCGTCATGCGATCGACGATAGCTTCGAAGCAGGATTGGCGAGGATAGCCAGAGTTAGTTATGAGTGCTCGAGTGTTTGGTTATTTTGTTCATATCATGTCATGTAGATTGTCTAGACTCGGAGGAGATGTTCCTTGAGTGCTTGTCTGATATTGGTTTAGGCCTTTAGGGCTTGTGCTTGGGGAATGTCGAGTTCGACTAGGATGGTTTGCGTGAGACATAAGTAGTTGTTGTGATTTCCATTGAATGATGTCTTGGTTTACTCGAGGAGTGATGGGCAACCGTGACATGATAAGACTGGTCGATGATGTGGACTGCCTCGAGTTGAACTCATAGGGCTACGAGATGACTCGAGTGGGACTCGATAAGGTTGCAAGATAATAGATTGATTTGCGTTGGACTCAAGTTGAAGATGGAGTTGTGGATAGCTCGTCTGATGAGGTGCCAAGGAATCGTCGATAGTTTGAAGTGTTCTAGGCAGACTCGAAGCAGGGGTATCTAGGGATGCCCATTTACCTTGGATCTGTTAGACGTGATCTAGTTATCCTTGGAGGATAAACATACGGTGGACGTGTGGTAGTCCGTTTGGAGTCGGGGCTTCCATGGGCCCTTGATATTGGTCGGACCAGTCATATGAGTATCAACGTATTAATGACTTTAGCAGGTGATAGATAGGACTTGTTTGTTGGTTGATATGGTTGTTCCTATTTTTCTTCTCTTGAGTAGACTATCACCTGTAGGATTCTGGCGATGGGAAATGAAGAGATGACGGTATACACGGACACCTGTGCTACCGGACTAGGTGCGATAGCTGATGCATTGAGTAGGAGACATGCCAGTTTAGATGCTATGTTTCTTGAATGGAGGCAACAGGAGTATATCGCGGGATATGATTTCAGATCTAAATATGGATTGGGTCCAGAGATAGAGCAAGTTTGACGATTAGACCGACTTTGATTGGGATGATTGGTTCCAGTCAGAAGGACGATCCTAACAGAAATCATCTTCAAGGAAGAGTTGAATATCGATGGTGGGAAAATGAACAAGTAAGGACTCGATAGAGAAGGATGGCTTCGAGAGAATGGGAGACTAGTTGTACCCAACGTTAATGGATTGAGAGGTGAAGTGCTAAAAGAATGTCACCACTGGAAATTGACTATACATCCCGGTGGTAACAAAATGTATCGAGACATGAAGCAAACCTACCACTGGAAAGGGATGAAGAGGGACATTTGGAAGTTTATCTCCAAGGGCATGAACTGCCAGTTAGTTAAAGCAGAGCAAAAGAATCCTAGTTGTTTGTTACAACCGTTGGAAATTCCCGAATGGAAATGGGAACAAGTCTCAATAGACTTCATCGATGGGTTACTAAGGACTAGATCCGGCCATGATAGTATTTCAGTGATCGTGGATCGATTGACCAAAAGTGCAAGATTTATACGCGTCAAGTCGATAGAGCAGCAACTAAGTTAGCAGAACTGTGTATGAAATGGTGTGATAATGAGAATGACCGTACTTGAGAAACCGAGAAGAACATAAGGAAGTCACATCCAGAGATCTTTACCTGGTATGGTTTTAATACCGATATAGTACTCCCTTGTTAGTAAACTGCATGCTAGGATAGGCTTGTTATGTATGTTTGATTGTTTGTAAATGGTTGAAAGGCATGTGGGCTACTTTTGTATGTTTTGGTTAAGGAATTTCGAGGGAGAAATTTTTAAGGGGGGAGGAGAGTGTAACAACCCGCATTCTACATATCGGAGGACTGTAGAATATTTATTTTATTCTCATACGAAGTTGTATAGTCGTGTAACTTTGGGGAACGACTATTGGGATCATTTCCCATTTTCATGATTTTTGCCGAATTTTAAGTGACCGTTTTGCTCCTGGCGAATCTTGTTTCACCTATAACTTTTGATTGGTAAGGAGTTTTTACTTGAAACCAAATTTGGGCTGAACCGGTTGATTAGCAATTAAGCCCATAACCCATTTCGGGATTAGGGTTATGGGAGGGCTGATAGGGTTTGGAAAATCATCATTTTTCTAGCTTCCACTTACCTTCCTCTAACCCTAGTAATGGCCTCCATCCTTTAAATCTATCCCAATTCACTTTCTAATCTCATATTAAGCTAATCAACATCAAATCAAGGCAAATTTATATCAAATTGGACGTCGAGCTGTTGTGTTACATTAGGAACCATGCCAAACCAGTTAGAGTTTCAAATCTGAAATTTATTTGTGGCTAAGGTGAGTAATTAACATGTTTTTACACTAATTTCGGCTAATTATGGTTGATTAGTGATAATTGGCGAAATTATGACTCCAAAAAATATGCATAAATTCTGAAATATTATTTTATGTTACTGGTTAAAAATTGGGTTAATTTGAATTAAGTTTCCTAATCCTATTGTTAAAACATGGTTATGGAGATTAAGGAGAAAACATGGGTTTTGGTTCTGTTTGATCAATATTGACATGTTAAATTGTTATTTTGGTGTTTATGGTTGATTATTCATCAGAAGGAGGACCACCATGAACCGGTCGAACACCACGAGCGGACCTAGGAGAACTGCGAACCGGAGTGTGGAGCATCACGAACCGATGGCTACGAGTAGGAGTCACAAACCAATGTCAGGGAGCATGTCGCGAGATGATCCAAGGTGCACCATGAACCGGTGCAAGGACCCACAAACCGATCTGGATGGAGGAAGAGCACGAACCGAACCGCCTAGTTCTCGAGTCGAGGCTCACGAACCGAGACTTGGAGAAGTTGATTTCGAACCGAACTGAGGTGAAGGCTGAAACCCGAGTATCAAAGGAAGTTCAAATGAGAAGTTATCACCAAGGATCCAAATAGGGATCACCGAGTCAACTTCTAGAGATGGAATTTGTTGTGATACATGTGCAAAGGGGTAATCGATATCCATAATTTTTTTTCACCACTGATAGACGGATTATGGGCTATGGATCAGTGCAATGGGGTCATTGTGACCCCAAGGGCAAAGTGATCGTAGCAAAGGATTGAGTGATCGAAGTGGTGGATATCGTATGCTTTACGCACAAAGTGAGAGATGTGAGGATGATTGCTATGTTTGATGTTTTCTATAACCATGACATGTGCAATTCCACTTTACACTTTATGTTAGCATTACCTTAGAGTACTGCACATCTTGTTGTGCTAACTCTTTGGTTGCAGGTCCAGGTTCAGGTATGATCATTTATACATATTATTGTTTTGTTTGCTGCTATCGGTCATACCAGACTTTTGCCGGACCCAGATTTTTATGTCTCTTCTTATTACTCTAGGTGCTCCTAAATGAGAAGACTAGAGACAGGTTACGTGGTATGCACGAGTAGTTGTCCGGAGACGAGTAGGAGGCTTCCACGTACTATTTACATATATTCTCCATGTGTTGTCGCTGGTCACTACTTTGGGCATTCGTAGTGTACCTTTTCTATTTTGCTTTAGAGATAATACTGATGGTTTGGATCATAAGCTGTATTTTGGATTATGTTTCTATGATGATTTGGTTTTCATCTTATGCACTGTCTTTCCTGTTTCATGGCAAGTTATGTTGTTATTATATTTTACTCCATGTGCTGTGAGATATACTATAAGTTCTTTGGTGATTCATAGTTTCTAATTGTAACAACCGAGAATTTCGCTTGATCCGAATCAGTCGCTAAACCGATCAAAACCGTTCGAAACGCCTGATTGTTTTGAGAACACGAAAAAATTAGAACGCAGAAAGAAGAACATTTCATTGTTTATTACAACAATTCCATTAGAATACAAGAATATACAGAGATTACAACACATTACATAGCAGCGGAAAATAATACAATACACAACTAGAAGTAATACATGGATACAAAGCTTTCCGAGTATCGTTCCAGCTGTAACCCAGGATCCTATGAATATAAATCTGCAAAACCAAAACTACTAGTTGCCCGTGTCAAAATAAGGGCACCCAGAGTATAGGTTAAAAAAATAAACTCCAGGTCAGTCATGGGACAGGTGTGAGAACTAAAACAATTATTAATCTTTATTTTAAAGTAAGGTAAATCAAGGGACCACGCCGTATAACACGGAACGGGTTTCCTCCCAAGAACGCCAGTGCATAAAACAACAGCACAATGCTAAATAAAGAAAAATGAAGCTATTGTAAGACCCATGTCCCATCACACAATGCAACGCAAGCCGGAGGATAGGGTTTTCCCTTATAATAGCCAAAGCATGCTTGATACGTTTAGAAACAAATCATTTGATACTATAATAAGTGCATAGTGTATAAAACAACTTCAAATCATAAGTATCAATCATAGACGGCATGGTTACCATATATCATGTCGCCATACTAGTTCTACAATTAAAACCGCAGAATCACGTATTTAGAAGTTGAATTTCCATCTGTGAACCGAGGCAAGGGATCGTCCTCTACCGAATTCGAGACAATCTAGCCCATGTCTCAGGGACAGAACGCATCGACCCTTGGATCTTCAGGGCCGGTCCACCGATGTGGATTAGACGAAATCCTGAACACTCGTCTCCCCGCCCTATGGGGCGTAAATGAGCCAACGAATGACTCCATCGGTTCGAGAACGACCGATATATCCGAGGCGCCTCGCAACAGCAACAACCACATAAGTCAAACTCGTCAGGGCGTGTAAAACCACTGACGCCACTTCTAGCTAGAAGGAAACACATGTTCTCCCAGCAGTCCTCTCCCGTTTCTGGTTCACTACCGGGGGGTGAGGCTCGCGAATCAACGTTACACAAAGCTATGCCACACAGGCTGTGCTTTGATCATCAACCACAAGACTCTGCTTTTCAACAGAAGCCTTGATCATTTGCATCTTAGCATGCCACATAGGTAGACCATTCCATGCAACCGATATCAATCAGGTAGAATGAAATCCAATGTCAGACACACAGTCCATTTACAATTCCGTTCTGGGTCTGAATGAAACCGGAGGCACCTACTACCCCGCATATCCATCGATCTCCAAGTACGTCTAGACGACCACTAACTGATTCCTTCCTCTAAGGTGTACGGCCCAATCAAAATCATCAGTAATCACCCAAACGACGTGAAGACCTCCGGTCTTCAACCACCGTCTTCACCTTTGACCCCACGTCGAATCAGTTATTCAGAATGGGATAAACCCGGTCTTTCTGAATAACTTACGTATATATTAAACAAGTGTTACACAAACACAACATAAGCCTCATTCCAATTCAGAATATTCTTTTATTCAAATATTATTATACTTTAGGAAAGGTTCCCATTAATTTTATCAAAGATAAATTCTTTAAATTTATTCTTTAACCTTCTTTGAATATCAATTCAAACTAGTCGGGATTAGCGAGCCACACCGAGGTAATCACTTATTTTATTTCCCAATCCCAACCTATTCACCCCATGAAGTAAAACTGGTAATATTTCATATCTAACACCACAGTGTCATCGGTAAATTTAATTACCATCTCACGTTCAAATCTAATTAAAGATTTAGCTATCGCCTGGAGTAAAACTGGCGATACTCCATTCTCGATCTTTTTAATCTAATTAAAGACTCATTGAAACTCCATTTAGTTTTAATCTTTAACTGGGTTAAAGAATCAGTGTCATTTAAAACACGGTTCACGATAAACCCAAATCACATTTGATATTAAATACAAGGCTCTGAATAGAAAATATACCGACTTATATTCAATATCAAATTCTACGACCAACAAATATCGTATTGGAAATAACGATATAAATATATCTTTCAAATTCTCATAACAATACCTATATCGTCACGAAATCCAACATCGAAATATTCCAAAGACAATTTCGATTAAAATCCATTCCAATTCAATTATTGGAAATTCTGGTTACTTTTAAAACCATTTCAAATCCAATTTATTTATTTTTCAAAATAATTGAATTTATAATTCTAGTTCAAAACTAGTTCATTTCGATAAAAATCTACTTTTATCTTTTCAAATATGGGGTTTTTCATCCCAATTCTTCACAAATCATTTCTTATGATTTTACACAAATTACTAATATTTTTAATAATTTTATCAAGGCCCGTACAGTCGATTTCCATCAACGGCCATCGAACTGCACTTACAACGACCTTTTCCAAATTTGGTTTGGACATAATTCCAAATCCAACCGTTAGATTTCAAATTTCTAATATTCGTTAGAAAGCTCTTTTCGATACGAACCCAACGGTTCCGGTTTTAGAAGGATCCGATGGTCGGATCTCCCGTAATGTCCGCTCGAAGTCAATGGTCGAAACTCACGAACTATCGCAGCGCGGCGTGTTCTATTCAGGCCATTATATTATATATATAATATATACTTCGTCGATTTCCTTTTAAACCGTATTATGTAAATCGTTTAAAATTCGTTTTCAAAACGATTTCAATTCAAATCGATTTTTAACTCAATTCCAGTCCGTTTTCAATTCAATTCAATTTCAATTCGAATTCATTCTCAATTCGAATTCATTCTCAATTCGAATTCATTTCAAATTGATTTACATTCAATTTCAATTCGATTCGAATTCATTTTATTTTCAATTCAATTCGAATTCTAATTCATTTCAATTCAATTCGAATTCTAATTCATTTCAATTGAATTCGAATTCTAATTCATTTCTATTCAATTTAATGCGAATTTCTTCTCTATTCAATTTAATTCGAATTCATTTTCTAAAATATTCGATTATTGAAATCACTTTTCAATATTCATCAAAAACAAATAAAATCGTTATAAATATCGTTCACAACAAAATGGCGTCAATCTAATCAACACGGCTTCATATATTCTATTTTCAAATATTCTATTTCAAATATTTCTTTTTCAAATATTTCTATACAAATATTTCTTTTTCAAAACTGGAATGAGGCCCAATCAATTACCATATAATGTTAATTATATGGATTTTCTACAACGCATGTATAAAATAACAACGATGAATAATCAACCATCATCCAAAGTGCATTCTACACTGTATAAGCATCAAATATAAATATTCAACGCTTATAACAGTCTGTCAATCAATCGATCGACATACACCTAATTATTGGGATTAGTGTATGTCATATATCATGCCAATACCCGTGTGGGGTTTCAAACAATCAAACACAGATTTTATTTGTGCAGCTGGGCGATGTGTAAAATTTATCGTCCCAATCAATATCAGTCAAATGTGTTTATATAAACAAATCATCCGATTTGTTTATATTTATTTATTCACATTTACGTTAAAAATTATATTTTCAACTATAAAATATTTTTAACTATATAAATATTTTAATTCTTTTCACATCACATCACACAATCAACTACACATCAAAATCGAACAAACAAGCATACAAGCCGTCCATGTTCTGTGGACGACGGGTGTCGGGTGCTGCTAAGCACCGTCTGCATCCTAGTATATATATTAACTAGAAATAGAAGATTAAAGTGAGAAGTTCTCACCGGCTAGCTAATCCAAACGCCTCGACTCTTCTTATGTAGATGTCATCGCTGTTCTCGCCTTTTGTCACTTTCGCTGCCCATGGCCACTACATATATAAAAATCACACTTTTACTTCGCTATTCAATATATAAAAATCGAATTTTTACTTTGCTATTCAATATATAAAAATTATATTTTTATTCTCCACTTCGTTATAAAAAATATATTTTTATCCTTTCTATGTTATAAAAATTATATTTTTATCCTTTCTATGTTATAAAAATTATATTTTTATCCTTTCTATGTTATACAAATTATATTTTTATTTAAAAATCAAATCTAACCTTTATATCTATTTTATATAAATAAAAACCCGAATTTTTTCTTTGCTTAAAAATCATATCCTTATGTCATTAAAAATCAAACCCTTATATTTTTCTTAATCATATAAATAAACTGATTTTTATTTACTTACATTGAAATGAACGAAGAAAACAAAATTAAATAAAACTCACAGCGTTTCAGTCGCCGAGCAGGGGGGAATGAAGGCGGCGCTGGGGGCGGTACTCGTCGGTGGTCGAGTGGAGGGGGGGATGGCCACAGAGACGCCGGTCTGAGAGGCAGCGAACAGGAGAGGGATGGGGGGGGGTCGTAGCACGTCGATTAGGAAGCGGGGTGTAGCAGCGCGTCGATCAGGAAGTGGGGGGGGGGGGTGGTCTGGGTGGCTCGCGGCGAGAGGAGGAGAGGGTGGGCCCGCACCTGAGGCGTCGGTAACGATGGAGGGGGCGGCGTTCGTGGGTATGGCGACGGGGTTTATTTTTTATTTTTTTTATTTTCCTTTTTTTCTCTTCTGAGAATAAACGAGGGGGGGAGGTAAAGGAGAAAAGGGGAGTTGAATTTTTTTTATTTAATTCATTACTTTAATTTTCAAAAAGTAACTTTTTATTTCGACATCAAAACGAGACCCACCGCCTGTCTGCCATAACTAATTAACCCCATTCCGAACACAATGGGATATGTTTCGTAAGCTGATTCGATCGTTTCGATCAGTTTTCGTCAAAATCGAAATATAACTCTATATATTGAATTTGAACGCATATTTCAATTTACCGGGGTCACATACTAACTAGAAAAATTCCCAAAAAATATTTTCTAGCTTCGTATTGACGATACGGTCCTACCAAAACTAATTTCGTCAAATTCCGAGACCGTTTGAAAAGTGGCCATTTTCCAGTCGATTAAAATCAACTAAAACTGGTCAAACGCGTTTTCCTTTGCCACGCTCACATATTGATTCGAAAAATTATGAAATTTGAAACCTAGCAATAATTTGACATCGCGGATCCAACAAAAGTGGTTTCGTCAAAAACCGAGGTCGTTTGCAAAATTTCCATTTTTAAGGGCCAGAATTCCATAGCGACTATTCTGCATTTTCAACTGGACATAACTTTTTATCCCCGCTATGAAATTTTGATTTCTTGGATTTGTTGGAAAGATATTCACAAATAGATTCTAATATTTTTGGTTTCGCCAAAATCCGGTTTATTTTGAATCCTGTACATTCATTTGAAATTTGAAATCGAATTTTTGAACTACCACACCATTTTCAATTCATTTTATATATATAATAAATATTTATATTCTAATGACGATCTATATAAAATATACGTTCGAATTCTATTCAAAATAAAATTTTCATCGTTATTATTTAAAATAATTCATTTTAAATAATCATAATTTGCTAAAATCGCCAAAATAAAAATTTTAAATTGGCTCGGATTTCCGGGTTATTACAATCTCCCCCACTTAAAACTTTTCGTCCCCGAAAAGGAACAAAGCTGAAAGTTGTTTAACTAATCAACTCAACTTTCATTATTTTCATTACGGCTTAAGTTCTTCAACTCTTCAGTTTCTAAGAACTTTTCAAATTTTTCAAAAATTTGGCTAACACCCTAAATTTTCCAAAAATTTCGCCATAACCTCCCCTGCACCGGGGACTTCGGGATATTTCATATAGCCTCCCATGGCCTTCTTCAATCCAAAAGAAAAAGAAAACTCCAATCGGCTCATAAAATCATCATCACCCAAACAAAACAGGAAATTATGGTAAACATGTACCTACTTGTCGGGCAAACAATTTTATCCTTCTGCTCTAGCCTCCTTGCTATGACCTGTTCAATAGATATACATGTACTATGCATGCAAATGCGACTAATTTTCAATGCAATTCACTATTTAGTTCAAATTGGCTAAATGGTTCAACATTTAATTAATCAAACAATATTCAAACAGCACAACCATCAATCAATTAGTTGATTAGCTTTTCAAATTCATAAATTTGATACATAGTCAAAAAAATCACATTTTTGATGCCAAGTCACAACAATAAGCCCTATCTAGTTTTGGTTCTCACACCAGTCTAATGGAAATATATAGACATCACACTTTCGAAACTCGAACACAAACTGCTGATGTTACGTAGTCATCACCAGAATCACCTCTGGGCGACTAGAGTGTGATTCTATATCCATTTAGTATATTAAAACATCGAATACACGTGGATCAAACGTGTATACAAAATCTTTATATATTGGATAGTCCAAATCAATATAAAATAACTAATCAAATACGAATAATTGATTTAAATTTTCAAAACAAAATTGTTTTCATTTAAAAAATATACTCTTCACACTCATTCTAGGATACTACTGATCCTATCTCTAACGAGTAATTCTAATTGGATATTACTAATCCAATCTCTGATGAATTCTTTCGTTTGGTTCTAACGTGTCTTGTTCTCTGGGCTTTGTAAACCGAAGCTCTGATACCACAATGTAACGACTGAGAATTTCACTCGATCCGAATCAGTCGCTAAACCGATCAAGACCGTTCGAAACGCCTGATTGTTTTGAGAACACGACAAATTAGAATGCAGACAGAAGAACATTTCATTGTTTATTACAACAATTCCATCAGAATACAAGAATATACAGAGATTACAATACATTACATAGCAGCGGAAAATAATACAATACACAACTAGAAGTAATACACGGATACAAAGCTTTCCGAGTATCGTTCCAGCTGTAACCCAGGATCCTGTGAATATAAATCTGCAAACCCAAAACTATTAGCTGCCCGTGTCACAATAAGGGCACCCAGAGTTTAGGTTAAAACAATAAACTCCAGGTCAGTCATGGGACTGGTGTGAGAACTAAAAAAGTTATTAATCTTTATTTTAAAGTTAGGTAAATCAAGGGACCACGCCATATAACACGGAACGGGTTTCCTCCCAAGAACACCAGTGCATAAAGCAACAGCGCAATGCTAAATAAAGAAAACTGAAGCTATTGTAAGACCCAGATCCCATCACACAATGCAACGCAAGCCAGAGGATAGGGTTTTCCCTTATAATAGTCAAAGCATGCTTGATACGTTTAAAAACAAATCATTTGATACTATAATAAGTGTAAAGTGTATAAAACAACTTCAAATCATAAGTATCAATCATAGACGGCATGGGTACCATATATCATGTCGCCATACTAGTTCTACAATTAAAACCGCAAAATCACGTATTTGGAAGTTGAATTTTCATCTGTGAACCGAGGCAAGGGATCGTCCTCTACCGAATTCGAGACAATCTAGCCCATGTCTCAGGGACAGAACGCATCGACCCTTGGATCTTCAGGGCCGGTCCACCTATGTGGATTAGATGAAATCTTAAACACTACGTCTCCCCGCCCTATGGGGCATAAATGAGCCAACGAATGACTCCATCGGTTCAAGAACGACCGATATATCTGAGGTGCCTCGCAACAACAATAACCACATAAGTCAAACTCGTTAGGGCATGTAAAACCACTGACGCCAATTCTAGCTAGAAGGAAACGCATGTTCTCCCTGCAGTCCTCTCCCGTTTCTGGTTCACTACGGGGGGGTGAGGCTCGCGAATCAACGTTACACAAAGCTATGCCACACAGGCTGGACTTTGATCATCAACCACAAGACTCTTCTTTTCAACAGAAGCCTTGATCATTTGCGTCCTAGCATGCCACACAGGCAGACCATTCCATACAACCGATATCAATCACATAGAATGAAATCCAATGTCAGACACACAGTCCATTTACAAGTACGTTCTGGGTCTCAATGAAACCGGAGGCACCTAGTACCCCGCATATCCATCGATCTCCAAGTACGTCTGGACGACCACTAACTGGTTCCCTCCTCTTGGGTGTACGGCCTAATCAAGATCATCGGTAATCACCTAAACGACGTGAAGACCTCCGTTCTTCAACCACCGTCTTCACCTTCGACACCACGTCGAATCAGTTATTCAGAATGGGATAAACTCGGTCTTTCTGAATAAATTACATATATGTTAAACAAGTGTTGCACAAACACAACATACGCCTCATTCCAATTCAGAATATTCTTTTATTCAAATATTCTTATACTTTGGGAAAGGTTCCCATTAATTTTATCAAAGATAAATTCTTTAAATTTATTCTTTAACCTTCTTTGAATAACAATTCAAACTAGTCGGGATTAGCGAGCCACACCGAGGTAATCACTTATTTTATTTTCCAATCCCAACCTATTCACCCCATGAAGTAAAACTGGTAATATTTCATATCTAACACCACGGTGTCATCGGTAAATTCAATTACCATCTCACGTTCAAATCTAATTAAAGATTTAACTATCGCTTGGAGTAAAATTGGAGATACTCAATTCTCGATCTTTTCAATCTAATTAAAGATTCATTAAAACTCCACTTAGTTTTAATCTTTAACTGGGTTAAAGAATCAGTGTCATTTAAAACACGGTTCACGATAAACCCAAATCACATTTGATATTAAATACAAGGCTCTGAATAGAAAATATACCGGCTTATATTCAATATCAAATTCTATGACAAACAAATATCGTATTGGAAATAACGATATAAATATATCTTTCAAATTCCCATAACAATACCTATATCGTCACGAAATCCAACATCGAAATATTACAAAGACAATTTCGATTCAAATCCATTCCAATTCAATTATTGGAAATTCTGGTTACTTTTAAAACCATTTCAAATCCAATTTATTTATTTTTCAAAATAATTGAATTTATAATTCTAGTTCAAAACTAGTTCATTTCGATAAAAATCTACTTTTATCTTTTCAAATATGGGGTTTTTCATCCCAATTCTTCCCAAATCATTTCTTATGATTTTACACAAATTACTAATATTTTTAATAATTTTATCAAGGCCCGTACAATCGAATTCCATCAACGGCCATCGAACTGAACTTACAACGACCTTTTCCAAATTTGATTTGGACATAATTCCAAATCCAACCGTTAGATTTCAAATTTCTAATATTCGTTAGAAAGCGCTTTTCGATACGAACCCAACGGTTCTGGTTTTAGGAGGATCCGATGGTCGGATCTCCCATAATGTCCGCTCGGAATTAATGGTCGAAATTCACGAACTACCGCAGCGCAGCGCGTTCTATTCAGGCCATTATATTATATATATTATATATATATAATATATACTTCGTCGATTTCCTTTTAAACCGTATTATATAAATCGTTTTAAATTCATTTTCAAAACTATTTCAATTCAAATTGATTTTTAATTCAATTCCAGTCCGTTTTCAATTCAATTCGATTTCAATTCGATTTCATTCTCAATTCGAATTCATTTCAAATTGATTTACATTCAATTTCAATTCGATTCGAATTCATTTTATTTTCAATTCAATTCAAATTCTAATTCATTTCAATTCAATTCGAATTCTAATTCATTTCAATTCAATTCGAATTCTAATTCATTTCTATTCAATTTAATGCGAATTTCTTCTCTATTCAATTTAATTCGAATTCATTTTCTAAAATATTCGATTATTGAAATCACTTTTCAATATTCATTAAAAACAAATAAAATCAATATAAATATCGTTCACGTCAAAATGGCGCCAATCTAATCAACACGGCTTCATATATTCTATTTTCAAATATTCTTTTTCAAATATCTCTATTCAAATATTTCTTTTTCAAAACTGGAATGAGGCCCAATCAATAACCATATAATGTTAATTATATGGATTTTCTACAACACATGTGTACAATAACAACGATGAATAATCAACCATCATCCAAAGTGCATTCTACACCGTATAAGCATCAAATATAAATATTCAACGCCTATAACAGTATGGCAATCGATCGATTGACATACAACTAATTATTGGGATTAGTGTATGTCATATATCATCCCAATACCCGTGTGGGGTTTCAAACAATCAAACACAGATTTTATTTGTGCAGCTGGGCGATGTGTAAAATTTATCATCCCAATCAATATTAGTTAAATGTGTGTATATAAACAAATCATCCGATTTGTTTATATTTATTTATTCACATTTACGTTAAAAATTATATTTTCAACTATAAAATATTTTTAACTATATAAATATTTTAATTCTTTTCACATTACATCACACAATCAACTACACATCAAAATCAAACAAACAAGCATACAAGCCGTCCATGGTCTGTGGACGACGGGTGTCGGGTGCTGCTAAGCACCGTCTGCATCCTAGTATATATATTAACTAGAAATAGAAGATTAAAGTGAGAAGTTCTCACCGGCTAGCTAATCCAAACGCCTCGACTCTTCTTATGTAGAAGTCATCGTTGTTCTCTCCTTTTGTCACTTTCACTGCCCGTAGCCACTACATATATAAAAATCACATTTTTACTTCGCTATTCAACATATAAAAATTGAATTTTTTACTTTGCTATTCAATATATAAAAATTATATTTTTATTCTCCACTTCGTTATAAAAATTATATTTTTATCCTTTCTATGTTATAAAAATTATATTTTTATCTTTTCTATGTTATAAAAATTATATTTTTATCCTTTCTATGTTATAAAAATTATATTTTTATATAAAATACAAATCTAACCTTTATATCTATTTTATATAAATAAAAACCCGAATTTTTTCTTTGCTTAAAAATCATATCCTTATGTCATTAAAAATCAAGCCCTTATATTTTTCTTAATCATATAAATAAACTGATTTTTATTTACTTACATTGAAATGAACGAAGAAAACATAATTAAATAAAACTCACAGCGTTTCAGTCGCCGAGCAGGGGGAATGAAGGCGGCGCTGGGCGCGGTACTCGTCAGTGGTCGAGTGGAGGAGGGGATGGCCACAGAGACGGCGGTCTGAGCTGCAGCGAACAGGAGAGGTATGGGGGGGTCGCAGCGCGTCGATTAGGAAGTGGGGGGTAGCAGCGCGTCGATCAGGAAGTGGGGGGGTCTGGGTGGCTCGCGGCGAGAGGAGGAGAGGGGGGCCCGCGCCTGAGGTGGCGGTGACGATGGAGGGGGGCGACGTTCGTGGGTAGGGCGACGGTTTTTTTTTTTTCCTTTTTTTCTCTTCTGAGAATAAACGAGGGGGGTTAAAGGAGAAAAGGGGAGTTGATTTTTTTATTTATTTAATTCATTACTTTAATTTTCAAAAAGTAACTTTTTATTTTGACCTCAAAATGAGACCCACCGCCTGTCATCCATAGCTAATTAACCCCATTCCGAACACAATGGGATATGTATCGTAAGCTGATTCGATCGTTTCGATCAGTTTTCATCAAAATCAAAATATAACTCTATATATTTAATTTGTACGCACATTTCAATTTACCGGGGTCACATACTAACTAGAAAAATTCCTGAAAAATATTTTCCAGCTTCGTATTGACGATACGGTCCTAACAAAACTAATTTTGTCAAATTCCGAGACCGTTTGAAAAATGGTCATTTTCCAGTCGATTAAAATCAACTAAAACTGGTCAAACGCGTTTTCCTTTGCCACGCTCACATATTGATTCAAAAAATTATGAAATTTGAAACCTAGCAATAATTTGACATCGCGGATCCAACAAAAGTGGTTTTGTTGTAAACCGAGGTCGTTTGCAAAATTTCCATTTTTAAGGGCCAGAATTCCATAGCGACTATTCTGCATTTTCATCTGGACATAACTTTTTATCCCCGCTATGAAATTTTGATTTCTCGGATTCGTTGGAAATATATTCACAAATAAATTCTAATATTTTTGGTTTTGCCAAAATCCGGTTTATTTTGAATCCTGTACATTCATTTGAAATTTGAAATCGAATTATCGAACTACCACGCCATTTTCAATTCCTTTTATATATATAAATAAATATTTATATTCTAACGACGATCTATATAAAATATATGTTCGAATTCTATTCAAAATAAATTTTTCATCGTTATTATTTAAAATAATTCATCTTAAATAATCAAAATTCGCTAAAATCGCCAAAATAAAATTTTTAAATTGGCTCGGATTTCCGTGTTATTACACTAATCCTTTTCCTTTGACGACCGTCCCGCGCTAGTCGGGCATTGGTACAACGCATTTCAAGGGAAATGTCAGCTGGTTCGGGGCGGGCCATCACAAAACTGTGTCAGTAACATATTCCGATCACCGACTGCCCTCCAGTCGCTCCTGCCCCTCTCGTCGGCCTTCCCCCTCAAGCAAACCTTCCCCAAAAAAATATGGCCGAGCTTCATTTTTTTCTTCCTGCTTTTCTCTTTTTCTTGCACCGTTTGTCCACCATCCCATTTCTTCCTCACCTTTTTTTTCACTTCACAAAAAATGCTGTCGCTCCCTACTTATAATTCTCCCTTCAAAACATTCCCACAGCCAACTGTAAACCTTCGTGCACGTTGCTTTACATTTTCACCATGCGAGAACAAAATACCCCATCTCATATTCTCCCCATTCGTTGTTCTTCATGTGTAACTCCACAATTACCTTCTCCACTTGATATTCATAACACAATCCTCCCCACGGAGACACTGTGTTGATCGAGCACACCCATGAACCCATCTACTGACTTGCTTCTCACGCACGCCCCCTACCAACATATCACTACACCCACTATTCCAGTCCACCGATGTTAGATCCGAGACTACCTTTGCATGCGCCCTGATGCACACGACAATCGACCCAATCTTCATCCAGTACAGTTTTCCCTTCTTCCATAAAAAGACCTCGAACCCTGTTTGTTATCAAATGTGATTCCGGCTACTCCAATAGTCAAAATCCATTTGTGATGGTTTATAATAAAGATCTCGCAGGGCCTAACCTTATTTTACTTGTGGAATTATCGAATAGGTTTACGGATTGTTTGATATTGGGGGAGAAGGAATTGGTAAATATTGTGCATTGGTTTCGTGACTAGAGTGAACAATTTAACTTAATTGGGAACAAAATGAAGAAATAACATGATGTGTATGTATATATAGAGCACAACCAATGGATAGGAACAATGTCATGGTCAATATGTACATGATGGTGAGAAATTTTTTCCATCTAGGTCAGCATCGTACATGTTGGTGAGAAAATATTTCTACTGTATGTCAGTTTGTCGTGCGAGGAATTGTTATGTTATTTTATCAGGGTAGGATTAAGCTAGCTAGTTTAAAAATTTAGGTCGTATACATACTATGATTGATGCTGAAGTGATAATATAGGTCAGCATGTTTGTAAATTGGAAGGCAAGAATGGACACAGCAAGAAATAAGAACGCACAGAGGGAAACGGTCTAAATATGTATTTGTAGGTTGTATATTATACATGTGTATATAGGTACATTCTTATTGGTCGAACATAGGGTAGGCTGTTGGTATCATTTTATAAGATTACGGTAACACCATTTTATCGTTAACCGTTAAATATACGCACCGCTAAACACCAACTCCAAATTCAACGAAAATAAATATACTGCTATGTCTCGACATTCCGGTCCCAAAGAAACTAATTCCATTGAAAATAGACTCCGTTTGCAAAAATGACTTTATTTTAATTTATCGGTTCACCTATAAATCTCGCCTACCGACAAAATAACACCAGTTGGCTCCAAACAAGAAATGTAGCAATAATTAGCTATACACATTCCAATAAAATTTGGTTCGTCAAAAATGGAAGTCGATTGAAAAACAGCTATTTTTAAAGCTTATATAATATCGATTAAAAAATATTTAATTTCAAAACAATTCTATTTAAATAATAATAAATTATTATGATTATATGTTTCCAAATGAGATCTCAAAATAAACCAATATATATTTTAAACTCAATATTAAAATTTCCAGGTTAAACGATATTAAAATATATATATAAACCTTTAATATTTATTCAATAAACGTTATTGTTTATTAACGAATCCCATAGCGACTAATTGAAAATTTGAATTGGACATAACTTGCAATATATGTAACACCCCGTAATTCTGTTAATATTAATATTCACAAATTAAAGAATAACTAATCTCAAACGTGAGAATTGTGGGAAACGGATTGCGCCATTGTGTTCGTCTCGGAATTCTGGTTGAAATAAAGTCCGAGTTTGCGTGATTTGGACTTCGTATGAAGGAGATATGGCCATTGGAAGTTTCAGAAAATTCAAAACAGATTTCAGAAAATTGAAAATTCAAAATTCGAAGTCAAACAGGCTAGGCGGGAAATTTCCCGCCTAGCACCCCAGGTCGACCTGGGAGTTGACTGTGCAATCGACACCCCCCCCCCACCCAGGTCGACTGGGGAGTCGACCTGGGTGTCGACCTGGTCCAGTCGGCTAGGGTTTGACTGAGCCCAATCATGAGCTGCTGATGTGTCTTTAGGGCTGAGTTGGCAAATTAAACGGTTCTGGTTAGTTCTGAGTTGATCTGACGGTCTAAATAAATCCTAAACTCTATATATACCTAGGTAGTCTCTTACTCTAATTCACATGAAAAATAGAATAGCCGTCGTCATGCCATCGCCATGGAACTCAGTGTAGCCGCCGCCAACTAAGAAGGAAGAAAGCTAATCAAAACCCTAATTCTACTCAACTCTAAAGAAAACCAAGACTCTCTTTCTTCTCTAATTTTGAGTATGATGATCTTAACAAGATTATTAGCAAATTAATTAGATTAAGATGTGATTTGGATCATAAGAAAATGGTGTGAATTGTCATATATGTTGTTGTAAACCTTATGCTAACATGTATGTTGTAAATCTTATGTTATGAGATGATGATATCCTATATATTGTAAATCATGCGATGATGATATTTTATAGGTTGTAGTTTTCTATGCTAAGTTGTGATAAAGCGTACATGTTATAAAGTCATGATGTTATTATCTTTGCCGATTAGTTCATGTTAATCAAATCATAATGTTGATATTATTTGGGCTATGTTGATCTATATGACAAATCATGTATGCAAGTTTAGATTGATTAGTAAAGATTATGAACATATGCCATGACATCTATTTAGATCTAGAATTGTGCTATGACATGTGTGAGTTCTATGTGTTAGATGCTAGTTCACACCATCATTATGTTGCCTAAACCATATATGCAAGTCCATACATGAATTTGGATTATGATCATATTATTTGAATTGTGACATTTAACCAAACAAGTTGACACCTTTAGATCCATGACATGTGTAGTTTATTGCAAGTTTCACCCCTATTATGATTAGATCTATTTTATTTGTCTATATGTTGTGATGATTTATCTTTGTGTTATGAGTTAGACTATTCGAGTCTAACGTATATTTTGCGTTGAATAAGCGAACGTATAACGTGGGGTAGGGGTAATTTTAAGGATTTAATATTAAGAAATTGGGTGCAATTGATATGATTTTGCATACCGTAAGTGGATGGCCATAATTGAGTCAATTATGGACATCATTAAAATTGGAATTAATTAATGATTTGAATAGGAATATATTTAAAATTGGTTTAAAAGATTAAAAGTGTTAATCAATGCTTAGGACACGAGGTTGGACTCGTTTATGACGTAAAACTGCCCGGACCCGCCCGGCAAATCCAGTAGTCACAAATGTCAGCCCAATGTGAGAGATCCTAGGCCCAAACTAAAGCATAACAGTTGTAAAGACACGAGGTTAGACTCTTTTATGGTATAAGACTGCCCGGACCCGCCCGGCGAATCCAACTGCCATAAATGCCAGTCTAATGTGAGAGGTCTTTATGAGGTTATGGCCTGAATGAATTAAGAAATACTTAACCAGATAAACATGTAAGGTGGGACATGGTGGTTAAGTAGGTGCCTTGGGTGGAAATGAGGAATCTAGTGGGTGCCTTTAGTGGCATTTGAAATACGATTAGTAAGACTTAACCAAACACACATGTAAATGAACATGACTAAGAGGGTTAAGTGGGATGTACTAGTGGGGACAAGCTTAGGTGGATAGCTTGTGGGGGCCCATTTCAACCAGTAACCCAAACGTATCTTTGTGGGCTCGACCCAAGTCGAGGACGGGACACGGATACTGGGTTTGACTATAAGAGGCCAAACGGGGTAGCGGTGGCAACGCAAGTCCAACGGGTTTCATATGCATGTGCGGACCAGGGCTGGTAGGTAAGACGTTGTTGCATCGTGTAGGTATAAGCCGTGCACTCTCAAGTTGTATCGGGTTGCCACTTTAGGGGAGTGATACACCCCACCGTGGGACCAGCACGGGTATCTACGAGTAGGGAGCCGATCGAAAGTGGGTAGTGGGGTACACCTAGTGGAGATAGGGGCAGGCGGCACCTATGTAGTCAGCTAGGGGTACACGAAGCTATTTATAAAATTTCTAAGTGAAGTAAGTGGGATCAACCTTTAGAGTGATTGGTGTGGTGCAGTGTAGTAATTATTCATTAGTATTAGGTGTGCCTTTAACGTTATCTTTATCTGCTCGTCCATACCCAATAGTTCATTGACATTTCCTTGTTTTCCAGCTTATGCCTTAGTCTAGTTACTTTGATAATGGTATTGTTAGAATTATCATACTCGCCATACTTTATGTCTGACCCCCTCTATTTCTATCTTTTTCCCCCCACCAGATCCTCAGGGTGGGCCCAGCTCTAGCGGAGTTTGATTGGATTGCTTTATCTCTCTTTTGGAAAGCTTGGACCGCTGAAGTAAAGTCCAGCTTGTTATCTTCTTTAATGGCTATTTATGTAATGGGATTTTGTATTTTGTTTTATCAAGATGGATATTTTACTTGACTCTGATTTATGGTTTTATGACGTAACAAACATATTTAACTTCCGCTGTAATGAAATAAAGTTTTAGATTTCCAAGTACTACTTATTATCTGTCTTGTCGTAATTTTTCTGTTCTATATTCACTTAAAACCTCCATGGAAGTTAATGCATTCCCTTTGTGAGTGACATTAATGGACGTGGGGTGTTACACGTGGTATCAGAGCTTAAGGTTACCGGAACAGATATTTTTTTTAGAAAAACTATTTTTCTAAAGTATTTTTGGAAGAAGTGTTTGCAAAAACATGTCTTGATGAGTAAGTTAAAGAGAAAAGTTTTTATGAAAAACATAATCCCCAATAGCCATATATCTTTATCTTTCGAATTCTCCATTTTGAATCTTCCCTTTTTCGTTTCAGCATGGCCGAAGATCTTAACCTTCCGGATGGTGTAACGATACCAGGGTGGTATAGGAGGTTATTAGAGGCTAGGGCCGCTGCAGGTCCAGCCAATGTTCCTCCACCACCAGTTGCACCCGCTCCTCCTCCTCCTCCTCCTCGTGTAGATACTTTTGCAAAGACATGCAAGGAGTTTAAGGCTATGGGAAGAAAACCTTTTCAAGGGTGAGAAACGTTTGTGGAGGCTAGAGATTGGCTTAAGGAGGTGGAAGAATTGCTAGAAATCTTTGAAGTAGAAGAAGGGAGGAAAGTCAAATTAGTAGCTTGGTTAATGAAGGGAGAGGCCTCGTTTTGGTGGGAGGTCACTAATGGGGAGCATCCTGTTGATTCTTGGGCGGATTTCAGACGTAGGTTTGAGGCAAAGTTTCTCTCAAGGGAAAAAGAGAATCTATATATGGAAAGTTTTTGACATTGAAGCAAGGAAGCTCGTCAGTGAAAGAGTACATCAACAAATTTTATCAATTAGCAAGGTTTGGCTTGGACTTAGTGAACACGCCGGAGAAGAAGGCTCTGAGGTTCATTAAAGGCTTGAATGAGCCATTGCAGGGGTTGGTTATGACCCACATCCCTATGGGGTCCACCTTTGAGAAGCTAGTAGACATGGCACTCATGCACGAGGAGAAAGGCGCTAATGCTAATAAGGCATTCGAGAAGAAAGGGGATCAGAAGAAACCACAACAGCAAAACAAGAAGGGTGGTAAAGACAATAATGGCAAAGGAAAGAAAAGATGCTTTAACTGTGGGACACCAGGCCATCTCAGCAAGGATTGCAGAAAGAAAAAGAAGACTGGCTGTTTTCACTGTGGTGAAGCGGGACATCTAGTGAAGGACTGCCCAAAGAAGGGGCAGAGGGCAGGGTCTACCTCGGGAGGACAGGTGCAGGCTCTTATGGCACCAGGGCAGGCAAGGGGACAAGTTCAGGCTCTCGCGATCCCACCGCTGCAAGAACGAGGTAGAACCATTTCTGTGGAAAGCTTAGTTTTTCTGTTTGATCATCCTGTCCGTACCTTATTCGATTCGGGCGCATCGCATTCGTTTATCTCTACATCATTAGTTGAATCACTGCACTTAAACACCAGTTTAGTAGAGGATCCCTTAGTTGTTTCGAATCCAATTGGGGGCTCAGCTTATTTGCCCATGATGTGTTTGGATTTGAAAATTTCTATACTTAGCATTGAGTTTAGATGTGATGCTTATGTTTTGGGCTTCACGGGCTATGGGCTAATTTTAGGAATGGATTGGTTATCCAGAAATGGGGCCGTTCTTGATTGTGAAAGGAGAGTAGTTAGGCTCGTGACTCGCCTTGGCAACACTCTCGAAATCTTTTGTAATTCCATAAATTCTGTTATACTAAGTTATTTAGAATCGCTTGACGCGTCGGCGGAAAATCTACGATCTGTTAGAGTAGTCCGAGAATACTCGGATGTGTTTGAGGAGGTGAAGGGCTTGCCTCCGAAGCGGGAGAAAGATTTTCGAATATATCTTGTGGATAATGCAAAACCAGTATCTTTGCTAGTACGCCACATTGCTCCTCGTGAAAGGAGGGAACTCAATAAGCAAGTGAAGGAGTTGCTTGAGAAGGGGTTCATAAGACGTAGTATATCGGAGTGGGGTGCTCTAGTAGTATTTTCCACGAAGGTGGATGGGTCCCTTAGACTGTGTGTGGACTATAGAGAACTTAATAAGCATACTAAGAAAAATAGACACCCATTGCCGAGGATTGACGATCTCTTCGATCAGTTAGTTGGCACCTCAGTGTTTTCGCGGTTGGACTTAGCCACTGGTTTCCATCAGTTGAGAGTGGCTAAGGATAGCATAGACAAAACTGCCTTTAGGACTCCGAATGGTTTCTATGAATGGCTAGTGATGCCCTTCGGTTTGACAAACGCCCCCGCATACTTTGTTGATTTGATGAGTAGGGTGTTTAGGGAGTACCTTAATATATTCGTGGTGGTCTTTGTAGAAGACATCTTGATCTTCTCTAAGAATGAAGAAGAGCATGCCCTACATCTTAGGGAAGTGTTGGAGACTCTACGAGCGCATAGCCTTAAAGCTATATTTTCCAAATGTCACTTTTGGAGGAAAGAAGTGCGATTCTTAGGGAACGTGGTTTCCAAAGAAGGGATAGCCGTGAATCCCGCGAAGGTGGTTGTAACACCCCGTATTTTTAATATAATTAAAAATAAAATATATAAAAATATGCTTATGATAGGTAAATAATGGTGATGCATAAGAAGAATTAATTAATACATGGAAGAGAAGAAAAATTAGTTCGATAACGATGTATGTAATAGAAAAGATAGTAAAATAAGGATAATTAATTTAAGAATCAGGAATTAGGTAAAATGGACATCACCATTGCGTTCCTCTCGAAATTTTACATGAAATATAGTCCGAGTTTTCGAAAATCGGAGTCCGTATGACCAAGATATGGCCAAAACAAGATTCAGAAGGTTTCGGTCAGCACAGCACTGGCCAGGTCGACCTGGGTGTCGACCTGGGGGCCAGGTCAACCAGGGGGTCGACCTGGGAGTCGACCTCCCCCATGGGGGTCGACTATAGTGTCGACCTCCCCCCCTGCAGGTCGACCTGGTCGGCCTGTTTCGGGCCAGAACCCATTTTTGAGGCCCGGGACGAGTTTTGATGGTCCAGATGGGTTTTAGGATTAATCCGATGGCTGAAATGAATTGGCTACACCTATAAAATAACACCTAGACCTAGCCTAACTCACACAAATTCATATGACACCAAAATGCTGCTAAAATCTCTCTTGAGCCATGGCCGCCGTCTCCAAATTAAAGCTTAAGCGTCCAAACTCAACCCAAATCAAAGATCAATGCTTCTACAACAAATTCAAGGGGATAGATCAATGACACTACAACTTTCTAAGACAAATTCACTTCTTAATTCATTAGCCGTTCTCTGTAAGTGCTAGTTATTTTCAGATCTAAATATTTAATTTTAATATGGGCATGAAATGAAGTGGAATTGAATCTAAGTATGTTTATCGATTCAGACCTATTCCTGTTGCTTTTTGATCTTTAGTTTTGAGACTTGTCTACCTTTATTCTCATGACAAGTTTATGATTTGTTCAGCAGTTTCCTTGATTCGTAATGATGTTATCATCAAGTTGTAATCTTTATGCCTATCATGATGTTGTTTTCTCTCTGATCTATTTATTATGCAAATTTCTACCTTCCCCTATTTATTTTCTTTTGATGAACCTTGGACAACTTCGGACCTTGGCCTAAAATCGTGATTCGCATACGAGATGTATATGGGGGAATAATGGGATTATTGCCTATAAGAATATGATTAATAATTGGCAACATGAAATTGGATGTTATCATTTTATTTGCAAGTTTGGGGTAGATCTGTAAATTTTTGTATAATCCTGTTATGATAAAATTTCCATAAATATTATATACATGGAATTCGACACCAATTGGATCTATGTAATGTAACATGAAATTTGGTATATATAACATGTATGTAATTTGGCATGTAAAATAAAATTATAAGATTTGGACCCTATGTAAATTAAATCAAAAGATTGGGCTTATGTTAATTAGGCATGTGTAGACTTGGAAATTTGAGCATGAAAGCGATTGTAAACTTTATAATTGGCATAAACATGTATTATGAACTTGGGCAACTGGCATGTATTGAAATAAAAAGATTATAGTTTGGGATAAATGCATCATGAATCATCGGATTTGGGTTTATTGGGTATGAAACCTGATACATGTAATTTTGGCTAAATCTTGACATATGGAAAAAAAACATGAAACTTGGTATATATGTAAACTGACAAGAATTGGGTAAATATATTAGTTGGTTTGTAATAGCCTTAAAGAGAGGGATACATATAAATTAAGGTAAGTTGCCTTTAATGGCCTAAGATAAATTGTGGTAAATTGGTATGATTTTGCATACCATTAATTGATGGACATAATTGAGTCAATTATGGACATCGTTAAATTAGGAATTAATTGATAATTTGAATAGGGGAAATAAATTCAAATTGGGATAAAAGATTATAAGTGATAATCAATGCTTAGGACACGAGGTTGGACACATTTGTGACGTAAACCTGCCCGGAACCGCCCGACAAATCCAGTAGTCACAAATGGTAGCCCAATGTGAGAGGTCCTAGGACCAAATTAAAAGCGTAACAGTTGTAAAGACACGAGGTTAGACTCTTTTATGGTGTAAGACTGCCCGGACCCGCCCGGCAAATCCAGCTGCCATAAATGTCAGTCTAATGTGAGAGGTCTTTATAAGGTTACGACCTTAATGAATTAAGAAATACTTAACCAGATAAACATGTGGTGGGACATGGGGGTTAAGTGGGTGACATGTGGAAATATGAATAGTAATACCTAACCAACGTAACATGGTAATTAGACCAGTGGGTAGGGTTAAGTAAATAAGAACACTTAACCAATATGATATAAATGAGTGGGTTAAGTAATATGATTAGGTTAATCTGGACACTTAACCAATTTAATAAGTTGACTACGGGAGTGGGTAAGGTTAAGCAAATGTTTAACCATTATAACATGATTAAACTGGACTAGAGAGTGAGGTTAAGTTAATGAGAACACTTAACTAATACAATGGGTTAATTAGACAAGTGGTTGCAGTTAAGTAGTAACACTCAACCAACATAACAGGACAGGCGGGTGGGTTAAGTTAACTTGAATAAGTTGATAACACTTAACCATTATAATATGACTAGTGGATGGGGTTAAGTTAACATGCACTTAACCAATCTGATGTTATGCGTAGTAGGGTTAAGTAACACATGGGGTTAAGTTAACAAGAAAATTCTTAACCACTGTAACCAGATAGACGAACGGGGTTAAGTTAATAAACCACACTTAACCAATCAAACATAATAAGCGAGAAAGGTTAAGTTAACTTAGATAAACTCTTAACCATGGTAACATAACGAGTAGAAGGGTTAAGTACATATCGGGTTGGTGGGTAATATTAGTAAATATAGGCCCACATACACTTAACCATTAAATACACATGCTTGAATCAATAGCGGGGTTAAGTACATATCGGGTTGGTGGGTAATATCAGAGAATATAGGCCCACAGACTTAACCATTAGAAAAACCTAATAACGGGGACCCATTTCAGCAGTAACCCACATTAGGTATCAACGGAACCCTGAGCTAGGCTGGGTGGGGCACGATTACTGGGCTGATTATAAGAGGTCAAATTAGCGGCGGTTGGTGCAGCAGTGCAGGTTCTAACGGAGTGCGGGCGTGCACACACTTCGACGCAGAAAATTTAGCCACTGGGAATCAGTAGGTATAAAGCTGTGCATCTTGATTGTGTCAGGGTTGCCACCATGGGACTTGATACACCCCATGGTGGGACCATCACATGTATCTACAAGTAGGGGGCCGCGTGACACAAACGAGAACTAGGTCAAGTAGGGAGCCGATCGATAAGGTAGTAAGGGTGCATCGAATATATACATGGCCGTTGGGGTGATCGAGGTGGAATCCTCAAAATCGATGTACACCTGAAGGCTACCATAATTGCGGGGATTGGGATCACGTTGTAATTATTACATAACACGGGCTACTAGTTGGGACACTAGTAGGGGGGTACGGATCCTTGTTGCACAGGACACTAGTTGGGATACTAGTAGGAGTACAGATCATTCCATGTAAGACACTTATGAGGATGCTAGTTAGGTGGTGCAGAGCAAATAGGTATCGTTTTAATGGAAAATCTTAGAAACCTTGCGATGTTACTCTTGATAGAAACCATGCGGTGGGATACTTGATAGGAATTATGGGATGTTATACTTGTTTCATCGTGCCCGAAGTTTATCTTGTTACCTTAGTTTATCTTGTTATCATAGTTTATCTTGTTATCTTAGTTTATCTTGCCTACCTTGTCATCATGCTTATGTTTACTTTCGGTTTATTCATGCCATGTTATCTTTACTCATTTTTATGCTGAAAGTCACTAGGACTTACTCAGTCTTTATGACTGACCCGTTTTGTTTCGCCTCTTTTTCTTCCGTTCCCCCCCCCCTCCCCCAGGTTCACAGGGTGGCAATACAGCTTAGTTCGGATCTTACCAAGCTCCAAGGCTCTTTCATGTATGGCTTGGATTTCTCTTGGCTATGGCTTGCTTTGCTTTATTGGGGAATACTGCAGTTTGTTTTTATGCTTCTTTGTTTTTGAGCAAAACAGATATTTTAACTATGAAATTGGGTATCAGAAGTTGATGGGATTTTCTTGTAAACATAGGCTTTTCTTTTAAACATTTATATTTAATAAATGATTTGAAGTACTTCCACTTTATTTTCCGCTGTTTTATATATGTCTGTCTTGTAATATTTCTGTTCCAGTACCCATAATACTCCATTGAAGTTAAGGCATTCCATTTGTGAGTGACCTTAACAAATGTGGGGTGTTACATTTGGTATCAGAGCAGAAGGTTACCAGACTGGGCAAAAGTTTTCAAAAACCTTCTGAAACTAGTTTTCAAAACGTTTACAAAGAAGCAAATTTTCAAGAAAACTTTGTTTTAGTTAAAAGGCATATTCCCCAAAGCCAATGCACTATCTTTTGATTCTCTCTTGAAATCTCTTCTCTCTCTTTTCACCATAGTTTAGTAGGCATCCGACACATGCCGGAGGGCAAAGGAGTGCCCAACCTCGGTTTGTAGCCGTGGTAGTTCCATCTGCATCTAATCTTATTTCAAGTTGGGTAGAGTGCCGTGCGTTGGAGGTAGCTTCGAAAGACTTCTCAACAAACTATACAAGGACAGCAAGAACAAGAAGCTAATTGTTATAGCTTAATCCACGAAGGAGGAAAAAGGTGAGAGGAAAGAGGCCAAAGTGAAAGAATAGTAAAACCCATGACAAGAGAGAGTATCTTTAGTGAGAAGGGACATGTAGTTAAGTATTATAGGACAAGGGCAAGGGACAAGATCGTCGAGAGGGCAACTGTATGCTCTCACTACTAGCGTACCTAAGAGAGGTGGTAACGTTTCTGTTAAAGGTTTAGCTTTTCTTTTCTATCATCCCACTAGAACTCTGTTTTTGTACATCGCATCCTTTTAATTCTGCTTTGATAGTTGAGACTCTGCACCTTAATACTAGCGTATTAGAAGATCCCATTTTCGTCTCAAATCCTGTTGGGGAATCGGCTCATTTATTCATGACTTGTCGGGATTTGAGAATGTCTATGCTAAGTGTTGAGCTTAGAAGTAATGTTTATGTTTTGGGCTATGGGTTGATTCTAGCGATGGAGTGGTTATCCAGTAAAGGGTAACATTTTCGGTTTTGAAAAGAGGGTAGTTAGACTCTTGACTTTCCTCGGTAATACCCTCGAAGTCTAGTGTATCCCTTAGAGTTCTACCATGCTTAGTTACCTATAATCTCTTGATACATTTATTGATCCGCTCGAGTAGTGTTCGCCACTATGGCGGATGGTTAATAAGAAATGGGTTAACATCTATTTATTTCCGCCTGTTTATTTTATTCGTAGAAAGTTGCCATGTGTTACATTTGGCAACATGGTTGACATCTGTTTATTTCCAAGAGATAGTTCTTCTACGTGGAATACCTGATAGTAAGTGAATGAGATCCAAGATTCACTAATGAATTTTGGAGAGCTTGCATGAAACCATGAGTACGCAGTTATGTTTGAGCCAAGTATACTAGAAGGAGAATAAGTGAAAGTGGAAAGAGAGGCAACAGTGAAATGGGTTCCAACTCATATTTTGGAAACAAGAATTAAGATGCTACGAAATTGTGAAGTTAAAGATGGTCAAAGCACAATGGAGTTAAGCTCAAGGAAATGCGATTTAGAAGATTGAAGACTAGATTCGCGCATCATATCTCTTTTTAAGAGTATATCCTTGATTCCACTTTTCCTATAAAGCTTACTCACATGCTATCTTTTGTGTATATCCTCTCGGTCATATCCTCAATCCAATTTCTATTGCAAACTCCATAGGGAGTATGACTCATCTGTTAGTAACACATGTTGGGGCTTGAGGGTGTTCGTTTGGTTGACTAAACTTTTTGGGTTAGTTTTAAGAAGGGATTTCTTGTGACCTAAAAGGAGTCTGTCATGCTTAGTTTCATAGAAACATATATATATATATATATATTGGTTGGGTTGAGTAATTCTTTGGGTGTCAGTCTGATATTGATTTCGGTCTTCGGGGCTGATGCTTAGGGAGTTCTTCTCCTAATCAGAATATATGTGGCGTAGACTTCCAGTTTTGACATTGCCTAATGGGCACAAAATTTTTACTTGCTTCTGTCATTTGACTTTATCTTTAGATAGGAACATTTGGGTGTAAACATGTGTTTGAGACATGTTATGATTGATGGTTGCAAGTGGCTGCAAGTGGTTGCTAGTGGTTGCTCATGGACGCATTTACACACATTAGGCACTACATCGGCTCAGTCACCTTTCATATTGCATATGCATGAGTGTTTACACTTGTTTGTGGATGAAATTGAATGTGTTATCATGTGAATGTTGCATATGGACGGATGTTTGTGCACACATATAGTGTTTATGTGACTAGGACTATTTGCATACATGTTGGACTCATGGCACTAAACATATTTTGCATCTAGAAGATCAATCAGGCCTGCTCATTTGCACTAAACAAGGAACATATACACACACTTCTTGCATATGTTCATACATCATTAGAAATCTCTTAAGGACAATTAATGCCTGTGATTGATGATTGAGTAGATGGATGATGGATGGTAGGACACATTCTTCTTAACTTGAAGATTTCGGGGACAAAATCCTTTAAGGAGGGGAAATGTAACACCACGTATTTTTAATATAATTAAAAATAAAATAAAATATATAAAAATATGCTTATGATGGGTAAATAATGGTGATGCATAAGAAGAATTAATTAATACATGGAAGAGAAGAAAAATTAGTTCGATAACTATGTATGTAACGGAAAAGATAGTAAAATAAGGATAATTAATTTAAGAATCAGGAATTAGGTAAAATGGACATCACCATTGCGTTCCTCTCGAAATTTTACACAAAATAGAGTCCGAATTTTCGAAAATCGGGGTCCGTATGACCAAGATATGGCCAAAACAAGACTCAGAAGGTTTCGGTCAGCACTGAACTGGCCAGGTCGACCTGGGTGTCGACCTGGGGGCCATGTCGATTAAGGGGTCGACCTCGGAGTCGACCTCCCCCATGGGGTCGACTATAGTGTCGACCTCCCCCCTGCAGGTTGATCTGGTCGGCCTGTTTCGGGCCAGAACCCATTTTTGAGGCCCGGGACGAGTTTTGATGGTCCGGATGGGTTTTAGGGTTAATCCGATGGCTGAAATGAATTGCTACACCTATAAAATAACACCTAGACCTAGCCTAACTCACACAAATTCATATGACAACAAAATGCTGCTAAAATCTCTCTTGATCCATGGTTGCCGTCTCCAAATTAAAGCTTAAGCGTCCAAACTCAAATCAAATCAAATCAAAGATCAATGCTTCTACAAAAAATTCAAGAGGATAGATCAACGACACTGCAACTTTCTAAGACAAATTCACTTCTTAATTCATTAGCCATTCTCTGTAAGTGCTAGTTATTTTCAGATCTAAATATTTAATTTTAATATAGGCATGAAATGAAGTGGAATTGAATCTAAGTATGTTTATCGATTCAGATCTATTCCTATTGTTTTTTGAATCTTTAGTATTGAGACTTGTCTACCTTTATTCTCATGACAAGTTTGTGATTTATTCAGCAGTTTCCTTGATTCGTAATGATGTTTTCATCAAGTTGTAATCTTTATGCCTATCATGATGTTGTTTTCTCTCTGATCTATTTATTATGTTCTACCTTCCCCTATTTATTTTCTTTTGATGAACCTTGGTCAACTTCGGACCTTGGCCTAAAATCGCGATTCGCATACGAGATGTATATGGGGGAATAATGGGATTATTGCCTATAAGAATATGATTAATAATTGGCAACATGAAATTGGATGTTATCATTTTATTTGCAAGTTTGGGGTAGATCTGTAAATTTTGGTATAATCCTGTTATGATAAAATTTACATAAATATTATATACATGGAATTCGACACCAATTGGATCTATGTAATGTAACATGAAATTTGGTATATATAACATGTATGTAATTTGGCATGTAAAATAAAATTATGAGTTTTGGACCCTATGTAAATTAAATCAAAAGGTTGGGCTTATTTTAATTAGGCATGTGTAGACTTGGAAATTTGAGCATGAAAGCGATTGTAAACTTTATAATTGGCATAAACATGTATTATGAACTTGGGCAACTGGCATGTATTGAAATAAAAAGATTATAGTTTGGGATAACTACATCATGAATCATCGGATTTGGGTTTATTGGGTATGAAACCTGATACATGTAATTTTGGCTAGATCTTGACATATGGAAAAAAACATGAAACTTGGTATATATGTAAACTGACTAGAATTGGGTACATATATTAGTTGGTATGTAATAGCCTTAAAGAGAGGGATAAATATAAATTAAGATAAGTTGCCTTTAATGGCCTAAGATAAATTGTGGTAAAATTGGTATGATTTTGCATACCATTAATTGATGGACATAATTGAGTCAATTATGGAATTAGGAATTAATTGATAATTTGAATAGGGGAAATAAATTCAAATTGGAGTAAAAGATTATAAGTGATAATCAATGCTTAGGACACGAGGTTGGACACATTTGTGACGTAAACCTGCCTGGAACCGCCCGACAAATCCAGTAGTCACAAATGGTAGCCCAATGTGAGAGGTCCTAGGCCCAAATTAAAAGCGTAACAGTTGTAAAGACACGAGGTTAGACTCTTTTATGGTGTAAGACTGCCCGGACCCGCCCGGAAAATCTAGCTGCCATAAATGTCAGTCTAATGTGAGAGGTCTTTATAAGGTTACGGCCTTAATGAGTTAAGAAATACTTAACAAGATAAACATGTGGTGGGACATGGGGGTTAAGTGGGTGACATGTGGGTGACATGTGGAAATATGAATAGTAATACCTAACCAACGTAACATGGTAATTAGACCAGTGGGTAGGGTTAAGTAAATAAGAACACTTAACCAATATGATATAAATGGGTGGGTTAAGTAATATGATTAGGTTAATCTGGACACTTAACCAATTTAATAAGTTGACTACGGGAGTGGGTAAGGTTAAGCAAATGTTTAACCATTATAACATGATTAAACTGGACTAGAGAGTGAGGTTAAGTTAATGAGAACACTTAACTAATACAATGGGTTAATTAGACAAGTGGTTGCGGTTAAGTAGTAACACTCAACCAACATAACAGGACAGGCGGGTGAGTTAAGTTAACTTGAATAAGTTGATAACACTTAACCATTATAATATGCCTAGTGGATGGGGTTAAGTTAACATGCACTTAACCAATCTGATGTGATGCGTAGTAGGGTTAAGTAACACATGGGGTTAAGTTAAAATTCTTAACCAATGTAACCAGATAGACGAACGGGGTTAAGTTAATAAACCACACTTAACCAATCAAACATAATACGCGAGAAAGGTTAAGTTAACTAAGATAAACTCTTAACCATGGTAATATAACGAGTAGAAGGGTTAAGTACATATCGGGTTGGTGGGTAATATTAGTAAATATAGGCCCACATACACTTAACCATTAAATACACATGCTTGAATCAGTAGTGGGGTTAAGTACATAACGGGTTGGTGGGTAATATCAGAGAATATAGGCCTACAGACTTAACCATTAGAAAAACCTAGTAACGGGGACCCATTTCAACAATAACCCACATTAGGTATCAACGGAACCCTGGGCTAGGCAGGGTGGGGCACGATTACTGCGCTGATTATAAGAGGTCAAATGAGCTGCGGTTGGTGCAGCAGTGCAGGTTCTAACGGAGTGCGGGCGTGCACACACTTCGGCGCAGAAAATTTAGCCACTAGGCATCAGTAGGTATAAAGCTGTGCATCTTGATTGTGTCAGGGTTGCCACCATGGGACTTGATACACCCCATGGTGGGACCAGCACATGTATCTACAAGTAGGGGGCCGCGTGACACAAACGAGAACTAGGTCAAGTAGGGAGCCGATCGATAAGGTAGTAAGGGTGCATCGAATATATACATGGCCGTTGGGGTGATCGAGGTGGAATCCTCAAAATCGATTTACACCTGAAGGCTACCATAATTGCGGGGATTGGGATCACGTTGTAATTATTATATAACACGGGCTACTAGTTGGGACACTAGTAGGGGGTACGGATCCTTGTTGCACAGGACACTAGTTGGGATACTAGTAGGAGTATAGATCATTCCATGTAAGACACTTATGAGGATGATAGTTAGGTGGTGCAAAGAAAATAGATATCGTTTTAATGGAAAAGCTTAGAAACCTTGCGATGTTACTCTTGATAGAAACCATGCGGTGGAATACTTGATAGGAATTATGGGATGTTATACTTGTTTCATCGTGCCCGAAGTTTATCTTGTTACCTTAGTTTATCTTGTTATCATAGTTTATCTTGTTATCTTAGTTTATCTTGCCTACTCGTCATCATGCTTATGTTTACTTTCAGTTTATTCATGCCATGTTATCTTTACTCATTTTTATGCTGAAAGTCACTAGGACTTACTCAGTCTTTATGACTGACCCGTTTTGTTTCGCCTCTTTTTCTTCCGTTCCCCCCCTAGGTTCACGGGGTGGGAATACAGCTTAGTTCGAATCTTACCAAGCTCCAAGGCTCTTTCATGTATGGCTTGGATTTCTCTTGGCTATGGCTTGCTTTGCTTTATTGGGGAATACTGCAGTTTGTTTTTATGCTTCTTTGTTTTTGAGCAAGACAGATATTTTAACTATGAAATTGGGTATTGGAAGTTGATGGGCTTTTCCTGTAAACATAGGCTTTTCTTGTAAACAATTATATTTAATAAATAATTTGAAGTACTTCCACTTTATTTTCCGCGGTTTTATATATGTCTGTCTTGTAATATTTCTGTTCCAATACCCATAATACTCCATTGAAGTTAAGGCATTCCCTTTGTGAGTGACCTTAACAGATATGGGGTGTTACAGTGGTGGCCATCCAAGATTGGAAGGTCCCTAAAAATACTACCGAAGTAAGGAGTTTCTTGGGGTTAGCTGGCTACTACAGGAAGTTTATCAAAGACTTCGCAAAGATATCAGCTCCATTAACACGCCTGACGAAGAAGAACCTAGTCTTCGCATGGGACGTAGATTGTGATGATGCGTTCCAACGTTTGAAGAGAGCTTTGACTTCAGCCCCAGTCTTAGTATTGCCAGATGAAAGTAAGCCATTTACTGTTTATACTGACGCTTGTGGGACAGGACTAGACGCAGTCCTAATGCAAGAGGGAAGGGTAATAGCCTATGGTGGAAGGCAGTTGAGAGTGCATGAAAGAAATTATCCTACACATGACCTAGAGTTGGCCGCTATTGTTTTCGTGCTTAAGTCTTGGCGTCATTATCTTCCTAGCGAGAAATTCGAATTATTCACTGATCATAAATCTTTAAAATACTTATTCTCTCAGAAGGACTTGAACTTAAGGCAGCAAAGGTGGATGGAGTTCTTAGCATCCTACAACTTCGAGATAGCATATACCCCTGACAAGGGTAACGTGCTGGAAGATGCCTTAAGTAGGAAAAGGCTGTCCTTGAGTCCATTGTTTGTTGAGCGGCGAAACTTAGAATTCATCTCTATGTTTGACTTTAGACCTTCAATTGACTTCATACCCGGTTTGCTAGCATCCTTAGAGGTTAGACCTACGCTTTTGGGATGGATTGGAGAGGCACAACGAGACGACCCACAGTTGGTTGAGTTAGTAGAAAAGCTCAAAAGAGGGGAGTCATCAAGCCATCTCCGTAGGTATACCCTAGATGATAAGGGTTGGTTACGTAGGGACGGTAGACTTTGTATACCAAAAGACGATGACCTAAGGAAGACCATTCTTGATGAAGCACATCATTCGAAGATGACCATTCATCCTGGCGGGGACAAGATGTACAAAGACATGAAGCGAGTTTTCTTTTGGGCCGGTATGAAGAGGGATGTGGCCGAGTATGTCGCTAGATGCTTGGCGTGCCAACAAGTAAAAGCGGAGCAAAAGAAACCCGGTGGGTTGCATCACCCATTGTAGGTTCCGCAATGGAAGTGGGACAGTGTCTCGATGGATTTTGTGGATGGATTACCAAGATCAAGGAATGATAATACGGGGATTTGTGTTATAGTAGATAGACTTACTAAAAGCGCCCATTTCATTCCCGTGAAGAGTAAGAGGACTGCTCAATGGTTAGCTTCTGTATACGTTCGAGAGATAGTTCGTTTGCATGGTGTTCCTTCTAGCATAGTAAGCGATCGCGATCCTATCTTCACTAGCGAATTTTGGAAGAGCTTGCAAGAGGCGGTAGGGACTCGGTTATGTTTGAGCACCGCATATCATCCTCAGACGGATGGCCAGACCGAGAGGGTGAATCGCATTCTAGAGGATCTTTTGAGGCTATGTATCCTAGACTTTGGGGGTACGTGGGAAGAGCATCTTCCATTGGTAGAGTTCGCATATAATAATAGCTTTCAGTCCAGCAGTGGCATGGCACCTTTTGAAGCTCTTTATGGACGACCTTGTCGTTCACCTACATATTGGCGGGAATCTACGGATAAGATCTTACTTGGGCCCGATATGATTAGAGAGACTTCGGAAAAGATTGATTTGATCCGAAGAAGGATGAAGACGGCGCAAGATAGACAGAAATCTTATGCGGACAAGAGGAGGTCAGATCTTGAGTTTGATGTTGGGTACATGGTCTTTATCAAAGTGTCTCCATTAAGAAATGTCATTCGCTTTGGGTCCTTTGGGAAAGTAGCACCAAGGTTTGTAGGGTCGTTTCCTATTAAGGAGAAGATTGGACAGATGGCGTATAGAGTGTAGTTGCCTGAGAGACTTAGTGGTGTACACGACGTATTCCATGTCTCACATTTGAGGAAGTGCTTGCACGAGACTGCGGAAGTGGTAGAGCCGAGCTTGCTTAGAGAGGTGGAGATAGAGCGTGATGCGACGATTCGACGAGCTCCTACATGCATTCTTGGGTCGGTGATCAAGAAATTGAGGAATCGAGAGGTCAGACTAGTCAAAGTGCAATAGGGAGATGATGAAAGCAATGCTACTTGGGAGACAGAAGCGAAGATGCGTTTGTTGTACCCTTTTCTATTTGAGGGTATGTCCTTTAATTTCTCCTTTATTGCTTAGCTTGTACTTATCTTGTCTTTAGTATGTCCTCTCACTAGTATCTTTGACCTTTTGTTAGGATAATCCTATGGTTGAAACATGTGTTTGAGACATGTTATGTACGATGGATGCAAAGTGGATGCAAGTGTTTGCTAGTGGTTGCTCGTGGATGCATATACACACACTTTAGGCACTAGATCGACTCAATCACTTTATATTGCATATTGCATATATATGGATGTATTTAGTAAAATGGATGTATGAGGATTTTTTTCATATGGATGCTGCATTCAGATGATGATTGTGCACGCATATAGAGATAACATGTAGCATTAAGGAACTTTTGCATACATAATGGACGCATGGCATTATCACGATTTGCATTAAAGAGGTCAACTGAATCAGTGGACCGCCTGATTTTGCATTAGATATGGACATATACACACACTGTGCATTTAAACATGAAAGCAGTAGAAGTCTATAAGGACAATGGATGCCTGTGTTTGATGGTTGAATAGATGGACGTTTGGATGTTAGGATATACATTCTTCTTGACTTAAAGATTTCGGGGTCGAAATCCTTTTTAAGGAGGGGAGAATGTAACACCCCGTAATTCTGTTAATATTAATATTCACAAATTAAATAATAACTAATCTCAGAAGTGAGAATTGTGGGAAACGGGTTGCGCCATTGTGTTCTTCTTGGAATTCTGGTTGAAATAGAGTCCGAGTTTGCCTGATTTGGACTTCGTATGAAGGAGATATGGCCATCGGAAGTTTCAGAAAATTCAAAACAGATTTTAGAAAATTTTAAATTCAAAATTCGAAGTCAAACAGACTAGGCGGGAAATTTCCCGCCCAGCACCCCAGGTCGACTGGGAGTCGACTGGGCAGTCGACACCCCCCAGGTCGACTGGGGAGTCGACTGGGCAGTCGACCTGGGTGTCGACCTGGTCCAGTCGGCTAGGGTTTGACTGAGCCCAATCTTGAGCTGCTGATGTATCTTTAGGGATGAGTTGGCAAATTAAACGGTTCTGGTTAGTTCTGAGTTGATCTGACGGTCTAAATAAATCCTAAACTCTATATATACCTAGGTAGTCTCTCACTCTAATTCACATGAAAAATAGAATAGCCGCCATCATGCCATCGCCATGGAACTCAGTGTAGCCGCCGCCAACTAAGAAGGAAGAAAGCTAATCAAAGCCCTAATTCTACTCAACTCTAAAGCAAATCAAGACTCTCTTTCTTCTCTAATTGTGAGTATGATGATCTTAACAAGATTATTAGAAAATTAATTAGATTAAGATGTGATTTGGATCATAAGAAAATGATGTGAATTCTCATATATGTTGTTGTAAACCTTATGTTATCATGTATGTTGTAAATCTTATGTTATGAGATGATGATATCCTATATGTTGTAAATCATGCTATGATGATATTGTATAGGTTGTAGTTTTCTATGCTAAGTTGTGATAAAGCATACATGTTATAAAGTCATGATGTTATTATCTATGCTAATTAGTTCATGTTAATCAAATCATAATGTTGATATTATTTGGGCTATGTTGATCTATATGACAAATCATGTATGCAGGTTTAGATTGATTAGTAACGATTATGAACATATGCCATGACATCTATTTAGATCTAGAATTGTGCTATGACATGTGTGAGTTCTATGTGTTAGATGCTAGTTCACACCATCATTATGTTGCCTAAACCATATATGCAAGCCCATACATGAATTTGGATTATGATCATATTATGTGAATTGTGACATTTAACCAAACAAGTTGACACCTTTAGATCCATGACATGTGTAGTTTATTGCAAGTTTCAACCCTATTATGATTAGATCTATTTTATTTGTCTATATGTTGTGATAATTTATCTTTGTGTTATGAGTTAGACTATTCAAGTCTAACGTATATTTTGCGTTGAATAAGCGAACGTATAACGTGGGGTAGGGGTAATATTAAGGATTTAATATTAAGAAATTGGGGCAATTGATATGATTTTGCATACCGTAAGTGGATGGCCATAATTGAGTCAATTATGGACATCATTAAAATTGGAATTAATTAATGATTTGAATAGGAATATATTTAAAAATGGGGTAAAATATTAAAAGTGTTAATCAATGCTTAGGACACGAGGTTGGACTCGTTTGTGACGTAAAACTGCCCGGACCCGCCCGGCAAATCCAGTAGTCAAAAATGTCTGCCCAATGTGAGAGATTCTAGGCCCAAACTAAAGCATAACATTGTAAAGACACGAGGTTAGACTCTTTTATGGTATAAGACTGCCCGGACCCGCCCGACGAATCCAACTGCCATAAATGCCAGTCTAATGTGAGAGGTCTTTATGAGGTTATGGCCTGAATGAATTAAGAAATACTTAACCAGATAAACATGTAAGGTGGGACATGGGGGTTAAGTAGGTGCCTTGGGTGGCATGAGGAATCTAGTGGGTGCCTTTAGTGGCATTTGAAATACGATTAGTAAGACTTAACCAAACACACATGTAAATGAACATGACTAAGAGGGTTAAGTTGGATGTACTAGTGGGGACAAGCTTAGGTGGATAGCTTGTGGGGGACCATTTCAACCAGTAACCCAAACATATCTTTGTGGGCTCGACCCAAGTCGAGGATGGGACACGCATACTGGGTTTGACTATAAGAGGCCAAATGGGGTAGCGGTGGCAACGCAAGTCCAACGGGTTTTATATGCGTGTGTGGACCGGGGCTGGTAGGTAAGACGTTGTTGCATCGTGTAGGTATAAGTCGTGCATTCTCAAGTTGTATCGGGTTACCACTTTAGGGGAGTGATACACCCCACTGTGGGACCAGCACAGGTATCTACGAGTAGGGAGCCGATCGAAAGTGGGTAGTGGGGTACACCTAGTGGATATAGGGACAGGCAGCACCTATGTAGTCACCTAGGGGTACACGAAGCTATTTATAAAATTTCTAAGTAAAGTAAGTGTGATCAACCTTTAGAGTGACTGGTGTGGTGCCGTGTAGTAATTATTCGTTAGTATTAGGTGTGCCTTTAACGTTATCTTTATCTGCTCTTCCATACCCAATAGTTCATAGACATTTCCTTGTTTTCCAGCTTATGCCTTAGTCTAGTTATTTTGATAATGGTATTGTTAGAATTATCATACTCGCCAATCTTTATGTCTGACCCCTTCTATTTATATCTTTTTCCCCCACCAGGTCCTCAAGGTGGGCCCAGCTCTAGTGGAGTTTGATTGGATTGCTTTATCTCTCTTTTGGAAAACTTGGACCGCTGAAGTAAAGTCCATCTTGTTGTCTTCTTTAATGGCTATTTATGTAATGGGATTATGTATTTTGTTTTATCAAGACGGATATTGTACTTGACTCTGATTTATGGTTTTACGATGTAACAAACATGTTTAACTTCCGCTGTAATGAAATAATATTTTAGATTTCCAAGTACTACTTATTATCTGTCTTGTTGTAATTTTTCTGTTCTATATTCACTTAAAACCTCCATGGAAGTTAATGCATTCCCTTTGTGAGTGACATTAATGGACGTGGGGTGTTACAATATATAAGCTAAAATCTCGATTTTTCTTTTTTATTAGAAAGTTATTATCTGTAACACCCTGTATTTTTATGAATATTAAATTAATGAGTTTAAGAACACTTAATTTTTAGAAGAAGAATTTAGGGAAACAGGTTATGCCAATGCGTTTGTCTCGGAATTATGATTGAGATAGAGTCCGAGTTTGCGTGAATCAGACTCCGTGTGAAGAAGTTACGGAGGTTAGAAGATTTAAGTTTAATTCAGAATTAAATAAATAATTAAATAATCAAGATTCGAAATTCAAAGCAGCAGGGAACAGTGGGCGGGAAAAATCCCGCTATAGGGTGTCGACCCCGACTAGGGGTGTCGACACTGGTGTCGACCCTCCTGTAGGGGTCGACCCCTGCTGATTGTTCTGGATAGTGACGAATTTCTGAGTCGTAGGTGAAACACCATACCTCTGTTAAGGTCACTCACAAAGGGAATGCCTTAACTTTGGTGGAGGGTTGTAGGTACAAGATACAGAAAACTTTACAAGATAGATAAATATAAGCAACGAAATTTTAAATATTTGTTGCATACGTGGTTCAATACAAAAGCGTTACAACAAATTGTCTCAAAATAACTTCCAAAACAATACAACATGATTTCTGTCTTGATTATTTAAATAACGAAGCATAAAACAAAAATCAAACTGCATAAATCCCCAAGGGTAATGTCCAAGAGCCATAGCCAAGGTGAGAGAGAGTCCAAATCATACATCTGCTTTCTTGAAGTTTGCAAAGAGTCTGACTAAGCTGCAGTATTCCCTCCTTGTGGACCTGGGGGGAACGGAAGAAAAGAGGGTAAAAGAAAACGGGTTAGACAATAAGTCTAGTAAGTTCAGTGATTACTAGTATTTAAACAAGAAAAGGGGTCATAATAGTAATAACAGAACATAGGACGATACCCTAATATAAGATATGTGATCGCACCTATTACTATAGTCTCTGCACCTACTTAACCATTGGTTCAACCAGTCCCACGTGTTTATAACAAACGATCCCCTTAATGATCGGCTCCTACTCGTATGCATTCATATCCTATGTCATTCGGCCCCGCTTGACTGTAGATACCTGTGTTGGTCCCACTATGGGGTGTATCGGTCCCTCTGGTGGCAACCCGACATGATTCAGGGTGCACAGTTTATACTACTGATGCCCAGTGCCTGATTTTTCCACTCCGAAGAACGTTCACGTCCACACCCCCTCGGAACCTACACTGGACCACCAACCACCGACATTTTGAACGCTTATAATCAGCCCAGTAATCGTGCCCCACCCTGCCTAGTTCCAGGGTACCATGATACATCTATGTAGGTTACTGCTAAAATGGGTCCCGGCTACTAGGGTTTTCTAATCAACATGTTTATTTGGTTAAGTGTCCAAGTTTACCTAACCCCATCCATTTGTTTAGTTAACACGTTGAATCGGTTAAGTGTTTCCCTAATTGACTTAACCCTACCAATCCTGACTTAGCTTTAATTTATTAAAGCACCAACCACTCACATTAGACAGGTCTTGTTGTGGTCATTGGATGTTCCGGTCGTTTCCGGGCAGATTTACACCACAACTCAATCTAACCTCGGGTTCTTTTTTTGGGCTTGATGCACTAACCACCCACATTAGACAGGTCTTGTTGTGGTTACTGAATATGCCGGTCGGTTCAGGGCAGATTTACACCACAACTCAGTCTAACCTCGGGTTAGGCATATTCGTCTTTTCTAAATTCACATTTTTCTATATATGTCTAATTTCTTTATGTAGATTAAATTTAATTTAATCATGCCATAATTATCCTTTGATTATGCTCACCATAAATGGTATATCAAATATACCATTTCATGAACAAATCTATGCCATGAATTTTCATATTTTCCCATCGCTACTCCCGTGGAACGTACGCATGAATCACATAAAATGTTAGGCTAGTAAATTAGCCCAACCCATAAAAAAGAAAGGAGTAATAAACAAGGGACATGAAATAAATATAAAATAGCATATATTTCAACTTGTCATGTGTAACTTGGCATAGAAGTATCATTAACTTTAATTAAATGGGTAAAGGTGAACTTGTGACTAAGTCGGGTCTAATGGTCATGTAAACTTGACAAAGGTCTAACATGGAGGTTTAACATATAATTACAGTTTCAACCCACAACTTAGCATATTAACTTATGTATGTCAAAACATAAGAAAGCTACTATAATCATTTTTAAATTGCAACTTAGCATGACACTTATGTGTTAAAAACATCAGAGGGCTACAATTCCAAATTTTACAACATAATTAGATTCAACCTAATATGAATATACATGAGTGTTGATCTAACATATAAGCGTGTGTTTTAGATCATAAACTTGCAAATAACCACCAATTTATAACATGACATGTTTACCATTTAATTGGCAAAATAGATCCATTACCCAATCATAATAGATTCCAATAACATACAATATGTTCATCACAGAAAGCATATAGACATGATTAATATACAATATGTTCATCACCACAAGCATGTAGACATGATTAATATACAACATGTTCATTGCCACAAGCATATAGACATGATTAATTACAACGATACTTTAAGATAAACGAGAATCAAATCTTATACATAAGCATCATTCTATATCCAAATTACAACATGTCATGATTCAATTGAAAGAATGATTAAATCTGCGTAATAACCAACTTACAAACTAAAAAGGAATTCTTGCGTTCTGAAATCTGAATTCTGAAATTGGTAAGCATGCCTTTGATGTAGATCGCTGAATTTGATAATCTTTTAATTTGATTTTAGATTCAAGTTCTTATCTTGTCTTTGAATTGGTGACGGCTACTCCAAGTTTTCTATTTACAGCATGATAGTTCTAGGATTATTTTTGTGTTCTCTTTAGGTTTGAGCATTGGGTTGTTTATATAGAATTTCAACTCAATTTGAGCCGTTGGAAGATCCTAGGGTTAATCACAATCATCCAGTGAAGATAGGGTGACACCTCAGCCCTAGTGACTCATCACTGAGTCACAAAATCGTCACCATTCAGGCAGGTCGACCATTTCGTCGACCCCCAGGTCGACCTGTAGGGGGGAGGTCGGCACTAGGGTCGACCCCCTGGTCGACTGGGTCCTGGGCGGGAATTTTCCCGCCCAACCCGCTTCTGACTTCTGATGTGAATTTGAATTTGTTTTCGAGTTGTTTGAATTTATTTGAATTTTCTGGAAACTTCTGGCAGTCATAACTTCCACATACGAAGTCCAATCTATGCAAACTCAGACTCTATCTCAACCAGAATTCTGAGACGAACACAATGGCGTAACCCATTTCCCTTAATTCTCAAATTTTAAATTAAGTATTGTTTAATTTGTTACTATACCGTTAACAGAAAATTCGGGGTGTTACAGTAGGGCTATGTGGTGACTTCTTATTGGCCTGCTAACTCACTCTCTTGGACAAGATAGTTTGTATGGATCCTATGTTGATCTAAAGGCTCTTAATAATCCAAGACATCTATATATACACTCATAACCCAACCCTAATTCTATTGCTCCAAAGCTATGATGCTGTCATGCTGTTTATCTTCAATCTAGCCTAGCCACTTCCATCTTCTCCAAACTAGAAATCAAGTTAGAGAGCTCCAAATCAAAGGGGAGGTTTTCTTCTACAATCAACTTTGAAGATTAATCAACATCAAATTAGAGTTTCTGCAACAACAACGATTCAATTATCTTTTCTTAATCCTAGCAAGGTAAGTTCACGTTATTTTCAGATTTGAATACCTAATTGTAATCTTGAAATGTAATAAAATGAATTGAAGTCTATGCCTGATTGTAAGATAATCTTTTCAGATTTATCCCTATCTTTCTATTGAATCTATGTCTTTGCATGCCTTAGAGGTTATTTTTATAGATTAAGTCAGGCCTATCATTGTTGTACATCAGGTTTATTATCCTTTTTGGTTCATGATGCTATTCTTATGCATGCGATAATGATTGCATTAGTTTATTTTAGAATCTATCTTAGTTGGATCTAAATTTCTTGTATTAGGTTTGTTGTTACAAACCTATTATTATTTTATGCTCCTTCTGTCTCTCTTCCCCTATTTCCTTTTTCTTTTATGAACCTGTGTTACCTTCGAACGTAGGCTGAAATCGTGAAATACGAACGATTGGAATACGGGGAACATTTGGGTATAACCTATTTTGGGTAAATATTGGGCATAATATATTCGGTGAAATAATTGGGCATAACATATTCGGTGAAATTGCTGGGCATAACTTGAGAATTGGAACATGATTAGTTTTGTGAATTTGGGATAATTAGCATATAAAATCTAGACTTGTACATGTATGATAAATAGGTAAATTGGATAAAAGATGAACATGCCTAACCCGAGGTTAGATTGAGTTGCGGTGTAAGTCTGCCCGGAACTGCCCGGCACATTCAGCAACCGCAACAATAGGTCTAATGTGAGAGGTTGGCGCATAAAGCCCAAAACCCTAGGTTAGAATGAGTTTGCGGTAGAAGTCTGTCCGGAACCGCCCGGCACATCCAACAATCGCAAACAATAGTTCTAATGTGAGAGGTTAAGGCATTAATGAATGAATTAATGCTAACGAACAGGTTTAAGTTAATAGGAAACACTTAATCAATATAACATAATGAATGAACAGGGTTAAGTTAATAGGAAACACTTAACCAATATAACATGATGAATGAACAGGTTTAAGTTAATACGAAACGCTTAACCAATACAATGAATGGGAAGGGTTAAGTTAATAAGAAACATTTAACCAATATGATATGTTAGGTGGGTGGGTTAAGTTAACATGGACAAGAAGACGACTAAACCAATATTATATGAACAAAGTGGATAGGGTTAAAGCAAGCTTAATCAATAATACATATGAACTTGATAAGGGGATGGGTTAAGTAAATTTTGGGTAAATGGGTAATATTGGTATATATAGGCCCATAAACTTAACCGTTAAAATAACATGATCAGTGAGAAGGTTAATTAACATATGAATAGGTAACAATTAACCAGTACAACATGTTAATTAAGCAAATGGGTGGGGTTAAGTTAAATTGAGAACACTTAACCATTATAACATATCGATTAGGAAACCTTAGTAACGGGGACCCATTTCAGTAGTAACCCAGATAGACGTATCATGGTACCCTGAGCTAGGCAGGGTGGCTCGATTACTTGGCTGATTATAAGCGGTCAAAATAACGGCGGGTGGTGCAACAGTGTAAATTCCAACGGAGTATGGGCGTGCAAGTGCTCCGTAGTGGAAAAAGCAGGCACTAGGCATCAGTAGTATACACTATGCATCTTGAATCGTGTCGGGTTGCCATCATGGGAATTGATACACTCCATGATGGGGCCAGCACAGGTATTTACATGCATGCGGGGCCGAATGACACAAGTAATGAATACATACAAGCGAGATCGAATGACACAAGTAATAACTTAATACGAGTAGGAGCCGAACGGTTAAGGTAGTAAGGATACATCTAACATCTTCATGGCAATTAGGTTGATTGAGGTAAGATCCTCATACTAGATGTACACCTGAAGGTTGCCACAATTGCAGGGTCGGGATCACCTTACTATATAACACAGGATACTAGTTGGGACACTAGTAGGGGATACGGATCCTTTTTCACAGGATACTAGTTAGGACACTAGTAGGGAATACGAATCATTCTATAAAAGACACTAGTTAGGATGTTAGTTAGGTGGTGCAGAAATATATGAAATCAGAGAAAGAACCGAAGTGCATTCAGTGTATCTTACCTTGTCATGTCGAATGGTGTGGTTTAGTCTTGTAATAGTGCGGCAACATAAGGTTGGTTGAGTTGGGTAATTCCTTGGGGGTCAGTCTGATGTTGATTTCGGTCTTCACGGTTGATACTCAGGGAGTTACTCTCTTAACCAAGGTGTCTTAGTAAACAGTGCGGTGTAGGAATCATCTTAATAACCAGGAGCACAATCAACATATCCTATTCATCTTGTGTACCTTGCCATATCTAACTCTAAGCATTTGTTGTCTTCCTATGCTTACTATAATGGCTATGTCGTGTATCCAGTTTATTCTTGTCACGATGCTTTTACCTATTTACATGCTGAAAGTCACTGGACTTACCAGGCTTTATGTCTGACTCTGTTTTGTTTCACTTTCTTTTCTTCCATTCCCCTCAGGTTCACAGGGAAGGAATATTATCCCCTTAGCTCAGTTTTCTTTCCAAGCTCGGAGATAGTCGACGTATTGCTTTGGACTCTCTTTTCCACTGCTATGGCTGGCTCATGCTTTATTAGGGAATATAATTGTCATTTTATGCTTCTTTATTTTGTTAAAAAAGACAGATGCTTTGTTGTAATGGGTATTGGTGTTGGAAAACAATCCTTGTACAAGCTGTTTTATCAACCTGCTGTTTTTATCAATGAAGTAAAGTTTTATTTATTTTCCGCTGTTTAAATTTTGTCTGTTATGTAATTTATCTGTTCTATACACTTGGGACGCTCCACTGAAGTTAATGCATTCCCTTTGTGAGTGACCTTAACGGAGGCGGGGTGTCACACGTGGTATCAAAGTTAAAGGTTACCAGAACAGATAAAAGATTTTTTCAAAAGAATATTTTAAAAGGGGTATTTTCTAAAAGATGTTTTAAAGAAGCATTTTTCAAGAGAAAAGTATTGTTTAAAAAAAAAGGCATATTCCCCAAATCCATAAGCACCATCTTTCAATTCTCTATTTGAATCTCTTCTTCCTTTCTTTTCGCCATAGGTTCGTAGGCATATGACACATGTCAAGGGTGAAGTAGTGCCCAACCTCCATCTGTAGCCGCAGTAGTTTCACCTGCGGCTAATCATCTTTCAAGCTTTGTAGGTTGCCGTGAGATGGAGGTAGTTTCGAGAAACCTATCAACAAGCTACACAAGGATACTAAGGATGAGAATAAGGGAGTTTGGGCTAAGGAGCACAAGCCCAAGGATAAGAAGCTTGTTGATATGGCTTAATCCACGCAGAAGGAGAAAGGTGAAAGGAAAGAGGCCAATGTGGAAGAATCACAAACAAGGGATGGGAATATAAGAAGGTGGAAGAAATAATAGATCCCACGACAAGAGGAGGTGTCTTTTTTGTGGTATAGCGAGTCATTTAAGTGTAGGAAGAAGAAGACAGGTGGTTGTTTTCTGTATGGTAAAGCAGGGCATCTTATCAAGGATTTCCTGAAGGACAAGGACAAGGGGAAAGGACATAATCTTCTAAAGGTAAATTGCATGCTCTCACTGCTAGTGTACCTAAGAGAGGTAGGAACGTTTCTGTTGAAAGTTTAGTTTTTCTTTTCAATCATCCTGTAGAACTTTGTTTGATTCCGGCGCTTTACATTCTTTTCTATCCGCTTCCATAGTTGAGTCTCTGCACCTTAGTACTAGTAGGGTAGAGGATCCCATTGTTTTCTCAAATCCTATTGGTGGTTCTGCTCATTTATCTATGATTTGATTGGATTTAAGAATATCTATACTAAACGTTGAGTTTAGATGTAAGGCTTACGTTTTTGGTTTCAGGGGCTATCGGTTGATTCTAGGCATGGATTGGTTAGCTAGTAATTGTGGAAGGAGGGTAGTTAGATTTTTGACTTGCCTCGGGAGTACCCTCGAGATTTCGTGCGATCCTAAGGGATCAGTTTGGCTTAGCTACCTAGAATCACTTGATGATTCTATCGACGATTTGCGATCCGTTAGAGTAGTCCATGAGTACACAGATGTTTTTTATTAGGTTTGTCCCCTAAGACGCGAGATAGACTTCCGCATATATCTAGTTGACAATGCAATGCAAAGCCAGTTGCATTACCTGTACGACACATGACTCTAAGGGAAAGAAAGGGTTCATAAGGCGTAGTATTTCTAGATGGGGTGCTCCAGTTGTTTTCAATACAAAGGCGGATGGTTCACTTTGCTTGTACATGAATGATATTTTGGTTTTCTCTAAGAGTGGGGAAGAACATGCTTTGTATCTAAGGGAAATCTCAGATACCCTCTAAGCGCATCAGCTTAAGGCTAGATTCTCCAAATATCATTTTTGGAGAGAATAAGTAAGGTTTCTAAGACAAGTGGTATCCAAGGAAGGGATAACAGTAGATCCCGCAAAAGTAGTTGCGGTGCAAGATTAGGTCCCAAAGAATGCAATGGGTGTAAGAAGTTTTCTTGGATTAGCGGGCTGGTATAGGAAGTTAATTAAGGACTTTGTGAAGGTATCAGCCCCACTTACTAGATTGACAAAGAAGATTCTAACTTTCGCTTGGGATTTGATTCGTGATGTTGCTTTCCAACGACTGAAGAGAACCTTGACGACAACCACAGTCTTGAAATTGCCCGAAGGGAACAAGATGTTTACTGTTTATACGGATGCATGCGGGACAAGGCTAGGCGTTGTTTTAATGTTAGAAGAGAGGGTAGTTTGTTATGGAGGAAGACAGCTGAAAGTACATGAGGAAAAACTATCCTACCCACGACTTGGAATTAGCTGTTATAGTGTTTTCTCTTAAGTAATGGCATCATTATCTTTTAAGAGAGAAAGTTTGAACTATATACGAATCATAAGTCCTTAAAATATTTGTTCTTGCAAAAAGATTTGAAATTGAGGCAACAACGATAGATGGAATTTCTTGCCTCATACGACTTTGAGATTGCTTATACCCCTAGCAAGGGTAATGTTGTAGCAGGCGCCCTAAGTAGAAAAAGACTGACCTTAAGAGGGGTAAAGTTTGAAGTACATAGCAACCTTCTGCTTTAGACCCTCAGTCAAGTTTGTACCTGTTTTGTTAACATCGCTAGAAGAGCGACCTACACTTTTGATCGGATAGGAGCGACGTAACATGAAGACCCTCAGATTTGTGACATGATGGATAAGCTTAGTAAAGGAAAGACCTCTAATCATCTTAGTATATACACTTGGTATCATGGTTAACATCTGTTTATCTTGGAAAGATAGACCAACTACTTGGGATACCCTTTAGCATAGTAAGGTATCGAGATCCTATCTTTACTAGTGAATTTTGGAAATGGAGGTCAAGAACTTCAAAATCATGAAGTTAACCTAGTTAAAGTACAATAGGGTGACGCTGAAGAAGACACGACTTGGGAGACTGAAGAAAATAAATGTGCATCCTACCCTTTTCTTTTTTAGGGTACATCCTTGGTCTCTTTTTCCATAAGTTTATGTATACTTGTATCTATCTTTTAAGTATATCCTCTCGGTCCTATCCTCGATCCATAGATAGAAGCCAATGGATGTAAACATGTGTTTGAGACATGTTATGTTTAGTGGATGCAAGTGGATGTAAGTGTTTGCTCATGGAAGCATACACACATACATTAGGCACTAGGTCGGCTCCATCACTTCCATATTACATATGCATGAGTAAATTTTTATATATATATATGGATTGAAACTTGATGTGATATCATATGGATGATGCATTTGAATGGATGGTTGTGCATTCATAGAAAAGTTATAAAGTACCATAGGAATAACTGCATACACGTTGGACTCATGGCACTAACATAATTCGCATTAAGGAGGTCAACTGAATCAGTGGACCGCCTGATCTTTTGCATTAGTATTGGGACATGTACACACACCCTTGCATATGTTCATATAGCAATTAGAAGTCTTTTAAGGACATTGGACGCTTATGGATGATGGATGATCAGATGGATGATTGGTGGTAGGACACATTCTTCTTAACTTGGAGATTTCGGGGACGAAATCCTTTAAGGAGGGGAGGATGTAACACCCCGTATTTTCTATGAATATTAAATTAATGAATTTAAGAACACTTAATTTTTAGAAGAAGAATTTAGGGAAACGGGTTACGCCAGTGCATTCGTCTCGGAATTCGGCATGAGATGGATTCCGAGTTTGAGTGAATCGGACTCCGTATGAAGAAGTTATGGAGGTTAGAAGATTTAAGTTTAATTCAGAATTAAATAAATAATTAAATAATCAAGATTCGAAACTCAAACCAGCAGGGAACAGTAGGCGGGAAAAATGCCGCCATAGGGTGTCACCCCCTACGGGTGTCAACACTGGTGTCGACTCCCTATATGGGTGTCGACATGGATGTTGACCCCCCTGTAAGGGTCGACCCTGCTGACTATTCTGGACAGTGACGAATTTCTGAGTCGTAGGGCTAAGTGGCAACTTCTTATTGGCCTGCTGATTCATTCTTTTGGACTGGATGGTTTGAATGGTTCCTAGGTTGATCTAAAGGCTCTTAATAATCCTAGACATCTATATATACACTCATAACCCAACCCTAATTCTATTGCTCCAAAGCTATGACGCCGTCATGCTGTTCATCTTCAATCTAGCCTAGCCACCTCCATCTTCTCTAAACAAGAAATCAAGTTAGAGAGCTCCAAATCAAAGGAGAAGTTTTCTTCTACAATTAACTTTGAAGATTAATCAACATCAAATTAGGGTTTCTGCAACAACAATGATTCAATTATCTTTTCTTAATACTAGCAAGGTAAGCTCACGTTATTTTCAGATTTGAATACCAGATTGTAATCTTGACATGTAAGAAAATGAATCGAAGTCTATGCCTAATTGTAAGATAATGTATTTAGATTTATCCCTATCCTTCTATTGAATCTATGTCTTTGCATGCCTTAGAGGTTATTTTTATTGATTAAGTCAGGCCTATCTTTGTTATACATCTAGTTTATAATGCTTTTTGGTTCATAATGCTATTCTTATTCCTGCGATAATGATTGCATCAGTTTATTTAAGAATCCATCTTAGTTGGATCTAAAATTCTTGTATTAGGTCTGTTGTTACATGCCTATTCTTATTTTACGCTCCTTCTCTCTCTCTTCCCCTATTTCCTTTTTCTTGTATGAACCTGGGATGCTTTCGAACCTAGGATGAAATCGCGAAATACGAACGACTGGCATACGGGGAATTTTGGGTATAACCTATTTTGAGTAAATATTAGGCATAATATATTCTATGAAATAATTGGGCATAACATATTCGGTGAAATTGCTTGGCATAACTTGAGAATTAGAACATGACTAGTTTTTTGAATTTGGGATAATTAGCATATAAAATCTAGACTTGGACATGTATGGTAAATAGATAAATTGGATAAAAGATGAACATGCCTAACGGGAGGTTAGATTGAGTTGCGGTGTAAGTCTGCCCGGAACATCCCGGCACATCCAGCAACCGCAACAACATGTCTAATGTGAGAGGCTAGCGCATAAAGCCCAAAACCCGAGGTTAGAATGAGTTTGCGGTAGAAGTCTGCCCGGAACCACCCGGCACATCCAGCAACCGCAAACAACGGTTCTAATGTGAGAGGTTAAGGCATTAATGAATGAATTAATGCTAATGAATAGGGTTAAGTTAATAGGAAACACTTAACCAATATAACATGATGAATGAACAGGGTTAAGTTAATAGGAAACACTTAACCAATACACTGAATGGGAAGGGTTAAGTTAATAAGAAACACTTAACCAATATGACATGTTAGGTGGGTGGGTTAAGGTAACATGGACAAGAAAACAACTTAACCAATATTACATGAACAAAGTGGATAGGGTTAAGGCAAGCTTAACTAATGCTACATATGAACTTGATAAGGGGAAGGGTTAAGTAAATCTTGGGTAAGTGGGTAATATTAGTATATATAGGCCCACAAACTTAACCATTAAATAAACATGTGTGAATCAGTGAGAAGGTTAAGTAACATATGAATAGGCAACACTTAACCAGTACAACATGTTAATTAAGCAATTGGGTAGGGTTAAGTTAAATTGAGAACAAACAACCATTATAACATGTCAATTAGGAAACCTTAGTAACGGGGACCCATTTCAGTAGTAACCCACATAGATGTATCATGATACCCTGAGCTAGGCAGGGTGGGGCACGATTAATGGGCTGATTATAAGCGGTCAAAATAGCGGCGGATGGTGCAGCAGTGTCGGTTTCGATGGAGTATGGGCGTGCACGTGCTCCGGAGTGGAAAAAGCAGGCACTGGGCATCAGTACTACACACTATTCATTTTGAATCATGTCGGGTTGCCATCATGGGAATTGATACACCCCATGATGGGACCAACACAGGTATCTACATACAAGCGGGGCCGAATGACACAAGTAATGCATACATACAAGTGAGGTCGAGTGGCACAAGTAATAAATTAATACGAGTAGGAGTCGATCAGTTAAGGTAGTAAGGATACATCTAACATCTTCATGGCAATTAGGCTGATTGAGGTAAGATCCTCATACTAGATGTACACCTGAAGGCTAACACAATTGCGGGGTCGGGATCACCTTATTATATAACACATGATACTAGTTGGGACATTACTATGGGATATAGATCCTTTTTCATAGCATACCAGTTGGGATACTAGTAGGGAATACGAATCATTCTATAAAAGACACTAGTTAGGATGCTAGTTGGGTGGTGCACAGAAAATAGGAAATCAGAGAAAGAACTGAAGCGCATTCAGTGCATCTTGCCATGTCATATCGAATGGTGCGGTGTAATCTTGTAATAGTGTGGTAACATAAGGTTGGTTGAGTTGGGTAATTCCTTGGGGGTCAATCTGATGTTGATTTCGGTCTTCGGGGTTGATACTCAGGGAGTTAGTCTCTTAACCAAGGTGTCTTACTAAACAGTGCGGTGTAGGAATCAACTTAATAATCAGGAGCGCAATCATCATATCCTGTTCATCTTGTGTACCTTGTCATATCTAACTCTCACCATTTGTTGTCTTGTTATGCTTACTATTATGTTTATGTCTTGTATCAAGTTTATTCATGTCATGGTGCTTTTACCTATTTACATGTTGAAAGTCAATGGACTTACCAGGCTTTATGTCTGACTCTGTTTTGTTTTGCTTTTTTTTTTCATTCACCCCTCCCCTCCCCCCCCCCCCCCGGTTCACAGGGAGGGAATGTTACCACTTAGCTCAGTTTTCTTTCCAAGCTCGGAGATAGTCAACGTATTGCTTTGGACTCTCTTTTCCACTGCTATAGCTGACTCATGCTTTATTGGGGAATATCATTGTCATTTTATGCTTCTTTATTTTGTTAAACAAGACAGATGCTTTGTTGTAATGGGTATTGGTGTTTTGGTGTTGGAAAACAATCCTTCTACAAGCGGTTTTAGCACGCTGCTGTTTTTATCAATGAAGTAAAGTTTTATTTATTTTCCACTGTTTAAATTTTTTCTGTTTTGTATTTTATCTATTCTATACACTTATGACGCTCCAATGAAGTTGATGCACTCCCTTTGTGAGTGACCTTAACGGAGGCGGGGTGTCACACATAGTATCAGAGCTAAAGGTTAACAGAACAGATAAAAGATTTTTCAAAAGCATAATTTAAAAGGGGTATTTTCTAAAACATGCTCTAAAGAAGCGTTTTTCAAGAGAAAAGTATTGTTTTTTTTTAAGAAAAAGGCATATTCCCCAAATCCATATGCACTATCTTTCGATTCTTTATTTGAATCTCTTCTTCCTTTCTTTTCGCCATAGTTTCGTAGGCATACGACACACGTCGAGGGCGAAGTAGTGCCCAACCACCTTCTGTAGCCGTAGTAGTTTCACCTGCAGCTAATCTTCTTTCAAGCTTTGTACGTTGCCGTGAGATGGAGGTAGTTTCGAGAAACCTATCAACAAGCTACACAAGGATACTAAGGATGAGAATAAGGGAGTTTGGGCTAAGGAGCACAAGCCCAAGGATAAGAAGCTTTTTGATATGGCTTAATCCACGCAGAAGGAGAAAGGTGAAAGGAAAGAGGCCAATGTGGAAGAATCACAAACAAGGGATTGGAATATAAGAAGGTGGAAGAAATAATAGATCCCACGACAAGAGGAGGTGTCTTTTTTGTGGTATAGCGAGTCATTAAGTGTAGGAAGAAGAAGACAGGTGGTTGTTTTCTGTATGGTAAAGCAGGGCATCTTATCAAGGATTTCCTGAAGGACAAGGACAAGGGGAAAGGACATAATCTTCTAAAGGTAAATTGCATGCTCTCACTGCTAGTGTACCTAAGAGAGGTAGGAACGTTTCTGTTGAAAGTTTAGTTTTTCTTTTCAATCATCCTGTAGAACTTTGTTTGATTCCGGCGCTTTACATTCTTTTCTATCCGCTTCCATAGTTGAGTCTCTGCACCTTAGTACTAGTAGGGTAGAGGATCCCATTGTTTTCTCAAATCCTATTGGTGGTTCGGCTCATTTATCTATGATTTGTTTGGATTTAAGAATATCTATACTAAACGTTGAGTTTAGATGTAAGGCTTACGTTTTTGGTTTCAGGGGCTATCGGTTGATTCTAGGCATGGATTGGTTAGCTAGTAATTGTGGAAGGAGGGTAGTTAGATTTTTGACTTGCCTCGGGAGTACCCTCGAGATTTCGTGCGATCCTAAGGGATCAGTTTGGCTTAGCTACCAAGAATCACTTGATGATTCTATCGACGATTTGCGATCCGTTAGAGTAGTCCATGAGTACACAGATGTTTTTTATTAGGTTTGTCCCCTAAGACGCGAGATAGACTTCCGCATATATCTAGTTGACAATGCAATGCAAAGCCAGTTGCATTACCTGTACGACACATGACTCTAAGGGAAAGAAAGGGTTCATAAGGCGTAGTATTTCTAGATGGGGTGCTCCAGTTGTTTTCAATACAAAGGCGGATGGTTCACTTTGCTTGTACATGAATGATATTTTGGTTTTCTCTAAGAGTGGGGAAGAACATGCTTTGTATCTAAGGGAAATCTCAGATACCCTCTAAGCGCATCAGCTTAAGGCTAGATTCTCCAAATATCATTTTTGGAGAGAATAAGTAAGGTTTCTAAGACAAGTGGTATCCAAGGAAGGGATAACAGTAGATCCCGCAAAAGTAGTTGCGGTGCAAGATTAGAAGGTCCCAAAGAATGCAATGGGTGTAAGAAGTTTTCTTGGATTAGCGGGCTGGTATAGGAAGTTAATTAAGGACTTTGTGAAGGTATCAGCCCCACTTACTAGATTGACAAAGAAGATTCTAACTTTCGCTTGGGATTTGATTCGTGATGTTGCTTTCCAACGACTGAAGAGAACCTTGACGACAACCACAGTCTTGAAATTGCCCGAAGGGAACAAGATGTTTACTGTTTATACGGATGCATGCGGGACAAGGCTAGGCGTTGTTTTAATGTTAGAAGAGAGGGTAGTTTGTTATGGAGGAAGACAGCTGAAAGTACATGAGGAAAAACTATCCTACCCACGACTTGGAATTAGCTGTTATAGTGTTTTCTCTTAAGTCATGGCATCATTATCTTTTAAGAGAGAAAGTTTGAACTATATACGAATCATAAGTCCTTAAAATATTTGTTCTTGCAAAAAGATTTGAAATTGAGGCAACAACGATAGATGGAATTTCTTGCCTCATACGACTTTGAGATTGCTTATACCCCTAGCAAGGGTAATGTTGTAGCAGGCGCCCTAAGTAGAAAAAGACTGACCTTAAGAGGGGTAAAGTTTGAAGTACATAGCAACCTTCTGCTTTAGACCCTCAGTCAAGTTTGTACCTGTTTTGTTAACATCGCTAGAAGAGCGACCTACACTTTTGATCGGATAGGAGCGACGTAACATGAAGACCCTCAGATTTGTGACATGATGGATAAGCTTAGTAAAGGAAAGACCTCTAATCATCTTAGTATATACACTTGGTATCATGGTTAACATCTGTTTATCTTGGAAAGATAGACCAACTACATGGGATACCCTTTAGCATAGTAAGGTATCGAGATCCTATCTTTACTAGTGAATTTTGGAAATGGAGGTCAAGAACTTCAAAATCATGAAGTTAACCTAGTTAAAGTACAATAGGGTGACGCTGAAGAAGACACGACTTGGGAGACTGAAGAAAATAAATGTGCATCCTACCCTTTTCTTTTTTAGGGTACATCCTTGGTCTCTTTTTCCATAAGTTTATGTATACTTGTATCTATCTTTTAAGTATATCCTCTCGGTCCTATCCTCGATCCATAGATAGAAGCCAATGGATGTAAACATGTGTTTGAGACATGTTATGTTTAGTGGATGCAAGTGGATGTAAGTGTTTGCTCATGGAAGCATACACACACACATTAGGCACTAGGTCGGCTCCATCACTTCCATATTACATATGCATGAGTAAATTTTTATATATATATGGATTGAAACTTGATGTGATATCATATGGATGATGCATTTGAATGGATGGTTGTGCATTCATAGAAAAGTTATAAAGTACCATAGGAATAACTGCATACACGTTGGACTCATGGCACTAACATAATTCGCATTAAGGAGGTCAACTGAATCAGTGGACCGCCTGATCTTTTGCATTAGTATTGGGACATGTACACACACCCTTGCATATGTTCATATAGCAATTAGAAGTCTTTTAAGGACATTGGATGCTTATGGATGATGGATGATCAGATGGATGATTGGTGGTAGGACACATTCTTCTTAACTTGGAGATTTCGGGGACGAAATCCTTTAAGGAGGGGAAGATGTAACACCCCGTATTTTCTATGAATATTAAATTAATGAATTTAAGAACACTTAATTTTTAGAAGAAGAATTTAGGGAAACGGGTTACGCCAGTGCATTCGTCTCGGAATTCGGCTTGAGATGGATTCCGAGTTTGAGTGAATCGGACTCCGTATGAAGAAGTTATGGAGGTTAGAAGATTTAAGTTTAATTCAGAATTAAATAAATAATTAAATAATCAAGATTCGAAACTCAAACCAGCAGGGAACAGTAGGCGGGAAAAATGCCGCCATAGGGTGTCACCCCCTACGGGTGTCAACACTGGTGTCGACTCCCTATATGGGTGTCGACATGGATGTTGACCCCCCTGTAGGGGTCGACCCTGCTGACTATTCTGGACAGTGACGAATTTCTGAGTCGTAGGGCTAAGTGGCAACTTCTTATTGGCCTGCTGATTCATTCTTTTGGACTGGATGGTTTGAATGGTTCCTAGGTTGATCTAAAGGCTCTTAATAATCCTAGACATCTATATATACACTCATAACCCAACCCTAATTCTATTGCTCCAAAGCTATGACGCCGTCATGCTGTTCATCTTCAATCTAGCCTAGCCACCTCCATCTTCTCTAAACTAGAAATCAAGTTAGAGAGCTCCAAATCAAAGGAGAAGTTTTCTTCTACAATTAACTTTGAAGATTAATCAACATCAAATTAGGGTTTCTGCAACAACAATGATTCAATTATCTTTTCTTAATACTAGCAAGGTAAGCTCACGTTATTTTCAGATTTGAATACCTGATTGTAATCTTGACATGTAAGAAAATGAATCGAAGTCTATGCCTAATTGTAAGATAATGTATTTAGATTTATCCCTATCCTTCTATTGAATCTATGTCTTTGCATGCCTTAGAGGTTATTTTTATTGATTAAGTCAGGCCTATCTTTGTTATACATCTAGTTTATAATGCTTTTTGGTTCATAATGCTATTCTTATTCCTGCGATAATGATTGCATCAGTTTATTCAAGAATCTATCTTAGTTGGATCTAAAATTCTTGTATTAGGTCTGTTGTTACATGCCTATTCTTATTTTACGCTCCTTCTCTCTCTCTTCCCCTATTTCCTTTTTCTTTTATGAACCTGGGATGCTTTCGAACCTAGGCTGAAATCGCGAAATACGAACCACTGGCATACGGGGAATTTTGGGTATAACCTATTTTGGGTAAATATTAGGCATAATATATTCTATGAAATAATTGGGCATAACATATTCGGTGAAATTGCTTGGCATAACTTGAGAATTAGAACATGACTAGTTTTTTGAATTTGGGATAATTAGCATATAAAATCTAGACTTGGACATGTATGGTAAATAGATAAATTGGATAAAAGATGAACATGCCTAATGGGAGGTTAGATTGAGTTGCGGTGTAAGTCTGCCCGGAACATCCCGGCACATCCAGCAACCGCAACAACATGTCTAATGTGAGAGGCTAGCGCATAAAGCCCAAAACCCGAGGTTAGAATGAGTTTGCGGTAGAAGTCTGCCCGGAACCACCCGGCACATCCAGCAACCGCAAACAACGGTTCTAATGTGAGAGGTTAAGGCATTAATGAATGAATTAATGCTAATGAATAGGGTTAAGTTAATAGGAAACACTTAACTAATATAACATGATGAATGAACAGGGTTAAGTTAATAGGAAACACTTAACCAATACACTGAATGGGAAGGGTTAAGTTAATAAGAAACACTTAACCAATATGACATGTTAGGTGGGTGGGTTAAGGTAACATGGACAAGAAGACAACTTAACCAATATTACATGAACAAAGTGGATAGGGTTAAGGCAAGCTTAACTAATGCTACATATGAACTTGATAAGGGGAAGGGTTAAGTAAATCTTGGGTAAGTGGGTAATATTAGTATATATAGGCCCACAAACTTAACCATTAAATAAACATGTGTGAATCAGTGAGAAGGTTAAGTAACATATGAATAGGCAACACTTAACCAGTACAACATGTTAATTAAGCAATTGGGTAGGGTTAAGTTAAATTGAGAACAAACAACCATTATAACATGTCAATTAGGAAACCTTAGTAACGGGGACCCATTTCAGTAGTAACCCACATAGATGTATCATGATACCCTGAGCTAGGCAGGGTGGGGCACGATTAATGGGCTGATTATAAGCGGTCAAAATAGCGGCGGATGGTGCAGCAGTGTCGGTTTCGATGGAGTATGGGCGTGCACGTGCTCCGGAGTGGAAAAAGCAGGCACTGGGCATCAGTACTACACACTATTCATTTTGAATCATGTCGGGTTGCCATCATGGGAATTGATACACCCCATGATGGGACCAACACAGGTATCTACATACAAGCGGGGCCGAATGACACAAGTAATGCATACATACAAGTGAGGTCGAATGGCACAAGTAATAAATTAATATGAGTAGGAGTCGATCAGTTAAGGTAGTAAGGATACATCTAACATCTTCATGGCAATTAGGCTGATTGAGGTAAGATCCTCATACTAGATGTACACCTGAAGGCTAACACAATTGCGGGGTCGAGATCACCTTATTATATAACACATGATACTAGTTGGGACATTACTATGGGATATAGATCCTTTTTCATAGGATACCGGTTGGGATACTAGTAGGGAATACGAATCATTCTATAAAAGACACTAGTTAGGATGCTAGTTGGGTGGTGCACAGAAAATAGGAAATCAGAGAAAGAACTGAAGCGCATTCAGTGCATCTTGCCATGTCATATCGAATGGTGCGGTGTAATCTTGTAATAGTGCGGTAACATAAGGTTGGTTGAGTTGGGTAATTCCTTGGGGGTCAATCTGATGTTGATTTCGGTCTTCGGGGTTGATACTCAGGGAGTTATTCTCTTAACCAAGGTGTCTTAGTAAACAGTGCGGTGTAGGAATCAACTTAATAATCAGGAGCGCAATCATCATATCCTGTTCATCTTGTGTACCTTGTCATATCTAACTCTCACCATTTGTTGTCTTGTTATGCTTACTATTATGTTTATGTCTTGTATCCAGTTTATTTATGTCATGGTGCTTTTACCTATTTACATGTTGAAAGTCAATGGACTTACCAGGCTTTATGTCTGACTCTGTTTTGTTTTGCTTTTTTTTTTCATTCACCCCTCCCCTCCCCCCCCCCCCGGTTCACAGGGAGGGAATGTTACCACTTAGCTCAGTTTTCTTTCCAAGCTCGGAGATAGTCAACGTATTGCTTTGGACTCTCTTTTCCACTGCTATAGCTGACTCATGCTTTATTGGGGAATATCATTGTCATTTTATGCTTCTTTATTTTGTTAAACAAGACAGATGCTTTGTTGTAATGGGTATTGGTGTTTTGGTGTTGGAAAACAATCCTTCTACAAGCGGTTTTAGCACGCTGCTGTTTTTATCAATGAAGTAAAGTTTTATTTATTTTCCACTGTTTAAATTTTTTCTGTTTTGTATTTTATCTATTCTATACACTTATGACGCTCCAATGAAGTTGATGCACTCCCTTTGTGAGTGACCTTAACGGAGGCGGGGTGTCACACATAGTATCAGAGCTAAAGGTTAACAGAACAGATAAAAGATTTTTCAAAAGCATAATTTAAAAGGGGTATTTTCTAAAACATGCTCTAAAGAAGCGTTTTTCAAGAGAAAAGTATTGTTTTTTTTAAGAAAAAGGCATATTCCCCAAATCCATATGCACTATCTTTCGATTCTTTATTTGAATCTCTTCTTCCTTTCTTTTCGCCATAGTTTCGTAGGCATACGACACACGTCGAGGGCGAAGTAGTGCCCAACCACCTTCTGTAGCCGTAGTAGTTTCACCTGCAGCTAATCTTCTTTCAAGCTTTGTACGTTGCCGTGAGATGGAGGTAGTTTCGAGAAACCTGTCAACAAGCTACACAAGGATAGTAAGGATGATAATAAGGGAGTTTGGGCTAAGGAGCACAAGCCCAAGGATAAGAAGCTTTTTGATATGGCTTAATCCACGCAGAAGGAGAAAGGTGAAAAGAAAGAGGCCAATGTGGAAGAATCACAAACGAAGGATGGGAATATAAGAAGGGTGGAAGAAATAATAGATCCCACGATAAGAGGAGGTGTCTTTTCTGTGGTATAGCGGGTAATTTAATTGTAGGAAGAAGAAGACAGGTGGTTGTTTTCAGTATGGTAAAGTAGGGCTTCTTATCAAGGATTGCCCGAAGGACAAGGACAAAGGCAAAGGACATGATCTTCTAGAGGGCAATTGCATGCTCTCACTGCTAGTGTACCTAAGAGACGTAGGAAAGTTTCTGTTGAAAGTTTAGTTTTCGTAACACCCCGTAATTTTATAACATTAAAATTCACAAATTAAAGTATACTTAATTTTTAGAAAAGAATTAAGTGAAATGGGTTGCACAGAGAAATATATATATATGTATATTGATATATATATAAATTAAAAATTAAATAAATAAATATGCGAAAAAGTTCAAAACAGCGAATTGGGAGGGAAAATAACCGAACCGGCCCATTTTTGAGGTCGACCCAAGCCTCGCTGGGTCGACTAGGGGTTAATCCAGGGTGTTTGGCTGTCAACCCGTGGGCCGATTCGCTCAAATGCAGATTTTGCATTTGATTGGTTCTCATGGTTCAGGGTTAATCTGATGGTCCTAAATAACTTCCTACACCTATAAATACACCATAATGCTAACCCTAAACCTAATTGAAATAGAATAGTTACCGTCGCCATGGAAATCAATGGAGCCGCCGCCAACTAAGAAAGAAGAAAAGCAAATTCAATCCTAATTCTCTCAACCCTAAAGCAAAGCAAAACTCTCTCTTTTCTTCTCTAAATTGTGAGTATGATGATCTTAACAAGATTATTATCATTTTAATTAGGTTGAGTTATGAATTGATTATGAGTAGATGATGTGAATTATCATATATGTTGTTGTAAACCCCTTTTGCTATCATGTATATTGTAAATCCAATGTTATGTGATGATGATATCTTATATGTTGTAAATCATGCTATGATGATGTTATGTATGTTGGAAGTTTCTATGCTAAGTTGTGATGAATCATACATGTTAAAAAGGCCATGATGTTACCATCTATGCTAGTTAGTTCATATTAATTAAATCATCATGTTTGGGTTATGTTGATCTATATGACAAGTCACATATGCAAGTTAGATTGATTAGAAAAGTTATGAACATATACCAAGACATCTATTATGACATCTAGAATTATGCTGTGACATATGTGATATCCTATGCTAGTTCACACCATCATTATGTTGCCTAAAAACCCCATATGCAAGTTTATGTATAGATTTGGGCTATGATCATATCATGTAAATTGAGACATTTAACAAGTTGACACCTTTTGATCCTTAACATGTGTAGTTTATACAAGTTTCACCCCTATTATGATTAGATTTATTTTAATTGTCTATATGTTGTGATAATTTATCTTTGTGCTAGGTGTTAGACTATACAAGTCTAGCCTATATTATGCGTTGAATAAGCGAACATATAAACGTGGGGTAGGGGTAATATTAAGGATTTAATATTAAAAAGTTGGGGTGCAATTGATATTATTTTGCATGCCATAAGTGGATGGCCATAATTGAGTCAATTATGGACATCATTAAAAGTTGACTTAATTAATAATTTGAATAGGGAATTATTGAAACTGGGGTAAAAGATTTTAAGTGTTAATCAATGCTTAGGACACGAGGTTGGACTCGTTTGTGACGTAAACCTGCCCGGACCCGCCCGGCAAATCCAGCGGTCACAAATGTCAGCCCAATGTGAGAGGTCCTAGGCCTAAACTAAAGCATAACGGTTGTAAAGACACGAGGTTAGACTCTTTTATGGTGTAAGACTGCCCGGACCCGCCCGGCAAATCCAGCTGCCATAAATGCCAATCTAATGTGAGAGGTCTTTATGAGGTTATGGCCTGAATGAATTAAGATATACTTAACCAGATAAACATGTAAGGTGGGACATGGGGGTTAAGTAGGTGCCTTGGGTAGCATGAGGAATCTAGGGGGTGACCTTAGTGGCACGTGAAATACGATTAGTAAGAATTAACCAAACACACATGTAAATGAACATGACTAAGAGGGTTAAGAGGGAGATACTAGTGACAAGCTTAGGTGGGTAGCTTGTGGGGGCCCATTTCGACCAGTATCCCAAACGTATCTTTATGGGCTCGACCCAAGTCGAGGACGGGACACGCATGCTGGGTTCGACTGTAAGAGGCCAAAACGGGGAGCGGTGGCAACGCAAGTCCAACGGGTTTCGTATGCGTGTGTGGACCCGGGCTGGTAGGTAAGACGTTGTTGCATCGTGTAGGTATAAGCCGTGCATTCACAAGTTGTATCGAGTTGCCACTTTATTGGAGTGTTACACCCCACTGTGGGGCCAGCACGGGTATCTACGAGTAAGGAGCCGATCGAAAGTGGGTAGTGGGTACACCTAGTGGAGATAGGGGCAGACGGCACCTATGTAGTCAGCTAGGGATACGTAAGGCTATTTATAAAGTTTCTGTGTGAAGCAAGTGGGATCAAACAATAGGGTGACTGGTGTGGTGCAGTGTAGTAATGTGTGGTGCAGTGTAGTAATCATTCGTTAGTAATTAGGTGTGCCTTTACCGTTATCTTTAACATTATCTTAAACACTATCTTTATCTTCCTAAGAGTTCATAGACATTTACTTGTCTTCCAGCTTATGCCTTAGTCTAGTTATTTTGATAATAGTATTGTTAGAATTATCATACTCGCCAGACTTTATGTCTGAACCCTCAATTTCTATACTTTTCCCTTCTCCAGGTCCTCAGGTTGGGCCCAGCTCTAGTGGAGTTTGATTGAATTGCTTCATCTCTCTTTGGAAAGCTTGGACCGTTGAAGTAAAGTCCAGCTTGTTATCTTTTTAATGGCTATTTATGTAATGTGATTATGTATTTTGTTTTTATGAAGATGGATATTGTATTTGGTTATGATCTATGGTTTTATGATGTAACAAACATGTTTAATTTCCGCTACAATAAAATGAAGTTTTAGATTTCCAAGTACTATTTACTATCTGTCTTGTTGTAATTTTTCTGTTCTATATTCACTTATAACCTCCATGGAAGTTAATGCATTCCCTTCGTGAGTGACATTAATGACGTGGGATGTTACACGTGGTATCAGAGCTTAAGGTTACCAGAACAGATAAAAATACTTTAGAAAAATAGTTATTTTTGAAGGAAGTGCTTTAAAAAACATGTTTTAATGAGAAATTTAAAGAGAAAAGTTTTTAAGAAAAAAAACATAATCCCCAATAGCCCATATCTTTATCTTTCGAATTCTCCATTCTGAATCTTTTCTTTTTCGTTTCAGCATGGCTGAAGATCTTAATCTACCCGACGGCGTAACGATACCAGGATGGTATAGGAGGTTATTAGAGGCTAGGGCCACTGCAGGTCCAGCCAATGTTCCACCACCACCAGTTGCACCCGTTCCTCCTCCTCCTCCTCGCGTAGATACTTTTGCAAAGACGTGCAAGGAATTCAAGGCTATGGGTGGAAAACCATTTCAAGGGTCAGAAACATTTGTGGAAGCTAGAGATTGGCTTAAGGAGGTGGAAGAATTGCTAGAAATCTTTAAAGTAGAAGAAGGGAGGAGAGTTCGATTAGCAGCTTGGTTGATGAAGGGAGAGGCCTCGTTTTGGTGGGAGGTCACTAATGGGGAGCGTCCTATTGACTCTTGGGCGGATTTCAGATGTAGGTTCGAGGTGAAGTTTCTCTCAAGGGTGGAAGAAAATCTATATATGGAAAGGTTCTTGACATTGAAGTAAGGAAGCTCATCAGTGAAAGAATATGTCAATAAATTTAATCAGTTAGCAAGGTTTGGCTTGGACTTAGTGAACACGCCAGAGAAGAAGGCGCTGAGGTTCGTGAATGGCTTGAATGAACCATTGCAAGGGTTGGCTATGACCCACATCCCTATGGGGGCCACCTTTGAGAAGCTAGTAGAAATGGCGCTTATGCATGAGGAGAAAAGCGCTAAAGCTGGTAAGGCACCCGAGAAGAAGGGGGATCAGAAGAAACCACAATAGCAAAACAAGAAGGGTGGTAAAGACAATAACGGCAAGGGAAAGAAGAAATGTTTTAACTGTGGGACACCAGGCCATCTCAGCAAGGATTGCCGAAAGAAAAAGAAGACAGGTTGTTTTCATTGTGGCGATGCAGGACATTTAGTGAAGGACTGCCCAAAGAAGGGGCAGAGGGCAGGAGCTACCTCAGGAGGACAGGTGCAGGCTCTTATGGCACCAGGGCAGGCAAGGGGACAAGTTCAGGCTCTCGCGGTCCCACCGCTGCAAGAACGAGGTAGGACCATTTCTGTTGAAAGCTTAGTTTTTCTGTTTGATCATCCTGTCCGTACCTTATTCGATTCGGGCGCATCACATTCGTTTATCTCTATATCATTAGTTTAATCACTGCATTTAAACACCAGTTTAGTTGATGATCCCTTAGTTGTTTCGAATCCAATTGGGGGCTTAGCTTATTTGTCTATGATGTGTTTGGATTTGAAAATTTCCATACTTAGCGTTGAATTTAGATGTGATGCTTATGTGTTGGGCTTCACGGGCTATGGGCTAATTTTAGGAATGGATTAGTTATCCAGAAATGGGGCCGTTCTTGATTGTGAAAGGAGAGTAGTTAGGCTCGTGACTCGCCTTGGCAACGCTCTCGAAATCTTTTGTAACCCCATAAATTCAGTTATGCTAAGTTATCTAGAATCGCTTGACGCATCTGAGGAAAATCTACAATCTGTTAGAGTGGTCCGAGAATATTCGGATGTGTTTGAGGAGGTGAAGGGCTTGCCTCCGAAGCGGGAGATATATTTTCGAATATATCTTGTGGATAATGCGAAACCAGTATCTTTGCTAGTACGCCACATGGCTCCACGTGAAAGGAGGGAACTCGGTAAGCAAGTGAAGGAGTTGCTTGAGAAGGGGTTCATAAGACGAAGTATATCGGAGTGGGGTGCTCCAGTAGTATTTGCCACGAAGGCTGATGGGTCCCTTAGACTTTGTGTGGAATATAGAGAACTTAATAAGCTTAATAAGAAGAACAGACACCCACTGCCGAGGATTGACGATCTGTTCGGTCAGTTAGTTGGCGCCTCAGTGTTTTCGCAGTTGGACTTAGCCACTGGTTTCCATCAGTTGAGAGTGGCTGAGGATAGCATTGAAAAGACTGCCTTTAGGACTCCGGACGGTTTCTATGAATGGCTAGTGATGCCCTTCGGTTTGACAAACACCCCCGCATCCTTTGTTGATTTAATGAGTAGGGTGTTTAGGGAGTACCTTAACAAATTTATGGTAGTCTTTGTAAATGACATCTTGATCTTTTCTAAGGATGAAGAAGAGCATGCCCTAATTCTTAGGGAAGTGTTGGAGACTCTTCGAACGCATAAGCTTAAAGCTAAATTTTCTAAGTGTCACTTTTGGAGGAAGGAAGTACGGTTCTTAGGACACGTGGTTTCCAAAGAAGGGATAGCTGTAGATCCCACTAAGGTGGTGGCCATCCAAGATTGGAAGGTTCCTAAAAATGCTACCGAAGTGAGAAGTTTCTTGGGGTTGGCTGGCTACTATAAGAAGTTTATCAAAGACTTCGCAAAGATATCAGCTCCATTGACACGCTTGACGAAGAAGATCCTAGTTTTCACATGGAACGTCGATTGTGATGATGCGTTCCAACGTTTGAAGAGAGCTTTGACTTCAGCCCCAGTCTTAGTATTGCCAGACGGGAGTAAGTCGTTTACCGTTTATACTGACGCTTGTGGGATAGGACTAGGCGCAGTCTGAATGCAAGAGGGCAGGGTAATATCCTATGGTGGAAGGCATTTGAGAGCGCATGAGAAGAATTACCCCACACATGACCTAGAGTTGGCCGCTATTGTTTTCGCGCTTAAGTCTTGGCGTCATTATCTTCTTGGCGAGAAATTCGAACTATTCACTGACCACAAATCTTTAAAATACCTATTCTCTCAAAAGGACTTGAACTTAAGGCAGCAAAGGTGGATGGAGTTTTTAGCGTCCTACGACTTTGAGATAGCATATACCCCTGGCAAGGCTAACGTGGTGGCCGATGCCTTAAGTAGAAAAAGATTATCCTTAAGTCCTTTGTTTGTTGAGCGGCAAAGTTTAGAATTCATTTCAATGTTTGACTTTAGACCTTCCGTTGACTTCGTACCTGGTTTGCTAGCATCCTTGGAGGTCAGACCTATGCTTTTGGGACGGATTGGCGAGGCACAGCGAGATGACCCTCAGTTAGTTGAGTTAGTAGAAAAGCTCAAAGGAGGGGAGTCATCAAGCTATCTCCGTAGGTATACCCTAGATGATAAGGGTTGGTTACGTAGGGACGGCAGACTTTGTGTACCAAAAGACGATGACCTAAGGAAGACTATTCTCGACGAAGCACATTGTTCGAAGATGACCATTCATCCCGGCAGGGACAAGATGTACAAAGACATGAAGAGAGTTTACTTTTTGGCCGGCATGAAGAAAGACGTGGCCGAGTATGTCGCTAGATGCTTGGTGTGCCAACAAGTAAAAGCGGAGCAAAAGAAACCCGGTGGGTTGCTTCACCCATTGGAGGTTCCACGACGGAAATAGGAAAGCATCTCGATGGATTTTGTGGATGGATTACCGCGATCCAGGAAGAGTAATACGAGAATTTGGGTTATAGTAGATAGACTTACTAAGAGCGCCCATTTTATTCCCGTGAAGAGTAAGAGGACTGCTCCATGGTTAGCTTATGTATACGTTCGAGAGATAGTTCGTTTGCACGTTGTTCCTTCTAGCATAGTGAGCGACCGCGATCCTATTTTCACTAGCGAATTTTGGAGAAGCTTACAAGAGGTGGTAGGGACTCAGTTATGTTTGCGCACCGCATATCATCCTCAGACGGACGGCCAGACTGAGAGGGTGAATCTCATTCTAGAGGATCTGTTGAGGCTATGTATCCTAGACTTTGGGGGTACATGGGAAGAGCATCTTCCATTGGTTGAGTTCGCATATAATAATAGCTTTCAGTCCAGCATTGGTACGACACCATTCGAAGCTCTATATGGACGACCTTGTCATTCACCAACATGTTGGTGGGAATCTACGGATAAGATCTTACTTGGGCCCGATATGATTAGGGAGACTTCGGAGAAGATCAACTTGATTCGAAGGAGGATGAAAGCAGCGCAAGATAGGCAGAAATCTTATGCGGATAAGAGGAGGACAGATCTCGAGTTTGAAGTTGGGGACATGGTCTTTGTCAAAGTGTCTCCCTTACGAAACGTTGTTCGCTTTGGGTCCGTTGGGAAATTAGCACCAAGGTTTGTAGGGTCGTTTCCTTTTAAGGAGAGGATTGGACGAATGGCTTATAGAGTGGAGTTGCCCGAGAGACTTAGTGGTGTACATGACGTATTCCATGTGTCACATTTGAGGAATTGCTTGCACGAGACCGCGGAAGTGGTAGAGCCGAGCTTGCTTAGAGAGGTGGAGATAGAGCGTGATGCGATAATTCGACAAGCTCCTACGCGCATTCTTGGGTCGGAGATCAAGAGGTTGAGGAATCGAGAGGTCAGACTAGTTAAAGTGCAATGAGGAGATGATGAGAGCAACGCTACTTGGGAGACGGAAGAGAAGATGCGTTCACGATACCCTTTTCTTTTTGAGGGTATGTCCTTTAATTTCTCCTTTATCGCTTAGCCTGTACTTATCTTATCTTTAGTATATCCTCTCGCTAGTATCTTTGACCTTTAGTTAGGATAATCCTATGGTTGAAACATGTGTTTGAGACATGTTATTTATGGTGGATGTAAAGTGGATGCAAGTGTTTGCTAGTGGTTGCTCGTGGATGCATATACACACACTATTAGGCACCAGATCGGCTCAGTCACTTCATATTGCATATTGCATATATATGGATGTATTTAGTAAAATGGATGTATAATGGTTGTATTATCATATAGTTGCTGCATTCGGGTGGATGGTTGTGCACGCATATAGAATTAATATGTATCATTAGGAATCTTTTGCATACATATTGGACGCATGGCACTATCATGAATTGGACTAAGGAGGTCGACTGAATCAGTAGACCGCCTAATTTTGCATTAGATATGGACATATACACACATTGTGCATATAAACATTAAAGCATTAGAAGTCTTTTAAGGACAATGGATGCTGGTGTTTGATGGTTGAGTAGATGGACGATTAGATGGTAGGATATACATTCTTCTTGACTTGGAGATTTCGGGGACGAAATCCTTTAAGGAGGGGAGAATGTAACACCCCGTAATTTTATAACATTAAAATTCACAAATTAAAGTATACTTAATTTTTAGAAAAGAATTAAGTGAAATAGGTTGCGTAGAGAAATATATATATATATATATTGATATATATATATATATATATATATATAAATTAAAAAATAAATAAATATGCGAAAAAGTTCAAAATAGCGAATTGGGAGGGGAAATAAATATGCAAGTTTCACCCCTATTATGATTAGATTTATTTTAATTGTCTATATTTTGTGATAATTTATCTTTGTGCTAGGTGTTAGACTATACAAGTCTAGCCTATATTATGCGTTGAATAAGCGAACGTATAAACGTGGGGTAGGGGTAATATTAAGGATTTAATATTAAAAAGTTGGGGTGCAATTGATATGATTTTGCATGCCATAAGCGGATGGCCATAATTGAGTCAATTATGAACATCATTAAAAGTTGACTTAATTAATAATTTGAATAGGGAATCATTAAAACTGGGGTAAAAGATTTTAAGTGTTAATCAATGCTTAGGACTCGAGGTTGGACTCGTTTGTGACGTAAACCTGCCCGGACCCGCCCGGCAAATCCAGTGGTCACAAATGTCAGTCCAATATGAGAGGTCCTAGGCCTAAACTAAAGAATAACGGTTGTAAAGACACGAGGTTAGACTCTTTTATGGTGTAAGACTGCCCGGACCCGCCCGACAAATCCAACTGCCATAAATGCCAGTCTAATGTGACAGGTCTTTATGAGCTTATGGCCTAAATGAATTAAGAAATACTTAACCAGATAAACATGTAAGGTGGGACATGGGGGATAAGTAGGTGCCTTGGGTGGCATGAGGAATCTAGGGGGTGCCCTTAGTGGCATGTGAAATACGATTAGTAAGACTTAACCAAACACACATGTAAATGAACATGACTAAGAGGGTTAAGTGGGAGATACTAGTGACAACCTTAGGTGGGTAGCTTGTGGGGGCCCATTTCGACCAGTATCCCAAATGTATCTTTATGGGCTCGACCCAAGTCGAGGACGGGACACGCATGCTGGGTTCGACTGTAGGAGGCCAAAACGGGGAGCGGTGGCAACGTAAGTCCAACGGGTTTCGTATGCGTGTGTGGACCCGGGTTGGTAGGTAAGACGTTGTTGCATCGTGTAGGTATAAGCCGTGTATTCTCAAGTTGTATCGGGTTGCCACTTTAGGGGAGTGATACACCCCACTGTGGGGCCAGCACGGGTATCTATGAGTAGGGAGCCGATCGAAAGTGGGTAGTGGAGTACACCTAGTGGAGATAGGGGCAGACAGCACCTATGTAGTCAGCTACGGGTACGTAAGGCTATTTATAAAGTTTCTGTGTGATACAAGTGGGATCAAACAATAGGGTGACTAGTGTGGTGCAGTGTAGTAATGTGCGGTGCAATGTAGTAATCATTCGTTAGTAATTAGGTGTGCCTTTACCGTTATCTTTAACGTTATCTTAAACGCTATCTTTATCTTCCTAAGAGTTCATAGACATTTACTTGTCTTCCAGCTTATACCTTAGTCTAGTTATTTTGATAATAATATTGTTAGAATTATCATACTCGCCAGACTTTATGTCTGACCCCCTCTATTTCTATCCTTTTTCCCCCTCCAGGTCCTTAGGTTGGGCCCAGCTTTAGTGGAGTTTGATTGAATTGCTTCATCTCTCTTTGGAAAGCTTGGACCGTTGAAGTAAAGTCCAGCTTGTTATCTTTTTAATGGCTATTTATGTAATGGGATTATGTATTTTGTTTTTATGAAGATGGATATTGTACTTGGTTATGATCTATGGTTTTATGATGTAACAAACATGTTTAATTTTCGCTGCAATAAAATGAAGTTTTAGATTTCCAAGTACTATTAACTATCTGTCTTGTTGTAATTTTTCTGTTCTATATTCACTTATAACCTCCATGGAAGTTAATGCATTCCCTTCGTGAGTGACATTAATGGACGTGGGGTGTTACAGTTTTTCTTTTCAATCATCCTGCTGGAACTTTGTTTGATTCTGGCGCTTCACATTCTTTTCTATCTGCTTCATAGTTGATCTCTGCACCTTAGTACTAGTAGGGTAGAGGATCCCATTGTTGTCTTAAATCCTATTGGGGGTTCGGCTCATTTATCTAGGATTTGTTTGGATTTGGGAATATCTATATTAAGCGTTGAGTTTTGATTTACATTTTTTGTTTCAGGGGCTATCGGTTGATTCTAGGCATGGATTGGTTAGCTAATGATTGGGGAAGGAGGGTAGTTAGACTTTTGACTTGCCTCAGGAATACCCTCGAGATTTCGTGCAATCCTAGGGGATCAGTTTGGCTTAGCTACCTTGAATAACTTGATGCATCCATCGACGATTTGTGATCCGTTAGAGTACTCCATCAGTACGCAGATGTTTTGATTAGGTTAGGGGTTTGTCCCTTAAAATGCAAGATAGACTTCCGCATATATCTAGTTGACAATGCAAAGCCAGTTGCATTATCTGTACGACACATGACTCCAAGGGAAAGAAAGGGTTCATAAGGCGAAGTATTTCTGGATGGGGTGCTCCAGTTGTTTTCTCTACAAAGGCGGATGGTTCACATTGCTTGTGCATAGATGATATTTTGGTTTTCTCTAAGAGTTGGGAAGAACATGTTTTGTATCTATGGGAAATCTCGGATAACCTCCAAGTGCATCAGCTTAAGGTTAGATTCTCCAAAAATCATTTTTGGAGAGAAGAAGTAAGGTTTCTAAGGCATGTGGTATCCAAACAAGGGATAACAGTAGATCACGCAAAAGCAGTTGTGGTGCAAGATTAGAAGGTCCCAAGGAATGCAACGGGAGTAAGAAGTTTTCTTGGATTAGCGGGCTGGTATAGGAAGTTAATTAAGGACTTTGTGAAGGTATCAGCCCCACTTAGTAGATTGACAAAGAAGAATCTAACTTTTGCTTGGGATTTGATTCGTGATGTTGCTTTCCAACAACTAAAGAGAACCTTGACGACAACCCCAGTCTTGACATTGCCCGAAGGGAACAAGACGTTTACAGTTTATACGGATGCATGCGGGACAGGGCAAGGCGCTGTTTTAATGCTAGAAGAATGGGTAGTATGTTATGGAGGAAGACAGCTGAAAGTACATGAGGAAAAAACTATCCTACCCGCGACTTGGAATTTGCTATTATAGTGTTCGCTCTTGAGTCATGGCATCATTATCTTTTAAGAGAGAAAGTTTGAACTATATATGAATCATAAGTCTTTAAAATATTTGTTCTCGCAAAAAAATTTGAAATTGAGGCAACAACGATAGATGGAATTTCTTGCCTCATACGACTTTAAGATTGCTTATAACCCTAGCATGGGTAATGTTGTGGCAGGCGCCCTAAGTAGAAAAAGACTTACCTTAAGAGGGGTAAAGTTTGAAGTACATAGCAACCTTCAGCTTTAGACCCTCAGTCAAGTATGTACCTGGTTTGTTAACATCGCTAGAAGAGTGGCCTACGCTTTTGATCGGATAGGAGCGACGTAACATGAAGACCCTCGGATTTGTGACATGATGGATAAGCTTAGTAGAGGAAAGACCTCTAATCATCTTAGTATATACACTTGGTATCATGGTTAACATCTGTTTATCTTGGAAAGATAGTCCGACTACATGGGATACCCTCTAGCATAGTAAGTGATCGAGATCCTATCTTTACTATTGAGTTTTGGAAATGGAGGTCAGGAAGCTTCAAAATCGTGAAGTCAAGCTAGTTAAAGTACAATGGGGTGACGCTGAAAAAGACGCGACTTGGGAGAATGAAGACAAGATATGCGCATCCTACCCTTTTCTTTTTGAGGGTACATCCTTGATCTCTTTTTCCATAAGTTTATGCATACTTGTATCTATCTTTTAAGTATATCCTCTGAGTCCTATCCTCGATCCTTTGGTAGAAGCCAATGGATGTAAACATGTGTTTGAGACATGTTATGTTTGGTGGATGCAAGTGGATGTAAGTGTTTGCTAGTGGTTGCTCGTGGATGCATATACACACACATTAGGCACTAGTTCAGCTCCATCACTTCCATATTACATATCATGAGTGAATATATATATATATGGATTGAAACTTGATGTGATATCGTATGGGTAATGCATTTGAATGGATGTTTGTGCATTCATAGAAAAGTTATAAAGTACAATAGGAATAGCTGCATACGTGTTGGACTCATGGCACTAATATAATTCGCATTAAGGAGGTCAACTGAATCAGTGGACCGTCTGATCTTTTGCATTAGTATTGGGACATATACACACGCCCTTGCATATGTTCATATAGCAATTAGAAATCTTTTAAGGACATTGGATGCTTATGAATGATGGATGAGTAGATGGATGATGCATGGTAGGACACATTCTTCTTAACTTAGAGATTTCGGGGACGAAATCCTTTAGGGAGGGTAGGTTGTAACACCTCGTATTTTCTATGAATATTAAAATAACGAATTTAAGAACACTTAATTTTTAGAAGAAGAATTAAGGGAAATGGGTTACGCCAGTGCGTTCGTCTTGGAATTCCGCTTGAGATAGAGTTCGAGTTTACGTGAATCGGACTGCATATGAAGAAGTTATGGAGGTTAGAAGATTTAAGTTTAATTCAGAATTAAATAAATAATTAAATAATCAAGATTCGAAATTCAAACCTATAGGGAACAGTGGGCGGGAAAATTCCCACCATAGGGTGTTGACCTCCCCCGGGGAGTTGACACTGGTGTCGACCCCCCTATAGAGGTGTCGACATGGGTGTCAACCCCCCATTAGTGGTCGACCCCTGCTGACTGTTCTGGACAGTGACAAATTTCTGAGTCGTAGAGCTCCGTGCCGACTTCTGATTGGCTTGCTGACTCATTCTCTTGGACTAGATGGTTTGGATGGATCCTAGGTTGATCTAAAGGCTCTTAATAATCCTAGGCATCTATATATACACTCATAACCCAACCCTAATTCTATTGCTCCAAAGCTATGACGCCGTCATGTTGTTCATCTTCAAACTAGCCACCTCCTTCTTCTCCAAACTAGAAATCAAGTTAGAGAGCTCAAATCAAAGGAGAGGTTTTCTTATACAATCAACTTTGAAGATTAGTCAACATCAAATTAGAGTTACTGCAACAACAACATTCAATTATCTTTTCTTAATCCTAGCAAGGTAAGTTCATGTTATTTTCAAAATTTAATACCTGATTGTAATCTTGACATGTAATAAAATGAATCGAAGTCTATGCCTGATTGTAAGATAATCTATTCAGATTCATCCCTATCCTTCTATTGAATCTATATCTTTGCATGCCTTAGAGGTTATTTTTATTGATTAAGTCAGGCCTATCTTTGTTGTACATCAGGTTTATAATCCTTATTGGTTCGTGATGTTATTGTATCAGTTTATTCAAGAATCTATCTTAGTTGGATCTAAATTTCTTGTATTAGGTCTGTTGTTACATGCCTATTCTTATTTTATGCTCCTTCTCTCTCTTTACCCCTAATTCCTTTTTCTTTTATGAACCTGAGTTATCTTTGAACCTAGGCTGAAATCGCGAAACACGAACGATTGAAATACGGGGAATATTTGGGTATAACCTATTTTTGATAAATATTGGGCATAATATATTCGGTGAAATAATTGGGCATAACATATTCGGTGAAATTGTTGGGCATAACTTGAGAATTGGAACATGAATAGTTTTGTGAATTTGGGATAATTAGCATATAAAATCTAGACTTCGACATTTATGGTAAATAGGTAAATTGGATAAAAGATGAACATGCCTACCCGAGGTTAGAATGAGTTGCGGTGTAAGTCTGCCCGGAACCGCCCGGCACATCCAGCAACCGCAACAATAGGTCTAATGTGAGAGGTTAGCTCATAAAGCCCAAAAGCCGAGGTTAGAATGAGTTTGCGGTAGAAGTCTGCCCGGAACCGCCCAGCACATCCAACAACCGCAAACAATAGTTCTAATGTGAGAGGTTAAGGCATTAATGAATGAATTAATGCTAATGAATAGGGTTAAGTTAATAGGAAACACTTAACCAATATAACATGATGAATGAACAGGGTTAAGTTAATAGGAAACACTTAACCAATACAATGAATGGGAAGGGTTAAGTTAATAAGAAACACTTAACCACTATGACATGTTAGGTGGGTGGGTTAAGTTAACATGGACAAGAAGACGACTTAACCAATATTACGTGAACAAAGTGGATAGGGTTAAGGCATGCTTAACCAATAATACATATGAACTTGATAAGGGGAAGGGTTAAGTAAATATTGGGTAAGTGGGTAATATTAGTATATATAGGCCGACAAACTTAACTGTTAAATAAACATGCATGAATCAGTGAGAAGGTTAAGTAACATATGAATAGGCAACACTTAACCAGTACAACATGTTAATTAAGCAAATGGGTGGGGTTAAGTTAAATTGAGAACACTTAACCATTATAACATGTCGATTAGGAAACCCTATTAACGGAGACCCATTTCAACAGTAACCCACATAGATGTATCATGGTACCCTGAGCTAGACAGGGTGGGGCATGATTACAGGGCTAATTATAAGCGGTCAAAATAGCGGCGGGTGGTGCAACAGTGTAAGTTCCAACGGAGTATGGGCATGCATGTGCTCCAGAGTGGAAAAAGAAGGCACTGGGCATTAGTAGTATGCACTGTGCATCTTGAATCGAGTTGGGTTGCCATTATGGGAATTGGTACGCCCCATGATTGGGCTAGCACAAGTATCTACATACAAGCAGGGCCGAATGACACAAGTAATGTATACGTACAAGCGAGGTCGAATGACACAAGTAATAAATTAATACGAGTAGGAGCCAATCAGTTAAGGTAGTAAGGATACATCTAACATCTTCATGGCAATTAGGCTGATTGAGGTAATATTCTCATACGAGATGTACACCTGAAGGCTACCACAATTGCGAGGTCGGGATCACCTTATTATATAACACATGATACTAGTTGGGACACTAGTAGGGGATACAGATCCTTTTTCACAGGATACTAGTTGGGACACTAGTAGGGAATACGAATCATTCTATAAAAGACACTAGTTACGATGCTAGTTGGGTAGTGCAGAGAAAATAGGAAATCAGAGAAAAAACCGAAGCATATTCAATGTATGTTGCCTTGTCATATCGAATGGTACGGTGTAATCTTGTAATAGTGCGGTAACATAAGGTTGGTTGAGCTGGGTAATTCCTTGGGGGTCAATCTGATGTTGATTTCGGTCTTCGGGGTTGATACTCAGGGAGTTACTCTCTTAACCAAGGTGTTTTAGTAAACAGTGCGGTGTAGGAATCATCTTAATAATCAGGAGCGCAATCATCATATCCTATTCATCTTTTGTACCTTGTCATATCTAACTCTCATCATTTGTTATCTTGCTATGCTTACTATCATGGTTATGTCTTGTATCCAGTTTATTCATGTCATGATGCTTTTACATATTTACTTGGTGAAAGTCACTTACTTACCAGGCTTTATGTCTGACTCTGTTTTGTTTCTCTTTCTTTTCTTCCGTCCCCCCCCCCCCCAAGGTTCACAGGGAGGGAATATTACCACTTTGCTCAGTTTTCTTTCCAAGATCGGAGATAATCGACGTATTGCTTTGGACTTTCTTTTCCACTACTATGGCTGGCTCATGCTTTATTGGGGAATATCATTATCATTTTATGCTTCTTTATTTTGTTAAACAAGACAGATGCTTTGTTGTCATGGGTATTGGTGTTTTAGTGTTGGAAAACAATCCTTGTACAAGCTTTTTTACCAAGCTGCTGTTTTTATCAATGAAGTAAAGTTTTATTTATTTTCCGCTATTTAAAATTTGTCTATTTGTAATTTATCTGTTCTATACACTTATGACGCTCCATTGAAGTTAATGCATTCCCTTTGTGAGTGACCTTAATGGAGGCGGGGTGTCACATTATCCAATAGATTCAAATGTTTCTTGTTTCAAAGAATTCCGACTTATATCGTATCACATAAATTCAATTAAAGTTCAAAACTTAATATTACGAATTACCACATCGTTTCGAGCTCGTTTTAATTATATTATTAATTTATATGTTCAACTTCGTTTTATTAAATAAATCTGATATAGAAATCCATTAATAATATCAAATCAATTTTTTTAAATATTTGTAATTAATGTTCAAAAATCTGGGACGTTATAATCTAGGTATGAAAGTTCCATCTTTTACGTGGTATTTGTTTGTAACTCTTTGATTCCAAGTGCATCTCTAAATCTGTGGAAATTTTTGGCTGAGAGTGATTTTGTAAGCATGTCGGCCCTCTTATAGTAAGCTGGAATATGATTCACTTGTGAACTTTTCATTTGAACTTACTCTCGAACAAAATAGATGTCGATTTCTATGTGTTTGGTTCGATTATGCTGAATAGGATCTGCTGTCATGCAGATTGTGCTCAAATTGTCACACCAAATTATATGATTTATGATAGATGATATTTTTAGCTCCTTTATTAATTATTGTAGCCATAATATTTCAGCTGTAGTACTAGCAACACTCCTATTCTGCTTCTGTGCTTGATCTCGAGATGGTTGTTTGCATTTTAGAGCACCAAGAAATAAGACTTTCTCCTATATAAATACAATAACCCGAAATTGATTTTCTATCATCTATGGCTGTAGCCTAGTTTGCATCTGAGTAAGCTGTAATGTTTAAGTCTTTATTGCCTTTTAACGATAAGCCAAAGTTGATTGTTGCTTTCAAGTATTTGAGTAACCTTTTCAAAGCTGTCCAATGCTCACTTCTGGGTTCCTGCAAAATTTGAGATACTTTGTTAACACTAAAAGAAATATCAGGTCATCTTATAGTAACATATTGTAATGCTCCTACAACACTCATGTATTGTTTGATATTTGAGATAGCTTCCCCATGTTCTTTGACAAGTTTTTGTTTGATATCAAAGGAGTTGGTTGGCCATTTGGCTCAATCATGTTTGTCTTATTTAGAAGCTCTTTGATATACTTTCTTTGGCAAAGATGAATTTCTTTATCTGATTTTCTTGTAACTTCTATTCCAAGGAAATAAGATAATTAACCCAAATCTTTTACTGAGAATTTATTGTTCATACAATCTGCTAATTTTCTGATTTCAGTTTCACGGTTGCCTATGATAATTAAATCATCCACATATATTAATATATATATATATATATATATATATGTGGCAAATGGTTCACCGATTGTTGTGAATAGGGATGTGTCAAATCTGGTAGGTGATTAGCATAATGTTGTCAAACTTTCTTTAAGGTTTTCAAACCATACTCTGGGTGCCTGATTCATACCATAGATTGCTTTATTCATTTTAAATAACAATGTTGGGTCTTGCGTATAGCCTTGCGGTTGTTGCATGAATATTTCTTCATGTAGATTCCCATTTTAGAATACATTGTTGACATCTAACTGCATGATTTTTCGTTTATTGCTTAATGCTATAGTCAATATAAGTCAAACAGTTGAGGGTTTTACTACTGGTGAGAAAGTTTCATTATAATCAAAACCAAATTCTTGTGTGAATCCTTTTGCAACAAGTCTTTCTAAATATCTATTAATGGATACATCTGGATCCTTTTTCAGTCTGAATACCCACTTGCATCCATTTATATTCTTGTTGTTTGGTGGACTCACTAGTTCCCATGTACAATTATTCATGAATGCTTGATATTCTTCATTCGTTGCCTTCCTCCATTCTTTATGTTTGACTTCTTGTTGATAACTATTAGGCTCTTCTTCTGTAATGGCTGCAGTATAAGTCTTTGGTTTGAATATGCCACTTTTTGATCTGGTTATCATTGGATGTCCAGTATGATGTTGTGATGGTTGAGTTTGTGTGTCATTTTTTCTGCTACTAGAGTTTTGATTGCTATCATTGCTGATTTCTTCTCTTATTTCTTCTGATTGTCTACAACTTGATTCTATAGGTGATTGAATGGTGTGGCTAGTTTTCTCTGGCAGATCATCATTAGTTTCATTATCACTGTGGTGGCCTTCAGAGTTACTAGCAGCCTTGCCACCATTCTCTTGAGGCCATGTGTCAGTAATGTTGTGCAGACCAGGTATATGAACCTCTAGACTATATATTTTGCTATTGGTTTGTATATATGATCTACTATAAGGGAAAATATTTTGTTCAAAAATAACATGTCTTGTTGTAAATATTCTACTAGACTTGTCTATACATCTAAACCGTTTTTGATTATTGCAATAACCTATGAAAGTGCAGGGTTTAGATCTATAGTCAAGTTTATGATTATTATAAGGTCTTAAGTAAAGGAAACACAGGAAAACAAATGTTTTTAGACTGTTGTAATTAGGTTTGACATTAAATAGCTTTTCTAGAGGTGCTATGTCTTTCAGTACTTTAGTGGGCATTCTATTTATTAGATGCACAGCAGTACTAGAAGCATTTGGCCAAAATTTAGGTGGCAAAGATGCTTGAGCTAACAAAGTTAAACCAGATTCAACTATGTGTCTATGTTTCCTCTCAACTATACCATTCTGTTCAGAATTATAGGGATATGTTACTCTATGTATCATACCTTACTTTTAAAATAATCTGTCAGGGGTTTGTATTCAAATCCTCCATCATATTGCATGACTTTAATTTGATAGTTTATTCGGTTTTCAAACATACTGATAAAATAGATGACAACACTTTTAGTATCAGATTTAGCTTTTAAGATGTAAATCCAAGTACATCTAGTGTAAGCATCACCAAAGATATGTAGTATCTATATCCATAATCAGAAAATATAGGAGATGGACCCAAATATCAGTAATAATTAATTGGCCAAGTTTGGAATACACGGTTACTGAATTAGAAAATAGTAATATATGTCTTTTTCCCATCTGGCAATAAGTACATACATAAGGTAATTTTACAAGATCAAATTTTATTTTATCATCATTAAGAATTTTTTTTACAATGCTAGCATTAGGATGTCCTAACTTATAATGCCATAATTCAAAAGTACTTCTAGTTTGAACTTCATCAGTTATACCAGTCAGATTATAATATAGGTGATTATTGATAGTTGTATTGTGGTTGCTGAGATTGAATTCATAGAGTCCCTTCGCAGCATTACCCCGAAGAAGAATTTCCCTAGTTAGTATGTCTCTAATTACACAGTATTTAAGGAAAAATTCAAAGTATACATTATTATCTTTAGCAAATTGAGACCAACTAATTAGTTTTTTCTTAACAGTGGGTACTTTTAGTAAATTATGCAAAAATAACTGTCTATTACCAATGATACTACCAGTGCAAGTACGAGAGATTTTAACACACTTACCATTGCCCATGCTTATATTTTGATTACCTTTGTATTCTTTTTTTCCAACATTCAGGTTTTTCAAATTGTTAGTGTTATGATTGTTAGCTCCTGAATCTGGGTACCATGATTCATCTTGATTATGATCAGTGTTGTAAGTACGATTAGTCGCATCTCCCTATCCTTGTGCTAATTTGGCAGTGAAATTGGTGTTTCTTTGACGATTGTTGTTGGCTTGGCCTGCTGAGTAGTTTGAATTGTATCTGAAATAGCACTTGATAGCAGTATGGCCAATCTTCTCACATATTTGACACTTTGGTCGATTGTTGTTGTTACTCCAGCGTCCTCTTCCTCTACCACCTCTGCCTCTGGTGGCAGGGTTGCCCCTCTGAAAGGTTTGTTGCAATTATTACTTAATTGATTTCTTTTATTGTCATTACTTTTATTAACTGCATAGTTAATAGAGAAGTTCATTTCTTGAGCTTTCTTGCCTTCAATCCTAGCTTCATGTGCTAATAAAATATAGTGAACATCATTAGGAGATGAGAATTCCTTTTGTTTGAAAATTATGGCTTCTACAGCCTCATATTCTTTACTTAAGCCATTGAGAATAGTAAAGATATGTTCAAAATATTCTACTTTATGGCCATAGCTTCTAACATGTCACAAATAGATTTAATCTTACTCAAGTACTCTCTTGTGGTAATGTTGTCCTTTATTTTTTGCAATTGTCTCTTATAAAACATAACTTTAATAGCTGACTGGTTGTTGAAGGATTTTTCTATTGTTGTCCATATCTCGTTAGCACTTTTGCAGCCAATCACTTGTGGTAATAAGCATTGATTGATAAACTATAGTAGCCATGAACTGGTTAAACGATCTTTCCTGTGGTATTTCATGTATTCTTCATTGCTGACTATTATATCCTCTTGTTCTGTAATGAATTTTGGTAGAGCTGATAAAGTCCCCCATGATGAAGCCTTCAAGGCTAACCTTAGATTGCAATCTCAATCTGAAATTTCCAAAGAAAATAATTGTTTTCGTTCAATTGCACTGGAATTAGTTGTGACTGAGGACTAATTACAGTTTTGGTGAGTTTGTCAATAGCAATGGGATTTTCAATCGTTCCAGTACCATTGTCAGAAGCTGATGAAGCCGTATCATTGGCCTTTATAACCAAATGATGATTAATCAGATGGTTTTGAAGCCTTACTAAAGCTCTCATATCGTGTTAGAAAAGAAGAAATGAGATGAAATAACAGTTTATTATTGAAGAATTGTAATACAAGATAATATGAATTGTATAGAGGAGTCCTCTATTTATAATACAAGAAACAAATGTAAATAGGCTTGAATAATAGGCATGCGACCGCTGCTTTGTTATATTGGGCGTGCGACCGTTGCTTTGTTATAATGGACATGAGACAATTGCTCTGTTATAATAGGCATGTGACCGTTGCTTTGTTATAATGGGCATGTGACCATTGCTTTGTTATAATGGGCATGTGACCGTTGATTTCCAATTATTCCTTCTTTCCTTTATGGCATGCAATGCAAGGCCAAGTCTGTTCCTCCATTTGCATGCCATATGACTTAGTTTTCCACACTACTAGGAAAGAAACAGCTATCCAAAGTCATTCTTTTGTGGCATCATCTGTTTTATGTGGTTCTAACTAAGGTTTTTTTTAAAAAAAAAAATAGGATTTGGTTTCAAAACTACAACTTATTTAGTGTTTCCTGTGACAGCAAGAACTTCTTCCTTCATAACTTGTTTACTTGATTCCTCCTCAATATGGATTCGAGTTATCAAGCTTTCCAAAGAACAATCTTTAGTTTTATGTCTCAAATTATTCCAAAAATGTTTCTAACTAGGGGTAGTTTATCTATCAAAACAACAATATCGAATTTTTCATCAATAACCGTACCTGCAAATATGATCTAATGAGTTATCTTCTAAAGTTCATGAGACTGAATCTCTACTGCCCTGTCATTCGTCTTTTGAAATTTGAAGTATTGGATGATGGTGTAATTATTTTCTCCAGTTTCTTTGGTATCATAACCCTTTTGCATCGCCTTCTATATTTCCTTGGTTGTCTTTTTCGAATTGTAGTATTCGTGGAGATCATCACCTAAGCCAATAAGTATGAAGATTTTCTGAGGTAATCCGTCTATGTCCAATTCTGCAAGTTTTGGTTTTTTACTTCCTAGATTTGCAGTTGTTGTGCATCGGTGTCAGTAGGCTTCTCTGGTACCGTTTCTTTTCTTTAGTGAGCACACCAACCACCTTCCTTATTGTTCGAAAAAATTCCATCTTTTGCCACTAGTGCTTTCCCACAAATTTGAAGCGCGAAGAAGCGACCATAGGTACCTCGAATATTGAGGCCCTTGCACAATCATCAATTGTTCTTTTAGAACACACTATTGTCTTGACCATCATCTAGTTAGCGAGAACAATGAACTTTGGATGAGTTGTGTATGTTATCACTCTCTTAAAGATGTTTCGGCATTCTTCTCAAAGGTGCAAAATAGTTGTAGAGACACAACTGCAGCGGTCTCTAGGATGAAACAACCTCTAATCTAAAGAGAACATGTTTGCACCGATAAATACAATTTTGATTTGCACTTTAAAATGGTGCTACATGTACTTAGTTTTGTTAAAGGAAGAACAACGAGAGATATGTTTGTTATTTATTTTGAATGAACTTGAAAAAGAAAATTTTGTGTTATTCTTACCATCTTTCTTTAATTTGTCTATCATTTAAATAGACAGAATAGAAAACACATATGTTATTAATGTGATAAAATATTTAATTAGTTCTCATTTAAAAGAATACAGTAATACCATTAGTTTTTATAACAACTCAGTAATTATCTAACATAAATATATTACTGTTGTCTAAGTTTAACGACTCAATTTAATACATATTCATACACGCCAGCACAATATTTTCAACTACTCTTACTTAGTTCTGCTCTTCTATTGTGTGCTCCAGAATTTGCTTAGTTATTCATCATACCTACAAATAAAGTAACGCAATAAACTAAAACAGGGAACAATTTAAATTTTGCAAATATGAATTTAATTTAAAATTTTATTTTCCTTAGTTTTTGAGTTATCTCTTCATCTTTAGGAAGGATCTGATATGCATATATTTATGTATTTACGTATGTACTCAAATAACTTATTGTTGACGTCAAAAGTTGGTCAATAGTGACAGTAAACCTCCAATAGTTTGGAAAATACATGAATAATGATTATGAAATATGATAAAGTAAAGAAAATAGGAATACACAAGACTTTTTATAGTGGTTCGGCAAAGATGGTGCCTACGTCCACATTGTATGTATTAATCTTTTCTTTTTTATTACGAAGTACAATAAAAAGTGGTTATTTTCTAACTTAGCCGTGGAGAAGCTTTGATTTAGGAGGTGAAGTTCAGCCAAAAGTTGAAGCAGTCGAAAAAAAAAGTTCCAGAAAGAGAGTCCCCTTTCCACTTTAAGCATTAGTGTATTTATAGGTGAAGAAGTGGGTTGAGTGGGCCGCCATGTGACTTTCCTCCTTTTCGGAGCTTGGACACGTGGAGCACGATCGGTGGAAGTAGTTTCAGCGGTAGGATCCGGTTTACTGCAAATTAATGGCATCCTCAGAAATAGTGGCTTACGTGGCACTCGAGGGTGATGTGTATCAAAAGTAGAGCTTTGTCCAGAGATGGTTGACCGCCTTTATTTTCTTGAGGGTCGAACTGAGTATTGAATGACTTAGTTGCATATTTCCAGATGGATCTAAGATAACTGGTTGATCCGATTTGAGAGGAAGAGGCTAACTTGGTCGGTCGAGAGGAGCGATTCTTCCAGGCTCGATAAATTGTTTCCTAAAGGAGACCTGCTAGAGTTAGCCTTGGTTCGGGCTGTTCTTGAAGGAAGCTAGTGTTACCCTGACATTGTCTGGGTTCTGCTGAATCATGGGTCGCTCGAACTGATCGATCGACCGATGCCGAAAGACGAAATTTGGGGCATTGGGCTTCGATCTGGACTTTGATAGCTTTTTGCCAAAAAGTTGGTCAATACTTTGCACCTCAAAATACATCTTTCTTGGTAAAGGAGGTGTGTTCTTATCTTTGCATCGAAATCCAATATGCAGGTAGAGATGGTTGCACCGAACCATATTAAGGCTAGAAGTCCAGTGGTCCCAAAGGTTTTATTAAGACCAGAAAACCATCGATCAAAGTAGATCGTATGAAAGTCAGAAAACCTACAACCATCGACGACTGTATTAAGGCCGAGAAAGCAATCGTCGATCCTGGTTGTGAAATCCAATACGTGTTGAGATTATATAGGCCATTCTCGGTCTAGAGAAGGCTTTTGATATGTTCGGGCGAGTATTGACCATACTCAACTTGAAGTTCAAGACGAGCAGTTGCTACACTTGGCTTAGAGGAATAGAGAGTGTTAACTATGCTCGGCTTACAGAGGTGGCAAATATTATCCATACTCGGCTTACGGAGGTGGCGAGTATTAACCATACTCGGCTTACGGAGGTGGCGAGTATCAACCATACTCGGCTTATGGAGGTGGCGAGTATTAACCATACTAGATTTGTGGCAAGTGTCATCCATGCTCGACTTTTTGTAAGGTCATTTGATAAGTCTTAGAAGGGGCGATTATAGTCCATACTCAGCTTTAAGAAATCTAACCGTACTAGGCTCAAGGAGTAGGTTTAGAGATGGTGGTAGGCTTTCGCACTGACCATATTCGGGAGGGGAAAAGTAGTCGAACGACCTAGATCTTGATCACGATCCTCCCGTGAATCTGTAGCTATAGCTATGCTGGTCGCTGGAAGTAATACTCCTGTCTGTGATTGGTCGGGGGGTGAATCTGAGCCAGGAGGAAGCAAAGGTGTGATCTGATCAGTGGCCTGATTCTGTGCAGACCAAATATCAATTGTTGCCCTACTCCAAGTCGGTGGATGAATTGATGTTGAAGCGTTTAATCCCATCTCCACTCGTCCAAGAAGGTGATCCATCAACTGTTGTTGTCGTTCGAAATTTTACCCTAAGATATCATATGGCCTCTGAATTCGGTCACAGTCTTATCCATGTTGTCCCAAGTAAGATATCGGGACATGTCTCCATAATAAGAGGCTTCCTGACTTGCCTTTGCAGCATTTGTACCGACTGTATCGGCATTGCGGGACGAGAAGATGTTGCATCTTTCATCCGTTTGTTCGCCATAGGTCGGAATTAGCTAAAGGTCGTAGGGTATGTCAGTGCATGCCCCTACCCGGCGTGCCAAAGTATTGACGTCAAAAGTTGGTCACAAGTGACAGTCAACCCCCAATTGTTGGTAAAACACATGAATAATGATTATGAAATATGATAAAATAAAGAAAATTGGGAACACACAAGATTTTTGTAGTGGCTCGGCAAAGATGGTGCCTACATCCATTTTGTATGTATTGATCTTTTCTTTTTTATTACAAAGTATAATGCTTTTTCTATTTTGAGGAAGAAGAAGTGGCTATTTTCTAACTTTGCCGTGGAGAAGCTTTCATTTAGGAGGAGAAGTTCAGCCAAAAGTTGAAGCAGCCGAAAATAGAAGTTCCAAAAAGAGAGTCCCCTTTCCACTTTAAGCATGGGTGTATTTATAGGTAAAGAAGTGGCCTGAGCGGGGCTCCACGTGGCTTTCCTCTTTTTCGGAGTTTGGACATGTGGAGCTCGATCAGTGGAAGTAGTTGCGGCGGTAGGACCCGGTCTACTACTGATTAGTAGTTTCCTCAGAAATAGTAGCTTACGTGGCACTCGAGGTGAGGTGTATCAAAAGTACAGCTTGGTCCAGAGATCGTTGACCGCCTTTATTGCCTTGAGAGTCGGACTGAGCATTGAATGACTTAGTTGGATTTTTCCAAATGGATCCTAGATATCTAGTTGATCCGATTTTAGAGGAAGCGGCTAACTCGGTCGGTTAAGAGGATCAATTCTTCCGGGCTCAATAAGTTGTTGCTTGAAGGAGACCTGCTTGAGTCAGCCTTGGTTCGGGCTATTCTTGAAGGAAGTTGGAGTAGCCCTGACATTGTTTAGGTTCTGCTGAAGCGTGGATCGCTCGAACAAGTCGATCGACCGATGCCGAAAGTCGAAATTCGGGGTACTGGGCTTCGATCTGGACTTTGGTAGATTTTTTCCAAAAAGTTAGTCAACGCTTATAATATTTAAGTGATATACTATATATACTACATGGTTTGAGCGTATATCACCGTCATGGATAATAAGAAGGATCAAGCCAGATGGCTTTGCATAGTGAAGTATACGGGAGCACAATCAGAAAAACATGAGAAATTGACCAAGAAAATCTGGAAAGGCTCAAGATTGAACAATAAAGGCCAACAAAAATCTCAAAATCAACACAAGCGTATAGCAATTTCAGGTTAGTTCAAAATTCGATAAGCACATGAGCGCAAGAGTGAGTCGTAAGTCCTACAAAAGGTAAAGAAACGACACATGCAATGGGTCCAACAATATTAAATTGGTCAGGCTCAAATCCTACAACAAATTCAGGCTACACACGAATATCCAAGACCATCAAATACAAATCTAGCTAATATCATTCATAAACCAAGTATAGCAATGACAAGCCCATAAGAGGATGCAATGATAATTTTCATACAAAATAACATTAACTGGTACACTTCAAATTTGGATAGGGTGTATATGAGCAAGGAGATACCTTATCTAGGTAACAAAAAAACGATGAAATCAATGATGTCGAATTTCCTAAATTCATATAAATATAGGCTAAAGCCAAAAAGAAATTACTTTTATTGAATTCTAAAGCAATGAATGCTTCTATATGTGCTCTTGAAAAAAACTCAATATAATCGAATATATCATTGTTTGACTGCATAGAAAATTTAGGGCACTTTGGAGGAACTCATGAAGGCACATCTTAAGTTAAGAAGTCCTATCTTATTTTCCTCAACAACGGATACGAAAAATTGTCAATGTAGAAGAATTAAAATATAAAAGAGGTGTATGTTCGCTTATCAATATTGGTATACTATTCAAGAGCTTTAGTCAAAGTTTTACACCGACGTAGGTCTGAGTGGAAAATACTAGGGGTACTACCAAGTGATTTCGAAGCAAATGTGGCAGCTATTCAAGACTAAGAATATTTGATCAAACAGGCATGGTGGAACTGATTGGAAACTTGACGACTTACTAAATAAAATTAAAACTTAGAGATGAACATACATAACAACTACAATATCGTTTCTATTCAATACACTCAGGGTATCCTGGGCCTTGGACTGGTATCCCACAGATTATCATGTTAGTATGATCTCAGTATAAGTTCATGCATGTTATGGTAATAATAAATCTACCATCGTCATACCATTATCAAACACGGTAATTTACCACTGTCAGTATAACAATTACTAGATTATCGATATATCAGCTTTTAGTATATCAGTCAAATGATAACAGTAACAATAAACAATTCTGATTTATTAGTAAAAAGTAAAAACAGTACGATAACGGTATTTGATAAACGGTAACCGTAATCAAGGCATAACAGCCCTAAGTTCATGGAGGGTAAGATTGTAAAATGCATAACAGTTTTACGTGGCAAGAAGCCCAAATGGCAACTAGTATAGTTTATGTCGTTATATTCCGAGTATTACCATCAAGTCCTTGTTTTTGAAAAGTGGAGGGAAATATTCCGCAAATACCCTTTAGTACATTTAAAACATCGCACTAGTCAGTAAACGTTTAATTTCCTTTTATTTCATAATATCGGTCCGAAAAATCCTCTCAAAACCCTAATTACATAAATCTTCAAAAACTTCAATCAATCAGATGATATTTCTACTCAGAAGCAAATATTCACCTTTCGAATAAGAATATTACTCTTATCTGACGAAAAATCCTTTATCGTCGGCTTCAAATCGTCGGCTTCAACTTAAGTTGAATGGCGAGGACGAAGGTACAATTGCTACTATCTTGTTGAAATATGGTTTTTATTCGATTAATTTTCCTAGATTGTGAGAATTTAAAAAGAAATATTAGTTGATTGTATGATGTAAGTCAGAATAGTAAAAAGGCAGTATGATGGATTCAATTTTTTCACATGCGTATGCATTTTAAGAGTATTGTTATATGATAGAATACGTATTTAGAATTTGTAATAACGTGATATATTTTGTTAGATAATTTTTATTTTTTAATAGTATAGAATCTTAGAATTCTTGGATTTTTTTGTATATTTTTCCGAAGAATTTCTTGCTGATTTGAAATAATTAAGAAAATTAATTTATGAGTTCTAATTGCTTATTAACATGTTGTTATAAATTTTTGACAGCATTGTATGTGTTAAGAATACTGAAACAAAACCGGAAAAATTTATAGAAAAGATGATCATTAGTGTACATTTATTTAGAAAACCTGTACTGGAATGTGTTTTTTTTTAACACATATTGTTATGATTATTTGAACATTTGTGTGCATATTTATGGTATATTTGACCATATGTGTAAATTTATTGTATATGATACCATGTAGTTGTAGTGGTATAAAAAATACATGCTTTCTTTGTTTATATAAGTAATAGTTGCACAATTTTGTGCAAATAAGAAGAATAGTTGCAAAGATTTGTGCACATATCAAGAAGATGTCGAACCAGTAAATAAATAATGGAATCGTGTTATTAAATTTTTATGTTGATTGTGCAACATTAGATGCATATATTTTGAAACGTTGAATGCAACTAATTTGCATCTATATACATTTATATGCAGCATAGTGTGTAACAAATAAGAATAATTGCATTTACTTGTGATAATAACAACCTATATAAGAAATTTTAATGATCATTTAAAAAAAATGTTAAATGATTATTTGCAGTTTTTGTGCTTGTGTGTAAAAATTTTGATAACTTATGTACATTTTTTCCAAGTTAATATATGAGTACTACAGCTATGAACTTAATTCGATAGGAAAAGTTTTATTATGTTATGCATTGGTTACAAGAATGTTAATTGAATATTTATGATTATTTTGAATTTTTGGATGCAACTTTGCAGCAATAACCAAATATTTGCATGTTTACATGCAAATAATAAGATATTTTGCATAATAATGTACAAATTGTACATGCTAATTGAATGAATACATGCATGCAGTAATATTTGTATCTTACAAATGTTTTTATATCCTATGATAGTTTGTTACTCAGTTATTTTTAATCATTGTTTTTTTAAAATTATGTATGTTTTTTGCTGCAGAGGCCAAATGTGGATGAAGATATTCAGGTTGGCCAAAATATGGAGAAAGCTTTAGTGGCAACTGATAAACCAACAGAGTATTTGCATATACAGACGAAAAAGAAAATTGAAGAGGAACCGAAAATCCAAAAGAAGGATGAAGTTTACAGAAACAACCTGAAATAATAAACGGACTTGTTCTTCAGTCCAGAAATAGTTTTTATTTTTTGTAATATTTTATAATAAAGTTGGTTACAAATTATGTTGTAGAGAATTGAAACTTGCTGTCTCAGGTTATTTTTTTATTTGGTATTTTAATGTTTTATTTGTGTTTTTAACACTTTCTGTTTTGCCCTTACTTCTGTTAACGCAATTATTCTGCATACTAATACTATGTATGCAATAATGTCTTTTATTGGCATAAATGTATGCTATTAAACTAAAATTTGTTTCTACTTTTCTAGTTGTTCGTCAAATAAGTACATTTATTAAAAAAACATTACTCCGTACTTTCAAATACACAAATAATTATGTAAATGACTACTGCTCACAAGTATTCTTCAATGTTGCAGATATGTATGCAACTATATGTAATTTTTGCATGAAATTAGACAAATTTATCATACACTTATACCCTGATAAAACTTTGACTCATTTATCGTTTTTGATATTCATATTTATAACGAATTATCATCCACAATGTTCATACAACTGACATATGTTGCAATATATTACAAAATCAAATTCTCATAATCATTCTTCATTAAACTAATAAATTATTTCATACACAATTCAGTATACCCGTAGTTTTCATTGTTGCATACAAATATGCAATAGTCTTTAATATTTGCATGAATTAATGCATAAATTATCATTTACTTATATGTAATAAATATGAATAAATTATCATTTTTAATTTTTTAATTTACTCTTAAATTACTATGTTTGTAATTTCTTAATTTCTCCAAAAATTTATACAAATAAGTTGCATTCTTAGCATTCAATTTATTTTAAAAAAAATCCACAGCATCTGGACAGGTTATATAAATATTTGCATTTTGTACACTAATTATATTGAAAAGTTTGCATATAATTATATGCATATTATTATGACAAACTACACACATGTAAGAATCAATTCATAGGATCATGCAAAACATTAAAAAATTAACTCAGTGCCAAAAATAACAAATCAATTCAGTTTGCATAGTACATAACCATGTCCACGTAGTCTAAACAAAAAGGTATTAAACGTTTTTACACAATACGAAAACATCCCCAAAATTACAAACAATCCTACCACCAACTTTACGCACTTTACACATCCTTGTTTGCATCTGACAACAGGAAGTTTTGTGTCAGGTTTTGCAACGGATTCCAGCTGTAAGGATGGCAGTTGAGAAGTTTTAAACCAAACTCAGCTCTTGGATCATTAACAGCCCCAGGACTCCACATTTCATCATTTTTATCCATCTCTTTGTTCTCAGTTCTTTCCTTCATGTAGTTCATTACAAGCATACCACAGTTGTCTCTGAAAAATTTATATACTATCAACATTAGTAGGGTGCAAACATATAATTTGATTTGATACAGTATACAAAATGTGCATACAACCATGCTATAATTACTAAAAAATGCATATGAGTAAGGACAAATTCAGAAATATGTTTCTCACGTAAGTCTTTGTTGTGGGCATTGAGAAAATTCTATTTGATTATGTTTCCGATAATCTTTTTTCCAGAGCTTCTTCATCAAAGCATTGACGTAGTTTCTCTGTTACATAAAAAAAACTCTCTATCAGTACTTTAAAAAAAAAATACACAAAATTTAAAAGTACCAAATTGATATACGATTTTTCTTGCAGCTTTTTGGTGATTCCCTACGCTACGTCGCGGTATGTTCGGATCATAATGGATCCATCTTCTTTTAGCTTTTATGAACTCTAATAAAGAAAAATGACTGTCACAGTGAATTGGAAAGAAAATCTTTGTGCAAAATTCATAGCCCTCTGCAACTCTTTTATCCAAGACTTTTTTTAACTGCTCCTTTAAATTTTTCAGTATTAGTCCCTGAATATTCACAGTTTCATACATTACATATTCATATATTAATTAAATTACCGAAGCAAGAGTTTTGATCATAATAAACTCCGAAAAATCTTTCCGCAACTCAACACCAAACCAGTCGATTATCTATTCAAAATAGATACTTTTTTATTTGTTACAAATACAAAACTGTTTGCAGATATTTATAGAAATACTGTCAACAAATAACTAGTAAACTTAAATATTAGCTCTCCATCGACGAAATTACCAACTATCATATCAGCCCATGCAGTTCCAGTAACACATACGACTTCATCACCATTAAGATATACAGTTTTGCTGTACATTAATGAAATTAACTCAAAAAAATTGTAAAATCTCATCGATTATAACTCAAGCATCTACGTTTAATAATTGCACATATATCTGCAATTTTTCATAAAATTTGCACACATACATGCAATTGGAAAATTTAATTGCATAATATTATAACCCAACAAAAAATTTGCATATTAGTGTGCAAGATTGCTAAATATTTACATAAATTTATGGAAACAATCTAAAACTATTTAATTAATATTTCTATTCGAATTATATTTTGTATACAAATATGCAAATAATATGAATATTTGCATACATTTACTACATAAAACTTTGAAAACATGCACAAAAATCATATTTTGCATCACTCTACCTAGCAGTTATTTACATCAACTACAGTATGAACTCAACACATAACTTAACACAAAATAAACAAACATTAATCACAATTTTAACCTTAGCCCAGTCAGTGCAACAAATTCTTCCATTTGTTTTATTTGTCTTTCCTCCCACTTTCGCACGTTTTCATATTTTCTAATTTTCAATTTAGTTCTTGCCCGAGTTTCTTTAGACTTATCGTTATTTTCAAATTCATCAACATCCACTATTTCAGACTATGTCATCATTTTTTTCCCTGCATTAGTAATTTAATAGCTTATGTAATCCAATTATACCAACATACGAATGCACTCGTCCAAACATTATATAATATTAAATACTAATATACCTTTCACTTTTGCAACCCTTTCTTTTTCTTGCTCATTTACCACTTCTGCATCAATCTCCATATCTTCTACTTCATCATCATTTTCTTTATCTCCAGTACTTTCGTCATTTACTGCATCATCGTCACCACTTTTCTTTAGACTCTTCTCATTATCTATGTCCTTCTCTTTTTCTTCCATCAGTTCGTTGTTTGTTACATTCCCTTCTACTATGTGACTACCTACATTATCGACATCACCACGTATCTTGTAACAACCCGGAAAATCTGAGCCAATTTAAAATTTTTAATTTGGCTATTTTAGTGGATTTTAAATATTTAAAATAAACTATTTTAAATAATAATGATGAAAAGTGTGTTAGAATCGATGTGTGAAAATAAATATAATTAATTTTAATTATAAACAAGGCCTGAAATGGCGCGGCAGTTTCAAAATTCGAATTCAAACTTTGACTGACTTTACCGGGTGCAAAATAAAACGTATTTTAGTGAAACCAAAAATATTTAAATCTGTTTATGATTATCTTTCTAACGTATCTGAAAAATCGAAGTTTCATAACGGGAATCAAAAGTTATGGCCAAATGAATTTTCAGAAAGGTCGCTGTAGAGTTTATATAGCCCGTGGAAATAGCCATTTTGCAAACGACCTCAGAATTCGATGAAACCACTTTTGTTGGATCCGGGATATCAAATTATTGCTAGGTTTCAAATTTCATAATTTTTGAAGTTAATATGTGAGCGTAACAAAAGAATATGTGTTTGGTGAATTTCTGTTAAATTGGATCGACAAGAAAATGACCATTTTTCAAACGGCCTCAGAATTTGATGAAACTAGTTTTGTTGGGACCGTATCATCAAAACATAGCTGGATTTATTTTTCGGGAATTTTTGGTATCAGTATGTGGCCCCAGCAAATTGAATTGTACGTTCAAATTAAATATCGAATGTTTTATATTATAATTTGAAGGAAAACTGACTGAAACAGTCGAATGGGCCTACAAAACATATCCCATTGTGTTCGAAATGGGGGTATTTAGCTAGAAACGACAGTCGTTGGTTTTGGATTGGAGTTAGTATGTGAGGAGGGGTATTTTAGAATTTTGAAAAAATATAAATAAAATAAAAAAATCCTATTGGCTAACACAATCTCTCTCTCTCCCCGTAATCATCAGAAGCGAACGACGGTTGTTCTTCATTTCTTCCCTCCTCTTTAACTCTCCAATCTCTCAATAAAATCGTATGTTCCAGTTAAGGTTTTTGTAGTACTCCTCAAGGCCTTCAAATCCATACTGGTATTGGCACCTCTAGTGGCGCCGTTCTCGAGAACCATGCCCAAGAAGAACCGCCGCGTCGAACGGAATTCCGCCGCCCACGGTGGTGCAAGCTCGACCCCACCACCATCGCCTGGAAGCCCTCTTGACGCTCTACGCTGTGGTGCTGGCCGATTGCCCACTAGCTTCGCGGATTTCACGAAAAACTAAAACCTAGTTTGGATGATATCGTGGAGGCAATGGCTGTTTTTATTTTAAATAGTTTATAGCAATTTAAACGCTACGGTTTATGATTTTACTATAAAAATCATATCTTTCTCGTTTGTTGACGAAATCCAGTGAAACAAGAGACAGTGGACTCGTGTGGACATCTTCTATATTCTAGAAGAGACCGGATATTTTTCTGAGCTTTCTACAATTTTTGGTGGAGTGGAACCCAATGTGAGATTTCTGAATTATAAATGATATGTAATCAACGATGTATAAATTATATAGTCGAAGTATGAGTTATATAAGCGTTGTACACCATATGTATAAGCGTTGTATAAGTTGTATGTTCGATGTATAAGTTATATATGCATTGTAAAAAGGATATGTGCGTTGAAATAAATTGAAATGATATTGAAATGAAATCGAAATATAGTTATATACGTATATCTATACATATATATATACCCCCCTCGTCCACAGACCATGGACGATATATATTGGTTGTGATATTGTTTGGATTATTGGTTGATGTGAAAAATTGGTGAATATCATGAATGGTTGGTTTGAAATGATTGATTGTGATTGAAATCCCAATAGGATTAGTATATGGGAAAATTCGTCTGCGTACGAACTAGATATTGAAAATTCTTGTTGTCAAAAGCTGCGAGGCTTTAAGGTAGAGCGAGGAGTCGTACTAGGGACGGTCCCGGTTTTAACTACCCTGCCGTTATGCTGCCGAAATTTTCTGAAATATTTCTGTGTTTGATTTAAATTCATGTGTTGAAATTAAATTCATGTGTTGAACTAGAATTCATGTGTTGAAATAAAATTCATGTTTTGAATAAAAATTCATGTGTTGAAATTAAATTCATGTGTTGAATAGAAATTCATGTGTTGAAATAAATTCATGTGTTGAATGGAGTTCGTGTATTGAATAAATTCTTCGAAAAATAAAAATAACATTTTTATCATATATATAGATTATATAAAATACTAGTGTTTTAAACAAATCGTTTTAACACCAAATATAACATTTTTACCTTATGTATAAACTATATAAAATAATCGTGTTTTGAAATAAATTGTTTTACAATAAAAATCACATTTTTATTATATATATGAACTATCGAAAATATTCATGTGTTGAACAGAAATTCATGTGTTGATTGGAGCTCATGAGTTGAGTAAATTCTTTGAAAGATAAAAAATAACATTTTTATTATATATATCAACTATAGAAAATATTAATGTGTTGAATAAAGGACTAGAACGATAAAAATCATATTTTTATCATATGTGTGAAGTCAAAAACATTCACGTGTTGAATGTATAGATTGAACAATAAAATCTACATTTTTATTGTGAATATGAAGTGCTAAAAATATTCGGTTGTTGAATAAATATTTTTGATGATAAAAATATCATTTTTATCAAATATATGAAGTGGATATGGTTTTGAAATCGAAGAATGGATTATATATATATATATATATAATTAAAATAAATCTAATAACAAAGCTGCAGTTTGTGTTTTGAAACCGTGATTTCAAACGATTAGTGCGGGAGATCTGACCATCGGATTTTCCCGAAACCGAAACCGTTGCGTTCGCTTTGGAAATTTCTTCCCAATGACACCCACTTTGTGAAGATCCAACGGTTGGATTGTCTGGAATGTTTAATTCAAATCTGAAGAAAAACAGCGCCAGAATCGATTATATATATATATAATTAAATTAAATTAAATAACGACGCTGTAGTTCATATTTTGAAATCGAAACTACAAACGATTGTACCGGGAGATCCGACCGTCGGATTTCCCCAAAACTGAAACTGTTGGATTCGTTTTGAAAAGATCTTTCTAATGATATAAACTTTGTGAAGATCCAACGGTTAGATTTTCAGATATGTAGTATGGCCTGAAGTGTCGTTTGAATGAATTGGCTATTTTTAAATGAATAAAAATAGCGATAAATCGTTATAAAATATTATAAACGATATGGAATGGAAAATAAACCTAATTTACCTGGTTTATTAGATATTTGATGGTTGAATGTGTTTGGCGTGAAAATTACATTTAAAAACAGAATTATTGATGTCGAATAAATTAACCATTGAAATGAATTGATTTAAATTATAAATATACACGAATTATTTGAAAAGGCCGAGTTAAATCTCATTTCAAATAATTGATCGATAATAAGAAGTCGATAATGAAGATGGTGGTTGAAGACCGGAGATCTTCACCTCGGTTGGATGGTAATTGATGTCTTGATTGGGAGGCATCCCGAAATATAGATAATAAGTGGTGATCGTCCAGACGTACTTGGAGATCGATGGATATGCGAGGTATATGGTGCCTCCGGTTTCGTTCAGACCCAAAACGAACTTGTAAGTGGATTGTGTGTCTGACATTGGATTTTGTTCTGTGCTGATTGATCTCTATTAAATATATATCTGATTGGCGACGGAGAATTTATTCTCTTGCTTAACGCCCTTCTCTGAGACGTACGAGCTCAGAGGTTATATATCGATAGAAATCAGTCGCATGGAGTGAACTGCCTATGTGGCACGCCTAAGTGGAAAATGATCAAGGCTTCTGTTGAAAAGCAAAGTCTTGTGGTTGATGATCATAGGTCGGCCTGTGTGGCATAGCTTTGTGTATAACACGAATTCGCGAGCCTCACACCCCGGTATGAACCAGAAACGGGAAAGGACCTCAGGGAGGGCATGCGTTTCCTTCTAGCTAGGGTGGCGTCAGTGACCTACCAGCCCTGACATTTATATTATTTTCACATGTGTGGTTGTTGCTGTTGCGAGGCGCCTCGGATATATCAGTGACTATGTGGAGCCGATGGGGTCATAGGACTCATTTACGCCCCAAAGGGCGGGGAAACGCAGTGTTCAGGCATAATAATCCACATCGGTGGACCGACCCTGACGATCCAAGGGGCAGTAGCGGCTGTTCCGGAGACATGGGCTAGATTGTCTCGAAGTCGGTAAGGACTATCTTTTGCCTTGGTTCATGACGGAAATCCAATTTCCAAATACGACACCGTGCGGTTTTGATTGTATACCTATATATGGCGACATGATATATGGTACCCATGCCGTCTATGATTGATACTTATGATTTGAAATTGTTTTTGAAACATATAAACACTAGTAATAATACCAAATACTTTTGTTTTATTTGTATCAAGCATATTTCGGCCATTATAAGGTAAAACTCTATCCTCCGGTTTGCGTTGCATTGTGTGATGGGAACTGAGTCTTATAATGGCTTCATTTTTATAAAAAGCATTGCGATGTTTAAAAGATTTACTTGTTTAAAAGAACTGGCAATCCAATGGAGTAAACCCGTTCCGTGAAAGTGGCGTGGTCCTATGATTAGCCATATTATAAAATATGTTAAGTAGATTTCTCATACCAGTCCCATGACTGACTCGAAGTTTGTTTCACTTGCAAACTTGGGTGCCCCTCTTTCTACACGGGTAGCCTTGTATTCAGGTTTTAGCAGGCTCTTTCTGGATAGCTGGAGCTGAAGATGGATTCTATCATTTATTTATTTTTATGTTGTTCAGCTCCTATTGTACATATTATGTTTTGTTTTTCCGCAGTAGACATTTTTGTATAGCTGAACTGTATTTTGTACTAAGTATGATCCTGTATACTGTGTAACTCAAATGATTATATTTATCTAGTGTATTATTTGTACATTATCTGGTGTATTTATTTATTTTTGTTCTGCTATTATCTGTTTATGTGTTATATTCCAAAGATTACCCTTGCCACCGCCGAACGGGGTTTTGGGGTCGTCACATATCTTTGCCTCCATATATACTCACATTTAATATGTTTCAGTAATTAATTGTAAAATATGCACACATTTATGCATTACCTAATATTATATGCAAACAGATTATGCATTATTTACTATGTGACTTACAAAACTTTGTATAAAAATTATTAATATAGACTGTAACAACCCGGAAAATTCTGAGCCAATTTAAAAAAATTCTTTTGGAAATTTTAACGAATTTTGAATATATAAAATGAGATGTTTTAAATAATAACGATATGAAATTTATTTTGAATAGAAATAGAACGTATATATTTATATGATCGTCGTTAGAATATAAATAATTATTTTTAATTATAAAAGGAATTGAAAATGGCGCGGTAGTTTGAAATTTCGATTTCAAAATTCAAAGGAATGTACCGGGTGCAAAATAAACCGGATTTTAGCGAAACCAAAAATATTAGAATCTATTTGAGAATATCTTTCCAGCGAATCCGAAAAATTGAAATTTCATAGCGGGAATCAAAAGTTACGCCCAGTCGAAAATTCAGAATAGTCGTTGTGGAATTCTGGCCCTTAAAAACGGAAATTTTCCAAACGACCTCAATTTTCGACGAAACCACTTTTGTTGGATCCAGGATGTCAAGTTATTGTTAGATTCCAAAATTCGTAATTTTTCGAATCAATATGTGAGCGTGGCGAAGGAAAACGTGTTTGACCAGTTTTAGTTGATTTTAATCGATTGAAAAATGGCCATTTTTCAAATGGTCTCAAAATTTGACGAAATTAGTTTTGTTAGGACCGTATCGTCAATACGAAGCTAGAAAATATTTTTCAGGAATTTTTAGAGCCCATATGTGGCCCCGGTAAATTGAAATGTGCATTCAAATTCAATATATAGAGTTATATTTTGATTTTGACGAAAACTGATCGAAACGATCGAATCAACTTACGATACATATCCCATTGTGTTCGGAATGGGGGTAATTAGCTATGGACGATAGTCGATGGGTTCGATTTCGAGGTCGAAATAAAAAGTTGCATTTTGAAATTAAATAAATAAAAATCTCCCTTTCATCTCCTATACCCTCTCAGCCCACCCCCCCCCCATTTATTTTCAAAATTGAAAAAAAAAGGGCGGAGCCCTAGCCGCCACCCACCCTTGCTCCACCGGCGTCGGACCCTCTCCAGCCCTCCCCCCTCCTGAACCACGATCTCCCCCAAAGGAAACCCCTCCCCAATCGAACGCAACCAGCCCCGACCCCCCTGAGACAACGCGCCTCCAGCAGCTCCAGGGCCCGTCGCCGCCTCTGATGGCCAGACGCCAGTCAAGCGTGCCTCCCCCGACGTTTGACGCCCCTCCGTACTCTCCGTTCATCCATCGTGAGTTCATTTTTCCTTTTAGCTTAGTTAATTTAGTTTTATTTTATTTTATGAAATAACAATATTGAAAAATCTGATTTCTTTTTATAGAAATAACATAGGATTATATTTTTATTTATGTAGAGATTATATTTTTATTTATATAAGAATGTGGTTTTATCATATGAATAACAACAAATATGATTATTGTTTATTTAAAAATATGACCTTTAAATAAAACAATCTTGTTTGTTTTACATTAAAGATGTGATTTTTATATAGTAGAAATAATAAAGATGTGATTTTTATATAGTAGAAATATTAAAGATGTGATTTTTATATAGTAGAAATAATAAAGAGGCGATTTTTTTATCTACATGAAAGGCAAGTAGAAATGATATTTATAAGGGAAAAGTATGATTTTTAAAAATAAAAAGATATGATTTTTCATAATGAAAAGGATTTGATTTTTATATACGGAAAAGATTTGATTTTTATAACTTAAAGTTGAAATAAAAATATGATTTTTATATTATATAGATAATAAAAATTCGATCTTTATATCATAGGAAGAATAAAAATATGATTTTTATTCATGTAGAGTAATAAAAATATAATTTTTATTATATTGCTAGGAAGATAAAATTATAATTTTTATCATGGAAGTAGTGTTGTAAAGGAGTGATTTTTACATAGGTAGTAGTGATATAAAAATACGATCTCTATATATAAAAATGTGATTTTTATATAGAGAATGGTGAGGGAAAAAAATATAATCTTTATTATATGAACGCCAGTATAAAAATAGAATTTTTATCTATATAGTAGCGGTATAAAAATAGATTTTTTATCTATATAGTAGCGGTGTAAAAATAGAATTTTTATCTATATAGTAGTGGTATAAAAATAGTGATTTTTATCCATATAGAGTGATTATAAAAATGTGATTTTCATATACATAGCAACAATATAAAAATGTGATTTTTATATATGTAGTGGCTATGGACAATGAAATTGACAAAAGACGAGCACGACGAAGATTTCTACATATGAAGAGTCGCGGTGTATTGGTTTAGCTAATTGGTGAGAACTTCTCACTTTAAATCTTATTTTCTAGTTAAAAATATATACAAGGATGCAGACGGTGCTTAGCAGCACCCGACACCCGTCGTCCACAGACCATGGACGACTTGTATGCTCGTTTGATGTGTTGTGAAGTTTGTTTGTGATGTTGATGTGAAATGGATAATAAAACATTTATGTGTTGAAATAAATTAATTATCGTTAAAAATATAATTTTTAACGTGAATGTGATTAAATAAATATTCATTTACAAACCGGACGGTTTGTTTATGTACACCTATTTGAAGGATATTGATTGGGACGATAAATTTACACATCACCCAACTACACAAATAAAAATCTGTGTTTGTTGATTTGAAACCCCACACGGGAGTTGGGATGATATTTGACGTACACTATTCCCAATTGTTTAGTGGTATGCCGATCGTTTGATTGACAGACTGTGTAAGCGTTAATTATTTATATTTAATGCTTATGTAGTTGTGTGGTGCACTCTAGATGATGGTTGATTATTTATCGTTGCTATTATATACATGTGTTGTATGGAATCCATATAATTAACATTATATGGTAATTGATTGTGTCTCATTCCAATTGGGAAAATAAAGAATATTATAAAATATATATTCATGTGTTGAATAGGATAAAATATATATTCATGTGTTGAAAATATTCATGTATTGAGTAAAATATTTTAAACAATAAAGTTTACCTCTTTATCATAATTTTATAAAATATATTAAATAACAAAAATAGTCATGTGTTGACGATACTCATGCGTTGGGAATATTCATGTGTTGAAAGAAATATAGATTCATGTGTTGAATAGAATAAATATTCATTTGTTGAATAGAATAACGAAGTTATTGAAATATATAAAGCCGTGTTGATTAGAGATGCGCCATTTCGATGCAAACGATATTTATATCGATTATATTCATTTTTATAATGAATATAGAAAAGGAAGTGATTTCAAAATATAACTTTTCGAAAATATTATCATTTATATAGTAATGATATGAAATATTCAATTTTGATTTGAAAGTGAATATGAAGTTGAAATTATTTTGAAAACGAATTTAAAACGAATTATGAAATGCGTTTTGAATTGAAATCGACGAAATATATATAATATATATATATATATATATATATTAAATGGCCTGAATAGAACGCATTGCGCCGCGGCAGTTCGCGAATTTCGACCATTGATTTCGAATAGACGTTACGGGAGATCCGACCGTCGGATTTTCCTGAAACCAGAACCGTTGGGTTCGTATCGAAAAGAGCTTTCCAATGAATATTAGAAATTAGAAATCTAACGGTTGGATTCGGAATTATGTCCAAATCAAATTTGGAAAAGGTCGCTGTAAGTGCAGTTCGGTGGCCGTTATTGAAAACCGACTGTACGGGCCTTGATAAAATTATTAAAAATATTAATAATTTGTGTAAAATCATAATATATGAATTGGAAAGAACTGGGATGAAAAATTGCACATTTGAAAGGATAAAAATATATTTTTATTGAAATGAACTAGATTTGAAATAGTTTTGAAAATAATCAGAATTTCCAATACGTGAATTGGAATGTATTTCAATCGAAATTATCTTCGGAATATTTCGGTGTTTGAATTCGTGATTATACAGATATGGTTTTGGAAATTTGAAAGATATATTTATATCATTATTTCCAATACGATATTTGTTGATTTCAGAATTTGATATTGGATATAAGCCGATATATTTTCAATTCAGAGCCTTGTATTTAATATCAAACGTGATTTGGGTTTGTCGTTAATGGTGTCTTCAATAACACTGTTCTTGGACCCAGTTTTGAAAAGAATTAATCTTTTAATTAAGATTTAGTGAAATTGTCAAGTTAATTGGTGTTTAATTGGAATTGAATTTAAATTGGTTTTTGGGGTTTATCGTGAGCAGTGTTTTGAATAACACCTGTTCTTTAACCCGATTAACAATAGAATGTGATTTTGAGTTTATCATGAGCCGTGTTTTAAATGACATTGGTTCTTTAACCCAGTTAAAGACAGGATATTGATTTTTGGGAAGATTAAAACTAACTGAAGTTTTAATGAATCTTTAATTAGATTAAAGTGATCGAGGATGTAGTATCACCAGTTTTGCTCCAAAGCGATAGTTAAATCTTTAATTAGATTTGAACGTGAAATGGTAATTAATATTTACCGATAACACCGTGGTGTTAGATATGGAATATTACAAATTTTTCTCCATGGGATGAATAGGTTGGGATAGGGAAATAGAATAAACAATTACTGCGGTGTGGTTCGCTAATCCCGATTAGTTTGGAAAACCATAACATGGTTTGAAAAGATATCCAAAGGAAGATTAAAGAATAAATTAAGAAGAATTTATCTTTGATAAAATTAATGGGAAACTTTCCCTAAGAATGTGAAAATTTGAATAGAAGAATATTCTGAATTGGAATGAGGCGTATATTGTGTTTGTGTAACACTTGTTTATTTTATACGCGGGTTATTCAGAAAGGCCGGGTTTATACCCATTCTGAATAATCGATTCGACGATATGTCGAAGGTGAAGACGGTGGTTGAAGACCGGAGGTATTCACGTCGTTTGGATGATTCCTGGCAATCTTGATTGGGATGTACACCCAAGATGAGGGAATATGTTGGTGATCGTCCAGACGTACTTGGAGATCGACGGATACGCGAGGAAAGTGCCTCCGGTTTCGTTCAGACCCAGAACGAACTTGTAAATGGACTGTGTATCTGACATTGGATTTTATTCTGTGTTGATTGATCTCTATTTAATATACATCTGTTTGGCGGCGGAGAATTTATTCTCTTGCTTAACGCCCTTCTCTGAGATGTACGAGCTCAGAGGTTGTATATCGATGGACATCAGTCACATGGAGTGAATTGCATGTGTGGCATGCATAAGTGGCAAATGATCAAGCCTTCTGTTGAAAAGCAAAGTCTTGTGGTTGATGATCAAAGCACAGCGTGTGTGGCATAGCTTTGTGTATAGTGTTAATTCGCGGGCCTCACACCTCGGTATGAGTCAAAAACAGGATAGTGACTGCAGGGAGTGCACGACGTTTCTTTCTAGCTAGTGGTGGTGTCAGCGCTTAAACTGGGTGACATTTATATACTTTTCACCTGTGTGATTGTTGGAATGCGAGGCGCCTCGAATATATGGTCGATAACTGGCACTATGTGAGCCGACGTACAGACCATTATATAGGTCCTATAGGACTGGGAAACGTGTGTTCAGGAATAACTAATCCTCAAAAGTAAGAGAGGAACGGCCCTGAAGATCCAAGGATCGCCGTGTGGGGTCCTAAGACATTTGCTAGAGTGTCTAGAACGGAGAGGAGCTTGCCCCTTACCTCGACTCATGATGGAATCTAATTTCCAATACGTGATATTTCGGTTTTATTTATAGAGTCTAGTATTGGCGAAATAGTGGTATGGGACACTTATGCCGTCTATGATTGATACTTTTGATTGAAATTATTTTCTTCACTTATAATAATAATAAACGATGAAATTTAGCGTATCAAGCATTCTTTGGCTATTATAAGGTAAAAACCCTATCCTCCGGCTTGCGTTGCATTGTGTGATGGGACATGGGTCTTATAATAGCTTCATTTTTCTTTATTTAGCATTGCGCTGTTTGTTTTATGCACTGGTATCCTTGGGAGGAAACCCGTTCCGTGTTATACGGCGTGGTTCCTTGATTTACCTAACTTTAAAATAAATATTAATAACTGTTTTAGTTCTCACACCAGTCACATGACTGACCTGGAGTTTATTGTTTTAACCTAAACTCTGGGTGTCCCTATTTCCACATGGGCAGCTAGTAGTTTTGGTTTTGCAGATTTATATTCATAGGATCCTGGTTTACAACTGGAACGATGCTCGGAAAGCTCTGTATCCGTGTATTACTTTCAGTTGTGTTTTGTATTGTTTTTCCGCTGCTATGTAATTTATTATAATCTCTGATATTTATCGAATGTGTAATATTTATTCATACTCTGTATATTCTTGTATTCTGATGGAATTGTTGTAATAAACAATGAAATGTTCTTCTTTTTGTGTTCCGATGTGTGTTGTTCTCAAAGCAATCCGTTCTTTCCTTACCAGGGAAGCTGCGAGTTCTTACAGTGGTATCAGAGCTTTGGTTTACAGAGCTCGAGAACAAGACTCATTAGAACCAAACGAAAGAATTCATCAGAGATTGTATTAGTAATATCCAATTAGAATGACTCGTTAGAGATGGGATCAGTAGTATCCTAGAACGGGTGTGAAGAGTATATTTTTAAAATGAAAACAAACTTTGTTTTGAAAATTTATATCTAATGGTACGTATTTGAATATTTTATTTGTATTGAATTTGGACAATCGAGTATATAAAGATTTTGCATATATGCGTCGTGAATGTATATTCGAAGTTTTAATATACTGGACAGATATAGGATCACACTCTAGTCGCTTGGAGATGATTTTGATGATGGAGCTACATCACCAATATTTATGTTCGGGTTTCGAAGGTGTGATATCTATATATTTCCATTAAACTGGTGTGAGAACCAAAACTAGATAGGGCTTATTGGTGTGATTTGACATCAGAAACATGATTTTCTGTATATATATCAAAATTATGAATTTGAAACGATAATCCACTAATTGATTGATGGTTGTGTTGTATGATTATTGTTTTGATTAATTAAATTTTGAACCATATGCCAAATTGAAAATTGTTTGAAATTGCATGCATATACATGTACTTACATTGAACATGTCATAGCAATGAGGCTAGAGCAGAAGAATAAAATTGTTTGCCCGACAAATAGGTACATGTTTACTAATTTCTTGGGTTTTGGATGATTTTATGAGCCGATTGGATAGCCGCTTGGCTGTTTCTTTTTCTTTTTGGATTGATGAGGGCCATGGGAGGCTATTTTAAATCTCTCGAAATCCGCGGTGCAGGGGCGATTATGACAAAAATTTTCGAAAATTTAGGGTGTTAGCCAAATTTTTGAAAATTTTGAAAAGTTCTTAGAAATTGAAAAGTTGAAGAACTTAAGCCGTAATGAAAATAATGGAATTTGAGTTGATTAGTCAAACAACTTTCAGCTTCGTTCCTTTTCGGGGACGAAAAGTTTTAAGTGGGGGAGATTGTTACAACCCGGAAAATTCTAAGCCAATTTAAAAATTTTATTTTGGCAATTTTAACGAATTTTGAATATTTAAAATGAGTTATTTTAAATAATAACGATGAGAAATTTATTTTGAATAGAAATATAATGTATATATTTATATGATCGTCGTTAGAATATAAATAATTATTTTTAATTATAAAATTAATTGAAAATGGCGCGGTAGTTTGAAATTTCGATTTCAAAATTCAAAGAAATATACTAGGTGCAAAATAAACCGGATTTTAGCGAAACCAAAAATATTAGAATCTATTTGAGAATATCTTTCCAACGAATCCGAAAAATTGAAATTTCATAGCGGGAATCAAAAGTTACGCCCAGTTGAAAATTCAGAATAGTCATTGTGGAATTCTGGCCCTTAGAATCGAAATTTTGCAAACAACCTCAGTTTTCGACGAAACCAGTTTTGTTGGATCCGGGATGTCAATTTATTGTTAGATTCCAAAATTTGTAATTTTTTGAATCAATATGTGAGCGTGGCGAAGGAAAACGTGTTTGACCAGTTTAGTTGATTTTAATCGACTGAAAAATGGCCATTTTTCAAACGGTCTCAGAATTTGACGAAATTAGTGTTGTTAAGACCGTATCGTCAATACGAAGCTGGAAAATATTTTTCGGGAATTTTTAGAGCCCGTATGTGGCCCCGGTAAATTGAAATGTGCGTTCAAATTTAATATATAGAGTTATATTTTGATTTTGACGAAAACTAATCGAAACGATCGAATCAGCTTACGATACATATCCCATTGTGTTCGAAATGGGGGTAATTAGCTATGGATGACAGTCTGTGGGTTCGATTTCGAGGTCGAAATAAAAAGTTGCTTTTTGAAATTAAATAAATAAATAAATAAATAAATAAAAATCTCCTTTTCATCTCCTATACCCTCTCAGCCCACCCCCCGGTCTATTTTCAAAATCGAAAATAAAATAAAAAAAAGGAAAAAGGGCGGAGCCCTAGCCGCCACCCACCCTTGCTCCAACGGCGTCAGACCTCCTCCAGCCCGCCCCCCTCCTGAACCACGATCTCCCCCAAAGGAAACCCCTCCCCAATCGAATGCAACCAGCACCCCCTCCCCCCCCCCCCCCCCGAAATGACGCGCCTCCAGCAGCTTCAGGGCCCGCCACCGCCTCTGATGGCCAGACGCCAGTCAAGCGTGCCTCCCCCGACGTTTGACGCCCCTCCTCACTCTCCGTTCATCCATCGTGAGTTCATTTTTTCTTTTAGCTTAGTTAATTTAGTTTTTTTTTTCTATTTTATGAAATAACAATGTTGAAAAATCTGATTTCTTTTTATAGAAGCAATATAGGATTATATTTTTGTTTATGTAGAGATTATATTTTTATTTATATAAGAATGTGGCTTTATCATATGAATAACAACAAATATGATTTTTGTTTATTTAAAAATATGACCTTTAAATAAAAAAATCTTGTTTTACATTAAAGATGTGATTTATATATAGTAGAAATAATAAAGATGTGATTTTTATATAGTAGAAATAATAAAGATGTGATTTTTATATAGTAGAAATAATAAAGATGCGATTTTTTTTATCTACATGAAAGGCAAATAGAAATGATATTTATAAGGGAAAAGTATGATTTTTAAAAATAAAAAGATATGATTTTTCATACTGAAAAGGATTAGATTTTTATATACCGAAAAGATTTGATTTTTATAACTTAATGTTGAAATAAAAATATGATTTTTATATTATATAGATAATAAAAATTCGATCTTTATATCATAGAAAGAATAAAAATATGATGTTTATTCATGTAGAGTAATAAAAATATAATTTTTATTATATTGCTTGCAAGATAAAAATATAATTTTATCATGGAAGCAGCGTTGTAAAGGAGTGATTTTTACATAGGGAGTAGTGATATAAAAATACGATCTCTATATATAAAAATGTGATTTTTATATAGAGAATGGCGAGGGAAAAAAATATAAACTTTACTATATGAACGCCGGTATAAAAATAGAATTTTTATCTATATAGTAGCGGTATAAAAATAGAATTTTTATCTATATAGTAGCGGTGTAAAAATAGAATTTTTATCTATATAGTAGTGGTATAAAAATAGTGATTTTTATCCATATAGAGTGATTATAAAAATGTGATTTTCATATACATAGCAACAATATAAAAATGTGATTTTTATATATGTAGTGGCTACGGACAATGAAATTGACAAAAGGTGAGCACGACGAAGATTTCTACATATGAAGAGTCGCGGTGTATTGGTTTAGCTAGTCGGTGAGAACTTCTCACTTTAAATCTTATTTTCTAGTTAAAAATATATACTAGGATGTAGACGGTGCTTAGCAGCACCCGACACCCGTCGTCCACAGACCATGGATGACTTGTATGCTTGTTTGATGTGTTGTGAAGTTTTTTTGTGATGTTGATGTGAAATGGATAATAAAACATTCATGTGTTGAAATAAATTAATTATCGTTAAAAATATAATTTTTAACGTGAATGTGATTAAATAAATATTCATTTACAAACCGGACTGTTTGTTTATGTATACCTATTTGAAGGATATTGATTGGGACAATAAATTTTACACATCTCCCAACTGCACAAATAAAAATCTGTGTTTGTTGATTTGAAATCCCACACGGGAGTTGGGATGATATTTGACGTACACTAATCCCAATTGTTTAGTGGTATGTCGATCGTTGGATTGACAGACTGTGTAAGCGTTAATTATTTATATTCAATGCTTATGCTGTTGTGTGGTGCACTTTGGATGATGGTTGATTATTTATCGTTGCTATTATATACATGTGTTGTATGGAATCCATATAATTAACATTATATGGTAATTGATTGGGTCTCATTCCAATTGGGAAAATAAAGAATATTATAAAATATATATTCATGTGTTGAATAGGATAAAATATATATTCATGTGTTGAAAATATTCATGTGTTGAGTAAAATATTTTAAACAATAAAATTTACATCTTTGTCATAATTTTATAAAAAATATTAAATAACAAAAATAGTCATGTGTTGACGATACTCGTGTGTTGAGAATATTCATGTGTTGAAAGAAATATAGATTCGTGTGTTGAATAGAATAAATATTCATTTGTTGAATAGAATAACGAAGTTATTGAAATATATAAAGCCGTGTTGATTAGAGATGCGCCATTTCGACGCGAACGATATTTATAACGAATATATTCGTTTTTATAATGAATATAGAAGAGGAAGTGATTTCAAAATATAATGTTTCGAAAATATTATCATTTATATAGTAATGATATGAAATATTCAATTTTAATTTGAAAGTGAATATGAAGTTGAAATTGTTTTGAAAACGAATTTAAAACGAATTATAAAATACGTTTTGAATTGAAATCAACGAAATATATATAACATATATATTATATATATATTAAATGGCCTGAATAGAACGCGCCGCGCCGCAGCAGTTCGCGAATTTCGACCATTGACTTCAAATGGACGTTACGGGAGGTCCGACCGTCTGATTCTCCTAAAACCGAAACCGTTGGGTTCGTATCGAAAAGAGATTTCCAATGAATATAAGAAATTTGAAATCTAACGGTTTGATTTGGAATTATGTCCAGATCAAATTTAGAAAAGGTCGCTGTAAGTGCAGTTCGGTGGCCGTTATTGAAAACCGACTGTACGGGCCTTGATAAAATTATTAAAAATATTAATAATTTGTGTAAAATCATAATATATGAATTGGAAAGAACTGGGATGAAAAATTCAACATTTGAAAGGATAAAAATATATTTTTATCGAAATGAACTAGTTTTGAACTAGATTTGTAGTTTTGAAAATAATCAAAATTTCCAATACGTGAATTGGAATGTATTCGAATCGAAATTATCTTCGGAATATTTCGATGTTGGATTTCGTGATTATACAGATATGGTTGTGGAAATTTGAAAGATATATTTATATCGTTATTTCCAATACGATATTTGTTGGTTTCATAATTTGATATTGGATATAAGCCGATATATTTTCTATTTAGAGCCTTGTATTTAATATCAAACGTGATTTAGGTTTGTCATGAATGGTATCTTCAATAACACTATTCTTGGACCCAGTTTAGAAAAGAATTAATCTTTTAATTAAGATTTAGTGAAATTGTCTAGTTAATTGGTGTTTAATTGGAATTGAATTTAAATTAGTTTTTGGGGTTTATCATGAGCCGTGTTTTGAATAACACATGTTCTTTAACCCGATTAACAATAGAACGTGATTTTGGGTTTATCGTGAGCCGTGTTTTAAATGACATTGGTTCTTTAACCTAGTTAAAGATAGGATATTGATTTTTGGGAAGATTAAAACTAAGTGAAGTTTTAATGAATCTTTAATTAGATTAAAGTGATCGAGGATGGAGTATCACCAGTTTTGCTCCAAAGCGATAGTTAAATCTTTAATTAGATTTGAACGTGAAATGGTAATTAATATTTACCGATAACACCGTGGTGTTAGATATGGAGTATTACCAATTTTTCTCCATGGTATGAATAGGTTGGGATTGGGAAATAGAATAAACAATTACTTCGGTATGGTTCGCTAATCCCGATTAGTTTGGAAAACCATAACATGGTTTGAAAAGATATCCAAAGAAAGATTAAAGAATAAATTAAGAAGAATTTATCTTTGATAAAATTAATGGGAACCTTTCCCTAAGAATGTGAAAATTTGAATAGAAGAATATTCTGAATTGGAATGAGGCGTATATTGTGTTTGTGTAACACTTATTTATTTTAAACGCGGGTTATTCAGAAAGGCCCGGTTTATACCCATTCTGAATAATCGATTCGACGATATGTCGAAGGTGAAGACGGTGGTTGAAGACCGCAGGTATTCACGATGTTTGGATGATTCCTGGCAATTTTGATTGGGATGTACACCCAAGATGAGGGAATATGTTGGTGATCGTCCAGACGTAATTGGAGATCGATGGATACGCGAGGAAAGTGCATCCGGTTTCGTTCAGACCCAAAACGAACTTGTAAATGGACTGTGTGTCTGACATTAGATTTTATTCTGTGTTGATTGATCTCTATTAAATATACATCTGTTTGGCGGCGGAGAATTTATTCTCTTGCTTAACGCGCTTCTCTGAGATGTACGAGCTCAGAGGTTGTATATCGATGGACATCAGTCGCATGGAGTGAATTGCCTGTGTGCATGCCTAAGTGGCAAATGATCAAGGCTTCTGTTGAAAAGAAAAGTCTTGTGGTTGATGATCAAAGCACGGCCTGTGTGGCATAGCTTTGTGTATAGCGTTGATTCGCGAGCCTTACACCTCGGTATGAGTCAAAAACGGGATGTGACTGCAGGGAGAGCATGACGTTTCATTCTAGCTAGTGGTGGTGTAAGTGCTTAAACTGGCTGACATTTATATACTTTTCATCTGTGTGGTTCTTGGAATGCGAGGCGCCTCGAATATATGGTCGATAACTGGCACTATGTGAGCCGATGTACAAACCATTATATAGGTCCTATAGGACCAGGAAATGTGTGTTCAGGAATAACTAATCCTCAAAAGTAAGAGAGGACAGGCCCTAAAGATCCATGGATCGCTGTGTGTGGTCTTGAGACATTTGCTAGAGTGTCTCGAACGGAGAGAAGCTTGCCCCTTGCCTCGACTCATGATATTTGTAGAGCCTAGTATTGGCGACATAGTGGTATGGGACACTTATGCCGTCTATGATTGATACTTATGACTGAAATTGTTTTCTTCACTTATAGTAATAATAAAAGATGAAATTTAGCGTATCAAGTATTCTTTGGCTATTATAAGTTAAAAACCCTATCCTCCGGCTTGCGTTGCATTGTGTGATGGGACCTGGGTCTTATAATAGCTTCATTTTTCTTTATTTAGCATTGCGTTGTTTGTTTTATGCACTGGTATCCTTGGGAGGAAACCCGTTCCGTGTTATACGGCATGGTTCCTTGATTTACCTAACTTTAAAATAAATATTAATAACTGTTTTAGTTCTTACACCAGTCACATTACTGACCTGGAGTTTATTGTTTTAACCTAAACTCTGGGTGCCCCTATTTCCACATGGGCAACTAGTAGTTTTGCAAATTTATATTCACAGGATCCTGGTTTATAACTTGAACGATGCTCGGAAAGCTCTGTATCCGTGTATTACTTTCAGTTGTGTTTTGTATTGTTTTTACGCTGCTATGTAATTTATTGTAATCTCTGATATTTATCGAATGTGTAATATTTATTCATACTCTGTATATTCTTGTATTCTTATGGAATTGTTGTAATAAACAATGAAATGTTCTTCTGTTTGTGTTCCGATGTGTGTTGTTCTCAAAGCAATCTGTTCTTTCCTTACCGGGGAAGCTGCGGGTTCTTACATAGACACATAAAAATGCAATTATTACTCAAAGATAAACACAAATATGCATTAATTACTAATATACAGAGAAAATTTTGCAACATTTACTAATATTTTCACACAAATACGTAACTATTACCTAATATATGCACATAATCATGCAAAAAAATTCAACCTTGCGTTATCACAAAATAAATACTGAAAACATTGTTTACATAATAACAAATTTTTCATACCTTTACCGCTCTCATCATTTTGTAGCTCCATCAGGTTTTCCTTTTCTGCTTGATCCGTCTCCATTTTCTCGCAACTATGCTATTCATTCTTGTGCTCATTTTCTGTCGCTTCTTTATCTCTCTTTTCTATTGCATGCTCCTTACTTTTATGCATTTCTTTATTCATATCATCCCTTTCATTCTCATCAGCGATATCATCTTCATCAACTTCTGCACTCTCATCATTTTGCTTAAATCCATCCATTTGCCACAAACAGCCTCTCTCACAATAGCAACAGAACAATCAAAATAAAGACGAATAGAAAAACTATCATTCCCAAACTTCAACAACACCAGAACACCAATAATTGCAGGACCACTGTTTGAAAATTAAAAGAATCAAAATTAATCAGTCTTATTGTAATAACCCGGAAATCCGAACCAATTTAAAAATTTTATTTTGGAAATTTTAGCGAATTTTGAACATTTAAAAAGAATTATTTTAAATAATATCGACGAGAAATATATTTTTAAATAGAAATAGAATGTATATATTTATTTGAATCTTCGTTAGAATATAAATATTTATTTATATATATAAAAGGAATTGAAAATGGCGCGGTAGTTCGATAATTCGATTTCAAATTTCAAATGAATGTACCGGGTGCAAAATAAACCGGATTTTAACGAAACCAAAAATATTTGAATCTATTTGGGAATATCTTTCCAATGAATCCGAAAAATCAAAATTTCATAGCGGGGATAAAAATTTATGTCCAGTTGAAAATTCAGAATAGTCGCTATGGAATTTCGACCCTTAAAAAATAGCCATTTTGCAAACGACCTTGGATTTCGACGAAACTACTTTTCTTGGATCCGCGATGTCAAGTTATTGCTAGATTTCAAATTTCGTAATTTTTTGAATCAATATGTGAGCGTGGCAAAGGAAAATGCGTTTGACCAGTTTTAGTTGATTTTAATCGACTGGAAAATGGCCATTGTTCAAACGATCTCGGAATTCGATGAAATTAGTTTTGTTAGGACCGTATCATCAATACAAAGCTAGAAAATATTTTTCTGGAATTTTACGAGTTAGTATGTGGCCCCGGTAAATTGAAATGTACGTTTAAAATTCAATATAATGATTTAAATGTAAATTCAATGGAAACTGATCGTAACAGTCGAATTGGCCTGCGATACATATCCCATTGTGTTCGGAATGGGGGTAATACCCTAGGGGCGACAGTCGTTGGGCTCGATTTGGGATTTGAAAGAAAAGTCAGCTTCAAAGGGACAATTAAATAATTAAAATATTATAAACTATATATTCTCTCACCTCTCCCTCCCTCTTTCTTCTTTACAGTCAAACGAAATCAAATAAAAGAAAAAACCGCCTCCATCGATCTGCCACCGCCCGTCGTGGCCAGCTCCGCCCCAGTTCTCCGACGCGCCGCCCTCCCCCAGACACCCTCCACCTCAACCCCTCGCCCTCCTTCCTCTCTCTGTTCCTGCTCCACCACGAAACCGCCACCTCGAACGAACCCCAACCCAGCCCTAAAAACAGCCGTCTAGGGCACGACATCACCCCCCACCCTCCGGCGACTGCTGCGCAGCCCCTGGCACCCCTCAGCCACCTCCGACGATCTCAAACTACCCTCCTCCTCTGAAAAAGATGTGAGACCTTTTCTTTTTATTTATTTTATCTATATTTATTTATGTACATTCTTTTTATTTTCAGTTTCGACTATGATCCATATTGTTGAATTTCATTTTTTTTATATATAGTAAAAAGTTAGGATTTTTCATCATAAAAGGCTTTGATTCTTCATTATATTAGGTAATGATTTATTTTACAACATAAAGATGTGGTTTTTATTTTATAGAAACCATAAAAATATAATTTTTATTTTAAAAGATCGCATTAGAAATAAAGGATATGATTTTTGATATGGAAAGATAGGATTTTTGCTTATGGAAAGATTTGATTTTTAGAAACGAAAAGAAAAGCAGAGATAATTAAAAATATAATTTTTATAATATAGAGAAGGTTAAAAATATAATTTTTATATAATAGAGAATATAAAAATATTATCTTTATATAGGCAGCGAAATAAAAATCCGATCTTTCTTATATATATGTTGAAATATTTTTATAGCGATGAAATAAAAATTCGATCTATACATATGAAGTAGAAATATAAAAATATAATTTTTATATAGAAATATGATTTTTATTTATTGAAATGAAGCAATAAAAATAGAATTTGTTTTGAACAGCGTGAAAAGAACTGCATTGGAATTTCAAACCAATCCAAATGGTTCAGCAGTTCAGAAGCAAAGCACGGCGGAGTGGAACACTCTGTGAGAACTTCTCACTTTAATTTATTTCTAGTTAAAATATATACTAAGATGCAGACGGTGTTTAGTAGCACCCGACACCCGTCGTCCACGGACCATGGACGGCTTGTATGTGATGTGAAATGAAATAAAATATTTTATAGTGGAAAATATTTTATAGTTAAAAATAGAATTTTTAACGTGTATTTAAAATAAATTAATATAAACAAATCGAACGATTTGTTTATACACACACATTTGACTGATATTGATTGAGACGATAAATTTTACACATCGCCCAACTGCACAAATAAAATCTGTGTTTGATTGTTCGAAACCCCACACGGGTATTGGGATGATATATGACATACACTAATCCCAATACTTAGTTGTATGTCGATCGATTGATTGACAGACTGTTATAAGCGTTAAATATTTATATTTGATGCTTATACAGTGTAGAATGCACTTTGGATGATGGTTGATTATTCGTCATTGTTGACATATACTGCGTTGTATGGAAATCCATAGAAATAAAATCTATGGTAATTGATTGGGCTTCATTCCAGTTTTGAATAGAAATATTTGAAAAAAAAAGAAATATTTGAAATAGAATATTCGAAAATAGAAATATATGAAGCCGTGTTGATTAGATTGACGCCATTTTGAGGTGAACGATATTTATATCGATTTTATTCATTTTATAATGAATATCGAAAGTGATTTCAAAATCTGATATTTTGAAAAGAACTAGAATTCGAATTGAAATTGAATAGAAATGAATTCGAATTCAAATTGAATAGAAATGAATTCGAATTGAAATTGAATAGAAATGAATTCGAATTGAAATTGAATAGAAATGAATTCGAATTGAAATTGAATGGAATTGAAAACGAACTGAAATTGAACTAAAAATCGACTTGAATAGAAATCAATTTGAAATGAATTTAAATCGAATTTATAGGGAAAAATTCAATTTTGATTTGAATATGAAAAGAAGTTGAAATCGTTTTGAAAACAAATTTAAAAACGATTTATATAATATATTTTAAAAGGAAATCGACGAAGTATATATATATTATATATATTGTATATATTATATATATAATATAATGGCCTGAATAAAACGCGCCGCGCTGCGGTAGTTCGTGAATTTCGACCATTGACTTCAAATGGACATTGCGGGAGATCCGACCGTCGGATTCTCCTAAAACCGGAACCGTTGGGTTCATATCAAAAAGATCTTTCTAACGAATATCAGAAATTAGAAATCTAATGGTTGGATTTGGAATTATGTCCAAATCAAATTTGGAAAAGGTCGCTGTAAGTGCAGTTCGATGGCCGTTGATGGAAATCGACTGTACGGGCCTTGATAAAATTATTAAAAATAGTAATAATTTGTGTAAAATCATAAGAAATGATTTGTGAAGATTTGGGATGAAAAACTACATATTTGAAAAGATTAAAATAGTTTTTATCGAAATGAACTAGTTTTGAACTAGAACTATAATTCTTTTTATTTTTAAAATAAATAAAGTGGATTTGAAATGGTTTTGAAAATAACTAGGATTTCCAATGATTGAATTGGAAGGGACTTGAATCGAAATTGTCTTCGGAATATTTCGATGTTGGATTTTGTGATGTTACAAATATTGTTATGGGAATTTGAAAGATATATTAATATCGTTATTTCCAATACGATATTTTTTGGTCGTAGAATTTGATATTGAATATATGCCGGTATGTTTCCTATTCAGAGCTTTGTTGTAACACCCCACCTCCGCCAGGGTGTCTCTTGCAAGCACTCTGACTTTGGAGGGGCGTTTGAATCGGGTAAACATGCATAATGATATATCAGGGCAGAACAAGAACATATGTATATATGTAAACAGAGTAAATAACATAGATAAAACAGCGGAAGATTTCAAACCATTTCAAAACAAGTCTGGTACAACATAATGTCAACTTTCCAAATAAACAAGTCTAGATAAAAACAACATCAACTGAAAAACTGAAATACATAAGTACTATCCCCAAAATAAGTGATAACCATAGCTAGCTTCATGTCAAGACCGCACATGAGCTAAAATCCCACAAGCAAGCGATCAGAAATCCAAGCTAACCTCCAATATTCCCACCTTGAGAACCTGGGGGGGGGGGGGAACGGAAGAAAAGAGGCGAAAGAAAACAGGTCAGTCAAAAAGACTGAGTAAGCCCTACTACAATCAATGTAAACTGATAAAGTTAACTGGCATGAGAAGCAGGGATGAACATAAGGATAACTACATACTGGCATGATAGATAAAGGTGTCATCGCATAATCAGGTTTAAGGTTTTGCACCACAGGTGTACTAGCAAACTAACATGACTTGAATAAACACGTATTGATCCCTTGGCCCAAGCTTTGACCCAATAACATGAAATGACCCTAATACGAGGTCCAATAACATGAAGTGACCCTAATACGAGGTCCAATAACATGAAGTGACCCTAATACGAGGTCCAACCAAACGGTCTAGTCGATCGGCTCCCTATAAGCCAAACTCGTCACGTGTTGGTGTCAATACGGCCCAAACATAATTGTAGTCAGACTGTGCCGGGTCTCCCATCGGGTGTATCAAGCCCTAGGGTGTCAACCCCTGGACACCATAAACATAAGTGCACAGTCTCGATCTACTGGTACCCATGCTTGACTTCTCCAAATACGGACTACGTGCACGACCATAGTCCGTCCGGAACTACATCGGCGTACCACTCTGCCGTCGTTTTTGGTCACTTACCTCAAGTCCAGTAATCGTGCCCCCACCCTAGCCTAGTCCCTAGGGTCTTAATGATACAAACTTGGGATTACTGCTGGAGTGGACCCCCATTGCTAGGATTTTCTAGTGGGTTAAGTACGGTTTAACCCTCTTGCTAATCATGGATTAACTTGGTTAAGTGTAACGATGAGTTCACAACTTAACCCTGATTAATCTACCAAGCCCACATTGATTAAGTATTAAGTGGACCATGACTTAAACCCTAATCATGAGGCATTAATTAATTTATGTGCCTTAACCTCTCACATTAGACTTCGTTGCGGTTACTAGTTAAGCCGGTCGGTTCCGGGTAGCTTTATACCACAACTTGGTCTAACCTCGGGTTCAAGGTACAACATGACCAACTTCTCACATTGGGTCCTATTGTTTGTAGCAACTAGTTAAGCCGGTCGGTTCCGGGTAGGTTTACGCTACAAACTCAACCCAACCTCGAGTTGGTCACACTTATATTTTCTAAGTGTCATGTCCATTATGTTTCCAAAACATATTACAAGTTTTCAAGCATTTGGGTAGACCTAACTTAATAGGTAAATTCCCAATCTTATGTTTTTATGTCTTTTAAGTTTACCCAACCCCAAACGCAATCCCATCGCTTACATATCGCAATAGCGCATAAAGGATAGAAAGAGGGAACTTGGCATAATCATGACATAAAGGTGTTGAAGCCACAAGTTTAACATGGTGGCATATGAAATGTACATATGTTCATATACTTGCATATTACATTTTTAGGCCTCAAAAGCATGCATAAAACCAAACTTAGCATATAAGTGATACATGGTGATAAATGACATGTAGAAGTTGCCATAAGTTCGCATTTAGCCTCACATGCAAGTTATCATAAGGGATATGATAACTTACATGTTGCCAAAATGCAACCTTTAGCATAAAGCTTGAAGCTTTAAGCTCATAAACCCAAGATAAGCTTGCATAACATGATAACATGAGCCAAATGATCAACCCAAACTTGCATAACATAACTTGCATATCATATGGCAAACTTGCATATCATAACATAGCAAACTTACATAACATAACATGATAAACTTGCCTAACATAACATGATAAACTTGCATATCATAACATGGCAAACTTGCATAGCATAACATATCAAACTTGCATAACATGACATAGTAAACTTGCATATCATGGCAAACTTGCCTATCATAACGATCAACCAAACTTGCATCATTCATTTAACTTTAGAGTTTAAATATGAAAGTAGAAAAGGGCTTACAATGCTTATGAAGACACATATATATATATAGATCGAGACTAAGCCCTTATGCAATCAAATAAACCCAAAATGCAAGCTCCAATAGAAAAACCCTTGAGCCAAAATGATCAAAACCCTTGCTTTATGATGTAAATATGGAAACTTGACTTGAATGCAAGCTAATGACACTCATACAAGCTTGAAAACACTTGTATGCATGGAAAATCTCTCATAGAAATAACTTAGGAATTTTATGAAGAGAGTGGAGGCCATGAGAGGAATGATTTTGCCATAGTTTAGTTACTTGAATGAATAATGATGATTTAGGGTTAGGTTAGGGGCTTATTTATAGAGATTAGGACTAGTTTTAGCCTTAGGATTAAACCCTAGTTCTAATCTCAGCCCTCAAAACCGAATCTGGCCCCTAAACTCAACACAACTCCCAAAATGGTGCACCAGGCAAAACTGCCCGGCTAAACCAAGTCGACAGCCAAGTCGACAGGGCTGTCGACTTGGGTCCAACCAAGTCGACTCTCAAGTCGACAGGGCTGTCGACTTGGGTGCTCTGGCGGGAATTTTCCCGCCTGGCCCAATCTGACCGTTTTTCGAATTTTGAACCCGAAATTCGAAATCTGTTTTGAACTTGAAATTTTCTGAAAACTTCATTGGGCCTTAATCGGGTCATACGGACACCGATTTTCGAAAACTCGGACTTTATTTCGCGTATTTTTCCGAGACGAACGCAATGGCATAGCCCGTTTACCTTGATTCAGATTTATAAATTAAATTCTGCCTCGATTTACGTTATAACAGGTTATTGAAAATACGGGTTGTTACACTTGTATTTAATATCAAATGTGATTTGGGTTTGTCGTGAATGGTGTCTTCATTAACACTGCTCTTAAGCCCAGTTGAGAAAAAGATTAAATCTTTTTATTTAGATTTAATGAAGTGTACCAATTAAATAATATTTAATTGGAATTGAACTAGTATTGATTTTTGGGTTTATCGTGAACAGTGTTTTAAATAACACTTGTTCTTTAACCCGATAATTAATGAATGTGATTTTGGGTTTATAGCGAACCGTGTTTTAAACGACATTGGTTCTTTAACCCAGTTAAAGACAGGATATTGATTTCTGTGAAGATTAAAACTAAGTGGAGTTTTAATAAATCTTTAATTAGATTGAAAAGAACGAGAATGGAGTATCACCAGTTTTGCTCCAGGCGATAGTTAAATCTTTAATTAGATTTGAACGTGAAATGGTAATTAAATTTACCGATAAAACCGTGGTGTTAGATATGAAGTATGACCATTTTTACTTCATGGGATGAATAGGTTGGGATTGAGAAATAAAATAAATGATTACTTCGGTGTGGTTCGCTAATCCCGACTAGTTTGAATTGATATTCAAAGAAGATTAAAGAATAAATTTAAAGAATTTATCTTTGATAAAATTAATAGGAACCTTTCCCAAAGTATAAGAATATTTGAACAAAAGAATATTCTGAATTGGAATGAGGCGTATGTTGTGTTTGTGTAACACTTGTTTATTATATACGCGAGTTATTCAGAAAGACCGGGTTTATCCCATTCTGAATAATTGATTCGACATGGTTTCGAAGATGAAGATGGTGGTCGAAGACCGGAAATCTTCACATCGTTTGGGTGATTGTTGATGATCTCGATTGGGCTGTACACCCAAGAGGAGAGAAACAGTTGGTGATCGTCCAGACGTACTTGGAGATCGATGGATATGCGAGGAAAGTGCCTCCGGTTTCGTTAAGACCCAGAGCGAACTTGTAAATGGACTATGTGTCTGACATTGGATTTTATTCTGTGTGGTTGATTTCTATTAAATATATATCTGTTTGGCGGCAGAGAATTTATTCTCTTGCTTAATGCCCTTCTCTGAGAAGTACGAGCTTGGAGGTAATATATTGATGGATATCAAACGCATGGAGTGAATTGCCTGTGTGGCATGCCTAAGTGGCAATATGATCAAGGCTTCTGTTGAAAAGAAGAGTCTTGTGGTTGATGATCAAAGCATGGCCTTTGTGGCGTAGCTTTGTGTAGCGTTGATTCACAAGCCTCACACCCAGGTTGTGAACGAAAAATGGGAGAGGACCTCAGGGAGGACATGTGTTTCTTTCTAGATAGAAGTGGCGTCAGTGGTTTTACACGCCCTGACGAGTTTGACTTATGTGGTTGTTGTTGTTGCGAGGCGCCTTGGTTTGATCGGACGATCCGGGTCCGATGGAGTCATTCGTTGGCTCATTTGCGCCCCACAGGGCGGGGAAACGCAGTGTTCAGGCATTTTAATCCACATTGGTGGACCGACCCTGTCGCTCCAAGGGTCGATGCGCTCTGACCCTGAGGCTCGGGCTAGAGAGTCTCGAAGACGGTGAGGACGATCCCTGGCCTCGGTTCGTAGATGGAAATCCAATTTCCAACACGTGATGTTTCGGTTTTAGTTGTAAACCTATATATGGCGACATAGTGGTATGGGACATTCATGCCGCCTATGATTGATACTTATGATTGAAATTTTTTTTGACACTATACACTTATAGTACTATCAAAATAATCTTTTTTAAACGTATCAAGCATTCTTTGGCTATTATAAGGTAAAAACCCTATCCTCCGGCTTGCTTTGCATTGTGTGATGGGAACTGGGTCTTATAATAGCTTCAGTTTTCTTTATTTAGCATTGCGCTGTTGTTTTATGCACTGGTATTCTCGGGAGGAAACCCGTTCCGTGTTATACGGCATGGTCCCTTGATTTACCTAACTTTAAAATAAAGATTAATAACTGTTTTAGTTCTCACACCAGTCACATGACTGACCTGGAGTTTATTGTTTTAACCTAAACTTTGGGTGCCCTTATTTTGACACGGGCAGCTAGTAGTTTTGGTTTTGTAGATTTATATTCACAGGATCCTGATTTACAGCTGGAATGATATCCGGAAAGCTTTGTATCCGTATATCTCCTTCAGTTGTGTTTTGTATTATTTTTCGCTGCTGTATAGTGTATTATAATCTCTGATATTTTTTAATGTCTAATATTGTTTATACTCTGTATATTCTTGTAATCTGATGGAATTGTTGTAATATACAATGAAATGTTCTTCTGTTTGCGTTCTTTTGTGGCTTGTTCTCGAACTATCCGCGCTTTCCTTACCGGGGAAGTTACGGGTTTTCACAGTTGGTATCAGAGCTTTGGTTTACAAAGCTCAGAGAACAAGACACGTTAGAACCATACGAAAGAATTCATTAGACACCAGATTAGTAATATCCAACGGGAATGACTCGTTAGAGATGGGATCAGTAGTATCCTAGAACGAGTGTGAAGAGTATATTTTTCAAAATAAAATAAAAACAATTTTTGGTTTGAAAATTTAATTCGAATTATTCGTATTTGAATATTTATTTATATTGATTTGGACTATCCAGTATATAAATATTTTGTATATACATCTGATCCACGTGTATTCGAAGTTTTAATATACTGAATGGATATAGAATCACACTCTAGTCGCCCAGAGATGATTCTGTTGATGACTACGTAGCATCAGCAGTTTGTGTTCGAGTTTCGAAGGTGTAATTTCTATATATTTCCTATTGACTGGTGTGAGAACCAAAATTAGATAGGGCCTATTATTGTGATTTGGCATCAAAAATGTGATTTTTTGACTATATATCAAAGTTATGAGTTTGAAAAGCTAATCAACTAATTGATTGCTGATTGTGTTCTTTGATTATTGTTCGTTTAATTAAATGTTGAGCCATTTAGCCAAAAATTGAACCAAATACTGAGTTGTATTGAAAATTATTTGCATTTGCATGCATATACATGTATATACATTGAACAGGCCATAGCAAGGAGGCTAGAGAAGAGGAATAAAATTGTTTGCCCGACAAATACGTACATGTTTATTGTATTTCTTGAGTTTTGGGTGATTTTGTGAGCCAATTGGCTAGCCTCTTGGCTTTTTTTTTTTTTTGGATTGAAGAAGGCCATGGGAGGCTATATGAAATATCCCGAAGTCCCCAGTGCACTGGAGGTTATGGCGAAATTTTTCAAAAATTTAGGGTGTTAGCCAAATTTTTGAAAAATTTGAAAAGTTTTTAGAAACTGAAAAGTTGAAAAACTTAAGCCATAATGAAAATATGGAAAGTTGAGTTGATTAGTTAAACAACTTTCGGCTTCGTTCCTTTTCGGGGACGAAAAGTTTTAAGTGGGGGAGATTGTAATAACCCGGAAATCCGAGCCAATTTAAAAATTTTATTTTAGCAATTTTAGCGAATTTTGAATATTTAAAATGAATTATTTTAAATAATATCGACGAGAAATATATTTTTAAATAGAAATAGAACGTATATATTTATTCGAATCGTCGTTAGAACAAAAATATTTATTTATATATATAAAAGGAATTGAAAATGGCGCGGTAGTTCGATAATTAGATTTCAAATTTCAAATGAATGTACCGGGTGCAAAATAAACCGGATTTTAACGAAACCAAAAATATTTGAATCTATTTGGGAATATCTTTCCAACGAATCCGAAAAATCAAAATTTCATAGCGGGGATAAAAAGTTATGTTCAGTTGAAAATTCGAAATAGTCGCTATGGAATTTCGATCCTTAAAAAATAGCCATTTTACAAACGACCTCGGATTTCGACGAAACCACTTTTGTTGGATTCGCGATGTCAAGTTATTGCTAGGTTTCAAATTTTGTAATTTTTCGAATCAATATGTGAGCGTGGAAAAGGAAAACGCGTTTAACCAGTTTTAGTTGATTTTAATCGACTGGAAAATGGCCATTTTTCAAACGATCTTGGAATTCGATGAAATTAGTATTGTTAGAACCGTATCGTCAATACGAAGCTAGAAAAAAAAATTCTAGAATTTTTCGAGTTAGTTGAGGCCCCGGTAAATTTAAATGTACGTTTAAAATTCAATATAATGATTTAAATGTAAATTCAACGGAAACTGATCGTAACGGTCGAATTGGCCTGCGATACATATCCCATTGTGTTCGGAATGGGGGTATTACCGTAGGGGCGACAGTCGTTGGGCTCGATTTGGGATTTGAAAGAAAAGACAACTTTAAAGGGACAATTAAATAATTAAAATATTATAAACTATATATTCTCTCACCTCTCCCTCCCTCTTTCTTCTTTTCAGTCAAACGAAATCAAATAAAAGAAAAAAAACCGCCTCCATCGATCTGCCACCGCCCGTCGTGGCCAGCTCCGCCCCAGTTCTCCGACGCGCCGCCCTCCCCCAGACACCCTCCGCCTCAGCCCCTCGCCCTCCTTCCTCTCTCCGTTCCTACTCCACCACGAAACCATCCACCTCAAACGAACCCGAACCCAGCCCTAAAAAACGCCGTCTAGGGCACGCCATCACCCCCACCCTCCGGCGACCGCTGCGCAGCCCCTGGCGCCCCCTCAACCACCTCCGACGATCTCAAACTACCCTCCTCCTCTGAAAAAGATGTGAGACCTTTTCTTTTTATTTATTTTATCTATATTTATTTATGTACACTCTTTTTATTTTCAGTTTCGACTATGATCCACATTGTTGAATTTCATTTTTTTATATATATAGTAAAAAGTTAGGATTTTTCATCATAAAAAGCTTTGATTCTTCATTATATTAGGTAATGATTTATTTTACAACATAAAGATGTGGTTTTTATTTTATAGAAACCATAAAAATATAATTTTTGTTTTAAAAGATCGCATTAGAAATAAAGGATATGATTTTTGATATGGAAAGATAGGATTTTTGCTTGTGAAAAGATTTAATTTTTAGAAACGAAAAGAAAAGTAGAGATAATTAAAAATATAATTTTAATAATATAGAGAAGGTTAAAAATATAATTTTTATATAATAGATAATATAAAAATATTATCTTTATATAGGTAGAGAAATAAAAATATGATCTTTCTTATATATATGTTGAAATAAAAATGTGATTTTTATAGCGATGAAATAAAAATTCGATCATTACATATGAAGTAGAAATATAAAAATATAATTTTTATATAGAAATATGATTTTATTTATTGAAATGAAGCAATAAAAATATAATTTTTATTTGAACAGCGTGAAAAGAACTGCATTGGAATTTCAAACTGATCCAAATGGTTCAGCAGTTCAGAAGCAAAGCACGGCGGAGTGGAACACTATGTGAGAACTTCTCACTTTAACTTATTTCTAGTTAAAATATATACTAAGATGCAGACGGTGTTTAGTAGCACCCGACACCCGTCGTCCACGGACCATGGACGGCTTGTATGCTTGTTTGTTTGATTTTGCTGTGTAGTTGATTGTGTGATGTGATGTGAAATGAAATAAAATATTTTATAGTGGAAAATATTTTATAGTTAAAAATAGAATTTTTAACGTGTATTTAAAATAAATTAATATAAACAAATCGAACGATTTGTTTATACACATATTTGACTGATATTGATTGAGATGATAAATTTTACACATCGCCCAACTGCACAAATAAAATCTGTGTCTGATTGTTTGAAACACCACACGGCTATTGGGATGATATATGACATACACTAATCCCAATAATTAGTTGTGTGTTGATCGATTGATTGACAGACTGTTATAAGCGTTAAATATTTATATTTGGTGCTTATACAGTGTAGAATGCACTTTGGATGATGGTTGATTATTCATCATTGTTGATATATACATGCGTTGTATGGAAATCCATTGAAATAAAATCTATGGTAATTTATTGGGCTTCATTCCAGTTTTGAATAGAAATATTTGAAAAATAAGAAATATTTGAAATAGAATATTCGAAAATAGAAATATATGAAGCCGTGTTGATTAGATTGACGCCATTTTGACGTGAACGATATTTATATCGATTTTATTCATTTTATAATGAATATCGAAAGTGATTTCAAAATCTGATATTTTGAAAAGAATTAGAATTCGAATTGAAATTGAATAGAAATGAATTCGAATTCAAATTGAATAGAAATGAATTCGAATTGAAATTGAATAGAAATGAATTCGAATTGAAATTGAATAGAAATGAATTCGAATGAAATTGAATGGAATTGAAAACGAGCTGAAATTTAATTAAAAATCGATTTGAATTGAAATCAATTTGAAATGAATTTAAATCGAATTTATAAGGAAAAATTCAATTTTGATTTGAATTTGAAAAGAAGTTGAAATCGTTTTGAAAACGAATTTAAAAAAGATTTATATAATACGTTTTAAAAGGAAATCGATGAAGTATATATACTATATATATAATATAATGGCCTGAATAGAACGCGCTGCACTGTGGCTGTTCGTGAATTTCGACCATTGAGTTCGAATGGACATTGCGGGAGATCCCACCGTCGGATTCTCCTAAAACCAGAACCGTTGGGTTTGTATCGAAAAGAGCTTTCTAACGAATAATAGAAATTAGAAATCTAACGGTTGTATTTGGAATTATGTCCAAATCAAATTTGGAAAAGGTCGCTGTATGTGCAGTTCGATGTCCGTTGATGGAAATCGACTGTACGGGCCTTGATAAAATTATTAAAAATAGTAATAATTTGTGTAAAATCATAAGAAATGATTTGTGAAGAATTGGGATGAAAAACTCCATATTTGAAAAGATAAAAATATTTTTTATCGAAATGAACTATTTTTGAACTAGAACTATAATTTTATTTATTTTTAAAATAAATAAAGTGGATTTGAAATGGTTTTGAAAATAACCAGGATTTCCAATGATTGAATTGCAAGGGATTTGAATCGAAATTGTCTTCGGAATATTTCGATGTTGGATTACTTGATGTTACAGATATTGTTATGCGAATTTGAAAGATATATTAATATCGTTATTTCCAATACGATATTTGTTGGTCGTAGAATTTGATATTGAATATATGCCGGTATATTTTCTATTCAGAGCCTTGTATTTAATATCAAATGTGATTTGGGTTTGTCGTGAATGGTGTCTTCATTAACACTGTTCTTAAGCCCAGTTGAGAAAAAGATTAAATCTTTTTATTTAGATTTAATGAAGTGTACCAATTAAATAATATTTAATTGGAATTGAACTGGTATTGATTTTTGGGTTTATCATGAACAGTGTTTTAAATAACACTTGTTCTTTAACCCGATAATTAATGAATGCGATTTTGGGTTGATAGTGAACCGTGTTTTAAACGACGTTGGTTCTTTAACCCAGTTAAAGACAGGATATTGATTTCTGTGAAGATTAAAACTAAGTGGAGTTTTAATGAATCTTTAATTAGATTGAAAAGATCGATAATGGAGTATCACCCGTTTTGCTCCAGGCGATAGTTAAATCTTTAATTAGATTTGAACATGAAATTGTAATTGAATTTACCGATAAACCGTGGTGTTAGATATGAAGTATGACCAGTTTTACTTCATGGGATGAATAGCTTGGGATAGAGAAATAAAATAAATGATTACTTCGGTGTGGTTCGCTAATCCCGACTAGTTTGAATTGATATTCAAAGAAGATTAAAGAATAAATTTAAAGAATTTACTTTGATAAAATTAATGGGATCCTTTCCCAAAGTATAAGAATATTTGAACAAAAGAATATTCTGAATTGGAATGAGGTGTATGTTGTGTTTGTGTAACACTTGTTTATTATATACGTGAGTTATTCAGAAAGACCGGGTTTATCCCATTCTGAATAACTGATTCGACGTTGTGTCGATGATGAAGACGGTGGTCGAAGACCAGAAATCTTCACATCGTTTGGGTGATTGCTGATGATCTCGATTGGGCTGTACACCCAAGAGGAGAGAAACAGTTTTTGATCGTTCAGACGTACTTGGAGATTGATGGATATGCGAGCAAAGTGCCTCCGGTTTCGTTCAGACCCAGAACGAACTTGTAAATGGACTGTGTGTCTGACATTGTATTTTATTCTGTGTAGTTGATTTCTATTAAATATATATCTGTTTGGTGGCGGAGAATTTATTCTCTTGCTTAACGCCCTTCTCTGAGACGTACGAGCTTAGAGGTTATATATTGATGGATATCAAACGCATGGAGTGAATTGCCTGTGTGGCCTGCCTAAGTGGCAATATGATCAAGGCTTCTGTTGAAAAGCAGATTCTTGTGGTTGATGATCAAAGCATGGACTTTGTGGCGTAGCTTTGTGTAGCGTTGATTCGCGAGCCTCACACCCCGGTTGTGAACCAAAAACGGGAGAGGACCTCAGGGAGGACATGAGTTTCTTTCTAGTTAGAAGTGGCGTCAGTGGTTTTACACGCCATGACGAGTTTGACTTATGTGGTTGTTGCTGTTGCTAGGAGCCTCGGTTTGATCGGACGATCCGGGTCCGATGGGTCATTCGTTAGCTCATTTACGCCCCATAGGGCGGGGAAACGCAGTGTTCAGACATTTTAATCCACATCGGTGGACCGGCCATGTTGCTCCAAGGGTCGATGCGCTCTGACCGTGAGGCTCGGGCTAGAGAGTCTCGAAGACGGTGAGGACGATCCCTGGCCTCGGTTCGCAGATGGAAATCCAATTTCCAATACGTGACGTTTCGGTTTTAGTTGTAAACCTATATATGGCGACATAGTGGTATGGGGCATTCATGCCGCCTATGATTGATACTTATGATTGAAATTGTTTTTGAAACTATACACTTATAGTACCATCAAAATAATCTGTTTTAAACGTATCAAGCATTCTTTGGCTATTATAAGGTAAAAACCCTATCCTCCGGCTTGCGTTGCAATGTGTGATGGGAACTGGGTCTTATAATAGCTTCATTTTTCTTTATTTAGCATTACGCTGTTGTTTTATGCACTGGTATTCTTGGAAGGAAACCCGTTCCGTGTTATACGGCGTGGTCCTTGATTTACCTAACTTTAAAATAAAGATTAATAACTGTTTTAGTTCTCACACCAGTCACATGACTGACCTGGAGTTTATTGTTTTAACCTAAACTCTGGGTGCCCTTATTTTGACGCGGGCATCTAGTAGTTTTGGTTTTGCAGATTTATATTCATAGGATCCTGGTTTACAACTGGAATGATATCCAGAAAGCTTTGTATCCATATATCTCCTTCAGTTGTGTTTTGTATTATTTTCCGCTGCTGTATAATGTATTGTAATCTCTGATATTTTTTAATGTGTAATATTGTTTATACTCTGTATATTCTTGTAATCTGATGGAATTGTTGTAATATACAATGAAATATTCTTCCGTTTGCGTTCTTTTGTGGCTTGTTCTCCAACTATCCGCGCTTTCCTTATCGGGGAAGTTACGGGTTTTCACACTTATTTGCATAACTCAAATAAAATTACTGAAATATAATCATATTATTATAACAAGTTCCATACATCTTCGTAAATAATAGTAATATCTGCATATTTGTATGCAAAAGCTCGTAATATAAACTTCTGTTTATTAAAAATATATTGACAACAATTATAATATGACAATATTACAATCGTATTCATAGATGTGAGCAATTAATCATTAGCCAAACAAATAAACATAAGTTCAAAATACTTGCATATCTGAATGCATATATTGCGTAAAATATGCATAATTGTACGAAACTTTTTAGAATAATTCCATATAGACTTACTACAACGATATTTGCTTTTGAATATGATAAAATTCAAAAATTATGCATACTTTTATACAGTTTAACAGAATACCTGGAAAAAATATGGCCAAGTTAATGAATATCAGGTTGTACAGTGGAACTTTATAAAATATAAATCTTTATAAACATTTTAAACTATACTTCAATAAACGTAGATAATTGAAATAAGTAAAAATAATAAAGAAACATAATTTGAGTGAAAAATTGATAATTTATTATCAGTGCGCAGAAATTTTACAAAAAATCAAACATCAAAAATTACCTTGAGGACGCTGGATCCATTTACTAAATTAATCTTTGATCAAATTATATCTCTGAAACACAAGCTTGTTGAAAATAAATTTGCAATAAATTTGTCGATCAGAATGACTTTTATTGGCAGATAAAATTCGAAGTTAAGAAATTTAGAAAGAAGCCGCCGCCATGAACCAAAAAATATGTTTCTGAAAAGATTGAATGAGTAATACAATTTATCGGATTTAATGCAATAACAAATATCAGATATGATGCGTAAAATTCGACCGTATTCTTTGTTATGGGCAAATCTGTAACACCCCGCGAATTCTATAACTGTGAAATTCACAAATTAAAGTATAATTAATTTGAAATCAAAGAACTAAGGGAAACGGGATATGCCATTGCGTTCGTCTCGGAAAAATACGCGAAATAGAGTCCGAGTTTTCGAAAAACGGAGTCCGTATGAAGAAGATATGGCCTTCGGAAGTTTCTGAATTAAGTTTAAAATTCAAACAGAATAAAATAACTCAGAAAATCATGTTTAAATTCCAAAATGGGGCCCAATGGGCCAGGGCGGAAAAACACCCGCTTAAGACACCCAGGTCGACTGGGCTGTCGACCTGGTCTAGCCAGGTCGACAGGGCTGTCGGCAGGGCTGTCGACAGGCATGTCGACCTGGTCCAGAGCCAGGTCGAACCCAGTCCAACCTGGCTGGCCTATTCTATGTTGGTCGATTTTCTGTAGACTGCTTTGTCATTAGGGCTAGGTGGCAAGCTCTAATTGGTCTCTCCTTAGGATGAATGGCTACGATCAAACCAAGCAACATCAATGGCCCTAATCAGTTCATTACCCGTATAAAAAGGACCCTAGACTCAACCCTAATCTATTCATTCAAAAATAAAAACAAAGCCGCCATGTTGCTGAGGAACGACTAGGGGTAGCCACCAATTGGAGAGAGGATTAGGAGGAAAATTCTAAGGCATAAAGCAACTCAATCAAATCAAACCGCATCTTCAAATCCCTAAATTTGAGAATTCGCCTCACCATTGTAAGTAGAGTATTATTTTGGTATGAACAAATAACTGTGTTGGTTTGTATACTTGATTGTGGTGATAAATAATTCATAATTTATGCGTTACTATGATTCTTATCGATTTGGAATATTGTATACGTTTGGATATTCTCGAATTATGTTATTCAGTTATGAAAAACTACATGCGGTAGTTTTATGCAAGTATACGTTTGGAATATTCGCAAATTATGTAGTTGTTTAATTGAAACTCATGCAAGTTTGGGGTTTTGCTACTATGCCATCATGATGTATATTTTTGTACATAAATCATTTTGTAATTGGAACAAGTTTGGTTGTTATAGTTCATACGAAACTATGTTGAAATTTTGGCACCATGATTTATGTATTAAGACATGCTTTTGTACTAGAAAACCTATTTGCAAACTTATGAATATGACTAGGCTATGATTGATTTTGGCATAATTGAAATCAATGTTAAATCTATATTGTTTACAAGAATTATATGATGACATATGTGGTACATAGCTAAGTTAGATTCAAAATCCCTTTTGCAAATTTGCATGACTAAAGTAAAAATCATGATTTCATGTTAGAAATATTTATGCCATGGTTATGTGAACAAATTTAACTATACTTTTGTATTAGTCACAAAAGTAGACACCTTTGTAAACATGTAGTAGTCTTATGAACATGATTTGCTTATGTTTGACATTATGCCTGAATAAAGGTTTATGTTGTAGTTAAGCATATGTGTCGATAGTGATATTCTTAACTTAACTACAAGTTTACATGGTTTGATTCATGTCACTTATGCTTTATGACCAAAGTATATGTCACTACTATGCAAGTACACCAGTCTCTATTTTGTATTTCCAACGTCATATTGCAAGTTCATGCGTTCACATTCCCCTTTTTCGTGTATGTAATCACGCTTTAAGCCTCCCCTTTTCGCATGGCTAAGTTGGGCTTTAAAAGGCTAAGCCCAACATATATATAATAAACGGACGTGTTAAACGGGGGAAAATAACGTTGGGTTAAAATTACTAATGAATGAAAATATAAAATAGAAGGGCCCAAATTCAAGTATGGCTTGGGCCCATGATTGGTGTAACCTTTACACCATTAACTTAATAATGGGCCGCAAATATTTACATATAAGAAAATAAAGAAGAAAGACAAAATATGTAAATGTAGAACATACGATGTGTTTAACCCGAGGTTGGATTGAGTTGTGATGTAAACCTGCCCGGAACCGCCCGGCTGTCCAGTAGTCACAACAATACCTATCCAATGTGGGAGGTTAAACATGGAGCCCAATAAGGACCCGAGGTTAGACTGAGTTGTGGCGTAAGACTGCCCGGATCCAACCGGCAACAGGCAGCCACAACAATACCTGTCTAATGTGAGAGGTCAAGGCTTTAATAAGACAATTAAAGCTGAGTCAGGATTGTTAGGATTAAGTGGACTAAAAACTTAATCAAAATGAAACATGCTAAACTAAACGGACTGGTGGGGGTTAGGTAGGAAAACACTTAACCAACTTAGCATGTTGGCTAGAGATAGAAAACCTAGTAACGGGGGACCCTTTTCAGCAGTAACCCTAGAAGGTGTATCAGGATACCCTGAAACTAGGCAGGGTGGGGCACGATTACTGGGCTGATTGTAAGAGGTCAAATCGACGGCGGTGGTGTAGCAGTGTAGGTTCTAACGGGGTGCGGGCGTGCACACACTCCGGCGTAGAAAAATAAAGCACTGGGCACCAGTAGCATACCTGTGCATTCTAAGGTTGTGTCGGGCCGCCGCAATGGGACTTGATACACCCCATGGTGGGACCAGCATAGGTAACTACAACATCGGGGGCCGTAAGACACATGTAACTATGCGAGTAGGAGCCGATCATCATAGAATGGATCACATCACCCTGATTTATGGGGTGCCAATTGGAAACTAGTTTATATGGGTTCAGAGATTAACATGGGGTACGATAGTATATTCGACCCTAGACAACTTAACCAAGTTTATAGTGCTTTCCCACTTCTTGTTTATACTTATCATACCCAGTTCTTTATTCATAGACAGAATAGTACTAGACTTACTCAGGCTTTATGTCTGATTCTACTTTTCTTTCGTCTTCTTTTCTTCCGTTTCCCCCCCCCCCAGGTCCACAGGGAGGGAACACTGCAGCTTGACCAGCCTTAACATCCAGCTTGAAGAAGAGAAATGTATTGCTTGGACCTTTTCGTTTGAAACTATGGCTTTGGACAAACTCTATGGGGCTTTTGCAGTTTATCTATGTTTTATTTATGCTTCTTTAAATAATGTAATCAAGACAGATTATGAAAGTGTTATGTTATGTTTTGGAAAAGATGTAAGACAATTATGGTGATGTTGTTGTAGCACGTATTTACTTTCATGAAATAAAAGTTTGTTGATTTTCCGCTGTTTACAAATATGTGTTCTTATATATGTCTTGTATATCTGTGACTTATACTTATAAACCTCCACCAAAATTAGGGCATTCCCTTTGAGAGTGACCCTAATGGAGGTGGGGTGTTTCAAAATCAGTAAAAAATATGGCGTAAGTTCAAAAATAAGGATGATATTTATATGTTTCTACATGGGAGGATGTGAGCCTAATTAAGTTTAGTTTTAAGGATGTGAGCCTAATTTTCACTTGTATTAAACGGTGACTATTCGATAAAGCTTAAGCACGATTTAGTATTCATAATCATGGTGGAGCACGTGAAGCAGTTATAGGGGAAACATATACGGTAAGTAGGCTTTGCTAACTAATTAATAATTAAATTATCTTTATTGATCGCTTAATTTATTAAATCCTATAATGCAAATATTTTTGCCATACGTTAACAAAATTGAATTGAATCAAATAGGTCATGTTGGAATCATAACGATGAGATCTACATTGTAGTACTATTTTCGCTGAGAATAGAGATAATTGAATTTCATGATAAAATCAAACACTGTTCGGTTATCTACTACGAAAAAATGTGAGTAAACTACTAACTTTAGCTCGTTATATTTTTATATAAACGAGTTTAAATTTATATATAGTAATATTATGTTGTGTGATGGTTGTTTGGATGAATGATTGATAAAATTGGTTGAAATGGTTGATATAGTTTTATATAATTTGTTGATTGAATATTGATTTTATTTATATCACATATTGAAATTAAGTTTATGTTATTTATGTTGATTAACATATGTGGATGCATAGAATCAAGTTGGAGGAATCCAACTTGATTCCTCAACATTTATATTACTGTTCTCATTTACTGTGATATATATTTTGTGATTGATCTTGTTGTGTTTAAGTATCACTGGCCCTAGAATTTTGGTATTTAAATACTGTAAAATATTTTGAATATAGAAAAAGTATTTGATATTTAAAATGGAATTTTATTTCCAAAATAGAAGTTAAAATTCGAATGGAGTTGAAAATAGTAACTTGTTTTAATGAATAAAACAAGAAGTTGATTTATAAACGACGTCTATAAATTTAGTATAATATTTATCATTTCATAAATCGAAATCTAAATTCAAGTTGGAATTTATACAGAAAATTAGGAATCAGTTTTTAAACCAATATTTGTAATTGGGTTTGAACTTAGTGATTTTAAAGGAAATTATAAACGAGGTTATAAATGTTTGGAAAAAACATGAGATTTTTTGTAAACAATTATAAATAGAAGTTATAAATGGAATTTGGATATAATCAAATGGATTCGATTATGTAAAAAGAAATATTATTCACGATTAAAGTGAATAATGGTTTAGAACATATATTTTGCAAAAGAAAGCATCCATAAAAAAAAATTGGGTGGGAAATGCGAATTCAAATGGAAATTTGAATGATAAGGGAAATGGAAATCGTTTTAAAAAGAACATGATGAGTTTTATTCTAAAGATTTGAATATAAAATAAATTAAGATATATCCAAGGGGTTTATATTTAGAATTCGACAATGTTGAATCTTATTAAAATGATTTATGTTAGAAAAGATATTTAAACTTTATTTAATGCGAATCTATAATTTAAATGAAATGTGATAAGAAACTAATACTTCAATTTTTATGGCTATTTAAAAAAAATTGTACATTTTGAGCTAATTTAATATTATTTTAAATTAGAATTGTTAAACGAGAGGAGAATTGTAGAAATCAAATAAAGTTGATTTAAGAAGTTATGAAATGTATAACTTATAACTACGTTTAAACAAGAAATTCGAATATAAACAAAAAAGTGTTAGTAGCAGTTTTATTAACAAAATTTATAAATATTATGTGGGTTTATAAAGTGATGTTGGTTTATAAAGTGACTCGATTTGAATCTGTAATGATATTTACAAATAAAATTAAGTTGATTTGATAAATGAGTCTAGCTTCCTACTAAGGAATGATATTCATATTTGAAATCGAATAACGGTATGTAGCACATGTTTTGCGAATGGAAGTAATTATAAAGAAATTTGAGTTAAATGAAATAGACGATTTATTCCAAAGTTCGGAATATTAATCGGATATGGATTATCCAAAAGAGAGTTATTTATTAAAATTCCATTATATCAAATTTAGGAAAGTACTTTTTACTTCCCGTTTTCATAAAGATTTAATGAATTAATTAATTTAATGAATAAAAGTTATATTTTAAATCTTAATACTTCAGAAATAGGGATTATAACGTGTAACACCCCACATTCGTTAAGGTCACTCACAAAGGGAATGCCTTAACTTCAATGGAGCATTAAGGGTACTGGAACAGAAATATATAAAACAACGGAAGGTAAAGTAGAAGTACTTCAAATCATTTATTAAATATAATTGTTTACAATAAAAGCCCGTCAACTTCCAATACCCAATTACACAGCTAAAATACCTGTCTTGCTCAAAAACAAAGAAGCATGAAAATAAATTGTAGTATTCCCTAATAAAGCAAAGCAAGCCATAGCCAAGAGAGATCCAAGCAACACATGAAAGAGCCTTGGAGCTTGGTAAGATCTGAACTAAGCTTTATTTCCACCCTGCGTACCTGGGGGGGGGGGGAACAGAAGAAAAAGAGGCGAAACAAACCGGGTCAGTCATAAAGACTGAGTAAGTCCTAGTGGCTTTCAGCATAAAAACAGGTGAAGATAATATGGCATGAATAAACTGAAAGTAAACATAAGCATGATGACAAGGTAAGCTACAGGCACGATGAATCAAGTATAACATTGCAAGGTTCCCATTCAAGATGAACTAAGTATAGTTTCGCAAGATTTCTATCAAGCATCGCAAGATTTCTCTAATTCACAATTAAAATGATATCTATTTGCTCTGCACCACTTAACTAGTGTCCAACTAGTAATCTATATAAAATGATAAAATCATAACGTGATCCCAATACCCGAAATTAAGGTTGCTTTCACGTGTACATCTATTATTTATTACCTAGATCTAATCTAGGGTTTTCTATCGAGCGCTTCCTAGATTTAACCAGGATTTATGCCACCTAGGTCCAACCTAGGGATTATGCTACCTATTGAACGCTTCTCGGATTTAGGGTTTATGCCACCTAGGTCCAACCTAGGGATTATGCTACCTATGTGTGTCATACGGCCCCCAATGATTGTAGATACCTATGCTGGTCCCACCATGGGGGGTATCAAGACCCATGGTGGCGGCCCGACACAATTCTAGAATACATAGTTTATACTACTGGTGCCCCAATGCCATGTTTGTTTGCTCCGGAGTGTGTGCACGCCCGCACCCCGTTAGAACCCACACTGTGCACCCACTGCCGTCGCTTTTGACCGCTTACAATCAGCCTAGTAATCGTGCCCCACCCTGCCTAGTTTCAGGGTACCATGATACCTAATTGGGTTACTGCTGAAATGAGTCCCCGTTACTAGGGTTTCCTACTGGTTAAGTTTGTGGGCCTATATATACAGATATTACCCACCTTCCCGTGATGTACTTAACCCACCGATTCAAGAATGCTTATTAATGGTTAAGTTTGTGGGCCTATATTTACTAATATTACCCACCAACCCGATATGTACTTAACCCTCTCCATCCATCACGTTAAGTTGGTTAAGTGTTTTCTCTTGTTTTACTTAACCCTACCACACATCATGTTATATCGGTTAAGTGTTGTTCCTTGTGTTACTTAACCCTACCGCAAGCCTTGTTATACTGGCTAAGTGTTCTCCCTTATGTTAACTTAACCCCACCGCATGTCATGTCATATTGGTTAAGTGTACATTGACTTAGCCCACCTACTTATCATGTTGTGACGGTTAAGTGTTACCCTCTGTTGTTACTTAACCTTACCACGCATCACGTTGTATTGGTTAAGTGCATGTTAACTTAACCCCATCCACCAGTCATATTATAATGGTTAAGTGTTACCCTCATGTGTTTACTTAACCCCACCACGCATCAGGTTATATCGATTGGGTGTTATCAACCTATTCAAGTTAGCCCAACCCATCCGCTAGTCATGTTATAACGGTTAAGTGTCATTAGCCGAGCCATGTTACTTAACCCACCCATTAATATTATATTGGTTAAGTGTCATTAGTCTAGTCATATTACTTAAACCACCCACTGGTCTGATTAACAGTTATGTTGGTTGAGCCTACATTTATAAGTTTTACATGTTCTTAACTCATACCGGTTAGGTCCACATTTACATGTCAAATTTCCATGTCATCCCACCTAACCCTCTAACCATACCCACATCTTATTATGGTTAATATTCCTTAATTCATTTGTTATGACGAACGAATCATGACCTCTCACATTAGACCGTGCATTTTGTGGCTACCGGATTCGCTGGGCGGTTCCGGGCAGAGTTATACCACAAACTGGGTCTAACCTTGTGTCATAAACCGTTACACCTACAATTTGGCCTTTGACCTCTCACATTAGACTGACACTTTGTGGCTACTGGATTTGCCGGGCGGTTCCGGGCAGATTTACACCACAAACTGAGTCTAACCTCATGTCAAAGGTTCATTAATGGTCGTATTCCACCCAAAACCCCAATATCAGTTCATGTGTTTAACATATAGAAATGTTCATGATTCACGTTTTTGCCCCAAAACGTATTCCCAAATTATTATCATAATTCACTATAAGGTTATGCCAAGTTATAGCCTTTTTTATTTACAATACATGCCAACTACCCAAAACCCAACTTAGGCGCATTCATATTAAACTTTCTCCAAGTCATAAATTATCATATATGTTTCTATTCCAAATTTCACATAATTAACATATGCCCAAGTTCTAGATTACATGTAAATTTTACATATTCCCAATTCGTACCAAATTTACATATGTTCAATTTATGCCGTTTTACATTATGCCAATTTTATGCCATTTTACCATATCAAGTTCTAGCCAAAATTACATGTATCAAGTTTCATACCCAATAAACCCAAATCATGATTCATGATGTAGTTATCCCAAACTATGATCTTTTTATTACAGTACATGTCAGTTGCCCAAGTTCATAATACATGTTTATGCCAACTATCAAGTTTACGATTGCTTTCATGTTCAAATTCCCAATTCTACATATGCCTAATTAAGATGAGCCCAATCTTTTGATTTAATTTACATAGTCCCAAACTCGTGATTTAATTTACATGCCAATTCATGTATGCCCAAACTTGCAATTTCAATTATATTGACAATACCCAAATTTCATGTTATGCCATCAATTCCACCACACACATATATCCAAATAGGTAATATCCCAATATTTCCCCGTATACAAATCACACGTATATCGTAGTTTAGGCCTAGGTCCGAAATTGACCAAGGTTCATCAAAAGAAAATAAATAGGGGAAGGTAGAATTTGTATAACAATAAGTACAAAGAGAAAACTGGCATAAGAACATCGTCTCAGGCATAAAAGATAGATCTTGATAATAATATCAATATGAATCAAGAAAAACTGATTTACAACAAGCTGAATAGATCATAGGCTTGACATGAAAATGGGAATAGAAAAGTCCTAAAACTCAAGATTCAAGAAGCAACAGAAATAGATCTGAATCAATAAACATACTTAAATCCAATTCCACTTTATTCCATGGCCATATTATAATTAAATGTTTAAATCTAAAAACAACTAGAACTTACAGAGCATGGATAATGAATTAAGAACTGAATTTGTTGTAAAAATGTTGTGGCGTTGTTGATTTATGGTCTTGAATCATTGTAGAAGCCTTGTTCTTTGAATTGATTTGAGTTTGAATGTTTGTACTTCGATTTGGAGACGGCGGCCATGGTTCAAGAGGTATTTTAGCAGCATAATGGTGTAAGAATTATTTGATATGAATTAGGTTAGGTCTAAGGGTGTTTTTATAGGTGTAGCGACTAGTTTAGGCCCTTAGATTAACCCTAGAATCAATCCGGACCATCAAAACACGTCTCAGGCTTCAAAAATGGGTTCAGGGTCAAAACAGGCTTCAAAAATTTATTTTGGCCCTTTTAATGAATTTTGGATATTTAAAATGAATTATTTTAAATAATTGCGACGAGGAATTAGAACGTATATATTTATTTGAATCGACGTTAGAATATAAATATTTATTTTTAATTATAAAAGTAATTGGAAATGGCGCAGTAGTTTGAAAATTCGATTTCAAATTTCAAATGAATGTACAGGATTCAAAATAAATCGGATTTTAGCGAAACTAAAAATATTTGAATCTATTTGAGAATATATTTCCAATGAATCCGAAAAATCAAAATTTCATAGCGGAAATAAAAAGTTATGCCTAATTGAAAATTCAGAATAATCGCTATGGAATTTTAGCCCTTAAAATGAAAATTTTGCAAACGACCTTCGTTTTTGACGAAACCACTTTTTTTGGATCCGGGATGTCGAGTTATTGCTAGATTCCAGAATTCATAATTTTTGGGGTTAATATGTGAGCGTGGTGAAGGAAAACGTGTTTTGTCAGTTTTAGTCAATTTGGATCGACCCGAAAATGGCTATTTTTCAAACGGTCTCCAAATTTGATGAAATTAGTTTTGTTAGAATCGTATTGTCAATACAAAGCTAGAAAATATTTTTTGGGAATTTTTGGGGTCCATATGTGGCCCCGGTAAATTTAAATGTGCGTTCAAATTCATTATATAGATTTATATTTTGGTTTTGATGGTAATTGATCGTACCTGACGAATTGGCTTATGAAACATATCCCATTGTGTTCGGAATAAGGGTAATTAGCTAGGGACGATAGTCGCTGGGTCTCATTTGGAGTTAGAATTGAAAACGTATTTTTGGGGAAAATAAAATAATTAAATAATTATATAAATTCCTTGGTCAACCCTTACCTTCTCTCCCTACCGTCCATTCATTTCCAAATCGACAGAATGAAATGAAATAAAGAAAAAAAACCTCGATGCCCTCGTAGCCGTCGCCCCCCTGCGCCTCACCACCACGTAGGAGGACCGCCGCCGCCGGTCCGCAATCACCCTCCATCCCCTTCTCCTTCCTCGGCATTTCCTCCTCCTGAAACCCCCAATCTCAAAACCCCCACGCCTAGGAACGAGCCGCCAGTCACCGCCGATCGCACCGCCGCATCCATTGACCACCTGCGCCGCTAGCAGCTTCGATCCCCCTCCCATCTTAGGTCAACGCGCAGGAAAACTCCTCTAACTCGAGATCCAAAATTACAGTGAGTTTTCTTTACTATTTTTTATTATTTTATTTTTTTTTACTTAGCTAATTAGTAAAAAAATCTGGTATTTATAAATGGATGTGATTACATATATATATATATGTGTGTGTGTGTGCGTATATATATATATATATATATATATATATATATATATATATATATAAAGAGGTGTGATTTTTAATTTGTTTAACTATATATAAAAAGGTGAACTTTAAATACAAATAACACATAAAAGATTTGATTTTGATAACACATAAAAGATTTGATTTTGATAACATAAAATATTTGATTTTGATAACGCATAAAAGATTTGATTTTGTTAACATAAAAGATTTGATTTTAATAACACATAAAAGATTTGATTTTGATAACATAAAAGATTTGATTTTGATAACATAAAAGATTTGATTTTGATAACACATAAAAGATTTTATTTTTATAACATAAAAGATTATATTTTTATAAAGAAAAAGATTTGATTTTTATATGAATGATTCTGAAATAAAAATTCAATTTATGTATATATATATATGAAGTAGCAATAAAAATATGATTTTTATATTATAGAGATAATAAAAATATATTTTTATATGGAAAGTAGCATTGTAAAAATATAATTTTTATATAAACATCGTTATAAAAATACGATTTTTACATAGGAAGTAGCGATATAAAAACGTGATTTTTTTTAATAAAAACATCATATTAAAAATGTGATTTTTGCTATGAACATCGGGAAAAGATAACGATGGTATCGACTGAAATCAAAACAAAATCCGAACCGTTCAGAAATAAGGACTGGAGGAATGGATCCCAAAGGTGAGAACTTCTCACTTTTATTTTATTTTCTAGTTGAAATATATACTAGGATGCAGACGGTGCTTAGCAGCACCCGACACCCGTCGTCCACAGACCACGGATGACTTATATGCTTATTTGTTTGTGTGGTGAAAATTGATTGTGTGATGTTGAATGGAATAAAATACTTTATATAGTTAAAAATATAATTTTTAACGTGGATATGAATAAAATAAATATTCATAAACAAATCAGACGATTTGTTTATGTACACTGATTTGACTGAAATTGATTGGGACGATAAATTTTACACATCGCCCAACTGCACAAATAAGTATGTGTTTGTTGTTTGAAAACCCCACTTGGGTATTGGGATGATATATGACATACACTAGTCCCAATGATTAGTTGTATGTCGATTGATTGATTGACAGGCTGTTGTAAGCGTTAAATATTTATATTTGATGCTTGCGTAGTATAGAATGCACTCTGGATGATTGTTGATTGTTTATTATTGTTGGTATACATGTGTTGTATGAAAACCATATAATCAACATTATATGGTAATTGACTGTGTCTGATTCCAGTTCAAAAAGAATGAATATTTTAAAATAACTATTATTTGAAAATAATGAATATTTTCAAATAATATTCAGTAACAGATCAAAATATGATTTTGATATCCGATTTGGGATGGACACGAATATATTTAAATATATAAAGCCGTGTTGATTAGATTAACGCCATTTTGACGTGAACGATATTTATATCGATTTTATTCATTTCCATAATGAATATCGAAAAGGAAATGATTTCAAAATCTAATGTTTTGAAAATATTATCATTTATATATCTACGATATGGAATATTCAATTTTGATTTGAAATTGAATACGAAGTTGAAATCATTTTGAAAACGAATTTACAACGATTTATAAAATATGTTTTAAAAGGAAATCGACGAAATAAATATTATATATATATTATATATATAATATAATGGCCTGAACAGAACGCGCCACGCTGCGGCAGTTCATGAATTTCGACCATTGACTTCGAATGGACATTACGGGAGATCCGACCATCAGATTCTCCTTAAACCAGAACCATTGGGTTCATATCGAAAAGAGCTTTCTAACGAATATTAGAGATTTGAAGTCTAACGGTTGGATTTGGAATTATGTCCAAATCAAATTTGGAAAAGGTGGTTATAAGTGCAGTTCGATGGCCATTTATGGAAATCGATTGTACGGGCCTTGATAAAATTGTTAAAAATATCAATAATTTGCGTAAAATCATAACAAATGATTTGGAAAGAATTGGTATACAAAATTCCATATTTAAAAAGATAAAAATAGATTTTTATCGAAATGAACTAGTTTTGAACTAGAATTATAATCTCATAATTTTTAAAATAAATAAATTGGATTTGAAATGGTTTTAAAAATAACCGGAATTTCCAATATATGAATTGGAATGGATTTGAATCGAAATTATCTTCGGAATATTTCGACATTGGATTCCGTGATTATACAGATATTGTGGAGGAATTTGGAAGATATATATATCATTATTCCAATACGGTATTTGTTGATTCCAGAATTTGATATTGAATATAAGCCGGTATATTTTCTATTCAGAGCCTTGTATTTAATATCAAATGTGATTTTGAGTTTGTCGTGAACGGTATCTTCATTAACACAGTTCTTGAACCCAGTTGTGAAAAGATTAAATATTTTTATTTAGATTTAATGAAGTATACCAATTAATTACTATTTAATTGGAATTGAATTGAAATTGGTCTTTGGGTTTATCGTGAACAATGTTTTAAATAACACTTGTTCTTTAACCCGATTAACAATGGAATAAGATTTTGGGTTGTCGTGAATGATATCTTTAACAATACAATTCTTAGGCCCAAAGGAGTTAAGAAACTCAGAAAATAACTGGAGATTAGTTAAGTTGAATGGTTTCCTGGGTATTGATCTGATGTTGCTTTCGCCCATCGGGGTTAATACTTAGGGAATTGTTCACTTGCTAATTTACGGTTAACGGCCGATAGAATGGAATGTGATTTTGGGTTTATCGTGAACCGTGTTTTGAAGGGCAATGGTTCTTTAACCCAGTTAAAGAAAGGAATAAGATTTTGGGTTGTCATGAATGGTATCTTTGATAATACTGTTCTTAGACCCAATGGAGTTAAGAAAATCAGAAACTAACTGGGGATTAGCTAAGTTTAATGGTTTTCTGGGTATTGATCTGATGTCGGTTTCATCCTTCGGGGTTAGTACTTAGGGAATTGTTCACTTTCTAATTTACAGTTAAATGCTGATGGAATAGAATGTGATTTTGGTTTATAGTGAACCGTGTTTTAAATGACACTGGTTCTTTAACCCAACCAAAGACAGGATATGACTTCCCAAGTTAAACAATCGTTAATATTGATTTTTGGGAAGATTAAAACCAAGTGGAGTTTTAATGCATCTTTAATTAGATTGAATTGATATCCAAAGAAAGATTAAAGAATAAATTTAAAGAATTTATCTTTGATAAAATTAATGGGAACCTTTCCCAAAGTATATGAATATTTGGATAAAGAAATATTCTGGATTGGAATGAGGCATATGTTGTGTTTTTATGGCACATGTTTATTATATACGCAAGTTATTCAGAAAGACCGGGTTTATCCCATTCTGAATAATTGATTCGACGATGTGTCAAGGATGAAGACGGTGGTTAAAGGACGGGGGTCTTCACATCATTTGGATGATTACTGATGTCTTGATTGGGCTGTACACCCAAGGCGAGGTAATAAGTGGTGATCGTCCAGACGTACTTGGAAATGGACGGATATGCGAGGGCCTCTCCCCTGTATAAGACATATGGGGGAGGAATAAGGTGCCTACGGTTTCGTTCATACTCCGAACGGACTTGTAAATGGATGTGTGTCTGACATTGGATTTCATTCTGTGTGATTGGTAGACATTGGTTGCATAGCGTGAATTGCCTATACGGCATGCTGAGATGCAAATGATCAAGGCTTCTGTTGAAAAGCAGAGTCTTGTGGTTGATGATCAAAGCATGGCCTTTGTGGCATAGCTTTGTGTAACGTTAATTCGCGAGCCTCACACCTCGGTGTGGACCAGAAACAGGAGAGGACATCAGGGAGGACACGCGTTTCTTTCTAGCTAGGAGTGGTGTCATCGTTTTGCACGCCTTGGCATTTTACTTATGTGGATGATGGATAGGAGGCACCTCTGTTATATCGGTCGATCCGGTGTTGATTGAGTCATTTGGCTCATTTACGCTCCATAGGGAGGGGAAACACATTGTTCAGGCATTTTAATCCAATCCATGTGGACCGGCCCTGACGATCCCAGGTGCATTTGCGGCTGTTCCTGAGGCTCGGGCTAGACAGTCTCGAAGCGGTAAAGATGATCCTTTACCTTGGTTCACAGATGGAAATCCAACTTCCAATACGTGACATTTGCGGTTCTGATTGTAGAGCCTAGTATTGGCGACATGATATATGGTACCCATGCCGTCTAGGATTGATAAATTTATATTTGAAGCTGTTTTATGCACTATGCACTTATAATAGTATTAAATGATTTGTTTTAACGTACCAAGCATGTTTGGCTATTATAAGGGAAAACCCTATCCCCCGGCTTGCGTTGCATTGTGTGATAGGACTTGGGTCTTATAATATCTTCATTTTTCCAAAAAGCATAACACTTTTTTGTTATATGCACTGGTATTCTTGGTAGGAAACATGTTCCGTGTTATACGGCGTGGTCCCCTTGATATATCTGATTTAAAGTAAAGTTTTAAATAACTATTTTATTTCTCAAACCAGTCACATGACTGACCTGGAGTTTATTGTTTTAACCTAAACTCTGGGTGCCCCTATTTTCCGCACGGGCAGCTAGTAGTTTTGGTTTTGCATATTTATATTCACAGGATCCTGGTTTACAGTTGAAGTGATATTCAGAAAGCTCTGTATCTGTATATTCTTTTCAGTTGTGTTTTGTATTATTTTTCCGCTGCATTGTAACATGTAAATCTCTGATATTTAGTGTATGTGTAATATTTATACTCTGTATATTATTGTATTCTGATGTTAAATTGTTGTAATAACAATAAAATGTTCTTCTGTTTGTTTCTGATTTGTCTTGTCCTCAAGGAAATCCGGTCTTCCTCTTCTCCTTGGAAACTGGGGAAGATACGGGTTCTTACAGTTTTGAAATGAAATTTGTAAAGCTTGTTATAGACGATAAGTTGAATTGTTTTAATAAAGATATATATATAAGGATTCGTAAGAGATGGCAATATAAGAATTTGTAAAGATATTTATGTAAGATTTGTAAGGAGATTTATATAAGACTGGTAAAGATATTTATATTGGATTTGTTAAAGGCAGTTATATATGATTTAAAAACAAATATAGTATTGTGTTGCAAACAAATGAAAATGTTATAAAGAGGTGTTGAATCCTATTTATAATGGAAATCAAACCCAAGTATAGTGTTATAAAGAATTATTGAAGATTAATAGAGAAGTATAATAATAGTTTACTTAACAATTAGTTAATTAAACATTGTTGAGATTTAAGGAAGGTTTCAAAAGGAAGCCGTGTCGTTAATAAACTTCTATTTATTCTGAAGATATGAATGTTGTGGGTCAAGGTTTGAGAGGTAAATAAATACCCTAACTTGAATGACGTCACGAATATCCAAGAATGGTGTTAATTTATAAACGAGAGCAGTTGAGGGAAACATAATTTATGATATTCGTAAATAATATTATAAACTGTATTTGAGAAGTTTACAAGTAAATGAAATGATTTTTAAGTATATTCTTATTTATAATAAGAAGTAAAAGGATAGACTCCAATATTGGAAGATTTAAAGAGTATTGTTAACGGATGCTTTGACAAGTAATGTCGAATACTGAACCTGTAAACTCATTTTATTCACATGATTATTTATTTGATAGTTAAATAACCGACTATCAAATCTGGCCAATACGATTGTTGGTATGGAAAGACCGAGATCGAATTATATTCGAAAACCATTCCAAACCAGCAAATACATGAAAGATGATTATTGAAGATTAAACCGTTGATCTTCATAAGCGGAAGAACTACTTGTTGAATTTCCTTGGTTTAGCGGCCAGGGATATTTCAGAAGTGATTCTGCCATGGTTGAAATCCTCGGATTGCAAGGACTACTTGCTACTGATCCTTGGTGTGGTACCTATATAGGATGTGGTAGGAGAGTACCTTCAGTTCATCCCATTCCTAGATGACTTGTATGGACGAATGTTTGACAGAGTATTTCTTAGGAATCACGTACGTTGATTTATACAAACGTATTTCTGTCAGCTGCAGAGTATTTTTGTGTACGTCAATTAGTGATTTGATGGATTCGACGATGTGGCATTCAAAGTGGATGGAGATTTGCTGTTCCAAAGGATAAGCTTAACCTCTAGCCTCATCAATTGGGAAATTGCATAAAATCCGGTAGGTTGCATGGCTATGTGAAACGACCCAAACTCGCCCTTACGGGAAAACCCGGATTGAGTTAAGAACACGACAAATCAAAACACAAACAGAAGAACATTTCATTGCTATTACAACAATTTACATCAAAGTGCAATACAAAGTACGAACAAATGATATACATTTGACAAATATCAGAGATTTACAAATTACAATGCAGTGGAAAATAATACAAAACACAACTAAAAGAAATACACGGATACAGAGCATTCCGAATATAGCTCCAGCTGTAAACCAGGATCCTATAAAAATAAATCTGCAAAACCAAAACTACTAGCTGCCCGTGTGGAAATTAGGGGCACCCAGAGTTTAGGTTAAAACAATAAACTCCAGGTCAGTCATGTGACTAGTGTGAGAACTAAAACAGTTATTTAAAACTTTACTTTAAAATGGAGTAAATCAAGGGACCATGCCATATAACACGGAACGGATTTCCGCCCAAGAATACCAGTGCACAAAACAAACAACGCAATGCTTTTTGGAAAAATGAAGCTATTATAAGACTCAGGTCCCATCACATAACGCAACGCAGGCCGGAGGATAGAGTTTTATCTTATAATAGTCAAACATGCTTGGTACATTTAAAAAAAAATCATTTTGATATATCATAGTGTAAAGTATATAAAAACAACTTCAAATATAAATGTATCAATCATAGACGACATATTGCCTCATCCCACTATGTCGCCATACTAGGCTCTACAAATAATTCTGAATGTCACGTATTGGAAATTGGATTTCCGTCATGAGTTGAGGCAAGGAAAGTACCCCTCGCCGACTTCGAGACACTCTAGCAAATGCCTCAAGATCTCCCGTAGAAGACCCTTGGATCCTCCAAGGCCGGTCCTCCCTTACGACTAAGGATTAGTATTCCTGAACACACATTTCTCGGTCCTATAGGACCTATATCCATTGGCTCTGTAGCAACTTATATATCCGAGGCGCCTCGCTATCCATCATCCACATAGGTAACCATAAAATAAATGTCTGGGCTCCATACCATGACACCACCCATAGCTAGAAAGAAACGTCATGTCCTCCTTGGGACCCTTATCAAGTTTTTGACTCATACCGAGGTGCAAGGCTCGCAAATTAACGCTATACACAAAGCTATGCCCTTCAAGGCCGTGCTTTGATCATCAACCACAAGACTCTTCTTTTCAATAGAATCCTTGATCATTTGCATCTCAGCATGCCACGCTGACAATTCTCGCCATGCTACTGATGTCAATCGATATATAACCTCTGAGCTCGTACGCCTCAGAGAAGGGTGTTAAGAAAGAGAATAAATTATCCGCCACCAAATAGATAGATATATATTTAATAGATATCAATCAATACAGAATAAATTCCAATGTCAGACACACTTCCATTTAATAGTTCGTTCTAGGTTTGAATGAAACCGGAGGCACCTTATTCCTCATCCCGTGTCCAATATAGGAGAGAGGTACTCGCTTATCCAGTCGATCTCCAAGTGCGTCTGGATGATCACCACTTATTTCCTTGTCTTTGGTGTACCACCGAACCAAGACATCAGTAATCATCCAAACGATGTGAAGACCTCCGGTCTTTAACCACCGTCTTCATCGTCGACTTATCGTCGAATAAGTTATCCAGAATGGGTATAAACCCGAATTTTCGAATAACTTGCGTATATAATAAACAAGTGCTATAAAAATACAACATACGCCTCATTCCAATCCAGAATATTCTTTTATTAAAATATTCTTATACTTTGGGAAAGGTTCCCATTAACTTTATCAAAGATAAATTCTTTAAATCTATTCTTTAATCTTCCTTTGGATATCAATTCAAACCAAATTAAGGTTTATCCAAACTAGTCGGGATTATTGAACCATACCGAAGTAATCATTTATTTTTTTATCCCAATCCCAACCTATTCATCCCATGGAGCAAAACTAGTAATACTCCATATCTAACACCACAGTGTTATCGGTAAAATTAATTACCATTTCACGTTCAAATCTAATTAAAGATTTAACTATCGCTTGGAGCAAAATGGGTGATACTTGATTCTCGATCACTTCCAAAATTTGATATTTTAAATTACTAATTCACATTTTAATCTAATTAAAGATCCATTAAAACTCCACTTAGTTTTAATCTTCCCCAAAAATCAATATTAATGATTATTTAACTTTGGAAACACAAACATGCCGCATCGACAATCTACACCGTACTATTGATTTCTACCGACATATAACCTCTAAGCTCGTACCTCTTAGAGAAGGGTGTTAAGCAAGGGAATAAATTCTCCACCACCAAACAGATATATATTTAGCAGGGATCAACCATACAGTTCAAAATACAATGTTAGACATGTAATCCTGTCTTTTACTGGGTTAAAGAACTAATGTCATTTAAAAAACAGTTCACGATAAACCCAAATCACATTCCATTAGTTATGGAATCTTCACAGAAAACAGATCAATATATAATAGATATAAATTTCTGTATCTGACTAATAATATAAATGGAATAACGACAAAGCGTTTTAAGTTCCATATATATTAACAGTCTTCCTCCACAGAAGCTCACCTCGATTATTATCAAATCGAATTCCATTCAATTCCAATTTAATATATTAAATTGGAAAACTTTACTTTGGAAAATTCTCATTAAATCTTAATAAAAAGATTTATGAAATCCAAATCACATTTCACTGTAAATCAGGTTAAAGAACGAATATCGTTAAAACACAGTTCACGATAAACCCAATTCACATTCCATTTTCTTCCAATTATTGAATATAATTGGAAAGTCTAATAATCTTAATTAAAAGATTTATTCTTTTCACATAGGGTTCAAGAATAGTATTACTGAAAACACCATTCACGACGAACCCAAAATCCAATTCTTTTATTCAATTCCAATTAAATATTAATTAATTGGCACTTCTCTAAATCTTAATTAAAAGATATATTCTTTTCTCGACTGGGCCTAAGAACAGTGTTAATGAAGACACTATTCACGACAAACCCAAACCCCAATTTGATATTAAATACAAGGCTCTGAATAGAAATTATATCGGCTTATATTCAATATCAAATTCTGGAACCAACAAATATCATATTGGAAATAATCATATAAAATATATTTTCCAAATTTCCATAACAATATCCGTATAATCATGGAATTCAATATCAAAATATTCCGAAGATGATCTCTATTCAAATCCACCCCAATTCATATATTTGAAGTTCTGGTTATATTAAAACCATTCTCAATCCAATTTATTTATTTAAAAGTTATTAGATTATAATTCTAGTTAATAACTAGTTCATTTCGATAAAAATATATTTTTATCTTCTCAAATATGGAACTTTTCATCCCAATTATTTCCAAATCATTTATTATGATTTTACACAAATTATTGATATTTTTAATAATTTTATTAAGGCCCTTTCAGTCGATTTCCATAAACGGTCATCGAACTGCACTTACAACGACCTTTTCCAAATTTGATTTGGACATAATTCCAAATTCAACCGTTAGATTTCAATTCTTCATATTCTTTGGAAAGCTCTTTTCGATACAAACCCAACGGTTCTGGTTTTAGGAGAATCTAATAGTCGGATCTCCCGTAATATCAATTTGAAGTCAATGGTCGAAATCCGCAAATGGCCGCGGTGCGGTGCATTCTATTCAGGCCATTATATTATATATATAATATATAATTCATCGATTTCCATTCAAAACGTATTTATAAATCGTTTATAAATTCGTTTTAAAATGATTCCAACTTCATTTTCATATTTAAATCAAAATTGAATATTCCTTGTCATTATAATAATTAAATGATAATAATTTCAAAATATCAAATTTTGAAATCATTTCCTTTTCGATATTCATTATAAAAATGAATAAAATCGATATAAATATCATTCACGTCAAAATGGCGTTAATATAATCAACATGGCTTTATATATTTAAATATTTTCGTGTCCATCCCAAATCGGACATCAAAATCATATTTTGATCCATTACTGAATATTATTTTAAAATATTAATCGTTTTAAAATATTCATTATTCGTTATTTTAAAATATTCGTTAATTTAAAATATTCGTTCTTTCTAAATTGGAATCAGACACGGTCAATTACCATATAATTTTATTTATATGAATTTCATACACAAGTGTACACAACAATAATCAAACACAGTCAACCATCATCCAGAGTGCATTACACAACTACGTAAGCATTAAATATAAATAACTAACGCTTACAACAGTCTGTCAACTAATTAATTGACATACAACTAAACAATTGGGATTAGTGTACGTCAAATATCATCCCGATACCCGTGTGGGGTTTCAATCAACACACACAGATTTTATTTGTGCAGTTAGGCGATGTGTAAAATATATCTTCCCAATCAATATCTGTCAAATGTTTGTACATAAAACAAATCGTTCGATTTGAAAAATGAATATTTATTTTCATTCGTATACTCGTCAAAAGTTATATTTTTAATGATAAAATATTTATTTCAACACATGAATGATTTATACAGTTCATTTATACAATAAAAATGATATTTTCATTGTTCTAACATTTTTAGAAAATTTTGGCAGCATAACGGCGTGATACTAGAACCGGGATAAGGTCTAGCCTTATCCCTCGCCTAATACTGGCTTGCGCCATACACATACCAATTCTAATAAATTCAATTCACATCCCAAATCAAATTCAAACCAATAAATCACTCAATCCAAAAATCAATCAAACATCCATGGTTTCAAACAAAGGTGTCGGGTGCTACTAAGCACCATCTGCATCCTAGTATATATTTAACTAGAAAACTAAATTAGAGTGAGAAGTTCTCTCCTTTGGGATCCACTCATCCAATTTTATTTCTGATTTTCTTAACCGTTTGGATTTGCCCGTAATTCTAACGCAATCTTTTTCCTGCTGTTCATAGTAAAAATCACATTTTTAATATAATGTTTATATATTTAAACATCGCATTTTTATGTCGCTATATATATATATATATATATATATATATATATATGCACAAAAGATCACATTTTTATATTGCTCTATATATAATAAAAATCATATTTTTATATCGCTATATTTATATATATAAATCATATTTTTATATCAATGTTTATATTATAAAAATCATATTTTTATAATGCTACTTTATATATAAAAGTATATTTTTATATCGCTACTTCATATATAAAAATATATCGATGCTCATATAATAAAAATCATATATTTATTATGCTATTGTATAAATAAAAATCATATTTTTATTTTGCTACTTAAATAATAAAGATCCAATTTTTATATGCCATTTTCATATTTTTACATCGCTAAAAATTATATTTTTACAACGCTAAAAATTATATTTTTATAACAACATTATTAAAATAATTATCAAATTTTTAATAACATAAATAAATAAAAATAATATTAAAAACGTACTGGAGGTGTTGTGTGGTGGAAGAGGCTCAGGGTGACGAGGGTGGTCGATGACGGGACCCACGGTGGCCGGAGGTGCTATTTTGGGAAGGGTTTACTCGAGTTAGGAGAGAGGAGGGAGGGAGATGGCGGAGGGGTAGGAAGGAGGAGGGACGCAGGGGTTAGAGGTAGTCGGGGGTGATGCGCCTGAGGCGACATCGGCCTTCAGGTGGTCGGAGTTGGTTAGGGTGTCGCAGTTTTGGGGTTTAAAAGAGGAGAGAGATGGGAGGGAGGAGCGGAGGTGCGCTAGAGGGGGGTGGTTCGCTAGCGGCGGCGACGCCTGGGGGGCGCAACGATGATCGAAGGTGGGGAAGGCAGGGGAACGAAGGTGACAGGCTTTCCAATTTTGGGGATTTCGATTTTTTTCCCGTGAATGAAGACAATGAAGGTCTGGGGGGGGGGGGGCTAAGTGCAAATATTTATATTATATTTTAATATATTTTTTCAAAAAGGTGAATTTTTATTCGAACTCCGAATCGAGCCCAACAACTGTTGTCCCTAGCTAATTACCCCCATTCTGAATACAATAGGATATGTCCTGTAAGCCAATTCAATCATTTCAATCTATTTTCCTTTAAATTAAAATATAAATCAATTGATATTACATTTGAACGTACATATTAATTTACCGGGCCACATACTGAGTCCAAAAATTCCAGAAAAATAAATCTAGCTGTGTTTTGATGATACGGTCCTAAAAAAAACTAATTTCTTTGAATTTGGAGACCGTTTGAAAAACGGTCATTTTCCAGTCGATTAAATTCAAACTAAATTGATCAAATATGTTTAAATCCACCACGCTCACATATTAATTCCAAAAATTATGAAAATTGGAATCTAGTAATAATTTGACATTCTGGATCCAACAAAAGTGGTTTCATCGAAAAAGGAGGTCATTTGCAAAAATCGCTATTTTTAAGGGCTGTATATTACATAAAATTCCATAGCGACTATTCTGAATTTTCAACTGGACATAACATTTTATTCCCGTTATGAAATCTGGATTTTTCACATTCATTGGAAAGATATTTTCAAATAGATTCAAATAGTTCTTGTTTTACTGAAATCCGATTTGTTTTGAATCCTATACATTCATTTGAAATTTGAAATTTGAAATCGAATTTTCAAACTACCGCGCCATTTCAACCTCGTTATATATTTAAAATAAATTTATTTGTTCTAACTTCGATTTAAATAAATTTTTTCTGTTATTATTTAAAATAAATCATTTTAAATATTCAAAATCCAATAAAATTGATAAAATAAAAATTTTTAATTGGTTCTGATTTTCCGGGTTGTTACATTATGTGGGTTGCACCCATCAAAATGGTAAATCATTAACTGATCTGGTGAAATTAAATGCCTTTGGTTGTCCATTTATTTTATTTATATGTTATCGGTTCGGTTGGCTGGCCCCCAACCGTAGTAATGATATGTTTGATACTCTCAAGCGAAGTGAGGGGCTAGTCATGTTTAGCTTGGGTTGCAAGATGTTCTTGTTGAACCCCAATGTATTCATCTCCAAAGGTACATTGTCGGGAAGGTGGTCCCATACCTTGCCAGGAAATCCATTCTCTAATAAGAGCCCGCAATTTTGATTGTATACTATATATGTAAAGCGTGAGATGTAAGCGTTCTGCTAGAATGATATTTATTTGTATTCAGACACTATTATAATATCGGAAAAGATATTGATTTCAAAAATGTTTAGGATTATCATAAGGTAATAACCGTCCGTAATTATGTGTAGATTTGGTCCTATGATTATCCTTTTCTTTTGAAAAGATTTCGGACTTTAAAAATCAAGTTGTGTGATACCGTTAAACTTAGTTTGTTTTTCTTACTCTAATTCACTAGGCTGACCCGTCGTTTGTAATGCTCGGGTTAGACCGGGTCGTACAGGTTCATATTATTGAATGTTACGAAGTTTCAGAGACGAGTTGGATTGTTCAGACGTAAGATATCTAGTATTTATTCCAATGTGTGTTGTATACGAGGACATATTAGTATAACTGTCCAGTTGTGTTGATATACTCTGATGATGGTAAATTTTTATTTAAAGCTCTCTATAATGATGTTTTCTATATTATATTTTGTTCCGCTGCGGTATGAGACTCTGTACGGTGTTGGTTCTTATTCTTCTATTCTAATATTTCTTTCTTTCTTATCTCACCCTCTAATTTCTTCAATTAACGTTCCTGTGTTTTCGATGCTTGAATAGTCGATATGATATTTTTGTGTTGATTTTCGGGGTCGAAAATCCACGGTTTGTTACAATTATTGTAAGATTTCAAGTTTCGAACCAATTGAAATTATTATGTGACTGTGCAAAAAATAAACGTGAATCAGTTAACAATTTTGATATTCTAATTTCGCTATTATTCCAAAAAGAGTTGGGATTCGACGAAACAAGTATCGTTAGGACCGGAAAAACAAAAATCGTTAGTCGCTTTCATCAGATAAAATAGTAAAAAAAAATTATATATCCACTCCTTCCTTCATAATCCCTAAATCCCTCAATTCATTTCGTGTTTCCCCTCTTCAACTGAAAATATTTCTTCTAGTAATCAACCAAAGAAATTCTTATCCCTCAAAGATAAAATATCGAACAAAATCTACCCAATTTTGATCTGCCTCTTCTCTCAGCTTCGCACTAATCTGTGCACCACCGGGATCGAGGAGAATATCCTTCACACTAAGTTACAACAGTTTGTGCTAGGGCTTGCCGAGGCCGTTGTTGGAGGCATCGAGGGGCAAGTTGGAGGTGACAACGGTGAACCTCGTGATGTCGTAGGAGAAAGGGGCATTGGCTCGGTGCTTGCAGCAATGGGACATTTCAGTCGAAGGTGGTGCGGTTCTCTCGGATTGTTGGAGGCCATCGTATTCAGGCCACTAAGGGTTTGTGGTTTTGAAGAGAGTTTGAACGGTCAGTGGTGATTTGGGGGGCTCAACCAATGAGCCTGGGGACTGCTTGGTGACATAGAGGAACTAGCGAAGTGGGATGGTCTTCAATGATGGGTAGCGACGGTTGTGGGTGGAAGTAGCGAAGTTTTCGGGTTTGTAAATTCAAATCTGGAAAAAAGGAGATGTAGGGTATTTTCGAATGAAGGAGAAGATTAGAGGGAAGCTTTCGCGGTTGTGAAAACTGGAGGAAGAAAATTTGTTGAGAGGTCATGATTTTGGGTTCAAAATTCTTTCCTGTAGCCGTTCATTTGAAATTATTGTTTAAGAGAGAGTTGAAGTTCAAATTTTGTTTACATTTTGCCTGAAATATTTAGAGTGGGTTGATTCCATGGGTATTGTTTCCATTTAAGTTGCAAGAGGAATTGTTTTAAATGGTGGCTATGGGATATTTAACGTACTACCGATAAATCTTAAGCAAGTTTAATATTCACAATCATGGTGGAGCAAGTGAAGCAGTTATAGGGGGATGCACATATAGTAATTTGGCTTAGTTAACTAATTAATAATTAATTTAGCATTATTGACCATTTAATTTTTTAAATCCTATAATTAGAATATTTTTGCCATACGTTAACAGAATTGAATCAAATAGGTCACATTGGAATCATAATGATGATATCTACATTGTAGAACTATTTCCCTTAAGAACAGAGCTACTGGAATTTCGTGATATTTTGATTTTAAACAAAACAAAAGTAGAATCATCAACTGCGAAACAATATGAGTAAACTCACTAACTCTGGCATGTTATAGTTTTATCGAAACGAGTTTGAAATTTATATATAGTAATTTTATGTTATGTGATGATTGTTTGGATGAATGATTGATAAAATTAGTGAAAATGGTTGATATAGTTATATATAATTCATTGACTGAATATTGATTTTATTTACATCGCATATTGAAATAAGATTTATGTTGATAAACATCTGTGGATGTAGGGAAACAGGTTGGAGGGATCCAACTGGATTCATCAACATTTATATTACTTTTTTCTTTTATTGTGATATATATTCTATGATTGATCTTATTGTGTTTAAATATAACTGGCCCTAGAATTTTGGTATTGAAATACCGTAAAATATTTTTGAATGTAGAAAATTAATTTAAGATTTAAAAATGAAATTTATTTCCAATATAAAAGTTAAATTTCGAATGGAGTTGAAAATAGTAACTTGTTTTAATGAATAAAACAAGAAGTTGATTTATAAATGATGTTTATAAATTTAAAATAATATTTCTCATTTGATAAATTGGAATACAAATTCAAGTTGGAATTTATGTAGAAAAGTGGGAATCGGTTTTGAAATCGATATTTGTAATTGAGTTTGAACTTAGTGATTTTAAAGGAAATTATAAACGAGATTATAAATGTTTGGAATAAAAACATGAGATTTTCGATAAACAATTATATATAGAAGTTATAAATGGAATTTATATTTAATCAAATGGATTTGATTATGTAAAAAGAAATATTATTCACAATTAAAGTGAATAATGGTTTAGAACAGATATTTTGCAAATGAAAGCAACCATAAAAGAATTTCGGTTGGAAATCGGAATTCAAATGGAAATTTGAATGACAAGAGAAGTGGAAATCATTTTCTAAAGAAAACGATGGTTTTTATTCTAAAGATTTGAATATAAAATAAATGAATACAAATCGAAGGGGTTTATATTTAGAATTTGTCAAAGCCAAATCTTATTAAAATGATTTATTTTAGGAAAGATACTTAAACTATATTTAGTGTGAATCTATAATTTAAACGAAATATGATATGAAACTAATACTTTAATTTTTATAGCTATTTAAATAAAATTATATGTTTTGAGGTAATTTAATATTATTTTAAATTAGAATCATTAAACGAGAAGGGAATTGTAGAAATCAAATGAAGTTGATTTCAGAAGTTATTAAATGTATAACTTATAAATGGTTTGAAAAGAAAATTCGAATATAAACAGAAAAGTGTTAGTAGTAGTTTTATTAACAGAATTTATAAATATGATGTGGGTTTATAAAGTGACTCAATTTGATCCTATAATGATATTTACAAATAAAACAAATTTGATTTGATAAACGAGTTTAGCTTCCTATTAAGGAACAATATTCGTATTTGAAAGTGAATAACGGTTTGAAAGCAAATGTTTTGCGAATGGAAGTAATTACAAGGAAATTTGAGTTAAGTCGAAATAATATATTTATTTTGAAGTTCGGAATAATAATTGAATATAGATTATTCGAAAGAGAGTTATTTATTAAAATTCGATTATATCGAATTAGGAAAGTACTTTTTACTCCCTGTTTAAATAAAGATTTAATTAATTAATTATTTAATTTAATGAATAAAAGTTATATTTTAAAACTTAATTTTTCAGAAACAAAAATTATAACGCTATCGTTATAATCAATGATTTGCGTAAAAAGAAGTGAATTCTCAAACTGAATCTAAGAGTGCGTAAAAATGTTTTGTTGGAATTTGAAATTGTGAGCCTTGCCTATTCCAAAGTTGAGAATGTTGTTCAGTTAAGGTCTGAGAGTTATTTATACCCCAACTTGATTGACTTCATGGTCGACGGAGGAAAAGTTAAGGTTCGGTAAAAAGGATTGAAGTGATACGATTAGTTAATGAATGATTAATGAGTTGAGTTATAGTAACGATGTTTTATATAACATCAGTTTAACCAAATAAAAAGATTTTGGAAACGTTTTCCAATGTAAATCAGAGATGTTTTCTAACTATAGAAATTGAAATGATTGGGATAACGAGAAGTTAAGAAATGATAATTGGAAATGTTTTCCAGTGTTAATAATGTATATTTTCTAAAATATAGAAAATAAGATGTTGTGAATATATGGAAATGTTTTCTAACTGGGTAACAGATATTTTCTCGAATAAAGAAATCAAGATATTGGAAATGTTTGTTCTAAAAATCGAGGGAGACAATCAAGCTTTGAAAGAATATGGAAGATGAGAATTTGGAACTGATAATATAATAAGGAATTTATATAAAAAGGAGCCAGTATTGCTTGATGGTTGATCGGTAGATTTTCCTTTTGGAAATAGGATCGTTGGTTTTACTGATGTTCGTTTGATAACAAAATAATCGACAATCATGGTTTTGGTTTATTTTATACCTCTGTTGTCAATACGAGAGACCGGAATCCGATTTATTATCTGGAAACCATTCTGTATGGGCGTAAGCGTTTCGAATCAACTTATGCTGATGATGATTAAAGGTGGAATAAAGTACAAGGGTTGTTATGTTGATCTTAGGTAGAAATTGCCAAGATGGATTAATCGAATGATACCTTCGGTTTGTCTAGTCTCATGCCAACATATATGGACGAATGTATGACAGAGTATTTCTAGATTGTCACGTACATTGATTTCATTAAAATATCAAATATGGTGGCAAGGAATTTATTTTCTGAGCTTAGCAACCAGAGTATGTTTGTGGGCGTCAATTATTGATTTGATGGATCTGACGATGTTGTATTCAAAGTTAATGATGTTGTGTTATTCTAAATGGAAATCGTGACCTCAAGCCTCATCAACCGAGAAATGACAGAAATCGGGTAGGCAACATAGCCAAGTGGGTCAGTCCGTTTAGGATATTACCACCTGATCTAGAGTAATTTCATTTGCTTCTTATTCTATTCGCTACTATATGCTTTCGGTAAGGGTTGTTGATCACAACCTTTGGTGATAATATTTTCGGTACACTTAAGTTAAATGAGTCACCGGTTATGTGTGGCTAGGTTGCAAGATGTTCTGGTTGAACACAGTGTATTCCTCTCTAGAGATGCACTATTGGAAGGTGGTCTCATACCTTGTCATAGTTGGAAATCCATTCTCTAATAAGTGCCCTGCATTTTCTGATTTTATATTATATATGGAGCGTGAGATGCATGCATTCCGCTATATTGCTATTTATTTGTTTTAGATACCGAATTTTGAGATAAAAAATGTTTTGGTTATCGTAAGGTAAAAACCATCCGTGTTGATGTGTGGATCGGTCTTACGATTATCTTTTCTTTCAAAAGGATTTTTAAAAGTTCAACCAATGGTTGGAGTTTACTCACACCAGTCGCATGATTGACCCAGAGTTTATTTTGTTTTGTTTTAACCAAAACTCTTGCCTAAATTTGTACGGGCAATCAAGTAGTTGTGCTTTTTCTGATACATTTGGAGGAGCTTGAAGCAGGAAGCTTCATCAGTTAGCTATAAACTATCATATTTTACGATGTGTACTATGTTGTATTTGGAAACAGGTGTCTATAACTATTCCCAAAAAAGATGTTATGCTTTGATGATGGTACATATATACAAAACAGATTTGTATTTCAAAAAATTATGTTATATAATATATTTTATTTGTTTCACTGTGAGGTTTATGTTCTTCGTTTTCTTTTATTCTAACTTTTTTCTTCTATTTCTCGTCTTCTAATTTCTTTCTGTTAATGATTCATTTTTCCGTGCAATTTGGGTTGGACCTATGGTATAATTAGTTAACTCGAAGGGTACTGAAATTTCGGGCCATTACAATAGTACTCTGGAATATGATGAGTAACAAAATAAAATTATTGAAAAGTTATCAATGGTGATAAAACATATCAAGAGTTGGTATGATAGAAAACTGAAATCTCAAAGGAAGGGTTCAAAATCTAAATAGTCCAAACACCTAGATAATAAAATGATGTAATAATTTGTCTCAAATGCAAAAAATCCAAGTCACATCAAAATGAATTGTCCATTACTTCAACATGTGAAAGGGAAAAACTCGCTTTGGTAGCAATATAGGATGACGAAGAATGAGAAGTGTTCAGATAGCCATGAAGAGGAAGTTAATTTGTGAATGATGGGATGACCAATGTTTGAAAGTAGCGAGGAAGAGACAAGTGAGATACCAAATTACACTTTTAAAGATTAATTTTTGGGTTCCATGAGCTCACAAGGACGGTTGATACTCTCGAATTGAAAAATTATAAATATTCAAAACATTGGATGTGAAAGTTACAATTTTTTCCTAAAGAGCTAACTAAATTTAAGGCAAAATTTGCAACTTTAGATAACGTGCTTTGGATTATGAAGAAAATGAGGACAAAATAATAGAAAACTCAATCAAAAGATGCACATCATTGTTGAATGAAAACAAAGCCCTTAGATCAAAAGTTTAGCAACTTGAATCAACATTGGTTAAATTTCCAAATGGAGAAAAAACGTTAAATATTATGTCTATTTTTTTTATTTAAGGTAAAAAGGAACTGGTTTTAGTTGGGTAGAGCGAACTGAAAAAGTGAATTATGGTAATTTCAAAGGTTTTCATATCTTCATGTTTTATGGAAAATTTGAACATAAACAACATAGGTGCTTGTTTTGGAAGAAAAACAATCTAAGTAAATAAACATGGCTCCCAAAAAGTAAAAAGCTGAATTTGATTAAGTATAAAAAAAGTCTGGGTTCCTAAGTGTACTTTGGTAAAATAAAATTGATTTTTGTACAAACAAGCTTAGGTGCTGAAATAAAAAAAAATCACGGGTGGTAAAACAATTTTATTAGACCACTCGACTTTGTTAATATTTAGGTACCAAAGGTAGTTAAGGAATAGCTGTGAGAGAGATAGAATTCAAGTTGCCCCATCTCATTGTTGAAATAAACATCCAAGTTCCTTAGTCTAGAATGTCGAGTTGGAGATTCATAAGTTCATTGCATCAATGGTAAGTCAGGTATGATCTCTAAGCTCATTATCATTTTCTTCGTAATCCTAAAAGAGAAGGAATTTTTTTAAGGGAATGGAATGTTCCAGAAAAAAATAGAAGCACAATTAGCAATGGAGTTTTGGATGCCATGATGACCAAACAGATATTAATGTATTTATTCCCCATAACATTGTATTTACATCATTGAGATAATTAGAACATGAGTCCAAGATAATCAAAAATAGGCATACAAAAGAATAGAGACAGAAATGTAGTAGACAAATTTTTTATTTTTGGAAACACGGATGTATTTATTTTAGCAATATGATTCATATCATCTTTTATCTTTTTGTGCAATATTGTTTTGCCTAAATTATTTAGTTTAAATTAGCATTTGTTCATTAGGTAAACTAGATACTAATCAAAACAATATTTTCTATGAAAGTGGAAGAAAACAATGTGAAAATGTGCTCCTTACATCTCTCATAAACTTATTTTCTATAACTTCACTTTAATAAAGATAATAAACTATGATGAATTTTGTTAACATTTTTATGTGATGATAAAACTTAAATGCCAAATGTAAATTGAGTGTTTGATATCTGTCTGATTTCCAGTTATGATTAATTTGCTCAAGTGGTATGATGCATTACTGATGTAGAAGCTCAAAATTTGGAAATTGAAATTAAATCTTTAATATCTTCATGTATTCATGAAAATAGGCTTCTTCTACTTACTAAAGTTAGAATACGTTACTCAAGTTTATATCTTTTGGATAATTCTCTTAGTAGAAGGAAAGTTATTAGTCTTGATCTACCATTTCGAGTTTCTAATCTATAGATTTGCATTATCCCATTACAAGAGCCATCTTACATTATCATGGAGAATGGTACGACTTATAATATGCTTTTGTTTTAATTTTGCGATCATACAGTTGTGGGTTTAGTCACCAGTCACCATAACAGAATAATGAGGTTAAACATTTAACCATCAACGTTTGATATAAAAACGATATTATAATTAAATATGACAATTAATTTTACTTATGTAAGGTGATGTTAAACGGCCTTTTGGCCCAGCCATCAAAATCAACCCAGACCCACACTACTCGGCCTACCACATTGGATCAATAACTGAGTAGAATTGCCGAAACATTCAGGTTTTAAGCCTAGATGAAGTCGTACAAAAACATTCATCTCGGCTCGACCAAGCTGCTCAAATATAGCCCAACACCCGGGATCAATATTCAACATTAGGAAGAATTCATATGTCTAAGTTCCTCAAGACTCCAACTCACTTTACCACAATCTATATCCTATCCACACACCAATACTTGGCATCCTCCTTTCCAAACCACTTCATATCCTTCTTTAGAATTCCATACGCCATATCACATATACCGGGGGTTCCACATTCATACTTCATATCCCTAATATTCAACCCTAGATATGAAGCAATTCGTGTACGAAGCAGCGAAATTTGCAGGATATAAGCACTTTGGAGCAAAACACGGGAAAAAGATTAATTCTCAGGGTCAGTACAGATCTCGGGATATGAGTTATGACCGTTGGTCCCATACTTCACCTGCTCCCACCTGCTCCACTTCCTACAGCACTCCTATAAATACCTCAACCCTGCAGCGTGAAAAGGATTAGCTCTTGACTCTTTGAACACTTTAGGAAGAAGACATTCTTTCAACCTCCCCAGTATACCCCTCCCTCTGGGAAGAAGAAGAAGCTTAATCATGGATACTTGGACCATTTTAGGCTACATAGGCATTCAAGAATAGGGAACTTACCTCTATTTTGGGCATACTAGAACCATGTTTCCACCATTTCCATTGTATTGACATAGAACTATTGTATCTATTATTGTAAACATGTTTAAAGAGCATAATAAAAGAGCAAATACATTCATAGTGGACGTATTCCTTCGCGGGTCGAACCACAATAAACACCGCATCATTTGTATTTCCTATAATATTTCCATTCTGAACGATTAATTTCATTGTGCTATAACTCGTTGGGTGTTGCGCCAAATTTTACACATCAATATTTTGTTGCTTTCATTGAGAGAATATAGGTTTTGCCTTTCCTATCATTCTTTCGCCGAAACTTGGAAGGGCCACTTAGATCTTTTGGGACTTACCGACCAAGTTTAGTAATAATGATGACCAAAGGAAAGACTATCGTGGCTGGACATTCTGTGTTGGTCTTGACTTGGAAAGCCCTCCTGATCCTCGGCTCACCGAAGTTCGGACCAATATAGAATTCACTACTATCTCTTAACTAAAGGCTCCACTTACCTGAACTCAATTTGTCAAAGTCGCAAGAAAATTGGGAGAAACACAAATAAGCCTCGGTAAACAAATCAAGAAAAATCTTAAGTTGCAGAAATGGCTTAAGAACACGCTCAATGAGATATTCTTCGCCTTCAAGCGAACGGAAGCGCTCAACCTCCTCCAAGTCACGTCTCCCCAAGGTCCATTTTTGTTCTTTGTCACTTAAACGAATCCAACATAGAACAACCAACAATCATGGTAACAAAATCTCCATCGAAGAGGGGACGCGCCATCTCGACCGTTCCCAGGTCGGGCTTAGTCTTGACCAAAGCTTTAGCGCTCGACCACTCAGTCGACAAAGTTGATTTGTCACGATTCGGAACTTGGCATCTATGCGTCATGTAACAAGTCAGGCCCAAGTTATTATTGGCCGACCTTCGCAAACTCAAAGAACTAAGGTCAAAGTTTCTTTAGATGAGGACGATATTCAGCTGAGAAGATGTCTAAGATGGTACACTCCCAAGTCGGATCACGAACGATGGAATCCGACGGAGATCCGAAATCATGTTCTAGTCCACTTGGTTCACATCATCATGAAAGAATCTAGGGGTTACATCACCGATGACTGGGAACTAGTATGAGATATAACCCCTACACCGAAGATGTGCTCAACGCCAAATTACCCAGACACTTCTATATACTGTAGATAGAGGCTTACTTAGGGAAATCGGATCCTTAAGACTTCATAAACTGTTACGAATCGCATACAGATTTTGCTAACGCTGCAGACACCGTGAAGTGCATGTGCTTTCTCATCTTCTTCGAAGGTGTGCCTCCTTTATGGTCTACTTGACTTCCACCGAGAACCATCTCGACATTTGATCCGCTTGCGAGGGATTTGAACAAACTATTTGGTATGCACATCTCCCTAGGAAGTGGGGAAAGTCTGAAAAACTTCTCGAAATATTTGATAATGCATGGGCGGACGTCGAAAACCTGAATCCTCGTACTATCCTATCCTAACTTTCCATCGGAATTCATCCTGAGTCCAAATTGTAGAGTGGATTGGCCGAAAGGCATTAGAGACTTCGGAAATCTTCTACGAGAGAGCTAACTATTTCCTATGCTAAGAAGAAGCGCAAAAGAATCAAGCTCTTCGTGACGACAACCTACTCTGAGATGAAATCCAAAGCTCGAACAACTCCCATTCGAATGCTCCAACAAAACCTGCTCAAGGTAGTAGCAACAGAGTTAGTCATAACAACAAGAAGAAATGTCTTAGATTTCCATCTTTCCGCAACAACACTCCGCTCAACGCTCCTTCAAGAACATGTACCTCGAGACCTACAATGTCATATGGTAGGAAAACCAGATCCAAGAAGGCTGTCAAACGAAAAGAGAAAAATCGAAAAATATTGTACCACAGAATTCGCATTCATTATACGAATGAATGCCGGCAGTTGAAGGACAACACAAAATAAAACGTCCGAAAGGGGAAGCTTGAGTGGTATATACAAGGTCCACCACATGAAATTTCCGAGCCGCCCAACGCTCACCAAAAACTTCAACCAATCAAGACCTTGCCTAGCAACCAGAACTCCTAGGATCATCCTTTCGACTTGGCAAGGCTGTAGCATGAATAAGTATCTTAGACATCGATCTCATACCGCAGGGCTCGACTTGCTTGATTCAAACCTCATACGAACTTTGGTTGTATTCATTTCCTAAAGTAATTTTATTATATCACTACACCATAAATGGCCTTCTACAATAGAAAAAAAATGTTGGGTCAAGCCTGAATTTTTTTGGCATAGGTCTTTGGCAACACTTTTAATGTGATGTAATTTTCACCATTGTTGCAGACCTAAAGTCAACATTTTTACTATCTAAGGCAACATAACAAATATTGTTGTAGTAGAACCCTATTTGGGTCTATAGCAACATCCTTAGGTGTCTGTAGCAGCATTCAAAAAAGGTTGCTATAGACTTTTCATCTCTAATAGGATTAAATACTTATTTGATAGAATACTATTACACAAAATTTGGATTCATACACTGTTTTATTAAATAAAATATTTTATTTCAATAACTAAAATAGTACAATTTTTTTATTCCAACTATTTACAACTCAACGATTTACTATAACACTGATTATTCACATATTCAGATATTCCTCACTACATCACTTAGTTCACTCTTTACCTATGTTGTTTCAATTTATACATACACTGACATTGACAAATATATGTCGACCCGAAGGCGAGCCGAGTGTCGAGCCAAAGCCAAGTCGAGTGTCAAGGCGAAGGAGAGCAGAGTAGCGGGTCCAGGCGCAATGCCGGCGGGAGTACGGGGCCCCGCAGTCCCGGCGGGGATTGACCTAACCCATTTAGGTCGAACAAGTGGGTATCTCCCGATTCATCAGATTTCGTAAGACAAAGCCTTCTTTGAAACGACGTTGTTTTGTTTTAAACTTCCAAAACCACTAGCCCATCAACCAAAACTAGATCCCTCTTCTTCAACCTTTACCACATTCTGTTATCTACATCTCCAAATCGTTCACTACACCATTGCTCCACATTCACTGAATCGATAACTTGACTAAAACACATCGCCGATTTCATGCTCAAACTCCTATGACACTACAAGACCGTTCAACAACAAGTTCTCAAGAAAAAAGCATCACTTCCTTGCCCAAGGTACTTCACATTCTTCCATTCAACTGATTCACTTCCAAGCACATTATAGTGGATACCATTTTAATTATAGAGTTGCAATACTGGTTCATGGCGGCCCTTATCAGCACAAGGGCAATAACCACTTATATGATTGATGTGAATAGTGTGGATGGATTCACGGATACAAATTGTGCAGCAAGTTTTAAAGTCAGGAAGGCTATCATTGCCTACACACAAACCCATTTGTTACCTAGTTTATCTCAATATACTCAAAAATAACTCATTTTGGATAATTATCGCAGCAGTTAACGTGCTTAAAGCCGTCATAAGCATATAAAGCGCAACATTACCTCTGACATAAACACATAACACAAGTGAATTCAGGTTTTTCAGTAAAGCTCGTATTCGATATGGTAAAGAGTAGATTACCTTGCAAGGTAAGTAACTAAATTACTGGTTGTGCCATTAGGACAGCAAGCAACCAGTATTAAGCTAACAGTATATTGTGTTGGCATTTTTAACAACTTGCTTATTATGTATATTCTCGTAGGCATCACCTGCAAGCGGATTATAATATGCATTGATATATAACATTATAAGTATTTGATTGGTTTGCTTAGAGACTTGATGATGTACTGTATACTAAAGAACAAAGCCAATTGCCAACTGCTTTGGCATCAGAAGTGTAGATTTCAGATCATCAAGGGTTAGAGTCATCCCCATTCCTGTTATCACATTCATTCAAACAATCATTTCATGAAAATCTCTGTAGAAGATACAAATATAGGCTTTATAACACAATTTATCTAACAATTTACAAACAATATAAAAATGTGTGTTCAAAAAGACCAATTATCTAAAAGTCGGTTCTGACCTAGAGGATAAGTGGATGGTTTCAACAAAGCAACCATAGATCTGTTTTCTCTTACTGTAAATGAAACCCTCAACCTTCCACTGTCACATCAATCTCCCATCTGAAACTCGAAGCACTTCCTCCCTTTATTACCAAAACCGACCAATTTAACTTGCTACGTTACCAAACCCCTAACTCAATCACGACCATCTTCCCATCGCTTACACATATGACCACCACTGCCTTAAACGCAACCTGAATTAAACAAAATCTCCCAACTTGATCGCAAATCACAAACACTCCAGCTCCCATTCACTAACCTAATCACCAGAACCAAATACTCCAATGCAACTCACTTTGACCACGAAAACCCTATAAGTATTGGACTTTATCCTTTGAAATTTGGAAGCTAAGTAACGGGATTTACCCAGTAAGTTTGGGGTAGTTTTCGTTCAAACCATAAGTCCTAAATGAGAAAAATTAGATAATGAGATAGATCTGAATGAGAGAAATTTTCGGGTGAGAATGAAATAAAAAAGAAGGAAGGTGAATGAAAATTAAAGTGGGAAATAGAAATAGCTGAGGTGTGGATTAATGGTTGATATTTTGTTTTAAATGATGGTGTGGATCGTTGAGCTGTAATTTTTTTTAATTTGAATATATTTATAGCTACCGCAACATCTTACTAATATCTATGTTAACATCTTGAAGCGAACGTTGCAGTAGGACCAAAATTTTATAGCAGTAGCAACATTTTAGCTAACAACACATTACAAATCTATTGCAACCATCCATCTATTGAATAGGGTAGGGACGTTGTAATGACCCACATTTTACATATCGGAGGATCATAAAATATTTTTTTACTTAATTTTCTAAGGGTGGGATCATTCCCATATTTTGACATGTTGTTCATGGGGGTACAAGACATGCCCATGATTTTTACCAATTTTTGTGTGGCCATTTTGCCCCTGTTGTTTTTGTCTAGGGCATAACTTTTGAATGTGATCAAATTAGGAGCCGGAATCAATTTCATTGAATCGGGAATAGTGTTTACAATTCCATAGAGTAGTCACATTAAATATTTGGTTCAGTGGTTTGGGAGGAATCGCTACTTTACTGCTGCAAGTTTTTTGGACTTACTAATTAGTCATTAGTTGGCTGATTAGTGAGGCCCATTATGGCTAGGGGCTGTTGGCTATAAATAGAAGGGCAGAGGTAAGGAGAATTGTTTAGTTTCTTTATTTCTCTTTTTGGTTGGGGTTTGTGATCCCCCTACTCCACCAAATATCTCTACACTTCATTTCGTTTCATCGATTTACATTAGAAAATTGAAGATCAACATTGAAGAAGGTTAAATCGCATCAAAGTGATTGATTCAAAGGCCGTTCTTCGCTGCCCAGATTTGTAAATCGTTGTTTTGAAGCTATTTTGTGGATTTTGTGAGTGATAAGCATCTCTTATAAATATTCAATCAATGTTGGTATGCTTTTTGGTTAAAGCAGTCACACATCAAATTTTTGGTTAGCAACGCGATCAAGTGTCAATATCATCATCAGCAAACATAAAGCAATTTGGTCAAAGCCACATTAGAAACATAAAAGTGGCCTGAAACTACTCTAGATGACCTCTTTTGGGCCCAAAAACATCAATTATGGTGCTTTACACGGTAACTCTTGTCCTCTGAATTATCTTTTGGTACAACTTCCGTTTGATGAAAATGGACTTATGGCTTGAAAGTTATGTCCATTTCCGTGAATGCATGTCAGTCGCTTTGAATCATCGAATCAACTCAGCACGACACGCTTGGGATTCGGCATGCACCGACCTCCCCTACCCCTTTTTCGTATCCCTTAGAGGGATATGAAATTTCGTATCTCTCGGGGGGATACAGAATTTCGTATCCCCTGGGGGATATGAAAATTTATATTCCTTAGGGGATACAAAATTTGTATCCCTCACCAAAGGGATACAAATTTCCTGTTTTTGGCTCTTCTAGGATTCGAATTTCTGCCGCACTGGTCCCACTTCCTACATACTACACTACCAATCCTCCACTACAAATAGCCCCAAGATTGGCCTTCATTTAGATCCTTTTTCCTTGAAATTTTGGCCTTCTAGAGCTCCAAAAAGTATCAATAATGGCAGCCACATTCTCCACCATGATCACTGGACACAGCATGACACATTAAGATGTTATGCTAACGTTCTCCATCACTTTATGGACATTTACATGCTTAAAAACACAACTTTTGGACTGTTTTGAACTTCTTCGACATTGAAGCTAATTTTGGACAAAGTAGACCAAGTCAACATGTCTCAACGAAGAACAAGGACATTTTAGTTAAAGATTAGAATCAACAATCTTTTTGTTATTATATTGTAACACTTTATACTTATACATTGTCGAACATGTACAACATTGTAATCGAATATCCCATAATGAATAATTAATATGAAGTGGATGTAGGCGTTAGTGCCGAACCACTATAAAAAGTTGTGTTCTCCTGCATTTACTTATTTTACTTTTGAATTTTATGTTCACAATACACACTCACATTGGGTGTTGGCGTACGTTGAGCCCATGACAACATTCCACGTCAACAATCAAGTATATGGGTTATTTGATCTTAATTTTCATCATTTCAAGTTGTTGCACCTAGATCAAATGGTGGTAAGTATATATTCAATTCAATTCACATAGGATATAATCTAATAAGATTATAATGATAAATTCGTATGCTAATTTTATATTATGCAAGTTTAGATCCATTTATTGGTTTGCTTATTGTTTAATCATGATTTGGTGAATTTTATATGATTCAATGATGATTAATTATTGTGTTAATGTTTGATAATGATTATCACTAATTGATTAATGAAATTTATCGATTTAGGACAAGTTGTGTGCATAGATGTTCGTCGTTGGTGAAGGATTAGTTGGTAAAATGTGAACCTGGGCATGGATCGCATGTATTAGTATGGACCGCATGGATTGTTGCCCACGAAATGATGGATCAGCTAAAGTATGTTTGAATCGCATGTACATAATGGATTGGTAGTGATTTGGAGTTGGATCGGTGGTGTTTGCATGGGTCGGTTGGCAAGAGGAGAACACGATGACTTATTGGATCATGCCAAGTGCAACTCGATGGATCGGTGGCAAAATGTGATGGATCGGCCATAGCGAACCATTGGTGGATCAGACCGAACACCAAGAGCATCAGTTGAAGAAAGAGGCTATGGATCAGTGAGCGACCCATGTGGAGGGTGACTCATCTATTAGTGAACTAAATGATGTTTATTTTAGTTCGACGTTGGACGTAGCTTCGAGCAGAATTCAAATGGAATGTTCAAAGCGTCGTGAAGTGTTCGTTGATCGATGAAATAACAAGGAATGTGAAGACGACTCAAGGATGTTTGAGCTCGTGGATAATGGTTGCTCGAGAATGCACTTGAGCTAAGGAATAGTCATCAAGGTGGATGACTAGAGTTATTGAAGGCCGAGGGATTATCGTTAGTCGGATGTTTTAGCAGACTCAAAGCATGGGTATAATATGACACCTAAAAGACTAGGTGATTAGTCGAGTACCCTGGGTATCGATGAAAGGTGATATGTGTCGTGATGGCGTATGGAGTTTTGCTAGAACCGAGGTTGCCATTAGCCCTTGATGGATGGCAAGTTTGGGTAGTCATTTGATTAACGACGGTTTCAAGGAATGGACGACAGTGATAGCCAGAGTCATGAATGTTTACTGTTTTCTTGTATCGTCTTTGGTGGATTATTCAAAGTAAATGGAGATATTGCTTCAATTCTTGTCAAATGTTGGTTTAGGCCTTCAGGGCTTGTGCTTGGGAGATGTTGAACTTGATTAGGGTAGTCCATGCTTGATTATTGGTTGATATGACTACTTCTATTGTTCCTTTCTGCTTGTTTATAAAGGCTATCACTGTCAGATGTGGAGGTGAAGGGTTTGGGTTCTTCTCTAGTGTTAAGTTGGTAGATTAGATGAATGGTCTACCTATTTCTCATATATTTTATTGATGATGTTAGATAGCTGTTTTATCACTTATTAAGACTATTGTCCGACTCAAGATTTTATGTTTCCTCTTATTACCTTGAGTTGTTCATTATATTGTTAATGAGTAGACTGAGTAGCAGGTAACATGTGATAGATCTTGATGATGACGATGCTGCTGAGAGACGACAAGCTGGAGGCTAACGTATTATTTTCCTACTATACATACTTGTTGTTTTGTAATGACCCGCATTTGCAGAGGTATTATAATTAATTAATTTAATTATATAAATAGTGATATAGTGAATTAGATGGTGGTTTAATTAAATAGCTGGGAATATTTAATTAAAATAATATATTTAATTCTGAAATAATCAGAATTGGCTGAAATGGCGATATGATGTGAACTGGATCATCTGTGATATTTAACTCAGTTTAGAATTGAATTTGAATAACGAATATATTATATAAACGACAGTTTGAACGTAGAGTTATAATATAATTAAAATCGAGCTCGAAATTGTAACGACCCGCATTCTACACATCGGGGGATCGTAGAATAATTATTTCCTTCCCTTATGAAGTCGTATGGTCATGTAACTTTGGAAAACATCTATTAGAGTCATTTCCCATGTTCATGATTTTTGTCGATTTTTAAATGACAGTTTGCCCCTAGTTGATCTTGTTTTGGCCATAACTTTTGATTGGAAAGGAATTTTGACTTGAAACCACTTCCATTAGATTCGTTTGATGGTTTACCTTTCCGTAGAGTGGTCATAATAGCCAAATGTACTTACCGTTTGGGAGATATGGCTGAAATAATGTTTGGATGGTGAAAAACTGCTTAACCGGGCCAAATCGGGTGATTAGTGAGTAAGCCCATAACCCATTTCGGGATTAGGGTTACGGGAAGGCTGAAATGAGATAGAGAATCATTCCATTTCAGTTTTCTAGCCTCCACTTATCACCAAGGAACCCTAAAAATGGCCTCCGACCTCCAAATCACCTTTTGGTCAAGGATTTGGCTTAACAACCTCTAATCAAGGAAGATCTACACCAAATCAACATTGGAGCTGCTGTTTAGCATTGGAATTTGCATCAAATCAGAGATTCATTTCAGATCATAGTTTATTTGTGAGTGATTTGCATAGTTTTACACTAATTATGGCTAGTTAAGGGTAATTAGTGTTAATTAGTGAATTTAAGCATGATAATATTCGGGAAAAATATTCGTAAATTCTTAAATGATGTTTTAGGCCTCTGATATGAATTTGGGTTAATTTGGTTAAGTTTTGCTAATCCTATTATTAGTTTCACCTAAACATGCTTAAGGGGAATATGGGGTTTTTGGGTATGTTTGATCCATCTTAACCTATCATTTTGATGTTTTGATGTTTGTGCTTGATTATGCATCTTGCTATGACTGTATGATATGCTTTGTGATTGGTTTCAATAGTTAGAATGGTCGAAAACGTCGTCGAATGGCTTAAACACTTGCTGGAACAGTTTCAGAAAACAGTGCAGGTTTCGGATCTGATCGGATATGGGGCTCGGATCGTATATGTTGAACTGGGCAAGGGATTCGATCGGATCGGAACCAGACACTTGATAAAATTGGCAAAAAGGAAGGCCACGCTAAGTGAAATGGGATCGGATCGGATTAAGGAGGAGGTATCGGAGCAGATAGAGGTGGATGGATCGGATTAGAGCACGTGAAGGATGAGGTGGCGGATCGGAGCGGAAGCACGAACTGGAGGGGGATGGTACCCGACCCGACCCAAGGAGAAAAACCCGACCCGAACTGTACCAGAAGAAGACCCGACCCGACACGATGGAGGATACCCGATCCGAACCGACGACTTAAGGATGAACCCGACCCGACCCAGTATTGACCAATAACCCGAGATGCAAAGGTAGTCCGATATGGGAAGTTAGAGCTCAGGATCCAGTTGGGAACCGATGAGTTCACTTCATGGTTGGACTTTGCTGCGGGACGCGTGCTAAGGAGTCGTCGACGTTCATAACTTCGATTCAACACTAAAAATGAATGATGGGCTACTTATCAGTGCAGTAGAGTCATTGCGACTCGAGGGGCAAGGTGATGGTAGCAAGACTACGTTATCAGTGCAGTAGAGTCATTATGACTTGAGGGGCAAGGTGATGCGTAGTAAGGCTATGAGCCAGCGCAGATGGGGTGAATAACTCCATGGGGCAAGTGGACATAGTAAAGGATTGGTAAGACTATGAGCCAGCGTAGATGGGGTGAATAACTCCATGGGGCAAGTGGATCTAGTAAGGATTGGTAAGGCTATGAGCCAGCACAGATGGGGTGAATAACTCCATGGGGCAAGTGGACATAGCGAAGGATTAGTGGCTACGTTATCAGTGCAGTGAAGCCATTTTATGACTTCATGGGGCAAAGTGATCGTAGCAAGGGTGGGTGATCGAAGTGGTGAATATCGTATGCTTTACGCACTGAGTGAGAGATGTGAGGATGGATGCTATGTTTGATTGTTTGCCATCACTATGACATGCACACCTCCTCCACCTCCGTATCTTTACACTGTTTGATATGGCACCTTAGAGTGTTGTACAATATGTAGTGCTAACTCTTTGGTTGCAGGTCCAGGTTCAGGTATGTTTTAGTATACCTGTTATTGTTCACTTTAGATGCTTATCGCTCATACCAGGATTTATGTCTGACCCAGAGTTTTATGTCTCCTCTTATTACTCTGGGTGCTCACACGAGCAGACTAGAGACAGATTAGCTGGTGGTGCGCGAGTAGCTGATTCGGAGGCAGACAGTAGGCTTCCACGTATGATATATATATATATATATATATACACACATTCTCCTTGTGTCGTTGGTGGTCGCTACTTGGGCATTAGTAGTGTACCTCCTTTATCTAGCTTTTGCTTTGAGACAGTTTGAAAAGTTGTAATAAGCTGTATTTTGGATTTCCGCTGCTATGATGCTTAGTTCTGGTTTTTAGCTTATGCACTGTCTCTCCTGTTTTATGTCAAGTATGTTATTATTATATTTTATTCTATGCACTGTGAGACATTCTACAAGTTCTTTGTATGTTCATCTCCTTCTTCCCTTTCTGTCTGACGACCCGTTCCACGCTAACTGGACATGTGTACAGCGCACCTTTGGAGTAAATGTCGGTTGGTGCGGGGCGGGCCGTCACACTAGGTATCAGAGCTCTAGGTTGCGTAGTTAACCTACGGAAAGACACCAAGGAGAGATAGTACGTATATGGGAGCGCGTATTTGTGATTACTTTGGTTTTCAAAAGCTATATATATATATATACTATTAGTAGTATAAGAATGAAGTCGCACTGCACTAGCACCACTATGGGGTCGTTAATCGTTTCCCTTTTTTAGATTGACGATGAGCCGAGACACGAGGGGTGCTGGTAGAGGGACCAACCAGGGGAATGCCACTGACATGAGGGCAATGTTTACTAACCTCATGAGAGACATGCTTAGAGAAGTGCAAGGGGCAGTTCCCAATCCTGGAGTTGGTGTTGGCCCAGTAGTGCAGGCGCCTAGGGTCGATTTCGCCAAGTTGTGCAAAGATTACACTAATCTTGGTGGGAAGCCGTTCCATGGGACGTAGTCGGCCACAGATGTCCAAGATTGGATGGATAGCTGTGATCTTATCTTCGATGACTTGGGTCATGAGGATGCGATGAAGAGAAGGCTAGCATCTCGTCAGCTGCAAGGGCGAGCGATGAATTGGTGGAATGCCATTAGAACAGCTACTCCAGAGGACCAGGTTACTTGGGTTCAGTTCAAGGCTCGCTTTAGCGAGAAGTTTATTCCAGCTGCCCAGAAGTCAGTGTTGTTTAAGAGGTTCTTGGAACTCAAGCAGAACGGAAGGGCAGTTTCTGACTACATTGCTGAGTTCGACACTTTGTCGAAGTATGGACTGTCTCTTATCGACACTCCTGAGAAGAAGAATGAGAAGTTCATTACTGGCTTGGATGGATACTTGGGGGAAAGGCTTATTAATCACATTGATGAGACTTTTGAATCGATTGTGGGGAAAGCTTTGAGATCAGAGAGTCTTTACCCAAAGTCAAAGACTGAGGCTGCATCTGCAGAAGGGCCAAAGCCGCAAGTAGGCGGTGGAGGCAAGAATAACTCTCAGAATAAGAGGAAGCAGGACCAATCTATGGGTGGCCAGAAAAAGAACAAGAAGGATGTTGAGTGCTTCAGCTGTGGAAAGAAGGGCCATTATGCCAAAGATTGTCGGGCCAAGCTAGCGAATAAGAAGTTCTTCAACTGTGGTCAAGTGGGACATTTCAAGGATAAGTGTCCGCAACCTCTTAAGGAGAAGCAGATTGTGAAAGCATATGCTATTGATGTTGTTCCTTCTTCGTCGAATGCCCCAACTGTGGCGGAGAAAGGAAAGAATGTTGTTATTCAAGGTATGCTTTCTATTTATGATGTACCAGTTCGATTTTTTTGATACTGGGGCTTCCCGTTCCTTCATATCTAGTGACCTGGTAGGTAGGTTGGGACTGGAACCCGAGATAGTCGATAGACCATTGGTTGTGACGAACCCGATTGGTGGTTCGACTAGCCTTAGTATGATTTGTAGGAATTTGGTCTTATCGAGTCATGGATGTATGTTTGTATGCGATTGCTTCGTTTTGGGATTTACTGGGTATGGCATTATATTGTGAGTCGATTGGCTCCAAAGATACGGGGTGGTGGTAGACTGTGAGGGCTTTTTGGTGCTAGTGAGGGCGGATGATGGGCGGAGGGTAGTGTTTGGTAGTCTACCTAGTGATGGGGTTATGGCTAGTTTTGTAAATTCCCTCGACATCCCGTAGAATGAGTTGTCAGATGTGCCCGTGGGTTGCCAGTATCCGGACATCTTCGAGGAGGTGACCGGGCTTCCACCACACCGAGAGATTGAGTTCCGTATTGATTTAGTGAAATATGCCAGACCTATAGTGATGCCACTTCGTCATATGGCACAAAGAGAGCAGCGAGAGCTCGGGGTGCAAGTCAGCAATCTTTTGAAGAAGGGATTTATTAGAAGGAGTGTCTCCGAGTGGGGAGCCCAGTTGTGTTTGCCACTAAGGCAGATGGTTCCCTTCATTTGTGTGTGGACTATCGCGAGTTGAATAAGGTGACGAGGAAGAATAAGTATCCTCTACCGCGGATAGATGATTTGTTTGATCAGCTGGAAGGAGCAAGAGAGTTCTCCCAGTTGGACCTCGCAACAAGATTTCATCAGCTTCGAGTAGCAGATGAGAGTGTTCCGAAAATGGCATTTAGGACGCCGTCTGGATTTTATGAGTGGTTGGTCATGCCATTTGGGTTGACCAATGCACCAGCCTATTTTTTGGATCTTATGAATCGAGTATTCAGAGATCAGTTGAATAAGTTTGTTCTTATGCTCGTGGATGACATCCTTGTTTACTCAAGGACAGAGGAGGAACACAAGGGGCACTTGAGGATAGTGATGGAGGTGTTGAGGAAACACCAATTGAAAGCGAAATTCTCTAAGTGTCATTTTTGGAGAAGGGAAGTGAGATTCTTGGGTCATGTAGTTTCAGAGAATGGTATTGCCGTGGACCCTGCGAAGGTGGCTACGGTACAGGATTGGCCTAAACCCAAGAATGTAACGGATGTAAGAAGTTTCTTGGGGTTAGCTGGATATTATCGTAAGTTTATCCAGGACTTCTCCAAGATAGCAGCACCGTTGACTAAGAAGAATCAATCCTTTGTCTGGGACGGAGTGTGTGAGAATGCCTTCAAGAGTCTAAAAGAGAGGTTGACGCGTGCGCCAGTGTTAGTCATTCCTAAAGGGAATGAAGAGATGACGGTATACACGGATGCTTGTGGTACCGGACTGGGTGCTGTATTGATGCAAGGAGGTAGGGTTGTAGCTTACGCTAGTCGACAGGTAAAGCTTCATGAGAAGAAGTATCCTACCCATGATTTGGAACTAGCAGCGGTTGTATTTGCGTTGAAGATGTGGAGACACTATCTCTTGGGAGAAAGATTTGAGTTGTTTACCGATCATAAATCGTTAAAGTATATCTTCTCCCAAAAAGATCTGAATCTCCATCAGCAGAGATGGTTAGAGTTCTTGGCTTCGTATGATTTTGATATCGCATACACACCTGGGAAAGGTAATGCAGTAGCCGATGCCTTGAGTAGGAGACATGCCAGCTTAGGGGCAATGTTTCTTGAGTGGAAGCAACTGGAGTATATCGCAGGGTTTGATTTCAGACTAAAGTGCGAATTGGATTCAGTTATGTTAGCAAGTTTGACGATCAGACCCACTTTGATTGAGCGGATCGGCTCTAGTCAGAGGGACGATCCTAACCTATTGGAAATCATCTCCAAGTTAGGGATGGGTATCGATGAGGAGATGAATGTGTATGGGCTTGATCGAGATGGATGGCTTCGAAAGAATGGAAGACTAGTTGTGCCCAACGTGAATGGTTTGAGAGATGAAGTGCTTAGAGAATGTCATCACTCAGAACTGACTATACATCCCGGTGGTAATAAAATGTATCGAGACATGAAACAAACCTACTACTGGGAAGGGATGAGAAGAGACGTTGGGAAGTTTATATTCAAATGCATGAATTGCCAGCTAGTTAAAGCCGAGCAAAAGAAGCCTAGTGGGTTGTTGCAACCATTAGAAATTCCCGAATGGAAATGGGAGCAAGTCTCGATGGATTTCATCGATGGCTTACCGAGGACTAGATCGGGATACGATAGCATTTGGGTAATTGTGGATCGATTGACTAAGAGTGCAAGATTTATACCAGTCAAATCGACCAGGACGACAGCCAAGTTGGCAGAATTGTATATGAAGTGGGTAGTAAGATTTCATGGAGTACCTAAAAGCATTGTGAGTGACCGAGACCCGTTGTTCACTAGTGGGTTTTGGAAGAGCTTACCAGAGGCTCTAGGGTCAGGATTACATCTCAGTACCGCATATCATCCTCAGACCGACGGTCAGACGAAGAGGGTGAATCGTATATTGGAAGATCTCTTGAGAGCTTGTATATTGGATTTTGGTGGATCATGGGATGACCATTTGCATCTAGTAGAGTTTGCATATAATTATAGCTACCAATCCAGTATCGGTATGGCTCCGTTTGAAGCTTTGTATGGAAGACCGTGCAACTCACCATCATGTTGGATAGAGACTGGCGCGAAGTTTGTGCTTGGACCAGATGTGGTGAGGGAAACCTCCGATAAGATCAAGATCATTAAACAACGAATGAAAGCTCCCCAAGATAGGCAGAAGAGTTATATTGATAAGAGGAGAAGAGATTTAAAATTCTCCGTTGGTGACTTGGTGTTTGTCAAGATCTCTCCGTTAAAGAGCGTGATTCGATTTGGCAGGAGAGGCAAGTTGGCACCAAGATTTGTTGGCCCATTCCCTGTTCTTGAACTAGTCGGGAATTTGGCATATAGAGTTCGCTTACCAGAAAAGATGGCGGGAGTTCACAATGTATTTCATGTTTCCCAACTAAGGAAGTTCGTTCACGACTCAGATATGACTATTTCACCTGATCAGTTAGAGGACTTCGAAGTAGAACCCGAGGCGGTTGGGAACCGCAAGCCGATTCGTGTTGTGGGGCATGATACGAAGCAACTTCGAAGGAAGGCGTTGAAGCTAGTCAAGGTTCAGTGGGGCGATAATGAGAATGATTGTACTTGGGAGACAGAGGAGAGCATTAGGAAGGCATATCCAGAACTCTTTGCCTGGTAAGATTTACTTTGCAATTTAGTTTTCCGCATGTTAGGGTAGACTTGTTTTGCTTGATTGCATGTTTGATTGTTGTTTTGTGATTGATAGGCATGCGTGACCTTTGTGTGTGCTTTGATTAGGGAATTTCGGGGGCGAAATTTCTTAAGGGGGGGAGAGTGTAACGACCCGCATTCTACGCATCGGGGGATCGTAGAATAATTATTTCCTTCCCGTATGAAGTCGTATGGTCATGTAACTTTGGAAAACATCTATTAGAGTCATTTCCCATGTTCATGATTTTTGTCGATTTTTAAATGACCATTTTGCCCCTAGTTGATCTTGTTTTGGCCATAACTTTTGATTGGAAAGGAATTTTGACCTGAAACCACTTCCATTAGATTCGTTTGATGGTTTACCTTTCCGTAGAGTGGTCATAGTAGCCAAACAGACTTACCGTTTGGGAGATATGGCTGAAATAAGGTTTGGAGGGTGAAAAACTGCTTAACCGGGTCAAATCGGGTGATTAGTGAGTAGGCCCATAACCCATTTCGGGATTAGGGTTATGGGAAGGCGGAAATGAGATAGAGAATCATTCCATTTCAGTTTTCTAGCCTCCACTTATCACCAAGGAACCCTAAAAATGGCCTCCAACCTCTAAATCACCTCCAAATCACCTTTTGGTCAAGGATTTGGCTTAACAACCTCTAATCAAGGAAGATCTACACCAAATCAACATTGGAGCTGCTGTTTAGCATTGGGATTTGCATCAAATCAGAGATTCATTTCAGATTATAGTTTATTTGTGGCTAAGGTGAGTGATTTGCATAGTTTTACACTAATTATGGCTAGTTAAGGGTAATTAGTGTTAATTAGCGAATTTAAGCATGATAAAATTCGGGGAAAATGTTCATAAATTCTTAAATGATGTTTTAGGCCTCTGATATGAATTTGGGTTAATTTCGTTAAGTTTTGCTAATCCTATCATTAGTTTCATCTAAACATGCTTAAGGGGAAATATGGGATTCTTGGGTATGTTTGATCCATTTTTACCTATCATATTGATGTTTTGATGTTTGTGGTTGATTATGCATCTTTCTATGACTGTATGATATGCTTTGTGATTGGTTTAAATAGTTAGAATGGTCGAAAACGTCGTCTAGTGGCGTAAACACTTGCTGGAACAGTTTCAGAAAACAGTGCAGGTTTCGGATCGGATCGGATATGGGGCTCGTATCGGATATGTTGAACTGGGCAAGGGATTCGATCGGATCAGAACCTGACACTTGAGAAAATTGGCAAAAAGGAAGGCCACGCTAACTGAACTGGGATCGGATCGGATTAAGGAGGAGGGAGCGGAGCGGATAGAGGAGGATGGATCGGATTGGAGCACGTGAAGGATGAGGAGGCGGATCGGAGCGGAAGCACGAACTGGAAGGGGATGGTACCCGACCCGACCCGAGGAGAAACACCCGACCCGAACTGTACCAAAAGAAGACCCAACCCAACACGATGGAGGATACCCGACCCGAACCGACGGCTTGAGGAGGAACCCGACCCGACCCAGTATTGACCAATAACCCGAGATGCAAAGGTAGTCCGATATGGGAAGTTAGAGCTCAGGATCCAGTTGGGAACCGATGAGTTCACTTCATGGTTGGACTTTGCTGCGGGACGCGTGCTATGGAGTCGTCGACGTTCATAACTTCGATTCACCACTAAAAATGAATGATGGGCTACTTATCAGTGCAGTAGAGTCATTGCGACTCGAGGGGCAAGGTGATGGTAGCAAGACTACGTTATCAGTGTAGTAGAGTCATTATGACTTGAGGGGCAAGGCGATGCGTAGTAAGACTATGAGCCAGCGCAGATGGGGTGAATAACTCCATGGGGCAAGTGGACATAGTAAAGGATTGGTAAGACTATGAGCCAGCGCGGATGGGGTGAATAACTCCATAGGGCAAGTGGACATAGTAAGGATTGGTAAGGCTATGAGCCAGCGCAGATGGGGTGAATAACTCCATGGGGCAAGTGGACATAGCGAAGGATTAGTGGCTACGTTATCAGTGCAGTGAAGCCATTTTATGACTTCATGGGGCAAAGTGATCGTACCAAGGGTAGGTGATCGAAGTGGTGAATATCGTATGCTTTACGCACAGAGTGAGAGATGTGAGGATGGATGCTATGTTTGATTGTTTTCCATCACTATGACATACACACCTCCCCCACCTTCGTATCTTTACACTGTTTGATATGGCACCTTAGAGTGTTGTACGGTATGTAGTGCTAACTCTTTGGTTGCAAGTCCAGGTTCAGGTATGTATTAGTATACCTGTTATTGTTCACTTTTGAAGCTTATCGCTCATACCAGGCTTTATGTCTGACCCAGAGTTTTATGTCTCCTCTTATTACTCTGGGTGCTCACACGAGCAGACTAGAGACAGGTTAGCTGGTGGTGCGCAAGTAGCTGATTCGGAGGCGGATAGGAGGCTTCCACGTATCATATATATATACACATTCTCCCTGTGTCGTTGGTGGTCGCTACTTGGGCATTAGTAGTGTACCTCCATTATCTTGCTTTTGCTTTGAGACAGTTTGAAAAGTTGTAATAAGATGTATTTTGGATTTCCGCTGCTATGATGCTTAGTTCTGGTTTTTAGCTTATGCACTGTCTCTTCTGTTTTATGTCAAGTATGTTATTATTATATTTTATTCTATGCGCTGTGAGGCATTCTACAGGTTCTTTGTATGTTCATCTCCTTCTTCCCTTTCCTTCTGACGACTCGTTCCGCGCTAACTGGACATGTGTACAGCGCACCTTTGGAGTAAATGTCGGTTGGTGCGGGGCGGGCCGTCATAGAAATGGCGCTGCAGTTCGTTATTTGGCGATTTGAACTTCAACTGAATGTACAGGGTTCATTTTAAATTAGATTTCGGTGAAACAAGAAACTTTAGGAGCTGGTGAAGTATATTTTTCTAGTGGAAGAGAAAAATCTGGATTTCGTCGGGTAGATTTTGATTTATATCCAAATCAAATTTTAGAAAAGTCACTGTGGAATTCCTTTATAATTTATAAAGGAATTATTTATATTTTAAAAAGGAATTTCAATATAAATCGAATATCGGGTTGACCTAGATTTGAAATATCGAGTTATAAATCCTAGTAGAGCTGTATGGTATTCCACTGTGAGTATATCCGATAATATAAATTTACTTATATTTAATTTAGTTTTATTTAAATATATTTATATATTTAAATGGCTCATTCAGAGCTTTAAAAATAGCCAGTTTTGCAAACGAAGTCGGAATTCGACGAAACTAATTTTGTTGGATCCGCAATGTCAAATAGTTGTTAGATTTCCAGTTTCGTGATTTTTAGAGTCACTGTGTGGTCGTAGGGATTTTTAGAGTGAGAAACAATTAGTATTTCGATGGTTAAAAATACGATGTGTGAGCATACGAAGTCGGAATTCGACGAAACCAGTTTCGTTGGGACCATAATGTCGAACTGTAGCTGCATGTCCAGTTTGGTGATTTTTGGGTATCGTATGTAGTCGCGGGGATTTTTAAGGACTCAGGACGAGTATAAAATCATGAAAATAAAATACAAAAATTCAAAATAAAAATATCCTAAAATTTTAAGTGGTGAAAACAAGGCCACACCTTCATTATTCTCAGCCACTACTTACAGTATGGAGACCCTGCTCCCACGACCTCTTCTGAAACCGTATAAAACCAAAAACCATCCACTTTTAAAATGAAAATCAAAGGAAATAAAATCTTAAAAATCAGTATTTGTATATGTTTGGATTCACAGAGTGCTTCTCTTCATCTGGGGACGGTTTTGGTTGAATTCGATTCGAGTTTCATCGTTGTCCAGTTCTGAGCGAGAATTCGGGTTCGAGATTTTAGGTAGTGCAAGCGATGATGGGAGGAATGGGCATTGAAACCGAGCTCGTGAAGTAAAATCGCACCTATGTGCACAGTTTCATGAATTTTGGTTGAGTTCTGGGTAGTAAGATGTAAGGGAACCCATCGACGCGATGGGTAGGAAGTGAACTCGAGCTTCACGAGTTGGGGTTGAAAGGGTAGTGGCCGAGTAGAGGAGTTAGATGAAGGTGGTCTCATGAATTTTCATGAAGTGATGATGGAGGAATGGGAGCCTAAAGTCGTCGGTAATGGTGTGAAGGAGCTCGCGTTCTAGTCTGTGGAGGAAGAAGATACACGAGGCGGGTTGGACTGGGGAAGACATGGGCCGGTAAGTTGCTATTGAGCCGGAGGGAAATTAAAAAAAAAGTAAGGCCCAAAGTTATAAATAAATTCAATTTAGTTTATAAATTAAAAGCATATAAATTGTAAATGCGATATCTATCTCATACGATATCAGAATTCAGCGAAACAAGATCCATTAGGATCGTATGGACGACGGCTACGCACTGGAACTAACAGGGAGTGGATTGGAGCTCGTTTGAATTTATGGCGAAATAAATTGTTTGATTCAAATCAAACAACAGTTTATCGTTCTTTAACGATGAACTGCCAATATGAGTAAATCTCACTAACTCTGAACAGTTTATATTTCATGTTGTATTCTTAGAACCGTTAAATATTGGCTGATTGACTGTGTGTTGACTGTTTGATTGAACTGCTAGTCAGTTAGTTGAATTTATATATTGATTATGTTTTACAGAATATATCATATGGAACTGAAAGTGATGTTAATTGTATTGTGTAACATCTATGGATGCAGGGAAATAGGTTAGAGGAATCCGACTGGATTCCTCAACATTTATTTTACTGTTTTTCATATATTGTGATATATGATGTGATATATAATCTGTTGTCAATTATATGTGTTTGGACGATATTGATCGTCGTGATTTGATATGTTGAATACCATAACATACCGGAATGTTAATAAGGGAATTTTCAAAGTGATATTGAAAATAAAATATTTATAAATTGGAATATTTATAAATAGGAGATATTTAGAAAGGGAATAATTATAAAATCAAAGAATTTTATAAAACGATTTTTTACTTAGCAAGTAAATAGAAGTATAAAGAAAGATATTTACGTAGAAAGTAAATAAATAGAATAAAGGAATATTTATTGGGAAAATAAATAGGATTATAAAAGGAAATTAACGAGATAGAAAAGAGTTAGTCGATTAGAGTTATCAAATAGAGTCATCAAATAGGAGTCAATTAAATATAGTTATTCGAAAGGAGTCAATTGAACATAGTTATTCAAAAGAAGTTAATCGAACATCGTTAAAAGAAATAGAGTTAAACAAGATTAGAAACTGACTAGAGATTAGTTAAGTTGAATAGTTTCTGAATATCGATCTGATTTTGGTTTCGGCCTTCGGGGTCTATATTTAGAGAATTGGTCTCCTACTACGGTTAGGGACTAATAGTTGTGGAATGATAGTGATGCGTAATAAGCCATGGAAATGTTTTCCAACGTCAATAACGTATATTTTCTAAATATAGAAAATAAGGAAATATGAATATATATATGTGTGGTTGATGATTAGATCGAATTCCTATCTAGGAATAAGATCGTTGTTCGTACACCGACATGTTTCATTTGATAGTTAAATCACAGACTATCGAAGTTTTGACCATTTTAACGTTGTTAATATGGAGAGACCGGTTGGATTATTATCCAAAGAACCACTCTATATTGGCATAAGCGTTGTGAATCATATATGCCAAAGATAATTGAAGACCGAGTAAAGTGCAACGGCTATGTATAAATCTTAGATAACAATGCCTAAGATGGATATACTGAATAGTACCTTCGGTTCATCCTATTCCTGGATGACTTGTATGGATGAATGTCTGACAGAGTATTTCCAAAAAGGTCACGTACATTGATTTCTTCAACCGTACCAAGAGTGGAAGCGGAGAAGGAAACTTCTTTAGCTAACACGTAATGTACTGTTGTAGACGTCAATTAGTGATTTCTGTTGGATCTGACAATGTGGCATTCGAAGTGAATCTGATGTGATGATAAAGCGTAACCTCAAGCCTTATCAACCGGGAAATGATGAAAATCGGGCAGCCAGCATGGCTATGTAGGTCGCACCTATTAGGGTGTATAATCACCTGATCTAGAGTTTCATTTATTTCTAAAAATCTATTGTCGATACTTTCCCATTTGGGAAACGGTTGCTGATCCCAACCGTTGGTGATATATATTCGATACACTCAAGTGAAATGAGTGGTCGGTCATGTGTGGTCGGGTTGCAAGATGTTCTTGTTGAACCCAGTGTATTCCTCTCTAGAGGTACACTAGCGAAAGGTGGTTCCATACCTTGTCATAGTTGGAAATCCATTACCCAATACGTGCTTGCGGTTTTGATTGTATACTATATATGTAGAACGTGAGATGAAAGCATTTCTGCTAGATGATTATTATATTGTAGTTGATAGACATTATTATTATATCAAAAGGTTTTTGATATAAAGATATTTTGGATTCTCATAAGGGAAAAACCCGTTCCATTATACGGAGTGATCTTATGAGATATCATTTACCTGCTGGAACTGTTTTAAACTGTTTTACTCATACCAGTCCCATGACTGACCTGGAGTTTATTTTGTTTTGTTTTCCCTAAACTCTTGGGTGCCCAATTTTGTACGGGCAGTCAAGTAGTCGGGATTTACAGATATACCTGAAGAGCTGGAGCAGGAGGCTTCAGGATCATATAGCTATAGTTTATTTCCGCTGTGTTGTAAGTGTTGTACTTTGATAAAGATGTATATTCAAGTATATATGTATATTTCAAGTTATGTTATAGATTTTATATGTTATTCGTTCCGCTATGAGGTTCGTGTTACTCTGATGTTGTGTTCTTCTTCTTCTTCTATTCTAAGTTTCTATCTTATCTATTCTCACCCTCTAATTTCTTTCATAAATCATCCGGTATTTTCGACCCTTGGATGTTCGATATGTGTTGTATATCGAATAACTAAGGTCGTCAAAAACATGGGTCATTACGTGTTTCCACTTTAATATTTGATGTATGTTGCTCTGAGATATCTTGTAGTGAGGCCTCTTGTACAGATTCTGATGGTGTAATCCAGTTTGATGTATGGATAATCCTTTCATGATGATATGAAAGTTTGAAGTTCTATTCAATGATCCTTTATTATTTCTCCCTGTTGTATATGTTCTATTATATTTTATCCCTATGCTGTGAGTTACACGACAAGTTCCTCTTGTTTTATTCTACATTTATGATCGTTTATAGATGCATGGAACATCTTTCAACACATTATTCCTCTTGTTAAGTGCAGGAGTTTTGGGTAGTCATCACATTTGCTATCAGAGCTCTGGTTAATCAATTTTTAACCAAAGTTCGTGGACGTAAGGACGTATGCAAGACGTATACGTAGTTTTATGTTAGATGTATACTATACATTAGTATATAGTATAGTTGCGCTTGAACTCCACTGTAGGTTTTCTCATATGTGGACCAATTAATCTATTTTTCAGATTTAGAATGAGTCGTCGATCTTCGAGACGTACTGCTAGGGAGGAGACTATTCCTGGAGGGGAGATGGCAGTATACCTGATTACCCAGCTATGTTCAAGGCTATGATGGCAGCGATCATCAGGAGGGTACCCACTCCAGGAGTAGCCGTGATAGATGTTGGGGTTCAGGTGCTGGTACTGAAGGTGATTGATTTTTCCAAGTTGTGTAAGGACTTCACTGCTCCTGATGGGAAGCCGTTCAAAGGAGCAGAGCTAAGTGTTGAGGTTCAAGGGTGGCTTGACACTTGTGTTCGGATATTCGGAGACTTCGATATTGACGATGTGACTAATAGGAAGCTTACATCAAGGAAGGTACAAGGAAGAGATATGGATTGGTAGAATTCTATCACTCTTGAGACTCCAGAAGATGCGATCATCCAGGATCATTTTCGAATCAAGTTAGAGACAAAGTTCATCTCTACCGCTCAGAAGTCGGTTCTGTTTAGGAAGTTAGTTGAGCTAAAGTAGAATAGTTGACCAGTGTTGGATTACATTTCGGAGTTCTAAGCCCTATTCAAGTATGCTCATTCATATATTGAGACTCCTTATCAGAAGAACAAGAAGTTTATCACAGACTTGGATACATATCTTAGGAAGTCGTTGGTTGATCATTTAGAGGACCCTAATGGGAAGATCGTGGACAAAGCTTTGAGGCATTGGAGTTTGTTTCCCAAGGAAGAAGTAGTTGTTGCAGCCAAGGGGGAACCTAAGACACAGTGGGGTGGTAATAACAAAAAGAGGATGCAACAACAGCAGAAAGGAAAGGATGACCAGAAGAAACCAAAAAGCAAGGTGATTTGCTTTAACTGCCAGCAGAAGGACCATTTTTCCAAGGATTGAAAGAAAGCTAAGAGGAAGTGCTACTGCTGTGGTAAACCTAGGCATTACAAGAAGGATTGTATAGGGTAAGAAGATAGTGAAGTTTTATGCTTTGGAAGTTGCGCCATCTTCTTTAAGAGCTCCTACGGTAGGGGAGAAAGGAAAGAGTGTTGTTGTTCAAGGTACGCTTTCTATCGGGGATGTTTTAGTTCGAGTGTTATTTGATACTGGAGCATCGCATTCTTTCATTTGCAATGAGCTTTGTGCCACTTGTGTTTGGAACCCGAGATTTGTGATAGACCATTGGTTGTGACTAATCCAGTTGAAGGTTCATCTAGATTATGTATGATTTGTCCGGGTCTAGTGTTATCGAGTCATGGTGGCTCTTTTATGTGTGATTGTTTTGTTTTGAACTTCACTGGTTTTGGGATCATTTTGGGTATGGACTAGCTCAAGAGGTACATGACAAAATTGGATTGCGAGAAGCTTGAGGTGACAGTTAGGAATGTGGAAGGGCCAATGGTTGTGATTCAATGTAAGCCAGAAGATTAAGTCTTCGTAAGGTTTTTGTATTCGCATGTGATTCCACGGGAAGACTTGTCATTTGTACCGATCGCTAGTGAGTTTGATGATGTCTTTGAAGAGTTCAAAGGTTTGCCTCCACATTGCAAGATTGAGTTCAGGATTGATTTGGTTAAAGGTGCTAGACCTATCGTTATGCACCTTAGGCGGATGGCGCCCAAAGAACAGCGAGAATTAGAGGTGCCAGTTCGTGACCTTTTGGGAAACGGATTCATTCGGAGAAGTGTGTCTGAATGGGGTGCACTAGTTGTGTTTACAATTAAGGCTGGTGGACCTTTGAGATTTTGTGGATAATCATTAGCTGAACAAGGTGACCAAAAAGAACAAGTGTCCATTGCCGAGAATAGATGACTTGTTCCATCAGCTTCACGAGGCCAAGGTATTTTCCTAAATGGATTTGGCGATGGGATTTCACCAGTTAAGAGTGGCGAACGGTAGTGTGCCGAAGATAGCTTTTAGGACACCATCCGATTTCTTTGAGTGGCTGGTGATGCCATTTGGATTCACCAATGTACAGTGTATTTTGTGGATCTTATGAATAAGGTTTCAGAGATCAGTTGAGCAAGTTCGTGCTTGTGTTCGTGGATGCATGATATTCTGATTTACTCCAGGAATGAGGAAGAGCATAAGACGCACTTGCAAGTTGTTTTGGAAATCTTGCGAAAGCATCAGCTGAGAGCTAAGTATTCGAAGTGTCACTTCTGGAAGACTGAAGTGAGATTCTTAGGCTATGTTGTTTCTGGAAACGGAATAGCGGTGGATCCCGCATAGGGAGGAGCAATCCAGTATTGAGATAGACATATGAATGCGATGGATGTCGGGAGTTTCCTTGGGTTGGCGGGATTTTATCGTCGATTTATCAAGGTTTTCTCTAAGATAGTTGCACCATTAACAAGATTGATGAAGAAGAATCAAGTGTTCATATGGGATGCGAAGTGTGAGCAAGCTTCCGGAATCCTGAAAGAGAGGCTGATGAGTGCTCCTGTTTTGAATATTCCAAGCTGGAATGGGGATATGGTAGTGTATACCGATGCATGTGGTACTGGACTTGGAGAAGTTACAATGCAGAAAGATAGAGTTATGGTCTATGCGAGTCAACAACCGAAGCTGCATGAAAGGAATTACCCGATTGATGATTTAGAGTTAACAACGATCGTATTTGCTCTAAATATATGGAGACACTACCTGTTGGGAGTTCGATTCGAGCTACTTATAGATCACAAGTCGTTGAAATATCTTTTCTCCTAAAAGGATTTTAATCTTCGACAGCATAGGTAGTTAGAGTTTATGGCATCGTAGGACTTTGGTATTGCATATACTCCTGGTAAAGGTAACACAGTAGCAGATGCATTGAGTTGAAGATATGCAAGTTTAGGAGTGATGTTTTCAGAATAGAAGCACTTCAGGTACATGGCATGATTCGATTTCAGGACGAGGTGCGTGTTAGAGCCTAAAATGTTGGCAAGCTTATCGATAAGACCTACTCTCATCGAAAGGATTGGCAAAAGCCAAAAGCATGACGAAAAGCTTGTCGAGTTCCAAAAGTTAGAACTAGAGGATAAGGACTTCCAGGTCGATCGAGATTGTTGCCTGAGAAAGTAAGGACTAATGGTTGTTCCTGATATTAATGGATTGAGAGTTGAGGTACCGAGGGAATGTCATCACTCAAAGTTAACGATTCATCATGGTGGTAATAAGACGTATCAGAACGTGAAGCAAGCTTACTTATGGGAAGCGATGAAGAGGGATGTTGGAAATTTTATTTCCAAGTGAATGAACTATCAATTGGTGAAAGCTGAACGAAAGAAACCGAGCGGAATACTTTAACCATTAGAAGTTCCTTTGTTGAAATGGGAGCAAGTATCGATGGACTACCTAGAACCAAGGTAGGAAATGAAGAGATTTGGGTCATAATGGATCGCTTGACTAAAAGTACAAGGTTTACTCCTACCATACTGAGTAGGACAATATCGAAGTTGGTTGAGCTATATATAAAATGGATAGTTCGATTCCATGGTATCCCAAAGAGCATAGTGAGTGATTGAGATCCATTGTTCATGAGTGCATTTTGGAAGAGTTTGCAAGAGACTTTGGGAAATGATTTATGTATGAGTACGACTTATCATCCCCAGACTGATGGTCAAACTGAGAGAGGAAACCGAGTTATGGAGGATCAACTTAGATCATGTAGATTGGATCTTGGGTGAACATGGGAAGACCATCTACATTGGTTGAGTTCGCACATAATAACAGTTACCAGTCGAGCATTGGGATGACTACATATGAGGCGTTGTATGGTACACCGTGTAATTCTCTGGCATGTTGGTTAGAGACTGGAGATATGTTAGACAAACATCGGATTGTATTGAGATTGTTCAGCAACGAATGAAAGCATCCCAAGATCGTTAGAAGAGCTACGCCGATAAGCGTCGAAAGGATTTGGAATTCAACGTTAGCGATATGGTTTTTGTGAAGATCTCACCATTGAAGCATGTTGTCCAATTCATAAGTAAATGAAAGTTGGCCCCAAGGTTCGTTAGACCATTTCCGATAGTCGAGCAAATTGGAATGCTCACGAATAGATTGGATTCACACGAGAAGATGTCAAGTGTGCACGAAGTTTTTAATGTGTATTTTCTACAGAAGTGTGTGCACGATTCAAATGTGGTGGTATCTCCGGATCAATATGAAGACCTAGAAGTCAAGTTCATAGTTTCGAAACCCCGTAAGATGATTCGCTTTGTGGGGAATGACAAGAAACAACTTAGAAGAAGGTGGTTAAGTTAGCCAAGGTAAAGTGGGTTGAGGATGATGAAGAATGTACATGGGAAACAGACGAGAGTACAAAGGCAATCTGTGACACCCCACGTCCGTTAATGTCACTCACAAAGAGAATGCATTAAGTTTCGTGAAGCATTATAGGTAAACAGATATAGAGAATAACAACAGAATAAAAAAACTTTATTTATCAGAAGATACCGTGGTCCAAAAACATCACAAGTCTGAAACTTTGAAGCCCATTACAACATAAAAGTTATTGTCTTGTACTTCAAAAATATCAGAGTACATAAAAGAAGTAAAATTCCCCAAGAACAAAATATAACCATAGCAACAAGGATAGGAGCTTGAGCCATACGTATCAGCAGCTCCAGCAAAATATGCAGAATCATGGTCAAGCCCAAGTGTTTCCTCCCTGAGAACCTGGGGGGAAACAGAAGAAAAAAGGAGAAACTAAAAGGGTTAGACATAATTTCTGGCGAGTCTAGTGACTTTTAGTAAGTAAATAAATAAAAGTAGCATGACAGACATATAAAGTGGATAAGAGAGATCACTACATAAATGGCAGGGGTGACAAGGTAGACATGATAAGGTGTATATGCTTTTAATGATTACTCTACACTATTACTTGTATAACTAGAATGAGATGATCCCTTCCACTTCAAGGTGGTAGACTTGGGCATATATCCAAATATACCCTAACTACTATCCTAATCGATCGGCTCTCTACTCCGTAGATACTCCGTGCCGGCCCCTACAGTAGGATGTATCACATCCTAACGTGGCAACCCCTCACTGATATGCACAAACCCATATCTACAGGTGTCACGTCCCCCTCTGCCCGGCTCATGCACGCACATAGCCCGGTCGTTTTGCGCCTCCCATACCCTCCTCCACGTTTGGATCTCTTATAATCAATCAGTAAGCGTGCCCCTTCGCCTAGTATGGAGTACTTTGTTTGATACCTACTCTGGGCTACTGACTGAAATGGGTCCTACACAATATGACACAAACTCTCCCCTTTGTCTTCTATCCCCCACTAGGTTTTCACTGATTATGTATACCACTCAGTATCTTTAATTAAATAGGCCTATTCACATCTACTAGTTATGCTTACCCTAAAAGGTGTCTTTAATTACATAAATTCTATATTTTCCACCGGTTATGTATACCCCTAGCTGTCATTAATTACATAACCTTATTGGGTTAAGTTTGTGGGCCTATATGTAAATATTACCTACTTCCTCAGATTTACTAAACCCGCCCACTGTCCAACCAATTTTACTTACCCCTAACTTAAGTTCATAATCATACAATTCCTATGGATTAAACTAGGTTAATTAGTCCAATTCATTACCATATCCAATTATGGTTTATAATGGGGTAGACCTCCCACATTAGGACTACAAATTGTGGATGCTGGATATGTCAATCGGGTCCGGGAAGATTCCTCCCACAAGTTGGGTCTAACCTTGTGTCATAGCCCGATTCGTATTTACGCACTTAGACCTCTCACATTAGGTTCAACATTAGTGGCTGCTGGATATGCCGGTCCGGTGCGGGCAGACTTCCACCAATAATGCAACCTAACCTCGTGCCATAAGTGCCATTACAATTCCTAATTGTAATTACTAGACATTCCATTATTAATTAATTAATCAATTAATTAAACCTATACCCTTATAGGTGTTAATGCCCACTCTACCCAATAATTTGAATTATATGTCCAAAGATGTTTATATTCAAATTATGCCAATATGAACCTTTTTCTCCCGTTCCTTAACTAGCGCCCTAACAAAATTGCAGCATGCCTAGGCTAGATAAATGCCTAGTCATAAATGATAAATGGGAAAAATAATAGGAATATGAAAAAAGTGATTGTCTAACATTACTTGGCATAAACATAAACTAGCATGATGATAAGGTGGACATATGAGCATAAATTTGAAGAACTTGTAGCAATTACTATTTTTAACATGACTATGATGTCATAGTGAGCATAATAAGATCTAAATTAACCATTTAGATGTCCAAGTATTCATATTTAACATAATAGGCTCAAGATGGTAGACTAGATCTGATTAACAATTTAAATTTCCACATAATTTAGATCCAATTGTTTAAAAGTGGATCTATACGAATAAGGTTTAAGATTCACATCATGACATGTCATAGAAGTTACCATAGATCTAACAAGATAGAGATTTAGATCAATAGTTAATATAGATCTAACATAAATCATAGAATGCCACAAAGGTTACAATAGATTCAACAAGGTAGAGATTTAGATCCAAATCCTAACCAATTCAGAATGTCATATGTTCATGATTTACAATGGATCTGATATAATTTAGGCATATGAACAAATCCAAGACATAGTCTTGTCATATTTACTTTTAAATATTCAAATCTAAAAGTAACTAGGAACTCACAAAGTTTGGATAAGAATATAGGACTAGAAAAGTTTGGATCTTGAATCTCCAATTGATTTTCTTTAGTTGAAGAGGATAACAGATCCAGATCAGTTCAGATACCAGCAGAGTTTGGCCACCATGAATTTTCAATGAAGAAAATATGAGAAATGGCCTCGTATATATAGCTGCCAGACCCCCTGAAACCGACTGCCACATCAGCCCTATGGGTGTCGACACCCCTGTCGGTGGGTCGACCCAATTGTCGACACCCCTTTAGGGTGGTCGACCCCGGTGTCGACACCTCTCTAGGGGGGTCAACCCCCTAGAGTGGGAAATCTACCGCTACTTTTATTTTTCAGTTTCGAACAGTTTTGGATAAGTTTCGGACTAATGTGTATATATATAATCTTTCTGCGCGTATATAAACTTAAAACCCTTATAACTTCTCCATACGATGTTCGTTTTACACAAACCAAATGTCTATCTTAAACAGAATTTCGAGATGGACGCAATGGCATAGTTTGTTTTCCTTAATTCTGAATATTAAATTAACTATTATTTAATTTATCCTCTTTTAGTGTCGTTAAAAATTCGAGGTGTTATATTCTCCCCTACTCAAAGTATTTCATCCCTGAAATCTCTAAGTTGAAAAGAATGTATCCTACCATCCGTCTACTCATCCACCAATCACTAGCATCCATTGTCCATAAAGATTTCTAATGCTTATATGAATATATGCAAAGGTGTGTGTATATGTCCCAATACTAATGCGAAGATTAGGCAGTCTACTGATTCTGTTGACCTCCTTAATGCAATGTATGTTAGTGCCATGGATCCAATATGTATGCAAATAATCCTATTATAGCATGTGAGCTCTATATGTGTGCACACTCATTCGTAAAAATGAAACATCCGTACGATAATATATCCATTTCCATCCATAAAAGAAAATAAATTGCACACACATCCATATGCAGTATGAGAGTGATTGAGCCGATCTTAGAGCCTAATGTGTGTGCATATGCATCCATAGGCAACCACTAGCAAAAACTGACATCCACTTGCATCCATCAAACATAAGATGTCTCAAACACATGTTTACATTCATAGGATTCCTATCTAAAGGTCGAAAATACTATGGATAGGATATACTCAAACGATAGAAACAAGTACTGATAAAGCTTTGGAAAACGGAGTTAAGAACATACCCTCCAAAAGGAAAGGGTACGAAGCACGAATCTTTTTTCGGTCTCCCAAGACGCATTTTCTGGGTTATCTCCCCATTAAACCTTTAACAACTTGATCTCTTTATTGCGTAGCTTCCTAACTTCCGATCCAAAAATATGGGAAGGAACTCGTCTGAGTGTCGTCTCCCATTCCACTTCTACCTCTTCCAATACACTCGGCTCAACAACTTTTGCGGTTTCATGCAGGAATTTTCGCAAATGTGCAACGTGGAAAACATCATGAATACCGGATAGATTTTCTAGAGGCTTTACTCTGTAGGCCATTTGGCCAATCCTCTCGGTTATGGAAAATGGCCCCATAAACCTAGGTTCCAGCTTCCCTACCGATCCGAAGCGAACAACATTTCTCAGAGGTGATACCTTGATAAAAACTAAGTCTCCCACTTCAAATTTGATGTCGGTCCTTCTCTTGTCTACATAGGACTTATGACTATCTTGAGCTGTCTTCATCCACCATCGAATTAGGTCAATGTTTTTGGACGTTTCTCCAACCATATCTGGTACAAGTAATAATCTTTTTGTAGATTCCCACCAACATGTTGGTGATATGCAAGGTCGTCCATACAGTGCTTCGAAGGGTGTCATGCAAATACTGGCTTGATAGGTGTAGTTATAGGCAAACTCTACTAAGGGAAGATGCTCTTCCCAAGTTCCTCTGAAGTTTAGAATACACAGCCTTAAAAGATCCTCTAGAATTCTGTTCACCCTCTCTGTCTTCCCATCGGTCTAAGGATGATAAGCAGTGCTCAAATACAACTGTGTAGCTAATGCTTCCTACAAGCTCCTCCAAAATTCACTGGTAAAGATAGGGTTGCAATCGCTTACGATGCTGGAAGGTACTCCATGAAGACGAACTATCTCACGAACATAAATTGCTGCCAACCAATATGCCTTCTTCTTACTCTTAACTGGAATAAAGTGAGCGCTCTTAGTGAGTCTATCTACCACAACCCGGATACTGGTGTTGCCTTTCTTCGATCTAGGCTAACCATCTATGAAATCCATAGAGACGCTCTCCTATTTCCATTAAGGAACCTCCAAAGGATGAAGTAAGCCACCGGGCTTCTTTTGCTCAGCTTTAACTTGCTGGCAAACTAGACATTGGGAAATGAATTTGGCCACATCTTTCTTCATCCCAGCTCAAAAGAAAACCCTTTTTCATGTCTCTGTACATTTTATCACCGCTTGGATGAATAGTCATCTTAGAATGGTGGGCTCTTCTAGGACTGCCTTTATCAAGCTTCCTGTTTGAGGAACACAAAGCCTTCCATCTCATCGCAACCACCCCTTTTCATCTATGGTATATCGACTGAGGTGACTAGAAGTCTCCCCTTTTCGGAGCTTATCCATGATGTCTAGAAGCTATGGGTCACCTTGTTCCGAAGCTCCTATCTGATCTATAAGAGTTGGTCATATTTCTATTGATGCAAACAAGTCAAGCAAAATCTCGATGGAGGGTTCAAAATCAAAAGTTGAGATGAAATCCAAGCTCTTCCTCTCCATAAACAAAGGACTCAAGGCCATCCTCTACCTACTTAATGCGTCTGCCACCACGTTACCCTTGCCAGGGGTAAAAGCAATCTCAAAATCATAAGAAGCTAAGAACTTCATCCACCGTTGCTGCCTTAAATTGAGGTCTTTCTGCGAGAACAGAAAATTGAGAGATTTGTGATCGGTGTATATCTCGAACTTCTCTCCAAGTAAATAGTGATACCACGTCTTTATCGCGGATATTATGGTAACTAGTTCTAAATCATAGGCAGGGTAGTTCTTTTCATGAACTCTCAACTTTCTACCCCCATAAAATACTACTTTCCCTTCTTGCATCAGAATCGCACTTAGCCCTATACCACACGCATCAGTGTAAATGGTAAACACTTTACTCACATCGGGCAAGTCAAGACTGCGGCTGTTTTCAGAGCCCTCTTCAGTCGTTGGAGAGTAACATAACAGTCTATACCCCATGAAAATGCCAAGTTCTTCTTCGTCATCCTAGTGAGTGGGGATGATATCTTTGCGAAGTCCTTAGTGAACTTCCTATAATAACCTGCCAACCCAAGAAAGCTTCTCACCTCGGTTGTATTTTCAGGAATTTTCCAATCTTGCACTGCAACCACCTTTGCGGGATCCATAGTTATCCCTTATTTGGAGGCCACATGCCCCAAGAATCTCACCTCCTTTCTTCAAAAATGGCATTTGGAGAACTTCACCTTAAGTTGATGCGTACGGAGAGTTTTCAAGACCTCTCTCAAATGTTGGGCATACTCTTCTTCACTTTTTGAGAAGATCAAGATATCATCAACAAAAACCACGACAAATTTGCTTAGAAACTCCTAGAACACCCTACTCATCAGATCAACAAAATAGGCGGGTGCATTCGTCAACCCAAAAGGCATAACTAACCATTCAGAGATACCATCCGGAGTTCTAAAAGTAGTCTTATCTATGTTGTCCTTAGCCACCCTCAACTGATGAAACCCAGTGGCCAAGTCTAACTGAGAAAATACCAAGGCACCAACAAGCTGATCGAATAAATCATCAATCCTTGGAAGCGGTGCCTATTCTTCTTAGTGAGTTTATTCAGCTCTCTATAGTCCACACATAAATGAAGCGAAGCATCCGCCTTAGTCGTGATACTACTGGAGCACCCCATTCAGTTATGCTTCGTCTGATAAACCCTTTCTCAAGTAGCTCCCCTACTTGCTTACTCCGTTCCCTGCTTTCCCTTGGAGCCATGTGGCGCCCTGGAAATGGAACTGGCTTTGCATTGTCCACCAGATATATACGAAAGCCGATCTCGCGCCTCGGAGGTAAACCTCATACCTCATCAAAACATTGGAATAATCTTGGACTATTTGAACAAATTGCAAGTCATCGATAGATGCATCAAGTGACTCTAGGAAACTAAGCATAACCAACCCCTATGGGTCACAAGAAATCTCGAGGTTTCTCCCATGACAATTCAGAAGCCTAAAGACCCTCCTTCCACAATCCAGAATGGCACCATATGTGGTAAGCCATCCATTCCTAGAATCAACCCATAGCCCATAAACCCGAGCACATACGCGTCGCACTCAAAATCGACGCCTAACGATGATATCCTCAAACCTCGAAAAATCATAAATAAATGAGCTGAACCACCAATGAGGTTTGAGACAACTATGAGATCCATTACCATACTAGTAACTAAGTGTAGAGATTCAACCACAGAACAAGATATAAATGAATGTGAAGCGCCAGAATCAAAAAGTATTCTAATAGGATGGTTTGAAAAAGAAATTAAACCTTCCATAGAAATTTTTCTACCTTTATCAGGAGCACTGATCGCGAGAGCATGCACCTGCCCTCCATAAGTCTCTATCCTTTGACCCTGTCCCGGTGATCCCTGTTTCTTCGGGCACTCTCTAGCGAAGTGTCCGAACTCTCCGCAATATTAGCAAGTGTTCTTCCTTCTCTTACAGTCTTTGATCAAGTGACCCTCTTTCCCATAACTATGACATTTCCTCTTATCCTTGCCCGTGTCATTCTTGCAACCTTTCTTCTGTTGTTGTTGTCGTTGCTATTGTCACTTCTTGGGCCACACCTTTTTATTTTGCGATGTCTCCTCAACCTTTACTTCCTTCTTTTCTCCCTTGTCTTCCTTATGCATTAGGGCCATATTGATAAGCTTTTCAAATGTGGCCCCCATTGGAATATGGGAAATGGCTAACCCATGCAGAGGTTCATTCAGCCCTTTAGCAAACCACAAAGCCCTTTTGTGTGGCATATCCACCAACTCTAACCCGAACCATTCTAACTGGTTGAATTTGTTCACATACTCTTTCACCGTCAAGTTTCCTTGTTTGAGCGCTAAGAACCTCTCCATCTTCATGATTCTTTCAGCATGGGAGAGAAATTTCATTTCGAACCTCTATCGGAAATCTTCCCAAGTTTCCACTGGAAGTCCAGCTTGGGTAACTTCCCACCAAAATGTGGCTTCGTCTTTCAGTAGCCAAGCAGCTAACTAAATCTTCCTTCTTTCCTCTACTTCAAAGATTATGAACAAGTCCTCGGTCTGCTTGAGCTAATTCCACGCTTCTACGAATGTCTTGTTCCCATGGAATGGCTTCTCTCCAATGGCACGAAAGTCTTTGCAAATCTTGGCGAAGTTATCTTCTCTTGGAGGGGGAGGAGGAGGAGGAATGACTAGTACAGTTGGGGGAGGAACGTTTCCTTAGCCTTCGGTCGGCACCGTGGCCTCCAGATACCTACGGATCCATCCGGGTATCGCGATGCCCTTTGGGATATTAGGAATGTTTTGTTCCCCAGACATGCTGAAAAGAAAAAAAGGATGAGATTTAGACAAAGGACCAAAGGATATTACATATGGATTTTTGGGGAATGTTTCCAAAAATCACTTTTCTTTTTGATAAAGCATTCTTTTGAAACCTTTTTAAAAATAATTTTCAAAAACTTTTATCTAATCTGGTAACCTCCACCTCTGATACCAAGTGTGACACTCCACGTCCACTAATGTCACTCACAAAGGGAATGCATTAAGTTTCGTGAAGCGTTATAGGTAAACAAACACAGAATATTACAAGACAGATATATAGAATAATAGTGGAATAAAAAAAATTATTTATCGTAAGATATTGTGGTCGAAAAACATCATATGTCTAAAACATAAAAGCCCATTACAACATAAAAGTTACTGTCTTGTACTTCAAACATATCAGAGAACATAAAAGAAGTAAAATTCCCCAAGAAAAAAATATAGCCATAGCAACAAGGATAGGATCTTGAGCCATACATATCAGCAGCAGCATCAAAAAATGAGTAGAATCACGATTAAGCCTGAGTGTTTCATCCTTGAGAACCTGGAGGGGGGAAGGAAGAAAGAAGGAGAAAAAAGGGTCAGACAAAGTCTGGCAAGTCTAGTGACTTTTAGCAAGTAAATAAATAAAAGTAGCATGACAAGCATATAAAGTGGATAAGATAGATCACTACATAAATGGCAGGTGTGAGAAGGTAGACAGGATAAGGTGTATATGCTTCTAATGATTACTCTACAATGTTACCAGTAAAACCAAAATGAGATGATCCCTTCAAGGTGGTAGACTTGGGCATATGTCCAAATATACCCTAACTACTACCCTAATCGATTGGCTCCCTACTCCGTAGATACTCTGCGCCGGCCCCACAGTAGGATGTATCACATCCTAAGGTTGGTTTGCGCCGCCCACATCGTCCTCCACATTTGGATCACTTACAATCAGTCAGTAAGCGTGCCCCCACCTAGTGCGGAGTACTTTGTTTGACACATACTCCAGGTTACTAACTGAAATGGGTTCCACACAATATGATACAAGCTCTCACCTTTGTCTTGTATCCCCACTAGGTTTTCACTGACTATGTATACCACTTGGTATCTTTAATTACATAGCACTATTCATTTCTACTTGTTATGCTTACCCTAAAAGGTGTCTTTACTTACATAACTTTTATATTTTCCACCGGTTATGTATACCACTAGGTGTCTTTAATTACATAACCTTATTGGGTTAAGTTTGTGGGCCTATACGAAAATATTGCCCACCCCCTCAGATTTAATTAACCCACCCACTGTCCAACTAATTTTACATAACCATAACTTAAGTTCATATTCATTCAATTCCTATGGATTAAATAAGGTAAAGTAGTCCAAGTCATTACCATGTCCTATTATGGTTTATAATGGGCTAGACCTCCCAAATTAGGCCTACAACTTGAGGATGCTGGATATGCCAGTCGGGTCCAGGCAGACTTCTCCCACAAGTTGGGTCTAACCTCGTATCATAGCCCGATTCGTATTTGCGCACTTAGACCTCTCACATTAGGTTCAACATTAGTGGCTGCTGGATATGCTGGTCGAGTCCGGGTAGACTTCCACCACTAATGCAACCAAACCTCGTGTCATAAGTGCAATTACAATTACTAATTGTAATTACTAGACATTCCATTATTAATTAATTAATCAATTAATTAAACCTATACCCTTATAGGTGTTAATACCCACTCTACCCAATAATATGGATTATATGTCCAAAGATGTTTATATTCAAATTATGCCAGTATTAACCTTTTTCCCCCGTTCCTTAACTAGCGCCCTCACAAAGTTGCGACATGCCTAGGCTAGATAATAGCCTAGTCATAAATGATAAAAGGGAAAATAATAGGAATTTGATAAACATGATTGTCTGACATAATTTGGCATAAACATAAACTAGCATGGTGATAAGCTGAACATATGAGCATAAATCTGATGAACTTGTAGCAATTACTAGTTTTGACATAACTATGATGTCATAGTGAGAATAATAAGATCTAAATTAACCATTTAGATGTCCAGCTATTTAGATTTAACATAATAGGCTCAAGATGACAGACTAGATCTTATTAACAATTTAAGTTTCCACATAGTTTAGATCCAATGGTTTAGAAGTGGATCTACACAAATAAGGTTTAAGATTCGCTTCATGGCATGTCGAAGAAGTTACCATAGATCTAACAAGATAGAGATTTAGATCAATAGTTAAAATAGATCTAGCACAAATCATAGAATGCCACAAAGGTTACAATAGATCCAACAAGATAGAGATTTAGATCCAAATCCTAACCCATTTAGAATGTCATATGTTCATGATTTACAATGGATCTGATACAATTTAGGCATATGAATAAATCCAAGTCATAGTCGTATCATGTTTACTTTTAAATATTCAAATCTAAAAGCAACTAGGAACTCACAGAGTGTGGATAAGAATATAAGACAAGAAAAGATTGGATCTTGAATCTCCAATTGATTTGCTTTAGTTGAAGAAGATAACGGATCCAGATCAGTTCAAATACTAGTAGAGTTTGGCCACCATGAATTCTCAATGAAGAAACTATAAGAAATGGACACATATATATAGATGTCAGACCCCCTGAAATCGATTACCACATCAGCCCTAGGGGTGTCGACACCCCTGTCGGTGGGTCGACCCTGGTTTCGACACCCCTTAAGGGGGGTCTACCCCGTTGTCGACACCCCTCTAGATGGGTCGACCACCTGGAGCGGGAAATCTACCGCCACTTTTTCTTTTTCAAATTCAAACTGTTTTGGATATGATTCTGACTCATCTCTAACTCATGTGTGTATATATATAATCTTTCTGCATGTATATAAACTTAAAACCCTCATAACTTCTCAATACAGTGTCCGTTTTACGAATCCAAATGTCCATCTTTACCAGAATTTCGAGGCGAACGCAATGGCGCAGTCTGTTTTCGTTAATTCTAAATATTAAATTAATTATTATTTAATTTATCCTCTTTCAGTGTCGTTAAAAATTTGGGGTGTTATATTCTCCGCTACTCAAAGGATTTCATCCCCGAAATCTCTAAGTTGAAAAGAATGTATCCTACCATCCATCTACTCATCCACCAATCACTGACATCCATTGTCCTTAAAGGTTTCTAATGCTTATATGAATATATGTAAAGGTGTGTGTATATGTCTCAATACTAATACATAGATCAGGCGGTTTACTGATTCAGTTGACCTCCTTAATGCAACGTATGTTAGTGCCATGAATCCAATATGCATGCAAATAATCCTATTATTACATGTAAGCTCTATATGTGTGCACACTTGTTTGTCCAAATGCAACATCCATATGCTAATATATCCATTTCCATCCATAAAAGAAAAGAAAATGCACACACATCCTTACGCAGTATGAGAGTGATTGAGCCGATCTTACTGTCTAATGTGTGTATATATACATCCATAGGCAACCACTAGCAAACACTGGCATCCACTTGCATCCATCAAACATAACATTTCACATACACATGTTTACATTAATAGGATTCCTATCTAAAGGTCAAAAATTCTATGGATAGGATATACTCAAATGATAGAAAAAAGTACCGATGAAACTTTGGAAAAAGGTGTTAAGAACATACCCTCGAAAAGGAAAGAGTACGAAGCACGAATTTTGTCTTCGGTCCCCCAAATCGCATCCTCTGGGTTATCTCCCCATTGAACCTTTGGCAACTTGATCTCTTTATTACGTAGCTTCCTAACATTCGATTCAAGAATACGAGAAGGAGCTCGTCTGACTGTCGCCTCCTGTTCCACTTCTACCTCTTCCAATACACTCTGCTCAACAACTTTTGTGGTGTCATGCGGGCACTTCCGCAGATGAGAAACGTGGAAAACATCATGAAGACCGGATAGATTTTTTGGGAGCTTTAAACTGTAGGCTAATTGGCTAATCCTCTCGGTTATGGGAAATGGTCCCACAAACCTAGGTGCCAACTTCTCTACCGATCCGAAGTGAACCACATTTATCAGAGGTGATACTTTGATAAAAACTTAGTCTCCCACTTCAAATTCGATGTTTGTCCTTCTCTTGTCTGCATAGGACTTATGCCTATCTTGAGCTGTCTTCATCCACCGTCGAATTAGGTCAAACATTTTGGATGTTTCTCCAACCATATCTAGTCCAAGTAATAATCTTTTTGGAGATTCCCACCAACAAGTTGGTGATCTACAGGTTCGTCCATACAGTGCTTCGAAGGGTGCCATGCCAATATTGGCTTGATAGGTGTTGTTATAGGCAAACTCTACTAAAGGAAGATGCTCTTCCCAAGTTCCTCTGAAGTGTAGAATACACAACCTCAAAAGATCCTCTAGAATTCTTTCCACCCTCTCTATCTGCCCATCGGTCTGAGGATGATAAGCGGTGCTCAAATTCAACTGTGTAGCTAATGCTTCCTGCAAGCTCCTCCAAAATTCACTGGTAAAGATAGGGTTGCAATCGCTTACAATGCTGGAAGGTACTCCATGAAGACGAACTATCTCACGAACATAAATTGCTGCCAACCATGATGACGTCCTCTTACCCTTAACTGGAATAAAGTGAGCGCTCTTAGTGAGTCTATCTACCATAACCCAGATACTGGTGTTTCCTTTCTTCGATCTAGGCAAACCATTTATGAAATCCATAGAGACGCTCTCCTATTTCCATTAAGGAACCTCCAAAGGATGAAGTAAGCCACTGGGCTTCTTTTGCTCAGCTTTAACTTGCTGGCAAACTAGACATTGGGAAACGAATTTGGCCACATCTTTCTTCATCCGAGCCCAAAAGAAAACCCTTTTCATGTCTCTGTACATTTTATCACCGCCTGGATGAATAGTCATCTTAGAATGGTGGGCTCTTCTAGGACTGCCTTTATCAAGCTTCCTGTTTGAGGAACACAAAGCCTTCCATCTCGTCGCAACCACCCCTTTTCATCTATGGTATATCGACTGGGGTGACTTGAAGTCTCCCCTTTTCGAAGCTTATCCATGATGTCTAAAATCTGTGGATCACCTTGTTTCGAAGCTCCTATCTGATCTATAAGAGTTGGTCATATTTCTTATGATGCAAAAAAGTCAAGCAAAATCTCGATGGAGGGTTCAAAATCAAAAGTTGAGATGAACTCCAAGCTTTTCCTCTCCACAAATAGAGGACTCAAAGTCATCCTCTACCTACTTAATGCGTCTGCCACCGCATTACCCTTGCCAGGGGTATAAGCAATCTCAAAATCCGAAGAAGCTAAGAACTCCATCCACCATTGCTGCCTTAAATTGAGGTCTTTCTGCGAGAATAGATAATTGAGAGATTTGTGATCGGTGTGTAACTCGAATTTCTCTCCAAGTAAATAGTGATGCCACGTCTTTAACGCGAATATTATGTTAGCTAGTTCTAAATCATAGGTAGGGTAGTTCTTTTCATGAACTCTCAACTGTCTACCCCCATAAAATACTACTTTCCCTTCTTGCATCAGAATCACACCTAGCCCTGTACCACACGCATCAGTGTATATGGTAAACACTTTACTCCCATCGGGCAAGTCAAGACTGGGGATGTTGTTAGAGCCCTCTTCAATCGTTGGAAAGTAACGTAACAGTCTATTTCCCATGAAAATGCCAAGTTCTTCTTCGTCAGCCTGGTGAGTGGGGATGATATCTTTGCGAAGTCCTTAGTGAACTTCCTATAATAACCTGCCAACCCAAGAAAGCTTCTCACCTCGGTTGTATTTTCAGGAATTTTCCAATCTTGCGCTGCAACCACCTTTGCGGGATCCATAGCTATCCCTTCTTTGGAGACCACATGCCCCAAGAATCTCACCTCCTTTCTCCAAAAATGGCATTTGGAGAACATCGCCTTAAGCTGATGCGTACAGAGAGTTTTCAAGACCTCTCTCAAACGTTGGGCATGCTCTTCTTCACTTTTTGAGAAGATCAAGATATCATTAACAAAGACCACGACAAATTTGTTTTGAAACTCCTAAAACACCCTACTCATCAAATCAACAAAATAGGCAGGTGCATTCGTCAACCCCAAAGGCATAACTAGCCATTCAGGGAAACCTTCCGAAGTTCTAAAAGCAGTCTTATTAGTGATGTCCTCAGCCACCCTCAACTGATGAAACCCCATAGCCAAGTCTAACTGAGAAAATACCAAGGCACGAACAAGCTGATCAAATAAATCATCAATCCTTGGGAGCGGTGCCTATTCTTCTTAGTGAGTTCATTCAGCTCTCTATAGTCAACACATAAACGAAGCGAACCATCTGTCTTAGTCGTGATACTACTGGAGCACCCCGTTCAGTTATGCTTCGTCTGATAAACCATTTCTCAAGTAGCTCCCCTACTTGCTTACTTAGTTCCCTCCTTTCCCTTGGAGCCATGTGGAGCACTGGAAATGGAACTGGCTTTGCATTCCTAGAATCAACCCATAACCCATAAACCCGAGCACATACGCGTCACACTCAAAGTCGATGCCTAACACTGATATCCTCAAACCCCAACAAATCATAGATGAATGAGCCGAACCACCAATGAGGTTTGAGACAAATACGGGATCCACTACCATACTAGTAATTAAGTGCAGAGATTCAACCATAGAACTAGATATAAATGAATGTGAAGCGCCAGAATCAAAAAGTGTTCTAATAGGATGGTTTGAAAAAGAAATTAAACCTTCCATAGAAATTTTCATACCTCTACCAGGAGCACTGATCACAAGAGCATGCACCTACCCTCTTGAAGTCCCTATCCTTTGACCCTGTCCCTGAAATCCCTGTTTCTTCGGGCACACTCTAGCGAAGTGTCTGACCTCTCCGCAATTAAAGCAAGTGTTCTTCCTTCTCTTACAGTCTTTGATCAACTGACCCTATTTCCCACAACTATGACATTTCCTCTTATCCTTTCCCTTGTCATTCTTGCCACCTTTCTTATGTTGTTGTTGCCATTGTTGTTGTCCCTTCTTGGGCCACACCTTCTTATTTTGCGATGTCTGCTCAGCCTTTACTTCCTTCTTTTCTCCCTTTTCTTCCTCATGCATTAGGGCCATATCAACAAGCTTTTCAAAAGGGGCCTCCATTGGAATATGGGACATGGCTAACCCATGCAGAGGTTCATTCAGCCCTTCAGCAAGGCGCAAATCTCTTTTGTGCGGCGTATCCACCAACTCTAACCCGAACCTTGCTAGCTAGTTGAATTTGTTCACATACTCTTTCACCATCAAGTTTCCTTGTTTGAGCGCTTAGAACCTATCCATCTGCATGCTTCTCTCAGCTTGGGAGAGAAATTTCATTTTGAACCTTTGTATAAAATCTTCCAAAGTTTCCACCGGATGTCCAGCTTGGGTAACTTCCCACCAAAATGTGTCTTCGTTTTTCAGTAGCCAAGCAGCTAACTGAATCTTCCTTCTATCCTCTACTTTAAAGAATACGAACAAGTCCTCGGTCTCCTTGAGCCAATTCTGTGCTTCTACGAATGTCTCGTTCCCATGGAATGGTTACCGTCCTATTGCATGGAAGTCTTTGCAGATCTTAGCGTAGTTATCTACTCTTGGAAGGAGAGGAGGAGGAATGACTAGTGCAGCTGGGGGAGGAACGTTGTCTTGGTCTTTGGCCGGCGCCATGGCCTCCATATACTTACGGAACCATCCGGGTATCGTGACGCCCTCTGGGATATTAACAATGTTGTGTTCCCTAGACATGCTAAAAAAAGGAATAGATTTAGACAAAGGATCGAAGGATATTACATATTGCTTTTTGGGGAATGTTTTCAAAATAGACTTTTATTTTTGAAAATGCTTTCTTTTAAAACCTTTTCGAAAATAATTTTCAAAAACTTTTATCTAATCTGGTATCCTTCAGCTCTGATACCAAGTGTGACTCCCCATGTCCGTTAATGTCACTCACAAAGGGAAGCATTAAGTTTCGTGAAGCGTTATAGATAAACAGACATAGAATATTACAAGACAGATATATAGAATAACAACGGAATAAAAAGACTTTGTTTATCATAAGATGTCGTGGTCCAAAAACATCACATGTCTAAAACATAAAAGCCCATTACAACATAAAAGTTACTGTCTTGTACTTCAAAAATATCAGAGTACATAAAAGAAGTAAAATTCCCCAAGAACAAAATATAGCCATAGCGACAAGGATAGGAGCTTGAGCTATACATATCGGCAGCTCCAGCAAAATAAGCATAATCGCAGTCAAGCCTGAGTGTTTCCTCCCTGAGAACCTGAGAAGGGGAACAGAAGAAAGAAGGAGAAACAAAAAGGGTTAGACATAAATTCTAGCGAGTCTAGTGACTTTTAGCTAGTAAATAAATAAAAGTAGCTTGACAGGCATATAAATTGGATAAGAGAGATCACTACATAAATGGTAGGTGTGACAAGGTAGATAGGATAAGATGTATATGTTTCTAATTATTACGCTGCACTATTACTAGTATAACCAGAATGAGATGATCCCTTCCACTTCAAGGTGGTAGACTTGGGCATACGTCCAAATATACCCTAACTACTACCCTAATCGATTGGCTCCCTACTCCGTAGATACTCTGTGTCGGTCCCATAGTAGGATGTATCACATCCTAAAGTGGCAACCCCTCATTGATATGCACATTTCCATATCTACAGGTGTCACGGTCGTCTTAAGCCCCTCTGCCCGACTCATGCACGCACATGGCCCGGTCAGTTTGCGTCGTCCACACCGTCCTCCACGTTTGGATCTCTTATAATCAGTCAGTAAGCGTGCCCCTTATCCTCCTAGACAGAGTACTTTGTTTGATACCTACTCTGGGTTATTGACTGAAATGGGTCAAACACAATATGATACAAGCTCTCCCCTTTGTCTTGTATCCCCACTAGGTTTTCACTGACTATGTATACCACTAGGTATATTTAATTACATAGCCCTATTCATTTCTACTAGTTATGCTTACCCTAAATGGTGTTTTAATTACATAACTTTTATACTTTCTACCAGTTATATATACCACTAGGTGTCTTTAATTACATAACCTTATTGGTTAAGTTTGTGATCCTATACGTAAATATTACCCACCCCCTTAGATTTACTTAACCCACCCACTGTTCAACCAATTTTAATTAACCCTAACTTAAATTCATAATCAAACAATTATTGTGTATTAAATTAGGTAAAGTAGTCCAATTCATTACCATGTCCAATTTTGGTTTATAATGGGTTAGACCTCCCACATTAGGCCTACAAATTATGGATGCTGGATATGCCTATTGGGTATGGGCCGACTTCTCCCACAAGTTGGGTCTAACCTTGTGTCATAGCCCGATTCGTATTTGCGCACTTAGGCCTCTCACTTTAGGTTCAACATTAGTAGCTACTGGATATGCCGGTGGGGTCGGGGCAGACTTCCACCACTAATGCAATCTAACCTCGTGTCATAAGTGCAATTACAATTCCTAATTGTAATCACTAGACATTCCATTATTAATTAATTAATCAATTAATTAAACCTATACACTTATAGGTGTTAATTCCCACTCTACCCAATAATTTGAATTATATGTCCAAAGATGTTTATATTCAAATTATGCCAATATTAACCTTTTTCCCCGTTCCCTAACTAGCGCCCTCACAAAATTGCGGCTTGCCTAGGCTAGATAATAGACTAATCATAAATGATAAAATGAAAAAATAATAGGAATAGGACAAAAGTGATTGTCTAATATGACTTGGCATAAACAAAAACTAGCATGGTGATAAGTTGGACATATGAGCATAAATCTGATGAACTTGTAGCAATTACTAGTTCTAACAAAACTATGATGGGATAGTGAGCATAATAATATCTAAATTAACCATTTAGATGTCCAACTATTCAGATTTAACATAATAGGATCAAGATGGTAGACTAGATCTGGTTAACAATTCAAATGTACACATTATTTAGATCCAATGGTTTAAATGTGGCTCTACAGAAATAAGGTCTAAGATTCACATCATGGCATGTCATAGAAGTTACCATAGATCTAACAAGATAGAGATTTAGATCAATAGTTAAAATAGATCTAGCACAAATCATAGAATGCCACAAAGGTTACAATAGATCCAACAAGATAGAGATTTAGATCCAAATCCTAACCAATTCAGAATGTCATATGTTCATGATTTACAATGGATCTTATATAATTTAGGCATATGAAAAATCCAAGTCATAGTCGTGTAATATTTACTTTTAAATATTCAAATCTAAAAGCAACTAGGAAATCACAGAGTTCGGATAAGAATATAGGACTTGAAAAGATTGGATATTGAATCCACAATTGATTTGCTTTAGTTGAAGAAGACAACGGATCTAAATCAGTTCAGATACCGGTAGAGTTTGGCCACCCTAAAAGGTGTTTTAATTACATAACTTTTATACTTTCTACCAGTTATATATACCACTAGGTGTCTTTAATTACATAACCTTATTGGTTAAGTTTGTGATCCTATACGTAAATATTACCCACCCCCTTAGATTTACTTAACCCACCCACTGTCCAACCAATTTTAATTAACCCAAACTTAAGTTCATAATCATACAATTATTATGTATTAAATTAGGTAAAGTAGTCCAATTCATTACCATGTCCAATTTTGGTTTATAATGGGTTAGACCTCCCACATTAGGCCTACAAATTATGGATGTTGGATATGCCTATTTGGTTTGGGCCGACTTCTCCCATAAGTTGGGTCTAACCTTGTGTCATAGCCCGATTCGTATTTGCGCACTTAGGCCTCTCACATTAGGTTCAACATTAGTAGCTACTGGATATGCCAGTGGGGTCGGGGCAGACTTCCACCACTAATGCAATCTAACCTCGTGTCATAAGTGCAATTACAATTCCTAATTGTAATTACTAGACATTCCATTATTAATTAATTAATCAATTAATTAAACCTATACACTTATAGGTGCTAATGCCCACTCTACCCAATAATTTGAATTATATGTCCAAAGATGTTTATATTCAAATTATGCCAATATTAACCTTTTTCCCCGTTCCCTAACTAGCGCCCTCACAAAATTGCGGCTTGCCTAGGCTAGATAATAGACTAATCATAAATGATAAAATGAAAAAATAATAGAATAGGACAAAAGTGATTGTCTAATATGACTTGGCATAAACAAAAACTAGCATGGTGATTAGTTGGACATATGAGCATAAATCTGATGAACTTGTAGCAATTACTAGTTCTAACAAAACTATGATGGCATAGTGAGCATAATAAGATCTAAATTAACCATTTAGATGTCCAGCTATTCATATTTAACATAATAGGATCAAGATGGTAGACTAGATCTGGTTAACAATTCAAATGTACACATTATTTAGATCCAATGGTTTAAATGTGGCTCTACAGAAATAAGGTCTAAGATTCACATCATGGCATGTCATAGAAGTTACCATAGATATAACAAGATAGAGATTTAGATCAATAGTTAAAATAGATCTAGCACAAATCATAGAATGCCGCAAAGGTTACAATAGATCCAACAAGATAGAGATTTAGATCCAAATCCTAACCAATTCAGAATGTCGTATGTTCATGATTTACAATGGATCTTATATAATTTAGGCATATGAAAAATCCAAGTCATAGTCGTGTAATATTTACTTTTAAATATTCAAATCTAAAAGCAACTAGGAAATCACAGAGTTCGGATAAAAATATAGGACTAGAAAAGATTGGATATTGAATCCACAATTGATTTGCTTTAGTTGAAGAAGACAACGGATCTAAATCGGTTCAGATACCGGTAGAGTTTGGCCACCATGAATTCTCAATAAAGAGAATATGGGAAATGGTCACGTATATATAGCTACCAGACCCCCTAAATCCGACTTCCATATCAGCCCTATGGAAGACGACACCCCTGTGGGTGGGTTGACCCTGGTGTTGACACCCCTAGAGCGGGAAGTCTGTGCCACTTTTTCTTTTTCAAATTGGAACTGGTTTGAATAAGATTCTGACTCATCCCTGACTCATGTGTATATATATATATAAAATCTTTCTACGCGTATACAATCTTAAAACCCTCATAACTTCTCCATATGGTTTTCATTTTACGCAAACCAAATGTCTATCTCGACCAGAATTTCGAGACGGACGCAATGGCGTAGTCCGTTTTCCTTAATTCTAAATATTAAATTAATTATTGTTTAATTTATCCTCTTCTAGTGTCGTTAAAAATTCGGGTTGTTACACGATCCATCGAGAACTCTTTGTTGGTATGACCCATTAATATCGTGTCACCCTTACACTATTGTAATTTGTACTATTGTTAGAATTTCGCATGCCAGGGTAAGGCTATAGATTTCTGGTGTGTTGGATGCTAGTTCAGATGGTAAATTGTCTGCTTGTGGATTGCAGGCATGTAGAATGGTTTATGGTTGTTTGTGTTTGCTTGGAATTTTGGGGGCGAACTTCCTAAGGAGGGAAAATGTAACGACCCGCATTTTACGTATCGGAGGATCATAAAAATATTTTTTTATATTATTTCATAGGGGTTGGACCATTCCTATATTTTAATATGTTGTTCATGGGGGTGTGAGACGTGCCCATGATTGTTATTAATTTTGTTTATGACCATTTTGCCCCTATTGTTTTTTTAGGGTATAATTTTGAATGACATCGATTCAGGAGCTGGAATTGATTTCACTGGATCGGGAATAGTGTTTCCAATTCTGTAGAGTGGTCACATTAAATATTTGGTTCAGTTACTTGGGAGGAATTGTTGTTTTAGTGTTGCTAGTTTTCTAGACAAACTAATTAGTCATTAGTGGGCTGATTGATGAGGCCCACTAAGGCCAGGGGTTGTTGGCTATAAATAGGAGGGTAGAGGCAAGGGAATTGTTTATTTTCTTCATTTCTCTATTTGGTTCGGGTTTTTGATTCCCCCTACTCCACCAAATACCACTCCACTTCATTTCATAGATTTACATTATAAGACTGAAGATCAACATTGAATAATGTTAGATCACATCAAAGTTATTAATTTGGTGGTCGTTCTTCGCTGTTCTTAGCTGTCTGGATTTGTAGATCATTGTTTTGAAGCTATTTTGTGGATTTGCAAAGTGATAAGCATCTCTCACATGGACTCAATCACGTATATGGGTTGTTTGATATTGATTCTCATCATTTCAAGTTGTTTCACCTAGATATAATGGAGGTAAGTATATATTCAATTCAAATCACCATAGGATCTAATCTATAATGGTAAACTCCTATGCTAATTCTATATTATGCAAGTTTAGGTCCATTTATAGGTTTATTTATTGTTTTATCATGATTTGGTGTATTTCATATGATTGAATGATGATTAATTATTATGTTAATGTTTGACGATGATTGTCATTAACTGATTGATGAAATTGACCAATTTTGGACAAGTTGTTGCATAGATATTCGTCATTGGTAATGGATAGTTGTAAACGTGAACCTGGGCATGGATCGCACGTGTTAGTATGGATCGCATGGATTGATGCCTAAGAAGTGATGGATCGACCAAAGTGCATTCATATCGCACATACATGACGGATTGGTAGTGATTTGGAGTTGGATCGGTGGTGTTTGCATTGGCCGGTTGGCAAGAGGAGAACACTATGACTTATTGGATCGGGCCAGGTGCAACTTGATGGATCGGTAGTAGCAAAATATGATGGATCGACCATAGCAATCCATTGGTGGATTAGACCGAAGACTAAGAGCAACACATCGAAAATTATTGGTCGGCATGTGGCACGCGTGTTGAAAATAAGGAACAATCCATGACGAATCGGTGAGCGACCCTTGACGGATCAATGATGGAGCACAATGCATTTTGATGGATTGGGCATATGGTGCGCATGGATAAATCAAGAGTTGATGGAGTGTAGCATTCTTAAACGCTATGGAAAGAGGGATAAAACGCTGTGAAAAAGAAAACATGGATTGGTTGAAGCAAGAGGGTATGTATCGGTGAGCGACCCATAGAGAGGGCGACCCACCTATTAGTGAATTAAATGAAGTTTATTTTAGTTCGACATTGGACACAACTTCAAGAAGAATTCAGATGGAATGTCTGAAGTGTCGTAAAGTGTTCACTGATGGATGAAATGCAATGAATGTGAAGATGACTTAAGGATGTTTGAGCCCGGGGATAATAGATGCTCGAGAAGATGCCTGAGCTGATGAATAGTCATCAAGGTGGATGGCTAGTGTTAGCGAAGGCTGAGGGATTACCATTGTCGGAGGTTATAGCGGACTGAAAGCAGGGGCATAATAGGGATGCCTAAAAGACTAGGTGATTAGTCGAGTACCCTAAGTATCGATGAAAGGCCTAGAAACGAATGACGAAGGCATATGAAGTTTTGCTAGAACAGGGGTTGCAATTAGCCATTGATAGATCGAAAGTTTGACTAGTCATACGATTAACGATGGTTTCAAGGCAAGGCCGGCAGTGATATCCAAAGTCATGAATGGTTATGGTTTGCTTGTATCATCTTGTGTGGATTATTCAAAATCAAGGGAGATACTTCCTGGGTACTTGGCTGATGTTGGTTAAGCCTTCGGGGCTTGTGCTTGGGAGATGTTGAACTTGATTAGGGTATTCCATGCTTGATTATTGGTTGTTATGGCTGCTACTGGTTGTTTCTTTCTGATTGTTTGCAAAGGCTATCACTGTTAGATGTAGAGTAAACAGGTTTGGGTTCTTCACTGTTGTTGAGTTGGTAGATTAGATGATTGATCTACCTTTTTCTCATATACTTTATTGATGATGTTAGATAGTTGTTTTATCGCTCATTAAGACTGTTGTCTGACTCAAGGTTTTATGTTTCCTCTTATTACCATGGGTTGTTTATTCATGTTGTGAATAGGCAGACTGAGTAGCAAGTAACAGGTGATAGATCTTGATGAGGACGATGCTACTAAGCGACGACAAGCTGGAGGCTTATGTATTATTTTCCTACTACACATACTTGTAGTTTTTGCTTTTGTATTTGAGTATGCTTCTCTGAGTGATCTTGTAATGATGCTTCTTGTACCGATTATGATGATGTAATCTAATTTGCTATAATGATAATCCTTTCATAATGATATGAAAGTTCGAGGGTTCTATTCAATGATGCTTCACTATTACTGCATGTTGTATATGTTCTATTATATTTTATCCCTGCGTTATGAGTTATAAGACACATTTTGCTTGTTTTATTCTACAACGATGATAGTCTGTAGCTGGCTGGCATATCTTTCAGTGCATTATTACTCTTGTTAAGTGCAGGGGTTATGGGCGGTCGTCACAAACGTACAAACTGAAGCAGATGCATAGGTGATTGAACTGCAAGACAAGGATAAATGCAATTTAAAATGAGAGCAAGAACACACCAATCAAAGAAAAAATGCATGGCATGACCAAATTCGTCAAAGCTCAAGGCACCGTAAGACATAGGGACATTTGCATGTAATGAATTCAAAGAAAATAATCCAAAAGGGATGCAGTGAAACTATTATTATTTGTAACAACAAGGAATTTCACGACTAATTTAAAATTTATTTTTAATATAATTTTAAAAGAAAATATGTCTGAATTTACATATTCAATTTTTAAAATCATTACATATCCTTAAAAATTGAGATTTTGCTAGTTACCTCAGAATGCGATATGACGAAATTTATTAGATTCAAAATGATAAATCATTGCTAGATTTCAAATTTTGCGCCAAACGGAGTTAACAAGTGACAGGGAGCGGAAAAACCATTTGATGTAATATTGATGATTAGTTTACAAGGAACATTACTGAGATGACCTCACGATTCAATGAACTTTTTTTTCCGAATTCGTAGCATCGAATAATGGTGGAATCCCAAGTTTCATAATTTTTGATGTTAACGTGTAGGCTACGAGAATAAAAAGGCACGCTAAATTACACGTTGAAATCGAATTCAAACTCGATCAAAAAATAAAATGGAAGGTCAGACGAACTCGAAATTCGATGAAACCTAATCCGTTGGATTCGGAATTACGTTTATTATCGTAATCCAAAATTTTGTACCAAACGGAATTAATTTGTTATTGTGCGATCAAAAGAGGTGGAGGCTAACTAGCACACTTTTATATATGTTAAGTTATAAAACTTAAATTAAAACAAAGGCCATCCAATGGGCCAAAGTAATTTTTTTTTGGACTCACAAAATTGCTCCATGTCAATGATCCATGTGAGGGGGTAAATTTGTGGAAAACCCCCTACTTTTCTATTTCTTTTCTTTTTCTTCCACTTTTTTTCTTCCTCCTCCTTTCCTCCTTCATCCGTCACTTTAATGGCTACCCATCTCTCCCCACCCACCAAGCCATCCTCCTCCACACCTAACCACCTTCCCCCTTCTCCCTGCACCACCATGCGGCATCCCCCTCCTTTCCTCCATTGGCCAGCGGGACCCATGCCTACAAAAGTGTAAATAACACCTCTTTTCTCCTCTTTTTCACTACCTACCACCTCTAGATCCTCTCTAGCAACCTCATACACCTCCTACGAACCCCGAAAAGCTTCCCTCTTTACTTACAAGTCTGAACAGTGGTGGTTGTGGTCTTTCCCTTCCCTTTTGTGTCCGTTTCGCCTTCCCTTTCACCTTAAACCTCCAGAACTACTTGCATACGAGTGTTGGAGTGTGTTGGCAAGACGTTCGAGCCTCTTAGGCCACCAGAAAGCCACATAAGAGTCCAATAAGTACCATCATCAAAGTAGTGTGTCTGCATTCTTCCGAATAAAAGACTGGTGGAGTGGAAACCTCGGTGAGAAATTTTGAACTCACGAATTGAAGGGTTAAACTAGTAGTTAATTTTTTTAAGTAATCTGTTTAGTTAAAAAATGAGTATTAACAAATAAATAAAATTTATAAAGTTGTGAAATAGTGATTGGTTAGTTAAAAATATAACTTTTAACTATTATATGCATCGTAGTTTGGATATATGACATATACACGCAAAACAATATCGATAACATGAAGTTGTAACCTGAATTGGTTAAATAAAATTAATGATTAAGCGTTAATTCATGGTAGTTAATAATAAAATTATATACGAAGTTATACGATGAATATGGAATAATAATAATAATTTATTAAGGTTCTAGTTAACAATTGGTGATATAAAAATATTATTTTTAATCAATATGCATGTGATTATTTGAGTTTGTACTAAACTTGAATTTGCGTAGTAGTTAGTGAATTTAATTTGACTGCTAGTTGTTGGTTAGAAATGTTTAATCCTATTTATCATTGATATCATAAGTTTATTTCTAGGTTGAACATTGATTAGTTAGATAAAAATATCATTTTTATCAGTTATATGTTATGTTTCTACGTTCAACACTTGAACTGCACACCCAGTTTATTTAAAAATATTGCGCCTTGAATGGCATTGGATGAGTAATTTATTTATGTACTACTACTGTGTGTGATTTGGATGCGTTGTGATGATTTCTTGGATGAACTAAACATACGTCATAGGATAGTAAACAGGTTTGGGACCACACTAGATAGCATAGGATAACATATTCATATAAGCATGTAGCTGCTACTGCTTATATGTTGTGAATTGTATAGCCCGATGAGAACTGAATGACCGGAGATTAGGTAAATGGAATAATGATTATCAGATGAAGATTGGACATGATACGGACTAAATAAACATATAGCGAAATTTGCATGATTAATAACAAACCCTACACGGGTCTAGAGATGAAAAAATATATACGTCTCTCTAGTTGTAGATAAGGCAAATGGATCTCGACTAATCCCACTAACCGGGTCAAGGGTTGATTTTTCACACATCTCCCTTGGGTGCATATAGGTCACAATGGTTGTTCACACGATTTTATTTCCCACACGGGTGATGGGATGATTTATTTTTACATATCTCCCAATGTACACTTGTTGTATAAATATATGGTGATTTTTTGGAGCCTGTTGAGGTGAGTTGTGGTTTTTTTGAGCATTCCGTAAAAAGGAGGTTATGGCAAATTTTTCTGAAAACTAAAGGCATTAGCCAAATATTTAATAAATTAAAAAGTTTGGAAGTCGTTTGTCATATAATATTTATATAGGTCAAATATAAATTAAATTAAACGAATCGCACAGTGGAAGTCTGCGTTTTTCGACATATAATTTTTAATGAGTATACCAGGAGACCTGACAGTCGGATTTTCCAAAAATTAGAACCATGAGATTCATTTCAAAAGATCTTTCCAATGATAATAAATATGTTAAGATCCAATGGTTAATTTTTAGAAATGTTTAATTTAAATTTGAATGAAACCAATGCCAGTGAAGTTGAATGACCTGAAACGTCGTTCGACTGACATGAGCTACTTTCATATATATAAATAGTGAAAATCCGTTTTCAAATATTATAAGTGATTTACAATGTGGATAAACCAATTTTACTTGGTTAATAAAATAATATGGTTAATTGCGATTTGGCATGAAAACTGATAACATGAATTTGGGCAATATTTTGAAATGAGACATTTAATTCATAACTCGAATTGAATTATCGAGTAAACCTTTTTAAAGTTAATGATTTATGAAAGCCAAATGACTTAACCAGAGAAATGAATAAGATTTTTAATCTTAAGAAAGAAACCAATTAAAAAGAGGTTTAATTGTTAAGCAAATAATTCAATTAAGAATTTGATTTGATTTGTTTATGCGAGAATTATTTGAAAAGACCAGGTTTAACCCATTTCAAATAATTGAACGACAATTAAAGTTGAAGGCATTGAAGATGGTGCAAGACCGATAATCTTCACATCGAATGGACTACTACTAGTGACCTGGATTTTGGTAGATCCCTTAAAGGGGTTATAGTGGTAATTGTCTAGACGTACCTGTTGATTGTCCTGATATGCGAGAACCTCTCTCCTGTATTGGACATATGGGACGAGGAATAATGTACCTCCGGTTTTGTTTAGATCCAGAACGGAGTTGTAAATGGACTGTATGTCTAACATTATATTTCCTTCTGTATTGATTGATTTCTATTAAATATATATCTGCTTTGTGGCGGAGAATTTATTCTCTTAGCTTAACACCCTTCTTTGAGACATACAAGCTTCGAGGTTATACATTTGTAGGCATCGGTTGTATGGCATGAATTGACAATGTGGCATACTGAGATGCATAGAGATTTATGGATGATGATTAAAGTGTGGCTTTAGTATAGCATAACTTTGTGTATATCGTTAATTTGCGAGCTCCATACCCCGATATGAACCAAAAACGTGATGAAGGATACTAGGGAGGACATGCATTTCTTTCTAGTTAGGAGTGATGTCATGGTATAGAGACCGAACATTTTACATATGTGGATGTTGGGTAGCGAGGCACCTCAAATATGGCCGCAAAAGGCCAAGATGGTCAACGTACTGACCAGATTTTAGGTCTAATAGGACCGAGAAATGTATTATTTAGGAACAACTAATCCACAAACAAAGAGTGGACCGACCATGACGCTCCAATGGACACATGTTGTGATCCCTGGGACATATGCTAGAGTGTCCCGAAGTCGGGTAAGGAAGATCCCTTGCCTTGGTTCATGATGGAATCCAATTTCCATAACGAAATTTTATGATTTTAGTTGTAAAATTATACGATGACATAATAGGATGGGATATTTTGCTGTCAATTATCGAAATATTTATTTTGAAATGATTTTAAATCACATAGACACTAATAATAATAACAAATGATTTTATTTCTCGTACCGAGGATGTTTGGCCATAGTAAGGTAAAACTATATCCTCTGGTTTTTATTACATTGTGTGAGGGGACCCGAGCATATTAATGGCTTCATTGGTCGAAAAGTGTTGCACTATTTTATTTTCTGTTTCAGTTATATCTTATGCACTGGCATTCGCAGGAGGAAACCTATTCCGTATCATAGATGTGGTCCCATGATATGCCTTATTTTATATAAGTTATGTTAATTGTAGAATTTCTCATACCAGTCCTATGACTGACTCGTAGTTTGTTTCTCCCTTGAAAACTCGAGTGCCTATATTTTCCACACGGGCAGCCTTGTATTAAGGTTTTAGCTTGGATTATTTTGGATATGTGTGGAAGCTATTAGAGCTGAAGATGGATTTTTATCATTTCTATTGGGTTGTCCCATACTTTATTATCTTGATTATTTTTAATTCTACTGCGTAACCATTTGTTTATCTATGACAATGTTATGTACTAAGTATGATCCTATAGTGTTGATGTAACTCTTATATTATCTCCCTTGTTATCTAAGGTACATTATGTCGTAAAATGTTATATTTCTATGTTGATATGTTTATGTGTTATATTCCATTGATTATCCATTCCAGCCGTTGAGCGGGGGTTTGGGTCATCTCATTATTATTATTTAATTATACAACAGTCACATTTCATATTTCTAAAAAAAACAAGATACGATAACCAAGAAATTAACATAAATTTTAAAGTCAAAGAAACAGATAGTGAGAAAGATAATAACCTGCAAATTCTACAAATGTGTAATTCATTTATAGCAGCAGCAACATGAATCAACACCCATTGTTGCTCCTCTACTAGCGGGTTCCTGCATAAAATCGTATGCATTGGGCTAAAAGTCCCCAAATTAGCACCCTTGCTCAAATGCTTTGCCGTCTCATACAACTTATCATGAATTTCCATCACCCCTTTGGGCACGATCCTCAGAAACGTCATTGCCATCACCCACACTTGGTTCCTCCAGCACGCTATCATTGTGAAGCTAACTTACAATGGATAGGCAGTGATGATTTCACAAATTTTCAACTATAGAACCATAGTTCATTAATTCAATTATCAATCATTCAACATAAAATTGCTAAGCACCTTGTTAGATGTTCAAGGTTAGGTTGTGTGAGGCTTAACTTTCCTTGATTCCCCAAACTCCTCGTACCCCTTTTGAAGATTGAAAAACACACGCCGGTAGCATCACATTGTCCTTGGAACAACAACAGAAAATAAACTCAAAACCCATTTATGTTAACATCCAATATAACGCCAAGTAGGTGAGATTCATGAGGCTTGAGATTGAAAGTGCTATTTAGTTAGAATCCCCAACGCAACATTACGAGAAGTAAAGTAAAAAAGATCTATTTTTTGGAAAATGAAAATTTAGGAAGATGAAGTGGTTTAGTAGAAAAGAAGATAGAGGACAAAGTGCTTCCAAACATGCGCGAACAGATAAAATATAATTTAAGCCGTGATGAAACTGAATATGTATTGGTGTTAGATGAAACAGGATTAAATGGAGAGAATGGAGAAAATGGCGTAAACGATGAAACTTCATCTTTGAATTAATAAAAAATGGCAAGTAATCGATAAATCACGGACTGAAAGATAGTTTATAAGCTTTCTCAAAAATTTACAAAAAAATTATATACTGATTTTTAGTCTTTAATATAAAATACCTAAGAACAGTTCTTGCAATTTCCACTCAGTCTTTGACTAAAGACTGTCTATTTTTAGTATTTAATTTGTGTTCTTTAAATAAATCTTTTTTAGTAGTGATGGTAATAATTTGGAATTGAGATGAATTTGTTAGAAAATTTTCAAAACATGGTTTTGGGAATGGGGTTTCTTTTTCAAGAGGGAAGAAAGAAGTAATGGGAAAATATTTTTTGTCCCAAATTATGGAGGATATAAAAGTATCTTAGTAATTAAGGGGCCCTCTCAAGAGGATGTTGGGGCCTTGGGGGACCCAAATGTTTACTTTGTTATGAGGAGAGAGACCATGCATCTCTAGACCATAGACGCGCGCTCCGCCACCACCGTCCGTCCGCCTGACCGAATAGGGCCGGTTGCGGGTCTCGGGTCCGATAGTGATATTTTTTGGATAGTTTTTATAAAACTGATGGGCTAAATTTCAGCCCATGGACCCGAATGAAATTCAAACAAAGCAGGAAATTTGAAATGTTCAGAAAGTTAGAAAAAGATGCGACAGTTTTGAAATTAGCGATGCTTCTGAAGTTGCAAAACTGAAAGGGTGCATCTGTTCGAATTCAAACAGAAATGACTGATGCAAATAAAAGTCGCGACATTTGGCCAACAGACATATCCTTCCAGCGCCTATTAAAAGGCTTGCCGAATTCAGTTTAAAGCATTTTTAAATTCTTCTACTTCCTCCTCCATTCTATAACATTACCATTATTCTCACTTGAAAAGTGTTGCGAATTTCTTAATTTTTAATGCTTAAAAATGTTGTAGAATTTCTTTCTTCCTCCTCTTCATTCTCTAATATACTTGCATCATTATAGATAACTTTTCAAAGTGTTCTTGATCGGTCAAAGCCGTACAAATTTTGAATTCGATTTTGCTGTTCCAAGGCTTTATTGAATTTTGAAAGTCGATAGTTCGATAACCCGTTTGTACATGGTGGGTTGAACTATTGTCTGAATGAATCTATCATATAGGTCCTTAAATTCTGAAGTATGGCAATTCATCTTCCTCCTATAGTCTCAAACCACAAAATCCCCAAAAAAAATTCAGACAATTGTTTCAATCATGGAAGGTTTGAGCGCATTACAAGTGATGAATCAACATTTGACTAAATTGGAGCGATTTGATGGTGAAAACATTACCCGTTGGAAAGAGATAATGAAATTCTTTATGATCACCATCAAATTGTTTTACATCTTGGAAGACGAATCGGAAGTAATACCGTAGGAAACCGGTGAAGAGGATGCCACTCTGAAGGTAAACGTGCAAAGCGCAAAAGGGACGATTTTCTATGTAGAGGGCACATTCTGAATGCATTGTCTTCTTCAGTCTACAATGCTGATAGGACCATGGAAACTGGAAAGGACCCCTGGACTGCAATGGAGAGAAAGTATTGCATATCCAAGGCAAGTAATAAAAAGTTTCTTAATTATAACTTTATGGAATTTAAAATGGTCGCCAACAAGTCTGTAGTTGGACAAAAGAGTGAAATCTTATTGTTGGTGAACCAACTTGAAGATGCCGGAATTGATCTTCCTGAATCTTTTGTTATTGAAGTTATTATTTCGAGACTCCCGAATTCATGGAATTATTATAAGAAAAAATTGAAATATGCAGAAACAAATTATAATTTAGACGGTTTACAGTGTCATCTTCGTATCGAAGAGTATTCTAATAAATGCGAACTAGATGATAATCCAAAAACTGAGTCTCAATCTAAGGCTAATAATGTTGAAATTATTGATAAATTAAAGCCTAAGAACGAGACATAGTTTAAGAGGAATAATAGTTCGAAGAAAAAAAAGAAGGGTGCTTGTTACTATTGTAATAAACCCAGCCACTATGCCCGAGGCAGTCGTCATCGGAAGAAACAACAAAAAGAGAATATGGTAAAAAAAAACTTGTGGTTGTTGTACAAGAGGCAAACTCCGTTAGTGGCATTGATAATGATTGGTGGCTCGATACTAGAGCAACCATTCATATTTGCAAAGAACGTAATCTGTTTAAGACTTATAAAGAAAATAATGGAGAATCCAGTGAAGTGACTAGCGCAAACAAAATAGCAAGCAAAGTTCTGTGAAAAGGCACAACTGAACTTACATTCACATCTAGGAAGGTTCTTACATTATTCAATGTATTTTATGCACCCGATATGTGTAAGAATTTGGTTTCCGGATACCATCTTAACAAAGGAGGATTCAAGATGGTGTCTGTGTCTGATAAGTTAGTGTTCTCCAAGAACAACAAATTTACTGGATAAGTATATTATTGTAACAACATGATTAAGATTAATCTATTAAAGAAATCTTCTGCTTATATTATTGATTCTATTAATTTATGGCATGTTAGTTTAGGACATGTTAATTATAAATCTCCTTGAAATATGCATAAATTAGGATTAATTTCTGATTGTGATTTCGATTATCTCTCAAAATGTGAAATATATGTTCAAGCGAAAATACACCGGAAATCCTTTAAACTTGTAGAAAGGAAAATTGGTTTGCTTGATTTGGTATACAGTGATGTGGTGACTTAAAAAGTCATATCATTTACGGTGGTAACCAATACTATATCACATTTATTGATGATTATACCAGATATACATATGTATATCTAATAAAATCAAATGACGAGGCCTTTGATAAATTCAAAATTTACAAAGCAGAAGTCGAAACACAATTAGGAATTAAAATTAAAGTGCTACATTCATATCGTGCTAGTAAATATTTTTCAAATGAATTTACTTTTTTTTGCAAACAAACTGGTATAGTTCACTAATGTACCGCTCCATATACACCACAACAAAATGGTGTTATTGAGAGGAAAAAATGAACTTCTGTAGAAATGGTTAACACCATACTCATAAGTTCTAATTTACCTTATAGCCTATGGTGTTACGCAATGTTATCTAAATGTTACATTTTAGATGGAGTACCACTTAAAAAGAATAATATTTCCCCTTATGAATTAGTGTTTAATATAAAACCAAACCTTAGTAGACTTTAAGTTTGAGGTTGTTAAGCATATGTTAAAAAACCAGACCCTAAACGACCGAAGTTAGGTAATAGGGCATTTAAGTGTGTTTTCATATGATAATCTCTTAATCGTATAACTTGCAGGTTCCTTATTCTTGTCACCTTAGAAGTTATAGAATCTGTAGATGTAGAATTCTTTGATAGAATTCTTTGAAAATCAAACTATTGAAAATTCATAGAGATCAACTAGTCCAGAACCAACTGTGACTAATGATGTCAATGATGATGAACAAGCTCTTTCTCAAAATAGCAAGGAAGTATCAGTACCAGATACTAGTACTGAAAACAGGAGAAGTAAAAGAGAGAGAATAAAGAAGGACTACGGTCATGACTTCATAACATATCTCGTAGAAGGCAATAAGGACAAAGTCCTAAATGTAACAAGATATGTATTGAACGTCGGTGATGATCCCAAAACTTATTCTGAGGCTATAGGTTATAAAGATTCTAATTTCTGGAAAGAAACTATCAATTATGAAATGAATTCCATAATGTTAAAACAAATTTGGGTTTTAACTAATTTACCTCCTGGTGCTAAACCTATAGGATGTAGATGAATATTCAAGAAAAAGTTGAATACAAATGGATTTACTGATAAGTTTAAAGCTAGATTAGTAGCTGAGGGATATAAACAAAGACAATGAGTGGATTATTTTGATACATATGCTCCAGTTGCTCGCATATCTTCCATATGCTATTTAATAACACTTGCATCAATTCATAATTTGGTCCAAATGGATGTAAAGACAGCTTTTCTAAATGGATATTTAGAAGAAGAAATATATATGGAACAACCTAAAGGTTTTATAACCCCAGGACAAGAAAAGAAAGTTTATTAATTAGTCAAATCTCTTTATGGCTTGAAGCAAGCTCCAATGCAATGGCATGAGGAGTTTGATAAAGTTGCACTGTCATTTGGATTCATAGTTAATTATGCAGATAAATGTATTTATAGCAAATCAGATAACAATGGTTATGTTATAATATGTTTATATGTTGATGGCATGCTAATATTTTGTTCCAATATGTCATGTGTGAATGAAATTAAGAAGTTTCTAACTTCTAAATTTGATATGAATGATCCAGGAGAGGCTGATGTAATTTTAGGAATTAAAATCATTAGGAAAGCGGGGGAGTTATTACTAACTCAATCTCATTACATTGAGAACTTCTTAAAGAAGTCTGGTCATTATAATGACAAACCAGCACCAACTCCGTTAGATCCAAGTATCAAATTAGAAAAGAACACTGGATGTACCATTTCTCAACTAGGGTATTCTAGTCTTATTGGGAGTCTTATGTATGCTATGCATTGCACTTTACCCAACATTGCACATGCTATAAGTGTATTGTGTCGATTTATGAGTAATCCAGGTTTCGAACACTAGAAAGCGATTTCCAGAGTTTTAGCTTATTTGAAAGGAACCATCAACTATGGTTTATCTTATAAAGGATATCCAGTTGTAATAGAAGGATATAGTGATGTAACCTGGAATAATCCTGTATCTTGGGCTTCCAAGAAGCAGACTTGTATCTCTGACTCAACTATGTTGTCAGAATTGATTGCATTAGTAGATGCATGTAAGGAAGTGGAATGGCTTAGGAATTTATTAACGGAAATCCCATTGTGGAAGAATCCATCTCCAGTAGTCTTGATTAACTGTGATAATCAAGCAACGATATATAATGTCTCTAATAAGACATATAATGGAAATTCGAGTTATAACTGTTGACTACATAGAAACAAAGAAAAACTTGGCTGACCCAGTTACGAAGGGTCTTCCAAAGGCAACGGTTTCTATAAAGTCTAAAGAAATGGGACTAAGGCATGTAAATGAAGATTGATCATCCTTAACAGAAACCCAACTTGTGTCTTAAAAAGGATAGACAAAGTTCAATGGGTACAAACAAGTTGAGATTATGATTATGGAACACTAAATCAATAATCCCATAATATTTAGTGTTGGATTCCGCAAGAACGAAGGATGGATAAATGTCCTTAATAAGACTAGAAACCTTAAAAGGCATATATAAGAAACACTATAAGAGACTTACCTATATGAGTATGGAAATCAAGTCGTTTCCTAGGAAAGCAGGACTGCTTTCTAAAGCAGACTCATGAACCAAGATTAAAGCACATTGCCATTAACGTGTTGAGCAATACATAACACTCTAACTAAGGAAATCAACATGTGTGATTGTTTCGGTTTTATCATTAAGGTTTTTGGGTCAATATTCGTTCAGCATATAATCTCGATAGAGCTTTGAATAGTTTACACTAAGTAAAGATTCAAATCCAAAAGATACCTTTTTGACGGTTTATAAAATTTAGGCTTAGTTTAAGTAGAGTATATAGGATTCATGATGACAGGGGGAGTATTGGAAGGATCAGAATCAACAAGCATGAAAATGTATGAATATTTTATAAACTAAGGTTGTCATCATCAAAAAGGGAGAGATTGTTGGAGAATGGAGTCTTGTAACAACAACCTTATTTCAATTATCACTGATTATAAATTATATACTAACATCTCTATCTGGGATATATACACACACATGTATAAAGGATTTGTATACAGGACTAAACTACTGAAGACTATACATTTTTATAGTTCAAAGAGATTCAGAATTCAGAGAAGATTCATGACTCATGAGTAATCAAGAAATCAAGAGTTCAAGAGTTCAAGACAAATATTGTAATAGAGTCTAGTGTATATGCATGACTCTGAATAGCACTCCAGGCTCAAGTTCAAATTCTGTTTTTCAAATTCAAAATCTGATTTTCAAATTCTGTTTTTAAGAATTCAAATTCTATTTTGAAATAATTTTTCTAACTTGTTTTTGATTTCAAATATAATTTTTTAAAGCTTATTAGTTTATATATGTGTATATAGTTATATACTTTTATAGTTTTATATTTATATTGTTTTAAATCATATAATTTTATAAATATATAATATATGTTTATGTTTCGATATGAATTTATACTCTATAATACTTATTTATAACACCAAGCTTTAATTTAAGAATTTCAAAATTATATATATGGTTAAACACTTGAAAAATAGTTTAAAAAACATATTTTAAACATATATATGTCGACATACATATAAGTATATGTCGACATACAACTATCATTTTTTCAATTTTCAAAGGAGGTGTCTTTTCATTATTTGTAACATTCCAGAAGCATTGCAACCTTTCAAATCTTATAAATAGGGGTTGAATCTGAATTTTTTAACCATTCTTCTTTCCATCTTCACTCCTCTTCATTCCTCCATTAATATTTCATATTTTATCAATTTCTACCCTTCTACTTTGCCAATTTCTGTTCTAATTACATAAAACTACTTCTCTTCTCACTCTCTACTCATTACTCTATGGATTGAAGTGCTATTAAAGAGTTATAGCTCTGTTGTAATCATTTGAGATTGTTTGGGAAAGGTGTGTTTTTGTAGCCCTGAAATCAGGGAAAGGGAGCGGTTTTAACCATGTAGCTATGAAATCAAGGATGTTTGAAGCGGTGTTAATCTCATAGCCGTGAAATCGAGGGTGTTGTTCTTGGATAGCGATATGAAAAAAACTCTACACAATCCAGCGTTGCGTGGGCTGGACGTAGGATTAATCTGAACCAGTATAAAACTCGGTGTTTTCTTTCCTTTTACGCATTTTATATTTTCTTGTTTCTGTGTTTGATTTTGTGTCTGTTTGATGTTTAGGAGAGGGTGAAGGAGTAGCATACAATGAAGTATGAAAAGAATGAAAACTAAGAGGAGGGTATAATGAGAGCTTCTCAAACCCACTGAAAGTTCAAAGAGGGAGAAGTTTCTCCTTAGTGTGAATGTTATATTTTTGGACGACATGATTTAGAGGATTAATTGCAAATTGTTAGATGTGGGATTCATGTTCACAAATATTGTTGGAAGTATGCTGTGATGAGAAAGGCTGTAATATTATTGTGGATTATATGCTATGTAATTTTCTTAGCTCTTCTGTAAGCAAATTGCATTGTAGGTCTGTTAATGGGAAAGTCATTAATTTTGTTTGCGAAAATGTTTGATTAATAGAAACAGTAAAAATCGTGTTACTGAGAACTTTTTATTTGGAAGCTCGTTGAATTTATAATTTAAGGTGAAGTAATTCTTCTTTTGCCATCATAGGATTATTTCATTGCACCTGCTTTATTACAAATATATTTTTTGATTCAAAACTAATCTTTGAATGAAAAATGTCATAATCTCGATATTTCGATAGTTTTGAATGCATGGAAAATCAGACCTACATATGATTGAATATTAAAAACTCTGAATTTTGTACTTAAATTTAAGAAATATGAAAGAGAGAGAAGAGATTGAAGTTAGAATAAAATAATGTTGTATTTCTCAACTGCACATAGTTCGGCATATATATATACATACATATATATATATATATATACACACACAGAGCTTGTAATGGGCTGAATAAAGCCGAAGGCCCAAGATGCAAAATAAATATAATGAAGGAAATAAAGTAACAGTCGCAACTATTATATCCTAGAATACTTTTATTACCCCTCCTAAAACTAGTGTTAGGGTCTTCGAGCGAACCCTAATTTGAACTGGTGATTTCAGAAAGAAGTATACTGGAGATACAAAAGCTAACTGAAATCTAGATATTTGTGAGTGACGAGAGCAGATCTAGCACTATATCCATGGGAAGAGATCTCGATTCGTGACTTGATAATAAGATCTGGAGTTATTTCTTCATATCCGAGCTTGATAGTCTTCTGCTTTCTCTGGAGCTAACTATCATGTTGTACTGCTCTGAAATCTTCAATTCATTTCTAAATCTCGTGAAATTCTTTACTGTTAGAGCATAAGTAAAAATGTCGGTTTTGTGATGGTATGTAGGCACATAATTAACTTGCAAGCTCTTCTTTTGCACTTTTTCATGCATGAATTATATATCTACCTCAATATGTTTAGTTTGTACATGGTGACTTGGATCTATTGTCATGTATATAGTGCTTTGATTGCCACACCATACAGTTGGCTTTTTGTCCGATGGTAACTTTAACCCTTTTAAGAAAGATTGTATCCAAAGAATTTCAATAGTTGTACTTGCAACACTCTTATACTTAGATTCTGTGCTGGACCTTGATAAAGTAGTCTGTTTCTTGGAACACCATGAGATTAAATTGTCCCCTATATACAAAAAATAGCCTACCATTGATTTTCTGTCATTATTGTCAACAACCCAACCAGAGTCACTATAGGCAATTATGTTGAGATGTTCACTAGCTTTGAGTGTTAAACCATGGTTGATCGTTCCTTTTAAGTATCTGAGAATTCTTTTGACAGCTTTCCTATGCTCGTCAAGGGGATTCTGCAGAAACTGAGAAACTTCATTAATGCTAAATGTAATTCCGATCGTGTTATGGTTACATATTGTAATGCTCCCACTACAAATTTATATAATTTTATATTGTGTACGGCTTCTCCCCAGTTTTAGAGTAGTGTTGATTGGATATCATAGGAGTAGTTAGTGGCATTGTTGCATATTTGCTTTAGTAAATAATTCAGAAATATTTTTTTTGATAGCGATGTATTTCTGAACCTGACTTTCTTTTTATTTCAGTTCCCAGAAAGTATGAAATGCTTCCAAGGTATTTGATAAAAAATTGTTTATGTAAATATCCAGTCGATTTTCTGACTTCTTCTTCCTCATTACTTGTAATAATTAAATAATCAACATATATAAATATATAGACGGTGGATGAATTATTGAATTTGGTAATTAACAAAGAGTTGGATTTTGTTGGTTTATATCCCATTATATTGAGGTTTTGCATTGAGCGTGTCAAACCACACTCTAGGGGATTGTTTGAGGCCACAAATAGCTCATTTTAGCTTGCATACTTGATTTGGATTTTGTACAAACCCTGGAGGTTGTTGCATGTAAATGTCTTCCTACAAACAACCATTCAAAAATGCATTATTCACATCCAAATGTTTAATATCCCACTTGTTATTTAAATTAATAATATATATTAGACTGATAGTGGAAGGTTTCACTACTGGTGAGAATGTTTCACTGAAGTCAAAGCCATATTCTTGTGTGAACCCTTTGGCCATAAGTCTTTCCTTATACCTATTAATATATCCATCAACATTACTATTTAACTTGAAAGTCAACCTATGTCCTATTATATTTTTATCACTTGGAGGATGAACTAGTTCTCATGTTTTTTTTCAATAAGAGCATTGTATTCGACTTTCATAGTTGCTCTCCAGTTGTCATTCTTGATAGCTTGATTAATGTAACACCCCGAATTTTCGAATAATCAGATTAACTAAATTTAAGAATACATAATTTCAAATGTCAGAATTAAGGGAAATGGGTCATGCCATTTCGTTCGTCTCGGAATTCTGCTTGAGATAGAGTCCGAGTTTACGTAAAACGGATACCGTATAAAGAAGATATGGACGAACGAAGTTAGGCAGAAAAACCAGAAACGGGCCAGAATGCACTGGCGCATTTGGGAAGTGTGCCAGAAAAAAATTGCACTAGTGTACTTGGGAAGTGCGCCCATGCAATATTGCACTGGCGCACTTGGCAGGTGTGCCCAGGCCGAGGTAAAAATCTACATAGATTTCTGAGGCTCTGGTTCGAACGGTGAGTCAGTGTTGAGTCATTTCTGACTAGTTAATGAGTCATTATGGTTTCTGGATAGTTCTAATCTGGACTGAATGGTTGCGATTAACTCTAGGGTCATCCGACGGTATTAATAAATTGAAATTCTATATAAACATGTGTAGACTCAAACCCTAGAATAAAATCAAAATTAGATCAGTGGTCGTCATGTTGTCACTCCAAATCCCAGAGTAGCCGCCACCAACTAGAAGAAAATTAAATACTACAATTCAATTCAAATCAAGCCTAAAACTACAACAACGTAATTGTCTACAACAAGGGAATGCTAATCAATTACAGAATTCAGATCCCAAAACTCAAGACCCCTTATTCGGTGAGTTCTAGTCAGTTTTAGGTTTAAATAAATAAAAGTGAATTGTGGTAGACTAAGATTTGGGTATATGTTGTTTGTAGTTATGCAAGTTTATTGTTGTGAATCATGATATGATGCAAGTTTATTATTGTTGTGAATCATGAAGTTATGCAAGTTCATTACTGTCGTAAATCATGATCTGATGCAAGTTTATTATTGTTGTGAATCATGAAGTTATGCAATTTATTATGAACCTATGCAAGTTACCTATTCAAGTTGTTGCATTGTTAATTCATGAATCTATGCTAGTTGTTATGTTATGAATCATGAACTTATGTAAGTTACCTATGCAAGTTGATAAGTTGTTAATTCGTGAACCTATGCTAGTTGTTATGTTGTGGATCATGAACCTATGTAGGTCACCTATGCAAGAAGTTATGTTGTGAATCATGCAAGTTGTTATATTGTGAATCATGAACCTATATAAGTTGTTGATTATGTTGAGAATCATGAACCTATATAAGTTGTTGATTATGTTGAGAATCATGAACCTATGTTAGTTGTTAATTACGTTGTTAATTCATGAACCTATGCAAGTTGTTATGAATCTATGCAAGTTGTTAATTATGTGGTGAATCATAATTATATGCGAAGTTATCATGTCATTTTCCCTAGTTGTCATGCTTATGCCAAAAATTGTACTGAAAGCGATCACCTTGTCATTCCCTCTATTTTATTGTTATGGCGAGACTATTTTGTAGCCTCGATGACGCCAAAAACGCAAGCGGTTGCACTAGTTAAGAAGCAGGGAAAAAGGGGAATTTGTAATAGGCATAATTTACTTAGTGATTATGTAAATTGGACACGTGATTTTAGTAGGGAAACATATAAATAATTACCTACTATGACATGGGTAAAAGTGGGTAAAAATGGTTTAATTTGACTATAACCATTTATGAATAAGAAATCCAAATTGTTAATAAGATAGGTATTGACACCTATGAAAAAGGAAAGGATTAATTAATTAACTTAATTAATCAAAAGAGGAATGTTTAAGCAATTAAAGTCTGAAGATTTAATATTGAGATTTGGCATAAATGCCTTAAATGGCATAAAATAAATTGGTGGTGATAATTGGTATAATTTCACATACCATAAATAGATGGACATAATTGAGTCAATTATGGCTATAGTGAAATTTGGAATTAATTGATAATTTGAATAGAGAAAGTAATTCAAATTGGGGGATGATTAATTAGGAGTAATTAATCGTCTAAGACACGAGGTTAGGCTCGTTTTGTGGTGTAAGACTGCCCGGACCCGCCCGACAAATCCAGCTGCCACAAATGCCAGTCTAATGTGGGAGGTCTTAGGCATAAATTAAATACGTAACAATTGTAAAGACATGAGGTTAGACTCGTTTGTGGTGTAAGACTGCCCGGACCCACCCGGCAAATCCAGCTGCCACAAATGCCAGTCTAATGTGGGAGGTCTTTATAAGGTTACGGTCTTAATGAATTAAGAAACACTTAACCAGATAAACATGTAGTGGGACATGAGGGGGTTAAATGGGTGCCTTGGGTGGCATGTTGAATTAAGTGGGTGCCTTGGGTGGCATGTGAAATACTATTAGGTGTCTCCATAATTAATTAATGCTGATTAAAGACTACTTAACCTAACTTAATACATATGGACTGTATGATGATTGACATAAGTTAGGTATATGCAAAACGAATTGGATCGTGGGCGGGTTAAGTACAACTGATGGTAGGTGGGCAATATTAGTATATATAGGCCCACAAACTTAACCATTAAATAAATAAGATTAAAGTAGTGGGTGGGTTAAGTACAACTGAAGGGTAGGTGGGTAATATTTATAGGCCCATAGACTTAACCATTAAAAAGGGGTTATGTAATTAAAGACACCTAATGGTATACATAACCGGGGCAGAATAGTAAAGTTATGTATTAAAGACACTCTTAGGGGTACGCATAACTAATGGGAATAGGTAGAGTTATGTATTAAAGACACCCTCAGGGGTACGCATAACTAATGGGAATAGATAGAGTTATGTATTAAAGACACCTATGGGTATGCATAACCGATAGGTAGAATAGGGGTTATGTATTAAAGACACCTATAGGTACGCATAACTGATTGAGGGCTATGTAATTAAAGACACCTTAGGGTATACATAGTCAGTAGAAAACATAGTGGGGATACAAGACATAGGGGCGAGCTTGTATCATGTTGTGTGGGACCCATTTCAGTCAGTAACCCGGAGGGGTATCAAAGTAAAGATCTCCGTACTAGGTGGTGAAGGGGCACGCTTACTGATTGATTGTAAGAGATCAAAAACGAGACGGATGGTGTGGGCGGCGCAAACTGACCGTGGACATGTGCGTGCATGGTCCGGGTAGAGGGGGACAAGACGACCGTGACACCAGTAGGTATAACTGTGCACACCTTGGGTTGCCACTTTAGGGAAGTTATACCCCTAGTAGTGGGACCAGCACAGGGTATCTACAGAGTAGGGAGCCGATCGATTAGGGTAGTGGTTAGGGTATATCCGGACATATGCACCAAGTCTACCAATTTATAGTAGGAGGGTAGTGGGTACGACTAGTTGAGATAGGAGCAGGCAGCACCTATGACAGCAGCTAGGAATACACGAAACTACCACCATCGTTATCATTAGCGGAAGGGATCATCCCATATTGATTTGACTAGTAATATTGCAGAGTAGTTTGTAGTGAAGCATACATCTTACCTTAATTGTCCTACCATACCTGTCATCTGTACCGTGATCCTCTAATCCACTTTGTATGCCTATCATGTTTACCTTTATTTATTTACTGGCTAAAAGTTACTGGACTCACTAGACGTATGTCTGACCTAGTTTGTTTCACCTCTTTTCTTCCGTTTCCCCCCAGGTTCTCAGGGAGGGAACACCCAGGTTTAGTCAGGATTTGGATAACATGTGATGACCCCAAAACCCGTACTGACGGTGACAAGGGTAATCATTGGAATATAACACATAAAAAGATAACAGCAAAACAGAAATAAATAAATACACCAGACAATGAACAAATAATCACTGGATAAACAATAATCATAAGAGTTACACAGTATACAGGATCATACTTAGTACAAATACAGTTCAGTTATACATAAATGTCTACAGCGGATACAAACATAATATGTACAATAGGAGCTGAACAACATAAAAAGAGATAAATGATAGAATCCATCTTCAGCTCCAGCTATCCAGAAAGAGCCTGCTAAAACCAGAATACAAGGCTGCCCGTGTAGAAAAAGGGGCACCCGAGTTTGCAAGTGAAACAAACTACGAGTCAGTCATGGGACTGGTATGAGAAATCTATTTAATAAATTTCTATAATATGGCTAATCATAGGACCATGCCACTTTCGCGGAACGGGTTTACTCCATTGGATTGCCAGTGCTTTAAAAACAAATAATTCTTTTAAACATCGCTATGCTTTTTATAAAAATGAAGCCATTATAAGACTCATTTCCCATCACACAATGCAACGCAAACCGGAGGATAGAGTTTTACCTTATAATGGCTAATATATGCTTGATACGAATAAAACAAAAGCATTTGATATTATTACTAGTGTTTACATGTTTCAAAAACAATTTCGAATCATAACTATCAATCATAGACGGCATGGGTACCATATATCATGTCGCCATAAATATATACAATCAAAACCGCACCATCACGTATTAGGAAATTGGATTTCCGTCATGAACCAAGGCAAAAGATAGTCCTTACCGACTTCGAGACTGTCTAGCCCGAGTCTCAGGCAAGCGCGCAGGCAAGCCTTGGATCGTCAGGGCCGGTCCACCGATGTGGATTATTATACGTGAACACTATGTTCCCCCGCCCTTTGGGGCGTAAATGATCCAACGAATGATTCCATCAGTCCCGGATCGACCGTTATAACCGAGGCGTCTCGCAACAGCAACAACCACATAAGTCAAACTCATCAGGGCATGTAAAACCACTGACGCCACTTCTAACTAGAAGGAAACGCATGCCCTCCCTGATGTCCTCTCCCGTTTCTTGTTCATACCGAGGTGTGAGGTTCGCGAATTCACGTTATACACAAAGCTACGCCACACAGGCGGTGCTTTAATCATCAACCACAAGACTTTGCTTTTCAACAGAAGCCCTGATCACTGCACCTTTGCATGCCACATAAGCAATTCACACCGTGCAACTGATGGCTATCAATTACACAGAATAAATTCCAATGTCAGACACACAATCCATTTGCAAGTCTGTTCTGGGTCTGAACGAAACCGGAGGCACTATATACCTCGCAAACCCATCGATCTCCACGTACGTCTAGGCGATCACCACTTATTATCCATATTTCGGGATGCCTCCTAATCAGGACATCAGTTACCATCCAAACGAGGTGAAAGATTTCCGGTCTTCAACCACCGTCTTCATCTTCGATTTCTTGTCGTCGATTCAGTTATTCAGAATGGGATAAACCCAGTCTTTCTGAGCAACTCGCGTATATAATAAACAAGTGCTAAACAAACACAACATACGCATCATTTCAATTCATTAGTTACTAACCGTAAATCAGTAAGTGAACGATTTCCCAAATATTAACCCCGAAGGTCGAAACCAACATCAGATCAAAACACAGGGAACCATTCGACTTAGCCAACCTTCAGATAGTTTCTAAATTTCACATCCATATCGTTCATAATATTTTATAATGATTTATGGCCATTTTTATTTATTTTAAAATAGCCAATTTATTTAAAACGACGCTTCGGGCCATAACGCGGCCGTGGCGCTGTTTTTCTTCAGATTTGATTTACACATATGTGAAAATCTAACCGTTGGATCTTCACAAAATTTACATCATTAGAAATATCTTTTCAAAATGAATCCAATGGTTCCAGTTTCGGGAAAATCCGACGGTCGGATCTCGCGGTACAATCGTTTGAAGTTTCGATTTCAAAATACAAACTACAGCGTCGTTATTCAATTTAATATATATATATATATATATAATCGATTCTGGCGCTGTTTTTCTTTAGATTTGAATTAAACATTCCAGACAATCCAACCGTTGGACTTTTACAAAGTTGGTGCCGTTGGAAAGATATTTCCAAAGCGTACCCAACGGTTACGGTTTCGGGAAAATCCGATGGTCGGATCTCCCGCACTAATCATTTGAAATCACGGTTTCAAAATACGAACTGCAGCTTCGATACTCAATATATTTCAATTCTATCTATATATATATATCGATTCTTCGATTTCAAAGCTATATTCTTTTCATACATTTTGATAAAAATGATATTTTTATCCAACTTACATTCACTTCGACGCTTCACTATTTTTAACAATTCATGTATATAGTGAAAATGTGATTTTTATTGTAAAATGATTTATTTCAAAACCTGACTATTTTATATAGTAAATATAGGTGATAAAAATAGGTTTTTATTATAAAACAATTTATTTCAAAACAAGATTATTTATATAGTTCATATTGATGATAAAGATAGGATTTTTATTATAAAACAATTTCTTTCAAAATATGAATACCATTCAACACATGAATTTCAATTCAACGAATGAATTTCGATTCAACACATGAAGGTTTTCTATAGTTTATATATATAGATAAAAAGGTGATTTTTATTGCAAAACAATTTATTTAAAACACGAATACCATTCAACACATGAATTCTATTCAACGAATGAATTTCAATTCAACACATGAAGGTTTTCTATAGTTTGTATATATAGATAAAAAGGTGATTTTTATTGCAAAACAATTTATTTAAAACACGAATACAATTCAACACATGAATTCTATTCAAAGAATGAATTTCATTTCAACACATGAAGGTTTTCTATAGTTCGTATATATAGATAAAATGGTGATTTTTATTGCAAAACAATTTATTTAAAACACGAATACCATTCAACATAGGAAAATAATTCTAACACATGAATATTATTCAAAATTTCAGCAGCATAATGGTAGGGTAGTTAAAACTGGGGCTGTCCCTAGTACGGCTCCTCGCTCTACCTTAAAGCCTCGCAACTTTTGACAATGGGGAATCATGCATCTAGTTCGCACGCAGGCGGCATGTATATTTTTTTCATTTTCACAAACTAATCCTATGTGGTTTCAACCAAATATTTCTCAACCACAAACGGGTATTTTTCAACCACAATCAATCAATTTCAACCACAAACAATTATAATCAACCATTCGCTATCAACCAATTTTCACGCCAATCACAACCAATAAATATCGTCCATGGTTTGTGGACGAGGGGCGTATATATATATATATATATATATATATATATATATATATGTGTATATGTATATGTATATATATATAAGCATTTCACTTCTATTTCAACACATATATAATTTTAACAATGCATATATAACTTATACATCGAACGTACGACTTATACAACGCTTATACATGAGGTGTACAATGCTTATACAAGTCATACATCGACTAGATAGTTTATACATCGTCATTTTCCATATCGTTTATAAATTAGAAATCTCGCATTGGGTTCCACTCCACCAAAATTAGCAGATGGCTCAGAAAAATATGCGGTCTCTTCTAGAATGTAGAAGACGTCCACACGAGTCCACTGTCTCTTGTTTCACTGAATTTCGTCAACAAACGAAAAAGATATGATTTTTAAAGTGAAATCCAAAACCATAGCGCTTTAAACTGCTATTAAATAGTTTAAATAATTTTCAGCCGTACCTTTATATTTCTGTTCAAAACTAGGTTTTAAATTTTTGCTCGATCCGCGAAGTGTTGTCTCGATCAGGTACTACAGCGTCGAAGAGCTACGAATGGCGCTCAGATCGGTGGTAGGCGCGGCCAGTTCGGTGGTCGGAGGCAGGAGATCGACGGTGATGTACGGAGATTCTTCCCAGGCGCGATTCTCGAGGTAGACGAGGTGATAGGGGCTGAGGAAGCTATGTATTTGTAGAGGGGAGTGAGGGCTTCAAAGTTTGGGTGGTGGCAGTGTCTGGTTCGTCGTGGTGGCGCCGAAATTTGGCTAGGAAGTGGAGAATGTTTTTTGCCGTCGCGATTTTCAATCGGGGAAGAGGGAGGGTTTGACCGACCAATGAGATTTATTTATTTATATATTTTAAAAATCCAAAAATACCCCCTGTTCCACACGAACACCAATCCAAACCCAACGACTGTCGTCCCTAGCGTTTTACCCTCATTCCGAACACAATGGGATATATTTTGTAGGGACATTCGACTGTTTCAGTCAGTTTTCCTTCAAATTAAAATATAAAACATTCAATATTTGATTTGAACGAACATTTCAATTTGCCGGGGCCACATACTAATACTAAAAATTCCCGAAAAATAAATCTAGCTATGTTTTGACGATACGGTCCCAACAAAACTAGTTTCATCGAATTCTGAGGTCGTTTGCAAAATGGTCATTTTCTGGTCGACCTAATTTAATAGAAATTGACCAAACACATTTTCCTTTGCCACGCTCACATACTAGCTTCTAAAATTATGAAATTTGAAACTTAGCAATAACTTAACATCCCGGATCCAACAAAAGAGGTTTCGTCGAATTCCGAGGTCGTTTGCAAAATGGCCATTTTCACGGGCTATATAAATTCCATAGCGACCTTTCTGAAAATTCATTTGGCCATAACTTTTTCTTCCTACTATGAAACTTCGATTTTTCAGATTCGTTAGTAAGATATTCACTAACAGATTTAAATATTTTTGGTTTCACTAAAATCCGTTTTGTTTTGCACCCGATACCATTAGGCAAAGTTTGAATTCAAATTTTGAAATTACCGCGCAATTTCAGGCCTTGTTTATAATTAGAATTAATTATATTCGTTTTCAAATGTCGATTCAAACTTACTTTTCATTGCTATTATTTAAAATATTTATTTTAAATATTTAAAATCCACTAAAATAGCCAATTTAAAAAATTTAAATTGGTTCAGATTTTCCGGGTCGTTACAATCTCCCCCACTTAAAACTTTTCGTCCCCGAAAAGGAACAAAGTCGGAAGTGGTTTGATTAATCAACTCTACGTTCAATCTGGCTTCCATTCTCCAACTTTTCAGTTTTTGAGAATTTTCAAATTCTTCAAAAATTTGGCTAACACCCGGAATTTTCGAAAAATTTCGCCATAACCTCCTTTGTACGGGGAGAGGTTTGGAAATTTATTGGGCCGTATTAGGTACCCAATAAAACCTAATAAGCATACACATATTTATAGTGATATATTTTGGTGTTTTCAGGGGAGCGTGTATAGATAATAACTCCAGAGAATAAATTCTCGTCACCCTGTCAAAGCCTGAGGGAGTGTGTATTTTAATGCTCCAGAGGATAAATCCTCGTCACCTCGTCCCGTGTGGGAAATAAATAGTCCATGTGTCGTATCTAATAACTAGAGAGACGTGATTATTGTCAACTCCAGACCTGTGTGGGTTTTTTTTATTAATCTAGCAATTTATCGTTACAATTTTTAAATAGTCCATATCAGTCATCAGTTCAACATGTAAAATATAGTCATCGCTATACAAGCCTCTCGCTCGTATGGTAAATCTTCCACCTCGTCACACAAGCTCCAAATGGTTATGTGGTATATGATGAAGTATGCTTATCTTCAGAAGTATGCCATGTAGTGTAGTTCAAAATTAATTGTTACTATCCTATGGCGACGCTTATTATTACACACAGGATAACCAGCACTCCGCATCCAATGCCATTCACACGAGTTGAAATAATAATATTTCACATCCAACTCATTAAAGTTTACCTATTTGTCGGGCACGCAAATAAAATCTTTACTCAACAGCTATCCATTTACCTGTTCAAACATATATAATGCACAAGTATATATATTTCTATCTATTTTTAAATCAGTTCAATGTGTGATTTAATCGAATAAATTCTACCATTCATTCTATTATTGATTAAATTTACTATCGTTCTAATAATTTAATTAATCAAGTCTACTATCACACAACACACACAACAATCAAATTTATTTTTCACCTTTCAAAAATGTCCTAATCAATTCATATACTCTTTTAAAATTAATCAGACTATAGAATTAAAAGTGCACATCCAAGAAAGGAAAATAACAACAAAGTAGGGAACAACTGGAAATCTCAAAATATGGTAAATGTACCTTGCACCGGAGTTAATCAGAGATATCCACTCGGCACTTAGGATAGGCTTTCTGAATGCTCTCCTCAGTTTCCCAAGTACAATCTCTCGGATCTTCACTCCATTGCACTTTGACTAAGTGAACTTTCTTGTTGCTCAGTTCTTTGGTTTCTTTGCCGATGATGTTTAGCGGCTCTCTTCTAACAGTTAATTCTAGAGTGATTTCAATATCCCGCTGAGCAGCTTCCTCCACAACCAAGTCTGGGTCATGAACATGCTTTCGAAGTTGAGATACGTGAAATACAACATGTACTCTAGGCAACCAATCAGGCAGTTGAACCCTATAAGCGAGAGTTCCAATCCTTTCAAGAATAGTAAAGGAACCAATGAATTTGGGCGCCAATTTCCCTGTTTTACCGAAATGGATAACTCCTCTCATCGGTGATACTTTCAAATATACATAGTCGCCAACAGCAAATGATATATCTTTTCTTCTTTTATCAGCATAGCTCTTCTGTCGGCTTTGAGCGGCGAGTAATCGTTTCTTAACGAAATCGACTTTGTCGGGAGCCTCACGAATAATATCAGGTCCCAATACAAGTCTATTACCAAGTTCGACCCAACAAGTAGGAGAACGGCACGGTCTACCATACAATGCTTCGAATGGCGACATTGTTAGGCTCGCCTAGTAGCTGTTGTTATATGAGAATTCAGCAAAATGTAAATGGTCTTCCCATGATCCACCAAAATCTAGAACACAAGCCCGCAATAGATCTTCTAGAATACGTTTCACCCTCTCAGTCTGACCATCTGTCTGAGGATGATAAGCGGTGCTCAAGTTCAGCTTTGTTCCCAGTTCTACTTGAAATGCCTCCCAGAATTTGCTAGTGAATATTGGATCTCTATCACTAACTATACTGATCGGCACTCCGTGTAGTCTAACAATTTCCTTGAAGTATATCTGTGCCAGACTCTGAGCAGTTCTGTTTGATCTGAAAGGTATGAAATGGGCGGTCTTCGTGAATCGATCTACGATCACCAAAATACTATCATTTCCTTTTCTGGTTCGGGGCAAAACATCAATGAAGTCCATGGAAATACGTTCCCACTTCCAACCTGGAACATCCAGTGGTTGCAACAATCCAGCAAGTTTCTGTTAGTCGCTTTTGACTAGCTGGCAAGTAGGGCATCGGCTAACATATAAAGAAATGTCCCTCTTCATCGACTTCCACCAGAAAGTGCATTTGATGTCATTATACATTTTTCTTACTCCCGGATGGATACTAAGTTTTGACTTGTGGCATTCATCCAGCACTTCCTTTTGGAGTTCAGGAATATTAGGAACACAGATTCGACCCTTTAGTCTTAGAATCCCCTCATTATCTACCTAAAACCTCGAGGGCTCGCCTTTCTGAATCATCTCTCTGATCTTATGAATGAAGTGATCATCCTTCTGAAGAGCAGATATTTTATCTATCAATGAAGTCGTAAGGATAAAGCTGGCGATCATTACATTCTTTCTACTCAGCGCATCGGCCACGACATTGGCTTTCCCTGGAGTATATAGAATCTCAAAATCGTATGCTGCAAGAAATTCTAGCCAACGTTGCTGCCTCAGATTCAAGTCTTTTTGAGTGAACAAATACTATAACGACTGGTTATCTGTGAACTGTTCAAATTTCTCACCCAGAAGATAGTGTCTCCAGATTTTCAAAGCAAATACTATAGCCAACAACTCAAGATCATGAGTAACGTAGTTCTTTTCATGAGGCTTCAGCTGGCGGCTTGCATAAGCAACAAATTGACCTCTTTGCATTAACACTGCACCAAGGCCTTCTCTAGAGGCATCTTTCCAGACTTTTAAATCCTGATTGCCGTCGATAATCGTTAACACTGGAGCCGTTGTTAATCTTAATTTTAGCTCTTTAAAAGCCTCCTCACATTCTGGAGTCCACTTGAATTTCGAGTGCTTCTTTGTAAGCTTCGTTAAGTGACTAGATATCTTCGAAAAATCTTTAACGAACTTCCGGTAATAACTAGCCAACCCAAGAAAACTGCGGACTTTTGTAGGAGTACTAGGCTGCTTCCAGTATTGAATAGCTGTGATTTTACTTGGATCGACAACAATTCCTTCTTTTGATACGACGTGGCCGAGAAATTTCACTTCATCTTGCCAGAATATACATTTGGATAGTTTAGCTTTTAATACATTCCTTCTCAGAATTTCTAGAACTTGTTCCAAATGTTTTTCATGTTCGGCCTTTGATTTAGAGAAGATTAGAATATCGTCAATAAAAACCAGAACAAACTTATTCAGGACTCCTCTGAACACTCTATTCATCAAATCGACGAAGTAAGCTGGAGCGTTGTATAAGCCAAACGACATTACTAACCACTCGTAGAATAAGTCTGGACCTCTGAATGCTGTCATAGGAACACATTCTTCGGCAATACGAAGCTGATGGAAGCATGTAGTTAGGTCCATCCTTGAAAATACATGTGCTCCATTCAGACGATCCAATAAGTCATCGATTCGCGGCAATGGATATTTATTCTTTATGGTCTGCTTGTTCAAGTTGCGATAATCCACACATAGTCGCAGAGTACCGTCAGACTTTGGGACAAACACCACTGCTGCTCCCCAATCTGAGAAACTAGGCCTGATCAAACCCTTCCATAAAAGCTGTCGAGTTTGATTATCTAGTTCTTCTTTCTCCTTTAGGGTCATCCTCCGAATGGCGTGCACTACTGGCCTTGCATTCGGAATAAAAGAGATCTTGATATCAATTTCTCTCTACGGGGGTGAACAAACAACTTCTTCAAACACATCCGCATAATTCTTGACGACAGGAATATCTTTGATGAGGTCGGGAATATTCTCTATGACTACAGGGATATTTTCTATTTGAGCTGGAGAAACATCTAGAGCTGACCAAAAGTCTTTTCTATTTGAATTCGGCCCTTCACATGGTATGGTGATATAATTCCCTGATTTAATCTTTGCCCTAACAACTCTCTCGGCGCATCTAACCTCAGCTTCATATTTGGTCAACCAGTCTAACCACAAGATAAGATTGAATTCAGTAAAATTCACGATGATAGAGATGGTAGGGAACTTATAACAGGAAAAAGAGACAGGTACTGCACAAAACCAACTGAGATCGAGGGAACCCCCAAACGGATTATGGACAGTCATTGGTTCTTTGAGCTTCTTCAAATTCAAATCCAACTTCTTAACTGCATTCTTGGCAATGAAGCTTCGTGACGCGCCTGTATCAAACAGTACTTTAACTGGAATGTTTTTGATAGTATGCGTGCCTTCTAAAACATCAGATCTTCCCTGACTAGCTGAGGGTGTTGAAGTTTCTGCCACTTCATTTACTTGAACCACGTTGGTCTTTTTCAGCAGCCAGCAGTCTCTCTTTATATGACCAGCCTAATGGAAAAGATTACGCTCTCGGGTTAATTGAAACTTGTCCTTGGATTTAGGCCCATCCTCCTTTCGCTTCCTCGATGGTTTACAATTCCTGCTCAAATGCCCCTGTTTATGGCAGTTACTGCATATGGCCGTCGTTACTGGTTCTTTCTCAGATCTGGCCCTTTACAGATTAACTTTGGGCTTCTGACTCACCTCAGACGTCGTACTGGCCTCAGGAAGACCAGTTTCAGACTCAACTTTATTACTAGAACTGACCTCCTCTTCGTAGCGTAACATACCTTTCTTGTCTAGATCCTCGTACTGGTAAGCCATGTATATCATTTCAGAAAAAGGGAGCTTCACATTCCTCATTACACTGTTCTGATGTTTTCTTTGAAGCCCGTTGATAAATCTCAGATTCTTCCTCCTTGAATCTTTAATCAGATGAGGGGCAAAATGAGAGAGTTTGTTGAATTTCTTGTGATATTCCGGAATGGTCATATCTCCCTGTATCAGATAAGAGAATTCATCACATAACCGCTCAGTTGCTTCTGGAGGAGTAAATCTTTCTAGGAAAATCACTTTGAATCTATCCCAGGTGATATCACCTTCTGGATTATCCTCAATAATAGAATCCCACCAGAACAAAGCTTCGTCTTTGAGTGCCCAGGATGCCAGTAATCTTTTCTGGTCATCCCTCAGCTTTAAACCGTCAAAGATTTTCTCGGCAGAACGAATCCAAGCTTGTGTTTTCATAATAGATTCTTCGCCCGAGAACGGTATTCCACCCATATTTTGATATTTAATTAATAGGGCCTCAATATCTGGTTCTGCATTCCTTCTGATTCTAACACTCATATTCTAGTACTTCTGCTAATAGCAGATCAAGTGTCAGGTCACAGAAAAGATATTTTAAAACATAGAAACATATACTTGAATGTAAATGTATTTATCGAGGTTTTATTTCATTCTGCTACTCATACTAGGATATTACTGATCCTATCTGTAATGAGTTACCCGTCCTAGAACACTACTGGTTCAATTTCTAACGAGTTCGTTAATATGTTATATTCCAGCACTAAGCTTAACCAAAGCTCTGATACCAAATGTGACGACCGTAAAACCCGTACTGACGGTGACAAGGGTAATCATTGGAATATAACACATAAACAGATAAAAGCAGAACAGAAATAAATAAATACACCAGATAATGAACAAATAATCACTGGATAAACAATAATCATAAGAGTTACACGGTATACAGGATCATACTTAGTACAAATACAGTTCAGCTATCCAATCTTGCACTGCAACCACCTTTGCGGGATCCATAGTTATCCCTTATTTGGAGACCACATGCATCAATAATCTCACCTCCTTTCTTCAAAAATGGCATTTGGAGAACTTATCCTTAAGTTGATGCGTACGGAGAGTTTTCAAGACCTCTCTCAAATGTTGGGCATACTCTTCTTCACTTTTTGAGAAGATCAAGATATCATCAACAAAGACCACGACAAATTTGCTTAGAAACTCCTAGAACACCCTACTCATCAGATCAACAAAATAGGCGGGTGCATTCGTCAACCCAAAAGGCATAACTAACCATTCAGAGATACCATCCGGAGTTCTAAAAGTAGTCTTATCTATGTTGTCCTTAGCCACCCTCAACTGATGAAAACCCGTGGCCAAGTCTAACTGAGAAAAGACCAAGGCACCAACAAGCTGATCAAATAAATCATCAATCCTTGGAAGCGGTGCCTATTCTTCTTAGTGAGTTTATTCAGCTCTCTATAGTCCACACATAAATGAAGCGAAGCATCCGCCTTAGTCGTGATACTACCGGAGCACCCCATTCAGTTATGCTTCATCTGATAAACTCTTTCTCAAGTAGCTCCCCTACTTGCTTACGCCGTTCCCTGCTTTCTCTTAGAGCCATGTGGCGCCCTGGAAATGGAACTGGCTTTGCATTGTCCACCAGATATATACGAAAGCCGATCTCGCGCCTCGGAGGTAAACCTCATACCTCATCAAAACATCGGAATAATCTCGGACTATTTGAACAAATTGCAAGTCATCGATAGATGCATCAAGTGACTCTAGGAAACTAAGCATAACCAACCCCTATGGGTCACAAGAAATCTCGAGGGTTCTCCCATGACAATTCAGAAGCCTAAAGACCCTCCTTTCACAATCCAGAATGGCACCATATGTTGTAAGCCATCCATGCCTAGAATCAACCAATAGCCCATAAACCCGAGCACATACGCGTCGCACTCAAAATCGACGCCTAACACTGATATCCTCAAACCTCGAAAAATCATAGATAAATGAGCTGAACCACCAATGAGGTTTGAGACAACTACGAGATCCATTACCATACTAGTAACTAAGTGTAGAGATTCAACCACAAAACAAGATATAAATGAATGTGAAGCGCCATAATCAAAAAGTATTCTAATAGGATGGTTTGAAAAAGAAATTAAACCTTCCATAGAAATTTTTCTACCTTTATCAGGAGCACTGATCGCGAGAGCATGCACCTGCCCTCCAGAAGTCTCTATCCTTTGACCCTGTCCCGGTGATCCCTGTTTCTTCGGGCACTCTCTAGCGAAGTGTCCGAAATCTCCGCAATTAAAGCAAGTGTTCTTCCTTCTCTTACAATCTTTGATCAAGTGACCCTTTTTCCCATAACTATGACATTTCCACTTATCCTTGCCCATGTCATTCTTGCAACCTTTCTTCTGTTGTTGTTGTCATTGCTATTGTCACTTCTTGGGCCACACCTTTTTATTTTGCGATGTCTCCTCAGCCTTTACTTCCTTCTTTTCTCCCTTGTCTTCCTTATGCATTAGGGCCATATTGATAAGCTTTTCAAATGTGGCCCCAATTGGAATATGGGAAATGTCTAACCCATGCAGAGGTTCATTCAGCCCTTTAGCAAACCACAAAGCCCTTTTGTGTGGCATATCCACCAACTCTAACCCGAACCATTCTAACTGGTTGAATTTGTTCACATACTCTTTCACCATCAAGTTTCCTTGTTTGAGCGCTAAGAACCTCTCCATCTTCATGATTCTTTCAGCATGGGAGAGAAATTTCTTTTCGAACCTCTGTCGGAAATCTTCCCAAGTTTCCACTGGACGTCCAGCTTGGGTAACTTCCCACCAAAATGTGGCTTCGTCTTTCAGTAGCCAAGCAGCTAACCAAATCTTCCTTCTTTCCTTTACTTCAAAGATTATGAACAAGTCCTTGGTCTGCTTGAGCTAATTCCACGCTTCTACGAATGTCTTGTTCCCATGGAATGGCTTCACTCCAATGGCACGAAAGTCCTTGCAAATCTTGGCGAAGTTATCTTCTCTTGGAGGGGGAGGAGGAGGAGGAATGACTAGTACAGCTGGGGGAGGAACGTTACCTTAGCCTTCGGTCGGCACCGTGGCCTCCAGATACCTACGGATCCGTCTGGGTATCGCGATTCCCTTTAGGATATTAGGAATGTTTTGTTCCCCAGACATGCTGAAAAGATAAAAAGGATGAGATTTAGACAAAGGACCAAAGGATATTACATATGGATTTTTGGGGAATGTTTCCAAAAATGACTTTTCTTTTTGATAATGCATTCTTTTGAAACCTTTTTAAAAATAATTTTCAAAAACTTTTATCTAATCTGGTAACCTCCACCTCTGATACCAAGTGTGACACTCCACGTCCACTAATGTCACTCACAAAGGGAATGCATTAAGTTTCGTGAAGCGTTATAGGTAAACAAACACAGAATATTACAAGACAGATATATAGAATAATAGCGGAATAAAAAAACTTTATTTATCGTAAGATATTATGGTCGAAAAACATCATATGTCTAAAACATAAAAGCCCATTACAACATAAAAGTTACTGTCTTGTACTTCAAAAATATCAGAGAACATAAAAGAAGTAAAATTCCCTAAGAAAAAAAATATAGCCATAGCAACAACGATAGGAGCTTGAGCCATACATATCAGCAGCAGCATCAAATAATGAGTAGAATCACGATTAAGCCTGAGTGTTTCATCCTTGAGAACCTGGAGGGGGGAGGGAAGAAAGAAGGAGAAAAAAGGGTCAGACATAAAGTCTGGCAAGTCTAGTGACTTTTAGCAAGTAAATAAATAAAAGTAGCATGACAAGCATATAAAGTGGATAAGATAGATCACTACATAAATGGCAGGTGTGACAAGGTAGACAGGATAAGGTGTATATGCTTCTAATGATTACTCTGCAATGTTACCAGTATGACCAAAATGAGATGATCCCTTCAAGGTGGTAGACTTGGGCATATGTCCAAATATACCCTAACTACTACCCTAATCGACTGGCTCCCTACTCCGTAGATACTCTGCGCCGGCCCCACAGTAGGATGTATCACATCCTAAGGTTGGTTTGCGCCGCCCACATCGTCCTCCACATTTGGAACTCTTACAATCAGTCAGTAAGCGTGCCCCCACCTAGTGCAGAGTACTTTGTTTGACACATACTCCAGGTTACTAACTGAAATGGGTTCCACACAATATGATACAAGCTCTCACCTTTGTCTTGTATCCCCACTAGGTTTTCACTGACTATGTATACCACTTGGTATCTTTAATTACGTAGCACTATTCATTTCTACTTGTTATGCTTACCATAAAAGGTGTCTTTACTTACATAACTTTTATATTTTCCACCGGTTATGTATACCACTAGGCGTCTTTAATTACATAACCTTATTGGATTAAGTTTGTGGGCCTATACGAAAATATTGCCCACCCCCTCAGATTTACTTAACCCACCCACTGTCCAACTAATTTTACATAACCATAACTTAAGTTCATATTCATTCAATTCCTATGGATTAAATAAGGTAAAGTAGTCCAATTCATTACCATGTCCAATTATGGTTTATAATGGGCTAGACCTCCCAAATTAGGCCTACAACTTGAGGATGCTGGATATGCCAGTCGGGTCCGGGCAGACTTCTCCCACAAGTTGGGTCTAACCTCGTATCATAGCCTGATTCGTATTTGCGCACTCAGACCTCTCACATTAGGTTCAACATTAGTGGCTGCTGGATATGCTGGTCGAGTCCGGGTAGACTTCCACCACTAATGCAACCAAACCTCGTGTCATAAGTGCAATTACAATTACTAATTGTAATTACTAGACATTCCATTATTAATTAATTAATCAATTAATTAAACCTATACCCTTATAGGTGTTAATACCCACTCTACACAATAATTTGGATTATATGTCCAAAGATGTTTATATTCAAATTATGCCGGTATTAACCTTTTTCCCCCGTTCCTTAACTAGCGCCCTCACAAAGTTGCGACATGCCTAGGCTTGATAATAGCCTAGTCATAAATGATAAAAGGGAAAAATAATAGGAATATGATAAACGTGATTGTCTAACATAATTTGGCATAAACATAAACTAGCATGGTGATAAGCTGAACATATGAGCATAAATCTGATGAACTTGTAGCAATTACTAGTTTTAACATAACTATGATGTCATAGTGAGAATAATAAGATCTAAATTAACCATTTAGATGTCCAGCTATTTAGATTTAACATAATAGGCTCAAGATGACAGACTAGATCTTATTAACAATTTAAGTGTCCACATAGTTTAGATCCAATGGTTTAGAAGTGGATCTACACAAATAAGGTTTAAGATTCTCTTCATGGCATGTCAAAGAAGTTACCATAGATCTAACAAGATAGAGATTTAGATCAATAGTTAAAATAGATCTAGCACAAATCATAGAATGCCACAAAGGTTACAATAGATCCAACAAGATAGAGATTTAGATCCAAATCCTAACCCATTTAGAATGTCATATGTTTATGATTTACAATGGATCTGATACAATTTAGGCATATGAATAAATCCAAGTCATAGTCGTATCATGTTTACTTTTAAATATTCAAATCTAAAAGCAACTAGGAACTCACAGAGCGTGGATAAGAATATAAGACAAGAAAAGATTGGATCTTGAATCTCCAATTGATTTGCTTTAGTTGAAGAAGATAACGGATCCAGATCAGTTCAAATACTAGTAGAGTTTGGCCACCATGAATTATCAATGAAGAAACTATAAGAAATGGACACATATATATAGCTGTCAGACCCCCTGAAATCGATTACCACATCAGCCCTAGGGGTGTCGACACCCCTGTCGGTGGGTCGACCCTGGTTTCGACACCCCTTAAGGGGGGTCGACCCCGTTGTCGACACCCCTCTAGATGGGTCGACCACCTAGAGCGGGAAATCTACCACCACTTTTTCTTTTTCAAATTCAAACTATTTTGGATATGATTCTGACTCATCTCTAACTCATGTGTGTATATATAATCTTTCTGCATGTATATAAACTTAAAACCCTCATAACTTCTCAATACGGTGTCCGTTTTACGAATCCAAATGTCCATCTTTACCAGAATTTCGAGGCGAACGCAATGGCACAGTCTGTTTTCGTTAATTCTGAATATTAAATTAATTATTATTTATCCTCTTTTAGTGTCGTTAAAAATTTGGGGTGTTATATTCTCCGCTACTCAAAGGATTTCATCCCCGAAATCTCTAAGTTGAAAAGAATGTATCCTACCATCCATCTACTCATCCACCAATCACTGACATCCATTGTCCTTAAAGGTTTCTAATGCTTATATGAATATATGTAAAGGTGTGTGTATATGTCTCAATACTAATACGTAGATCAGGCGGTTTACTGATTCAGTTGACCTCCTTAATGCAACGTATGTTAGTGCCATGAATCCAATATGCATGCAAATAATCCTATTATAACATGTAAGCTCTATATGTGTGCACACTCATTTGTCCAAATGCAACATCCATATGCTAATATATCCATTTCCATCCATAAAAGAAAAGAAAATGCACACACATCCATACGCAGTATGAGAGTGATTGAGCCGATCTTAATGTCTAATGTGTGTATATATACATCCATAGGCAACCACTAGCAAACATTGGCATCCACTTGCATCCATCAAACATAACATTTCACATACACATGTTTACATTAATAGGATTCCTATCTAAAGGTCAAAAATACTATGGATAGGATATGCTCAAATGATAGAAAAAAGTACTGACGAAGCTTTGGAAAAAGGAGTTAAGAACATACCCTCGAAAAGGAAAGTGTACGAAGCACGAATGTTGTCTTCGGTCCCCCAAATCGCATCCTCTGGGTTATCTCCCCATTGAACCTTTGGCAACTTGATCTCTTTATTGCGTAGCTTCCTAACATTCGATTCAAGAATACGAGAAGGAGCTCGTCTGACTGTCGCCTCCTGTTCCACTTCTACCTCTTCCAATACACTCTGCTCAACAAATTTTGTGGTGTCATGCAGGCACTTCCGCAGATGAGAAACGTGGAAAACATTATGAACACCGGATAGATTTTTTGGGAGCTTTAAACTGTAGGCTAATTGGCTAATCCTCTCGGTTATGGGAAATGGTCCCACAAACCTAGGTGCCAACTTCTCTACCGATCCGAAGTGAACCACATTTATCAGAGGTGATACTTTGGTAAAAACTTAGTCTCCCACTTCAAATTCGATGTTTGTCCTTCTCTTGTCTGCATAGGACTTATGCCTATCTTGAGCTGTCTTCATCCACCGTCGAATTAGGTCAATCTTTTTGGATGTTTCTCCAACCATATCTAGTCCAAGTAATAATCTTTTTGGAGATTCCCACCAACAAGTTGGTGATCTACAGGGTCGTCCATACAGTGCTTCGAAGGGTGCCATGCCAATATTGGCTTGATAGGTGTTGTTATAGGCAAACTCTACTAAAGGAAGATGCTCTTCCCAAGTTCCTCTGAAGTCTAGAATACACAGCCTCAAAAGATCCTCTAGAATTCTTTCCACCCTCTCTATCTGCCCATCGGTCTGAGGATGATAAGCGGTGCTCAAATTCAACTGTGTAGCTAATGCTTCCTGCAAGCTCCTCCAAAATTCACTGGTAAAGATAGGGTTGCAATCGATTACAATGCTGGAAGGTACTCCATGAAGACGAACTATCTCACGAACATAAATTGCTGCCAACCATGATGACGTCCTCTTACCCTTAACTGGAATAAAGTGAGCGCTCTTAGTGAGTCTATCTACCACAACCCAGATACTGGTGTTGCCTTTCTTCGATCTAGGCAAACCATCTATGAAATCCATAGAGACGCTCTCCTATTTCAATTAAGGAACCTCCAAAGGATGAAGTAAGCCACTAGGCTTCTTTTGCTCAGCTTTAACTTGCTGGCAAACTAGACATTGGGAAACGAATTTGGCCACATCTTTCTTCATCCCAGCCTAAAAGAAAACCCTTTTCATGTCTCTGTACATTTTATCACCGCCTGGATGAATAGTCATGTTAGAATGGTGGACTCTTCTAAGACTGCCTTTATCAAGCTTCCTGTTTGAGGAACACAAAGCCTTCCATCTCGTCGCAACCACCCCTTTTCATCTATGGTATATCGACTGAGGTGACTAGAAGTCTCCCCTTTTCGAAGCTTATCCATGATGTCTAAAATCTGAAGCGCCAGAATCAAAAAGTGCTCTAATAGGATGGTTTGAAAAAGAAATTAAACCTTCCATAGAAACTTTTATACCTCTACCAGGAGCACTGATCACAAGAGCATGCACCTACCCTCTTGAAGTCCCTATCCTTTGACCCTGTCCCTGAAATCCCTGTTTCTTCGGGCACACTCCAGCGAAGTGTCTGACCTCTCCGCAATTAAAGCAAGTGTTCTTCCTTCTCTTACAGTCTTTGATCAACTGACCCTATTTCCCACAACTATGACATTTCCTCTTATCCTTTCCCTTGTCATTCTTGCCACCTTTCTTATGTTGTTGTTGCTATTGTTGTTGTCCCTTCTTGGGCCACACCTTCTTATTTTGCGATGTCTGCTCAGCCTTTACTTCCTTTGTGATGGCCCGCACCGCACCAACCGACACTTCCTCCAAGTGTGCGCTGTACACATGTCCAACTGGCACGGAACGGTCGTCATAAGAAAAGAAAGAAGAGAATGAACTAATCAAGGAACCTGTAGAATGTCTCAAAGCGCATCGAACAAAATATAATAATAACATACTTGACATAAAACAGGAGAGACAGTGCATAAGCTGAAAATCAAAACTAAACATCATAGCAGCGGAAAATTCAGAATACAGCTTATTACAACTTTCAAACTGTCTCAAAGCAAAAGAAAGCTAAAATGGAAGATACACCACAAATGCCCAAGCAGTGATCTTCAACAACATAGGGAGAATACTATATATATGTTACGTGGAAGCCTCCTGCTCGTCTCCGGATCATCTACCCGTGCATCACCAGCTAACCTGTCTCTAGTCTGCTCGTGTGAGCACCCAGAGTAATAAGAGGAGACATAAAACTCTGGGTCAGACATAAAGCCTGGTATGTGCGATAAGCATCTAAATAGAATAATAACAGGTATACTAAACCATACCTGAACCTGGACCTGCAACCAAAGAGTTAGTACCACATACCGTACAATACTCTAAGGTGCCATAATAAATAGTGTAAGGATACGGGGTGGGGTGTGCATGTCACAATGATAGCAAACAAATCATCCATAGCAACCATCCTCACATCTTCTCACTCAGTGCGTAAGGCATACGATATCTACCACTTTTGAACACTAGACCAACTGAGGCAACGACGAATCCCGACTTGTAGAAACCCTGCTATGACCAAGCTAAACATATGGAGTCATGACCAAACATTTCAATGACCCACTTCATTGGTTGTAGCCCTTGGTTCTACCGATGCCATAATGGCCCTGAATCCGCCTTCGTACCTACTACCATAGTGGTCCAAAGCTATAGACGTCGATAACTCCTTGGCACGCGTCCCGCAGCAAAGCCCAACCATGAAGCGAACTCGTTGATTCCCATCTGAATCTTAAGCTCTAACTTCTCATTTGGACTACCTTTGCATCTCGGGTTTGGTCGAATTGGAGTGGGTCTTCAGAAGAGTTGTCGTGCATTAACAGTCCTAGAATTCGGTTCGGTTCGGTAGTCATCACCTTCATCGGTTCGGGTCGGGAATCAACACCTTCATCGGTTCGGGTCGGTCCTCCTTCCTTGTCATCTTTCCATTCGGTTCGGGTCGGGTACTCCACTTCGGGTCGGTGTCCTCCTCCGGGTCGGGTCGGGTGTCCTTCCTTCCAGTGCTCCGATCCGCTCCCTCATTTCTTCACGTATTCCGATCCGATCCCTCTTGCTAGTTCTCCCAAATGTTTACTTCCGATCCGATCCCCTTGTCCACTCCAACTCTAAGTAAACGGCCTTCCTTCTCGCCAAGCCTCCTCCAGTGACAAGTTCCAATCCAGTTCGAATTTCCTTGGTCAGTTCACAAGTCCGGTCCGACCCCTTACTCCGATCCGAACCGGTTCAGAACCTGCACACTTCTGCAACTTTCCAGCGAGCTTTCTACGCCATTCGACGGCATTTTCGACCAATCTAACTATTCTAATCAATCATAAAACATACCATAGAGTCATAGCAACATGTAAGAACAACCACAAACACCAAACAATAATTCAAATGAACCAAAATGGATCAAAAGTGGCTAAAACCTCACATTTTCCTATAATCCCTCTTAAACATGTTTAAGCACATACTTAGTAAAACTTAACCAAATCGTCTAAATTTTCTGACAGAGGCATGAAATATTATTTAAGAATTTCTAAACATTTTTCCAGAATTTATTAGTGTATAAATTCGCTAATCTTCACTAATTACCCTTAATTAACTGTAATTAGTGTCAAAACGATGCTATCACTCACCTTGGCCACAAGATAAAACACCAAATCTGAAATATCCTCTGTTTGGGTCGAATTCCTATGTATAGCAGCAGCTCCAACCTTGCTTTGTTGCTATTTGGCCTTGTTTTGATGTAGTTTAGGCTTAATCCTCACTAAAAATGTGCTTTGGAGTGGTTTTAGAGGATGGAAGCCATTACTAAGGTCTCAAGAAGGTTTGTGGCGGCTCAAAACTGAAATGAAAGTGATAACCTAACCCTAATCAGTCCTCCTATACCTCTAAACCCGAAATTCCCCTCTGGGCCTAGCTGCTAATCACCCGGTTAAGCTCAATTAAGCTGTTTTTCACCATCTGAAACTTGTTTCAGCCATATCTCCCAAACGGTGAGTCCGTTTGACTAATGTGACCACTCTACGGAAAGAGAAACCATCATCCGGAGCCAATGGAAGTGGTTTCAGGTCAAAGTTCCTTTCCAGTCAAAAGTTATGGCCAAAACAGTGCCAACTAGGGGTAAAATAGTCATTTAAAAATCGGGAAAATCATGAACATGGGAAATGACCCCAATAGTTGTCTCCCAAAGTTACATGACCATACGACTTCGTATGTGACAGAAATAAATATTCTACGATCCTATGATGCGTAGAATGCGGGTCGTTACACTCTCCCCCCCTTAAGAAATTTCGCCCCCGAAATTCCTTAACAAAGAAACAAACAATGAATCCTGCATGCCTAACAATCATTCACAGCAACCAAACATGCAAAACAAGCAAAACAAACATAACCTAGCATGCGGAAAACTAAATCGCTAATTAAATCTTACCAGGCAAAGAGTTCTGGATACTTCTTCCTTATGTCCTCCTCTGTTTCCCAAGTACAGTCTTTCTCATCCTCACCCCACTGGACTTTGACTAATTTCACCGCCTTCCTTCGAAGTTGCTTCGTATCATTCCCAACGATACGCATAGGCCTACGGTTCCCAACCGCCTCAGGTTCAACCTCGATATCGTCCAACTGATCAGGTGAAATAACCACATTAGGGTCGTGCACAAACTTCCTTAACTGGGAAACATGAAATACGTTGTGAACTCCCGCCATCTTGTCTGGTAAGTCAATTCTATATGCCAAATTCCCGACTAGTTCAAGAACAGGGAATGGGCCAACGAATCTTGGTGCCAACTTTCCTCTCCTGCCAAATCGTATTACGCTCTTCAACGGAGAAATCTTGACAAACACCAAGTCGCCAACGGAGAATTTTAAGTCTCTTCTCCTCTTATCGGCATAACTCTTCTGCCTATCTTGGGCAGCCTTCATTCGTTGTTGAATGGTCTTGATTTTATCTGAAGTTTCCCTCACCACATCTGGTCCAAGCATAAACTTCTCGCCAGTCTCTATCCAACATGATGGTGAGTTGCATGGTCTTCCGTACAAAGCTTCAAACGGAGCCATACCGATACTGGATTGGTAGCTATTATTATATGCAAACTCTACTAGATGCAAATGGTCATCCCATGATCCACCAAAATCCAATATACATGCTCTCAAGAGATCTTCCAAAATACGATTCACCCTCTCCGTCTGACCGTCGGTCTGAGGATGATATGCGGTACTGAGATGTAACTCTGACCCTAGAGCTTCTTGTAAGATCTTCCAAAACCCACTAGTGAACAACGGGTCTCGGTCACTCACAATGCTTTTAGGTACTCCATGGAATCTCACTACCCACTTCATATACAATTCTGCTAACTTAGCTGCCGTTCTGGTCGATCTGACTGGTATAAATCTTGCACTTTTGGTTAATCGGTCCACAATCACCCAAATGCTATCATGTCCCGATCTAGTCCTTGGTAAACCATCAATGAAATCCATCGAGACTTGCTCCCATTTCCATTCGGGAATTTCTAATGGTTGTAACAACCCACTAGGCTTCCTTTGCTCGGCTTTAACTAGTTGGCAATTCATGCATTTGGATATAAACTCCCCAACGTCTCTTTTCATCCCTTCCCAGTAGTAAGTCTGTCTCATGTCTCAATACATCTTATTACCACCGGGGTGTATAGTCAGTTTTGAGTGATGACATTCTCTAAGCACTTCATCTCTCAATCCATTGACATTGGGTACAACGAGCTTTCCATTCTTTCTAAGCCATCCATCTTGATCAAGCCCATACTTGCTCATCTCCTCATCGATACCCATCTCTAACTTGGAGATGATTTCCAATAGGTTAGGATCGTCCCTCTGACTAGAGCTGATCCGCTCAATTAAAGTGGGTCTGATCGTCAAACTTGCTAACATTTCTGGGTCCAATTCGCACTTTGGTCTAAAATCAAACCCCGCGATATACTCCAGTTGATTCCATTCAAGGAATATAGCCCCTAAACTGGCATGTCTTCGACTCAACGCATCGGCTACGGCATTGCCCTTTCCCGGTGTATATGCGATGTCGAAATCATATGAAGCTAAGAACTCTAACCACCTCTGCTGACGAAGATTCAAATCCTTTTGAGAGAAAAGATACTTCAGCGACTTATGATCAGTAAACAGCTCGAATCTTTCTCCCAAGAGATAATGTCTCCACATCTTCAATGCGAATACGATCGCTGCCAATTCCAAATCATGGATAGGATACCTCTTCTCATGCGGTTTCAGTTGCCTGCTTGCATAAGCTACAACCCTACCACCCTGCATCAACACAGCACCTAGTCCGGTACCACAAGCATCTGTATATACCGTCATCTCTTCACTCCCCTTGGGAATGACTAACACTGGTGCACTTGTCAACTTTTCTTTTAGACTCTTGAATGCATCCTCGCACCTTTCATTCCAAACAAAAGCTTGATTCTTCTTTGTCAACTGAGTCAACGGTGCTGCTATCTTGGAGAAGCCTTGGATAAACTTACGATAATATCCCGCTAATCCCAAGAAACTTCTTACGTCTGTTGCATTCTTGGGCGTAGACCAATCTTGCACCGTAGCCACCTTAGCAGGATCCACGGCGATACCATTTTCTGAAACAACATGGCCCAAGAATCTCACTTCCTTCCTCCAGAAGTGACACTTAGAAAACTTTGCTTTCAATTGGTGTTTCCTCAACACCTCCATCACTGTCCTCAAATGTTCCTTGTGTTCTTCCTCGTTCCTTGAGTAAACCAAAATATCATCCACGAACACAAGAACAGACTTATTCAACTGATCTCTGAATACCCTATTCATAAGATCCACAAAATATGCCGGGGCATTAGTCAGCCCAAATGGCATAACCAACCATTCATAAAATCCAGACGGCGTTCGAAATGCCGTTTTAGCTATACTCTCAGCTTCCACTCTAAGCTGATGAAAACCTGTCGCGAGATCCAACTGGGAGAACACTCTCGTGCCACTCAACTGATCGAACAAATCATCTATCCGCGGGAGAGGATACTTATTCTTCCTCGTCACCTTGTTCAACTCGCGGTAGTCTACGCACAAACGAATGGAACCAACCGCCTTGGTAGCAAACACAACTGGTGCTCCCCATTCAGAGACACTCCTTCTGATAAATCCCTTCTTCAAAAGATCGCTGACTTGCACCTCGAGCTCTCGCTGCTCCCTTGGTGCCATACGACGAAGTGGCATCACTATAGGTCTGGCATCTTTTACCAAATCAATACGGAACTCAATCTCTCGGTGTGGTGGAAGTCCGGTCACTTCTTCGAAAACATCCGGATACTGGCCAACCACGGGCAAACCTGACAACTCACTATGCGGAATGTCGAGGGAGTTTAGAAAACTAGCCAATACCCCCTCACTGGGTAGACCACCAAACACTATCCTCCGCCCATCATCCGCTCTAGCTGTCACCAAAAAGCGCTCACAGTCTACCACCACCCCGTATCTTCGGAGCCAATCTACTCCCAAAATAATGCCAAACCCAGTAAAGCCCAAAACAAAGCAATCACAAACAAACATGCATCCATGACTCGATAAGACCACATTACGACAAATCATGCTAAGGCTAGTAGAACCACCAATCGGGTTCATCACTACTAAAGGTCTATCGACAATCTCGGGCTCCAATCCCAACCTATCTACCAGGTCACTAGATATGAAAGAACTGGAAGCTCCGGTATCAAACAAAACTCTAACAGGAACATCATAAACAGAAAGCATACCTTGAATGACGACATTCTTTCCCTTCTCCGCCGCAGTTGGGGCATTCGACGAAGAAGGAATAACATTAAGGGCGTATGCTTTCACCATTTGCTTTTCTTTAGGGGGTTGCAGACACTTGTCCTTGTGATGTCCCATTTGGCCACAGTTGAAGCACTTCCTATCCGCTGGCTTGGCCCGGCAATTACTAGCATAATTGCCCTTCTTACCACAGCTGAAGCACTCAACATCTTGTTTATTCTTTTTCTTCTGGCCATCCTTAGTCTGACTCTGCTTTCTTTTATTCTGGGAACCACCCTTGCCTCCACCACTTGCTTGTGGCTTTGGCTCATCTGCGGATGCAACCTCAGTCTTCGGCTTAGGGTAGAGACTCTCTGATCTTAATGCTTTCCCCACAATCGACTCAAACGTCTCATCGATGTGGTTAATAAGCCTTTCCCCTAAGTACTGATCTAACCCAGTTATGAATTTCTCATTCTTCTTCTCGGCAGTATCAATAAGAGATAACCCATACTTTGACAAAGTGTCGAATTCAGCAATGTACTCCGAGACAGCTCTTCCATTCTGCTTGAGCTCCAAGAATTTCTTAAACAGCACTGACTTCTGAGCAGCTGGAATGAACTTCTCGCTAAAGCGAGCTTTAAACTGCTCCCAAGTAACCTGATCTTCGGGAGTAGCTGCCTTTATAGCATTCCACCAATTCATTGCCCGCCCTTGCAGCTGACGGGACGCTAGCTTTCTCTTCATCGCATCCTCGATACCCAAATCCTCGAAGATACTTTCGCAACTATCCAACCAATCTTGAACATCTGTGGCCGACTCCGTTCCGTGGAACGGCTTCCCACCAAGGCTAGTATAATCCTTATTCAGCTTGGCGAAGTCGACTCTTGGCGCCTGCACTATTGGACCACCACCATTTCCACCATTGGGAGTTGCCCTCCGTACATCTCTAAGCATCTCTCTCATGAGGTCAGTAAACATCGTCCTCATGTCAGCAGCATTCCCATTATTGGCTCCCCTACCAGCACCTCTAGTATCTCGGCTCATCGTCAATCTGAAAAAGGAAACGATTAACGATTCCATAGTGGTGCTAGTGCAGTACGACTTCATTCTTATATTACTAATAGTATATATATAGCTTTTGAAAACAAAAATAACCACAAATACGCTCTCTCGTATACGTATATTATCTCTCCCTGATAACTTCCCTAGGTTAACTACGCAACCTAGAGCTCTGATACCAAGTGTGACGGCCCGCCCCGCACCAACCGACACTTCCTCCAAGTGTGCGCTGTACACATGTCCAACTGGCACGGAACGGTCGTCATAAGAAAAGAAAGAAGAGAATGAACTAATCAAGGAACCTATAGAATGTCTCAAAGCGCATCGAACAAAATATAATAATAACATATTTGACATAAAACAGGAGAGACAGTGCATAAGCTGAAAATCAAAACTAAACATCATAGCAGCGGAAAATTCAGAATACAGCTTATTACAACTTTCAAACTGTCTCAAAGCAAAAGAAAGCTAAAATTGAAGATACACCACAAATGCCCAAGCAGTGATCTTCAACAACACAGGGAGAATACTATATATATGTTACGTGGAAGCCTCCTGCTCGTCTCCGGATCATCTACCCGTGCATCACCAGCTAACCTGTCTCTAGTCTGCTCGTGTGAGCACCCAGAGTAATAAGAGGAGACATAAAACTCCGGGTCAGACATAAAGCCTGGTATGAGCGATAAGCATCTAAATAGAATAATAACAGGTATACTAAACCATACCTGAACCTGGACCTGCAACCAAAGAGTTAGTACCACATACCGTACAATACTCTAAGGTGCCATAATAAATAGTGTAAGGATACGGGTTGGGGTGTGCATGTCACAATGATAGCAAACAAATCATCCATAGCAACCATCCTCACATCTTCTCACTCAGTGCGTAAGGCATACGATATCTACCACTTTGGAACACTAGACCAACTGAGGCAACGACGAATCCCGACTTGTAGAAACCCTGCTATGACCAAGCTAAACATATGGAGTCATGACCAAACATTTCAATGTCCCACTTCATTGGTTGTAGCCCTTGGTTCTACCGATGCCATAATGGCCCTGAATCCGCCTTCGTACCTACTACCATAGTGGTCCAAAGCTATAGACGTCGATAACTCCTTGGCACGCGTCCCGCAGCAAAGCCCAACCATGAAGCGAACTCGTTGATTCCCATCTGAATCTTAAGCTCTAACTTCTCATTTGGACTACCTTTGCATCTCGGGTTTGGTCGAATTGGAGTGGGTCTTCAGAAGAGTTGTCGCGCATTAACAGTCCTAGAATTCGGTTCGGTTCGGTAGTCATCACCTTCATCGGTTCGGGTCGGGAATCAACACCTTCATCGGTTCGGGTCGGTCCTCCTTCCTTGTCATCTTTCCATTCGGTTCGGGTCGGGTACTCCACTTCGGGTCGGTGTCCTCCTCCGGGTCGGGTGTCCTTCCTTCTAGTGCTCCGATCCGCTCCCTCATTTCTTCACGTATTCCGATCCGATCCCTCTTGCTAGTTCTCCCAAATGTTTACTTCCGATCCGATCCCCTTGTCCACTCCAACTCTAAGTAAACGGCCTTCCTTCTCGCCAAGCCTCCTCTAGTGACAAGTTCCAATCCAGTTCGAATTTCCTTGGTCAGTTCACAAGTCCGGTCCGACCACTTACTCCGATCCGAACCGGTTCGGAACCTGCACACTTCTGCAACTTTCCAGCGAGCTTTCTACGCCATTCGACGGCATTTTCGACCAATCTAACTATTCTAATCAATCATAAAACATACCATAGAGTCATAGCAACATGTAAGAACAACCACAAACACCAAACAATAATTGAAATGAACCAAAATGGATCAAAAGTGGCTAAAACCTCACATTTTCCTATAATCCCTCTTAAACATGTTTAAGCACATACTTAGTAAAACTTAACCAAATCGTCTAAATTTTCTGACAGAGGCATGAAATATTATTTAAGAATTTCTAAACATTTTTCCAGAATTTATTAGTGTATAAATTCGCTAATCTTCACTAATTACCCTTAATTAACTGTAATTAGTGTCAAAACGATGCTATCACTCACCTTGGCCACTAGATAAAACACCAAATCTGAAATATCCTCTGTTTGGGTCGAATTCCTATGTATAGCAGCAGCTCCAACCTTGCTTTGTTGCTATTTGGCCTTGTTTTGATGTAGTTTAGGCTTAATCTTCACTAAAAATGTGTTTTGGAGTGGTTTTAGAGGATGTAAGCCATTACTAAGGTCTCAAGAAGGTTTGTGGCGGCTCAAAACTGAAATGAAAGTGATAACCTAACCCTAATCAGTCCTCCTATACCTCTAAACCCGAAATTCCCCTCTGGGCCTAGCTGCTAATCATCCGGTTAAGCCCAATTAAGCTGTTTTTCACCATCTGAAACTTGTTTCAGCCATATCTCCCAAACGGTGAGTCCGTTTGACTAATGTGACCACTCTACGGAAAGCGAAACCATCATCCAGAGCCAATGGAAGTGGTTTCAGGTCAAAATTCCTTTCCAGTCAAAAGTTATGGCCAAAACAGTGCCAACTAGGGTTAAAATGGTCATTTAAAAATCGGGAAAAATCATGAACATGGGAAATGACCCCAGTAGTCTTCTCCCAAAGTTACATGACCATACGACTTTGTATGTGACAGACATAAATATTTTACGATCCTATGATGCGTAGAATGCGGGTCGTTACATCCTTCTTTTCTCCCTTGTCTTCCTCATGCATTAGGGCCATATCAACAAGCTTTTCAAAAGGGGCCCCCATTGGAATATGGGACATGGCTAACCCATGCAGAGGTTCATTCAGCCCTTCAGCAAGGCGCAAATCTCTTTTGTGCGGCGTATCCACCAACTCTAACTCGAACCTTGCTAGCTAGTTGAATTTGTTCACATACTCTTTCACCATCAAGTTTCCTTGTTTTAGCGCTTAGAACCTATCCATCTGCATGCTTCTCTCAGCTTGGGAGAGAAATTTCATTTTGAACCTTTGTATAAAATCTTCCCAAGTTTCCACCAGATGTCCAGCTTGGGTAACTTCCCACCAAAATGTGTCTTCGTCTTTCAGTAGCCAAGCAGCTAACTGAATCTTCCTTCTATCCTCTACTTTAAAGAATACGAACAAGTCCTCGGTCTCTTTGAGCCAATACTGTGCTTCTACGAATGTCTCGTTCCCATGGAATGGTTACCGTCCTATTGCATGGAAGTCTTTGCAGATCTTAGCGTAGTTATCTACTCTTGGAAGGAGAGGAGGAGGAATGACTAGTGCAGCTGGGGGAGGAACGTTTCCTTGGTCTTTGGCCGGCGCCATGGCCTCCATATACTTACGGAACCATCCGGGTATCGTGACGCCCTCTGGGATATTAACAATGTTGTGTTCCCTAGACATGCTAAAAAAAGGAATAGATTTAGACAAAGGATCGAAGGATATTACATATGGCTTCTTGGGGAATGTTTTCAAAATAGACTTTTATTTTTGAAAATGCTTTCTTTTAAAACCTTTTCGAAAATAATTTTCAAAAACTTTTATCTAATCCGGTATCCTTCAGCTCTGATACCAAGTGTGACACCCCATGTCCGTTGATGTCACTCACAAAGGGAATGCATTAAGTTTCGTGAAGCATTATAGATAAACAGACATAGAATATTACAAGACAAATATATAGAATAACAACGGAATAAAAAAACTTTGTTTATCATAAGATGCCGTGGTCCAAAAACATCACATGTCTAAAACATAAAAGCCCATTACAACATAAAAGTTACTGTCTTGTACTTCAAAAATATCAGAGTACATAAAAGAAGTAAAATTCCCCAAGAACAAAATATAGCCATAGCGACAAGGATAGGAGCTTGAGCCATACATATCGGCAGCTCCAGCAAAATAAGCATAATCGCAGTCAAGCCTGAGTGTTTCCTCCCTGAGAACCTGAGAAGGGGAACGGAAGAAAGAAGGAGAAACAAAAAGGGTTAGACATAAATTCTAGCGAGTCTAGTGACTTTTAGCTAGTAAATAAATAAAAGTAACTTGACAGGCATATAAATTGGATAAGAGAGATCACTACATAAATTGTAGGTGTGACAAGGTAGATAGGATAAGATGTATATGTTTCTAATTATTACCCTGCACTATTACTAGTATAACCAGAATGAGATGATCCCTTCCACTTCAAAGTAGTAGACTTGGGCATACGTCCAAATATACCCTAACTACTACCCTAATCGATTGGCTCCCTACTCCGTAGATACTCTGTGCCGGTCCCATAGTAGGATGTATCACATCCTAAAGTGGCAACCCCTCATTGATATGCACATTTCCATATCTACAGGTGTCACGGTCGTCTTAAGCCCCTCTGCCCGACTCATGCACGCACATGGCCCGGTCAGTTTGCGTCATCCACACCGTCCTCCACGTTTGGATCTCTTACAATCAGTCAGTAAGCGTGCCCCTTATCCTCCTAGACAGAGTACTTTGTTTGATACCTACTCTGGGTTATTGACTGAAATGGGTCAAACACAATATGATACAAGCTCTCCCCTTTGTCTTGTATCCCCACTAGGTTTTCACTGACTATGTATACCACTAGGTATATTTAATTACATAGCCCTATTCATTTCTACTAGTTATGCTTACCCTAAAAGGTGTTTTAATTACATAACTTTTATACTTTCTACCAGTTATATATACCACTAGGTGTCTTTAATTACATAACCTTATTGGTTAAGTTTGTGATCCTATACGTAAATATTACCCACCCCCTTAGATTTACTTAACCCACCCACTTTGTAACAACCCGTATTTTTCGATAACGTGTTACGACGAGAATCCAGGCAGAATTCAATTTTAAATTCTAAATCAAGTAAAACGAGCTATGCTATTGCGTTCGTCTCGGAAAAATACGCGAAATAGAGTCTGAGTTTTCGAGAATCGGAGTCCGTATGACCAAGATATGGCCTCGCGAAGTTTCACGAAAAATTCCCAAATTAAAGTATACTTAATTAAGTGAAATGGGTTGCGCAGAGAAATATGTATATATATATATATTGATATATATATATATAATTGAAAATTTAATAAATAAATATGCGAAAATGTTCAAAACAGCGAATTGGGAGAGGGGAATAACCGAACCGGCCGATTTTTGAGGTCGACCCGAGCTCGCTGGGTCGACTAGGGGTTAATCCAGGGTGTTTGGCTGTCAACCCGTGGGCCAATTCGCTCAAATGCAGATTTTGCATTTGGATGGTTCTCATGGTTCATCTTTAATCTAAAGGCTCTAGATGGTTCCTACACTTGACTTCTTCCCCAAGACATGCTTTGATGGCTTGGATTGAATCTAGGTTTAATCCTATGGCCTAAAACACTTGCCTAATCTATAAATAAGACCCTAACCTATCCTAAATCCTCATTATTCATTCATGCAACTAAACTATGGCAAAATTTTACCTCTCATGGCGTCCACTCTCTTCATAAAATTTCTAAATGGTTTCTATGAGAGATTTTCCATGCATACAAGTGTTTTCAAGCTTGTATGAGTGTCATTAGCTTGCATTCAAGTCAAGTTTCTATCTTTGCATCATAAAGCAAGGGTTTTGATCATTTCGGCTCAAGGGTTTTTATGTTAGAGCTTGCATTTTGGGTCTATTTGATTGCATAAGGGCTTTGTCATATCTTTTGTGCCTTCATAGCAATGCAAGCCCTTTCCCTACTCTTAGATATTAACTATGAAGTTAAATGTTCATGTCTCAAGTTTGGGTTTGATCATTGAGTATGATACATGCTATCATGTCATGCAAGTTTATGAAGTCATTATCTTGATCTTGTGAGCTAAAAGCTACAACCTTTATGTTGAAATGTTGCATTAGGCAACATGAGAACCCTCATAACCTTTATGTCAACTTGCATATGAAGTCATAACCCTTATATGATGATATATGCGAGTTACTAGTCATCATTCCATATCTTTTGTCACCATGATTCGCTTATGTGCCAAGTTTGGGTTTATGCATGTTTTGAGGCTTAAGAATGTAACATGCAAGTTAATGAACACATTTGTGCCTTATTTGCCACCATGATTAACTTGTGGCTTAATATCCATTTTTGTCATGCCTTTGCCAAGTCTCTTCTTTTAATCCATTACGTTGTCGCGAACGTATATGCGAGTTTAAAAGCGTTGGGTTATGTTATGGGTAATTTCTAATGACATGAAAATACAACTTGAAAACATGACTTGAAATATAACATGGAAGTTGACATGTAAGTATGCAAAAAAACATAAGCTTGGGAATTTACCTATTAAGTTAGGTCTACCCTTTGGGAATTTACCTATTAAGTTAGGTCTACACAAATGCTTGAAAACTTGTAACATGTTTTGGGAAACATGATGGACATGACACTTAGATAATATTAGTGTGGCCAACTCGAGGTTGGGTTGAGTTTGCAACGTAAAACTACCCGGAACCGACCGGCCTAACTAGTAGTTGCAAACAATAGGACCCAATGTGAGAAGTTGGTCATGTTGTGCTTGAACCCAAGGTTAGACCAAGTTGTGGTGTAAAGCTACCCGGAACTGACCGGCTTAACTAGTAACCACAACAAAGTCTAATGTGAGAGGTGAAGGTGCATTAAGTAATTAATGCCACATGATAGGGTTAAGTTAACTTGATTAATGACTCTTAACAAAATATGACATGGACAAATGGGTTAAGTAATTTGATTAGGCTAATGATACTTAACAAAACATGACAAGGTTGGGTAGGTTAAGTAACTTGATTTGCCTAATGACACTTAACCATTTTTATATGACTAGTGGATGGGGTTAAGTTAACCAACACTTAATCAATCCAACGCGATAACTTGGTAAGGTTAAGTAAGTTTTCTTAATGACGCTTAACCGAAAAATACAGTTAACGAATGGGGTTAAGATTAGACTCAACTAGTCTAAACATGGAAATCGGATGGGGTTAAGTTAGCCTAGACTTAATTAATCCCACTTGGTAGTTTAATGGGGTTAAGTTAAACACTTAACTAATCTAAACATGATGAATTGATGTGGTTAAGTGACCTATACATATCCAATCTAACTCGTTAATTTATTGTGGTTAAGTTAACCAATACTTAACCAATATAACGTGAAAACATGATAAGGCTAAGTCACGAATCGCTTGAATACACTTGACCGATTTGACTAAGTAAATTGATAGGGTCAAGTTAATATATACTTAACCAATCTAGAATGATAATTGGACGAGGTTAAGTCGTGAATTGCTTAATATACTTAACCAACTTGAGCATGGTTTGTAGGGTTAAGCCTTGAACTTGGATACTTAGCCAATTTTGACAGGATTTGTAGACGGGTTAAGTCATGAACTAAAGTGACACTTAATCCATTATGTAAACCCTAGTTCTGAGGATTAGGTGGATAACCGTAGTTAACAAGGATAACGGGAACAATGCTAAGTGGTAAACCTTAGTTGAAGAATAACTAAGTAATGATTCTTAGTCAAGGAAATTTAGACCAGTTCATAGATAGATGAGTAACCTGATACGGTAGGTCATCGTTTAAGTATACGAGTAGGAGCAAGTATCTGATTTAGATAAAGGCTCCAGCGAATTGGGTAACGAAGCAGCGGCTTCGGGGAACGTGAGGATATTCTTGGTATCCCTCTATGAGCTGCCAGGTGATTATACTAGGCTCATGAGAGGTTAAGGTCTGCGTTAGAAGAACCAAGAGTATGCCTTGGTTGCTATACGAGCGACCTAAAGACGGGGATGGATAGGGGATAGTCGACGATACACGGTCGTACCCTAGATAGCATTTCGTCAGGCTACCTACCATCTTTGGTCAAGCGTGTACGTACGGAAAGGCAGAGAACACCCAAAAGACCATAATTGCTATCTAATTATGGTTGCGGTAAGGCTTGGATGTGGGTTGGCCAGTGTTGTGTTCTCATACAGGATTTATCCTGTCTTGTCTTTCACTAGTTGAGGGAGTGGTCTCGTGGGACCATAGCCACGTATAAGAAAAACAGACCTTAGCATCTGCATCGGCAGATAAATCGAAAGCTCCCGACCGAGTCCTGTATTTCTTGATTTTCCCTGTGACAGGACTCGGATGGCACGATGTGATACATGTGCATACAGTCATGGAAAAGCGATTCACGATGAATGTGTGGTAAAAAGGGCGCGGTTGGCGGTTAGCATAATCCCTAGTGGCCCTAGGGGGTTGAACCCAAACCGAGATACGAAAACGTGCAATAGGTAAGCATAATCCCTAGCAGCCCTAGGTAGCATAAGTCCTAGTTGTACAAACAATAATTCATGTTGGAAGACCCTAGCTAGGTTTAGGGTAACAGTCCAAACCGATCTTAAGGATCATGGAACTATGTTAAAGTAATATAGAATCTCATGGGAAAGCCCGTATGGTCTACGGCAAGGGACTGAACATTTACATGGAATAAAACATACAAGTTGAGTAACCTATATATGCGATATATTAGGTTGACATGGACCATTACACGACTTTTGAGTGAGGGTCATTCTTGGTTAACACATGACACGGTGGGGATACTAGTACGGTAGGTGCAGAGCTAAAATATAGGATAGATATCACGGGGCGTTATATGTGACAGATATCTTGGGGATATTATACTTGATAGAAACCTGGAGATGTGATACCTTGCTTTATCTTGACATCATAATTTATCATGACACCTTAGTTTATCTGAGTTCAATAGTTCATCCTGTTATTTTGATTTAGCTTATCTATCTTGTTATCATGCTTATGTTCATCTCAGTTTCTCATGTCAGTTAACTTTACTAGTTTTTATGCTAATAGTAGATAGGGCTTACTCAGTCTTTTTGACTGACCCGTTTTGTTTCGCCTCTTTTCTTCCGTCCCCCCCCCCCCAGGTTACAGGGAGGAAATACTGTTGTTTAGTTCGGACTTCTTCTGCTTGAAGGTCATCATGGATGGCTTGGACTTTTCTTGGCTAATGGCTACTTTACTGTTTTTACTTGGGGAATAATTTATGAAAATGTCTTTATGCTTCTTTACTATTGCAAGACAGGTTTTGATGTACTCTGATGTAAAAGGCTTTAGACCTTATTTATTCATGTTATGAAAGTTTGATTTTACTTCCGCTATTTTATATGTTCTGTCTTGTGATATTTCTGTGCATTTTTACCAATAATGCCCCTCTAAAGCTAGTGCATTCCTTTGCGAGTGACCCTAGCGGAGGCGGGGTGTTACACGTGGTATCAGAGCAGAAGGTTACCAGACTGGGCAAAAGTTTTTAAAGACCTTCTGAAAACTATTTGAAAATCGTTTACAAAGAAGCATTTTTTCAAGAAAATTTTCTTTTAAAAGAAAAAGGCTATTCCCCAAAAGCCATTAGCACTAACCTTGTTTCCTTAATTGAATCTCTTCTCCTTTCTTTCCTCCATCTGTAGTCACAGTGGTTTTAACTGTGACTAGTCTTTTCTATCTACGAAAGTGCTTTCCATGCGATGGAGGTGGTTTTCAAGAGACCAGTGGCCGCGTTATAAGAAAGGATAGTGAGAAAGAGGATAAAGGATACGAGCTTAAGGATGAGCAACTTGTTGGTATGGCTTAGTCCTCAAAGGAGGGAGAAAGATGAACAATGAAACCCATGACGAGAAAGTATCTTTGGTGTGGTGAAACGGGACGGATAGTTAAGTATTGTGGGACAAGGACAAGATCATCGTTGTATACCCTCACTAGAGTACCTGAGTAGGGGGATAACATCCTTGTTGAAGATCTAGTTATTCTTTTCTATCATCCCGCCAAGACTTTGTTTTGATCCCCGCATCATTTAAGTCCGCTTCGGTAGTTGAGTCTCTGCACCTTAAGTACTAACGTAATAGAGAATCCCATTTCTGTCTCAAAGTCCTATTGGAGAATCAGTCCATTTATACATGACTTGTTTGGATTTGGGAATGTCTATGCCAAGTGTTGAGTTTGGAAATAATTCTTATGTTTATAAGCTATGGATGGATTCTAGGGATGAAGTGGTTATCCAGTAGGGGGTGCCACTCTCGGTTTTGATAGGAGGGTAGTTAGACCTTTTGACTAGCCTTGGTAATGCCCTCGAAGTATCGGGTAACCATTTTGAGGTTCTGTCATGACTAGTTACTTAGAATCCCTTGATGCCTTTATTGGAAATTTGAAGCCCGATCGAGTGGTGTTCGCCAATAAGACGGATGGTTTACTTCATTTATGCATGGGTTATAGAGATCACCCTAGTAAGTGCGCATGATAACCTGATTGACATCTGTTTACTTTCAAGAGAAAGTTCTTCTACATGGAATGCCTTATAGTATATAAACGAGATCCAAGATTCACTAGTGAATTTTGGAAAGCTTGCATGAGATCATGAGTACGCAGTCATGTTTGCGTCAAGTATTCTAGGAAAAGGATAAGTGCAAGTGGAACGAGAGGCGTCGAAGAAATGAGTTCCAGCTCATGTTATGGAAACAGGAATAAGAAGCTACAAAATCGGGAAGTTAAAAGACGACTTTGATGGTCAAAGACTAGATACGCGCATGATATCTCTTTTTGGGAGTATATCCTTGATCCCTGTTTTCTGTAGAGCTTACTTGTAGGCTATCTTTTTTGGACATCCTCTCGGTCCTATTCTCCGTTACAAACCCTGTAAGGAGTTTGTCCTGTTTATATTCTCGACCCTGTTTCAGGGAATTCTAGGTAGAACCCCATGGATGTAAACATGTATTTGAAACATGTTATGATTGATATGGTTGCAAGTGGTTGCTCGTGGATGCGCGAATACACATTAGATACTAGCTCGACTCGGTCACATTTCATATTGCATATGCACGAGTATTTATACTTGTTTATGGATGAAATCGAATGTATTATCATGCGGTTGTTGCATATGAATGAATGAGTGTGCACGCATATAGTATCTATATGACTAGGACTATTTGCATACATGTTGGATTCATGGCACTATACATATTTTGCATTAGAAAGATTATTCAGGCCTGATCATTAGCATTAGCTAAGGAACATGTACACACACGTTTTGCATATATTCATACAGCATTAGAAATCATCTAAGGACAATGGTTGCTTGTGGATGATGTTTTGAGTAGATGGATGATGGATGGTAGGATATGTTCTTCATAACTTGGAGATTTCGGGGACGAAATCCTAAAAGGTGGGGAGAATGTAACAACCCATATTTTTCGATAACGTGTTAAGACGAGAATCAAGGCAGAATTCAATTTTAAATTCTGAATCAAGTAAAACGGGCTATGCCATTGCGTTAATCTCGGAAAAATACGCGAAATAGAGTCCGAGTTTTCGAGAATCGGAGTCCGTATGACCAAGATATGGCCTCGCGAAGTTTCACGAAAAATTCCCAAATTAAAGTATACTTAATTAAGTGAAATGGGTTGCGCAGAGAAATATATATATATATATTGATATATATATATATATATATATAATTGAAAATTTAATAAATAAATATGCAAAAATGTTCAAAACAGCGAATTGGGAGAGGGGAATAACCGAACCGGCCGATTTTTGAGGTCGACCTGAGCTCGCTGGGTCGACTAGGGGTTAATCCAGGGTGTTTGGCTGTCAACCCGTGGGCCGATTCGCTCAAATGCAGATTTTGCATTTGGATGGTTCTCATGGTTCATCTTTAATCTAAAGGCCCTAGATGGTTCCTACACTTGACTTCTTCCCCAAGACATGCTTTGATGGCTTGGATTGAATCTAGGTTTAATCCTATGGCCTAAAACACTTGCCTAATCTATAAATAAGACCCTAACCTATCCTAAATTTTCATTATTCATTCATGCAACTAAACTATGGCAAAATTTTACCTCTCATGGCCTCCACTCTCTTCATAAAATTTCTAAATGGTTTCTATGAGAGATTTTCCATTCATACAAGTGTTTTCAAGCTTGTATGAGTGTCATTAGCTTGCATTCAAGTCAAGTTTCTATCTTTGCATCATAAAGCAAGGGTTTTGATCATTTTGGCTCAAGAGTTTTTATGTTAGAGCTTGCATTTTGGGTCTATTTGATTGCATAAGGGCTTTGTCATATCTTTTGTGCCTTCATAGAAATGTAAGCCCTTTCCCTACTCTTAGATATTAACTATGAAGTTAAATGTTCATGTTGCAAGTTTGGGTTTGATCATTGAGTATGATACATGCTATCATGTCATGCAAGTTTATGAAGTCATTATCTTGATCTTGTGAGCTAAAAGCTACAATCTTTATGTTGAAATGTTGCATTAGGCAACATGAGAACCCTCATAACCTTTATGTCAACTTGCATATGAATTCATAACCCTTATATGATGATATATGCGAGTTACTAGTCATCATTCCATATCTTTTGTCACCATGATTCGCTTATGTGCCAAGTTTGGGTTTATGCATGTTTTGAGGCTTAAGAATGTAACATGCAAGTTAATGAACACATTTGTGCCTCATTTGCCACCATGATTAACTTGTGGCTTAATATCCATTTTTTTCATGCCTTTGCCAAGTCTCTTCTTTTAATCCATTACGTTGTCGCGAACGTATATGCGAGTTTAAAAGCGTTGGGTTATGTTATGGGTAATTTCTAATGACATGAAAATACAACTTGAAAACATGACTTGAAATATAACATGGAAGTTGACATGTAAGTATGCATAAAAACATAAGCTTGGGAATTTACCTATTAAGTTAGGTCTACCCTTTGGGAATTTACCTATTAAGTTAGGTCTACCCAAATGCTTGAAAACTTGTAACATGTTTTGGGAAACATGATGGACATGACACTTAGATAATATAAGTGTGGCCAACTCGAGGTTGGGTTGAGTTTGCAACGTAAAACTACCCGGAACCGACCAGCCTAACTAGTAGTTGCAAACAATAGGACCCAATGTGAGAAGTTGGTCATGTTGTGCTTGAACCCGAGGTTAGACCAAGTTGTAGTGTAAAGCTACCCGGAACCGACCGGCTTAACTAGTAACCACAACAAAGTCTAATGTGAGAGGTGAAGGTGCATTAAGTAATTAATGCCACATGATAGGGTTAAGTTAATTTGATTAATGACTCTTAACCAAATATGACATGGACAAATGGGTTAAGTAATTTGATTAGGCTAATGATACTTAACAAAACATGACAAGGTTGGGTAGGTTAAGTAACTTGATTTGCCTAATGACACTTAACCATTTTTATATGACTAGTGGATGGGGTTAAGTTAACCAACACTTAATCAATCCAACGCGATAACTTGGTAAGGTTAAGTAAGTTTTCTTAATGACGCTTAACCGAAAAATACAGTTAACGAATGGGGTTAAGATTAGACTCAACTAGTCTAAACATGGAAATCGGATGGGGTTAAGCTAGCCTAGACTTAATTAATCCCACTTGGTAGTTTAATGGAGTTAAGTTAAACACTTAACTAATCTAAACATGATGAATTGATGTGGTTAAGTGACCTATACATATCCAATCTAACTCGTTAATTTATTGTGGTTAAGTTAACCAATACTTAACCAATATAACATGAAAACATGATAAGGCTAAGTCACGAATCGCTTGAATACACTTGACCGATTTGACTAAGTAAATTGATAGGGTCAAGTTAATATATACTTAACCAATCTAGAATGATAATTGGACGAGGCTAATTCGTGAATTGCTTAATATACTTAACCAACTTGAGCATGGTTTGTAGGGTTAAGCCTTGAACTTGGATACTTAGCCAATTTTGACAGGATTTGTAGACGGGTTAAGTCATGAACTTAAGTGACACTTAATCCATTATGTAAACCCTAGTTCTGAGGATTAGGTGGATAACCGTAGTTAACAAGGATAACGGGAACAATGCTAAGTGGTAAACCTTAGTTGAAGAATAACTAAGTAATGATTCTTAGTCAAGGAAATTTAGACCAGTTCATAGATAGATGAGTAACCTGATACGGTAGGTCATCGTTTAAGTATACGAGTAGGAGCAAGTATCTGATTTAGATAAAGGCTCCAACGAACTGGGTAACGAAGCAGCGGCTTCGGGGAACGTGAGGATATTCTTGGTATCCCTCTATGAGCTGCCAGGTGATTATACTAGGCTCATGAGAGGTTAAGGTCTGCGTTAGAAGAACCAAGAGTATGCCTTGGTTGCTATACAAGCGACCTAAAGACGGGGATGGATAGGGGATAGTCGACGATACACGGTCGTACCCTAGATAGCATTTCGTCAGGCTACCTACCATCTTTGGTCAAGCGTGTACGTACGGAAAGGCAGAGAACACCCAAAAGACCATAATTGCTATCTAATTATGGTTGCGGTAAGGATTGGATGTGGGTTGGCCAGTGTTGTGTTCTCATACAGGATTTATCCTGTCTTGTCTTTCACTAGTTGAGGGAGTGGTCTCGTGGGACCATAGCCACTTATAAGAAAAACAGACCTTAGCATCTGCATTGGCAGATAAATCGAAAGCTCCCGACCGAGTCCTGTATTTCTTGATTTGCCCTGTGACCGGACTCGGATGGCACGATGTGATACATGTGCATACAGTCATGGAAAAGCGATTCACGATGAATGCGTGGGAAAAAGGGCGCGGTTGGCGGTTAGCGTAATCCCTAGTGGCCCTAGGGGGTTGAACCCAAACCGAGATACGAAAACGTGCAATAGGTAAGCATAATCCCTAGCAGCCCTAGGTAGCATAAGTCCTAGTTGTACAAACAATAATTCATGTTGGAAGACCCTAGCTAGGTTTAGGGTAACATTCCAAACCGATCTTAAGGATCATGGAACTATGTTAAAGTAATATAGAATCTCATGGGAAAGCCCGTATGGTCTACGGCAAGGGACTGAACATTTACATGGAATAAAACATACAAGTTGAGTAACCTATATATGCGATATATTAGGTTGACATGGACCATTACACGACTTTTGAGTGAGGGTCATTCTTGGTTAACACATGACACGGTGGGGATACTAGTACGGTAGGTGCAGAGCTAAAATACAGGATAGATATCACGGGGCGTTATACGTGACAGATATCTTGGGGATATTATACTTGATAGAAACCTGGCGATGTGATACCTTGTTTTATCTTGACATCATAATTTATCATGACACCTTAGTTTATCTGAGTTCAGCAGTTCATCCTGTTATTTTGATTTAGCTTATCTATCTTGTTATCATGCTTATGTTCATCTCAGTTTCTCATGTCAGTTAACTTTACTAGTTTTTATGCTAATAGTAGTTAGGGCTTACTCAGTCTTTTTGACTGACCCGTTTTGTTTCGCCTCTTTTCTTCCGTTTCCCCCCCCCCCAGGTTACAGGGAGGAAATACTGTTGTTTAGTTCGGACTTCTTCTGCTTGAAGGTCATCATGGATGGCTTGGACTTTTCTTGGCTAATGGCTACTTTACTGTTTTTACTTGGGGAATAATTTATGAAAATGTCTTTATGCTTCTTTACTATTGCAAGACAGGTTTTGATGTACTCTGATGTAAAAGGCTTTAGACCTTATTTATTCATGTTATGAAAGTTTGATTTTACTTCCGCTATTTTATATGTTCTGTCTTGTGATATTTCTGTGCATGTTTACCAATAATGCCCCTCTAAAGCTAGTGCATTCCTTTGCGAGTGACCCTAGCGGAGGCGGGGTGTTACACACTGTCCAACCAATTTTAATTAACCCTAACTTAAGTTCATAATCATACAATTATTATGTATTAAATTAGGTAAAGTAGTCCAATTTTGGTTTATAATGGGTTAGACCTCCCACATTAGGCCTACAAATTATGGATGCTGGATATGCCTATTGGGTCTGGGCCGACTTCTCCCACAAGTTGGGTCTAACCTTGTGTCATAGCCCGATTCGTATTTGCGCACTTTGGCCTCTCACATTAGGTTCAACATTAGTAGCTACTGGATATGCCGGTGGGGTCGGGGCAGACTTCCCCCACTAATGTAATCTAACCTCGTGTCATAAGTGCAATTACAATTCCTAATTGTAATTACTAGACATTCCATTATTAATTAATTAATCAATTAATTAAACCTATACACTTATAGGTGCTAATGCCCACTCTACCCAATAATTTGAATTATATGTCCAAAGATGTTTATATTCAAATTATGCCAATATTAACCTTTTTCCCCGTTCCCTAACTAGCACCCTCACAAAATGGCGGCTTGCCTAGGCTAGATAATAGACTAATCATAAATGATAAAATGAAAAAATAATAGGAATAGGACAAAAGTGATTGTCTAATATGACTTGGCATAAACAAAAATTAGCATGGTGATAAGTTGGACATATGAGCATAAATCTGATGAACTTGTAGCAATTACTAGTTCTAACAAAACTATGATGGCATAGTGAGCATAATAAGATCTAAATTAACCATTTAGATGTCCAACTATTCAGATTTAACATAATAGGATCAAGATGGTAGACTAGATCTGGTTAACAATTCAAATGTACACATTATTTAGATCCAATGGTTTAAATGTGGCTCTACAGAAATAAGGTCTAAGATTCACATCATGGCATGTCATAGAAGTTACCATAGATCTAACAAGATAGAGATTTAGATCAATAGTTAAAATAGATCTAGCACATATCATAGAATGCCGCAAAGGTTACAATAGATCCAACAAGATAGAGATTTAGATCCAAATCCTAACCAATTCAGAATGTCATATGTTCATGATTTACAATGGATCTTATATAATTTAGGCATATGAAAAATCCAAGTCATAGTCGTGTAATATTTACTTTTAAATATTCAAATCTAAAAGCAACTAGGAAATCACAGAGTTCGGATAAGAATATAGGACTAGAAAAGATTGGATATTGAATCCACAATTGATTTGCTTTAGTTGAAGAAGACAACGGATCTAAATCAGTTCAGATACCGGTAGAGTTTGGCCACCATGAATTCTCAATAAAGAGAATATGAGAAATGGTCACGTATATATAGCTACCAGACCCCCTAAATCCGACTTCCATATCAGCCCTATGGAAGACGACACCCCTGTGGGTGGGTTGACCCTGGTGTTGACACCCCTAGAGCGGGAAGTCTGTGCCACTTTTTCGTTTTCAAATTGGAACTGTTTTGAATAAGATTCTGACTCATCCCTGACTCATGTGTATATATATATAATCTTTCTACGCGCATACAATCTTAAAACCCTCATAACTTCTCCATATGGTTTTCATTTTACGCAAACCAAATGTCTATCTCGACCAGAATTTCGAGACGGACGCAATGGCGTAGTCCGTTTTCCTTAATTCTAAATATTAAATTAATTATTGTTTAATTTATCTTCTTCTAGTGTCGTTAAAAATTCGGGTTGTTACACGATCCATCGAGAACTCTTTGTTGGTATGACCCATTAATATCGTGTCACCCTTACACTATTGTAATTTGTACTATTGTTAGAATTTCGCATGCCAGGGAAAGACTATAGATTTCTGGTGTGTTGGATGCTAGTTCAGATGGTAAATTGTCTACTTATGGATTGCAGGCATGTAGAATGGTTTATGGTTGTTTGTGTTTGCTTGGAATTTTAAGGGCGAACTTCCTAAGGAGGGAAAATGTAACGACCCGCATTTTACGTATCGGAGGATCATAAAAATATTTTTTTATATTATTTCATAGGGGTTGGACCATTCCTATATTTTAATATATTGTTCATGGGGGTGTGAGACGTGCCCATGATTATTATTAATTTTGTTTATGACCATTTTGCCCCTATTGTTTTTTAGGGTATAACTTTTGAATGACATCGATTCAGCAGCTGGAATTGATTTCACTGGATCGGGAATAGTGTTTCCAATTCTGTAGAGTGGTCACATTAAAGATTTGGTTCAATTACTTGGGAGGAATTGTTGTTTTAGTGTTGCTAGTTTTCTAGACAAACTAATTAGTCATTAGTGGGCTGATTGGGGAGGCCCACTAAGGCCAGGGGTTGTTGGCTATAAATAGGAGGGTAGAGGCAAGGGAATTGTTTATTTTCTTCATTTCTCTATTTGGTTCGGGTTTTTGATTCCCCCTACTCCACCAAATACCACTACACTTCATTTCATAGATTTACATTATAAGACTGAAGATCAACTTTGAATAATGTTAGATCACATCAAAGTTATTAATTTGGTGGTCGTTCTTCGCTGTTCTTAGCTGTCTGGATTTGTAGATCATTGTTTTGAAGCTATTTTGTGGATTTTCAAAGTGATAAGCATCTCTCACATGGACTCAATCACGTATATGGGTTGTTTGATATTGATTCTCATCATTTCAAGTTGTTTCACCTAGATATAATGGAGGTAAGTATATATTCAGTTCAAATCACCATAGGATCTAATCTATAATGGTAAACTCCTATGGTAATTCTATATTATGCAAGTTTAGGTCCATTTATAGGTTTATTTATTGTTTTATCATGATTTGGTGTATTTCATATGATTGAATGATGATTAATTATTATGTTAATGTTTGACGATGATTGTCATTAACTGATTGATGAAATTGACCAATTTTGGACAAGTTGTTACATAGATATTCATCATTGGTAATGGATAGTTGTAAACGTGAACCTGGGCATGGATCGCACGTGTTAGTATGGATCGCATGGATTGATGCCTAGGAAGTGATGGATCGACCAAAGTGCATTCGTATCGCACATACATGACGGATTGGTAGTGATTTGGAGTTGGATCGGTGGTGTTTGCATTGGCCGGTTGGCAAGAGGAGAACACTGTGACTTATTGGATCGGGCCAGGTGCAACTTGATGGATCGGTGGTAGCAAAATATGATGGATCGACCATAGCAATCCATTGGTGGATTAGACCGAAGACTAAGAGCAACACATCGAAAATTATTGGTCGGCATGTGGCACGCGTGTTGAAAATAAGGAACAATCCATGACGGATCGGTGAGCGACCCTTGACGGATCAGTTATAGAGCACAATGCATTTTGATGGATTGGGCATATGGTGCGCATGGATAAATCAAGAGTTGATGGATTGTAGCATTCTTAAACGCTATGGAAAGAGGGATAAAACGCTGTGAAAAAGAAAACATGGATTGGTTGAAGCAAGAGGGTATGTATCGGTGAGCGACCCATAGAGAGGGCGACCCACCTATTAGTGAATTAAATGAAGTTTATTTTAGTTCGACATTGGACACAACTTCAAGAAGAATTCAGATGGAATGTCTGAAGTGTCGTAAAGTGTTCACTGATGGATGAAATGCAATGAATGTGAAGATGACTTAAGGATGTTTGAGCCCGGGGATAATAGATGCTCGAGAAGATGCCTGAGCTGATGAATAGTCATCAAGGTGGATGGCTAGGGTTAGCGAAGGCTGAGGGATTACCGTTGTCGGAGGTTATAGCGGACTGAAAGCAGGGGCATAATAGGGACGCCTAAAAGAGTAGGTGATTAGTCGAGTACCCTAAGTATCGATGAAAGGCCTAGATATGAGTCATGATGGCATATGAAGTTTTGCTAGAACAGGGGTTGCAATTAGCCATTGATAGATCGAAAGTTTGACTAGTCATACGATTAACGATGGTTTCAAGGCAAGGCCGGCAGTGATATCCAAAGTCATGAATGGTTATTGTTTGCTTGTATCATCTTGTGTGGATTATTCAAAATCAAGGGAGATACTTCCTGGGTACTTGTCTGATGTTGGTTAGGCCTTCGGGGCTTGTGCTTGGGAGATGTTGAACTTGATTAGGGTATTCCATGCTTGATTATTGGTTGTTATGGCTGCTACTGGTTGTTTCTTTCTGATTGTTTGCAAAGGCTATCACTGTTAGATGTAGAGTAGACAGGTTTGGGTTCTTCACTTTTGTTGAGTTGGTAGATTAGATGATTGATCTACCTTTTTCTCATATACTTTATTGATGATGTTAGATAGTTGTTTTATCGCTCATTAAGACTGTTGTCTGACTCAAGGTTTTATGTTTCCTCTTATTACCATGGGTTTTTTATTCATGTTGTGAATAGGCAGACTGAGTAGCAAGTAACAGGTGATAGATCTTGATGAGGACGATGGTGCTGAGCGACGATAAGCTGGAGGCTTATGTATTATTTTCCTACTACACATACTTGTAGTTTTTTCTTTTGTATTTGAGTATGCTTCTCTGAGTGATCTTGTAATGATGCTTCTTGTACCGATTATGATGATGTAATCTAGTTTGCTATAATGATAATCCTTTCATAATGATATGAAAGTTTGAGGGTTCTATTCAATGATGCTTCACTATTACTGCATGTTGTATATGTTCTATTATATTTTATCCCTGCGTTGTGAGTTATACGACACATTTTTCTTGTTTTATTCTACAACAATGATAGTCTGTAGCTGGCTGGCATATCTTTCAGTGCATTATTACTCTTGTTAAGTGCAGGGGTTATGGGCGGTCGTCACAAACGTACAAACTGAAGCAAATGCATAGGTGATTGAACTGCAAGACAAGGATAAATGCAATTTAAAATGAGAGCAAGAACACACCAATCAAAGAAAAAATGCATGGCATGACCAAATTCGTCAAAGCTCAAGGCACCATAAGACATAGGGAAATTTGCATGTAATGAATTCAAAGAAAATAATCCAAAAGGGATGCAGTGAAACTATTATTATTTGTAACAACAAGGAAATTCACAACTAATTTAAAATTTATTTTTAATATAATTTTAAAAGAAAATATGTCTGAATTTACATATTCAATTTTTAAAATCATTACATATCCTTAAAAATTGAGATTTTGCTAGTTACCTCAGAATGCGATATGACGAAATTTATTAGATTCAAAATGATAAATCATTGCTAGATTTCAAATTTTGCGCCAAACAGAGTTAACAAGTGGCAGGGAGTGGAAAAACCATTTGATGTAATATTGATGATTAGTTTACAAGGAACATTACTGAGATGACCTCACGATTGAATGAACTTTTTTTTCCGAATTCGTAGCATCGAATAATGGTGGAATCCCAAGTTTCATAATTTTTGATGTTAACGTGTAGGCTACGAGAATAAAAGGCACGCTAAATTACACATTGAAATCGAATTCAAACTCGATCAAAAAATAAAATGGAAGGTCAGACGAACTCGAAATTCGATGAAACCTGATCCATTGGATTCGGAATTACGTTTATTATCGTAATCCAAAATTTCGTACCAAACGGAATTAATTTGTTATCGTGCGATCAAAAGAGGTGGAGGCTAACTAGCACACTTTTATATACGTTAAGTTATAAAACTTAAATTAAAACGAAGGCCATCCAATGGGCCAAAGTAATTTTTTTTTGGACTCACAGAATCGCTCCATGTCAATGATCCATGTGAGGGGGTAAATTTGTGGAAAACCCCCTACTTTTCTCTTTCTTTTCTTTTTCTTCCTCTTTTTTTCTTCCTCCTCCTTTCCTCCTTCCTCCTTCACTTTAATGGCTACCCTTCTCTCCCCACCCACCAAGCCATCCTCCTCCACACCTAACCACCTTCCCCCTTCTCCGTGCACCACCATCCGGCATCCCCCTCCTTTCCTCCATTGGCCAGCGGGACCCACGCCTACAAAAGTGTAAATAACACCTCTTTTCTCCTCTTTTTCACTACCTACCACCTCTAGATCCTCTCTAGCAACCTCATGCAGCTCCTACGAACCCCGAAAAGCTTCCCTCTTTACTTACAAGTCTGAACAGCGGTGGTTGTGGGCTTTCCCTTCCCTTTTGTGTCCGTTTCGCCTTCCCTTTCACCTTAAACCTCCAAATCTACTTGCATACGAGTGTTGGAGTGTGTTGGCAAGACGTTCGAGCCTCATAAGCCACCAGAAAGCCACATAGGAGTCCAACAAGTACCATCATCAAAGTAGTGTGTCTGCATTCTTCCGAATAAAAGACTGGTGGAGTGGAAACCTCGGTGAGAAATTTTGAACTCACGAATTGAAGGGTTAAACTAGTAGTTAATTGTTTGTAAGTAATATGTTTAGTTAAAAAATGAGTATTAACAAATAAATAAAATTTATAAAGTTGTGAAATAATGATTGGTTAGTTAAAAATATAACTTTTAACTATTATATGCATCGTAGTTTGGATATATGACATATACACGCAAAACAATATCGATAACATGAAGTTGTAACCTGAATTGGTTAAATAAAATTAATGATTAAGCGTTAATTCATGGTAGTTAATAATAAAATTAGATACGAAGTTATACGATGAATATGGAATAATAATAATAATTTATTCAGGTTCTAGTTAACAATTAGTGATATAAAAATATTATTTTTAATCAATATGCATGTGATTATTTGAGTTTGCACTAAACTTGAATTTGCGTAGTAGTTAGTGAATTTAATTTGACTGCTAGTTGTTGGTTAGAAATGTTTAATCCTATTTATCATTGATATCATAAGTTTATTTCTAGGCTGAACATTGATTAGTTAGATAAAAATATCATTTTTATCAGTTATATGTTATGTTTCTACGTTCAACACTTGAACTGCACACCCAGTTTATTTAAAAATATTGCGCCTTAAATGGCATTGGATGAGTAATTTATTTATGTACTACTACTGTGTGTGATTTGGATGCGTTGTGATGGTTTCTTGGATGAACTAAACATACGTCATAGGATAGTAAACAGGTTTGGAACCACACTAGATAGCATAGGATAACATATTCATATAAGCATGTAGCTGCTAATGCTTATATGTTGTGAATTGTATAGCCCGACGAGAACTGAATGACCGGAGATTAGGTAAATGGAGTAATGATTATCAGATGAAGATTGGACATGATACGGACTAAATAAACATATAGCGAAATTTGCAGGATTAATAACAAACCCTACATGGGTCTAGAGATGAAAAAATATATACGTCTCTCTAGTTGTAGATAAGGCAAATGGATCTCGACTAATCCCACTAACCGGGTCAAGGGTTGATTTTTCACACATCTCCCTTGGGTGCATATAGGTCACAATGGTTGTTCACACGATTTTATTTCCCACACGGGTGATGGGATGATTTATTTTTACATATCTCCCAATGTACACTTGTTGTATGAATATATGGTGATTTATTGGAGCCTGTTGAGGTGAGTTGTGGTTTTTTTGAGCATTCCGTAAAAAGGAGGTTATGGCAAATTTTTCTGAAAACTAAAGGCATTAGCCAAATATTTAATAAATGAAAAAGTTTGGAAGTCGTTTGTCATATAATATTTATATAGGTCAAATATAAATTAAATTAAACGAATCGCGCAGTGGAAGTCTGCGTTTTTCGACATATAATTTTTAATGAGTATACCGGGAGACCCGACAGTCGGATTTTCCAAAAATTAGAACCATGAGATTCATTTCAAAAGATCTTTCCAATGATAATAAATATGTTAAGATCCAACGGTTATTTTTTTAGAAATGTTTAATTTAAATTTGAATGAAACCAATGCCAGTGAAGTTGAATGACCTGAAACGTCGTTCGACTGACATGAGCTACTTTCATATATATAAATAGTGAAAATCCGTTTTCAAATATTATAAGTGATTTACAATGTGGATAAACCAATTTTACTTGGTTTATAAAATAATATGGTTAATTGCGATTTGGCATGAAAACTGATAACATGAATTTGCGCAATATTTTGAAATGAGAAATATAATTCATAACTCGAATTGAATTCTCGAGTAAACCTTTTTAAAGTTAATGATTTATGAAAGCCAAATGACTTAACCAGAGAAATGAATAAGATTTTTAATCTTAAGAAAGAAACCAATTAAAAAGAGGTTTAATTGTTAAGCAAATATTTCAATTAAGAATTTGATTTGATTTGTTTATGCGAGAATTATTTGAAAAGACCAGGTTTAACCCATTTCAAATAATTGAACGACAATTAAAAGTTGAAGGCATTGAAGATGGTGCAAGACCGATAATCTTCACATCGAATGGACTACTACTAGTGCCCTGGATTTTGGTAGATCCCTTAAAGGGGTTATAGTGGTAATTGTCTAGACGTACCTGTTGATTGTCCTGATATGCGAGAACCTCTCTCCTGTATTGGACATATGGGACGAGGAATAAGGTACCTCCGGTTTTTTTTAGATCCAGAACGGAGTTGTAAATGGACTGTATGTCTGACATTATATTTCCTTCTGTATTGATTGATTTCTATTAAATATATATCTGCTTTGTGGCGGAGAATTTATTCTCTTAGCTTAACACCCTTCTTTGAGACATACAAGCTTCGAGGTTATACATTTGTAGGCATCGGTTGTATGGCATGAATTGACAATGTGGCATACTGAGATGCATAGAGATTTTTGGATGATGATTAAAGTGTGGATTTAATATAGCACAGCTTTGTGTATAGCGTTAATTTGCGAGCTTCATACCCCGATATGAACCAAAAACGTGATGAAGGATACTAGGGAGGACATGCATTTCTTTCTAGTTTGGAGTGATGTCATGGTATAGAGACCGAACATTTTACTTATGTGGATGTTGGGTAGCGAGGAACCTCAGATATGGCCGCAAAAGGCCAAGATGGTCGACGTACTGACCAGATTTTAGGTCCAATAGGACCGAGAAATGTATTATTTAGGAATAACTAATCCATAAACTAAGAGTGGACCGACCATTACGCTCCAACGGACACATGTTGTGATCCCTGGGACACATGCTAGAGTGTCCCGAAGTCGGGTAAGGAAGATCCCTTGCCTTGGTTCATGATGGAATCCAATTTCCATAACGAAATTTTATGATTTTAGTTGTAAAATTATACGATGACATAATAGGATGGGATATTTTGCTGTCAATTATCAAAATATTTATTTTGAAATGATTTTAAATCACATAGACACTAATAATAATAACAAATGATTTTATTTCTCGTACCGAGGATGTTTGGCCATAATAAGGTAAAACTATATCCTCTGGTTTTTATTACATTGTGTGAGGGGACCCGAGCATATTAATGGCTTCATTGGTCGAAAAGTGTTGTACTATTTTATTTTCTGTTTCAGTTATATCTTATGCACTGGCATTCGCAGGAGGAAACCTATTCTGTATTATAGATGTGGTCCCATGATATGCCTTATTTTATATAAGTTATGTTAACTGTAGAATTTCTCATACCAGTCCTATGACTGACTCGTAGTTTGTTTCTCCCTTGAAAACTCGAGTGCCTATATTTTCCACACGGGCAGCCTTGTATTAAGGTTTTAGCTTGGATTATTTTGGATATGTGTGGAAGCCATTAGAGCTGAAGATGGATTTTTATCATTACTATTGGGTTGTCCCATACTTTATTATCTTGATTATTTTTTATTCTACTGCGTAACCATTTGTTTATCTATGACAATGTTATGGACTAAGTATGATCCTATAGTGTTGATGTAACTCTTATATTATTTCCCTTGTTATCTAAGGTACATTATGTTGTAAAATGTAATATTTCTATGTTGATATGTTTATGTGTTATATTCCATTGATTATCCATTCCAGCCGTTGAGCGGGAGTTTGAGTCATCTCATTATTATTATTTAATTATACAACAGTCACATTTCATATTTCTAAAAAAACAAGATACGATAACCAAGAAATTAACATAAATTTTAAAGTCAAAGAAACAGATAGTGAGAAATATAATAACCTGCAAATTCTACAAATGTGTAATTCATTTATTGCAGCAGCAACATGAATCAACACCCATTGTTGCTCCTCTACTAGCGGGTTCCTGCATAAAATCGTATGCATTGGGCTAAAAGTCCCTAAATTAGCACCCTTGCTCAAATGCTTTGCCGTCTCATACAACTTATCATGAATTTCCATCACCCCTTTGGGCACGATCCTCAGAAACGTCATTGCCATCACCCACACTTGGTTACTCCAGCACGCTATCATTGTGAAGCTAACTTACAATGGATAGGCAGTGATGATTTCACAAATTTTCAACTATAGAACCATAGTTCATTAATTCAATTATCAATCATTCAACATAAAATTGCTAAGCACCTTGTTAGATGTTCAAGGTTAGGCTGTGTGAGGCTTAACTTTCCTTGATTCCCCAATACTCCTCGTACCCCTTTTGAAGATTGAAAAACACACGCCGGTAGCATCACATTGTCCTTGTAACAACAACAGAAAATAAACTCAAAACCCATTTATGTTAACATCCAATATAATGCCAAGTAGGTGAGATTCATGAGGCTTGAGATTGAAAGTGCTATTTAGTTAGAATCCCCAACGCAACATTACGAGAAGTAAAGTAAAAAAGATCTATTTTTTGGAAAATGAAAATTTAGGAAGATGGAGTGGTTTAGTAGAAAAGAAGATAGAGGACAAAGTGCTTCCAAACATGCGCGAACAGATAAAATATAATTTAAGCCGTGATGAAACTGAATATGTATTGGTGTTAGATGAAACAGGATTAAATGGAGAGAATGGAGAAAATGGCGTGAACGATGAAACTTCATCTTTGAACTAATAAAAAATGGCAAGTAATCGATAAATCATGGACTGAAAGATAGCTTATAAGCTTTCTCAAAAATTTACAAAAAAATTATATACTGATTTTTAGTCTTTAAAATAAAATACCTAAGAACAGTTCTTGCAATTTCCACTCAGTCTTTGACTAAAGACTGACTATTTTTAGTATTTAATTTGTGTTCTTTAAATAAATCTTTTTTAGTAGTGATGGTAATACTTTGGAATTGAGATGAATTTGTTGGAAAATTTTCAAAACATGGTTTTGGGAATGGGGTTTCTTTTTCAAGAGGGAAGAAAGAAGTAATGGGAAAATATTTTTTGTCCCACATTATGGAGGATATAAAAGTATCTTAGTAATTAAGGGGCCCTCTCAAGAGGATGTTGGGGCCTTGGGGGACCCAAATGTTTACTTAGTTATGAGGAGAGAGACCATGCATCTTTAGACCATAGACGCATGCTCCGCCACCACCGTCCGTCCGCCTGACCGAATAGGGCCGATTATGGGTCTCGGGTCTGATAGTGATATTTTTTGGATAGTTTTTATAAAACTGATGGGCTAAATTTCAGTCCATGGACCCGAATGAAATTCAAACAAAGCACGAAATTTGAAATGTTCAGAAAGTTAGAAAAAGATGCGATAGTTTTGAAATTAGCGATGCTTCTGAAGTTGCAAAACTGAAAGGGTGCATATGTTCGAATTCAAACAGAACTGACTGATGCAAATTAAAGTCGCGACATTTGGCCAACAGACATATCCTTCCAGCGCCTATTAAAAGGCTTGCCGAATTCAGTTTAAAGCATTTTTAAATTCCTCTTCTTCCTCCTCCATTCTATAACATTAACATTATTCACACTTGAAAAGTGTTGCGAATTTCTTAATTTTTAATGCTTAAAAATGTTGTAGAATTTCTTTCTTCCTCCTCTTCATTCTCTAATATACTTGCATCATTAGAGATAACTTTTCAGAGTGTTCTTGATCGGTCAAAGCCGTACAAGTTTTGAATTCGATTTTGCTGTTCCAAGGCTTTATTGAATTTTGAAAGTCGATAGTTCGATAACCCGTTTGTACCTGGTGGGTTGAACTATTGTCTGAAAGAATCTATCATATAGGTCCTTAAATTCTGAAGTATGGCAATTCATCTTCCTCCTATAGTCTCAAACCACAAAATCCCCAAAAAAAATTCAGACAATAGTTTCAATCATGGAAGGTTTGAGCGCAATACAAGTGATGAATCAACATTTGACTAAATTGGAGCGATTTGATGGTGAAAACTTCACCCGTTGGAAAGAGATAATGAAATTCTTTATGATCACCATCAAATTGTTTTACATCTTGGAAGACGAATCGGAAGTAATACCGTAGGAAACCGGTGAAGAGGATGCCACTCTGAAGGTAAACGTGCAAAGCGCAAAAGGGACGATTTTCTATGTAGAGGGCACATTCTGAATGCATTGTCTTCTTCAGTCTACAATGCTCATAGGACCATGGAAACTGGAAAGGACCCCTGGACTGCAATGGAGAGAAAGTATTGCATATCCAAGGCAAGTAATAAAAAGTTTCTTAATTATAACTTTATGGAATTTAAAATGGTCGCCAACAAGTCCGTAGTTGGACAAATGAGTGAAATCTTACTGTTGGTGAACCAACTTGAAGATGCCGGAATTGATCTTCCTGAATCTTTTGTTATTGGAGTTATTATTTCGAGACTCCCGAATACATGGAATGTTTATAAGAAAAAATTGAAATATGCAGAAACAAATTATAATTTAGACGGTTTACAGCGTCATCTTCGTATCGAAGAGCATTCTAATAAATGCGAACTAGATGATAATCCAAAAACTGAGTCTCAATCTAAGGCAAATAATGTTGAAATTATTGATAAATTAAAGCCTAAAAGCGAGACATAGTTTAAGAGGAATAATAGTTCGAAGAAGAAAAAGAAGGGTGCTTGTTACTATTGTAATAAACCCAACCACTATGCCCGAGGCAGTCGTCATCGGAAGAAACGACAAAAAGAGAATATGGTAAAAAAAACTTGTGGTTGTTGTACAAGAGGCAAACTCCGTTAGTGGCATTGAAAATGATTGGTGGCTCGATACTAGAGCAACCATTCATATTTGCAAAGAACGTAATTTGTTTAAGACTTATAAAGAAAATAATGGAGAATCCAGTGAAGTGACTGGCGCAAACAAAATAGCAAGCAAAGTTCTGTGAAAAGGCACAACTGAACTTACATTCACATCTAGGAAGGTTCTTACATTAGTCAATGTATTTTATGCACCCGATATGTGTAAGAATTTTGTTTCTGGATACCATCTTAACAAAGGAGGATTCAAGATGGTGTCTGTGTCTAATAAGTTAGTGTTCTCCAAGAACAACAAATTTACTGGATAAGTATATTATTGTAACAGCATGATTAAGATTAATCTATTAAAGAAATCTTCTGCTTATATTATTGATTCTATTAATTTATGGCATGTTAGTTTAGGACATGTTAATTATAAATCTCCTTGAAATAGGCATAAATTAGTATTAATTTCTGATTGTGATTTTGATTCTCTCTCAAAATGTGAAATATATGTTCAAGCGAAAATACACCGGAAATCCTTTAAACTTGTAGAAAGGAAAATTGGTTTGCTTGATTTGGTATACAGTGATGTGGTGACTTAAAAAGTCATATCATTTACGGTGGTAACCAATACTATATCACATTTATTGATGATTATACCAGATATACATATGTATATCTAATAAAATCAAATGACGAGGCCTTTGATAAATTCAAAATTTACAAAGCAGAAGTCGAAACACAATTAGGAATTAAAATTAAAGTGCTACATTCATATCGTGCTGGTAAATATTTTTCAAATAAATTTACTTTTTTTTGCAAACAAACTGGTATAGTTCACTAATGTACCGCTCCATATACACCACAACAAAATGGTTATAGAGTGGAAAAATGAACTTCTGTAGAAATGGTTAACACCATACTCATAAGTTCTAATTTACCTTATAGCCTATGGGGTTACGCAATGTTATCTAAATGTTACATTTTAAATGGAGTACTACTTAAAAAGAATAATATTTCCCCTTATGAATTAGTGTTTAATATAAAACCAAACCTTAGTAGACTTTAAGTTTGAGGTTGTTAAGCATATGTTAAAGAACCAGACCCTAAACGACCGAAGTTAGGTAATAGGGCATTTAAGTGTGTTTTCATATGATAATCTCTTAATTGTATAACTTGTAGGTTCCTTATTCTTGTCACCTTAGAAGTTATAGAATCTGTAGATGTAGAGTTCTTTGATAGAATTCTTTGAAAATCAAACTATTGAAAATTCATAGAGATCAACTAGTCCAGAACCAACTGTGACTAATGATGTCAATGATGATGAACAAGCTCTTTCTCAAAATAGCAAGGAAGTATCAGTACCAGATAATAGTACTGAAAACAGGAGAAGTAAAAGAGAGAGAATAAAGAAGGACTACAGTCATGACTTCATAACATATCTCGTAGAAGGCAATATGGACAAAGTCCTTAATGTAACAAGATATGTATTGAACGTCGGTGATGATCCCAAAACTTATTCTGAGGCTATAGGTTATAAAGATTCTAATTTCTGGAAAGAAGCTATCAATTATGAAATGAATTCCATAATGTTAAAACAAATTTTGGTTTTAACTAATTTACGTCCTGGTGCTAAACCTATAGGATGTAGATGAATATTCAAGAAAAAGTTGAATACAAATGGATTTACTGATAAGTTTAAAGCTAGATTAGTTGCTAAGGGATATAAACAAAGACAAGGAGTGGATTATTTTGATACATATGCTCCAGTTGCTCGCATATCTTCCATATGCTATTTAATAACACTTGCATCAATTCATAATTTGGTCCAAATGGATGTAAAGATAGCTTTTCTAAATGGATATTTAGAAGAAGAAATATATATGGAACAACCTAAAGGTTTTATAACCCCAGGATAAGAAAAGAAAGTTTATTAATTGGTCAAATCTCTTTATGGCTTGAAGCAAGCTCCAATGCAATGGCATGAGGAGTTTGATAAAGTTGCACCGTCATTTGGATTCATAGTTAATTATGCAGATAAATGTATTTATAGCAAATCAGATAACAATAGTTATGTTATAATATGTTTATATGTTGATGGCATGCTAATATTTTGTTCCAATATGTCATGTGTGAATGAAATTAAGAAGTTTCTAACTTCTAAATTTGATATGAAAGATCCAGGAGAGGCTGATGTAATTTTAGGAATTAAAATCATTAGGAAAGCGGGGGAGTTATTACTAACTCAATCTCATTACATTGAGAACTTCTTAAAGAAGTCTGGTCATTATAATGACAAACCAGCACCAACTCCGTTAGATCCAAGTATCAAATTAGAAAAGAACACTGGATGTACCATTTCTCAACTAGAGTATTCTAGTCTTATTGGGAGTCTTATGTATGCTATGCATTGCACTTGACCCAACATTGCACATGCTATAAGTGTATTGTGTCGATTTATGAGTAATACAGGTTTCGAACACTAGAAAGCGATTTCCAGAGTTTTAGCTTATTTGAAAGGAACCATCAACTATGGTTTATCTTATAAAGGATATCCAGTTGTAATAGAAGGATATAGTGATGCAACCTGGAACAATCCTGTATCTTGCGCTTCCAAGAAGCAGACCTGTTTCTCTGACTCAACTATGTTGTCCGAATTGATTGCATTAGTAGATGCATGTAAGGAAGTGGAATGGCTTAGGAATTTATTAACGGAAATCCCATTGTGGAAGAATCCATCTCCAGTAGTCTTGATTAACTGTGATAATCAAGCAACGATATATAATGTCTCTAATAAGACATATAATGGAAATTCGAGTTATAACTGTTGACTACATAGAAACAAAGAAAAACTTGGCTGACCCAGTTACGAAGGGTCTTCCAAAGGCAATGGTTTCTATAAAGTCTAAAGAAATGGGACTAAGGCATGTAAATGAAGATTGATCATCCTTAACAGAAACCCAACTTGTGTCTTAAAAAGGATAGACAAAGTTCAATGGGTACTAACAAGTTAAGATTATGATTATGGAACACTAAATCAATAATACCATAATATTTAGTGTTGGATTCTGCAAGAACGAAGGATGGATAAATGTCCTTAATAAGACTAGAAACCTTAAAAGGCATATATAAGAAACACTATAAGAGACTTACCTATATGAGTATGGAAATCAAGTCGTTTCCTAGGAAAGCAGGACTGCATTCTAAAGCAGACTCATGAACCAAGATTAAAGCACATTGCCATTAACGTGCTGAGCAATACATAACACTCTAACTAAGGAAATCAACATGTGTGATTGTTTCGGTTTTATCATTAAGGTTTTTGGGTCAATATTCGTTCAGCATATAATCTCGATAGAGCTTTGAATAGTTTACACTAAGTAAAGATTCAAATCCAAAAGATACCTTTTAGACGGTTTATAAAATTTAGGCTTAGTTTAAGTAGAGTATATAGGATTCATGATGACAGGGGGAGTATTGGAAGGATCAGAATCAACAAGCATGAAAATGTATGAATATTTTATAAACTAAGGTTGTCATCATCAAAAAGGGAGAGATTGTTGGAGAATGGAGTCTTGTAACAACAACCTTATTTCAATTATCACTGATTATAAATTATATACTAACATCTCTATCTGGGATATACACACACACATGTATGAAGGATTTGTATACAGGACTAAACTACTGAAGACTATACATTTTTATAGTTCAAAGAGATTCAGAATTCAGAGAAGATTCAAGACTCATGAGTAATCAAGAAATCAAGAGTTCAAGAGTTCAGGACAAATATTGTAATAGAGTCTAGTGTATATGCATGACTCTGAATAGCACTCCAGGCTCAAGTTCAAATTCTGTTTTTCAAATTCAAAATCTAATTTTCAAATTCTGTTTTTAAGAATTCAAATTCTATTTTCAAATAATTTTTCTATCTTGTTTTTGATTTCAAATATAATTTTTAAAGCTTATTAGTTTATATATGTGTATATAGTTATATACTTTTATAGTTTTATATTTATATTGTTTTAAATCTTATAATTTTATAAATATATAATATATGTTTATGTTTCGATATGAATTTATACTCTATAATACTTATTTATAACACCAAGCTTTAATTTAAGAATTTCAAAATTATATATATGGTTAAACACTTGAAAAATAGTTTAAAAACATATTTTAAACATATATATGTCGACATACATATATGTATATGTCGACATACAACTATCATTTTTTCAATTTTCAAAGGAGGTGTCTTTTCATTATTTGTAACATTCCAGAAGCATTGCAACCTTTCAAATCTTATAAATAGGGGTTGAATCTGAATTTTTTAACCATTCTTCTTTCCATCTCCACTCCTCTTCATTCCTCCATTAATATTTCATATTTTATCAATTTCTACCCTTCTACTTTGCCAATTTCTATTCTATTACATAAAATTACTTCTCTTCTCACTCTCTACTCACTACTCTCTGGATTGAAGTGCTATTAAAGAGTTATAGTGCTGTTGTAATCATTTGAGATTGTTTGGGAAAGGTGTGTTTTTGTAGCCCTGAAATCAGGGAAAGGGAGCGGTTTTAACCTTGTAGCTATGAAATCAAGGATGTTTGAAGCGGTGTTAATCTCATAGCCGTGAAATCAAGGGTGTTGTTCTTGGATAGCGATATGAAAAAAACTCTACACAATCCAGCGTTGCGTGGGCTGGACGTAGGATTAATCTGAACCAGTATAAAATTCGGTGTTTTCTTTCCTTTTATGCATTTTATATTTTCTTGTTTCTGTGTTTGATTTTATGTCCGTTTGATGTTTAGGAGAGGGTGAAGGAGTAGCATACAATGAAGTATGAAAAGAATGACAACTAAGAGGAGGGTATAATGAGAGCTTCTCAAACCCACTGAAAGTTCAAAGAGGGAGAAGTTCTCCTTAGTGTGAATGTTATATTTTTGGACGACATGATTTAGAGGATTAATTGCAAATTGTTAGATGTGGGATTCATGTTCACAAATATTGTTGGAAGTATGCTGTGATGAGAAAGGCTGTAATATTATTGTGGATTATATGCTATGTAATTTTCTTAGCTCTTCTGTAAGCAAATTGCATTGTAGGTCTGTTAATGGGAAAGTCATTAATTTTGTTTGCGAAAATGTTTGATTAATAGAAATAGTAAAAATCGTGTTACTGAGAACTTTTTATTTGGAAGCTCGTTGAATTTATAATTTAAGGTGAAGTAATTCTTCTTTTTCCATCATAGGATTATTTCATTGCATCTGCTTTATTTCAAATATATTTTTTGACTCAAAACTAATCTTTGAATGAAAAATGTCATAATCTCAATATTTCGATAGTTTTGAATGCATGGAAAATTAGACCGACATATGATTGAATATTAAAAACTCTGAATTTTGTATTTAAATTTAAGAAATATGAAAGAGAGAGAAGAGATTGAAGTTAGAATAAAATAATGTTGTATTTCTCAACTGCACATAGTTCGGCATATATATATATATATATATACACACACACACACACACACAGCTTGTAATGGGCTGAATAAAGCCGAAGCCCCAAGACGCAAAATAAATATAATGAAGGAAATAAAGTAACAGTCGCAACTATTATATCCTAGAATACTTTTATTACCCCTCCTAAAACTAGTGTTAGGGTCTTCGAGCGAACCCTAATTTGAACTGGTGATTTCAGAAAGAAGTATACTGGAGATACAAAAGCTAACTGAAATCTAGATATTTGTGAGTGACGGGAGCAGATCTAGCACTATATCCATTAGAAGAGATCTCGATTCGTGACTTGATAATAAGATCTGGAGTTATTTCTTCATATCCGAGCTTGATAGTCTTCTGCTTTCTCTGGAGCTAACTATCATGTTGTACTGCTCTGAAATCTTCAATTCATTTCTAAATCTCATGAAATTCTTTACTGTTAGAGCATAAGTAAAAATGTCGGTTTTGTGATGGTATGTAGGCACATAATTAACTTGCAAGCTCTTCTTTTTCACTTTTTCATGCATGAATTATATATCTACCTCAATATGTTTAGTTTGTACATGGTGACTTGGATCTATTGTCATGTATATAGTGCTTTGATTGCCACACCATACAGTTGGCTTTTTGTCGATGGTAACTTTAACCCTTTTAAGAAAGATTGTATCCAAAGAATTTCAATAGTTGTACTTGCAACACTCTTATACTTAGATTCTGTGCTGGACCTTGATAAAGTAGTCTGTTTCTTGGAACACCATGAGATTAAATTGTCCCCTATATACAAAAAATAGCCTACCATTGATTTTCTGTCATTATTGTCAACAACCCAACCAGAGTCACTATAGGCAATTATGTTGAGTTGTTCACTAGCTTTGAGTGTTAAACCATGGTTGATCGTTCCTTTTAAGTATCTGAGAATTCTTTTGACAACTTTCCTATGCTCATCAAGGGGATTCTGCAGAAACTGAGAAACTTCATTAATGCTAAATGTAATTCCGATCGTGTTATGGTTACATATTGTAATGCTCCCACTACACTTTTATATAATTTTATATTGTGTACGGCTTCCCCCCTGTTTTAGAGTAGTGTTGATTGGATATCATTGGAGTAGTTAGTGGCATTGTTGCATATTTGCTTTAGTAAATAATTCAGAAATATTTTTTTTGATAGCGATGTATTTCTGAACCTGACTTTCTTTTTATTTCAGTTCCCAGAAAGTATGAAATGCTTCCAAGGTATTTGATAAAAAATTGTTTATGTAAATATCCAGTCAATTTTCTAACTTCTTCTTCCTCATTCCTTGTAATAATTAAATAATCAACATATATAAATATATAGACGGTGGATGAATTATTGAATTTGGTAATTAACAAAGAGTTGGATTTTGTTGGTTTATATCCCATTATATTGAGGTTTTGCATTGAGCGTGTCAAACCACACTCTAGGGGATTGTTTGAGGCCACAAATAGCTCTTTTTAGCTTGCATACTTGATTTGGATTTTGTACAAACCCTGGAGGTTGTTGCATGTAAATGTCTTCCTGCAAAAAACCATTCAAAAATGCATTATTCACATCCAAATGTTTAATATCCCACTTGTTATTTAAATTAATAATATATATTAGACTGATAGTGGAAGGTTTCACTACTAGTGAGAATGTTTCACTGAAGTCAAAGCCATATTCTTGTGTGAACCCTTTGGCCATAATTCTTTCCTTATACCTATTAATATATCCATCAACATTACTATTTAACTTGAAAGTCAACCTATGTCCTATAATATTATTATCACTTGGAGGATGAACTAGTTCTCATGTTTTTTTCAATAAGAGCACTGTATTCGACTTTTATAGTTGCTCTCCAGTTGTCATTCTTGATAGCTTGATTAATGTAACACCCTGATTTTTCGAATAATCAAATTAACTAAATTTAAGAATACACAATTTCAAATGTCGGAATTAAGGGAAATGGGTCATGCCATTTCGTTCGTCTCGGAATTCTGCTTGAGATAGAGTCGGAGTTTACGTAAAACGGATACCGTATGAAGAAGATATAGACGAACGAAGTTAGGCAGAAAAACCAGAAACGGGCCAGAATGCACTGGCGCACTTGGGAAGTGCGCCAGAACAAAATTGCACTGGTGTACTTAGGAAGTGCGCCCATGCAATATTGCACTGGCGCACTTGGCAGGTGTGCCCAGGCCGAGGTAAAAATCTACATAGATTTCTGAGCCTCTGGTTCGAACGGTGAGTCAGTGCTGAGTCATTTCTGACTAGTTAATGAGTCATTAGGGTTTCTGGATAGTTCTAATCTGGACTGAATGGTTGCGATTAACTCTAGGGTCATCCGATGGCTATAATTAAATTGAAATTCTATATAAACATGTGTAGACTCAAACCCTAGAATCAAATCAAAATTAGATCAGTGGTCATCATGTTGTCACTCCAAACCCTAGAGTAGCCGCCACCAACTAGAAGAAAATTAAAGACTACAATTCAATTCAAATCAAGCCTAAAACTACAACAACGTAATTGTCTACAACAAGGGAATGCTAATCAATTACAGAATTCAGATCCCAGAACTCAAGACCCCTTATTCGGTGAGTTCTAGTCAGTTTTAGGTTTAAATAAATAAAAGTGAATTGTGGTAGACTAAGATTTGGGTATATGTTGTTTGTAGTTATGCAAGTTTATTGTTGTGAATCATGATATGATGCAAGTTTATTATTGTTGTGAATCATGAAGTTATGCAAGTTCATTACTGTCGTAAATCATGATATGATGCAAGTTTATTATTGTTGTGAATCATGAAGTTATGCAATTTATTATGAACCTATGCAAGTTACCTATTCAAGTTGTTGCATTGTTAATTCATGAATCTATGCTAGTTGTTATGTTATGAATCATGAACTTATGTAAGTTACCTATGCAAGTTGATAAGTTGTTAATTCGTGAACCTATGCTAGTTGTTGTGTTGTGGATCATGAACCTATGTAGGTCACCTATGCAAGAAGTTATGTTGTGAATCATGCAAGTTGTTATATTGTGAATCATGAACCTATATAAGTTGTTGATTATGTTGAGAATCATGAACCTATATAAGTTGTTGATTATGTTGAGAATCATGAACCTATGTTAGTTGTTAATTACGTTGTTAATTCATGAACCTATGCAAGTTGTTATGAATCTATGCAAGTTGTTAATTATGTGGTGAATCATAATTATATGCGAAGTTACCATGTCATTTTCCCTAGTTGTCATACTTATGCCAAAAATTGTACTGAAAGCGATCACCTTGTCATTCCCTCTATTTTATTGTTATGGCGAGACTATTTTGTAGCCTCGATGACGCCAAAAACGCAAGCGGTTGCACTAGTTAAGAAGCGGAGAAAAAGGGGAATTTGTAATAGGCATAATTTACTTAGTGATTATGTAAATTTGAAACGTGATTCTAGTAGGGAAACATATAAATAATTACCTATTATGACATGGGTAAAAGTGGGTAAAAATGGTTTAATTTGACTATAACCATTTATGGATAAGAAATCCAAATTGTTAATAAGATAGGTATTGACACCTATGAAAAAGGAAAGGATTAATTAATTAACTTAATTAATCAAAAGAGGAATGTTTAAGCAATTAAAGTCTGAAGATTTAATATTGAGATTTGGCATAAATGCCTTAAATGGCATAAAATAAATTGGTGGTGATAATTGGTATAATTTCACATACCATAAATAGATGGACATAATTGAGTCAATTATGGCTATAGTGAAATTTGGAATTAATTGATAATTTGAATAGAGAAAGTAATTCAAATTGGGGGATGATTAATTAGGAGTAATTAATCGTCTAAGACACGAGGTTAGGCTCGTTTTGTGGTGTAAGACTGCCCGGACCCGCCCGACAAATCCAGTTGCCACAAATGCCAGTCTAATGTGGGAGGTCTTAGGCATAAATTAAATACGTAACAATTGTAAAGACATGAAGTTAGACTCGTTTGTGGTGTAAGACTGCCCGGACCCACCCGGCAAATCCAGCTGCCACAAATGCCAGTCTAATGTGGGAGGTCTTTATAAGGTTACGGTCTTAATGAATTAAGAAACAATTAACCAGATAAACATGTAGTGGGACATGAGGGGGTTAAGCGGGTGCCTTGGGTGGCATGTTGAATTAAGTGGGTGCCTTGGGTGGCATGTGAAATACGATTAGGTGTCTCAATAGTTAATTAATGCTGATTAAAGACTACTTAACCTAACTTAATACATATGGACTGTATGATGATTGACATAAGTTAGGGTTAAGCAAAACGAATTGGATCGTGGGCGGTTTAAGTACAACTGATGGTAGGTGGGCAATATTAGTATATATAGGCCCACAAACTTAACCATTAAATAAATAAGATTAAAGTAGTGGGTGGGTTAAGTACAACTGAAGGGTAGGTGGGTAATATTTATAGGCCCATAGACTTAACCATTAAAAAGGGGTTATGTAATTAAAGACACCTAATGGTATACATAACCGGGGCAGAATAGTAAAGTTATGTATTAAAGACACTCTTAGGGGTACGCATAACTAATGGGAATAGGTAGAGTTATGTATTAAAGACACCCTCAAGGTTACGCATAACTAATGGGAATAGATAGAGTTATGTATTAAAGACACCTATGGGTACGCATAACCGATAGGTAGAATAGGGGTTATGTATTAAAGACACATATAGGTACGCATAACTGATTGAGGGCTATGTAATTAAAGACACCTTAGGGTATACATAGTCAGTAGAAAACTTAGTGGGGATACAAGACATAGGGGCGATCTTGTATCATGTTGTGTGGGACCCATTTCAGTTAGTAACCCGGAGGGGTATCAAAGTAAAGATCTCCGTACTAGGCGGTGAAGGGGCACGCTTACTGATTGATTGTAAGAGATCCAAAACGAGACGGATGTTGTGGGAGGCGCAAACCGACCGGGGACATGTGCGTGCATGGTCCGGGTAGAGGGGGACAAGACGACCGTGACACCAGTAGGTATAACTGTGTGCACCTTGGGTTGCCACTTTAGGGAAGTTACACCCCCTAGTTGTGGGACCAGCACAGGGTATCTACAGAGTAGGGAGCCGATCGATTAGGGTAGTGGTTAGGGTATATCCGGACATATGCCCTAAGTCTACCAATTTATAGTAGGAGGGTAGTGGGTACGACTAGTTGAGATAGGAGCAGGCAGCACCTATGACAACAGCTAGGAATACACGAAACTACCACCATCGTTATCTTTAGCGGAAGAGATCATCCCATCTTGATTTGACTAGTAATATTGCAGTGTAGTTTGTAGTGAAGCATACATCTTACCTTAATTGTCCTATCATACCTGTCATTTGTACCGTGATCCTCTAATCCACTTTGTATGCCAATCATGTTTACCTTTATTTATTTACTGGCTAAAAGTTACTGGACTCACTAGACGTATGTCTGACCTAGTTTGTTTCAACTCTTTTCTTCCGTTTCCCCCTGGTTCTCAGGGAGGGAACACCCAGGTTTAGTCAGGATTTGGATATCATGTGACGACCCCAAAACCCGTACTGACGGTGACAAGGGTAATCATTGGAATATAACACATAAAAAGATAACAGCAGAACAGAAATAAATAAATACACTAGACAATGAACAAATAATCACTGGATAAACAATAATCATAAGAGTTACACAGTATATAGGATCATACTTAGTACAAATACAGTTCAGTTATACATAAATGTCTACAGCAGATACAAACATAATATGTACAATAGGAGCTGAACAGCATAAAAAGAGATAAATGATAGAATCCATCTTCAGCTCCAGCTATCCAGAAAGAGCCTGCTAAAACCAGAATACAAGGCTGCCCGTGTAGAAAAAGGGGCACCCAAGTTTGCAAGTGAAACAAACTACGAGTCAGTCATGGGACTGGTATGAGAAATCTATTTAACAAATTTCTATAATAAGGCTAATCATAGGACCACGCCACTTTCGTGGAACGGGTTTAATCCATTGGATTGCCAGTGCTTTAAAAACAAATAATTCTTTTAAACATCGCTATGCTTTTTATAAAAATGAAGCCATTATAAGACTCATTTCCCATCACACAATGCAACGCAAACCGGAGGATAGAGTTTTACCTTATAATGGCCAATATATGCTTGGTACGAATAAAACAAAAGCATTGGATATTATTACTAGTGTTTACATGTTTCAAAAACAATTTCAAATCATAACTATCAATCATAGACGGCATGGGTACCATATATCATGTCGCCATAAATATATACAATCAAAACCGCACCATCACGTATTAGGAAATTGGATTTCCGTCATGAACCAAGGCAAAAGATAGTCCTTACCGACTTCAAGACTGTCTAGCCCGAGTCTCAGGCAAGCACGCAGGCAAGCCTTGGATCGTCAGGGCCGGTCCACCGATGTGGATTATTATACCTGAACACTACGTTTCCCCACCCTTTGGGGCGTAAATGATCCAACGAATGACTCCATCGGTCCCGGATCGACCGATATAACCGAGGCGTCTTGCAACAGCAACAACCACATAAGTCAAACTCGTCAGGGCGTGTAAAACCACTAACGCTACTTCTAACTAGAAGGAAACGCGTGCCCTCCCTGATGTCCTCTCCCGTTTCTTGTTCATACCGAGGTGTGAGGTTCGCGAATCCACGTTATACACAAAGCTACGCCACACAAGCGGTGCTTTAATCATCAACCACAAGACTTTGCTTTTCAACAGAAGCCCTGATCACTGCATCTTTGCATGCCACATAGGCAATTCACACCGTGCAACTGATTGCTATCAATCACACAGAATAAATTCCAATGTCAGACACACAATCTATTTGCAAGTCCGTTCTGGGTCTGAACGAAGCCGGAGGCACTATATACCTCGCAAACCCATCGATCTCCACGTACGTCTGGGCGATCACCACTCATTATCCATATTTCGGGATGCCTCCTAATCAGGACATCAGTTACCATCCAAACGAGGTGAAAGATTTCCGGTCTTCAACCACCGTCTTCATCTTTGATTTCTTATCGTCGATTCAGTTATTCAGAATGGGATAAACCCGGTCTTTCTGAGCAACTCACGTATATAATAAACAAGTGCTAAACAAACACAACATACGCATCATTTCAATTTATTAGTTACTAACCGTAAATCAATAAGAGAACGATTTCCCAAATATTAACCTCGAAGGCCGAAACCAACATCAGATCAAAACCCAGGGAACCATTCGACTTAGCCAACCTTCAGATAGTTTATAAATTTCACATCCATATCGTTTATAATATTTTATAATGATTTATGGCCATTTTTATATATATTAAAATAGCCAATTTATTTAAAACGACGCTTCGGGCCATAACGCGGCCGTGGCGCTGTTTTTCTTCAGATTTGATTTACACATATCTGAAAATCTAACCGTTGGATCTTCACAAAATTTACATCATTAGAAATATCTTTTCAAAACGAATCCAATGGTTCCAGTTTCGGGAAAATCCGACGGTCGGATCTCCTGGTACAATCGTTTGAAGTTTCGATTTCAAAATATAAACTTAAGCGTCGTTATTCAATTTAATATATATATATATATATATATATAATCGATTCTGGCGCTGTTTTTCTTTAGATTTGAATTAAACATTCTAGACAATCCAACCGTTGGATTTTTACAAAGTTGGTGCCGTTGGAAAGATATTTCCAAAGCGAACCCAACGGTTGCGGTTTCGGGAAAATCCGATGGTCGGATCTCCCGCAATAATCGTTTGAAATCACGGTTTCAAAATACGAACTGCAGCTTTGATACTCGATATATTTCAATTCTATCTATATATATATATATATATCGATTCTTCGATTTCAAAGCTATATTCTTTTCACACATTTTGATAAAAATGATATTTTTATCCAACTTACATTCAGTTCGACGCTTCACTATTTTTAACAATTCATTTATGTAGTGAAAATGTGATTTTTATTGTAAAATGATTTATTTCAAAACCTTACTATTTTATATAGTTAATATAGGTGATAAAAATATGTTTTTTATTATAAAATAATTTATTTCAAAACAAGATTATTTTATATAGTTAATATTGATGATAAAGATAGGATTTTTATTATAAAACAATTTCTTTCAAAATATGAATACCATTCAACATATGAATTTCAATTCAACGAATGAATTTCGATTCAACATATGAAGGTTTTCTATAGTTTATATATATAGATAAAAAGGTGATTTTTATTGCAAAACAATTTATTTAAAACACGAATACCATTCAACACCTGAATTCTATTCAATGAATGAATTTCAATTCAACACATAAAGGTTTTCTATAGATTGTATATATAGATAAAAAGGTGATTTTTATTGCAAAACAATTTATTTAAAACACGAATACCATTCAACACATGAATTCTATTCAAGAATGAATTTCAATTCAACACATGAAGGTTTTCTATAGTTCGTATATATAGATAAAATGGTGATTTTTATTGCAAAACAATTTATTTAAAACACGAATACCATTCAACATAGTAAAATAATTCTAACACATGAATATTATTCAAAATTTCAGTAGCATAACGGCAGGGTAGTTAAAACTGGGGTTGTCCCTAGTACGGCTCCTCGCTCTAACTTAAAGCCTCGAAGCTTTTGACAATGGGGAATCATGCATCTAGTTCGCACGCAGGCAGAATGTATATTTTTTTCATTTCCACAAACTAATCCTATGTGGTTTCAACCAAATATTTCTCAACCACAAACGGGTATTTTTCAACCACAATCAATCAATTTCAACCACAAACAATTATAGTCAACCATTCGCTATCAACCAATTTTCACACCAATCACAACCAATAAATATCGTCCATGGTTTGTGGATGAGGGGCGTATATATATATATATATATATATATATATATATATATAAGCATTTCACTTCTATTTCAACACATATATAATTTTAACAATGCATATATAACTTATACATCGAACGTACAACTTATACAACGCTTATACTTTAGGTGTACAATGCTTATACAAGTCATACATCGACTATATAATTTATACATCATCATTTTCCATATCGTTTATAAATTAGAAATCTCACATTGGGTTTCACTCCACCAAAATTAGCAGATGGCTCAGAAAAATATGCGGTCTTTTCTAGAATGTAGAAGACGTCCACACGAGTCCACTGTCTCTTGTTTCACTGAATTTCGTCAAAAACGAAAAAGATATGATTTTTAAAGTGAAATCAAAAACCATAGCGCTTTAAACTGCTATTAAATAGTTTAAATAATTTTCAGCCGTACCTTTCTATTTCTGTTCAAAACTAGGTTTTAAATTTTTGCTCGATCCGCGAAGTGTTTTCTCGATCAGGTACTGCAGCGTCGAAGAGCTACGAATGGCGCTCAGATCGGTGGTAGGCGCGGCCAGTTCGGTGGTCGGAGGCAGGAGATCGACTGTAACAACCCTGATTTTTGGGGGTAATTTTAAAATTTATTTTAATGAATTTTAATGAGTTTAATATAATTATATTATTTATTTTAAATAATATGGATGATAAACTTATTTTATTTCAACAACGAACTTAAAGGTTATATGAATTCTATTCCGAGCCTGAAATGGCGCGTTAATTTCAGTTTTGAAATTCCAACTTTGAAAAATTATATAAAATAAAATATAAATCGGAATTGGACGAAACAAGAAACGCTAGGACCATATCGAAAATATCTTTCCAAAGAGTTTTAGAAATTAAGATTCCAGTTTATAAATTGTAAGTTATGAGAAAATTAAATTTTAAGAAAAACGCTATGGAATTCATATATATAAGATTAAAGGCCCGAAACACAAAATTTTTGCTGAATAAGGAAATAGGACTCGAAACCACCTCCATTGGTTTCAGAATGTTGTTTACATATAAAAATGACTATAAAGACTTATGTTTTTGAGTTTCGGAAAAAAAAATTCATTATTTTAATTATTTTTAATATTAAATATATACGCGCCAAAAATAGGATTTTTGCAAACGACCTCCAAATCCGACGAAACCAGTCTCTATGGATCAAGAATATTTAAATATAGTAAAAAAAAACCAAAATTCATAATTTTCGGAGTTAATCTGTGGACTGTATTAATTTTTAATTGGAAAACAGTCAATTTTCAGACTTTAAAAATTCATAATAAATTCATACGGACTCAGAAAATTACGAAATTAGGTTCTTTGGATTCGTAACATCAAATATTATTTATGTTTAAAGTTTCATTAATTTCGGAATTAGTATGTGAACGTAGTAATTTTTAAACGGTCAAAAATGCAAGGAATTGGATAAATAAACAAGTAAAAAGTATTGGGCCCAAGCTAAATTACAACCCAACCTATTTAATACATTTTTCTCAGCCTTTAGCAACCCTAATTCATTTCTCTAAACATAACAGCAGCCTACACCTTCATCTCTCAACAATGGTGTCTTCTTCCTCCACTCAAAAAAAAAAAAAAAAAAAAAAAAAAAAAAAAACATATGATTTTTCCCAATCCTCACCAAAACATATCAAATTATATGTCAAAAAGAAGGTATCGACGATACGAAGCTACTGGTGTCGTCGGTTTCATCAAACATCGCACGGATTTGACGAAAACTTCAATTAAACGTTTCAGAATTCGAAATTCAGAAGCCAAAACAAGGTGAGAACTCCTATTTACCGAATTTATTTGAAATTAATTATTTTCGTGATTCGAATGATATTATCTCTGATCCGCAATTAAATGTAGTTATTATTTCCAGATCTGTTTTTAAAGATCTAATTATACGTGCTGTTATTCTCTTTCAATATTATTATTATACGCGCTGTTATTCTCTTTCACGCGCTGTTATTTTCTCTCAATATTGTTATTATACGCGCTGTTATTCTCTCTCAATATTGTTATTATACGCGCTGTTATTCTCTTTCAATATTGTTTACATTTTTAATACAAATTAAGAAGCGATATTTTGGACAGGGAACTTTATGGTCATTTTTTTTTATAGAATTAGAAGATAAGGTTTTGACACAGAATATTGTTTTCATTGTTAATAGAATTAAAAGATGAGATTTTGTTTTAAAAATTAATCAAATGTTTAATTAATTATTGATTAATCAAAGTTCAATTGGATTTATGATTATGATCATATTTGCGATGTCTTGTGCTTGGATTTTGTTGTTGTATGTATTGTGATATTTGGGATATCAATGATTGTGTAGATCTATGTCATTCAATAAAAATTCGTATTTGTTTAGATCTATAAACACCGTTTAAATTAGGTATTGTTTATTTCAAAAAGATCCAATATTTTTAATATTGATTGTTTACATAAAATTGTTTTAATGAAAAAGATTCAATTTTTAATATTGATAGTTTACATAAGATTGTTTTCATTATAAAGATTCAACTTTTATTATGTATTAATTTGAATTATGTTATTAATGTCGATATCAAAATTTAGAATATTGTTACATTTAGCATTGTAGAAATTTATATCATATGTTGACACCAAAGTTATATGTCATCACATGTATTGATAGGAGTAGTTGACATCATTATGGACACCAAAACATTATTCAATATCACATGTAGCAACTCGAATATGACATGGAAAATGAAAACATAACATATTTGTCAAAATGCATTAATTAGAATGAAAGCGTGTCTTATTTGTTAAAATGCATTAATTAGAATGAAAACGTGTCTTATTTGTTAAAATGCGTTAATTTGATTAAAACATGTCAATTGTGTTAGGATGTTTTAATTAGATTAAAACGTGTCATGTCATTTCTGTTAGGATGTATTAATGGAATTAAGATATGTCATTTTTGTTAAATTAGAATTGACATAACAAACGTATTGTTTTTGTTAAAGTAGAATCGTTAAAATAAAAGTGTCTGTTTATTTATCTTGTTAGAATAGAATTGTCCAAAATAAAAATATCATTTATTAGTTTTATTTTAATCGAACCAATGTGAGAACTCTTTCCTCACTCATTGTTAATGTTCAGTAATTATTTATTTTTATAAATAAATACATTTTAATGCCTGAGATGATTTGTTTGTGGTTTAATTCCATATTATGCATGTTTGGTTATGAATGGATGTTGGGATTGCTATGAAAAGTTTGAAATTTGGAATATTGTAACTTAGGGATTAATTTAATATTTCTTATGGTAATTCCAATTATATTACACTGCCACATATGGGCTACCTGACTCATATGTGTTGATTGGGTTGATATTTTCACACGTCACTCAAAAGCACATTTAATATATTATACATTGAATGTTGTATGAATATGATATGTTGGTTGTTCGATGGTTATTGTGTAATTTGAATGTCATTGAATGTTGTACAGGACTGTCATTGAATATTGAACATTGTTTGGAACCCCATTATTTAATTGTATTGAGTCGGTCTCATTCCAAAAAAAAAAAAAAAAAAAAAAAAAAAAAAAAAAAAAAGAAAGAAAGAGGAAGGTTTGAAAACTTTCAAAATGGTTTTTCCATTGAAGATTAATTTTGATTTTTATGATAACATTTAATGCAATTTAATGTAAATTAAGCCGTTAGGGTAATTTGCGGTATTTTTACGTTCATGGTTATTACCATGAATTTCATTGATTATATATTAATCAATTAAGTTTTGAAATTTGAAAATTATCAATTTTACATTTATTTTAATATAATTAAATAAATAGATTCTGCTTGACCCGAGGTTAGATTGAGTTGTGGTATAAGACTGCCCGGACCCGCCCGGCATATCCAGCAATCGCAACAATACATATCTAATGTGAGAGGTTAATGCAGAATTAATTAAGAAATTAATATAGGAAGTTTTGAAATTCAAAAGGTAACATTTTGGAAATGTAATAATTAATGCAGAATTAATTAATTAATGTTGGAGATTTGAAATTCAAAATATATATTTTGGAAAAGTTAATATTTCCTTTAATAGTATAAACATAAATGCAGCATTAATGAATGATAAATGCTGAAAGTTAGATTTCAAAAGTTAATGTTTTTGAAAATAAAAGTAAACCTTTTATTTAGGTATGACATTAAATATGTTTTAATAATAAAAGTAAATCTTTTATTAAAATTTATGGCATTGAAGATATTTTGTTAATAAAAGTTATTTTTTTTTTAAGATTAAGACCGTGAGAGATATTTTGATAATAAGGGTTATTCTTTTATTAAAAATGATGAAATATTAACTATTAATTAATATTTAAGAATTGAATTTCAAAAAGAGGTATTTATTGAGAATAAATACAATATTAATGATTGATTAACATTAAGAAGTAATTAATATTATTTTGAATATTATAAATGAAATATTAATTATGAATTAATATTAAAGATTGAATCTCAAAAGTATTTCTTTTGACAACTTTATTTTGAATATGGTGAGAATGAATGTTGAATTAAATGATACTTTTTGATTTACATATGAACTTTGTTTCAGTGTAGTAAATTATATTTTGAACGACATGTCAATACATTGAAAATGGATTAACGTTTAGAAACTTTTTTTTAATAAAGTTTATTATTGTTTATGTAAAAACATTAAAGAAAATAATGTATTACTTAAAATGACATAGTTATTTATTCATATAAACATGACTTTGGGTTTAATTATGCGGAAAATAAAAGTTAGTCTTTTATTTATAAAATAAAACGTGGAAAATAAAAGAGACTCTTTTATTAGAGAATGAACGTGCAATGTAAATTATTCTTTTATTAAGAATGGACGTGCAATGTAAATTATTCTTTTATTAAGAATGAACGTGCAATGTAAATTATTCTTTTATTAAGAATGAACGTTCAATGTAAATTATTCTTTTATTAAGAATGAACGTGCAATGTAAATTATTCTTTTATTAAGCATGAACGTGCAATGTAAATTATTCTTTTAATAAGAATGAACGTGTAATGTAAAGTATATCTTTTATTTTATGAAATGAATAATAAGACGATAATAAAAGTTCATTCTTTTATTAAGTATAAGATGTGATTTTCATTTAATAACTGAATTTATTAAAATGCACGAAATTGTTAAGGGTCAAGAACAATATATTGAAAATGAAATTTGAATCCAGGATCCATTAATCTTTTAAGGGAATATTTCCAAAAATGAGGTTTCCTAATTTAATGTATTAAATTAGAATTTAATGGAGATTTAATAAAGGAGGAGTTTCTTAATTCAGAGTTGTAAATTTGAATTAATGATTTCCTAAAGTGAATTAAATCATTAAGTAATGATTTATGAAAGAAGTAAGTTTAAATGTGATTTAAATAAATCTTTAATTAGATTTAAACAAAAATAAATTAACATCCTTGATTTGGAATGAGACGTTGTTTGTGTTACTTTAACACACGTTTTTTAAATTGCGCGAATTATTCGGAAAGACCGGGTTCAACCCATTCCGAATAAATTCATACGATGATTGAAGATCGACGATGAAGACGGTTATTGAAGAACGGGAAATTTCCATATTGAATGAATGATTATTGATATCTTGATTGGACCGTACACCCAAGATGAGGGAAAGTTGGTGATCATTCAGACGTATTTGGGAATTCTACCGGATATAGTTTCGTTCAGACCCAGAACGGACTAGTAAATGGATTGCGTGTCTGACATGGTATTCCTTTATATTGTACTTGTTGATCTCTGTTTTACGTATAACTGTGTGGTGGTGGAGAATTTATTCTTCGCTTAACACCCGGTTATATATTGGTAGATGATCAATGATATGGTATGGTCTGACAATGTGGCATGCTAAGATGCATTGATCAAGGCTTTTGTTGAAAAACAGGCCTTGTGGTTGATGATCAAAGCACAGCCTGTTTAGGCGTAGCTTTGTGTATAGCGTGACTTCGCGAGCCTCACACCCCGGTATGAGTCAAAAACGGGATATGGACCGTAGGGAGTGCACATGTTTCTTTCTAGCTAGAGTGGTGTCAGCGACCTGCCAGCCCTGACATTTTACTTATGTGGATGATGATTTTGAGGCGCCTCGTTATTTTTATAGGCCGTTGGTGGTCATACTATAGGTCCAAAGGGACCGGGAAACGTGTGTTCAGGCATAACTAATCCACTGCCCATAGGCGGGGACCGGCCCTACCGCTTCCAAGGGTTCACTGCGGGGAATCCTGAGGCATTTGCTAGAGTGTCTCGAATCGGAGAGGATCTTGCCCCTAGCCTCGACTCATGATGGAATCCAAATTTCCAATACGCCCTTGCGGTTTTGATTGTAGAACTAGTATTGGCGACATGATATATGGTAACCATGCCGTCTAGGATTGATACTTATGATTCAAATCTTTTTATTAAAACATATATACACTAATAATAATATCAAATCCGTTTTATACGTATCAAGCATCTTTTGACCATTATAAGGTAAAACCCTATCCTCTGGTGTGCGTTGCATTGTGTGATGGGACCTGGGTCTTATAATGGTTTCATTTTTCCAAAAAAGACATTGCGTTATTTCTCAATTTACTTTAATTTATGCACCGACAATCCATTGGAATAAAACCCGTTCCGCATTAGCGGCGTGGTCCTTGGATTTGTCTTATTAGCTAAATTAGTTTTGAGTTCTCACACCAGTCCCATGACTGACCTGGAGTTTATTGTTTTAACCTAAACTCTGGGTGCCCATATTTTTCCACGCGGGCAGCTAGTAGTTTTGGTTTTGCAGATATTATATTCACAGGATCCTGGTCTACAGCTGAAGCGATATTCGGAAAGCTCTGTATCCGTGTATCTCTTTTGGTTGTAATTTTGTATTATTTTTCCGCTGCTATTTAAATGTAATTAAAATCCCTGATATTGTATTTATCAAATGTAAAGTATTCATTTGTATTCTGGAATATTCTTGTACTCTGATGTAATTGTTGTAATAGCAATGAAAATGTTCTGTTGTTCTGTGTTCTGATGAGTATTGTTCTCAAAGCAATCCGGGTTTTCCTTTACGGGGAAGTTTGGGTCGTCACATTTGGTATCAGAGCATTGGTTTACAGAGCTCGAGAACAAGACACATTAGAACCGAACGAAAGAATTCATCAGAGATCGGATTAGTAATACCCTATAAGGATAACTCGTCAGAGATAGGATCAGCAGTATCCTAGGATGAGTTTAAAGAGTTATTTTTATAAAAATATAATAAAAACACAAAAATAGGTTTTGAAAATTTTAAATTATTAAGCCTATTTGAATATTATATTTTAATGTATTTTGGACTATCAGGTATTAGTAGATTTTGCATACACGCCTTGCAAACGTGTATACGGAATCTCGATATACTGGGTAGATATAGGAATCACACTCTAGTAGCCCGGAATGATTCTGATGATGAGCATGACATCATCAGTATTTATGTTCGAGTTGTGAAAGTGGGATTTCTATATATATTTCCACATTTACAAGTATGAGAACTCAAACCTTAGGATTTGTTGTGACTTGGCACCAAACACAAGATTTTTGTATATATTTACATATATAAAGTTATGCATTTATAATTTAATCACTCAATTGATTGATGGATGTGTTGTTTGGTTGTTTGTTGATGTATTAATAATATTGGAATATGAAACCAAAGTAGAATGAATTATTAGTTAAGACAAATCAAACAATAATATTGGAATGAATGTAAAATTTGTTTGGAATTGCATACGCGTATATATATGTACTGAGCAGGTCAAGCAAGGAGGCTAGAAGCAGAGGAATAAAATAATTTGCCCGACCAATTGGTACACATTTACTTTGTTGTTTGGGTTTTTGATTTTATTAGCCGTTGCTTGGCTTTTTCTTTCTTCTCTCCTCTCTTTCTCTTTTTCCTTTTTGTTTTATGAGAGCCTTTCATGCCAATTTCATTCTTACGATACTCTCCGTACAAAGGAGGTTGTGGCGAAATTTTTCAAAGATTTAGAGTGTTAGCCATTTTTTTTTTTTTGGAAAATTAGGAAAAATTTATTAATTGAAAAATTGGGGACTTAAGCTGTAACAAAAATAATGAGAGATGGGTTGGATTATTAAAATAATTCTAGCTTCGTGCCTTTTCGAGGACGAAAAGTTTTTAAGGGGGGGATATTGTAACAACCCTGATTTTTGGGGGTAATTTTAAAATTTATTTTAATGAATTTTAATGAGTTTAATATAATTATATTATTTATTTTAAATAATATGGATGATAAACTTATTTTATTTCAACAACGAACTTAAAGGTTATATGAATTCTATTCCGAGCCTGAAATGGCGCGGTAATTTCAGTTTTGAAATTCCAACTTTGAAAAATTATATAAAATAAAATATAAATCGGAATTGGACGAAACAAGAAACGCTAGGACCATATCGAAAATATCTTTCCAAAGAGTTTTAGAAATTAAGATTCCAGTTTATAAATTGTAAGTTATGAGAAAATTAAATTTTAAGAAAATCGCTATGGAATTCATATATATAAGATTAAAGGCCCGAAACACAAAATTTTTGCTGAATAAGGAAATAGGACTCGAAACCACCTCCATTGGTTTCAGAATGTTGTTTACATATAAAAATGACTATAAAGACTTATGTTTCTGAGTTTCGGAAAAAAAATTTCATTATTTTAATTATTTTTAATATTAAATATATACGCGCCAAAAATAGGATTTTTTCAAACGACCTCCAAATCCGACGAAACCAGTCTCTATGGATCAAGAATATTTAAATATAGTAAAAAAAAACCAAAATTCATAATTTTCGGAGTTAATCTGTGGACTGTATTAATTTTTAATTGGAAAACAGTCAATTTTCAGACTTTAAAAATTCATAATAAATTCATACGGACTCAGAAAATTACGAAATTAGGTTCTTTGGATTCGTAACATCAAATATTATTTATGTTTAAAGTTTCATTAATTTCGGAATTAGTATGTGAACGTAGTAATTTTTAAACGGTCAAAAATGCAAGGAATTGGATAAATAAACAAGTAAAAAGTATTGGGCCCAAGCTAAATTACAACCCAACCTATTTAATACATTTTTCTCAGCCTTTAGCAACCCTAATTCATTTCTCTAAACATAACAGCAGCCTACACCTTCATCTCTCAACAATGGTGTCTTCTTCCTCCACTCAAAAAAAAAAACATATGATTTTTCCCAATCCTCACCAAAACATATCAAATTATATGTCAAAATGAAGGTATCGACGATACGAAGCTACTGGTGTCGTCGGTTTCATCAAACATCGCACGGATTTGATGAAAACTTCAATTAAACGTTTCAGAATTCGAAATTCAGAAGCCAAAACAAGGTGAGAACTCCTATTTACCGAATTTATTTGAAATTAATTATTTTCGTGATTCGAATGATATTATCTCTGATCCGCAATTAAATGTAGTTATTATTTCCAGATCTGTTTTTAAAGATCTAATTATACGTGCTGTTATTCTCTTTCAATATTATTATTATACGCGCTGTTATTCTCTTTCACGCGCTGTTATTTTCTCTCAATATTGTTATTATACGCGCTGTTATTCTCTCTCAATATTGTTATTATACGCGCTGTTATTCTCTTTCAATATTGTTTACATTTTTAATACAAATTAAGAAGCGATATTTTGGACAGGGAACTTTATGGTCATTTTTTTTATAGAATTAGAAGATAAGGTTTTGACACAGAATATTGTTTTCATTGTTAATAGAATTAAAAGATGAGATTTTGTTTTAAAAATTAATCAAATGTTTAATTAATTATTGATTAATCAAAGTTCAATTGGATTTATGATTATGATCATATTTGCGATGTCTTGTGCTTGGATTTTGTTGTTGTATGTATTGTGATATTTGGGATATCAATGATTGTGTAGATCTATGTCATTCAATAAAAATTCGTATTTGTTTAGATCTATAAACACCGTTTAAATTAGGTATTGTTTATTTCAAAAAGATCCAATATTTTTAATATTGATTGTTTACATAAAATTGTTTTAATGAAAAAGATTCAATTTTTAATATTGATAGTTTACATAAGATTGTTTTCATTATAAAGATTCAACTTTTATTATGTATTAATTTGAATTATGTTATTAATGTCGATATCAAAATTTAGAATATTGTTACATTTAGCATTGTAGAAATTTATATCATATGTTGACACCAAAGTTATATGTCATCACATGTATTGATAGGAGTAGTTGACATCATTATGGACACCAAAACATTATTCAATATCACATGTAGCAACTCGAATATGACATGGAAAATGAAAACATAACATATTTGTCAAAATGCATTAATTAGAATGAAAGCGTGTCTTATTTGTTAAAATGCATTAATTAGAATGAAAACGTGTCTTATTTGTTAAAATGCGTTAATTTGATTAAAACATGTCAATTGTGTTAGGATGTTTTAATTAGATTAAAACATGTCATGTCATTTCTGTTAGGATGTATTAATGGGATTAAGATATGTCATTTTTGTTAAATTAGAATTGACATAACAAACGTATTGTTTTTGTTAAAGTAGAATCGTTAAAATAAAAGTGTCTGTTTATTTATCTTGTTAGAATAGAATTGTCCAAAATAAAAATATCATTTATTAGTTTTATTTTAATCGAACCAATGTGAGAACTCTTTCCTCACTCATTGTTAATGTTCAGTAATTATTTATTTTTATAAATAAATACATTTTAATGCCTGAGATGATTTGTTTGTGGTTTAATTCCATATTATGCATGTTTGGTTATGAATGGATGTTGGGATTGCTATGAAAAGTTTGAAATTTGGAATATTGTAACTTAGGGATTAATTTAATATTTCTTATGGTAATTCCAATTATATTACACTGCCACATATGGGTTACCTGACTCATATGTGTTGATTGGGTTGATATTTTCACACGTCACTCAAAAGCACATTTAATATATTATACATTGAATGTTGTATGAATATGATATGTTGGTTGTTCGATAGTTATTGTGTAATTTGAATGTCATTGAATGTTGTACAGGACTGTCATTGAATGTCATTGAATATTGAACATTGTTTGGAACCCCATTATTTAATTGTATTGAGTCGGTCTCATTCTAAAAAAAAAAAAAAAAAAAAAAAAAAAAAAAAAAAAAAAAGAGGAAAGTTTGAAAACTTTCAAAATGGTTTTTCCATTGAAGATTAATTTTGATTTTTATGATAACATTTAATGCAATTTAATGTAAATTAAGCCGTTAGGGTAATTTGCGGTATTTTTACGTTCATGGTTATTACCATGAATTTCATTGATTATATATTAATCAATTAAGTTTTGAAATTTGAAAATTATCAATTTTACATTTATTTTAATATAATTAAATAAATAGATTCTGCTTGACCCGAGGTTAGATTGAGTTGTGGTATAAGACTGCCCGGACCCGCCCGGCATATCCAGCAATCGCAACAATACATATCTAATGTGAGAGGTTAATGCAGAATTAATTAAGAAATTAATATAGGAAGTTTTGAAATTCAAAAGGTAACATTTTGGAAATGTAATAATTAATGCAGAATTAATTAATTAATGTTGGAGATTTGAAATTCAAAATATATATTTTGGAAAAGTTAATATTTCCTTTAATAGTATAAACATAAATGCAGCATTAATGAATGATAAATGCTGAAAGTTAGATTTCAAAATTTAATGTTTTTGAAAATAAAAGTAAACCTTTTATTTAGGTATGACATTAAATATGTTTTAATAATAAAAGTAAATCTTTTATTAAAATTTATGGCATTGAAGATATTTTGTTAATAAAAGTTATTTTTTTTTAAGATTAAGACCGTGAGAGATATTTTGATAATAAGGGTTATTCTTTTATTAAGAATGATGAAATATTAATTATTAATTAATATTTAAGAATTGAATTTCAAAAAGAGGTATTTATTGAGAATAAATACAATATTAATGATTGATTAACATTAAGAAGTAATTAATATTATTTTGAATATTATAAATGAAATATTAATTATGAATTAATATTAAAGATTGAATCTCAAAAGTATTTCTTTTGACAACTTTATTTTGAATATGGTAAGAATGAATGTCGAATTAAATGATACTTTTTGATTTACATATGAACTTTGTTTCAGTGTAGTAAATTATATTTTGAACGACATGTCAATACATTGAAAATGGATTAACGTTTAGAAACTTTTTTTTAATAAAGTTTATTATTGTTTACGTAAAAACATTAAAGAAAATAATGTATTACTTAAAATGACATAGTTATTTATTCATATAAACATGACTTTGGGTTTAATTATGCGGAAAATAAAAGTTAGTCTTTTATTTATAAAATAAAACGTGGAAAATAAAAGAGACTCTTTTATTAGAGAATGAACGTGCAATGTAAATTATTCTTTTATTAAGAATGAACGTGCAATGTAAATTATTCTTTTATTAAGAATGAACGTGCAATGTAAATTATTCTTTTATTAAGAATGAACGTGCAATGTAAATTATTCTTTTATTAAGAATGAACGTGCAATGTAAATTATTCTTTTATTAAGCATGAACGTGCAATGTAAATTATTCTTTTAATAAGAATGAACGTGTAATGTAAAGTATATCTTTTATTTTATGAAATGAATAATAAGACGATAATAAAAGTTCATTCTTTTATTAAGTATAAGATGTGATTTTCATTTAATAACTGAATTTATTAAAATGCACGAAATTGTTAAGGGTCAAGAACAATATATTGAAAATGAAATTTGAATCCAGGATCCATTAATCTTTTAAGGGAATATTTCCAAAAATGAGGTTTCCTAATTTAATGTATTAAATTAGAATTTAATGGAGATTTAATAAAGGAGGAGTTTCTTAATTCAGAGTTGTAAATTTGAATTAATGATTTCCTAAAGTGAATTAAATCATTAAGTAATGATTTATGAAAGAAGTAAGTTTAAATGTGATTTAAATAAATCTTTAATTAGATTTAAACAAAAATAAATTAACATCCTTGATTTGGAATGAGACGTTGTTTGTGTTACTTTAACACACGTTTTTTAAATTGCGCGAATTATTCGGAAAGACCGGGTTCAACCCATTCCGAATAAATTCATACGATGATTGAAGATCGACGATGAAGACGGTTATTGAAGAACGGGAAATTTCCATATTGAATGAATGATTATTGATATCTTGATTGGACCGTACACCCAAGATGAGGGAAAGTTGGTGATCATTCAGACGTATTTGGGAATTCTACCGGATATAGTTTCGTTCAGACCCAGAACGGACTAGTAAATGGATTGCGTGTCTGACATTGTATTCCTTTATATTGTACTTGTTGATCTCTGTTTTACGTATAACTGTGTGGTGGTGGAGAATTTATTCTTCGCTTAACACCCGGTTATATATTGGTAGATGATCAATGATATGGTATGGTCTGACAATGTTGCATGCTAAGATGCATTGATCAAGGCTTTTGTTGAAAAGCAGGCCTTGTGGTTGATGATCAAAGCACGGCCTGTTTAGGTGTAGCTTTGTGTATAGCGTGACTTCGCGAGCCTCACACCCCGGTATGAGTCAAAAACGGGATATGGACCGTAGGGAGTGCACATGTTTCTTTCTAGCTAGAGTGGTGTCAGCGACCTGCCAGCCCTGACATTTTACTTATGTGGATGATGATTTTGAGGCGCCTCGTTATTTTTATAGGCCGTTGGTGGTCATACTATAGGTCCAAAGGGACCGGGAAACGTGTGTTCAGGCATAACTAATCCACTGCCTATAGGCGGGGACCGGCCCTACCGCTTCCAAGGGTTCACTGCGGGGAATCCTGAGGCATTTGCTAGAGTGTCTCGAATCGGAGAGGATCTTGCCCCTAGCCTCGACTCATGATGGAATCAAAATTTCCAATACGCCCTTGCGGTTTTGATTGTAGAACTAGTATTGGCGACATGCTATATGGTAACCATGCCGTCTAGGATTGATACTTATGATTCAAATCTTTTTATTAAAACATATATACACTAATAATAATATCAAATCCGTTTTATACGTATCAAGCATCTTTTGACCATTATAAGGTAAAACCCTATCCTCTGGTGTGCGTTGCATTGTGTGATGGGACCTGGGTCTTATAATGGTTTCATTTTTCCAAAAAAGACATTGCGTTATTTCTCAATTTACTTTAATTTATGCACCGACAATCCATTGGAATAAAACCCGTTCCGCATTAGCGGCGTGGTCCTTGGATTTGTCTTATTAGCTAAATTAGTTTTGAGTTCTCACACCAGTCCCATGACTGACCTGGAGTTTATTGTTTTAACCTAAACTCTGGGTGCCCATATTTTTCCACACGGGCAGCTAGTAGTTTTGGTTTTGCAGATATTATATTCACAGGATCCTGGTCTACAGCTGAAGCGATATTCGGAAAGCTCTGTATCCGTGTATCTCTTTTGGTTGTAATTTTGTATTATTTTTCCGCTGCTATTTAAATGTAATTAAAATCCCTGATATTGTATTTATCAAATGTAAAGTATTCATTTGTATTCTGGAATATTCTTGTACTCTGATGTAATTGTTGTAATAGCAATGAAAATGTTCTGTTGTTCTGTGTTCTGATGAGTATTGTTCTCAAAGCAATCCGGGTTTTCCTTTACGGGGAAGTTTGGGTCGTCACATCGACGGTGATGTACGGAGATTCTTCCCAGGCGTGATTCTCGAGGTAGACGAGGTGATAGGGGGCGAGGAAGGTATGGATTTGTAGAGGGGAGTGAGGGCTTCAAAGTTTGGGTGGTGGCAGTGTCTGGTTCGTCGTGGTGGCGCCGAAATTTCGCTAGGAAGTGGAGAACGTTTTCTATCTTCGAGATTTTCAATTGGGGAAGAGGGAGGGTTTGACCGACCAATGAGATTTATTTATTTATATATTTTAAAAATCCAAAAATACGCCCTGTTCCACACGAACACTAATCCAAACCCAGTGACTGTCGTCCCTAGCGTTTTACCCTCATTCCGAACACAATGGGATATATTTTGTAGGCACATTCGACTGTTTCAGTCAGTTTTCCTTCAAATTAAAATATAAAACATTCAATATTTGATTTGAACGAACATTTCAATTTGCCGGGGCCACATACTAATACTAAAAATTCCCGAAAAATAAATCTAGCTATGTTTTGACGATACGGTCCCAACAAAACTAGTTTCATTGAATTCTGAGGTCGTTTGCAAAATGGTCTTTTTCTGGTCGACCTAATTTAATAGAAATCGACCAAACACATTTTCCTTTGCCACGCTCACATACCAGCTTCTAAAATTATGAAATTTGAAACTTAGCAATAACTTAACATCCCGGATCCAACAAAAGTGGTTTCGTCGAATTCCGAGGTCGTTTGCAAAATGGCCATTTTCACGGGCTATATAAATTCCATAGCGACCTTTCTGAAATTTCATTTGGCCATAACTTTTTCTTCCTACTATGAAACTTCGATTTTTCAGATTCGTTAGTAAGATATTCACTAACAGATTTAAATATTTTTGGTTTCACTAAAATCCATTTTGTTTTGCACCCGGTACGATTAGGCAAAGTTTGAATTCAAATTTTGAAATTACCGCGCCATTTCAGGCCTTGTTTATAATTAGAATTAATTATATTCGTTTTCAAATGTCGATTCAAACTTACTTTTCATTGCTATTATTTAAAATATTTATTTTAAATATTTAAAATCCACTAAAATAGCCAATTTAAAAATTTTAAATTGGTTCAGATTTTCCGGGTCGTTACAATCTCTCCCACTTAAAACTTTTCGTCCCCGAAAAGAAACAAAGTCGGAAGTGGTTTGGTTAATCAACTCTACGTTCAATCTGGCTTCCATTCGCGAACTTTTCAGTTTTTGAGAATTTTCAAATTCTTCAAAAATTTGGCTAACACCCGGAATTTTTGAAAAATTTCGCCATAACCTCCTTTGTACGGGGAGAGATTTGGAAATTTATTGGGTCGTATTAGGTACCCAATAAAACCTAATAAGCATACACATATTTATAGTGATATATTCTGGTGTTTTCAGGGGAGCGTGTATAGATAATAACTCCAGAGAATAAATTCTCGTCACCCTGTCAAAGCCTGAGGGAGTGTGTATTTTAATGCTCCAGAGGATAAATCCTCGTCACCTCGTCCCGTGTGGGAAATAAATAGTCCATGTGCCGTATCTAATAACTAGAGAGACGTGATTATTGTCAACTCTAGACCTGTGTGGTTTTTTTTTATTAATCTAGCAATTTATCGTTACAATTTTTAAATAGTCCATATCAGTCATCAGTTCAACATGTAAAATATAGTCATCGCCATACAAGCCTCTCGCTTATATGGTAAATCTTCCACCTCGTCACACAAGCTCCAAATGGTTATGTGGTATATGATGAAGTATGCTTATCTTCAGAAGTATGCCATGTAGTGTAGTTCAAAATTAATTGTTACTATCCTATGGCGACGTTTATTATTACACACAGGATAACCAGCACTCCGCATCCAATGCCATTCACACGAGTTGATATAATAATATTTCGCATCCAACTCATTAAGGTTTACCTATTTGTCGGGCACGCAAATAAAATCTTTACTCAACAGCTATCCATTTACCTATTCAAACATATATAATGCACAAGTATATATATTTCTATCTATTTTTAAATCAGTTCAATGTGTGATTTAATCGAATAAATTCTACCATTCATTCTATTATTGATTAAATTTACTATCGTTCTAATAATTTAATTAATCAAGTCTACTATCACACAACACACACAACAATCAAATTTATTTTTCACCTTTCAAAAATGTCCTAATCAATTCATATACTCTTTTAAAATTAATCAGACTATAGAATTAAAAGTGCACATCCAAGAAAGGAAAATAACAACAAAGTAGGGAACAACTGGAAATCTCAAAATATGGTAAATGTACCTTGCACCGGAGTTAATCAGAGATATCCACTCGGCACTTAGGATAGGCTTTCTGAATGCTCTCCTCAGTTTCCCAAGTACAATCTCTCGGATCTCCACTCCATTGCACTTTGACTAAGTGAACTTTCTTGTTCCTCAGTTCTTTGGTTTCTTTGCCGATGATGTTTAGCGGCTCTCTTCTAACATTTAATTCTAGAGTGATTTCAATATCCCGCTGAGCAGCTTCCTCCACAACCAAGTCTGGGTCATGAACATGCTTTCGAAGTTGAGATACGTGAAATACATCATGTACTCCAGGCAACCAATCAGGCAATTGAACCCTATAAGAAAGAGTTCCAATCCTTTCAAGAATAGAAAACGAACCAATGAATTTGGGCGCCAATTTCCATGTTTTACCGAAATGGATAACTCCTCTCATCGGTGATACTTTCAAATATACATAGTCGCCAACAGCAAATGATATATCTCTTCTTCTTTTATCAACATAGCTCTTCTGTCGGCTTTGAGCGGCGAGTAATCGTTTCTTAACGAAATCGACTTTGTCGGCAGCCTCACGAATCATATCAGGTCCCAATACAAGTCTATTACCAGGTTCGACCCAACAAGCAGGAGAACGGCACGGTCTACCATACAATGCTTTGAATGGCGACATTGTTAGGCTCGCCTGGTAGCTGTTGTTATATGAGAATTCAGCAAAATGTAAATGGTCTTCCCATGATCCACCAAAATCTAGAACCCAAGCCCGCAATAGATCTTCTAGAATACGTTTCACCCTCTCAGTCTGACCATCTGTCTGAGGATGATAAGCAATGCTCAAGTTCAGCTTTGTTCCCAGTTCTACTTGAAATGCCTCCCAGAATTTGCTAGTGAATATTGGATCTCTATCACTAACTACACTGATCGGCACTCCGTGTAGTCTAACAATTTCCTTGAAGTATATCTGCGCCAGACTCTGAGCAATTCTGTTTGATCTGACATGTATGAAATGGGCGGTCTTCGTGAATCGATCTACGATCCCCAAAATACTATCATTTCCTTTTCTGGTTCGGGGCAAAACATCAATGAAGTCCATGGAAATATGTTCCCACTTCCAACTTGGAACATCCAGTGGTTGCAACAATCCAGCAAGTTTCTGTTAGTCGCTTTTGACTAGCTGGCAAGTAGGGCATCGGCTAACATATAAAGAAATGTCCCTCTTCATCGACTTCCACCAGAAAGTGCATTTGATGTCATTATACATTTTTCTTACTCCCAGATGGATACTAAGTTTTGACTTGTGGCATTCATCCAGCACTTCCTTTTGGAGTTCAGGAATATTAGGAACACAGATTCGACCCTTTAGTCTTAGAATCCCCTCATTATCTACCTAAAACCTCAAGGGCTTGCCTTTCTGAATCATCTCTCTGATCTTATGAATGAAGTGATCATCCTTCTGAAGAGCAAATATTTTATCTATCAATGAAGTCGTAATGATAAAGCTGGCGATCATTACATTCTTTCTACTCAGCGCATCGGCCACGACATTGGCTTTCCCTGGAGTATATAGAATCTCAAAATCGTATGCTGCAAGAAATTCTAGCCAACGTTGCTGCCTCAGATTCAAGTCTTTTTGAGTGAACAAATACTTTAACGATTGGTGATCTGTGAACTGTTCAAATTTCTCACCTAGAAGATAGTGTCTCCAGATTTTCAAAGCAAATACTATAGCCAACAACTCAAGATCATGAGTAACATAGTTCTTTTCATGAGGCTTCAGCTGGCGGCTTGCATAAGCAACAAATTGACCTCTTTGCATTAACACTGCACCAAGGCCTTCTCTAGAGGCATCTGTCCAGACTTTTAAATCCTGATTGCCGTCGATAATCGTTAACACTGGAGCCGTTGTTAATCTTAACTTTAGCTCTTCAAAAGCCTCCTCACATTCTGGAGTGCACTTGAATTTCGAGTGCTTCTTTGTAAGCTTCGTTAAGTGACTAGATATCTTCGAAAAATCTTTAACGAACTTCCGGTAATAACTAGCCAACCCAAGAAAACTGCGGACTTTTGTAGGAGTACTACGCTGCTTCCAGTATTGAATAGCTGTGATTTTACTTGGATCGACAGCAATTCCTTCTTTTGATACGACGTGGCCGAGAAATTTCACTTCATCTTGCCAGAATATACATTTGCATAGTTTAGCTTTTAATACATTCCTTCTCAGAATTTCTAGAACTTGTTCCAAATGTTTTTCATGTTCGGCCTTTGATTTGGAGAAGATTAGAATATCGTCAATAAAAACCAGAACAAACTTATTCAGGACTCCTCTGAACACTCTATTCATCAAATCGACGAAGTAAGCTGGAGCGTTACATAAGCCAAACGACATTACTAACCACTCGTAGAATAAGTCCGGACCTCTGAATGCTGTCATAGGAACACATTCTTCGGCAATACGAAGCTAATGGAAGCATGTAGTTAGGTCCATCCTTGAAAATACCTGTGCTCCATTCAGACGATCCAATAAGTCATCGATTCGCGACAGTGGATATTTATTCTTTATGGTCTGCTTGTTCAAGTTGCGATAATCCACACATAGTCGTAGAGTACCGTCAGACTTTGGGACAAACACCACTGCTGCTCCCCAATCTGAGAAACTAGGCCTGATCAGACCCTTCCATACAAGCTGTCGATTTTGATTATCTAGTTCTTCTTTCTCCTTTAGGGTCATCCTCCGAATGGCGTGCACTACTGGCCTTGCATTCGGAATTAAAGCGATCTTGAAATCAATTTCTCTCTGCGGGGGTAAACAAACAACTTCTTCAAACATATCCGCATAATTCTTGACGACAGGAATATCTTTGATGAGGTCGGGAATATTCTCTGTGACTACAGGGATATTTTCTATTTGAGCCGGAGAAACATCTAGAGCTGACCAAAAGTCTTTTCTATTTGAATTCGGCCCTTCACATGGTATGGTGATATAATTCCCTGATTTAATCTTTGCCCTAACAACTCTCTCGGCGCATCTAACCTCAGCTTCATATTTAGTCAACCAGTCTAACCCCAAGATAAGATCGAATTCAGTAAAATTCATGATGATAGAGATGGTAGGGAACTTATAACAGGAAAAAGAGACAGGTACTGCACAAACCCAACTGAGATCGAGGGAACCCCCAAATGGATTATGGACAGTCATTGGTTCTTTGAGCTTCTTCAAATTCAAATCCAACTTCTTAACTGCATTCTTGGCAATGAAGCTTCGTGACGCGCCTGTATCAAACAGTACTTTAACTGGAATGTTTTTGACAGTATGCGTGCCTTCTAAAACATCAGATCTTCCCTGACTAGCTGAGGGTGTTGAAGTTTCTGCCACTTCATTTACTTGTACCACATTGGTCTTTTTCAGCAGCCAGCAGTCTCTCTTTATATGACTAGCCTGATGGCAAAGATTACACTCTCAGGTTAATTAAAACTTGTCCTTGGATTTAGGCCCATCCTCCTTTCGCTTCTTCGATGGTTTACAATTCCTGCTCAAATGCCCCTGTTTATGGCAGTTACTGCATATGGCCGTCGTTACTGGTTCTTTCTCAGATCTGGCCCTTTTCTGATTAACTTTGGGCTTCTGACTCACCTCAGACGTCGTACTGGCCTCAGGATGACCAGTTTCAGACTCAACTTTATTACTAGAACTGACCTCCTCTTGGTAGCGTAACATACCTTTCTTGTCGAGATCCTCGTACTGGTAAGCCATGTATATCATTTCAGAAAAAGGGAGCTTCACATTCCTCATTACACTGTTCTGATATTTTCTTTGAAGCCCGTTGATAAATCTCAGATTCTTCCTCCTTGGATCTTTAATCAGATGAGGGGCAAAATGAGAGAGTTTGTTGAATTTCTTGTGATATTCCGGAATGGTCATATCTCCCTGTATCAGATAAGAGAATTCATCACATAACCGCTTAGTTGCTTTTGGAGGAGTAAATCTTTCTAGGAAAATCACTTTGAATCTATCCTAGGTGATATCACCTTCTGGATTATCCTCAATAATAGAATCCCACCAGAACAAAGCTTCGTCTTTGAGTGCCCAGGATGCCAGTAATCTTTTCTGGTCATCCCTCAGCTTTAAACAGTCAAAGATTTTCTCGGCAGAACGAATCCAAGCTTGTGTTTTCGTAATAGATTCTTCGCCCGAGAACGGTATTCCACCCATATTTTGATACTTAATTAATAGGGCCTCAATATCTGGTTCTGCATTCCTTCTGATTCTAACACTCATATTCTAGTACTTCTGCAAATAGAAGATCAAGTGTCAGGTCACAGAAAAGATATTTTAAAACATAGAAACATATAATTGAATGTAAATGTATTTATCGAGGTGTTATTTCATTCTGCTACTCATACTAGGATATTACTGATCCTATCTGTAATGAGTTACTCATCCTAGAACACTACTGGTTCTATTTCTAACGAGTTCGTTAATATGTTATATTTCAGCACTAAGCTTAACCAAAGCTCTGATACCAAATGTGACGACCCTAAAACCCGTATTGACGGTGACAAGGGTAATCATTGGAATATAACACATAAACAGATAAAAGCAGAACAGAAATAAATAAATACACCAGATAATGAACAAATAATCACCGGATAAACAATAATCATAAGAGTTACACGGTATACAGGATCATACTTAGTACAAATACAGTTCAGCTATACATAAATGTCTACAGCGGATACAAACATAATATGTACAATAGGAGCTGAACAGCATAAAAAGAGATAAATGATAGAATCCATCTTCAGCTCCAGCTATCCAGAAAGAGCCTGCTAAAACCTGAATACAAGGCTGCCCGTGTAGAAAAAGGGGCACCCGAGTTTGCAAGTGAAACAAACTACGAGTCAGTTATGGGACTGGTATGAGAAATCTATTTAACACATTTCTATAATGTGGCTAATCACAGGACCACGCCACTTTCGCGGAACGGGTTTACTTCATTGGATTGCCGGTGCTTTAAAAACAAATAATTCTTTTAAACATCGCTATGCTTTTTATAAAAATGAAGCCATTATAAGACTTAGTTCCCATCACACAATGCAACGCAAACCGGATGATAGAGTTTTACCTTATAATGGCCAAAATATGCTTGATATGGATAAAACAAAAGCATTTGATATTATTACTAGTGTTTACATGTTTCAAAAACGACTTCGAATCATAACTATCAATCATAGACGGCATGTGTACCATATATCACGTCGCCATAAATATATACAATCAAAACTGCACCATCACGTATTTGGAAATTGGATTTCCATCATGAACCAAGGCAAAAGATAGTCCTTACCGACTTCAAGACTGTCTAGCCCGAGTCTTAGGCAAGCGCGCAGGCAAGCCTTGGATCGTCAGGGCCGGTCCACCGATGTGGATTATTATACCTGAACACTACGTTTCCCCACCCTTTGGGGCGTAAATGAGCCAATGGATGACTCCATCGGTCCTGGATCGACCGATATAATCGAGGCGCCTCGCAGCAGCAACAACCACATAAGTCAAACTCGTTAGGGTGTGTAAAACAACTGACGCCACTTCTAACTAGAAGGAAACGTATGCCCTCCCTGATGTCCTCTCCCGTTTCTGGTTCATACTGAGGTGTGAGGTTCGCGAATTCACGTTATACACAAAGCTACGCCACATAGGTGATGCTTTAATCATCAACCACAAGACTTTGCTTTTCAACAGAAGCCCTGATCACTGCATCTTAGCATGCCACACAGGCCATTCACACCTTGCAACTGATGGCTATCAATCACACAGAATAAATTCCAATGTCAGACACACAATCCATTTACAAGTCCGTTCTAGGTCTGAACGAAACCGGAGGCACTATATACCTCGCAAACCCATCGATCTCCACGTACGTCTGGGCTATCACCACTCATTATCCATATTTCGGGATGCCTCCCAATCAGGACATCGGTTACCATCCAAACGAGGTGAAAGATTTCGGGTCTTCAACCACCATCTTCATCTTCGATTTCTTATCGTAGATTCGGTTATTCAGAATGGGATAAACCCGATCTTTCTGAGCAACTCACGTATATAATAAACAAGTGCTAAACAAACATAACATACGCATCATTTCAATTCATTAGTTAATAACCGTAAATCAGTAAGAGAACGATTTCCCAAATATTAACCCCGAAGGCCGAAACCAACATTAGATCAAAACCCAGGAAACTATTCGACTTAGCCAACCTTCAGATAGTTTCTAAATTTCACATTCATATCGTCTATAATATTTTATAACGATTTATTGCCATTTTTATTTAATTTAAAATAGCCAATTTATTTAAAACGACGCTTCGGGCCATAACGCGGCCGTGGCGCTGTTTTTCTTCAGATTTGATTTACACATATTTGAAAATCTAACCATTGGATCTTCACAAAATTTACATCATTAGAAAGATCTTTTCAAAATGAATCCAACGGTACCAGTTTTGGGAAAATCCGACAGTCGGATCTCCCGGTACAATCGTTTGAAGTTTCGATTTCAAAATACGAACTGCAGCGTCGTTATTCAATTTAATATAATTATATTTATATATATATATATATAATCGATTCTAGCGCTGTTTTTTTCAGATTTGAATTAAACATTCCAGACAATCCAACCGTTGGATTTTTACAAAGTTGGTGCCGTTGGAAAGATATTTCCAAAGCGAACCCAACGGTTGCGGTTTCGGGAAAATCCGATGGTCGGATCTCCCGCACTAATCGTTTGAAATCACGGTTTCAAAATCTGAACTACAGCTTTGATACTCGATATATTTCAATTCTATATATATATATATATATATCGATTCTTCGATTTCAAAGCTATATTCTTTTCATACATTTTGATAAAAATGATATTTTTATCCAACCTACATTCACTTTGACGCTTCACTATTTTTAACAATTCATGTATATAGTGAAAATGTGATTTTTATTGTAAAATGATTTATTTCAAAACCTGACTATTTTATATAGTTAATGTAGGTGATAAAAATATGATTTTTATTATAAAACAAGTTATTTCAAAACAAGATTATTTTATATAGTTCATATTGATGATAAAGATAGGATTTTTTATTACAAAACAATTTCTTCTAAAATATGAATACCATTCAACACATGAATTTCAATTCAACGAATGAATTTCGATTCAACACATGAAGGTTTTCTATAGTTTATATATATAGAGATAAAAAGGTGATTTTTATTGCAAAGCAATTTATTTAAAACACGAATACCATTCAACACATGAATTCTATTCAACGAATGAATTTCAATTCAACACATGAAGGTTTTCTATAGTTTGTATATATAGCTAAAAAGGTGATTTTTATTGCAAAACAATTTATTTAAAAAACGAATACCATTTAACACATGAATTCTATTCAACAAATGAATTTCAATTCAACACATGAAGGTTTTCTATAGTTTGTATATATAGATAAAAAGGTGATTTTATTGCAAAACAATTTATTTAAAACACGAATACCATTCAACACAGGAAAATAATTCTAACACATGAATATTATTCAAAATTTTGGTAGCGTAACGGCAGGGTAGTTAAAACCGGGGTTGTCCCTAGTACGACTCCTCGCTCTACCTTAAAGCCTCGCAGCTTTTGACAATGGGGAATCATGCATCTAGTTCGCACCCAGGCGGAATGTATATTTTTTTCATTTCCACAAACTAATCCTATGTGGTTTCAACCAAATATTTCTCAACCACAAACGGGTATTTTTCAACCACAATCAATCAATTTCTACCACAAACAATTATAATCAACCATTCGCTATCAACCAATTTTCACACCAATCACAACCAATAAATATCGTCCATGGTTTGTGGACGAGGGGCGTATATATATATATATATATAAGCATTTCACTTCTATTTCAACACATATATAATTTTTACAACGCATATATAACTTATACATCGAACGTACGACCTACACAACACTTATACATGAGGTGTACAACGCTTATACAAGTCATACTTCGACTATATAATTTACACATCGTCATTTTCCATATCGTTTATAAATTAGAAATCTCACATTGGGTTCCACTCCACCAAAAATAGCAGAAGGCTCAGAAAAATATGCGGTCTCTTCTAGAATAGAAGACGTCCACACGAGTCCACTGTCTCTTGTTTCACTGAATTTCATCAACAAACGAAAAAGATATGATTTTTACAGTGAAATCCAAAACCGTAGCGCTTTAAACTACTATTAAATAGTTTAAACAATTTTCAGCCGTACCTTTCTATTTCTGTTCAAAACTAGGTTTTAAATTTTCGCTCGATCCACGAACTATTGTCTCGATCAGGTACTTCAGCGTCGAAGAGCTACGAATGGCGCTCAGATCGGTGGTAGGCGCGGCCAGTTCGGTGGTCAGAGGCGGGAGATCAATGGTGATGTACGGCGATTCTTCCCAGGCGCGATTCTCGAGGTAGACGAGGTGATACGGGGCGAGGAAGGTATGGATTTTTAGAGGGGAGTGAGGGCTTCAAAGTTTGGGTTGTGGTAGGGTCTGGTTCATCGTGGTGGCGCCGGAATTTGGCCAGGATGTGGAGAACGTTTTCCTCCATCGCGATTTTCAATCGGGGAAGAGGGAGGTTTTGACCGACCAATGAGATTTTTTTTTTTTATATATTTTAAAAATCCAAAAATACCCCCTGTTCCACACGAACACCAATCCAAACCCAACGACTATCGTCCCTAGCGTTTTACCCCCATTCCGAACGCAAAGGGATATATTTCGTAGGCCCATTCGATTGTTTCAGTCAGTTTTCCTTCAAATTATAATATAAAACATTCAATAGTTGATTTGAACGTACATTTCAATTTGCCGGGGCCACATACTGATACTAAAAATTCCCGAAAAATAAATCTAGCTATGTTTTGACGATACGGTCCCAACAAAACTAGTTTCGTTGAATTCTGAGGTCGTTTGCAAAATGGTCATTTTCTGGTTGACCAAATTTAATAGAAATCGACCAAACACATTTTCCTTTGCCATATTCACATACTAGCTTCAAAAATTATGAAATTTGAAACTTAGCAATAACTTAACATCCCGGATCCAAAAAAAGTGGTTTCATCGAATTCCGAGGTCGTTTGCAAAATGGCCATTTTCACGGGCTATATAAATTCCATAGCGACCTTTCTGAAAATTCATTTGGCCATAACCTTAGCTTCCTACTATGAAACTTCGATTTTTCAGATTCGTTAGAAAGATATTCACTAACAGATTTAAATATTTTTGGTTTCACTAAAATCCGTTTTGTTTTGCACCCGGTACCGTTAGGCAAAGTTTGAATTCAAATTTTGAAATTACCGCGCCATTTCAGGCCTTGTTTATAATTAGAATTAATTATATTCGTTTTCAAATGTCAATTCAAACTTACTTTTCATTGATATTATTTAAAATATTTATTTTAAATATTTAAAATCCACTAAAGTAGCCAATTTAAAAATTTTAAATTGGTTCAGATTTTCGTGGTCGTTACATATCATCTTCTAGGAGCTACTTCTGACGTATGGCTCGAGTCTCTGTTTCTTATGTGGCTTGCTCTTTAATCTGAGGAATGATGATTTTCTTTTAAAAACCTATGTACTCTGATGATATAAGACAGAAGTGTTTTGTTGTAATAGTTTTATGATTCATGGTATTATGTAACAAAGTATTTTGGAGATTTAATAAAGTTATTTGTTTCCGCTGCAAAAATTTTATATTTGTCTTGTGATATTCTGTGTCTGTTTACCAAAAACGCTCCAGTGAAGTTAAGGCATTCCCTTTGTGAGTGACCTTAATGGAGGTGGGGTGTTACAATTAATATTCTCTAGTTCATCATTGTTGATGATGTCTGTGTAGGGTTTTGGCTTTAATATACCTCTTTTGGATCTGGATATCACGGGATGGCCTAATTGGTGGTGAGGTGGATTGGTTGGTTAGTCTACTTGCTCAAATTGCAAAACATCATTGTTATTTTCCTTTTGATTACTTCGATTATTCTCCGATTCATTATTGACATTATAGTTGGTAACACGTTGCTGATAGGTGTGTTTGAGAGGCTCGGCTTGACCTTCATTTGATTCAGCAAAGGTATTTTGATCATCCTTGGTCATACTAGTCCTCTGCCACACTTCTCTAGATATAGGGATTTCAGGTAAAACAACTTTTGATTTAAAAAATTTCATAGAAGTTTTTATGTCAGACTGTTTGTATGGAAAAATATTTTCATCAAAAATGACATGTCTAATAATATACACTCTGCCTTTAGAATCTATGCATTTGTATCCTTTTTATGATTACATTAACCAATAAAAGTGCATGGTCTAGATCTGAAGTCAAGCTTATTGATATTGTATCGCCTTAAATGAGGGTAGCATAGACATCCAAAGGTTTTTAGACTTTTTTAGTCATGCTTAACACTATATTGTTTTTTTAAGGGGCTTATACCATTTAAAATTTTGGTTGGCATCCTATTTATTAAGAAGACAGCTGAATTAAAGGATTTTGACCAAAATTTTAGTAGTAATGATGTTGAGCTAATAGAGTTACGCCACTTTCTACTATGTGTATAAGCTTCCTTTCTAGAAGACCATTTTTTTTTGAAAAGTGTTGGGACATGTAAATCTATAAACAATTCCTTTATCCTGAAAAAAGTTACTAAGTGGTTTGAACTAAGTTCCCCCATCTGATGGAAAAATTTTAACAATGCTTTTAAGCTAATTTTTAATCAATTTAACAAGAGTCATAACAACATTGATAATATTTAATTTAGACTTTAATAGATATAACCAAGTATATCTAGTGTAAGCATCAACAAATGATATATAATATCTGTACCAAAATCAAAATTAATGGGGTAGGAACCCGTAGATCTGCAGCAATCAGATCTAGAGGTTTGTGTAAAGGGCTGTAGAATCAGTAAAAAGCAATTTGTGACTTTTTCCCATTACAATATTCACAAATTTAGGGTAACTTGAAATCATCAAAGGGTATTTCATTATCAAAAAGAATTTTCTTTACAATATTTGTACTAGGATGTCCTAATTTATAGTGCCATTGATCAAACACATATTTACTACTATTCCTATTACTGGGTTCAGAAAAATTTCAATATGTTGCAACATTTTTAGTGTTATTACAGTTATCAAGATTAAATTTATATAATCATTTTATTACTCACCTTGCAAAAACATAGTTCTAGTTAGTATGTCTCTAACTAAACAGTAATTTGGAAAGAATTCAAAGCATACATTTTTAACTCTAGCAAATTGAGATATACCGATTAAATTCTTCTTTATTTTGGGTACCCTTAATAGATTATGTAAAAATAATTGCCTTTTACCATATATACTGCCTTTACCAATATGAGAGATAATTATGACTTACCATTTCCTATGCAAACTGAATAATTAAGTTTGTATTCTCTGCTTCTGAGATTAAGATTTTCAGGGTTGTTAGTGAGGTGATTGGTGGCTCCCGCATCTGGATACCAACTATCATCATTGATGTAATCAATTTTAACACACTTTGATTTCTTGATGATTCAAGTAGAGCAGCAGCATCGTTCTGAGTCTGGGCTATGTTAGCACTAGGGTTGGACCCTCTTAGATTGCTTAGATTCAGGTTTAATATATAGTTTGCATTAAACTTGTAGGAGCATCTTGGTGCAGTATGTCCAGTTTTCTCACATGTCTGGCATTTTGGCCTATTGATGTTGTTGTTCCATCTGCCTCTACCTCTTCCTCTTGTTGGTAGACCGACTATCTAATAGGTATGATTATTCTTGTTACTTTGGTTTTTATTTCTATTACTGTTGGTTACATAATTGGCACTGAAATCACTATCTTGAGTTCTTTTTCTTCCAATTCTCGCTTCATGTGATATAAGAATTGCATGAAGATATCCATGGATGAGAATTTTTCTTGTGAGTAAGTTATGGCTTCTACAACTTCACATTCTTCACTTAGGCCATTTAAGATAACAAGAATTTGTTCAGATTCAGTTAATTTTTGACCAACAGCATCAAGCATATCATAGTGAATTTTTCTTGTGAGTAAATTATGTCTGGCATTTAATTTTTGACCAACAGCATCAAGCATCAAGCATATCACACGACGCATCAGAATGCAAACACTAGAATATTTCATTGCTATTGCAACAATTTACATCAGAGTACAAGATATCATAGTTAAAATAAATAATATACAGAAAAAAATATCAGAGATTAAAATAAATAGCAGCGGAAATAAAAATGTATAAACACAATTCGTAGCGGAAATAAATCAACTGACACAACTAAAAGAAATAGACGGATACAAAACTTTCTGAATATAGCTCTAGCTGTAATCCAGGATCATGTGAAAAGAAATATTTGAGAAAACCAAAACTACTGGTTGCCCATGTGGAAAATATTGGCACTCGGAGTTTAGGAAGAAACAATAAACTCCGAGTTAGTCATGGGACTGGTGTGAGAACTAAAACAATTATTACCTTAATTTTAAAGTTAGGTAAATCAAGGGACTACGCGGTGTAACACGGAACGGGTTCCCCCAAGAATACCAGTGCATAAAACAAATAGCGAAATGCTAAATAAAGAAAAATGAAGCTATTATAAGACTCAGGTCCCATTACACAATGCAACGCTAGCTGGAGGATTGAGTTTTACCTTATAATAGCCAAATATGCTTGGTACATGAAATTTATCTCTTATTATTGCACTAAGTGAATAAATCAACTTCAAATATAAATGTATCAATCATGGACGGCATGAGCGCCCCATCCCACTATGTCGCCATATATAGGTTTACAATTAAAACTGAAAAATGACATATTGGAAGTTTGGATTTCCATATTGATGGCTCCTAATTTGAAAGATCTATCGCGTAGTGCAATACACAATGGCTTACGTCCTAGCTGGAGAAAACACCGTAATGCACATCAGCCCTTTTGGGAAATCAAGTGTCACTGCGGCTTACGTCCCAACTAGAGATAACACCGCTTACTTTATCCCTTTGGGAATCGGGGGTGTGTGCCCTATCCCTCTGAGCGTGGAGTGACCACACTCAGCTCATCTCGGTCGACCGAATCCATCACACCTCTAAGGGTGTCTATCCTCATCGCAAAAGCATACTGACTTAACCATCAGTTCACCACCATACCGGGGTGTGAGACTCGTGAATTAACGCTACACAAAGCTATGCTAATTAAAGCTATGCTTTGATCATCATCCACCAAACTTTTCTTTTTAATAAAAGTATGGATCACTTCATATCAGCATGTCACATTGTCAATCCATACAATACCATTGATTTTTGACAATATATAACCTCTAAGCTCGTACGTCTCAGAGAAGGGTGTTAAGCAAGTGAATAAATTCTATTCCATCAAACAGATATATATTTAGCACAGATCAATGAATACAGGATAACGAAATATGTCGGACATACCATCCATTTGCAAGTCTGTTCTAGGTCTGAACGAAACAGAAGGCACCTTATTCCTCGTCCTGTATGTCCAATACAGGAGAGAGGCCCTCGCATATCCAAAAAGTTAACAAATACGTCCGGATGGCTACAACTGTAGCCCCTTCAAGGTAGCTACACCAATCATAGGCATTAGTAGCAACCCTTCCATTCGATGTAAAGATTGTCAATCTTGCACCGTCTTCAATCTCTTTGACTGTTAGTCGTCGTATCAATTATTCAGAATGGGTTAAACCCGGCCTTTCCGAATAACTCACGTATCTTATAATCAAGTGCTATAACAACACATCATACGCCTCATTCCAATCTAGAATATTCTTTTGTTTGTATTTCTTTATTCTGGAAAGGTTCTCATTAATCTTATCAAAGATTTATCACTTTAAAGCACACTGTTTAATCCATTTCTTTGGAAATTGTTTCAAAAGATTTTATAGTATCTTTTCACAGTTTAAACCAAATTAAGGTTTATCAAACTAGTCGGGATTAACGCCTTATCGAAGTAATCATTCATTTTATTATCCTATCCCAACCTATTCATCTCATGGATCAAAACTAAAAGTACTCCATATCTAACACCACTGTGTTGTCAGTAAATTCAATTACCATTTCACGTTCAAATCTAATTAAAGATTTAACTATCGCATGGAGTAAAACTAGTGATACTCCATTTTAGAACACTTTTCAAATTTGGCAAATTTAATTACCACATTAACATTTCAATCTAATTAAAGATTCATTAAAACTCCACATAGATTTAATCTCCAAAAATCATTATTTAATGATTATTCAAATTTAGGAAAAAATCCTGTCTTTACTGGGTTAAAGAACCAATGTCATTTAAAATATCGTTCACAATAAACCCAAAATCATCTTCCATCAAAATGGAATGTATACGAAAATCATAACAGTATATAATCGATATAAATTCCAATATTCGACTAATAATATAAATGGAATAACGGCAAAGCTTTTTAAATTCCATATATAGTAACGGTTTTCCTTTACAGAAGCTCATCTCGATTATTAGCAAATCAAATTCCATTCAATTTCAATTTAATGTATTAAATTGGAATTCTTTACTTTGGAAAATCCCATTAATCCTAATTAAAAGAATATAAATTCCAAATCTTATTCTTCACTGTTAATTGGGTTAAAGAACAAATATTATTTAAAACACCATTCATGATAAACCAAAAAATCCAATTCTTTTATTCAATTCCAATTAATAATTAATTGGAAAACTTCACAAAATCTTAATTTAAATGTTTATTCCTTTCTCAACTGGGATTAAGAACAGTTTTATTGAAGACACCATTCACGAAAAACCCAAAATCCCATTTGATATTAAATATAAGGCTTTGAATAGAAATTATATCGGTTATATTCAATATAAAATTCTAAAACCAACAAATATCGTATTGGGAATAACGATATATATATCTTCCAAATTCCTCAACAATATCTGTATGATCACGGAATCCAATATCGAAATATTCTGAAGATTATTTCCATTTAAATCAATTCTAATTTATTCGTTGGACATTTCTGGTTATATTAAAAACCATTTTCAAATCCAATTTATTTAATTCTAAAAATAATTGGATTATTATTCTAGTTATTAACTAGTTCATTTCGATAAAAAAAATATTTTTATCTTTTCAAACTTGGAATTTTCATCCAAAATCTTTCCAAAAACCCTTTTTATGAATTTACATAATTTTTTCATATTTTTAATAATTTTAATATCGCCCGTACAGTCAGTTTTCAATATCGACCACCGAACTGCATCCATAGCGACCTTTTCTGAAATTGATTTGGATATAATTTGAAATCCAACCATTCAAATTTTAAATGTCTTGTACTCGTTGGAAAGCTCTTTTCGATACGAACCCAATGGTTCTGGCTTTTGGAGAATCCAACAGATAGATCTTCCGTTATGTCCATTTGAAGTTAATGGTCGAAATACACGAACGGTCGCTACGCGACACGTTCTATTCAAGCCATTAAATATATATATTGTCGATTTCTATTTAAAACGTACTTTATAAATCGTTATAAAAACGATTCCCACTTCATTACCAATTTTAAATCAAAATTGTATATTCCATATCATTATAATATTAAAATGATAATATTTTCAAAATATTAGATTTTGAAATCACTTTTTGATATTCATTATAAAATGAATAAAATCGACAGAAAATCCCATTTGTGTTAAAATGGCATTTAACTACTTAACACGGCTTCACATTTCAATATTTTCGTGTCCATCCAAAGTCGAACTTCAAAATCATATTTTGATGATTCAATGAATATTATTTTAAAATATTCGTTAATTCTGAAGTAGAATCAGACTCAATTAATTACCATATAATTTTAGTTATATGGATTTCATACATCGCATGTATACAACAATAATGATAAACGATCACTAAAAATTCATACGACATCTAGAGTGCATTTTACAACTGTATAAGCATTTGTTAACCCATCCATTGGCATACAACTAAATATTGGAACTAGTGTATGTCAAATATCATCCCAATACCCATGTGGGGTTTTCAAACAATAAATACTGATTATTATTTGTGCATTTGGACGATGTGTAAAAATTATTGTTCCAATCAGTATAAGTTAAATGGGTGTACATAAACAAGTCATCCGACTTGTAAATGAATATTTATTCCAATTTTATTGTTTAAATTATGAATGAATATTTATAATTTAATTTCAATTACCACAATAATATTAACATTATTCTCCACATGTTAAACATTCCAACATCACAAACAAATCACTATACAGTCAATTAAATCTTCCACGGTCTGTGGACGAGGGAGGTAAGCTAACAGACACCGTATATAATTTATAATGATTAAAATGATAAAAATCTACACTAGCAATTATATATATTTTTATAACTGAATACAATAACAAGATAAAATATAATTTAGTGAGAAGGAGTTCTCACATTGATCAGTTTCAGAAATCATTGAATACGATTAATTTTAATTGAATTAAACTGGGGTTTAAATTCAACTAAATTCCAATCTATCTCTGTATGCTTCCAAATCTGCTTGTACATATAGTCCTCGGCTCCACGATCCCAATGCAAGTTGTTTCACTGAACTCTATACTCGTATGATAAAGATATGGTCATTTTAAAATTAAATTACATTAATTATGTAACAACCCGGAAATCCGAACCAATTTATAATTTTTATTTTGGCAAATTTAATGAATTTTGGATATTTAAAATGAATTATTTTAAATAATTACAACGAGAAATTTATTTTGAATATAATTAGAACGTATATATTTATTTGAATCGACGTTTGAATATAAATATTTATTTTTGATTATAAAAGCAATTGGAAATGGCGCGGTAGTTCAAAAATTCGATTTCAAATTTCAAATGAATATACATGATCCAAAATAAACCGGACTTTCGCGAAACAAAAAATATTAGAATCTAATTGAAAATATCTTTCCAACAAATCCGAGAAATCAAAATTTCATATCGAAAATAAAAAGTTAGGTCCAGTTAAAAATTCAGAATAGTCACTATGGAAAATATGGCCCTTAAAAATGGAAATTTTGCAAACGACCTCCGTTTACGACGAAACTACTTTTGTTGGATCTGGTATGTCAAGTTATTGCTTGATTCCAAAATTCAAGATTTTTCGAGTCAATATGTGAGTGTGGCGTAGGAAAACGTGTTTTGACAGTTTCAGTCAATTTGGATTGACCAAAAAATGACCATTTTTCAGACGGTCTCCAAATTTGATGAAACTAGTTTTGCGGGAACCGTATCATCAATACGAAGCTAGAAAATATTTTTTGGGAATTCTTAGAGTCCGTATGTGGCCCCGGTAAATTGAAATGTGTGTTCAAATACAATATATAGATTTATATTTTGATTTTGACAGAAACTGATTGAAACGATCAAATCAACCTACGAAAACATATCCCATTGTGTTCAGAATGGGGGTATTACGCTAGGGGTGACAGTCGTTGGGTTCAATTTAGGGTTCGAACTAAAAGGTTACTATTTTTGGGAAATTTCAAATAATTAATATATATATATATATATATTCAATTAAAGAACCCTCCCCCCACACGTTCTCCTTTCCCAGTTGACCAAATCAGAAAATCGAAGCAAATAAATAGAAAAAACCTACGATCGAAATCGCGTTCAAGCTCCCTCCTCCTCCGTCGGAGGCGCCGGACCCTCTCCCTCTCAGATGCTGATGCCGCCCTCCCTCCTCTCCTCAACTTTCGTCACCATCCAGGCTCGATTGAATTGAGCCCCTCCTGGAACTACGAGCCAAACCCGCGCGCCACCAAACCTGGGCCCACCGTCGTCAGAGCGCCGCCGTCTCGATGCCGAACCCCTTCTCCTCCTACATTTCAGAACGCCTCCACAGTCAACACCGAAAAACGGTGAGCCCTTCTTATTTTATTTTAAAATTCAATTTTAATTTAAATGCATTCTTTTGAATTCGGTTTTTATTTTTATAAATAAAAAGATTAGTTGATTTTTATATGTGAATGGATTTGATATTCTCAAATAAAAAGATAAGATCTTTATTATGAAGAAGCAAAAAGGAAAATATGATTTTTATACAAATACTGTTGAGATAAAAATGTTCTTTTTATTATGTATAACTTTGAAATAAAGAATTCATTTTTATTTATATAATTTTAAAATAAAGATTCCATTTTTATTTATATGGTTTTAGAATAAAGATTTCATTTTTATTTATATGGTTTTAGAATAAAGATTTCATTTTTATGTATATGGTTTCAAAATAAAAATATAATCTTTTCTATATATGTAGCGATATAAAAAAAATAATCTTTTCTATATATGTAGCGATATAAAAATATAATCTTTTCTATATATGTAGCTATATAAAATTATAATCTTTTCTATATGGTAGTAAAATAAAAATGTGATTTTTAATGTAAATTTTGTGAAACAGATTGCATTGGAATCAAAACACCGAATCTGAGCGGCCATAAAGCACGGAGGAATGGAAACCAAAGGGGAGAACTTCTCACTTTTATTTTATTTCTAGTTAAAATATATACTAGGAAGCAGACGCTGCTTAGCAGCACCCGACACCCGTCGTCCACAGACCATGGATGACTTGTTTGTTTAATTGATGTGTTGTGAAAAATTGATTGTGTGATGTGGAATGGAAATAAATATTTTATAGTTAAAAATATAATTTTGAAAGTATATATGAATAAAATAAATATCCATAAACAAATCGGACGATTTGTTTATGTACACACATTTAACTGATATTGATTGGGACGATAAATTTTACACATCACCCAACTGCACAAATAAAACCTGTGTTTGATTGTTTGAAACCCACACAGGTATTAGGATGATATATGACATACACTAGTCCCAATAATTAATTGTATGTCGATCGATTGATTGACAGGCGGTTGTAAGCGTTGAATATTTATATTTGATGCTTATGCAGTGTAGAATGCACTTTAGATGATGGTTGACTATGTTTGATTGTCGTTGTGTACATGTGTGTATGAAATCCATATAATTCACATTATATGGTGATTGACTGTGTTTGATTCCAGTTCAGAAAGAATGAATATTTTAAAATAACTATTATTTCAAAATAACGAATATTTTCAAATAATATTAAAAAAAGAATCAAAATCTGATTTTGATGTCCGATTTGGGATGGACACGAATATATTTAAATATATAAAGCCGTGTTGATTAGATTAACGACATTTTGACGTGAACGATAGTTATATCGATTTTATTCATTTTTATAATGAATATCGAAAAGGAATTGATTTCAAAAATTAACGTTTTGAAAATATTATCATTTATATATCAATAATATGGAATATTCAATTTTGATTTGAAATTGAATATGAATTTGAAATCGTTTTGAAAACGAATTTAAAACGATTTATAAAATACGATTTAAAAGGAAATCAACGAAATATAAATAATATATATTTATATAATGGCCTGAATAGAACGCGCCGCGCTGCGGTAGTTCGCGAATTTCGACCATTGACTTCGAATGGATATTATGAGAGATCCGACCGTCGGATTCTCCTAAAACCAGAACCTTTGGGTTCATATCCAAAAGGGCTTTCTAAAGAATATTAGAGATTTGAAATCTAACGGTTGGATTTGGAATTATGTCCAAATCAAATTTGGAAAAGGTCGATGTAAGTGCTTTTCGATGGCCATTTATGGAAATCGACTGTACGGGAGTTGATAAAATTATTAAAAATATCAATAATTAGTGTAAAATCATAAGAAGTGATTTGGAAAGAATTGGGATGAAAAATTCCATTTTTGAAAAGATAAAAATATATTTTTATCGAAATAAGCTAGTTTTAAACTAGAATTATAATTCAGTTATTTTTAAAATAAATAAATTGGTTTTGAAATGGTTTTAAAAATAACCTGAATTTCCAATATATAAATTGGTATTGGGTTTGAATCGAAATTGTCTTCGGAATAGTTCGATGCTGAATTTTGTGATTATACAGACATTGTTATGGAAATTTGAAATATATATATATCTTTATTTCCAATACGATATTTGTTGATTTCAAAATTTGATATTGAGTATAAGCCGATATATTTTCTATTCAGAGCCTTGTATTTAATATCAAATTGGATATTGGGTTTGTCATGAATGGTTTCTTTAATAATACTGTTCTTAAACCCAATGGAGTTAAGAAAATTAAAAACCGACTGGAGATTAGCTAAGTTGAATGATTTTCTGGGTATTGATCTGATGTTGGTTTCGGCCTTCGGGGTTAATACTTAGGGAATTGTTCTACTAATTTACGGTTAGAGACTGAAGGGATATGGATTGGGTTTGTTGTGAACTGTGTTTTAGCGACATTCGTTCTTTAACTCGATTTACAATGAAATGGGATTTGGAAATTGTAAATCTTTTGTTAAGATTTAAAGGAGATTTTCTAAGGTAAAGTTTTCCAATTTAATATATTAAATTGGGATTGAATGGAATTCAATTTGGTAATAATTGAAGTAAGCTTCTGTAGAGGAAGACGGTTAATATACATGGAATTTAAAAAGGCCTTGTCGTTATTCCATTTATATTATCGGTTGGATATGGAAGTTTATATCGAGTATATATATCTATTTGTTTTCCACGAAGATTCCATTGTCAATGGAATGTGATTTTGGGTTGTCGTGAATGGTATCTTTAATAATACTATTCTTAGACCCAATGGAGCTAAGGAATTCAGAAACTAACTGGAGACTAGTTAAGTTGAATGATTTTCTAGGTATTGATCTGATGTTGGTTTCGGCCTTCGGGGTTAATACTTAGGGAATTGTTCACTTGCTAATTTAAGATTAAAGGCTGATTTAATTGAATGTGATTTTGAGTTTATCGTAAACCGTGTTTTAAATTACATTGGTTCTTTAACCCAGTTAAAGAAAGAATATGATTTCCCAAGATTAAACAATCGTTAATATTGATTTTTGGGAAGATTAAAACCAAGTGGAATTTTAATGAATCTTTAATTAGATTGAAATGATATCCAAAGGAAGATTAAAGAATAAATTTAAAGAATTTATCTTTGATAAAATTAATGGGAACCTTTCCCAAAGTATATGAATATTTTGATAAAGAAATATTCTAGATTGGAATGAGGTGTATGTTGTGTTTTTATAGCACTTGTTTATTATATACGCGAGTTATTCAGAAATACCGGGTTTATCCCATTCTGAATAACTGATTCGACGATGTGTCGAGGATGAAGATGGTGGTTGAAGACATGAGGTCTTCACATCGTTTGGATGATCACTGATGTCTTGATTGGGCTGTATACCCAAGGCGAGGTAATAAATGGTGATCGCATAGACGTACTTGGAGATCGACGGATATGTGAGGGCCTCTGCCATGTATTGGACATATGAGGGAGGAATAAGGTGCCTCCGGTTTCGTTCAGACCCAGAACGAACATGTAAATGGATATGTGTCTAACATCGGATTTCATTCTGTGTGATTGATAGACATCGGTTGCATAGAGTGAATTTCCTATGTGGCATACTGAGATGTAAAGGATCAAGGCTTCTGTTGAAAAGCAGAGTCATGTGGTTGATGATCATAGCATGGCCTTTGTGGCGTAGCTTTGTGTAGCATTAATTCGCGAGTCTCACACCCCGGTGTGAACCAGAAACGGGAGAGGACATCAGGGAGGGCATGTGTTTCCTTCTAGCTAGGAGTGGTGTCAGTGTTTAGCACGCCCTGGCATTTTACTTATGTGGATGATGGATAGCGAGCCACCTCGGTTATATCGGTCGATTCGGGACTGATGGAATCATTTGGCTTATTGACGCCCCATAGGGCGGGGAACGCAGTGTTCAGGCATTTAAATCCACTCCATGTGGACCGGTCCTGACGATCCAAGGTGTAGTTGCGGTTGTATCCTGAGGGGCGGGATAGAGCGTCTCGAATTCGGCAAGGACGATCCCTTGCCTTGGTTCACAGATGGAAACCCAACTTCCAATATGATATTTTGCGGTTTTGATTGTAGAGCCTAGTATTGGAGACATGATATATGGTACCAATGCCGTCTATGATTGATACTTATGATTGAAATTGTTTTGACACTATACACTTATAGTAATAATAAAATATGACATTTCACGTATCAAGCATTATTTGGCTATTATAAGGTAAAACCCTATCCTCCGGCTTGCGTTGCATTGTGTGATGGGACCTGGGTCTTATAATAGCTTCATTATTCTTTATTTAGCATTGCGTTGTTTGTTTTATGCACTGGTTTTCTAAGGGGTTAACCCGTTCCGTGTTATACGTCGTGGTCCCTTGATTTACCTAACTTTAAAAGAAAATTAATAACTGTTTTGGTTCTCACACCAGTCACATGACTGACCTGGAGTTTATTGTTTTAACCTAAACTCTGGGTGCCCCTATGTAACATCCGAATTTTGAAATAATCGAATTAACTAAATTTAAGAACACTTAATTTTTAAAAGAGGAATGAAGGGAAATGGTTTGCGCCATTGCAATCGTCTCGGAATTCTGCTAGAGATAGAGTCCGAGTTTGCATAAATCGGACTTCGTATGAGGAAGTTATGGGCCTTAGAAGTTTGAGTAATTAAGCAAAAATAATTAAAGTAAACCCAGCATAAAATTCAAATTAAATTCGAAATTTGAAATCGCACGTACCCGGGCTAGTTGGGAAAATTCCCGCCCAGGACACAGGTCGACCAGGGAGTCGACCTAGGGGTCGACGTGGTCGGATAGGTCGACCATAGGGTCGACCTGGGGGTCGACCTCCCCACGTACTGGTCGACCTGTGGGTCGACCTCCCCCTTTGGGAGGATGAACTGGTTTGGCCAGTTTGCTGCATGGTGCGATTTTTAGGCCTGGGACAATTTTTGATGGTCCAGACCAGTTTTAGGGTTAATCCTAAGGCCTAAATAACTTCCTACACCTATATATACACCCCAAGACCTAACCCTGATTCATAAAATAATTTCTAAGACACCATGATGCTGTCAAACTCTCTCCTAAACCCTAGCCGCCGCCTCTAATTCAAATTGCAAGCATTCAACTTCAATTCGAATCAAAGTTTAGAGCTTCAACAACAATTAAAGAAGATAAATCAGTAACACCGCAACTTTTCTACACCAATTTCAATGCATAATTCTATTCTTTAACCACGAAATATGAGTATTGTGATTTTCACAATATAATAGGATTAAAAGTAACATGACGAAGTTGAAAAAAGGATTCATGTGTATGTATGTAATTTAAATCTCATCCAAGTTTTCACCTTTTGATCCATGTCATCATATGCCTATGTTTCTATGTAAAGTTCATACCTTTTATCAGTTTATTCATGTTGAATCTTTTATTATGCCTCTACGCCAGTCTATATGCCTCTTTATCTCATGGTGATGTTTTATTCCAATTTTCTATGAATTGATTCTCCCTTCTTACCCCTATTCCTTTTATTTGTGGATCTAGGCTACCTTTGAGCCTATATTAAAAATACATGCAAATGCGAATACGTGGGAACGATGAAGAATATTGGGAAATTTGGAAAATTGGATATTATTTGATAATTGGATAATATGTTAAATTGGCATATTTGGGTATGAATTGCATGGAATTGATGAAATTGCCTATAATTGGAAATTTGTAATTGAGGCTAATTAATATGTAATAGGTATAATTAATGACAAGTTGAAATAGGCAAAAAAAAAATGTAAGCATGATTATATGTTTCATTGGATATATATGACATGAAAATTGGGAATGGGTGAAATACGATGTTAATGAAACTTTGACACGAGGTTAGGCGCAATTGTGACGTAAGACTTCCCGGAACCGCCCGGCAAATCCAGCGGTCACAATTGGACGTCTAATGTGAGAGGTCAAAGGAATGAATTGTAGGTGTAACGGTTAATGACACGAGGTTGGACCCGGTTTGTGGCGTAAGACTGCATGGAACTGCCCGACAAATCCAGCGACCACAAAGTGTTCGGTCTAATGTGGGAGGTCATGCACCGTTCGTCATAAGGAATGAATTAAGGAATACTAACCATAATAAGACATGGGTATGGTTAGAGGGTTAAGTGGGGTGACGTGTAAATTATGACATGTAAATATGGACTTAACCGGAATAAGATAAGGCATGTAATTTATGACATGTAAGTATGGACTTAACCGTAGCATGTGTAAGACATGGATATTTAAATTAAAATGGTTAAGTGGGAGAAAAACCTAGTGGGGGCCAAGCATAGGTGGGAGGCTTGTGTTGGATGGGGGCACGTTTCAACCAGTAACCCGTTTGAGTATCTAATTGGGCCCGGTACTAGGCCGGGGTTGGGGCACGCTTACTGGGCTTGAATATAAGAGGTCAAAACGTGAATAGCGGTTGCAACGCAAGTCCAACGGGTTCATGTGCATGCATGGGTCCGGGCTGGTAGGTAAGACGTTGTTGCATCATGTAGGTATGACCGTGCATTCCATGTTGGTATCGGGGTTGCCACTTTGGGGAGTGATATACCCCACTGTGGGGCCAGCACAGGTGCCTACGGGGTTTAGGGAGCCGATCAAATGGGTAGAGTAAGGGTACCTTAGCAATGGTAGGAGCAAGCCGGCACTTATGATAGCAGCTAGGTACAAGTAACTACCAAGTTTGTCATGTGGGTATAGTTAGTGAGAAGGGATCAACCTTGAGTAAAAGAGACTAGTAGATGTGCGGTGCAATTAAGTAATGTGGTGTAACTTAGCAAAAGTGCGGTGTAACGAAATACATGTTGGTTGAGTTGGATAGTCCTTTGGGTGCTAGACTGATGTTGACTTTGGTCTTCGTGGTTAGTACTTGGAGGGTTGTTCAGTTAGCCAAGGTGCACGATTATCTTAGTACTTAAGAATGAAATCATCTTGTCCATCCTTTTTATCTACCTTATCTATGTTACAACCATATCATGATGCCTATTTATGTCTTGATCATTTACCTTACCTATTATTTGTTAAAATTACTGGACTCGCCAGAGTTTATGTCTGACCCGTTTGTTTCCACCTCTTTTCTTTCCTTTCCCACACTCAGGCTTGCAAGGACGGAATACTACAGCTTAGTGCCGATTTCTTTCAGTTGCTTGAAAAGAGTAGATGTATCGCTTTAGACTCTCTCATCTTTATGGCTTTGCTTATGCTCAGTGGGGATTTATTCATTTATGTTATTTTAAGTATTTGCTTCTTTATGTACTTTGAAGTTTTCGGAAAAGACTATTGATCCTGTTGTAATGGTTTTGGAAACTTCTTATGTAAGCTTGTTTTGAGTTATGATGCTACGAAATAATTTTTATCTTCCGCTGTGTTGTTTTATTTATTTATTCTTGTAATTTATCTGTTATATACAACAACAACAACGCTTCATAGACATTGATGAATTCCCTTTGTGGGTGACATTAATGGACATGGGGTGTTACACGTGGTATCAGAGCTGTGGTTACAAGAACAAATAAAAGGTTTTGAAAAGTGTTTTCAAAAGTATTAGTTTCCTAGAAAGTATTTTCAAAAACTTGTTTTAAAGAAGCTATTTTCAAGGAAAGTTTGCTTTAAAAAGCATAATCCCCGCGAGCCATACATATCTCTTTCACTTCCCTTGTTTTGAAACTCTTTCTTTTTCATTTCTGCATGTCTGGATTATCTCAGATACCAGAGGGTGTTCATGTACCCAGTTGATTTCGTCAATATGTCGAGGCTAGGGCCGCTGCCGCAGGTCCGGCCGACGTTCCTCCTCATCCTCCCCCAGCTCCAGTCATTCCTCTGCGTGGAGATGCTTTCTCCAAGATATGTAAAGACTTTCGTTCGATGGGTGGAAAACCTTTTAGTGGGTCTCAAATGTTCGTTGAAGCTAGAAATTGGTTGAAAGAAGTGGAGGATCTATTTGTCATTTTCGATTTGGACGATTATAGGAAGGTCCAATTGGTTGCTTGGTTGATGAAGGACGAAGCTTCGTTTTGGTGGGAGGTTACTAATGGAGAGTGTGTTGTGGAGACGTGGGCAGATTTTAGGGGAAGGTTTGAGTTGAAATCCTTTCTCAAACTGAGGAGAGTATGTACATGGTGAGGTTCTTGACATTGAAGCAGAAAAACTTGACCGTGAAGGAGTATGTGACCGAATTTAATAAGTTGGCGAGATGTGGGCTAGAGTTGGTGAATAATCCTCACAAGAAGGCCTTGAGGTTTGCAATGGGCCTAAATAAACCGCTTCATAGTTGGGCTATGTCCCACATTCCAATGGGGGCTACATATGAAAAGCTTGTTGATATGGCATACATGCATGAAGAAGAGAAGGGTGTAAGCACTTTTAGTCCGCAAGATAAGAAGGAGGATCCAAAGAAAGCCCAACAACAAAAGAAAGGTGGTAAAGAAAAGAGAAAGTGCCACAACTGTGGGATACCCGGCCATCTGAAGAAAGACTGGAGGAAGAAGAAGAAGATAGCTTGTTATCATTGTGGTGATGCGTGTCATGCTGTGAAGGACTGCCCTAATAAGCAAGGGCAGAGGGCAGGTTCTACTTCGGGAGGGCAGATTCAAGCTCTCATGGCTCCGGGATAGGAAGAAGGTAGAAAAATTTTGTCGAAAGTTTGATTTTCTTGTTTGATCATCCTGTCCGTACTTTATTCGATTCTGGCGCATCACATTTGTTTATCTCTACATCATTAGTTGAAACACTGCACTTAAATACTAGTCTCGTTGTGGATCCCATTGTAGTCTCAAATCCTATTAGTGGGTCGGCTCATTTATCCATGGTTTGTAGGGATATGAGATTGTCTATCTTAGGCATTGGTTTTGAATGTAATGCTTTTGTGCTTGGCTTCATGGGCTATGGGATGATTCTAGGGATGGATTGGCTAGCCAGATATGGTGCCACCCTAGATTGTGAACGAAGGGTAGTATAATTGGTGACTCATAGTGGAAAGACCCTTGATATTTCTTGTGACCCTAGAGGATCGGTGATGCTTAGTTATCTTGAGTCACTTGACGCATCCAATGATGATTTACATTCTGTTCGTATAGTCCGTGAATATGTTGATGTCTTCGATGAGGTGAGGGGTCTACGTCCAAAACGTGAGATAGACTTTCGTATTTATCTTGTAGACAATGCAAAACCAGTATCTCTGCCAGTACGCCACATGGCTCCTCGTGAAAGGAAGGAGCTCAATAAGCAAGTAGGGGAGTTGCTAGAGAAGGGATTCATAAGACGTAGTATACCGGAGTGCGGTGCTCCAGTAGTATTTGCCACGAAGGAGGATGGGTCCCTTAGACTTTGTGTGGACTATAGAGAAATTAATAAGCTTACTAAGAAGAATGGGCACCCACTGCTGAGGATTGATGATCTCTTCGATCAGTTAGTTGGCGCCTCAGTGTTTTCGCAGTTGGACTTAGCAACTGGTTTCCATCAGTTGAGAGTGGCTGAGGATAGCATAGACAAGACTACCTTTAGGACTCCAGACGATTTCTATGAGTGGCTTGTAATGCCATTCGGTTTGACAAACGCCCCCTCATACTTTGTTGACTTGATGAGTAGAGTGTTTAGGGAGTACCTTAATAAATTCGTGGTGGTCTTTATGGATGGCATCTTGATCTTTTCTAAGAGCGAGGTAGAGCATGCCCTACATCTTAGGGAAGTGTTGGAGACCCTTCGAGCGCATAACCTTAAAGCTAAATTTTATAAATGTCACTTTTGGAGGAAGGAAGTGCGATTCTTAGGGCACGTGGTTTCCAAAGAAGGGATAGTTGTGGATCCCGCGAAGGTGGTGGCCATCCAAGATTGGAAGGTCCATAAAAATGCTACCGAGGTGAGGAGTTTCTTGGGGTTGGCATGCTGCTATAGGAAGTTTATCAAGGACTTCGCAAAGATATCAGCCCCATTGACACGCTTGACGAAGAAGAACCTAGTTTTCACGTGGGACGTAGATTGTGATGATGCGTTCCAACGTTTAAAGAGAGCTTTGACCACAGCCCCAGTCTTAGTGTCGCCAGATGGGAGTAAGCCATTTACCGTTTATACCGATGCTTATGGGACAGGACTAGGCGCAGTCTTAATCCAAGAGAGGAGGGTAATAGCCTATGGAGGAAGGCAGTTGAGAGTGCATGAGAGAAATTACCCTACACATGACCTAGAGTTGGCTGCTATTGTTTTCGCGCTTAAATCTTGGCGCCATTATCTTCTTGGCGAGAAATTCGAATTGTTCACAAACCACAAATCGCTAAAATACTTGTTCTCTCAGAAGGACTTGAACTTAAGGCAGCAAAGATGGATGTAATTCTTAGCGTCCTACAATTTCGAGATAGCATATACCCCTGGCAAGGGTAACATGGTGGCATACGCCTTAAGTAGGAAAAGGTTGTCCTTGAGTCTGTTGTTTGTTGAGCGGCAAAGCTTAGAGTTCATCTCTGCATTTGACTTTAGACCTTCCATTGACTTTGTACCCGGTTAACTAGCATCCATAGAGGTCAGACCTATGCTTTTAGGACGGATTGGTGAGGCACAGCGAGATGACCCATAGTTGGTTGATTTGGTAGAGAAGCTCATAAGGGGGGAGTCATTGAGCCATCTCAGTAGGTATACCCTAGATGATAAGGGTTGGTTACGTAGGGACGATAGACTTTGTGTACCATGAGACGAGAACTTGAGGAAGACCATTCTTGATGATGCACATCGTTCGAAGATGACCATTCATCCCGGCGGGGACAAGATGTACATGGACATGAGACGAGTTTACTTTTGAGCCGGTATAAAGAAGGATGTGGCCGAATTTGTTGCTAGATGCTTGGTGTGCCAACAAGTAAAAGCAGAGCAAAAGAAGCCCGGTGGGTTGCTTCACACATTGAAGGTCCCACAATGGAAGTAGGAGAGTGTCTCGATGGACTTTTTTGATAGGTTACCGAGATCGAGGAAGGGTAATACTGGGATTTGGGTCGTGGTAGACAGACTTACTAAGAGCGTCCATTTCATTCCAATGAAGAGTAAGAGGACTGCTCCATGGTTAGCCTCCGTATACATTCGAGGGATAGTTCGTTTGCACGGTGTTCCTTCAAGCATAGTGAGCGATCACGATCCTATATTTACTAGCGAGTTTTGGAAGAGCTTGTAAGAGCCGGTAGGGACTTAGTTATGTTTGAGCACCACATATCATCCTCAGACAGATGGCCAGACCGAGAGGGTGAATCGTATTTTAGAGGACCTTTTGAGGCTAAGTGTTTTAGACTTCGGAGGTACATGGGAGGAGGATCATTCTTTGGTGAAGTTCACGTATAATAATAGTTTTCAGTCTAGTATTGGCATGGCACCTTTCGAGGCTCTTTATGGATGGCCTTGTCGTTCACCTACATGTTGGTGGGAATCTACGGATAAGATCTTACTTGGGCCCGATATGATTAGAGAGGCTTTGGAAAAGATCGATTTGATTCGAAGGAGGATGAAGACGGCGCAAGATAGGCAGAAATCGTATGCGGACAAGAGGAGTACAGATCTTGAATTTGATATTGGGGACATGATCTTTATCAAGGTGTCTCCATTACGGAATGTTGTTCGCTTTGGGTCCGTTAGGAAGTTAGCACCAAGGTTCGTAGGGTCGTTTCCTATTAAGGAGATGATTGGTTGGCGTGTAGAGTGGAGTTGCCGAAGAGACTTAGTGGTGTACACGACGTATTCCATGTATCACATTCGAGGAAGTGCTTGCATGAGACCGTAGAAGTGGTAGAGCCAACCTTGCTTAGAGAGGTGGAGGTAGAGCGTGATGCGACGATTCGACGAGCTCCTACATGCATTCTTGGGTCGGAGATTAAGAATTTAAGGAATCGAGAGGTCAAGCTAGTCAAAGTGCAATGGGGAGATGATGAGAGCGACGCTACTTGGGAGACAGAAGAGAAGATGCGTTCATTGTACCCTTTTCTTTTCGAGGGTATGTCTTTTAATTTCTCCTTTATCGCTTAGCTTGTACTTGACCTATCTTTAGCATGTCCTCTCGCTAGTATCTTTGACCTTTAGATAGGGTAGTCCTATGGTTGAAACATGTGTTTGAGACATGTTATGTATGGTGGATGCATGTGGATGCAAGTGTTTGCTAGTGGTTTCTCGTGGACGCATATACACACACTTTAGGCACTAGATCGGCTCAGTCAGTTTCATATTGCATATTGCATATAAATGAATGTATTTAGTAAAATGAATGTACATTGAATGTGTGTATCATATGGATGTTGCATTTAAACGAATGGTTGTGCACACATGTAGTAATGATATGTATAGGGTTCTTTGCATACAAGACGGATACATGGCACTATCATTATTTGCATTAAGGAGGTCGACTGAATCAGTGTACTGCCTGATTTTGCATTAGTATATGAACATATACACACACTATGCATATGTACATGAAAAGCATTAGAATTTTTTTAAGGACAATGGTTGCTAGTGGTTGATGGTTGAGTAGATGGATGATTGGATGGTAGGATACGTTCTTCTTGACTTAGAGATTTCAAGCACGAAATCCTTTAAGAATGTAACACCCCAAATTTTGAAATGATCGAATTAACTAAATTTAAGAACCCTTAATTTTTAAAAGAGGAATGAAAGGTAATGGGTTGCCCCATTGCGATCGTCTCGGAATTCTGCTTGAGATAGAGTCCGAGTTTGCGTAAATCGGACTTCGAATGAGGAAGTTATGGGCCTCGGAAGTTTGAGTAATTAAGCAGAATTAATTAATGTAAACCCAGCCAAAAATTCAAATTAAATTCGAAATTCGAAATTGCACGTACCTGGGCTGGGCGGGAAAATTCCCGCCCAGGACCCAGGTCGACCAGGGGGTCGACCTAGGGGTCGACTTGGTCGGATAGGTCGACCTGGGGGTCAACCTCCCCACGTACAGGTTGACCTGGGGGTCGACCTCCCCCTATGGGAGGACGAACTGGTTCGGCTAGTTTGCTGCGTGGTGCGATTTTTGGGCCTGGGACGATTTTTGATGGTCCAGAATAGTTTTAGGGTTAATCCTAAGGCCTAAATAACTTCCTACACCTATATATACACCCTAAGACCTAACCCTAATTCATAAAATAATTTCTAAGACACCATTATGCTGTCAAACTCTCTCCTAAACCCTAGCCGCCGCCTCTAATTCAAATTGCAAGCATTCAACTTCAATTCAAATCAAAGTTTAGAGCTTTAACAACAATTAAAGAAGATAAATCAGCAACACCGCAACGTTTCTACACCAATTTCGGTGCATAATTCTATTCTTTAACCACGAAAGGTGAGTACGGTGATTTTCACAATATAATTGGATTAAAAGTAACATGATGAAGTTGTAAAAAGGATTCATGTGTATATATGTAATTTAAATCTCATCCAAGATTTCACCTTTTGGTCCATGTCATCATATGCCTATGTTTCTATGTAAAGTTCATACCTTTTATCAGTTTATTCATGATGAATCTTTTATTAAGCCTCTATGCCAGTCTATATGCCTCTTTATTTCATGGTGATGTTTTATTCCAATTTTCTATGAATTGATTCTCTCTTCTTACCCCTATTCCTTTTATTTGTGGATCCAGGCTACCTTCGAACCTATATTAAAAATACGCGCAAATGCGAATACATGGGAACGATGGGGAATATTGGGAGTATGGGAAATTTGGAAAATTGGATATTATTGGATATCATTGGATAATTGGATAATATGTGAAATTGGCATATTTGGGTATGAATTGCATGGAATTGATGAAATTGCCTATAATTGGAAATTTGTAATTGAGGCTAATTAATATGTAATTAGTATAATTAATGACAAGTCGAAATAGGCAAAAAAAATTGTAAGCATGATTATATGTTTAATTGGATATATATGGCATGAAAATTGGGTATGGGTGAAATACGATGTTAATGAACCTTTGACACGAGGTTAGGCGGAATTGTGACGTAAGACTGCCCGGAACCGCCCGGCAAATCCAGCGGTCACAATTGGACGTCTAATGTGAGAGGTCAAAGGAATGAATTGTAGGCGTAATGGTTAATGACACGAGTTTAGACCCGGTTTGTGGCGTAAGAATGCCTGGAACCGCCCGGCAAATCCAGCGGCCACAAAGTGTTCGGTCTAATGTGAGAGATCATGCACAGTTCGTCATAAGGAATGAATTAAGGAATACTAACCATAATAAGACATGGGTATGGTTAGAGGGTTAAGTGGGGTGACGTGTAAATTATGACATGTAAATATGGACTTAACCGGAATAAGATAAGGCATGTAATTTATGTCATGTAAGTATGGACTTAACCGTACCATGTGTAAGACTTGGACATTTAAATTAAAATTGTTAAGTGGGAGAACAACCTAGTGGGGGCCAAACATAAGTCGGAGGCTTGTGTCGGATGGGGGCCTGTTTCAACCAGTAACCCGTTTGAGTTTCTAATTGGGCCCGGTACTAGGCCGGGGTTGGGGAACGCTTACTGGGCTTGAATATAAGAGGTCAAAACGTGAATAGCGGTGGCAACGCAAGTCCAACGGGTTCATGTGCGTGCATGGGTCCGGGTGGGTAGGTAAGACTTTGTTGCATCGTGTAGGTATGGCCGTGCATTTAATGTTGGTATCGGGGTTGCCACTTTGGGGAGTTATACACCCCACTGTGGGGCCAGCACGGGTGCCTACGGGGTTTAGGGAGCCGATCAAATGGGTAGAGTAAGGGTACCTTAGCGATGGTAGGAGCAAGCCGGCACCTACGATAGCAGCTGGGTACAAGTAACTACCAAGTTTGTCCTGTGGGTACAGTTAGTTAGAAGGGACCAACCTTGAGTAAAAGAGACTAGCAGATGTGCGGTGCAATTAAGTAATGTGGTGTAACTTAGCAAAAGTGCAGTGTAACGAAATACATGTTGGTTGAGTTGGATAGTCCTTTGGGTGCTAGTCTGATGTTGACTTCGGTCTTCGGGGTTAGTACTTGGAGGGTTGTTCGCTTAGCCAAGGTGTAGGATTGTCTTAATACTTAAGAACGAAATCATCTTGTCCATCCTTTTTATCTACCTTATCTATGTTACAGCCATATCATGATGACTATTATGTCTTGATTATTTACCTTACCTATTATTTGTTAAAATTACTGGACTCGCCAGACTTTATGTCTGACCCGTTTGTTTCCACCTCTTTTCTTTCCTTTCCCCCCTCAAGCTTGCAAGGAGGGAATACTACAGCTTAGTGCCGATTTCTTTTAGTTGCTTGAAAAGAGTAGATGTATCTCTTTAGACTCGCTCATCTTTATGGCTTTGCTTATGCTCAGTGGGGATTTATGCATTTATGTTATTTAAGTATTTGCTTCTTTATGTACTTTGAAGTTTTTGGAAAAGACTAATGATCCTGTCGTAATGGTTTTGGAAACTACTTATGTAAGCTTGTTTTGAGTTATGATGCTATGAAATAATTTTTATCTTCCGCTGTGTTGTTTTATTTATTTATTCTTGTAATTTATCTGTTCTATACAACAACAACGCTTCATAGACATTGATGCATACCCTTTGTGAGTGACATTAATGGACACGGGGTGTTACACCCTATTTTCCACATGGGCAGCTAGTATTTTGGTTTTGCAGATTTATATTCACAGGATCTTGGTTTATAGCTGGAATGATATTCAAAATGCTCTGTATCCGTATATTCTTTTCAGTTGTGTTTTGTATTATTTTTCTGCTGCTATGTATTTAAATGTAATTTAAATCTCTGATGTTTAGTAAGTTTATATAATTTATTCATACTCTGTTATATTCTTGTATTATAATGAAATTGTTGTAATAAGCAATGAACTGTTCTTCTGTTTGTGTTCTAATTCGTCACATTCTCAATTCAATCCGTTCTTTCCTTCACGGGGAAGTTCAGGTCGCTTCAAGTTAACTAATCAAGGAAATTAATAATTTAATTAAATTCTTAATTACTTCTTCCTCTTTCATCTGTTAAACACGAGGCCGACACCGCTCAAACCCAAACACATCCAGGAAAACTACCACTGCACGCCCTAAACATCGACCGAAGCATGACCCGCTACTGGCGAACGAAGCGCCGGACCTTCACTCACCTCCGTCTTGAACGACGGAACCTCCGGTGGCCCTTGCACTAAGAAAAACGTCATAGAACGGCACTGTTATATGCCAAAAATTCTATAAATTCCCATCACCAAATTCAATCACGACCGTTGAATCTCTAGAACCCGTTGAGTACTACAATATTCCACTTATAAATTTTCGGAATTAATGATCCGATTTGAAGAATAAGGAGGAGAATGATTTGAAGTTTTCAGCCTTCTGTTTCTTGTTGGCGGCGGCACAGATGGAATGAATTAGGGTTGCGCAATTTATAAATATATATACCCTTTAAATAGTAATATTTTAATTCAATTATTACATAAATGTGAAGTTTAATGATTCTAACTCCAAACCAAACCCAACAACTATTGGATAATGGAGTTTTGATGACAATAACCATATTTCAATTATCATTGATTATTAAATATATGCTAACACTATTTGTATATAATATATATGTGTGTGTGTGTGTGTGTGTGTGTGTGTGTGTGTGCAGGAATTATATATAGGAAATATTACTAAAGACTGTATAGTTACAAAGATGATAGAGATTCACAGATTACAGAAATTTCAAGAATCATGAGTAATCAAGATTTCAAGATTTCAAGATCAATATAGTTATACAGTCTAGATTTTGTAAGACTCTAAATAGCACTTCAGGTTCAAAATTCAAATTCTAGTTTTCAATTCTATCCTTAATCCTCTCTATTTTGTCTTTCTATTTATCTTCAATCCTCTCTATTTTATTTTTCTATTTTTATTCTTCTTTGTTTTCAAAACTTAATCTTTTTATATACTTATATTTATACTTTATGTAGTTTAAAACCTTATAATTTTATAAATATATTTATATATTTTGAAAATATGTTTTCATATGATTTTCTATCATATAATATAAATTTACAACACTAAAATTTTACTCAAGAATTTCCAGAATTAGTTTTATGTCAAAACACTTGAAAAATGCTTTGAAAATAAAAAAATACACATGAGTATGTCGACATATAACTGCATTTTTTTCTAATTTTGAAGGGAAGTGTCTTTTCACTATTTGAAATGCTTTAGAACCGTTGCAACCCTTCATACTCCATAAAAAGAGGTTAAAACCAAATTTTTTAACCCATCTTCTTCCCTAACTTCATTCTCTTTCACTCCATTATTATTCTTAATTATTTTTATGATTCTAACACTTATACTCTACCGAATTCAATTTTATTTTGATCAAACTTCTTCTCCCCACACTCTCTACTCTCTGAATCAAGTGTTATTGAAGAGTTATAGGGCTCTTTTGTAATTGTTTGGGTTGAATAAACCTTGTTTTTTAGTCAAAGAGGAATCGATGTATCCTTATAGCCGTGAAATCAAGGAATAGGAGTTGTTGTGTCCTTGTTGAGCCGTGAAATCAAGGAATATGAGTCGGTGTCTCCTTGTTGAGCCATGAAATCAAGGAGGGTGTATCTGACTATTGGAAGTAGTAATAAAACTCTGCACAATCCAGCGTTGTGCGGGACAGGATGTAGGAGTGATCCGAACCAGTATAAAATTCGGTGTGTTCTTTCCTTTTTTGCATTTTTATTTCTGTTTATTTTGCATTTATGTTTGAATCTGTATCTGCGATTATGTTTGTGTTGTTTGATTCATTCCATAATTCTCTTTAGTTTTAAGTTTTGTTTAAATCCCTACAAACACTATTCACCCTACTCCAGTGTTTGCTTTGCCTGAACGATTCATTCCGCAGTCCCTAACAATTCGTATCAAAGCAAGCTCTTTCAAAAAGTTCGTAATTTGGTTATTGAAAATTTTAAATGGAAAATTTTCAAATGATTTAAAACACCAGTTTAAATTTATGTATTGCATTAGTATTAAATAAGTCTGCATTCAATTTTATTGAAAAATCAAATTACTATTTGATTTTTGAATTTTGAAATTTGAAAATTTTGAAATCTTAGATATGTTACAAAACCATCATGATATAATTGTAGTTAGTTATTTTGGAAAGTCCTTTAATTATTTGAAAAGTCATTTGAATATTTGAAAAGACATTTGAAATATTTGAAAAGTTATTTGATTACTTGAAAAAGTTGTGTTGTTTTATAGGAAAACATGGGTTATATGGCTAATGGATATTCAAACTCTGAAAAGATGGGTGACGTGGTTGTTGGCAGTTCAAATTCCGAAATGGTGGATATTGAAAATTCAAATTCTAAAAAAAGAAATCAAAAAGAGGAGAAGAGTAACGACGGTTGGTGAAGAGACATTAAGAAGAAATGGATATATATAATGTAAATCAAAAAAGAAATGGGTACCAGATCAATTTACAACTTTGGATTTTCATCTACAACTCATCTTCATGATGTACTTCTCTTCATTTGCTTCGTAATGTTCTCATTTCATGAGATTCCGTCAAAAATTGACCATGTAATGATCAAATGAAGTTTTGGTGAATAAAGAGAGAAGAAAACCAAAACTTTCAACGGTTATCGTCAAATTGCATCCAAAGGTTAGACTATTTTGTCCCAAATCCTTTCCCAGATTGTAGTTCTCGTTGTTGCGGTCGATTTGATGGGTAGATCGTCAAATTTCAATCAAAAATGAGTGAGATTTGGCAGTTTGAAGTTGGCGATTCAAAATTGAAAAAACTGTTATGGGATTTCATGCATACCTCTTACTGTTTCGACTCGCAGCACCCCAATTTCATCCAAAATTCATTCCCAAACTATTACTAATCATAGTCCTTTCATTTCTCTTTGATTTGCCACTGATTTCATCTAATTCCATCAAGAAACGAAGAAGTTAAGCCTCATAAAAGTTTGATGGAAAATGAAAAACGAGAAGAAGAAGAAGAAGAAGAAGAAGAGAAGTGGTTATGAAGAGACATGACTTTTAGGCCTTTACATAGTAGTTGAAGTGTCCATTCATTCATAATTCAAAATTCAAATTCAAATTTTTGGTCCAAGTTGGTTGAACTACTAAATCTTCAATATCTTTCTCATGTGTTGTTCAAATTCAGCAAATGAATACACTATCCTAATAAAAAAAAACGAGCCCGTCGCAATAGAGCAAATCTCATCATCAAATTCCAGAAGATAAATTCAGAATTCAAACAATATCGAAGAAATGGATCTAAAAATCGGGTACGCCTTAATTAATTTTTAAATTTATAGTTGAATGGATGTATTGTTTGCTTTGCTTTGTTTTAAATTTGAAATTTAAACTTTAAAATTCAATTCTAAAATTTAAAATTCAATTTCGAAACTTAAAATTCAAATTTGAAATTTGAAATTAAAAATAATTATAATAAAACTAATATAATAGTAAAACAAATTTTGGATGTTTGTTAGGATTAATATTATTTCAGGAAATAGTTAAACCAGAAATACAAATCGATATTTTAAACTGAAGTCACAAAACCATATTCTCTTTATAACACATATATGTCAACATACATATATCTATATGTTAACATATTAGCCTATAGAATGAAATTCAAAATTTAAATTTCAAAGGTTTAATTTTCAAACTTCCCTCCGTCTTTTCAATTAGAAAATGCCAGTTAGTTATTAACTTTATCTGTCTACTTATTTTATTATATCTTGTTCCAAAATATATATATTAAAAGTATATAAATTAAAAAAATTATATAGACATGTTAATATGATATAAAAAGTTAATATACCTTTTTGATGTTGCTATAAAATATAAATTTATTCATCTTTTATATAGTTAAACAAGCATACTTTAACTTATGTATTATTCATATGATTTCATAACAATTTTGGGTTACATTATCACATATACTATTTGTAACTTAATACTTATTTTGATTTCTTATTAAGATTTATAAAAGCCTTAATATTTAATCTAATATTATGGTATAATATATATATATATATGTGATTTTTATGTCTTAAAAATATAGTTTAAATATAAGAAATTATAGATTTGTATAATACTTCATATTATCAATTTTCATTAAAATAATTTTGTTATAACTATAGATTTCTTTTAAAATTTAACATACAAATTATTCTCTAGCAAATAAAAATGTTTGGATTTCTAAAGTTTAAACTCAAAATCAGTTTTTATGTATTATTATGAATATATGTTTATAGTCTACTTTATATAACTTTATATTCTGTCCAAAAAGATCTTCAATTCTTACTATATTTACCCTATTAATATTATTTAACTCAATAATTATTCTGAATATTTTACTACTTATCAGGGATATTTTTTAAACTCTTATCTTTAATATTTTTCAATCACTTTCATTAGTATAACTAATCTATGTCTAGAAATTAACATTATCTTTGTTTGATTAAAACAATTTATAACATATATGCATAGTATTTAGATAGCACTTTGAATATATTTTACTAAAATAAATATCATCAACAAATCGTTATGCATACTATCATTACACATCTTATTTCATAGTATATATCATTACAGTGCATCTCAAATTAAAATCATTTACATCACATTTCATTCAATATATCACTTATATAGTTTTACATATGTCATACTGCATTATTACGAACACACTGCATTACATGTTAACTTTAACTCCACACATAACAAGTAAACATAACATATTTTCTTTGTCTTGATTAATTTGATTGACTTATTTGGCTTGATTGAAATTGATTGAATTGATTAACTTGTTTGGTTTGTTTAATTTGTTTGACTTGAATAACTTGATTGACATACTTGACATGGTTAAATTTAATTAGTGGTTGATAGGAGCTTTATAAATTTTAAGATAAATAGAAGTATGAGTAGTGTTTGGTTTTATATTTGAATTTATTTGAATTGATGTTTTGAGACAACAAAACTTCAACTGATTGATTGCTTGGATAAAACTGGCCTACCTACATCATAATTTTAAGAATATCTTATCAAAGTTATTTCTTAAGTCTATATTAAAGTCTTATTATAGTTTTAAGGAAAATAGAAGTTTAGGATAGTCTTGTATTAGATTAAGAGGGAGTTTTGTAGTTTCTAGGATTATTTGAAGGTTCAAGAAGTATTTATTAACACATATTATTTAATTTGGTTGGTTTGATTGATTACTTGAATTGATTGCTAAAGTTGATTGTTTGAGTTAATTGTTCAGATTATTTGTTTCAATTGCTTGTTTGGATTGATTTGCTTGTTTGAATTAATTGGTTTACTTATTTTATTATCCTTCTATTAAGGTTATTAGATTAGTGTAGTCATAGATTTAGGGGGAGTTATAGAAATTTATAGAGAATTATATATTAAGTGAGATTTATAGATTTAAAGGAAATTATATATAGAATGAGGATATTATATAGGCATAAATTTAGGGGAGTATTTTATAAGGTATAGATAGATTTAGGATTCAGGGGGAGTACTTTAATTTATTATAGGAATTACTTATATAGTTATACAATTTAGGGGGAGTTGTTTTAGAATTTCTTTTTGATAATGACGAAGGGGGGGATTATAAAATATAGACATAGTAGAATTCATATAGACAGGGGGAGTATTTAAGAGGATCAACATCAACAGGTATATGCAACAGATATGATATTTTATAAACTAAGGTTGTCATCATCAAAAAGGGGGGAGATTGTTGGAGAATGGAGTTTTGATGACAACAACCTTATTTCAATTATCATTGATTATAAAATATATGCAAACACTTTTTGTATAGAATGTATATAAATGTGTGTGTGTGTGCAGGAAGTGTATACAGGAAATATTACTGAAGAATGTACAGTTATGAAGATGATAGAGATTCAAAGATCAGAGAAATTTCAAGACTCGTAAGTAATCAAGATTTCAAGAGTTCAAGATCAATATTGTTAAAAAGTCTAGATTTCGTAAGACTCTAAATAGCACTCTAGGTTCAAAATTCAAATTCTGATTTTCAAATTCTGATTTTCAATTCTATACTCAATCATTTCTATTTTGTTTCTCTATTTATCCTCAATCCTCTCTATTTTGTTTTTCTATTTTTATTCTTCTTCGTTTTCAAAACTTAAATTTTTTATATACTTTATATTTATACTTTATATAGTTTAAAACCATATAATTTTATAAATATATATAGTTTAAAAATATGTTTTCATATGATTTTCTATTATATAATATTAATTTACAACACTAGAATTTTACTCAAGAATTTCCAGAATTAGTTTTATATCAAAACACTTGAAAAATGCTTTGAAAATCAAAAATACACATGAGTATGTCGACATAGCAAAAAGTCTATGTCAACATATAAATGCTATTTTTTCTAATTTTGAAGGAAAGTGTCTTTTCACTATTTGAAACGCTTTAGAATGGTTGCAACCCTTTATACTCTATAAAAAGAGGTTAAAACCAAAATTTTTAATACATCTTCTTCCCGAACTTCATTCTCTTCCACTCCATCATTATTCTTAATCATTTTTATGATTCTTACACTTATACCCTACCGAATTCAATTTTGATCAAACTTCTTCTCTCTACACTCTCTACTCTCTAAATCAAGTGCTATTGAAGAGTTATAAGGCTGTTTTGTAATTGTTTAGGTTGAATAAACCCTTTTGGTGAGTCAAAGAGGAATCGATGTATCCTTGTAGCCGTGAGATCAAGGAAGAGAAGTCGGTGTATCCTTGTTGAGCTGTGAAATCAGGGAATAGGAGTCGGTGTCTCCTTGTTGAGCTGTGAAATCAAGGAATAGGAGTCGGTGTCTCCTTCTTGAGCTGTGAAATCAAGGAGGGTGTATTTGACTATTGGAAATAGTAATAAAACTCTGCACAATCCATGGTTGTGCAGGACTGGATGTAGGAGTGATCCAAAATAGTAAAAAATCTGGTGTGTTCTTTCCTTTTCTGCATTTTTATTTCTGTTTATTTTGCATTTATGTTTGAATCCGTGTATGTAATTATGTTTGTGTTGTTCGATTCATCCCATTATTCACTTTAGTTTTAAGTTTTGTTTAAATCCCTACAAACACTATTCACCCCCCCCCCCCCCCACTCTAGTGTTTGCTTTGCCTGAACGATCCATTCCGTTGTCCCTAACAACGATTGTCACCCCCAGCTAAATATTCTCATTCTGGACACAATAGGATATATTTCATAAGCCAATTCGACGGTTTCGATCAGTTTTTATCAAAATTAAAATATAAATCAATATATATTGAATTTAAGCGTACATTTTAATTTACCAAGGCCACATACTGACTCGAAAAATTACAGAAATATTATTTCTAGCCATGTTTTGACGATACGCTCCTAAAAAACTAATTTCATCGAATTTGGAGACCGTTTGAAAAATGGCCCTTTTTCAGTCGATAAAATTCAAATTGAAACTGTCAAAACACGTTTAAATTTACCATGCTTACATATTAAATCCAAAAATTATGAAACTTGAAACTTAACAATAATTTGGCATTCCGAATCCAACAAAAGTGGTTTCGTCGAAAACGAAGGTCGTTTGCAAAATGGCTATTTTTACGGGCTATATATTTAAGTTTTAGTTAAATTCCATAGCGACTATTTTTAATTTTAAACTTGGACACAACTTTAAATTTTTATTATGAAATCTCAATTTTTCACATTCATTATAAAGATATAATGAAATAGATTCTAACGATTCTGGTTTCACTGAAAACCGATTTATTTTGAATTATGTGCATTCAATTGAAATTTAAAATCGAATTTTTAAACTACTGTGCAATTTCTAGTTCGTTTTATAAATAAAATAAATTTATACGTTCTAAAATCGATTTAAATAAATTTTAATTCGTTATTATTTAAATAAATCATTTTAAATATTCAAAATCCATTAAATTGCTGAAATAAAATTTTTAAATTGGTTCAGAATTTTCGGGTTGTTACAATCTCCCCTACTTAAAATCTTTTCGTCCTAAAAAAGGAACGGACTGAAAGTTGTTTAACCAACCAACTCAACTTTCATTCTGGCTTTTATTCTTCAACTTTTTTGTTTTTAAGAATTTTCTAATTTCTCAAAAATTTGGCTAACACCCTAAATTTTCGAAAAATTTCGCCATAACCTCCTTTGTATGGGTTGATCGGTAAAACCCTAACTAGCCCCTTATGGTCCTCATCAATCCGAAAGAAAAAGAAAAAGCCAATCGGCTCATAAAATCATCAAACTCCAATAAATACAATAAAAATATACCTATTTGTCGGGCATAAAGTTTTATTTCTCTTCTTAGCTTCTGTGCTATGACCTATTTATTATATATACATGTATATGCAAGAAATTCCAATCAATTTTTAATTCAGTTCAATATTTGATTCGATTTGGCTTAACTCACTTTTCATTTTCATATTGGTTTTATTATTCCAGTATTTTAATTAGTTGAAATAATAATCACACTTCACAACCAGCAATCAATTAGTTGATTAGCTTTCAATCATATAGCTTTTATATACAAACAAAATCATATTTTCAGTGCAAAATCATAAATTATAAACCCTATCTAGTTTTGGTTCTCACACCAGTCAATTGGAAATATATAGATATCCCACTTTTGAAACTCGAACATAATTACTGATGATGCCATAGCGATCATCAGAATTATTACCGGGTTACAAGAGTGAGATTCTATATCTATCCAGTATATTTGAGACTTCAAATACACATGGATCGGACATATATTAAAAATCTCCTATACTCGATAGTCCAAATTCAATATAAAATAAATATTCAAATACGAATAATAAGTTATAAATTTATTTTAATAAATAATACTCTCCAAACTATTTCTAAGGTAGTACTAACCCTATCTCTAACGAGTTACTCTTATAGGATATTACTAATCCTATCTCTGATGAATTCTTTTGTTTGGTTCTAATGTGCCTTGTTCTCGAGCTTTGTAAACCAAAGCTCTGATACCAAACTGAAATGACCCAAACTCTCCTTACAGGAAAGCCCAGATTTCTTTGAGAACATAACGCATCAGAATGCAAACATTAGAACATTTCATTGCTATTGCAACAATTTACATCAGAGTACAAGATATCAGAGTTCAAATAAATAATATACCGCAAAAAATATCAGAGATTAAAATACATAGCAGCGGAAATAAAAATGTATAAATACAATGCGTAACGGAAATAAATCAACTGACACAACTAAAAGAAATAGACGGATACAAAGCTTTTCGAGTATAGCTCCAGCTGTACTCCAGGATCTTGTGAAAAGAAATATCTTGCGAAAACCAAAACTACTAGCTACCCATATGGAAAATATAGGCACCCGGAGTTTAGGTACAAAAAATAAACTCCAAGACAGTCATGGGACTGGTGTAAGAACTAAAGCAGTTATTAGCTTGATTTTAAAGTTAGGTAAATCAAGGGACCACGCCGTATAAAACAGAATGGGTTTACCCCAAGAATACCAGTGCATAAAACAAACAACGCAATGCTAAATAAACAACAATGAAGCTATTATAAGACTCTGGTCCCCTCACACAATGCAACGCAAACCATAGGATAGAGTTTTACCTTATAATAGACAAATATGCTTGGTATGCGAAATTTATCTTTTATTTTTACTATCAATAAAGAAATCAACTTCAAATATAAATGTATCAATCATTAACGGCATGAGCGCCCCATCCCACTATGTTGCCGTATATAGGCTTACAACTAAAACCAAAAAATGTCGTATTGGAAGTTTGGATTTCCATACCGATGGCTCCTGATTCGAAAGATCTATCCCATAGTGCAATACACAACGGCTTACGACCCAGCTAGAGAAAACACCGTAATGCACATCCACCCTTTTTAGAATTCAAGTATCACTGCGGCTTACTTTCCAACTAGATAAAACACCGCTTACTCTATCCCTATGGGAATTGGGGGCTATGCCCTATCCCTTTGAGCGTGGAGCGACCATACTCAGCTCAACTCGGTCGACCGAATCCCTGACACCTCTATGGGTGTCTATACTCATCTCAAAAGCATACTGACCTGACCATCAGTTCACCACCATAACGGGGTGTGAGGCTCGCGAATTAATGCCATACAAAGCTATGCTAATTAAAGCTATGCTTTGATCATTATCCACAAAACTTTGCTTTTCAACAAAATTTCGGATCACTTCATCTCAGCATGTCACATTTTCAATCCATACCATTGATTTCTGCCAATATATAACCTCTAAGCTCGTACGTCTCAGAGAAGGAAGTTAAGCAAGAGAATAAATTCTCTGCCACCAAACAGATATATATATTTAGCAAAGATCAACGAATACAACGTCAGACATACCATCCATTTGTAAGTCCGTTCTGGGTCTAAATGAAACCAAATGAACCTTATTCCTCGTCCCGTATGTCCAATATAGGAGAGAGGCCCTCGCATATACGAACAATCAAAAAAAAATGTCCAGACGGCTACCACTGTAGCCCCTTCAGGGTAGCTACTCCAATCATGGGAATCCGTAGCAAACCATCCATTCAATGTGAAGATCATCGATCTTGCACCATCTTCAATCTCTTCGACTGTTAGTCGTCGTATCAATTATTCAGAATGGGTTAAACTTGGTCTTTCCGAATAACTCGCGTATCTTATAATCAAGTGCTATAACAACACATCATTCGCCTCATTCTAACCTAGAATATACTTTTACTTGTATTTCTTTATTCTGGAAAGGTTCTCATTAATCTTATCAAAGATTTATCACTTTTAAACACACTGTTTAATCCATTTCTTTGGAAATCATTTAAAAATATTCTATAGTATCTTTTCACAGTTTAAACCAAATTAAGGTTTATCGAACTAGTCGGGATTAACACCTTACCGAAGTAATCATTCATTTTATTATCCCATCCTAACCTATTCATCCCATGGAGCAAAACTGGTACTACTACATATCTAACACCACTGTGTTATAAGTAAATTCAATTACCATTTCACGTTTAAATCTAATTAAAGATTTAACTACGGCATGAAGTTAAACTAGTGATACTTCATTTTGAACACTTTTCAAATTTGGAAAATTTAATTACCACATTAACATTTCAATCTAATTAAAGATTCATTAAAACTACACTTATTTTTAATCTCCAAAAATCATTATTTAATGATTATTCAAATTCAAGAAATAATCTTGTCTTTGCTGGGATAAAGAACCATTGTCATTTAAAACATCGTTCACGATAAACCCAAAATCATCTTCCATCAAAATGGAATTTGTACAGAAATCATAACATTATATGATCGATATAAATTCCTATATTCGACTAAAAATTTAAATGGAATAACAGCATAGCCTTATAAATTCCATATATTGTAACGGTCTTCCTTTATTGAAGCTCATCTCGATTATTACCAAATCGAATTCCATTCAATTCCAATTTAATAAATTAAGTTTGAAACTTTACTTTGGAAAATTCCATTAATCTCAATTAAAAGATTATAATTCCAAATTGCATTCTTCACTGTTAAGAGGGTTAAAGAACAAATATTATTTAAAACACCGTTCACGATAAACCCAAAAATCCAATTCTTTTATTCAATTCCAGTTAAATATTAATTAATTGGAAAACATCACTAAATCTTAATTCAAAGATTTTTCCTTTCTCAACTGGATTTAAGAACAGTGTTATTGAAGACACCATTCACGACAAACCCAAAATCCCATTTGATATTAAATATAACGCTCCGAATAGAAATTATATCGGCTTATATTCAATATCAAATTCTGAAACCAACAAATATCGTATTGGGAATAATGATATATATATATATATCTTCCAAATTCCTCAACAATATCTGTATGATCCTGGAGTCCAATATCGAAATATTCCGAAGATTATTTCGATTTAAATCTATTCCAATTTATTCGTTGGAAATTTCTGGTTATATTAAAAACCATTTTTAAAACTAATTTATTTATTTCTAAAAATAATTATATTATTATTCTAGCTATTAATTAGTTCATTTCGATAAAAATATATTTTTATCTTTTTAAACTTGGAATTTTTCATCCAAAATCTTTTCAAAAACCTTTGTTATGAATTTACATGATAATTTTTCCATATTTTTAATAATTATAATATCGCCCATATAGTCGGTTTTCAATATCGACCACCAAACTACATCTATAGCGACCTTTTCTAAAATTGATTTGGACATATTTTGAAATCCAACTCTTCAAATTTCAAATATCTTATACTCATTGGAAAGCTCTTTTGGATACGAACCCAACGGTTTTGGTTTTAGAAGAATCCGACGGTCGGATCTCCCGTTACGTCCATTTGAAGTTAATGGTCGAAATTTGCGAACGGTCACTGCGTGGCGCATTCTATCCAAGCCATTAAATATATATAATACATATCATCGATTTCTATTTAAAATGTATTTTATAAACCATTTTAAATTCATTTTAAAAACGATTCCCACTTCATTTTCAATTTTAAATCAAAATTGAATATTCCATATCATTATAATATTAAAATGATAATATTTTCAAAATATCAGATTTTGAAATCACTTTTCGATATTCATATAAAACCAATAAAATCGACGGAAAATCCCCTTTTTTGTTAAAATGGCGTTTAACTACTTAACCCGGCTTTACATTTCAATATTTTCGCGTCCAACCAAAATCGGACATCCAAATCACATTTTGATTATTCACTGAATATTATTTTAAAGTATTCATTAATTCTGAGCTGGAATTAGACTCAATCAATTATCATATAATTTCAATTATATGGATTTCATACATCGCATGTATACAACAACAATGATAAACGATCACTAAAAATTCATACCACATCCAGAGTGCATTTTACAACTTTATAAGCATTAAAATAAATAAATAATGCTTATACAGTCTGTCAACCCGTTGATTGACATACAACTAAATATTGGGTTTAGTGTATGTCAAATATCATCCCAATACCCGTGTGGGGTTTTCAAATAACAAATACCGATTATTATTTGTGCATTTGGGCGATGTGTAAAAATTATCGTCCCAATCAATATCAGTTAAATGGGTGTACATAACAAGTCGTCCGACTTGTAAAAGAATATTTGTTCCAATTTTACTAATTAAATTATGAATGGATATTTATAATTTGATTTCAATTACCATAATAATATTAACATTATTCTCAATATGTTAAACATTCCAACATCACAAACTAAACACAATACAGTCAATTAAATCATCCATGGTCTGTGGACGAGGGAGGTAAGCTAACAGGCACCGTATACAATTCATAATGATTAAACTAATAAAAGCTACACTGGAAATTCTATATATTTTCATACATGAATATAATAACATGATAAAATATAATTTAGTGAGAAGGAGTTCTCACATTGATCAGTTTAAGAAATTGTCAAATACAATTGATTTTAATTGAATTAAACTGGGGTTTAAATTCAACTAAATTCCTAGTTGTCTCTGTTTGCTTCCAAACCTGCTTGTACATGCAGTGATCGGTTCCATGATCCCAATGCAAGTTGTTTCACTGAATTTTGTATTCGTATGATAAAGATATGGTCGTTTTGAAATTAAATTACATTAATTAACTAATCAAGGTAATTATTAATTTAATTAAGTTCTTAATTACTACTTCCTCTTTCATATGTTAAACATGAGGCCGACACCGCTCAAACCCAAACACGTCCAAGAAAACAACCACTGCACGCCCGAAACATCAATCGGAGCACGATCTACCACTGACAACCGAAGTGTCGGACCTTCACCCCCTCCGCCTTGAACGGCGGAACCTCTGGTGACCCCCTGCACCAAGAAAAATGTCTTTGAACTGCACTGCTATATGCCAGAAATTCGCAAAATCCCCATCACCAAATTCAATCACGACCGTTGAATCTCTAGACCCCGTTGAGCACTACGATATTCCAGTTATAAATTTTCGGAATTGATGATTCGATTTGAAGAATAAGGAGGAGAAAGATTTGAAGTTTTCAGCCTTCTGTTTCTTGTTGGCGGTGGCATAGATGGAATAAATTAGGGTTGCACAATTTATAAATATATATACCCTTGAAATATTAATATTTTAATTCAATTATTACATAAATGTGAAGTGGAATGTTTCGAACTCCAAACCAAACCGAAGGACTGTCGCCCCTAGCAAAATACCCCCATTCCGGACACAATGGGATATGTTTCATAATACAATTCGGCTGTTTAGATCAGTTTTTATCAAAATTAAAATATAAATCAATATATATTGAATTTAAACGTACATTTTAATTTAACGGGGCCACATATTGACTCCAAAATTTACAGAAAAATTATTTCTAGCTATGCTATGACGATACAGTCCGAACAAAACTAATTTCATCGAATTTGGAGACCGACTAAAAAACGGTAATTTTTCAGTCGATTAAATTCAAACTGAAATTGTCGAAACACGTTTAAATTTACCACGGTCACATATTAAATCCAAAAATTATGAAATTTGAAACTTAGCAATAATTTGACATTTGGGTCAAACAAAAATGTTTTCGTCGAAAGCGGAGGTCGTTTGCAAAATGGCTATTTTTAAGGGCAATATATATTTTTTAAATTTAATTAACTTCCATACTATTTTAAAATTTAACTAGACCTAACTTTTAATTTTTATCATGAAATCTCAAATTTTCATATTCATTATAAAGATATAATTAAATAGATTCTAAGTTTCTCATTTTACTGAAACCTAATTTATTTTGAATTCTGTACATGCAATTGAAATTTAAAATCTAATTTTCAAACTACTGCGCCATTTCTAGTTCGTTTTATAATTAAAATAAATTTATACATGCTAACTTTGATTTAAATAAATTTTAAATCGTTATTATTTAAAATAAATCATTTTAAATATTCAAAATCCATTAAAATTGCTAAAATAAATTTTTTAAATTGGTTCAGAATTTTTGGGTTGTTACATAAAATCTTTTCACTGATAGATGATAGGAGCCAAGCGTTGATCAGTCAATTTTGTCTATGATATTTGTTAAAGTCTTCATTGAGAATAATGTTGTTAGCATGAGTCGTGAACATTTGTTGAATGGTTCTTGTTACCATTATAGATCCTTTAAGACCATACCCTTGTATGGCTGTTCTGATTTGAAGTTTCCATAACAGGTTGTCAAGTTGCACTGCTATTATCTGAGATTGAGGACTGCCAATTGTTTTAATCAAACTGTCTACAGGTGTGTTGGTGTTGTTCTAACCAACTAAAGGATGTGATGTGGCTGACAAGTTGTTATTCGCCATGATGAAATCAGAGTAAACTTTTAGAGACAGAGAACAAAGAAATAGGATCAAATGAATCAAGAAGATAGGTCGAATACTATTGAAGCAACTAGTTGATTCAACATGATGCAGGATGACTGATTGGATTAAAAGATGGAACTATAAGGTTTATGGTTGTTTTCTTTCTTTTTTGAATGACTTTTTTGAGTTTCCTTTCAGCAACAATATACGGTAGTGATTGTTAAGGCATATATGCAGTTACTTTGCATATAAGGATGGCATAAAAAATGCACCGTATGAAACGTAAGACAAGGCTCTAATGAACAGCACTTTCAACTTCTCCGATGATGAAAAATAACTAAGGAGAAAGAATAATCCCCACAAAATGTAGATGGATTCAGAGATTGAGATGGCAGGATCGAGATAAAGAATAATGCTGTTAGGCAACAAGATATGCTTTGATCAAAAATAGAAACTCTGAATTTTGTATTTGAATTTGAGAAATATGGAAGGGAGAAAAGAGATTGAAGAGGGAGTAAAATAATGTTGTATTTCTCAATCGCAATATTGCATATATTCTAGTCTATATATATAGTTTTCAATGGGTTTAATAAAGTCGAAGGCCCAAGATGCAAAACAAATATAATGAAGGAAATAAAGTAACATCTGCCATTGTTATCTCCCAGAATATTTTTATTATTGACCACATATTGTATAATGCTTTTGGGAGAGCTCAATGATTATAATCTCAGATCGTATGTAATTTATTGCAATCAAAGTTTGACTAATGATAACTTGCTTATGTTTCTCTATTTTAAGTAATCAAGATTCTCCTTGATGATATGCAACATGACATTATAATTCATATTATTGGCCTAATACATAACAAGGTAAAAAAAATCACTAGTAACATATGCAACATCATCAAACTATGAAATTTTTCTGACCTTAACATTCATGAAATCTTGCAGGATTGATTTGTTAAGAGAAGGAAACATTTTTGGGACCTACCATATCAACATAGGAGTTATGTATTAGCAACACATGGCCACATTGTGAATGATCCACTTGTTGCATTTATATATTTTACCAATGTTGTTTCGGTTCATTTTATACAACCTACCTTCATGGTGCAAGTGATTAGGATAATGGAAGGCAATCATATAGAGATCCATGACTATACAATATGAATTTTTTTGGTTTCTAGTGGTGTAAGATTGTACATTAAGCCGTAGTGTTCATGCATTAGGCCTTAGTTTATGAAATGTCGGGTTCATTAATGTGGAACCGATTTACCACTATTGAAAGATCCGAAGTACTCCAGGGAAAGCTTTATTTAGAAATGTTGAAAGACGTTTGAAATGAGATGTACTAAATTCCGATGTGTAGTTACGTTGCAAAACACATGTTATTATATTTATAGTATATGTTTAGTATGGTCGCAGTATAATGTTGAATATCTAATATATAAAGTTAAATTTCCAATTTTGTTGGTATTCTTCTTGAAATTACACTACGTGTGCGTGTGACGCTATGTACTAAAAATAGTAAAGCGGTTCTAAACTCTCTCCATAATTTTAGGAGTTTTTCCATTTCTACTTAATTCTTCTCGGATATATTATTTTAAAACTAGTTTATCACTTTACACTTATTTACTATTCCTCTAACATTATCCTACTTCTTTTATCATTTTACATGTTTATATGGACATTACAAAGTTTGCACAATTATTTATTAATAGTTAGCTTCTAACGTTTTATGTTTAAGTCCAGATATTTAACCTATTGACAAAACCCAAAATTTAAGTAATTTAATGGGATTTTTAGCCCCAAGTACAAGTTTAACAAAAAAAATACGTAAGGACACCTTTTAGTGTAAAAGAAGAAATTCAAAGGGCCTACTATCATTTTACACGTTGCATTAAAGTTTGTCCTTATGGTTAAAATTTTAGCATCTTGTCCATATGGATAAATCTTTTGTTAATTTTGTCCTTCACAATATTTTCCTGTAATTTAATTAGCAAATAATTTTTTAAATACTCAGAATAAAAAAATGTTTATTTGTTGGACCATCTCAATTTTAACATTTCTACAATTATTTGTTGGACCTTCTCACATTTTTCATGCTATATTATGTTTCAATCCATTTGTTTAAACTTCTCATTAAATCTTAAATTCTAGTTATTTAGATAATTTGAGAGAGTATTTAGTCTATTTTTGTAATAGCTCTAAAAAATATACGTCAATTTTACTATGCGTATTCATAGTAGAAAAGGAAAGTTTTCCATGCAGCTATAAAGATGTATGAATCACGTAACACGAACTATGTATATTAGCAATAATGACAGTTAATTTGTAAAATAATACGATTCATTTAATATCAAGAATTTGTCATATATTGTATCATGATTTTTTTTTTGAACATTAATGACTCCACTACAAATTTATACACTTTTTTTTTTACATATTTCTTTTTAATTCTTCCTGTTATATAGTTAAACTAATTTCGGAATTTTTACGTATAACTTATTTAAACAAATTCCATTAACTAAAATTTGCTAATTTATCGAATAAATTACTAATATACATCAATTTCAACACGTATAATGTATTAACAAAAATGATTAAAAAAACTCTCAAGTACACACATATACATCACCACGCCATAGATTGCGTACTGCAACACAAGAGAAGTGATGTAGTAAGTGCCAAAAAATGTTGTTATAGGCCAAAAATGATTTGTGGCAACACTTTCTCGATGTTGCCTTTTGCCGCGTTGCCTTAAAGTCTAAGGCAAAATCTTTGCAACCCTAAGGCAACAACGCTACAAGTGTTGCCATAGGTATTAAATTTACAAAAATATGGGGCCCGCTAAAATTTATAGCTCGGGCTCACGAAATCCTGTTGTGGCTGTAATACGGGATCACAAAATCATATTGTGGGGCCCACATGCATTAGTCAATGGCAACACTTCTGTCATCCAATGACAACACTATATCATAACTGTGACAATATTTAACATCAAAAACTGCAACAATATATTAAAGCTATGGCAACATTACATCACATACTGCAACATTACAGAATTTAACATCACATGAATTAAACAAAGAACTTCTCATCTCAGATTAACAAGCAACACAAATAGTACTTACAAACATACAAACATAGCCAGTAAATTCATGTTTATAGACCTTACTTACAAACACATTAATTCATGCTATCTGCAAATTGTTGCACAAAGATCTCCAATATCGATGACTAATAGTGCGTTCAGTTCTTTCAGTTTTAATGCCTTCACTACCAATCGCCGAACAAAGATCCCCAATATCAACGTGCATGTTAGGTTTGCTTCACCTAATTTCTAAAGCATCCCTGTCAAGTTCTCCTTGACTTTTCGGTTCACCTTTGCATCAAATTCATCTTGGACCATCTTGTTCACCTTTGCTTCGACTTCGTCAGCTATATCGTCCCTTATCTTCACTGCCAACTCGTGTATGTATGTTCTTGTTGTTGAAGCAGCTTTTGAAACTTTTGAAGACTTTATGTGTCGTCCAATAAGCCATGGTGGACCATGCAACTTTCCCTTAAAAACAAGTTCTTGAACAACTCCATCACTGCCTCCTTCACTTATTGCTTTTTCAATCTTCTCCAACAAAATAAAGCAGTTTCAAATTTTGACATCGTTAATGAATAAAACCTGAGTAACTCTTTATTACAACTAATGTTTTTACAGTGAATACCCTATTTCAGCCCAACCAAAGTCATGCTTGCCTCGGTTACACACTGAGGCAATGCCACGTTTACATTTCAACACAAAATGAAAGGAATGCATGCCCCAGTTGCATTTTAGTTGAAAATCTATGCCATAGCATAACTATGCCACGACTCTAATTGTAGAAAAAAATAAAATTCATACAATTCTATAGTTCATTACTGAAGCGTCCGTCTTGTACATCTTTCCTTCTTTCCTCTTGCGAGTTTTAACAAAAAGTTCCCCATCTGATTCATTGGACTGATACAAAAAACATTAGACAGTAAAAGGATATCAAACTAACTGTTCCAGAACATATATCACTAACATTAAAAATGTTAGAACATCTCCATCTGAATCTTCATTGATATATGTAGTTTATTCACAAGTTAAACAAGGATACTGCATTCGAGTTAAACAAGCATACCTTCATATGACCTATATTGTTAAACAAGCCAACCATAAAAATAAGCAAAATACATACCATCTTATGCCGAATTTGGGAAAAGTGTTTTGGACCAGTAGTGTGTGTGTCAGTATACGATTTCTGACTTGCAGAATTTGTAAAGGCCTTGGACTACAAGAACATGAAATAAAGATGTTTATCTGCTTGATTTGAATGAATAAAAAGGGAAAAAGTTTTGTGATAAAACTTAAAATTATACCTGAATTTTTCGTCTCCCCAAAACATTAAGAGAGTTTGAAATTCTCAAGTGGAATTTCGTCCGGCCTATTTCCAAGCCTCTCTTCATCAGTTTCATAAGTCGTATAAAGTACTTTTTTAATACGACTCTTGTACCCCCTCCAAGCATCACGAATTGACCTCAAAGCCCGATATTCACATTCATCCGGAATAATATATTGTTGCTTAAATACAAATCAATCATTAAAAAGAACAGTCATGCTACTTATGTGACAAGTTTCATATATTTAAGTAAAATTCAACTAAGTTTGCAAATTACCTTGACATAGTTCCACAGCGTGCCTTTCAAACTTGAAGAAACGTCAAACCAAGACTTGTAAGTAAGTAGAACACTCCTCTTCAATGTTCCTAAAAAGTAACTCAGTTCATACATTACTTGGTCATCGTCTGAAATAGGTTAGCCCCGATTATTCATTTGGATTATAACTCTTTTATCATATGGCCTTGAATGAACTTTATCTATCATTGTTTTTCCCCTGAACCTTCTGGGAGCTCCGACCACCATTACAATGTACATACAATAGTAATGAGAAGGCTAGACATAACATAAATATGGACTTCAACTATTAAAATCAGAACTCAATTAGATAACACATTCAGCTTCTTCTACTTCATCTTCTTCGTTTTCAATATTTGTCAAGACATTTCTGACAACAGCCTTATCCCTTGCCTTATTCCTTGCACTTCCACTTCCAATATTGTTATTCTTCTGGCGTTCTCGCATAGCCAAATAAGCAGCCATTGTTCCTATTCCTTCATTTTGTGGTAACTAAACGGTACGTGGTGTATCATCAGTTTGTGTATGAACTGGATTTTCCCCTGCCTTTGGAGTGGCATTCTTATCAACTGTAGATTCAACATTGGCTCGTGAACGAGTTGTTGGTCCAAACTAAGGCTTTGTAACTGTAACCTTTCTGGTTCTCTAAAATACGCATACTAAAACAATAAAATAAAAATAATAATGAAGCTAGTCTATAATTACCAACATAAAATTAAATCTTCAGCTATAACGCATATTTGCCTGATTTTTGGAAGTATCATCGTCACTAAGTTCATCAAATTATGCAACATAATCTTCGCTATACTTTGCAGGCATCTTTGATTTTGCTTTATTTTTTTCAAATTCATTTCTCAGTTCAGCAACTAATTTATGCATCCCAAGTTTTCAAAAACACTACTCTTCTGTGAGACATTTTTGTCTCTCTCCCTTTCGTAATCTATAAGCGGTGGAGGTGGCAGAGGTGATACATCATCATTCTGAAAGTAATTTAAGAAGACATTATTGTAAATAATAGCAAGATATATTGATCATATTGGTAGATCAGATTGTAGTGTTATTACCAGAATCTCATTTTCATCCATATTTTCGTCTTCATGTGGAGAATTATCGAAATCCAATTTACTCCTGACACCTGCTGAGTTGATATTAAAAGTTGCATCATTGAGTTCAGTTGGATTTTCCTTCTCTTGCAACTTCGTCGAACTACTGACTTCGGTTGACTTCTTGTTGACCACCTTTTTCTTGTTGCGACGTGGACTCGCAGCAGCTTCGCAGATCTCTTCTGGATTGTTGGTAACTAGATTATTTAGCCATGCCGAATTTCTAGGTGTGAAGACTGCAGTCTGCTTGTTGTTGATAGGTGGACTCAAAGCAGCTTCGCTCATCACTTGTGGATTGTTTAGCCGTGCCAACTTTCTGGGAGTAAAGACTTGATCAGTATGCTTCTTCTTTTTTACTACCTGTTGCAGATGGTTAGCAGTGACAAACTGTCGTTTCCATGATTTCGCAGCTGCAACATAAAAGTTCCTTATTATTCTAATAAGTGCACTAAAAATCAAACAAGTCCTAATATTCAAACATAAATGCACAAAAAATTTATGTACACCAAAAGTAACAAAATGACTAAGAGATTCAGCAAAATGACCAAATTCATTAAAATAGTACAAATAAGAAGATATGTTTATACCTAGAAACAGACTCTACCTTGGGCATACAATGACATGTGGCTACATTCGTTTCACTGGCTCAGCTTGATCATCGACCTCAGTGTCAATAGAAATCAATGTAATCACCATTGTTTTTTATTTGCATCATAAACAACGGTTCTACATCATCGGCCACCAATTTTCACCCACTCATTGGACCTTTCCATGCATATACTACTCTAATTTTAGTGTACTGTAGCTCATCCTTGACAAACTCCATCAGTATTGTGTACGACAACAAATCCAGATCAACTTCCTTGACAATAGCCTCTTCTCCACCAACATATCCATTCCTACCAAATTTTCCCTTGTGGTGGTGTAACGAACCAGAAAAATTTGATGCTCGAATATTCAACACAAACACATCAAGTGTCCAAACTCGAGTACCGAACATCCAGAAATTTATTAGAAAGAAATTAGAGGGTGAGATAAAAAAGAAAGAAATATTAGAATAGAAGAATAAGAAGAAGAACAACACCACACAGATCCTCACATCGCACCGGAATAACATATGATATGGAAAAAATCTTTAATGAAACTTGAAAAAAATGTATACTTACAATCATCATAGTACAACAGTAAGTCAAACTGAATAGTTATAATAAACTATCCTCAGATACAACACATAGCGGAATAATACTAGATAATACTATACGTCTGAACTCCTCTAGCTCGTCTCTGGACTTCACAACATTCGATAACCTGAACCTGTAAACCGAGCTAACCCGAGCATTACAAACGACGAGTCAGTCTGGCGAACCAGTGTGAGAAAAACTCGCTAAGTTTAAATAACATCCATATTGATTTTAAAGTCCAAAAATCCTTTTGAAAGAAAAGGATAGTAGTAAGACCGGTCCACACATAAACATGGACGGTTTTTACCTAACTACAACCCAAAATATTTTTGAAAACATATCTTTTCTGACATTATAATAGTGTCTAATTACAAATAAATAACAATCTAGCGGAACGCTTGCAACTCAGGCTCCACATATATAATATACAATCAAAACCGCAGGTGCTTATTGGAGATTGGATTCCGACTATGACAAGGTATGGAACCACCTTCCGATAGTGTATCTCTAGAGGGGAATACACTAAGTTCAAAAATAAAGTCTAGCAACCCGGCCCACACATGGCCGACCACTCATTTTACTTGAGTGTATCGAATGTATATCACCAACGGTTGGGAGCTACCCACCGTTTCCCGAAAAGGGACAACATCAATAGATTAAAGAATGAAATGGATTTTCTCTAGATAGGTGATTATACACCCCTAATGGGAGCGACCCACATAGCCATGTTGCCTGGCCGATATTTTTCATTTCCCGGTTGATGAGGCTTGAGGTTATAATCGACTTTTCGAACATCTGGCCACCTTTCGCATTGTCCATACAGGTCATCCAGGAATAGGATGAATCGAAGGCACCCTCCTACTGCATCCAAAGTATTAGTAGCGAGTAGTCCTTGCAACCCGCAAAATCTCTACCACGGCCGAATCATGTCAGAAAACCTCTGGTTGCAACTCAGGGAAATTCGACAGCAATCCTTCCGCTTATGAAGATCCACCGTCTTCAATTGCTCCATCTCGATCAGCTTCTGAACATCTTCACATTTACGTATTTGCTGGTTGGAATGGTTTTCGAATATAAATTCGATCCCGGTCTTTCCGTACCAAAAATCGATTGGAACAGATTTTGATAGTTGATGATTTAACTACAAAAAAAAACAACCATCATCCATAGAAAAAGAAAATGGATTTATTGATTCAGTAAACAACATCACTTGGCCTATTTAATTAAACAATTGTCAATTTAAATTTTTAAATCTTCCAACAATTGGATCACCGCCTTTTCACTTCTTATTTCCAAATTGGTTTATTCAACTTATAACTCTTCGATTCATAGTTTATAATTATCCATAACGAAAACAATATTTTTAACACCTTTCACTTTCCTCGTTTCTGAACTAAAATCATCCTTGGATAATCGTGAAGTCATTACAAGTTAGGGTATTTTGTTTATCTCTCAAACCTTGAGACGACGACATTCTTATCTTCAGGATAAATATGAGTTTATCAACAAAATCCCATTTCCATAATTATCCCAAAACTTATATTTACTATACGATTTTAAATACGGTTTTTAACTCCACTTATTTTGTTTTGAAAAACTCTTTCAATTCAAAATCATGCTTTCTCCATTTAAAACATCTCAATTTTCCCGTCTTTAACTTTTAAACCCTTTTAATTTCCTTCGGATTACAAATCCTATTTGAACTGGTTTCTTAAAATCATTTGTGACCTTAATCTCCTTACAATTTTCCAGTTTGGATTTTATAAACATTTGACCAATAAAAATCTTGATAGGAATTTATACTAAATACAAATCCGCTTACCATGTCATTTAACTTTACATAAGGCTCTATAACTTCATACACTTCCATTTAAGGTACTCAATTCAAAATTTAGCACTTTGATTATTATTAAATAAATAATAATCAATCCCAACATTTAGAAATCACTTTCTTTACCCCAACATTAATAGTAAATCTTCCTTTTAGATAATTAAAGTAGTAATCAATTTTCAAAGTAATTAATAATTTATTTAATAATCTATCCTGGTTTAAAGCAATTAACTTAGTAACTCAAAAAAAAGGTCAGTCCCTTAACTATTTTCATTAGTCTTTTCCTTAAATTACTTCAAATATTTTCCTTTAATTTAATTATTAATATAATTAAATTAAATTAATTAATTGCAATCAATTGTTTTTTTAAAACAATTAATTCAATCCTTAACCATTTGGTTAATTTCTGATCATCGCTTATAAAACACTAACATAAGAATTCAGTTTATATACTCGGTTTATAGTTACCAGAGAAAAGTAATCATTTATATCCTTTGATAACCTTTATTAAAATAATCTATATGAAATAGATTTCAAAATTCGCCTTGGTTATAAAATATATTCTTCTAACCTTATTTTTATCGATTTACCTGACTGTAGTCACTGTTCATAAAATGATTCGTTTTAGGCCAACTGTTGCCAACTACTCAACCAATATCACCCATTGGTTAATAAATAAATGTTGAATTCAAATTCAGCGATCAACGGTAAATCAATCATTCAATCATACTGGTCATACAATATAATCTAAATATAACAACATATTTGAGGAATCCGGTTTGATCCCTCCAACTTATCCTTCCCTGCATCAAAATGGATTGCCTCTAATTCAAAACGATATTATATTTATCACGGTAAACAAAGATAAACAGTTTGACTAATAGCAGTCAATAACCAATTTACAACGTCCATTCAAACATTCAATTATTTATTTAATACGTTTAAATTATTATAAACATAACCAATAAGGTTAGTTTCCATGTTTGGAATCTAATCGTTAAAATAACGATTTAATTCGATTAAATTAAACAAACATTTAATTTAATCAATGAATATTAAAATATTAAGCACATAAGCAAGCAGTCATCCAATCATCAACCATTAACAAACATTGCACACACAATAAAAACCCGGCTTATATAAAATATAAACGGGATAAACTGAGTGAGTTGAACTCACCTTGCTTCGTCCGTTGTTGAAACGATTTGTTTTACAAGCATCCCGCAGCGTTCACTCTATCCGTTTCCATTTTAAAATCCTACATCCATTGATATGGCTCCAACGACCCTGTTTCATTGTATTCAATCATTGTATGGCAAGCATATATATTTTATACGGTATTCGGTATTTAATATTATTTATAACCAAAAAAATATTTTATTATCATAAACTCATTTATTTGAATATAAAACTGTTTAGACTTGTCTACCCGGTTAAGCACCATTAAAAACATTTTGAATTTTTTTATAAATTTAGTGTAACCGTACTGACATATCTAATATTATATAATTCGCTACAGTCAAATATATAAACCTTGTAGTCAAAAGTATATAAAACGACATGTATGTTGCTTGTGTAGATTAAATATGGTTTAATTTAATTAAGCATGTGCGAATATTATCCCAGGCGCACCCCAACCTATGTTCCTTTAAGACAACACGTAAGTAATCCCATGAGATTGTTGATAAAACAAATTACAAGGTCTTATATTGTTTTTGACGAGGACCAAATTGAACTGGTATTCTCCGCGTGTTCAACTACTAATACATACATTATTTTCTAGGTAAGGCTTTTAACCATTCCAGTCCATTGTTATAACACCGTTGAGACATGTTAAATAAAGTGATTAGGTCGCGTAATTATGTTAACATATGGTAAATAGGGTTAGGCCTACTTAATGACGATTAGGGTACGTTAATTAAATAATTAAGTGTAAACATAATTAGGTATATATGAAATGCACTGTTCACATTCGTTTTATTTACCTGCTGTATTTTCATTTGAAAGCCACTCACTTCTACCCCTTCTTCTCGCGCCGCATCACCCACGCTCCATACTGGCAACTGACATCACCAACCAACCTATCCTGCACGACTTCTTCCTACTGTACCCTCCCAATATTGCTTCTTGTACCACCTGTTCTATCTCACACAACCCCTGCTTTCTTCCATCAACCACATGCACTCATCCCCATCAACAACAAAAATTCCACTCTAGGCAAAAACAAATGTGTCGAATAGCTTGCTCACTCACCTATAAACAAACTCCACCCTAAAATCCCTCCAGTATGCATGAACTTGCCTATGCTAAGACCATTTCTCCCATGCACTCTGTTTCCACGTATTGTACCCTTCCACCATTCACTTCACCAAACCCATTCACCACATCCCTCCAGTTTCCTTGCTCATGCTATCCCCTAGTCCACCACAGCAACATCCATCACCGCATCTATTTGAATCCACGTCCCACTACAGTAATCACCACGTCAAAACCAAAAACATACCCTACTGTGTATGGTGCAGAATAAACAAACGCATCCAGTGTCCCTCAGTTCATCATGCCGCAACCATCTCCACCACATTTCGTAATGAAAAAACACTCCTTTAAACAACATCGCCCGGTCTGAAGCTTCTCCACTATCGAACTGCACACGTGCCTCCATCATGCACCGCACCATAAACCTCCTGCTCCATTGGAATCCCCTCTGTCACCCTACCAACATGTGTGTCCTTCCCATTTTGGTATAAGGAAGCTTTCGATTTGGTTATATGGAACTTGCAAGTTTGAGATTGGTTTTTCATCAGATTGATCAAATAAACGAAGAAGCAGTTTAGAGCAAGATTTGCTTGAAGGGAATTTGGTAAGAAGGAACCAACGCAGTGTAAGGGTATATATAGGCAAATGAATGATACAATAAGAACGGTGTCTATCATTACATATAGGGTAGGGGCATTTAGCTGTGATTGGATGGGATATTATGTTGCATTTCTTCCTTGGTCGACAAGGTTTCGTAGTCGAGATAGACTAGGTTCCTTAGGTCTGCGAAGCTTGTTTTGATTTTGATTATACGTTTAGACTGAAGTAATAGTTTTGAAGTGGAAAAACATGAGAAAGTATTACTATTTATATCAGATAGTACATGTTGAAATCAAAGTCCTACGTACTGTGCAATAACCACGAAGTGTATATAAATATGTACTATCGGTTGTTTAATGGTGTGATGGGCAGAAAATTTATATAAAGTAGTTGTTAGTACATCAAATATCAATTGCATATCCGAACACCTTTCAGGCTTACCCATTCTTTATTTCTTTATGCTCATATCCAGTAGGTATTATTTAAGATGAATGTCTCTTTATTTCAGTACAAAGCAGAAGTAGAGGTAGTCTCAGCAAGAAGGATAGGTCTGCATGACTCACCATTTTCGTGCATGCAATTGTCTTTCACGAGAAAGAGAGAAAAGATGGGGGGTCGGAAAATGTATGAAAAATAGGTTTCAGCTAGGCGTTTGATGAGAAAGGACAGAGCGGTGTGGTTTCTTTTGTTACTTCTGATGGGAGACAGTTTAGGCATGAAGAAAATTTTTCATATGCATTAGCTCTGGTGAAAAGAAACAAGAAATAGGTTGTCAGTACGTTTTATGCCAAGTTCATTTTAAGTGGATTGACCGTTAAATTCATACCAATATACACGTTTATTAAACTTTATTCCATCAAACGTTGTTGGATATTTTATTTTTGTAACAATATATACGAACTTCAATTGTCACGAAAACTGGTCGTACCACTACGTCTTGGTGTTCCAGTCCCAATAAATTAATTTTATTGGAAACAGACTCCGTTTGCACAATGACAATATTTTAATCTATCGGTTTACCCATAAATATCGCCTACTGATCAAACATCCCCGATTGGCTCCTAATTGGAAATGTAGCATTAATTAATTGTACGCCTTCCAATAAAACTTGTTTCGTCGAAAAGGGAGTTAGTTTGAAAATAAAACTACATATAAGGCCTATATACAGTCGAAAAAATATATTTAAATTCAAAACAAATCGTATTCAAGTAAAAATAAATTATTATTATCGCATATCACCAATTAAAATATTTTATACCTCTAGAATGAACCAATATAAATTTTAAACCCAATATTAAATAGATACCAGGCTAAACGATACATATAATCCTTTATATTTATTAAATAATCATTATTATTTATTAACGAATTCCATAGCGACTGTTTGCAAATTTGAGTTGGACATAACTGGAAATCCATTGTATGGAATTTCCATTTTTCTCTTTCATCAGAAAAATATATTCAAATCGATTCAAACGATCCTTGTTTCACAGAATTCCGCCTTGTATCGGATTCTGTATATTCGATTGAAGTTAAAATCGAAAATTATGAACTACCACGGCGTTTCGAGCTAGTTTTAATAAATATATAATTTATATATATTCAAACTCCATTTTAATAAATAAAATTCAATCTAAATCCATTATATTTCCAATATAATATATAAAACATATTTAAATTTTCCAATTTAAATTGCAGAAAATTCTGGGACGTTACATTCTTCCCCCCTTAAAAGAATTTCGTCCCCGAAATCACAAGTTAAGAAGAATGCTTTGAACCCAATTATTTAAAATAATATTTTGAATAATCATACGAAATAAATTCAAACTTTAAATTTTTTCGAAAATTTCGCCAGCACATTCTCTGGACGGCTCGAACGGTACAACTACAACTGCCACTCTGGGCCTCAACTTGTCCAAAAGAAAACCAAAAGCCAAATGGCTACCCCACTCAGGGGTATAAAAACAACCACTCTAATCAATGTATTAAGGTTCACCTATTTGTCGGGCTACTCAAACTCCAATTTCGAAGCAAATCAACAAACTGCTCTTTGTCTTCCAATCTGTACTCCAATCTCTATAATTAACTCAATTCTCATAGCTCTCTAATATCTGCACTCAACTCAACTTACGAAGCAAGTAGCAATAACAGATTTAAAATAACTCGGTTTCATTCCATAACCGATTTAATTCCCAATTCATTATACTGGAATTTGGTTTCAATTCATTCAACTCCTTTGTTGATCCGTTTGAGGAATTATTTCAACCAACTCGACGTCCAAATAACAAACAACCTAATTATCTGAATTATATTCAATCTTGTTACTTACTGGTACGTATAACCTTGGGTTAACATATGTTAACAACAATCGATTAATATTGATTTCCATTATTATCCATTCGATTTTCACATCCCAAATTATTTCATTTGATTATATTTCTCAAATTAATTCTACTTAACCAGGTCAAGTTTCATTATTCATATCCAATTTAATAAACCAATTGGTTTCTAACCTGTTTAATTCTATTTCATAATTCATTCGGAATTTCAATCTAATCAAGCAAATCAACAAACAACCAATATTACTATACCATAGAAAATTATTTCACTTTTTTATAAAAAATATAATTGGGCAAATTATTTCATTCACCCTCTTTACAAAACACTATTGTGTCAACTGCCAGTTCAACATAGTTTCCCAATACTTGAACCGATAAATCAAAACAACACAAAACATTTTAAATAAAATTTACAAATATGTTCTCTCTTATATACACCCAAACTCAATCTAGGGTGTTACTAACCCTATCTCTACAAAGTTATGCCACAGAGCCAAGGTTATTACTAAACCAATTGCTCTGGTACCACTGTAACAAACCAGAAAAATTCGATGCTCGAATTTTCGACATAAACACATCCAATGTCCAAACTCGAGTACCGAACAGCCAGAAAGTAATTAAAGGAATTAGAGGGTGAGATAAGAAAGAAATAAATATTAGAATAGAAGAATAAGAAGAAGAACAACACTACACATATCCTCACATTGCAGCGGGATAACATATGATATGGAAATAAATATTTAATGAAACTTGAAAAAATTGTATACTTACAATCATCAGAGTACAACAGTAAATCAAAATGAATAGTTATAATGGCCTGTCTTCAGATACAACACACAGCGGAATAATACTAGATAATACTATATGTCTGAACTCCTCCAGCTCGTCTTTGGACTTCACAACATTCAATAACCTGAACCTGTAAACCGGGCAACCCGAGCATTAGAAACGACGGGTCAGTTTGATGAACCAGAGTGAGAAAAACTCGCTAAGTCTAAATAACATCCATATTGATTTTAAAGTTCAAAAATCCTTTTGAAAGAAAAGGATAGTAGTAAGACCGGTCCACACATAAACACAGACGGTTTTTACCTTACTACAACTCAAAACATTTTTGAAAACATATCTTTTCTGATATTATAATAGTGTCTAATTACAAATAAATAATAATCTAGCGGAACGCTTGCATCTCACGCTCCACATATATAATATACAATCAAAACCGCGGGCGCTTATTGGAGATTGGATTCCGACTTTGATAAGGTATGGAATCACCGTCCGATAGTGTATCTCTAGAGGGGAATACACTAAGTTCAAAAAGAACGTCTTGCAACCCGGCCCACACATGACGGACCACTCATTTCGCTTGAGTGTATCGAACGTATATCACCAACGGTTGGGAGTTACCCACCATTTCCCGAAAAGGGACAACATCGATAGATTAAGGAATGAAATGGATTTTCTCTAGATAGGTGATTATACACCCTAATGCGGACGACCAACATAGTCATGATGCCTGCCCGATTTTTGTTATTTCCCGATTGCTGAGGCTTGAGGTTATAATCGACTTTTGAAACATCTGGCCACCATTCGCATCGTCCATACATGTCATCTAGGAATAGGATGAACCAAAGGCACCCTCCTACTCCATCCAAAGGATCAGTAGTGAGTAGTCCTTGCAACCTAAAAAATCTCAACCACGATGAAATCACATTAGAAAACATCAGTTTGTAAGTCAAAGAAATTTGATAGCAATCCTTCCACTTATGAAGATCCATGGTCTTCAATTGCTCCATCTCGATCAGCTTCTGAACATCTTCACATTTAGTATTTGCTGGACGGAATGGTTTTCGAATATAAATTCGATCCCGGTCTTTCCGTACCAACAATCGATTTGGCCAGATTTTGATAGTCGATGATTTAACTATCAAACTAAACAAACATCGTCCATAGAAACATAAAATGGATTTATTGATTCAATAAACAATGTCACTTGGCCTCTTTAATTAAATAATTGTCAATTAAAGTTTCTAAATCTTCCAACAATTCGATCACCGCCTTTTCACTTTTTATTTCCAAATCGGTTTATTCAACATATAACTCTTCGAGTTATAGTTTATAATTATCCATAACGAAAACATTAATTTTAAAACCTTTCACTTTCCTCATTTCTAAACTAATATCATCCTTGGATAATCATGAAGTCCTTACAAGTTGGGGTATTTTATTTATCTCTCAGATTTTGAGATGACGACAATCTTATCTTCAGGATAAATATGAGTTTATCAACGAAATCCCTTTTCCTTAATTATCCCAACACATATATTTACTATACAATTTTAAACACGGTTTTTAACTCCACTTATTCTCCTTTGAAAAACTCTTTCAATTCAAAATCACGCTTTCTCCATTTAAAATGTCTCAATTTTCCCGCCGTTAACTTTTAAACCCTTTTAATTTCCTTCGGATTACAAATCCTATTTGAATCGGTTTCTTAAAATCATTTGTGACCTTAATCTCCTTACAATTTTCCAGTTTGGATTTTACAAACATTTGACCAATAAAAATCTTGATAGGAGTTTATACTAAATACAAATTCTCTTACCATTTCATTTAACTTCACAAAAGGCTCTATAACTTCATACACTTCCATTTAAGGTACTCAATTCAAGATTTAGCACTTTGATTATTATTAAATAAATAATAATCAATCCCAACATTTAGAAATCACTTTCTTTACCCCAACATTAAAAGTAAATCTTCCTTTTAGATAATTAAAGTAGTAATCAATTTTCAAAGTAATTAATAATTTATTTAATAATCTATCCTGGTTTAAAGCAGTTAACTTAGTAACTCAAAAAAAGGTCAGTCCCTTAACTATTTTCATTAGTCTTTTCCTTAAATTACTTCAAATATTTCCCTTTAATTTAATTATTAATATAATTAAATTAAATTAATTAATCGCAACCAATTGTTATTTTAAAACAATTAATTCATTCCTTAACCATTTGGTTAATTTCTGATCATCGCTTATAAAACACTAACATAAGAATTCGGTTTATATACTCGGTTTATAGTTACCAGAGAAAAGTAATCAGTTATATCCTTTGATAACCTTTATTAAAATAATCTATATGAAATAGATTTCAAAATTCTCCTTGGTTATAAAATATATTTTTATAACCTTATTTTTATCGATTTACCTGACTATAATCACTGTTCATAAAATGATTCGTTTTAGGCCAACTGTTGCCAACTACTCAATCAATATCACCCATTGGTTATTAAATAAATGTTGAATTCAAATTCAGTGATCAACGGTAAGTCAATCATTCAATCATACTGGTCATACAATATAATCTAAATATAACAACATATTTGAGGAATCCGGTTGGATCCCTCCAACTTGTCCTTCCCTGCATCAAAATGGGTTACCTCTAATTCAAAACGATATTATATTTATCACGGTAAACAAAGATAAATAGTTTGACTAATAACAGTCAACAAACAATTTACAACGTCGATTCAAACATCCAATTATTTATTTAATACGTTTATATTATTATAAACTAAACAACAAGGTAAGTTACCTTATTTGTAATCTAATCGTTAAAATAAAGATTTAATTCGATTAAAGTGAACAAACATTTAATTTAATCGATGAATATTAAAATATTAAGCACACAAGCAAGCAGTCATCTAATCATCAGCCATTGACAAACATTGCACACACAATAAAATCCCAGCTTATATAAAACATAAACGGGATAAACTGAGTGAGTTGATGTAACGACCCGCATTTTTTCAGCGATATAATAAATAATTTATTTAATTATTTAAATAATGATTTAGAGAATATAATGGTCGTTGAATTAAATAAGAGTGAATATTTAATTAAAATAATAATTAAATAATATATTTAATTCAGAAATAATAAAAAATAGTGGAATTCACAATATTGTGTGAATTGGAATATTTAAAATATATAATTCAGTTTAGAGTTGAATTATATTAATGAATATATTATATAATCGACATTTGAATGTATAATTTATAATATATTTGTAATCGAGCTCGAAATGGCGCTGCAGTTCGTGATTTGGCGATTCGAACTTCAACTGAATATACAGAAGTCGTTTTAAATCGGATTTCTATGAAACAAGAAAAGTTAGTTGCTGGTGAAGTATATTTTTCTAGTGGAAGAGAAAATTCGGGATTTCGTTGTGAAGATTTTTATTTATGTCCAAATCAAATTTCAGAAAAGTCGCTATGGAATTCCTTTGAAATTTATAAATATTTATTTATATTTTAAAAGGGAATTTCATTATAAATTGAGTATCGATTTATCCTGTAAGTGAATATCAAGTTAGAAATTCATAAAGGAATATTCTAGAGCTGTACGATATTCTGCTGTGAATATATACGATAATATTTATTAATAAATATTTAATTTAACTGTTTTTAAGTATATTTATATATTTAAAAGGGTTATTTAGAGCCTTAGAAATAGCCAGTTTTTCCAAATGATCTCATAATTCGACGAAACTAATTTTGTTGGATCCACAATGATAAATTATTTCTAGATTTCAATTTCCTTGATTTTTGAAGTCAGTATGTGGCCGTACGGGATTTTAATGTGAAGAACAATCAGTATTTTGACGGTTAAAAATACGCTGTGTGAGCATACAAAGTCGGAATTCGATGAAACTAGCTTCATTGGGACCGTAATATCAAACAGTAGCTGCATGTCGATTTCCATGCTTTTTGGGTATCGTGTGTGGCCAAACAAATTTTTAGAAAGGAAGAACGAATATAAAATAATAAAAGAAAATATCTAAAACTCATTCTGAGGTAAAAACAAAGGCCACATACTCACTTCTTCAACCACACAATATTTTTCATCCCCGTATAAAATCAAATACCGGCCGCCACAAAATTTCATTCACAGTCAAAAATTCATGAGCTTCTAAATTCCTTTAAAAATCAAAACAAATACAACAAATCATCATATAGTATAGATGGATTCTGAATTGAGAGAGCTTCACAGTAGTGGCCTCAGATTTTGGTGCGATCCAATTTCTGTCGAGCTCGAATATCAACAGAAGAGCTAGGGCATCATAATTTGAACGAATAAGGGTTTGGTTGGTGATTCGAAGCATGGATTCATGTTTGATTAAGGAAGACGAGGTTATTTTGATCTTTTTGAGGATTTCTGGGCTCTAAGATGTCGGCCGCTGTACTGTTTCAGCGAACAGAAGGTCGAGAACGGAAATCTACAGTGAGGGCGAGTTGGGTATTGTGACGATGAGAGGAATAAGGTTTCGAAGAGGAGGAGTTTGGAGTTCTTAGTTTGAATTTCTATTGGGAGTAGAGGGAGCACAAGCCATGTGAAGTGGCCATAATGATGTATGCTCAATAACAGGAAGACGCGAAACATACAAGAGGAAGAAGAGAAGAAGGAAGCGGGTCATAGGCTTGAGGTAGTGCGGTTAGGCCAGAATTTGAATGGGCCGTTAAAATTGGAGGGGTAAAGGCCATCTAGTTAATTTAATTAAGTTTGTTTAATTTAAATTTTTATACGAACTTATAATCATAATAACTTGGTCATATATTATAGGAATTCAGTGAAACAAGATCAGCAGGATCGTATGGACGGACACTACACGATGGAACTGATTGGAAGTCCATCGGAGCTTGTTACAATTTATTGTAAAATAATTTGTCTGTCTGATTCAAGCGATGGTTATCGTTATTAACGATGATCGTCGAATGTGAGTAAAACTCACCAACTCTGAACAGTTATATTTGTATAACGCATTCTTAGAACTGATAATTATCTGTTGATTGTTGTTTGTTAACTGTTTGGTTGAAATGCTGATTGATTGGTTGAAATCATAGATAACGATATATATATAAATCATAAATCGAATATTGATTCTTTTTAACAGAATATTTCATATCGAAATGAAATCGATATTATTATATTGATTAACATCTGTGATGCAGGGAAACAGGTTGGAGGGACCCAATTGGTTCCTCAATATTTAAATACTGTTTTGTTTCATATATTGTAATATATACTATGATATAAAATCTGTTGTGGATTCTGTGTGTTGAATGATATCGATTACGGTTAATTGGTATTTTAAATACCGTAAGAAATACATGAAGGTATAAAAGGGAATTTTCAAAGTATTTAGAAAATAAATAGAATAAAGGAATATTTATTTAGAAAATAAATAGAATAAAGGAATCTTTATTTTGAAAATAAATAGAATAAAGGAATATTTATTTAGAAAATAAACAGGGTTTATAAAAAAAGGAAGTTGTCGAGATATAAAAGAGTTAATCGAATTTAGTTATACGAAGTCGAGTTAATCGAATATGGTTAGTCGAATAGAGTTAGTCAAACATAGTTATTCAGGATAAGTTTCCATTTCGCATGACTGCTAGCGTAATTCGCAGGGCTGCAGATAGCCTACGGCGGTCGGATGTTTCCTGAGGGAATCAGGCGTAACCATTATGATTGCTGCGATCTAGAGTTAAGCGAATGGATTAAAATCGAATATTAGTTATTCGAATAAGAGTTAAGCAACTAGAGTAAATCGAATATTAGTTATTCGAAAAATAGTTAAGTAAATAGAGTTATTCAATTAGAGTAAATAAAAATGGAGTTAAACAAAAATTAGAAACTGACTAGAGATTAATAAGTTGAATGGTTTCTGGAGTATCGATCTGATGTTGGTTTCGGCCTTCGGGGTTTATACTTAGGAAGTTGTTCTCTTGTTAGTTTATAGTTAGAGTCTGATAGATGTGGAAGAATAGTGATACGTAATTATGCCATGGAAATGTTTTCCAGTGTTAATAACGTATATTTTATAAACATAGAAAATGAGGAAATATATATATATATGTATATATATATATGTTTGATGATTCGATCGAAAATTCCATTCGGAAATAAGATCGTTGTGTGTACACAGACATGTTTCCATTTGATAGTTAAATCAACGACTATCAAAGTTTTGACCATTTTAACGTTGTTAATATGGAGAGACCGGTTGGATAAATATCCAAAGAACCACTCCGTATTGGCATAAGTGTTGCGACTCAAATATGCTGAATATATTGAAGACGAAGTAAAGTGCAAGGGCTGTTGTATAAATCTTAGATAACAATTGCCTAAGATGGATGTACTGAATAGTGCCTTCAGTTTGTCCAGTCCCAAGACAATTTGTATGGAAGAAGGTCTGACAGAGTATATCTAATAGATCGCGTAAGTTGATTTCTTCAAACGTATGCACGTTTGATGGCGGAGGAATTCGTTTCTCTTAGCTTTATACCCGTGATGTTTTTGGATAAGTCAAATTTTGGTTTGGCGGGTATGACGATGTGACATTCTAAGTGAATGAAGACGTGGCATGTAAAAGATAAGCGTAGCTTCTACCCTCACATCCGGTGAATGACAAAAGTCGGGCAGGCAGCATGGCTATGTAGGTCGCACCTATTAGGGTGTACAATCACCTGATCTAGAGTTTCATTTACATCTAAAAATCCATTGTTGATGTTGTCCCATTCGGGAAACGGTTGCTGATCCCAACCGTTGGTGATATACATTCGATACACTAAAGCAAAATGAGTAGTCGGCTATGTGTGGCTGGGTTGCAAGATGTTCTTGTTGAACCCAGTGTATTCCTATCTAGAGGTACACTAGCAAAAGGTGGTTCCATGCCTTGTCATAGTTGGAAATCCATTACCCAATACGTGCTTGCGGTTTTGATTGTATACTATATATGTAGAACGTGAGATGAAAGCGTTTCTGCTAGATGATTATTATATTGCAGTTGATAGCCATTATTATAATATCAAAAGGTTTTGATATAAATATGTTTTGGATTCTCATAAGGGAAAAATCCGTTCCATTTTACGGTGTGGTCTTATGAGATATCGTTTACTTGCTCAAACTGTTTAAATTGTTTTACTCATACCAGTCCCATGACTGACCCGGAGTTTATTTTGTTTTGTTTTCCCTAAACTCTTAGGTGCCCAATTTTGTATGGGCAGTCAAGTAGTCGGGATTTACAGATACTTGAAGAGCTGGAGTAGGAGGCTTTAGAATCATATAGCTATAGTTATTTCCGCTGTGTTGTAAGTGTTGTACTCTGATAATGTTATTGTATACATATACAGATTTTATTTCAAGGATATGTTATCTATTATATGTTGTTCGTTCCGCCGTGAGGCTCGTCTTACTCTGATGTTGTGTTCTTCTTCTTCTTCTTCTTCTATTCTAAGTTTCTATCTTATCTATACTCACCCTCTAATTTCTTTAAATAACTACCGGTATTTTTCGATGTTTGGTTAGTCATCGTTGAGTTTATGTCGATAACCAAAGTCGTCAAAAATTGGGTCGTTACAGTTTGTATCAGAGCTTAAGGTTAAGTATTTACCTTGGCTCTGTGGCGAGACTCAGTAGAGATAGGGTTAGTAATGCCCTAGATTGAGTTGAGTGTATATATATGATTGAACGTATTTGTTATTGATATAAAAATTGTTTTATATTGTGTAGATTTATTGGTTGAGTTGTTTATAGGTTCTGATCGATCAGTTTGGTCGACTGTATCAGTAGGAGTTTCTAAACACTCGAATACGATGGGTCGACATGATATGTTTTGAAAAGAGGGTAAATGAAATAATTTTACCCAAAGTATATTTGTTATTATAATCGACTAAGATTACAAAAAGTTAAATGGTTATGTAAATAACCAATCAAAATTCGTATAACTGTTACGAAATGAATTAAAACTGAAATTGAACCAGAATTTGAATAAAAACCTTCGAAATTTGAATAGGTACTTGTAAATGGAGTTGGATTAAATATATGGGAATTTTAAGATCTTGGGAGATTTTAAGTTGTTTATAAACATTGGAATGATATTTTGAAGTGATTTCAAAATGAAAATGATTTAAGAAATAGTTTTGAAAAGTGATATAGTATTGAACTTACTTTGATCGCTGGGAAATAAATTCCGATGGTGCATCATCGGTGTTCATTTTTGAGTTTCTAAGTGACGGATTACTACCAAAGACATTGTTTTTGAATTGATTTGAGAAAAGAAAGTGTTTGAATCCTACAAAGGAAAGTTTGATTTTTGAGAAAAAACAAAGTTGTTTAAAACTCCCAGAAATAGATTGTGTAATTAAAAACAAATTTAAATAGGAATTTGTAGAAGGAAATAGAAATTGAATTGAAATCAGTTAAGTGGTAACTGAGATTGAATTAGAATGATATCAAGACAAATTGGATTGTAAGATTAAAATTTGAAGTGTAATTTGATAATCAAGTTAAGAATTTGGAGTCGAGAATAAAACATGAGTTTGAAATGAAAATTTGGCTTGGTAAGAAGAGAATGGTTTTGTTCAAAATAAAAACTGATTGGAAATTGGTTGAGATGACGTTGGCATATGTGGACTGATAACAGGTGAAAGTAATAGAGTTGATATGCCCAACAAAAAGGTACAAGTTTATTTTATATGAGTTTGGTGATTTATGAGCCTGTTTGGCAAGCCGCTTGGCTGTTTGATTTTCTTTTGGGTTAGAGAAGGCCTAGAGAGGCGAGTTGAAGTTTGAGATATTGACCAGTACAAAGGAGGTGCTGGCGAAATTTTTCGAAAGGTTAAGGTGTATTAAAATTTTCAAAATTTTTGAAAATTATCGTTGGTAAGAATTATTAAATATTTAATTGGAATTTAAATTGGTTCAGTTGAAACTGAAGTTAAGAAGTGAACAAATAATTCTAACCAGTCAAGATGGTTTGTTTTCTACCTTAGCAATTTCGAGGACGAAATTATTTTAAGTAGGGAAGAATGTAACGACCCGCATTTTTTCAACGATATAATAATTAATTAATTTAATTATTTAAATAATGATTTAGATAATATAATGGTCGTTGAATTAAATAAGAGTGAATATTTAATTAAAATAATAATTAAATAATATATTTAAATTCAGAAATAATCAAAAATAGTGGAATTCACAATATTGTGTGAATTGGAATATTTAAAATATATAATTCAGTTTAGAGTTGAATTATATTAACGAATATATTATATAATCGACAATTGAATGTACAATTTATAATATAATTATAATCGAGCTCGAAATGGCGCTGCAGTTCGTGATTTGGCGATTCGAACTTCAACTGAATATACAGAAGCCATTTTAAATCGGATTTCTGTGAAATAAGAAACGTTAGGAGCTGGTGAAGTATATTTTTCTAGTGGAAGAGAAAAATCGGGATTTTGTCGTGTAGATTTTTTTTATGTCCAAATCAAATTTCAAAAAAGTCGCTGTGGAATTCCTTTGAAATTTATAAATATTTATTTATATTTTAAAAAGGAATTTCATTATAAATTGAGTATCGATTTATTCTGAAAGTGAATATCAAGTTAGAAATTCATAGAGGAATATTCTAGAGCTGTACGATATTCTGCTGTGAATATATATGATAATATTTATTTATAAATATTTAATTTAATTGTTTTAAAATATATTTATATATTTAAAAGGGTTATTTAGAGCCTTAAAAATAGTTAGTTTTTCCGAAAAATCTCATAATTCAACGAAACTAATTTTGTTGGATCCGCAATATTAAATTATTGCTAGATTTCAATTTCCGTGATTTTTGAAGTCAGTATGTGGCCGTACGACATTTTAATGTGAAGAACAGTCACTATTTTGACGGTTAAAAATACGCTGTGTGAGCATACGAAGTCAGAATTCGACGAAACCAGTTTCATTGGGACCGTAATATCAAATAGTAGCTGCATGTCGATTTCCATGATTTTGGGGCATCGTGTGCGGCCAAACGAATTTTTAGAAAGGAAGAACGAATATAAAGTAATAAAAGAAAATATCTTAAACTCATTTTGAGGTAAAAACAAAGGCCACATACACACTTCTTCAACCACACAATATTTTTCAACCCCGTATAAAATCAAATACCGGCCGCCACAAAATTTCATTCGCAGTCAAAAATTCATGAGCTTCTAAATTCCTTTAAAAATCAAAACAAATACAACAAATCATCATATAAGTAATGATGGATTCTGAATTGAGAGAGCTTCACAGTAGTGGCCTCAGATTTTGGTGCGATCCAATTTCTGTCGAGCTCGAATATCAACAGTAGAGCTAGGGCATCGGAATTTGAACGAATAAGGGTTTGGTTGGTGATTCGAAGCATGGATTCATGTTAGATTAAGGGAGACGAGGTTGTTTTGATCTTTTTGAGGATTTCTGGGCTCTAAGATGTCGACCGTTGTACTGTTTCAGCGAACAGAAGGTCGACAACGGAAATCTACAGTGAGGGCGAGTTGGGTATTGTGACGATGAGAGGAATAAGGATTCGAAGAGGAGGAGTTTGGAGTTCTTAGTTTGAATTTCCATTGGGAGTAGAGGGAGCACTAGCTATGTGAAGTGGACGAAATGGTGTATGCTCAATAACAGGAGGACGCAAAACATACAGGAGGAAGAAGAGAAGAAGGAAGCGGGTCATGGGCTTGAGGTACTGCGGTTGGGCCAGAATTTGAATGGGCCGTTGAAATTGGAGGGGTAAAGTCCATCTAGTTAATTTAATTATGTTTGTTTAATTTAAATTTGTATATGAACTTACAATCACAATAACTTGGTCATATATTATCGGAATTCAGCGAAACAAGATCCGATAGGATCGTATGGAGGGACACTATGCGATGGAACTGACTGGAAGTCCATCGGAGCTCGTTACAATTTATTGTAGAAAAAATTGTCCATATGAATCAAGCGATGGTTATCGTTATTAACGATGATCGTCCAATGTGAGTAAAACTCACCAACTCTGAACAGTTATATTTGTTTAACGCATTCTTAGAACTGATAATTATTTGTTGATTGTTGTGTGTTAACTGTTTGGTTGAAATGTTGATTGATTGGTTGAAATCATACATAACGATATATATATATATAAATCGTAAATCGAATATTGATTCTGTTTAATAGAATATTTCATATCAAAATGAAATCGATGTTATTATATTCATTAACATCTGTGATGCAGGGAAACAGGTTGGAGGGACCCAACTGGGTTCCTCAATATTTAAATACTGTTTTTTTTCATATATTATGATATATGATGTGATATAAAATCTGTTGTGGATTTTGTGTGTTGAATGATATCGATCACGGTTAATTGGTATTTTAAATACCGTAAGAAATACGTGAAGGTATAAAAGGGAATTTTCAAAGTATTTAGAAAATAAATAGAATAAAGGAATATTTATTTAGAAAATAAATAGAATAAAGGAATATTTATTTAGAAAATAAATAGAATAAAGGAATATTTATTTTGAAAATAAATAGAATAAAGGAATATTTATTTACAAAATAAACAGGATTTATAAAAAAAGGAAGTTGACGAGATATAAAAGAGTTAATCGAATTTAGTTATTCGAAGTCGAGTTAATCGAATATGGTTAGTCGAATAGAGTTAGTCAGGATAAGTTGCCATTTTACACGACTGCTAGCGTAATTCACAGGGCTGCAGATAGCCTATGGTGATCGAATGTTTCCTGAGTGAATCAGGCGTAACCATTGTGATCACTGTGATCTAGAGTTAAGCGAATGGAGTAAAATCGAATATTAGTTATTCGAATAAGAGTTAAGAAACTAGAGTAAATCGAATATTAGTTATTTGAAAAAGAGTTAAGAAAATAGAGTTATTCAATTAGAGTAAATCAAAATGGAGTCAAACAAAAATTAGAAACTGACTAGAGATTAATAAGTTGAATGGTTTCCTGAGTATCGATCTGATGTTGGTTTCGGCCTTCGGGGTTAATACTTAGGAAGTTGTTCTCTTGTTAGTTTATAGTTAGAATCTGATAGATGTGGAAGAATAGTGATATGTAATTATGCCATGGAAATGTTTTCCACTGTTAATAACGTATATTTTCTAAACATAGAAAATTAGGATATATATATATATATGTATATATATATATTTGTTTGATGATTAGATCGATAATTCCATTCGGAAATAAGATTGTTGTGTGTACACAGACGTGTTTTCATTTTATAGTTAAATCACCGACTATCAAAGTTTTGACCATTTTAACGTTGTTAATATGGAGAGATCGGTTTTATTAATATCCAAAGAACCACTCCGTATTGGCATAAGCCTTGCGACTCAAATATGTTGAATATATTGAAGATGGATTAAAGTGCAAGGGATGTTGTATAAATCTTAGATAACAATTTCCTAAGATGGATGTTCTGAATAGTGCCTTCGGTTTGTCCAGTCCCTGGACAACTTGTATGGAAAAAGGCCTGACAGAGTATATCTTGGCGGAGGAATTCGTTTCTCTTAGCTTTATACCCGTGATATTTTTGGATAAGTCAATTTGTGATTTGGCGGGTATGACGATGTGACATTCTAAGTGAATGAAGATGTGGCATGTAAAAGATAAGCGTAGCTTCTTGCCTCACATCCGGTAAATGACAAAAGTCGGGCAGGCAGCATTGCTATGTAGGTCGCACCTATTAGGGTGTATAATCACCTGATCTAGAGTTTCATTTACTTCTAAAAATCTATTGTTGATGCTGTCCCATTCGGGAAATAGTTGCCGATCACAACCGTTGGTGATATACATTCGATACACTCAAGCGAAATGAGTAGTCGGTCATGTGTGGCTGGGTTGCAAGATGTTCTTGTTGAACCCAGTGTATTCCTCTCTAGAGGTACACTGGCGAAAGGTGGTTCAGTACCTTGTCATAGTTGGAAATCCATTACCCAATATGTGCTTGCGGTTTTGATTGTATACTATATATGTAGAACGTGAGATGAAAGCGTTTCCGCTTGATGATTATTATATTGTGGTTGATAGACATTATTATAATATCAAAAGGTTTTGATATAAAGATGTTTTGGATTCTCAAAAGGGAAAATCCGTTCCGTTATACGGCATGGTCCTATGAGATATCGTTTACTTGCTCAAACTGTTTAAACTGTTTTTCTCATACCAGTCCCATGACTAACCCGAAGTTTATTTTGTTTTGTTTTCCCTAAAATCTTGGGTGCCCAATTTTGTACGGGCAGTCAAGTAGTCGGGATTTACAGATACTTGAAGAGCTGGAGTAGGAGGCTTCAGAATCATATAGCTATAGTTATTTCCGCTGTGTTGTAAGTGTTGTACTCTGATAATGTTATTGTATACATATATAGATTTTATTTCAAGGATATGTTATCTATTATATGTTGTTCATTCCGCCGTGTGGTTCGTGTTACTCTGATGTTGTGTTCTTCTTCTTCTTCTATTCTAAGTTTATATCTTATCTATTCTCACCCTCTAATTTCTTTCATTAACTACCGGTATTTTTCGATGTTTGGTTAATTGTCATTGAGTTTATGTCGATAACCAAAGTCGTCAAAAACCAGGTCGTTACAGTTGAACTCACCATGCTTCGTCCGTTGATGAAACGATTTGTTTTAAAAGCTTCCCGAGGCGTTCACTGCATCCATTTCCATTCTGTAATCCTACGTCCGTTGATATGGCTCCAACGTCCTTGTTTTACTGTATTCTATCACTATATGGCAAGCATATAGATTTTATAAAGTATTCAGTATTTAGTATTATTTATAACTAAATAATATTTTTTTATCATAAACTCATTTATTTGAATATAAAGTTGTTTAGACTTGTCTACCCGATTAAAGCACCATTAAAAACATTTTGAATTTTTTATAAATTTAGCGTAACCGTACCGACATATCTTATATTATATAATTCGCTATAGTTAAATATATAATCCTTGCAGTCAAAAGTATATAAACCGACATGTATGCTACTTGCGTAGATTAAATATGGTTTATTTTTAATTATGCATGTGCGAATATTATCCCAGGTGCACCACAACCTATGTTCCTTCAAGACAACACGTCAATAATCCCATGAGACTGTTGATAAAACAAATTACAAGGTCTTATATTGTTTTTGAGGAGGATCAAATTGAACTAGCATTCTCCGCATGTTCAACTACTAATAACATATACATTATTTGCTAGGTAAGGCTTCTGACATCACCAACCGACCGATGTTGAACCACTTCTTCCTACTGTACCCTCCCACTGTTGCTTTTTGTATCACCTATTCTATCTCACACAACTCTTGCTTTCTTCCATCAGCCACATACACTCGTCCCCTTCAACAACAAAAATTCCACTCTAGGAAAAAACAAACGTGTCGAACCCCTTGCTCACTCACCTATAAACAAACTCCACCCTAAAATCCCTCTTGTACGCATGAACTTGCCCATACAAAGACTGTTTCTCCCATGCACTATGTTTCCACGTATTGCACCCTTCCACCATTCACTTCACCAAACCCATTCACCACCTCCCTCCAGTTTACTTGCTCACGCTATCCCCTAGTCCACCACAGCACGTCCATCACTGCATCCATTGGAATCTGCATCCCCATACAATAATCACCTTGTCAAAAGAAAAAACAAACCCCAATGTGTATGGTGCATAATAAACCAACGCGTCTAGTGTCTCTCGGTTCATCATGCTGCAACCTTCTCCACTACATTGCAAAATGAAAAAACCCTCCTTTAAACAACATCGCTGGTATGAAGCTTCTCAACTATCAAACTGCATACGTGCCTCCATCATGCACCACACCATTAACCCCCTACACCATCGGAATCCCCTCTGTCACCCTACCAACAAGCGTGCCCTTCCCATTTAGGTATTGTAACACCCCATAATTTTAAATATTAAAATTAACAATTTTAAGAATACTTAATTGTTAAAGTGAGAATTAAGGAAAATGGGTTACGCCATTGCGTTCGTCTCAAAATTTTACTTGGAATAGAGTCCAAGATTTCGTAAATAGGACTTCGTATGAGGAAGTTATGGCCCTCGGAAGTTTTAGTAATTTAAATAAATTAATAACAGTTTAGAATTAAAGTTTAAAATTCAAAATTCAAACAAGGGAGTGGGCTGGGCAGGACTTCTTCCGCCCAAGGCCAGGTCGGCCTGGGGGTCGACCTACCCTATACAGGTCGACCAGGGGGTCGACCTACTCCCCAGGGCAGATCTGAATTTTGACGATCCTGACTTGTTGCTGAGTCTTACGTGACCTTTTGCTGAGTCACTAGGGCAGATGTGGCCATTCTAGATAACTTTATCTAGTCTAGACGGTTGGGATTGCTCCTATGATAATCTAACGGCTTAGGTTGATTTAAACTTATATATAAGCACGCATAGACTCAAACCCTAAACCTAAACTAAATTAGTCTCTTGGTCACCATGCTGCTACTAGAATAGTTCTTGTTCCTAAAGCTTAGGGATTGGCAAATCAGAATTCTAATACAAACGACAAACGAATTATTCTCTTCTCTAACCTATCTCTGTGAGTACAATTTCTTTCACAAAATAATTAATAAATTAATTATGATGAGTTATAATCTGGATTATGAGAACATGTCTGTTGAATAATGTAATGTTATTTAACTTTGTTATCGTATGTTGGTGAACATATGACAGTTTTGTTATCTTATGTTGGTAGATCTATTTCATATGTCCAATCACATATGTTTAACTTGATTTATTTTATATCAGTTTATATGCAAGTCTATTTTTACATATGCTAGTTCATATGTGAATCTTAAGCAAGTTTGGAATGTTAAATCAGATGCTAGTTTGTATGTGAATCTTATGCAAGTCTATTTTTACATATGTTAGTTCGTATGTGAATCTTATGCAAGTTTGGGATGTTAAATCGTATGCTAGTTTGAATGTGAATCTTATGCAAGTCTGTAAGCGAATTATACACAAGTTTATATGTGAATCAAGTATATACATATGCTAATTTATATGCAAAAACATGTGATAAATTCATATGCAAGTTGTAGGAATCGATATGCAAGTTTAGGTGAAAACTATATTCACATTTTTTAGGTGAAAATTATATTCACATATGCAAGTTTAGGTGAGACCCATAATTCATATATGCAAGTTCACAATTTCATGTTTAGATCTATATTTAGATCCATGGTAGTTTATGACATTTATGTTCTACATGTCCATTGCCTATGCAAGTAATTGGCTATGCAAATTTATGTTATAATTCTTATTTGCAAGTTAGATCTGTTTTATGTGTTATGCAAGTTGTGATGTTTCTTTTCTTTTTATAAGTTAGACTATTTGAGAGTCTAACATATTTCATATTAGAACGTACGAATAGCGTGGGGACAGTGGGAAAATATTAATTATGCAAATTGTGAATTGGCATAAAATAGCTTTAAAGGCATATAATTAAATTGAGACATTAATTGGTATAATTTATATACCTAAAAAATATGTACATAATTTAGGTGACAATTATGGACATAATTAAATTGGAAATTATTGACAATGGGAATAGGGATAATTAATTCATATTGGGGTGAAATAAATATGTGTAATAATAAACGCCTAAGACACGAGGTTAGACTCGTTTGTGGTGTAAGACAGCCCGGACCCGCCCGGCAAATCCAGCGACCACAAACGGTAGTCTAATGTGAGACGTCGAAGGCATAAATTAAATGCGTAATAATTGTAAAGACATGAGGTCGGACTCGTTTGCGGTATAAGACTAGCCGGACCCACCCGGCGAATCCAGCAACCGCAAAAGGTAGTCTAATGTGAGAGGTCTTACAAGGTTACGGTTATAATGAATTAAGTAACACTTAACCAAGATAAACATCTGGTGGGACATGGGGGTTAAGTGGGTGACATGGGTGACATGTGAAATACGATTAGAAACTCTTAACTAAATTGAAACATGTAAGAAGACATGAATAAGAGGGGTTAAGTGGGAAATCCTAAGTGGGGACCAAGCATAGGTGGAAGGCTTGTGTCAAGCATAGGGAACCCTTTTCAAACCAGTAACCCATTAAGTATCTTTGTGAGCCTGAGTTAGATCGAGTATGGGACACGCTTACTGGGTTTGATTGTAAGAGGTCAAAACGGGTTAGGGGTGGCAACGCAAGTCCAACGGGGTCACGTGTGTGCGTTGGCCCTGGCTGGTAGGTAAGACATTGTTGCATCATATGGACATAAGCCGTGCATCTTTAATGGTATCGGGTTGCCACTTAGGGGAGTGATACACCCCCACTGTGGGACCAGCACGGGTATCTACGAGTTAAGGAGCTGATCGCATAGGGGTAGTTGGTATAACTAGTGGAGATAGGGGCAGGCGGCACCTACGAAGACAGCCAGGGGTACACGAAACTACCATTATAATTATTATGTTCAGTAGGCGGGATCAACTTTTAGGGTGAGTAGTAGTGGTGCAGTATAGTAATTATCCTATAGTGATTAGGAGCGAGATTAACGCTAGAATATTCCTCTTGTTGGTTTTGTCTTGCCCATTTGTTTCACAGTCATTCCTTGTTTTACCAGTTTATGCCTTATCCTAATTATTTTAATAATTATATTGTTAAAGTTATTGGACTCGCCAGACTTTATGTCTGACCCCCTTTGTTTTCAACTATTTTCTTCCTCTATCCCCCCCTCAGGTTCTCAGGGTGGGACTAGTGCTAGTGGATCTTGATTTGGATCTTTCTCTCTCTTTTTGGAAGTGCTTGGATTGCTGAAAGTAAAGTTCAGCTCATCTCTTTTATGGCTACTTATGTTTGGGTTATGCTTTTATTTATGTACTCAGAAAACAATTTGTCAAGATGGATATAAAGTGTACTTGGTTTATTGTTGGTTTATGAAGCTGTTGTAATCAAACTATTTCTCCGCTGCAATAAAAGTTGTTTTAATTTTTCAAGTACATGTATCTGTCTTGTTATATTCTGTTCTATACACCAATAATACTCCATGAAAGTTAATGCATTCCCATTGAGAGTGACATTAAAGGACGTGGTGTGTTACACATGGTATCAGAGCTGAAGGTTACAAGAACAAATAAGAGATTTTGAAAAACTAGTTTTCAAAAGCATTTTATAAAGAAATACTTTCAAAAGTATGTTTTAAGGAGGGTATTTTCAAGAGGAAAAGTTTGTTTTAAAAACATAACCCCCAAGAGCCATATATCTTTCTTTCGATTCTCCGTTTTGAACCTCTTCCTTTTCTTTTCAGCATGTCTGGGTTAACCGAGATACCCGAGGGAATACCGATACCAACTTGGTTCGGAAGGTATCAAGAGGCTAGGGGCACCGCCGTAGGCCCAGCAGACATCCCTCCTCCCCCAGCTGCAGCTGCTCCTCCCCCTCCCCGCATTGATACTTTTTCGAAAATATGCAAAGACTTTCGAGCAATGGGTGGGAAATCTTTTCACGGGTCAAAGACGTCTGTTGAAGCTCGAAATTGGCTTGAGGAGGTGGAAGATTTGTTTGGTATCTTCGAGATAGAAGATGGAAGGAAGGTCCAATTAGCTGCTTGGTTAATGAAGGACAAAGCCTCGTTTTGGTGGGAGGTTACGAATGGAGAGTGTCCAGTGGAGACATGGATGGATTTCAGACATAGGTTCGAGATGAAATTTCTCTCACGAGCAGAAGAGAATTTATACATGGAAAGATTCTTGGCATTGAAGCAGGGTAATTTATTAGTAAAGTAGTACGTCAACAAGTTCAATCAGTTTGCGAGACTTGGCTTAGACTTGGTGAACATGCCTGAAATGAAGGCCCTGAGATTCGTTAAAGGTTTGAACGAGCCGCTACATGGGTTGGCTATGACCCACATTCCTATGGGGGCTACCTTTGAGAAACTGGTTAACATGGCTCTTATGCATGAAGAGGAGAAAGGCGCTAAGGCTATTAAGGCACCGAAAAAGAAAGGGGACTAAAAGAAGTCACAGCAGCAACCTAAGAAAGGTGGCAAGGATAATAATAGAAAAGAAAAGAAAAGGTGCTTTAATTGTGGAACACAAGGCCATCTGAGCAAGGGCTGTAGGAAGAAGAAGAAGACTGGATGCTTTAACTATGGTGAGGCTGGACATCTGATTAAAGACTGCCCGAGAAGACAAGGGAAAGGGCAGAGGACAAGGTCTACTTCTAGAGGGCAGGTTCAGGCTCTCATGGCACTAGGGCAAGCAAGAGGGCAGGTTAACGCTCTCATGGCACCAGGACAGGAGAGAGGTAGAAACGTTTCTGTTGAAAGTTTGGTTTTTCGTTTTGATCATCCTGTTCGTACTTTGTTTGATTCTGGCGCTTCACACTCGTTTGTATCCACTTCGTTAGTTGACACACTGCACCTAAATACTAGTCTAGTTACGGATCCAAAGTAGTCTCAAATCCTATTGGTGGTTCGGCTCATCTTTCAATGATTTGTCGGGATTTGAGAGTGTCTATTTTGAGCATTGACTTTGAATGCAACGCCTTCGTTCTTGGCTTCACAGGCTATGGGTTGATTCTAGGCATGGATTGGTTATCTAGTAATGGTGCCATCCTTGATTGTGAAAGGAGAGTGGTTAGAGTCTGTTGAAAAATTACAGTCGGTTAGAGTAGTCCGTGAATACTCAGATGTATTTGAAGAGGTAAAGGGCTTACCTCTGAGGCGGGAGATAGACTTCCGCATATACCTTGTTGATAATGCAAAACACGTAGCTCTACCCGTTAGACACATGGCTCTAAGGGAGATAAAAGAGATCAGTAAGCAAGTCAAAGAGTTGCTCGAAAAAGGGTTATAATGCGGAGTATTTCTGAATGGGGTGCTCCAGTAGTATTCACAACCAAAGCAGATGGATCACTTCGCCTATGCGTTGATTATAGGGAGCTAAACAAGATGACCAAGAAAAATAGGCACCCACTTCCAAGAATAGACAACTTGTTTGATTAGCTTGTAGGTGCATCGGTTTTCTCCCAACTAGATCTGGCCACCGGGTTTCATCATCTAAGAGTAGCTGAAGACAGCATTGATAAGACCGCGTTCAGAACCCCGGATGGTTTGTTCGAATGGCTTGTCATGCCTTTCGGCTTGACAAACGCACCCTCTTACTTGGTTGACTTGATGAGCAGGGTGTTCAGGGAGTTCCTTAATAAGTTTGTGGTGGTCTTCGTAGACGACATTTTGATTTTCTCGAAGAATGAAGAACAGCATGCTTCGCATTTAAGGGAAGTCATGGATACTCTTCGTGCACATCAGGTGAAAGCCAAATTCTCCAAATGCCATTTCTGGAGAGAAGAAGTGAGGTTTCTTGGACATTTGGTGTCCAAAGAGGGGTTAGCAGTGGACCATACAAAAGTAGTTGACGTGCAAGATTGGAAGGTTCCACGGAATACAACAAAAGTCCGAAGCTTCCTCGGGCTAGTGGGCTTTTACCGAAAATTCATTAATGACTTTGCAAAAATCTCAGCCCCACTCACAAGATTGACAAAGAAGAACCTAACTTTCGCTTGGGATTTGGATTGCGATATTCTTTCCAATGTTTGAAAAGGGCTCTAACAACAGCCCCAGTTTTGACATTGCATGATGGGAGCAAAATGTTTACCGTATACACAGATGCATGTGGTACAGGGCTGGGTGCTATCTTGACGCAAGAAGGCAGGGTAGTTTGTTATGGGGGAAGGCAATTGAAGGTACATGAGAAGAACTACCCAACTCATGATTTGGAGCTAGCTGCCATTGTTTTCGCTCTAAAGACATGGCGTCATTACCTACTAGGAGAAAGGTTTGAATTGTTTACTAACCATAAATCATTAAAGTACCTTTTCTCGCAGAAAGACCTTAACTTCATACGACAATGGTGGATGGAATTTCTGGCCTCATGTGATTTTGAGATTTCCTATACCCCTGGCAAGGGCAATGTGGCAGCAGACGCCTTGAGTAGAAAGAAGCTGACCTCGAGTCCTCTCTTTGTAGAAAGGCAAAGCTTGGAGTACATAACAAACTTTAACTTTAGACCCTCCTCTGAAATTGTACCTTGTCTGTTAGCATCGCTAGAGGTTCGGCCTACTCTTTTGGACTCAATAGGAACCGCGCAACGAGAAGACCCTCAACTAGTTGATATAATTGATAAGCTAGTTAGGGGTGAGACTTCTAGTCATCTCAATAGATACTCCATCGATGATAAGGGTTGGTTGAGACGGGATGGAAGGCTATGTGTCCCACAAGCAAGGAATTTAGTGAAGACGGTTCTCGAAGAAGCACACCATTCTAAGCTGACCATACACCCAGGCGGAGGCAAGATGTATAAAGATATAAAAAGGGTTTTCTTTTGGAATGGCATGAAGAGGAATGTAGCTGAGTTCGTCACTAAGTGTTTGATATGCCAGTAAGTCAAAGCGGAGCAGAAGAAGCCTGGTGGTTTGCTCCATCTTCTGTAGGTCCCACAGTGGAAGTGGGATAGCATTTCGATGGACTTTGTTGATGGGTTGCCTAGGTTAAGAAGGGGCAATACAAGTATTTGGGTAATAGTGGACGGGCTCACTAAAAGCACTCACTTTATACCTATTAAGAGTAGAAGGACTACGTCGTCCCTAGCATCCATTTATCTTAAAGAGATAGTTCGACAACATGGGATACCCTCCAGCATAGTGAGCGATTAAGATCCTATCTTTACGAGCGAGTTTTGGAAGAGTTTGCAAGAGGCAGTAGGCACACAATTATGCTTAAGCACGGCCTATCACCCTGAAACCGATGGTCAGACGGAAAGGGTGAACAGAGTATTGGAAGACCTCTTAAGATTGTGTATTCTTGACTTTGGAGGGACAAGGGAGGATCATCTTCCTTTGGTGGAATTCGCTTACAACAATAGCTACCAAGCCACCATAGGCATGGAGCCCTTCGAAGCTTTATATGGAAGACCAAGCCAATCACCAACTTGTTGGTGGGAGTCTACAGACAAGCTTGTACTTGGTACAAACATGATTAGAGAAACCTCAGAAAAAGTGGACTTGATAAGAAGGCGGATGAAGGCTGCACAAGATAGACAGAAGTCCTACGCAGACAAAAGAAGGACCGACCTTAAGTTTGAGGTTGGAGATAAGGTGTTCCTTAAAGTATCTCCTTTAAGGAATTTCATTCGCTTTGGGTCCGTAGGAAAGCTAGCACCAAGATTTGTTGGACCATTTCCTATCATTGAAAGGATTGGAACGATAGCTTATAGAGTAGAGCTACCCGAAAGACTGGCTGGAGTTCGTAATGTTCTTCATGTCTCTCAACTACGAAAGTGCTTACATGAGTCTGCGGAAGTTGTGGAGCCAAGTATACTAGAGGAAGTAGAACTAGAATGAGAAGCGACTATGAGAAGAGTTCCAACTCGTATCTTGGGCACGGAAGTCAAAAAGCTACGCAACCGTGAAGTCAAGCTTGTTAAAGTTCAATGGAGTGACGCTGAGGAAGACGCGACTTGGGAAACTGGGAGGAAAATACGCACAGCGTACCCTTTTCTTTTTTAGGGTACCTCCTTGATCTCTTTTTCCATAAGTTTGTTTATGCTTATATCTATCTTTTAAGTATATCTCCTCGGTCCTATTCTTTATCCTTAGGTAGAAAGCAATGGATATAAACATGTATTTGAAACATGTTATGACTGATGGTTGGGAGTGGTTGCAAGGGGTTGCTAGTGGTTGCTCTTGGATGCATGTACACACACATTAGGCACTAGATCGGCTCAGTCACTTTCATATTGCATATAAATTTGTGTGCATATTTAAATTAATGGATGTGTTATCATATGGATGTTGCATTTTGATGAATGGTTGTGCACACATGTAGAAGTAATATGTATCGTTAGGACTCTTTTGCATGCATAATGGACTCATGGAACTATCATTATTTAAATTAAGGAGGTCAACTGAATCAGTGGACTGCCTGATTTTGCATTTGGATAAGGAACATATACACACACTTTTTGCATATGTTCATACGGCATTAGAAATATTGTATGGACAAAGGATGCCTGTGTTTGATGGTTGAGTAGATGGGTGATAGGATGTTAGGACATACATTATCCTTAACTTAGAGATTTCGGGGGCGGAATCCTTTAAGGAGGGGAGAATGTAACACCTCGTAATTTTAAATATTAAAATCAACAATTTTAAGAATACTTAATTGTTAAAGTGAGAATTTAGGAAAATGTGTGACAAACCGGAAATGCGAGCCAATTTAAAAAATTTATTTTGCAATTTCGATGAATTTTGAATATTTAAAATGAATTATTTTAAATAATAACGACGAGAAATTTATTTTGAACGTATATATTTATACGCGTCGTCGTTAGAATATAAAAATTTATTTATAACTACAAAAGGAATTGAAAATGGCGTGGTAGTTCGATAATTCGATTTCAAAGTTCAAATGAATGTACCGGGTGCAATATAAACCGGATTTTAGCGAAACCAAAAATAATAGGATCTAATTGAGAATATCTTTCCACCGAATCCGAAAAATCAAAATTTCATAGTGGGAATCAAAAGATATGCCTAGTAGAAAATTCAGAATAGTCGCTATGGAATTTCAGCCCTTAGAAATAGTCATTTTGCAAACGACCTCGGATTTTGACGAAACAACTTTTGTTAGATCCGTGATGTCAAATGATTTCTAGGTTTCAAAATTCATAATTTTTCGAATCAATATGTGAGCGTGGCAAAGGAAAATGCGTGTGACCAGTTTTAGTTGATTTTAATCGACTGGAAAATGGCCATTTTTCAAACGGTCTCAGAATTCGACCAAACTAGTTTTGTTAGGACCGTATCGTCAATACGAAGCTAGAAAATATTTTTTTGGAATTTTTCTAGTTAGTATGTGACCCCGGTAAATTGAAATGCGCGTTCAAATTCAATATATAGAGTTATATGTTGATTTTGACGAAAACTGATCGAAATAGTCGAACCAGCTTACGATACATATCCCATTGAGTTCGTAATGGGGGTAATTATCTATGGGCGACAGGCGGTGGGTTCAATTTCGAGTTGAAAATAAGAAGTTGCTTTTAGAATTTAAAATGAATTAAATATAAATATTAATATAAAGGGTCAACCCTTCACTTCTCCCCTCACTCAGTCAAAACAGAGATAATTAAAAATAAAATATGAAGGCCGATCCCCTTTTCCCACCGCTCCCCTCGACGTCGACCACCGCGCCCAGATCCTCCATCGCCGATGACGGCGATAGCCCTACCTCTGATGTCCTCCTCGCTCCGCCCTCCTTCTGAAACACGCCAGACCCTTCTCTCATCTTCAATTCCACAACCAAACCCTCCCACCGCTGAACCCCATCAGCCGCGACCGTCGCTCCACATCCTCCCCGTTCTCCTAAAAAAAATCCGATGACCTAGCACCCCGTGCCAACTCATAGAGCTCCGCCACCCGCTCCCCCCCCCCCCCCGTCGGTTCCCGCGCCACCGACAGTGAACCCGGCGATCTGAAACCCTAATTCGGGTGAGATTTTCTGGCTATCTTTTTCTTGTTTTTTTTTTTAGATTCTTGGAATAGAAATTCTAGGATTTTTAATTAGAAAAGATTTGATTTTTGCATATGAAAAGATATGTTTTTTTCTATTTGAAAACATACGATTTTTCGATAGGAAAAATATGATTTTTAAGTGAAGAAAAATAGGATTTTTATGATATAAAAAATTGATTTTTAATGAATGAAAACATATGATTTTTGTTTATGAAATCATTAGTTTCTTAAACGCATTACAACATGAAAGGTGGAATTTTTACAACATGAAAGGTGGAATTTTTACAAGTAAAGATACGATTTTTATAGAAGTAGAGAAATAAAAATATAATTTTTATAATATAGAAAAGATAAAAATATAATTTTTATAATATAGAAAGGTTAAAAATATAATTTTTATAATATAGAAAGAATAAAAATACGATTTTTATATTATATAGATAGTAAAAATTTGACCTTTATATGTGTAGCGAGATAAAAATTCGATTTTTATTATATATATGTTGAAATAAAAATGTGATTTTTATAGTGATGAAATGAAAAGGTGAAATCTTTATATTTGAAAAGGTGGAATCTTTATATAGAGAATAGCGTGATAAAAATAAAATCTTTATTATATGAATACCGTTGAAAAAAATATAATTTTTATCTATATAGTAGCGGTGTGAAAATATAATTTTTATCTATATAACAACAATGTAAAAATGTGATTTTTATATACATAACAACAATATAAAAATGTGATCTTTATATATGTAGTGGCTACGGGCAATGAAATTGACAGAAGGCGAGAACAGCGATGAGTTCTACATAAGAAGAGTCGAGGCGTTTGGATTAGCTAGTCGGTGAGAACTTCTCACTTTAAATCTTCTTTTGTAGTTAAAAATATATACAAGGATGCAGACGGTGCTTAGTAGCACCCAACACCCGTCATCCATAGACCATGGATGGCTTGTATGTTTGATTGTTTGATTGTTTGTTGTGGTGAAAATTGATTGTGCGATGTGAAAGGAAATAAAATATTCATATAGTTAAAATGCTTTATCGTTAAAAATATAATTTTTAACGGGTATGTGAATGAATAAAAATATGTGTTTGTTGATTTGAAACCCCACATGGGTATTGGGATAATATTTGGCATACACTAATCCCAATTATTTCATAGTATGTCGATCGATTGGTCGACAGACTGTGTAAGCGTTAGTTATTTATATTTAATGCTTATGCAGTTGTGTAGTGCACTTTGGATGATGGTTGATTATTTATCGTTGCTATTTATATACATGTGTTGTATGGAAACCATATAATTAACATTATATGGTGATTGATTGGGCCTCATTCCAATTGGGAAATAATGAATATCATAAAACAAAATTCATGTGTTGAATAGAATAAATAGTCATGTGTTGATGATGTTCAGGTGTTGAGAATTCATGTGTTGAATAAAATATTTATACAATAAAATTTACCTTTTTATTGTAAGTAAGAAGAAATATAGATTCATGTGTTGAATGGAATAAATATTCATTTGTTGAATAGAATAACGAATTTATTGAAATATATAAAGCCGTGTTGATTAGGGATGCGCCATTTTGACGGGAACGATATTTATAACGATTTTATTCATTTTTTAATGAATATCGAAAAGAGATTTAAAAATCGAATATATAGTAATGAATTCGAATTGAATTGAAATGAATTTGAATTGAAATCAAAAGAAAAGAAAAGAATTGAAATTGAATTAATTTGAAATTCAAATTGAATTGAAATTGAAAGAGAAGTGAAATTGTTTCGAAAACGAATTTAAAACGATTTATAAAATACGTTTTAAAAAGGAAATCGACAAAATATATATATTATATATAATGGCCTGAATAGAACGCTCCGCGCCGCAGTAGTTCGTGAATTTCGACCATTGACTTCGAATTGACATTGCGGGAGATCCAACCGTCGGATTCTCCTGAAACTGGAACTGTTGGGTTCGTATCAAAAAGGTCTTTCCAATGAATATTAGAAATTTGAAATCTAACGGTTCGATTTGGAACTATGTCCAAATAAAATTTGGAAAAGGTCGCTGTAAGTGCAGTTCGATGGCCGTTGATGGAAATCGACTGTACGGGCCTTGATAAAATTATTAAAAATATCAATAATTTGTGTAAAATCATAAGAAATGACTTGGGAGAAATTGGGCTGAAAAATTCCACATTTGAAAAGATAAAAATAGATTTTTATCAAAAATGAACGAGTTTTGAACTAGAATTAAAATCAATTTATTTTTGAAATAAATAATTTGAATTTGAATTGGTTATGAAAATAATCAGAATTCCAATACATGGAGTGGAAATAGATTCAAATCGAAATTATCTTCGGAATATTTCGATGTGGGATTTCGTGATTATACAGATATTGTTATGGGAATTTGAAAGATATATTTTATATCGTTATTTCCAATACTATATATGTTGGTTTCAGAATTTGATATTTAATATAAGCCGGTATATTTTCTATTCAGAGCCTTGTATTTAATATCAAACGTGATTTGGGTTTGTCGTGGATAGTGTCTTCATTAACACCGTTCTTAAGCCCAGTTGAGAAAAAGATTGAATCTTTTCTATTTAGATTTAACGAAGTGCACCAATTAAATGATATTTAATTGGAATTGAATTTAAATTTGTTTTTGGGTTTATCGTGAACCGTGTTTTAGATGACATTGGTTCTTTAACCCAGTTAAAGACAGGATGTTGATTTTTGAGAAGATTAAAACTAAATGGAGTTTTAATGAATCTTTAATTAGATTGAAATGTGAATTGATAATTTAATTATCAAATCTAAAGGGCGATCGAGATTGGAGTATCACCAGTTTTTCTCCAAAGCGATAGTTAAATCTTTATTTAGATTTGAACGTGAAATGGTAATTAATTTTACCGATAGCACCGTGGTGTTAGATATGGAGTATTACCAGTTTTTCTCTATGGGATGGATAGGTTGGGATTGGGAAATAAAATAAATAATTACTTCGGTGTGGTTCGCTAATCCCGACTAGTTTGGAAAACCATGACATGGTTTGAAATGATATCCAAAGGAAGATTAAAAAATAAATTTATAAGAATTTATCTTTGATAAGATTAATGGGAACCTTTCCCTAAGAATGTGATTTTGTGAATAAAAGAATATTCTGAACTGGAATGAGGCGTTTGTTGTGTTTGTGTAACAGTTGTTTATTATATACGTGGGTTATTCAGAAAGGCCGGGTTTATACGCATTCTGAATAACTGATTCGGCGATAAGTTGAAGATGAAGACGGTGGTTGAAGACCGGAAGTCTTCACATCGTTTGGGTGATTAATGATGATCTTGATTGGGCTATACACCCAAGATGAGGGAAACGGTTGGTGATCGTCCAGACGTACTTGGAGATCGATGGATATGCAAGGAAAGTGCCTCCGGTTTCGTTCAGACCTAGAACGGACTTGTAAATGGATTGTGTGTCTGACATTGGATTTTATTCTGTGTTGATTGATCTCTATTAAATATACATCTGTTTGGTGGCGGAGAATTTATTCTCTTGCTTGACGCCCTTCTCTGAGACGTACGAGGTAAGAGCTTATATATCGATGGACATCAGTCGCATGGAGTGAATTGCCAGTGTGGCACGCGTAAGTGGCAATTGATCAAGCTTCTGTTGAAAAGCAAAATCTTGTGATTGATGATCAAAGCACGGTCTGTGTGGCGTAGCTTTGTGTATAGCGTGAATTCGCGAGCCTCACACCTCGGTATGAGTCAAAAACGGGATAAGGACCCAAGGAGTGCATGACGTTTCTTTCTAGCTAGTGGTGGAGTCAGTGCTTAAACTGGCTGACATTTATACACTTTTCACCTGTGTGGTTGCTTGATGCGAGGCGCCTCGCATATAGGTTCTATAGGACCGGGAAACGTGTGTTCAGGAATTGCCAATCCTCAAAAGTAAAAGAGGACCGCCTTGGAGGATCCAAGGGATCGCTGTGTGTGGTCCTGAGGCATTTGCTAGAGTGTCTCGAATCGGAGAGGAGCTTACCCTTTGCCTCGACTCATGGCGGAAATCCAATTTCCAATACGTGATATTGCGGTTTTAATTTTAGAACTAGTATAGCGACATGATAGATGGTACCCATGCCGCCTATGATTGATATTTATGATTGAAATTGTTTTGACACTATACACTTATAATAGTATCAAATGATTTGTTTTGAACGTACCAAGCATGTTTGGCTATTATAAGGGAAAACCCTATCCTCCGGCTTGCGTTGCATTGTGTGATGAGACCTGGGTCTTATAATAGCTTCATTTTTCCAAAAATCATTGCGTTGGTTTGTTATATGCACTGGTATTCTTGGGAGGAAACTCGTTCCGTGTTATACGGCGTGGTACCTAACTGTTTTAGTTCTCACACCAGTCACATGACTGACCTGGAGTTTATTGTTTTAACCTAAACTCTGGGTGCCCCTATTTTCGACACGGGCAGCTAGTAGTTTTGGTTTTGCAGATTTATATTCACAGGATCCTAATTTACAGCTGGAACAATGCTCGGAAAGCTCTGTATCCGTATATTACTTTCAGTTGTGTTTTGTCTTGTTTTTCCGCTGCTATGTAAATTATTGTAATCTCTGATATTTATTTCTGTGTAATATTCATTCATACTCTATATATTCTTGTATTCTAATGGAATTGTTGTAATAAGCAATGAAATGTTCTTCTGTTTGCGTTCTATTTTGTCTTGTCCTCAATTCTCTCCGTGCTTTCCTTCGCAGGGATGTTCGGGTCGTCTCAGTTTGGTATCAGAGTTTTGGTTTACAGAGCTCGAGAATAAGACACATTAGAACCGAACGAAAGAATTCATCAGATATTGGATTAGTAATATCCAATTAGAATGACTCGTTAGAGATAGGATCAGTAGTATCCTAGAACGATTGTGAAGAGTATATTTTTCAAATGAAAAATAATTTTGTTTTGAAATTTAAATCATTTTATATGTATCTGAATATTTATTTATTTTGAATTTGGACAATCTAGTATATGATTATTTTGCATATACGCGTCATGAACGTATATTCGAAGTTTTAATATACTGGATAGATATAGAATCACACTCTAGTCGCCCAGAGATGATGTTGATAATGACCATGGCATCGTCAATATTTATGTTCATGTTTCGAAGTTGTGATATCTATATATTTCCATTAGACTGGTGTGAGAACCAAAATTTACTTAGGATTAATTGTTGTGATTTGGCATCAAAACATGATTTTCTGTATATATCAAGATTATGAATTTGAAACGTTAATCCGCTAATTGATTGATGGTTGTGTTGTTTGATTATTGTTTGTCTAATTAAAATTTGAACCATTTAGCCTAATTGAACCGAATATTGAATTGAATTGAAAATTAGTCGCATTTGCTTGCATATACATGTACTTACATTGAACAGGTCATAGCAAGGAGGCTAGAGTAGAAGAATAAAATTTGTTTGCCCGACAAATAGGTACATGTTTACCATAGTTTACTGTTTTGTTTGGGTGATGATGATTTTATGAGCCGATTTGCTAGCCGCTTGGCTTTTTCTTTTTCTTTTTGATTGAAGAAGGCCATGGGAGGCTATATGAAATATCCCGAAGTCCCCGGTGCAGGGGAGGATATGGCGAAATTTTTCGGAAATTTAGGGTGTTAGCCAAATTTTTTGAAAAATTTGAAAAGTTCTTAGAAACTGAAAAGTTGAAGAACTTAAGCCGTAAAGAAAATAAAGGAAGTTGAGTTGATTTGTAAAACAACTTTCGGCTTCGTTCCTTTTCGGGGACGAAAAGTTTTAAGTGGGGGAGAATGTAACAACCCGGAAATGCGAGCCAATTTAAAAAATTTATTTTGGCAATTTCGATGAATTTTGAATATTTAAAATGAATTATTTTAAATAATAACGACGAGAAATTTATTTTGAAAGAACTAGAACGTATATATTTATACGTGTCGTCGTTAGAATATAAAAATTTATTTATAATTATAAAAGGAATTGAAAATGGCGTGGTTGTTCGATAATTCGATTTCAAAGTTCGAATGAATGTACCGGGTGCAATATAAACCGGATTTTAGCAAAACCAAAAATAATAGGATCTAATTGAGAATATCTTTCCAACGAATCCGAAAAATCAAAATTTCATAGCGGGAATCAAAAGATATGCCCAGTTGAAAATTCAGAATAGTCGCTATGGAATTTCAGCCCTTAGAAATAGCCATTTTGCAAACGACCTCGGATTTCGACGAAACCACTTTTGTTGGATCCGTGATGTCAAATGATTGCTAGGTTTCAAAATTCATAATTTTTCGAATCAATATGCGAGCGTGACAATGGAAAACGCGTGTGACCAGTTTTAGTTGATTTTAATCGACTGGAAAATGGCCATTTTTCAAACGGTCTCAGAATTCGACCAAACTAGTTTTGTTAGGAACGTATCGTGAATACGAAGCTAGAAAATATTTTTCTGGAATTTTTCTAGTTAGTATGTGACCCCGGTAAATTGAAATGCGCGTTTAAATTCAATATATAGAGTTAAATGTTGATTTTGATGAAAACTGATCGAAATAGTCGAACCAGCTTACGATACATATCTCATTGAGTTTGGAATGGGGGTAATTAGCTATAGGCGACAGGCGGTGGGTTCAAATTCGAGTTGAAAATAAGAAGTTGCTTTTAGAATTTTAAATGAATTAAATATATATATTAATATAAAGGGTCAACCCTTCACTTCTCTCCTCACTCAGTCAAAACAGAGAAAATTAAAAAAAAATGAAGGTCGTTACCCTTTTCTCGCCGCTCCCCTCGACGTCGACCACTGCGCCCAGATCCTCCATCCCCGATGACGGCGATAGCCCTACCTCCGACATCCTCCTCGCTCCCCCCTCCGTCTGAAATGCGCCAGCCCCTTCTCTCCTCTTCAATTCCACAACCAAACCCTCCAACCGCCCGAACCCCGTCAGCCGCGACCGCCACTCCACCTCCTCCCCCTTCTCCTCAAAAAAAAAACCGATGCCCTAGCACCCCGTGCCAACCCGTAGAACTCCCCCCTCCCCCTTCGGTTCCCGCCCCGCCGGTAGTGAACCCCGACGATCTGAAACCCTAATTCGGGTAAGATTTTCTTGCTACCTTTTTCTTGTTTATTTCTGTTTAGATTCTTGGAATAGAAAATCTAGGATTTTTAATTTAGAAAAGATTGGATTTTTGCATATGAAAAGATATGTTTTTTCTATTTGAAAAGATACGATTTTTCGATAGGAAAAATATGATTTTTAAGTGAAGAAAAATAGGATTTTTATTATATAAAAATTTGATTTTTAATGAATGAAAACATATGATTTTTGTTTATGAAATCATTAGATTCTTAAACGCAGAAATCATTAGATTTTTGTTTATGGAATTTCTACAACATGAAAGGTGGAATTTTTACAAGTAAAGATACGATTTTTATAGAAGTAGAGAAATAAAAATATAATTTTTATAATATAGAACAGATAAAAATATAATTTTTATAACATAGAAAAGTTAAAAATGTAATTTTTGTAATATAGAAAGAATAAAAATAAGATTTTTATATTAAATAGATAATAAAAATTTGACCTTTATATGTGTAGCGAGATAAAAATTCGATTTTTATTATATATATGTTGAAATAAAAATGTGATTTTTGTAGTGATGAAATGAAAAGGCGAAATCTTTATATTTGAAAAGGCGGAATCTTTATATAGAGAATAGCGTGATAAAAATATAATCTTTATTATATGAACACCGTTGAAAAAAATATAATTTTTATCTATATAGTAGCGATGTGAAAATATAATTTTTATCTATATAACAACAATGTAAAAATGTGATTTTTATATACATAGCAACAATATAAAAATGTGATCTTTATATATGTAGTGGCTACGGGCAGTGAAATTGACAGAAGGCGAGAACAGCGATGACTTTTACATAAGAAGAGTCGAGGCATTTGGATTAGCTAGTCGGTGGGAACTTCTCACTTTAAATCTTCTTTTCTAGTTAAAAATATAGCCACAAATCCTTCGCTATGTCCACTTTAGATGCTTATCGCTCATACCAGGCTTTATGTCTGACCCAAAGTTTTATGTCTCCTCTTATTACTCTGGGTGCTCACACGAGCAGACTAGAGACAGGTTAGCTGGTGATGCGCGAGTAGCTGATTCGGAGGCGGGCAGGAGGCTTCCACGTATGATATATATATACACATTCTCCCTGTGTCGTTGGTGGTCGCTACTTGGGCATTAGTAGTGTACCTCATTTATCTTACTTTTGCTTTGAGACAGTTTGAAAAGTTGTAATAAGCTGTATTTTGGATTTCCGCTGCTATGATGTTTAGTTCTGATTTTCAGCTTATGCACTGTCTCACCTGTTTTATGTCAAGTATGTTATTATTATATTTTATTCTATGCGTTGTGAGACATTCTACAGGTTCTCGTATGTTCATTTCATTCTTCCCTTTTCCTTCTCACGACCCATTCCGTGCTAACTGGACATGTGTACAGCGCACTTTTGGAGTAAATGTCGGTTGGTGCGGGGCGGGCCGTCACACCCGTCATCCACAGACCATGGATGGCTTGTATGTTTGATTGTTTGTTGTGATGAAAATTGATTGTGCGATGTGAAAGGAAATAAAATATTTATATAGTTAAAATATTTTATCGTTAAAAATATATTTTTTAACGGGTATGTGAATGAATAAAAATATGTGTTTGTTGATTTGAAACCCCACACAGGTATTGGGATGATATTTGGCATACACTAATCCCAATTATTTCATAGTATGTCGATCGATTGGTTGACAGACTGTGTAAGCGTTAGTTATTTATATTTAATACTTATGCAGTTGTGCAGTGCACTTTGGATGATGGTTTATTATTTATCGTTGCTATTTATATACATGTGTTGTATGGAATCCATATAATTAACATTATATGGTGATTGATTGGGCCTCATTCCAATTGGGAAATAATGAATATTATAAAAGAAAATTCATGTGTTGAATAGAATAAATAGTCATGTGTTGACGATGTTCAGGTGTTGAGAATGGATGTGTTGAAAGTGTATTCATGTGTTGAATAAAATATTTATACAATAAAATTTACCTTTTTATTTTAAGTAAGAAGAAATATAGATTCATGTGTTGAATGGAATAAATATTCATTTGTTGAATAGATAACGAATTTATTGAAATATATAAAGCCGTGTTGATTAAGGATGCGCCATTTTGACGTGAACGATATTTATATCGATTTTATTCATTTTTTAATGAATATAGAAAAGAGATTTAAAAATCGAATATATAGTAATGAATTCGAATTGAATTGAAATGAATTTGAATTGAAATCAAAAGAAAAGAATTCGAATTGAAATTGAATTAATTTGAAATTCAAATTGAATTGAAATTGAAAGAGAAGTTGAAATTGTTTCGAAAACGAATCTAAAACGATTTATAAAGTACGTTTTAAAAAGGAAATCGATGAAATATATATATTATATATATAATGGCCTGAATAGAACGCGCCGCACCGCGGCAGTTCGTGAATTTCGACCATTGACTTCGAATTGACGTTACGGGATATCCAACCGTCGGATTCTCCTGAAACCGGAACCGTTGGGTTCGTATCGAAAAGAGCTATCCAATGAATTTTAGAAATTTGAAATCTAACGGTTGGATTTGGAAATATGTCCAAATAAAATTTTGAAAACGTCGTTGTAAGTGCAGTTCGATGGCCGTTGATGGAAATCGACTATACGGGCCTTGATAAAATTATTAAAAATATCAATAATTTGTGTAAAATCATAAGAAATGATTTGGGAGAAATTGGTCTGAAAAACTCCACATTTGAAAAGATAAAAATAGTTTTTTATCAAAACTGAACTAGTTTTGAAAAACTCCAAATTTGAAATCTAACGGTTGGATATGGAAATATGTCCAAATCAAATTTGGAAAAGGTCACTGTAAGTGCAGTTCGATGGTCGTTGATGGAAATCGACTGTACGGGCCTTGATAAAATTATTAAAAATATCAATAATTTGTGTAAAATCATAAGAAATGATTTGGGAGAAATTGGTCTGAAAAACTCCACAGTTGAAAAGATAAAAATAGATTTTTATCAAAAAATGAACTAGTTTTGAACTAGAATTAAAATCAATTTATTTTTGAAATAAATAAATTGAATTTGAATTGGTTTTTAAAATAATCAGAATTCCAATATGTGGAGTGGAAATAGATTCGAATCGAAATTATCTTCGGAATATTTCGATGTGGGATTTCGTGATTATACAGATATTGTTATGGGAATTTGAAAGATATATTTTATATCGTTATTTCCAATACGATATTTATTGGTTTCAGAATTTGATATTGAATATAAGCCAGTATATTTTCTATTCGGAGCCTTGTATTTAATATCAAACGTGATATGGGTTTGTCGTGGATGGTGTCTTCATTAACACCATTCTTAAGCCCAGTTGAGAAAAAGATTGAATCTTTTCTATTTAGATTTAACGAAGTGCACCAATTAAATGATATTTAATTGGAATTGAATTTAAATTTGTTTTTGGGTTTATCGTGAACCGTGTTTTAGATGGCATTGGTTCTTTAACCCAGTTAAAGACAGGATGCTGATTTTTGAGAAGATTAAAACTAAATGGAGTTTTAATGAATCTTTAATTAGATTGAAATGTGAATTGATAATTTAAATTATCTAATCTGAAGGGTGGTCGAGATTGGAGTATCACCAGTTTATCTCCAAAGCGATAGTTAAATCTTTAATTAGATTTGAACGTGAAATGGTAATTAATTTCACCGATAGCACTGTGGTGTTAGATATGGAGTATTACCAGTTTTGCTCTATGGGATGGATAGGTTGGGATTGGGAAATAAAATAAATAATTACTTCGGTGTGGTTCGCTAATCCCGACTAGTTTGGAAAACCATGACATGGTTTGAAATGATATCCAAAGGAAGATTAAAGAATAAATTTAGAAGAATTTATCTTTGATAAAATTAATGGGAACCTTTCCCTATGAATGTGATTTTATGAATAAAAGAATATTCTGAATTGGAATGAGGCGTTTGTTGTGTTTGTGTAACAGTTGTTTATTATATACGTGGGTTATTCAGAAAGGCCGGGTTTATACCCATTCTGAATAACCGATTCGGCGATAAGTCGAAGATGAAGACGGTGGTTGAAGACCGGAAGTCTTCACGTCGTTTGGGTGATTACTGATGATCTTGATTGGGCTGTACACCCAAGATGAGGGAAACAGTTGTTGATCGTCCAGACGTACTTGGAGATCGATGGATATGCGAGGAAAGTGCCTCCGGTTTCGTTCAGACCCAGAATGAACTTGTAAATGGATTGTGTGTCTGACATTGGATTTTATTCTGTGTTGATTGATCTTTATTAAATATACATCTGTTTGGAGGCGGAGAATTTATTCTCTTTCTTAACGCCCTTCTCTGAGACATACAAGCTCAGAGGTTGTATATCGATGGACATCAGTCGCATGGAGTGAATTGCCAGTGTGGCACGCGTAATTGGCAATTGATCAAGGCTTCTGTTGAAAAGCAAAGTATTGTGATTGATGATTAAAGCACGGCATGTGTGGCGTAGCTTTTTGTATAGCATGAATTCGCGAGCCTCACACCTCGGTATGAGTCAAAAACGGGATAAGGACCCAAGGAGTGCACAACGTTTCTTTCTAGCTAGCGGTGTCAGTGCTTAAACTGGCTGATATTTATATACTTTACACCTGTGTGGTTGTTAGATGCGAGGCGCCTCGGATATAGGTCCTATAGGACCGGGAAACGTGTGTTCAGGAATTGCCAATCCTCAAAAGTAAGAGAGGACCGGCCTTGGAGGATCCAAGGGATCGCTGTGTGTGGTCCTGAGGCATTTGCTAGAGTGTCTCAAATCGGAGAGGAGCTTGCCCCTTGCCTTGACTCATGATGAAATCCAATTTCCAATACGTGATATTGCGGTTTTAATTGTAGAACTAGTATGGCGACATGATAGATGGTACCCATGCCGCCTATGATTGATATTTATGATTGAAATTGTTTTGACACTATACACTAATAATAGTATCAAATGATTTGTTTTAAACGTACCAAGCATGTTTGGCTATTATAAGGGAAAACCATATCCTCCGGCTTGCGTTGCATTGTGTGATGAGACCTCGGTCTTATAATAGCTTCATTTTTCCAAAAATCATTGTGCTGTTTTGTTATATGCACTGGTATTCTTGGGAGGAAACTCGTTCCGTGTTATACGGCGTGGTCCCTTGATTTACCTAACTGTTTTAGTTCTCACACCAGTCACATGACTGACCTGGAGTTTATTGTTTTAACCTAAACTCTGGGTGCCCCTATTTTCGACACGGGCAACTAGTAGTTTTGGTTTTGCAGATTTATATTCACATGATCCTGATTTACAACTGGAACGATGCTCGGAAAGCTCTGTATCCGTGTATTATTTTCAGTTGTGTTTTGTATTGTTTTTCCGCTGCTATGTAAATTATTGTAATCTCTGATATTTATTTCTGTGTAATATTCATTGATACTCTGTATAATCTTGTATTCTGATGGAATTGTTGTAATAAGCAATGATATGTTCTTTTGTTTGCGTTCTATTTTGTCTTGTCCTCAATTCTATCTGTGCTTTCCTTCGCGGGGAAGTTCGGGTCGTCTCAAAATGGGTTACGCCATTGTGTTTGTCTCGAAATTCTGCTTGGAATAGAGTCAAAGATTTCATAAATCGGACTTCGTATGAGGAAGTTATGGCCCTCGGAAGTTTTAGTCATTTAAATAAATTAATAACAGTTTAGAATTAAAGTTTAAAATTTAAAATTCAAACGAGGGAGCGGGCTGGGTGGGACTTCTCCTGTTCAAGGCCAGGTCGACCTGGAGGTCGACCTACCCTATACAGGTCGACCAGAGGGTCGACCTACCCCCCGGGGCAGATATGAATTTTGACGATCCTGACTTGCTGCTGAGTCTTATCTGACCTGTTGCTGAGTCACTAGGGCAGATGTGGCAATTCTAGATAACTCTATCTAGTCTTGACGGTTGGGATTGCTCCTATGATAATCTAACAGCTTAGGATGATTTAAACTTCTATATAAGCACGCGTAGACTCAAACCGTAAACCTAAACTAAATGAGTCTCTTGGCCACCATGCTGCTGCTAGAATAGTTCTTGTTCCTAAAGCTTAGGGATTGGCAAATCAGAATTCTAATGCAAACGACGAATGAATTATTCTCTTCTCTAACCTATCTTTGTGAGTACAATTTCTTTCACAAAATAATTAATAAATTAATTATGATGGGTTATAATCTGGATTATGAGAACATGTCTATTGAATCATGTGATGTTATTTAACTTTGTTATCGTCTGTTGGTGAACATATGACAGTTTTGTTATCTTATGTCGGTAGATCTATTTCATATGTCCAATCACATATGTTTAACTTGATTTATTTTATATCAGTTTATATGCAAGTCTGTTTTTACATATGCTAGTTCGTATGTGAATCATAAGCAAGTTTGGGATGTTAAATCATATGCTAGTTTGTATGTGAATCTTATGCAAGTCTGTTTTTACATATGTTAGTTCGTATGTGAATCTTATGCAAGTTTGGGATGTTAAATCGTATGCTAGTTTGAATGTGAATCTTATGCAAGTCTGTATGTGAATTATACACAAGTTTATATGTGAATCAAGTATATACATATGCTAGTTTATATGCAAAAACATGTGATAAATTCATATGCAAGTTGTAGGAATCCATATGGAAGTTTACGTGAAAACTATATTCATATTTTTTAGGTGAAAATTATATTCACATATGCAAGTTTAGGTGAGATCCATAATTCATATATGCAAGTTCACAATTTCATATTTAGATCTATATTTAGATCCATGGTAGTTTATGCAAATTTATGTTCTATATTTCCATTGCCTATGCAAGTTATTGGCTATGCAAATTTATGTTATAATTCTTATTTGCAAGTTAGATATATTTTATGTGTTATGCAAGTTGTGATGTTTCTTTTCTTTTTATAAGTTAGACTATTTGCGAGTCTAACATATTTCATATTAGAACATACGAATAACGTAGGGACAATGGGAAAATATTAATTATGCAAATTGAGAATTGGCATAAAATAGCTTTAAAGGCATATAATTAAATTAAGACATTAATTGGTATAATTTATAGACCTAAAAAGTATGGACATAATTTAGGTGACAATTATGGACAAAATTAATTTGGAAATTATTGACAATGGGAACATGGATAATTAACTCATATTACGGTGAAATAACTATGTGTAATCATAAACGCCTAAGACACAAGGTTAGACTCGTTTGTGGTGTAAGACTGCCCGGACCCGCCCGGCAAATCCAGCAGCCACAAAGGGTAGTCTAATGTGAGAGGTCGAAGGCATAAATTAAATGTGTAACAATTGTAAAGACACAAGGTTAGACTCGTTTGCGGTATAAAACTGCCCAGACCCGCCCGGTAAATCCAGCAACCACAAACGGTAGTCTAATATGAGAGGTCTTACAAGGTTACGGTTATAATGAATTAAGTAACACTTAACCAAGATAAATATGTGGTGGGACATGGGGGTTAAGTGGCTGACATGGGTGACATGTGAAATACGATTAGAAACTCTTAATCAAATTGAAACCTATAAGAAGACATGAATAAGAGGGGTTAAGTGCGAAATCCTAAGTGGGGACCAAGCATAGGTGGAAGTCTTGTGTCAAGCATGGGGGACCCTTCTCAAACCAGTAACCCATTAAGTATCTTTGTGAGCTCGAGTTAGATCGAGGACGGGACACGCTTACTGGGTTTGATTGTAAGAGGTCAAAACGGGTTAGCGGTGGCAACGCAAGTCCAACCGAGTCATGTGCGTGCGTGGGCCCGGGCTGGTAGGTGAGACATTGTTGCATCGTGTAGATATAAGTCGTACATCTTTAGTGGTATCGGATTGCCGCTTTGGGGAGTGATACACCCCAGTGTAGGACCATCACGGGTATCTACGAGTTAGGGAGCCGATCGCATGGGGGTAGTGGGTACGACTAGTGGAAATAGGGGCAGGCGACACCTATGAAGACAGCTAGGGGTACACGAAACTACCATTATGATTATTACGTTCAGTAGGCGGGATCAACTTTAAAGTTGACTAGTAGTGGTCCAGTATAGTAATTATCCTATAGTGATTAGGAGCGATATTAACGCCAGAATATTCCTCTTGTTGGTTTTGTCTTGCCCACTTGTTTCACAGTCATTCCTTATTCTACCAGTTTATGCCTTACCCTAATTATTTTAATAATTATATTGTTAAAGTTATTGGACTTGCCAGACTTTATGTCTGACCCACTTTGTTTTCGCCTATTTTCTTCCTTCCCCCCTCACCACCAAGTTCTCAGGGTGCGACTAGTGCTAGTGGAGCTTGATTTGGATGCTTGGATGATGAAAGTAAAGTTCAACTCATCTCTTTTATGGCTACTTATGTTGGGTTTATGCTTTTTACTTTATGTACTCAGAAAACAATTTGTCAAGATGGATATTAAGTGTACTTGGTTTTATTGTTGGTTTATGAAGCTTTTGTAATCAAACTATTTCTCCGCTGCAATAAAAGTTTTAATTTTTCAAGTACCAATATATGTACCTGTCTTGTTATATTCTGTTCTGTACACCAATAATACTCCATGAAAGTTAATGCATTCCCATTGAGAGTGACATTAATGGACGTGGGGTGTTATAGGTATAGGGAAGCTTTCGATTTGGTTATATGGAACTTGTGAGTTCGAGATTGGTTTTTCATCAGATCGATTAAATAAATGAAGAAGAAGTACAGAGCAAGTTTTGTTGGAAGGGAATTTGGTAGGAATGAACCAATGCAGTGTAAGGGTATATATAGGCAAGTGAATGATACGATAAGAACGGTGTCTATCATTACGTATACGGTAGGGGCGTTCAGCTATGTTTGGATGGGATATTATGTCTGCGCATTTCTTCCTTGGTCGGCAAGGTTTCATAGTCGGGATAGACTAGGTTCCTTAGGTATGAAAAGCTTGTTTTGATTTTGATTATACGTTCAAACTGAAGTAATAGTTTTGAAGTGGAAAAACATGAGAAAGTATTGCTATTTATATCAGAGAGTACATGTTGAAATCAAAGTCCTATGTTCCGTGCCTTAACCATGAAGTGTATATAAATATGTATTATCGGTTGTTTAATGGTGTGATGGGAAGAAAATTTAAATGCAGTAGTTGTTAGTACATCAAATATTAATTGCATATCCAAACACCTTTCAGGCTTACGCATTCTCTCTTTCTTTATGCTCATATCCAGTAGGTATGGTTTAAGATGAACGTCTCTTCAATTTAGTACAAAGCAGAAGAAAAGGTGTTCTCAGCTAGAAGGATAAGTCAGCATAACTCACCATTTTCGTGCATGCAATTGCCTTTCAGGAGAAAGAGAGAAAAGATGGAAGGTCGGAAAATGAAAGAAAAATAGGTTTCAGCTAGGCGTTTGACAAGAAAGGACTGGGCGGTGTGGTTTCTTTTATTACTTTTGACGGGAGACAGTGTAGGCATGAAGAAACATTTTCATGTGCATTAGCTTAGGTGAAAAGAAACAAGAAATTGGCTATCAGTACGTTTTATACCAAGTTCATTTTAAGTGGATTGACCATTAAATTCATACCGATATACACGTTTATTAAACTTTATTTCATCAAACGTCATTGGACGTTTTATTTTTATAACAATATATACGAACTTCAATTGTCATGGAAAATGGTCGTACCGCTACGCCTTGGTGTTCCGGTCCCAATAAATTAATTTTATTGAAAACAGACTCCGTTTGCACAACGAGGATATTTTGATCTATCAGCTTACCCCTAAATATTGCCTACTGATCAAACATCCCTGATTGGCCCTAATTTGGAAATGTAGCAATAATTAATTGTACGAATTCCAATAAAACTTGTTTCGTCGAAAACGGAGCTTGTTTGAAACTAAAACTATTTCTAACGCCTATATACGGTAGAAAAAATATATTTAAATTCAAAACAAATCATATTCAAATAAAAACAAATTATTATTATCGCATATCTCCAATTAAAATATTTTATAGCTCCAGAATGAACCAATATAAATTTTAAACCCAGTTTTAAATAGATATCAGATTAAATTATATATATAATCCTTTATATTTATTAAATAATCATTAATATTTATTAGTGAATTCCATAGCGACTATTTGCAAATTTGAATTGGACATAACAGTCAATCCATAGTATGAAATTTCCATTTTTCTCTTTTATTAGAAAAATATAATCAAATCGATCTGAACGATTCTTATTTCACATAATTCCGCCTTATATCGGATTCTGTATATTCAATTGAAGTTAAAATCGAAAATTACGAACTACCGCAGCGTTTCGAGCTCATTTTAATAAATTTATAATTTATATATATTCAAACTCCATTTTAATAAATAAAATTCAATCTAAATCCATTATATTTCCAATATAATATATAAAGCAAATTTAAATATTCCAATTTATATGGAAGAAAAATATGGGAAGTTATAGGTGGAATCTAAGACTTGCCACCTCCATCCTATACAAAATGGAGAAATTAATATTAGAATGATGTAATTGCAAAATAAAATAAACCAAGTGCATTATAAAATAAAACAGCTACTTCACTAAGGCAGAAACAGTAAAAAAAAAAGACACAAAAAGAAGCCACAAATATGACACATCAGTTACAACATTTAATCAAGGAAGAAACAACATTTTTTTTACTTAAATTTGGTACATTTAATCAAGGCAGAAACCACAAGTTTTGTAATTATTTTCCTTTTCATTTTTTGCCCAATATAGCATGCAGTCATTTGGACATGCATGTATTCTTTGGTAATCAAGGCATAAATTTACACAAAAATAGCATGCAGTCATCTGAACTTAGGAAGTTCTGCCCATATTTTTTTCCTTGTTCATCACTAATTTACACACACAAAAACATACACAAATATTATTTAGCCATGACTTTAAGGCAAAAAAGCACAGGAATATCATATAAGCACAGTTCAACATAAGTTTGTTACAAAGACAAACATTATAATAAAATCATGAATATGATTACACCTAAACGCACAGGTAAATCAGTAAATTAGGCAGCATAACAATCAAATCAGGAAATACTTGAAATATACATTGAGTGATACCTTAATCAACGGTTTAATTCGAAGCACTAGCTGAAATTTGAAACCTAAACGAACCTCAATTGAAGACCTAATTGAAACACTGAGACCCTCACTGAACTTGAACTCGAACTTGCCATAATCAAACCCCAGTTAAGCCTGTAAACTTGAACATTTAGCCCTAATTGAATCTGCGACTAAGAGTGTTTGAGAGGTTGAGCAGAAGAGTATTTTATCTGAAACCCTTGAATATTTTGCTAAATGTTTTGCCACTTTGTTTTTGTTTTTGCGTCCCGCGTAAAAGATTATTTCACGTGGATTGGTAACGTGGACAGTTGGATCTTAATCACCTGGATTGATAATTTTATTCACGTGGCTACTGCAACACCTCGGATTTTCTATGCTAACACCTTGAAGCATGTGTTGCAATAGGCATAAATCAGCATAACTATCGTTACATTATTGCTAACAACACCTTAGATTTTTGTTGTAGTAGGTCATTTATGGCATAGTGCATATTGTTTGGGTAAGCTATATAACATAAATTACACACAAATAATAATAATAATTTATGTATCAAACATCAAAATTTAACATATATTGCATAACAAAGTTCTCATTTTAATATTAAAATAATAAATACTATTTTTAATAATATTATTCATACTATCGTTACATTATTGCTAACAACACCTTGGATTTTTGTTGTAGTAGGTCATTTATGGCATAGTGCATATTGTTTGGGTAAGCTATATAACATAAATTACACACAAATAATAATAATAATTTATGTATCAAACATCAAAATTTAACATATATTGCATAACAAAGTTCTCATTTTAATATTAAAATAATAAATACTATTTTTAATAATATTATTCATCTAGCGCATGAGTTACACACTAGTATTTATTAACTCATGTTGTATGTTGGAAAATAGGAAACTAAAGGGATGTTCCACTATTTTGTTTTGTAGCATGTGCATGTTAAAGAATTTTATAAATAGGGATTGTTAAATGACTCCATATTTGGTTAGAGGAGGGACAGTTTAAGGGGACTCCACCCTAATTTTTATTTGTTAAGGGGGAGTTTGGACTTTTAAAAATAATAAAAATATACACTAAACTATCTCTAACTTGTCACCTAAAACACGTGTTCCCTTAAACCCTATCGCTCTTTATTTTCTTATTTGATCGATGGAGACAGAGCGATCCTTAATAATTAAAAAAATTTGAAAATTGAAACTATAGTTTGTCACCATGAATCGAATGAATACCACCAAGAGAATAAAATTGGACCCTAATCTGATGGCACTAGTTGAATCAGCTTTTTTTTCATTTTTGAAATTGAAAATTTTGTTGAACAAGATGAATATAGTGAATGGTTGTCGTAAGTATTGATGAGAAACGATGAGTAATTGAACTCATTAATTAGGGTTTAAGTTTTAAACTTTACATTAGGGAGGACTATAAGGTTATTATTGAAATTTTTATTTATATGTTTAAGGGGAGACGAATTTATTTTTTCCTTTCTAAGAATTGAACAATAAATTAAAAGGGATTTGTTATTGACACTTCAATTTATGTTAAAGGGGGCCAAATTTTAAGGACACTACACTTTTTTTTAAATTGTTAAGGGAGCCAATATAGGTAGCTAATTTTTTTTAATTTATTACATTTTTACCCTTACTTTTAAAAACTTACACATTGTAAAATGATCAAACCCCTAAATCGAAAAACCCTAAATCATTGAACTGCAAATAACGTCAAGGAATAATTGGTATCATATGCATACGATTTAATAAACTGAAACTAATAAATTGAAATTAAATCTTAACCCTAACAACATATGCAGACGATTTAATATACTGAAATTAGATCTTACCATCTCATCACTCTGATCAACTCCAACATAACGTCCACTCTCTTGTGTCAATATCATATTATTTTCTTTTTCGATCATTTTATTGGTTAGGCTTGATTTCTTCACAACTAATGGTGTTGATTAACAACTGAAAATTGGATTAATGAACATAAGAGTGAAATTAAGTATAAAGGGGTAATAAGGTAAAATTACCTTTATTTGTTAAGGGGCTACTTCCCTCATTGGTATTCCCCTTAATAATTTTTTTAAAAAGAAAAAATTGGCCCTCCCTTAACAATATTTGGAGAGTCAATAACAATACCTAATTAAAAATGTAACATCTTAATCAAAAATGGAGTCCCTTTAACAATTCTCTAAAAATATAGTTGTAATTATTACAACATCAAATGCTAGATTTTAGGTAACAAAATCTACTAGAATAACATAAATAAAAATTTTAGTATGCCATTAATATCATTAGTGGCAAGTTGAAATATGAGATCAATCTTGCTTGCTTTACAACGGAGGATGATATTTCAAACACTACCCTTTATTAAAATTTGCTTAGTATTGATTGATATAGAATTGATTCTTTCCTATATTGCTATTATTCTATCCCTCAAACAATGCTATATATTAACTATTACTACCAGAATTAACAATGAAACAGGTTAACAGTGAAGGAGTATCGGATGACCGTGAGCACATAAGAGTCCATCGGAAAGCAGAGTCAAATATTAGGAAGAGTCAAAAGCAAGGGAAAAATGTTTCGAGAGCTATATCAAACAAGACCTTCCTAAAAGGAAGAAACGAAAAAAGCTACAAAATCAAGCTAACAAGATCCATACGACAAGGTCAGTCCGGCAGGATCCTTCCAACAACATCAAACCGGCAAAGGGGTTCCGTGGCGAGAGGTCACCCGTGTCAGAAACTAAGAAGAAGGCAAGAACTCCACCAACTGATGCCCGAGAGGACCTTCGGTGTTAGCCCGCCTAAATACTGATATGCCAGGAGGCTAAAAAACCAAGAGCATCAATACAGAAGCACATAAAAATTATCCGAAGCCAGTTTCCGAGACACCTACCGTATAAATACCGAGAGATCATATTGATGAAGAATGAACGAGTCACCTGGAATAACCTTCTGGAAGATCAGGCTATACGTGGAAATCCTACCGAAAGACAAACGGGAACCCCGTAGGGGATACATGTTATACACACCAGTCTGCTTAGCACAGAAACCGGCAGCAATTCCAAACAGGTAGCAAATCACATACATAATGAGGGTAGGATCCTCTAAATATTCACGGGAGAACCAGAAGCCTAAATTCGAGAGTCAATAACCGAAAGCATATAACCGGAAAACAGTATTACCTTCCGAAAGGTTACTACGACAGCGAGCTCATTCCAGTCTCAAAGAGAGGCTCTTGACTAACCAAATCTTGCATTATGAATGCTGCAGTTAGCATGATAAGGCGGTCGGGAGCAAAAATATCTGAAACCAAGAAGAAAAGCGGCTGATGTAACACCCCACATCCGTTAGTGTCACTCACAAAGGGAATGCAGTAAGTTCTGTGGAGCATTTAGGGTAAAAGATGCAGATAAATTACAAGACAAACAAAAATTAAACAGCGGAAAATAAAACTTTACTTTATTGATAAAATAGTTTGTACAATGATTTCTTTACAATATTAGAGTATCATCTGTCTTACAAAATAAAGAGGCATAAACCAACATTTATATTCCCCAATTTTAGCAAGAGCCAGCCATAGCATCTGAAAAGAGAATCCAAGCAAAACTTCGACAAATCTTCAAGCTGGGAAAGAGTGATAGTCCGACTTAACCTGAGCTATACTATTCCCTCCTTTACTACCTAGGGGGGAAAGGAATAAAAGAAGACGAAAGAAAAACAGAGTCAGACATAAAGCCTGAGTAAGTTCAGTAACTTCTAGCATGTGAACATGGAAAAACAAAATGACATGAATTAACTGAATACAAAATAACACCATGATGATAGGATCAGCAAGATTAGACAAGATTTACACAAGATATGCTAAGATAAGATTAACTGGATATGCTCTAATACTTTCGCCGCTTCGCTATTTCCTTGTTATACTGATTTCTATATCTCTACACCACCTAACTAGTGTCCCAACTAGTAACGATAACGTGATCCCAATCCCTGTAGTTTCCATTGCCTTCAGGCATACATTTATTATATATTACCTAGATCTAATCTAGGGTTTTCTATCAAGTACTTTCTAGATTCAACTAGAGTTTACGCTATCTGCTGAACGCTTCTCGGATTCAGGGTTTATGGTACCTAGTCCAACTAGGGATTATGCTACCTGTCGAACGACGCCCCCAAGTCTAGGACACACTACCTAGAGTGGTATATGTTCTTATACTTCCCCACATATGTATCGCGAATCGTTATCGCTTGTCTAGATGCGCATGTCCTGTAATGTGCGGCCCGAGTCCTGTGGCAGGGCAAATCAAGAAACACAGAACTCGGTCGGCAGCTTTCAGATATCTGCCGATGTAGATGCTAAGGTCTGATTTTATTCGAATGGCTATGGTCCCACTTGACCCCTCCCTTAACTAATGAAAGGCCACCCTTGAAAAATGAGAACTATACGCAGGCCCCCTATGCCCCACTAACCTATGGCCATCCTCACCCATAAATAGATAGCAAGTATATGGTCTTTTGGAGTTCTCCGCCTTTCCGCTTCACGTATCTCGACTGACTCAAGATGGATGGTAGATGACGAGTTGCTATCACAGGGCTACCGTTTTCTCGCCGAATCACGCTGGTCCATCCTGGTCTTTAGGTTGCCATATATTGCAACCAAGGCATACCCCTGGTTCTTCTAACGCAAACCTTAACCTCTGTGAGCCCAGGAGGATCATCTGCAGCCTCACAGAGGGATACCAAGAGTACCCTCACATCCCCTCTAAGCCTCGGGCTTCGTAACCCAATTCGTTGGAGCCTTCTTTTTACTCAGACGGACATTCGCTCCTTCCCGTGTTATACTAAGAATTACTACTTAGTTTTGCTAACTAAGGTTTACCACTTAGTTTCCAGAATCGTTGTTTTCTTAACTAAGGTTTACTACTTAGCTCCTTTTAACTAAGGATTACTACTTAGTTCTCTTTCCCGTCAATTTGGATTGGTTAAGTGTCATTAGTCAATTCAAGCTAACTTAACCTTCTTCATTTATCATGTTAAACTGGTTAAGTGTTATCAGTAATTCATGTTGACTTAACCTTACCACAAACCAAGTTATATTGGTTAAGTATTTCTTATTACTTAACCCTACCCATTCATCCTGTATTGGTTAAGTGTTCCTTTTTTAACTTAACCTTGCCCGTCTGTTTTAACTAACATGATATTAATGGTTAAGTATTATCCCTTCATGTTTTAAACTTAACCCTATTCCTTTACCACAATCTGTTGGTTAAGTGCTCAAGTTTACTTAACCATACGGTCTAGTCCAGCTAACATATCAAATTGGCTAAGTGTATTAAATTATACTTAACCCCAACCTCTAGTCTAGTTAACATGTTAATTTGGCTAAGTGTATTAACTTTACTTAACCCCACCTTCTAGTCTAGTTAACATGTTAATTTGGCTAAGTGTTTTCTTAGTTACTTAACCTCTACAAATCTTGTCTTGTTACCATGTTAAGTTGGTTAAGTGTCCCAATGGACGTAGCCCTCCCATTCTAGCTTAACTGTGTTAAGTTGGTTAAGTGTTCCTATGGACTTAACCCTCCCATTCTAGCTTAACTGTGTTAAGTGTCTGTATAAACCTAACCCCACCCACCGGTCTGGTTATCATGTTGAATTAGTTAAGTGTCTTAGTTAAATTAACCCTACCATTCTTGTTCTAGCTTTAACTAAATAAATTAAAGCTGATACCACTCACATTAGACAGATATTGTTGCGATTACTGGATGTGCCGGTTGGTTCCGGGCAGGTTTACATCGCAACTCAGTCTAACCTCGGGTTAGGCATATTCGTGTTTTCTAAGTTCAAAGGGTTTCGATTAATTTTCAAATTAGGTTTTGAAAGTAACCATCCCATCCGTCGGATCAGTTAGGGATAGCCAGGGAGAGCAGGAAACTTGTATTTCCCAAACCCAAGCCTAGACACTATCCTCTATGTCACCCTACAACTTTCTGGTGTGTTATTAAAAGAGATGTCGTTAATAAACCTTTGATTTGTCTAAATTTACCTTTTCTCATTTAGGACAAATTCTATAAGTAAATTCTTCCTAATTTACTTATTTCATAATTACTCTTTTAATGTAAATTGTCAACAATTATTATTATGGCCCATTTTCCCCTCTACCTCATATTTATGCCTTTTTGGTATGTAAACTATACCAAATTAAGTGTCACTAACCATGATTTTGCTAAACCTGACAATTACTCCCAATTATGGCCAATTTCAAATTTATGCCAATATACTTATCATGCCAAATTAGCTAATCCAATTCTGATTTAACATTCTAATTACAGTTCATGTCAAACTAGACTTATTATTCTAGTTCACAATTCATGTAAATGCTAGATTTATAAGTCAATACTAGATTCAAATTACACATCCCATAATTCATGTCAAATTTATCCAATTTGCATTTCTATGAACATGCCATAATACATGTTCCCAATTTATGCCAATTTCCAAGTTTATAACTACGTTTTTAGTAAATTTCATATTTTGCCCAAATCGTATTCCCATCGTTCGTATAATCGTGATTCAATCTAGATTATAGATAAATCTAGATTCGTAGAAAATAGGGAATGAACCAAAGATGCTATGAAAAAGATAGACATAATAACTGGCATAAAATGATAATTTACTAATTACAGACCTAACGAATTACACTGAAATTGATCTAAAACATCGAAGGCCTATAGGTCTGAAAATCTCATGACATAAAAAGGGTTGAATAACGACGTTGGTTCAAGAACATGGGTAGACCTAACTTAATAGGTAAATTCCCAAGGTCTAAAACCAAAGAAAACCAAGAATAGACAGAATAGATAATCAGGTTTAGACCTAATTTCACAGTCACAAAACTTAAGCAACACTTTCCTAGTCATGAATCATAGGTGTTTTAATCACAGTTGTCCTTGTTATGTCATAGGCAATAGTTTATGTTTCCTAATCAAAGGCATAGGCTTGTGTTCATAATCAAGGAAATAATTCTCATAGTCATGAGTCACAGTCATAGGCAGTGTTCATAGTCATAGGCAATGTTCATAGTCAAAGAGGCATATGGTTTTGAGGTCCATAGTTTCATAGTCACAGTCTTATTGGTCCTCGATTCATAACAGTCCAAAGATATAAGCACTGATTCGAATAGAAAGATTTGGCATATTCTTTTATTCCTTTAATTTCATGTCACGAACAGAGAAAACGTTCAAATCTAAAAAGTAACCGACTTACTGTGATCGGTTTTTAGAATAGAAAGATGGCGTTGCTATGATTCATGCGACGTTGCTCGAAACCGTTTGAGTTGGCCTTTGATTCTTATCTTGAAGCTTTAATCTTGATTCGAATCTTCTTCTTGAAAGTCTTGAGCAGCATTTCCTCGTCTTGATTTATTTTATATATTATTTTATTTATTTATACATTTTCTCAGAGGCAGCATAAGGATATAAAAGAATTGTGAATAGAGAAGGAGACCAAGGCTGTTTATATAGGATTAGGCGGACGAACCTAGGCAGAAAACGAGACCAGGTACATCAGAATGCACCCAGGCCCAAAAGTGGGTTTTTGTACCCAGGTCGACTAGGTAGTCGACCTAGTCAGGGGGGTCGACTACCCAGTCGACCTGGGTCCTGGGCGGGAATTTTCCCACCCAGCCCGCTTCTGGGTTTGAATTCGAATTTCGAATTCAAATTCGAATTTCGAATTCAAATTCGAATTTCGAGCTAATTTCTGTTCTGAAAATTCCTGAAACTTCGGAGGGTCATATCTCCTTCATACGGACTCCGATTCTCGCAAACTCGGACTAGTTTTCATGCAGAATTCTGAGACGAATGCAATGGCGCAGCCCTTTTCCCTTGATTTTGGTATTAAATTTTAATTCTGCCTTGATTTGTGAATCCTAGTGTTACAGAATTACGGGGTGTTACATTCTTCCCCACTTAAAAGGATTTCGTCCGCGAAATCTTCAAGTTAGGAAGAATGTGTCCTACCATCCAATCACCCATCTACTCAACCGTTCAATCACAGGCATTCATTGTCCTTAAAAGATTTCTAATGCTTTCATGTTCATATGCATAGTGCGTGTATATGTCTTTTATCTAATGCAAAATCAGGCGGTCTACCGATTTAGTTGACCTCCTTAATGCGAATCATGTCAGTGCCATGCGTCCAATCATGTATGCAAGCATCCCTAGTTATGTAAATACTACATGTGTGCATAGCCATTCATCCATATGCAACATCCATATGATAACATATCAAGTTCAACTTACAAACAAATACATATCTGTAAATGCAATATGAAAGCGTCCGAACTGATCTAGTGCCTAATACGTAGGCATATGCATTCACGAGCAACCATTAGCAACCACTTGCAACCATCAACCATAGCATGTTTCAAATACATGTTTACATCCATTGGCTTCTACCTAAGGATCGAAGATACGACCTAGAGGATATACTTTGGAAAGAGAGAAACGATTATGCGTAAAGCTCCTAAAAAAAAGAAATCAAGGATGTACCCTTAAGGAAAAAGGGTATGATGCTAGTATCTAGCCTTCTTGAGGTTTACTCAACTGTATCTTAACTAATTTAACTTCACGATTGTGAAGTTTCAGACCTCCATTTCCAAAATAAACAAATGTCAACCATGATACTGAGTGTATATACTAGAATGTTCAGAGGTCTCTCCTCTTAGCTTATCCATCATGCCATAACTATAAGGGTCAAAAGGTCACTACATGCTTTTTTGATTGCCTGCCACAACTATTCATCTCTCACGCAAACAATCCTAGTCGAACTCGACATTCCTCAAGTACAAGCCCCAAAGGCCTAAACCAATATCAGACAAGAACCCAAGGAATATCTCCTCCGAATTTAGACAATCTACATGAGATGATATAAGCAAACTCGATAGCTATTCTCAAATCGCTACTAACCAAAAATAAACTGGTCGGACCACCAATTGGATTTGAGACTCTAGCGGGATCTTTCTACTATACAAGTACTATGGTGCAGAGACTCAACTATGGAAGTGGATATGAACAAATGCGAAGCTCTAAAACCAAAGGAAAGAGTACGAACCGCAAAACTAGACTCTTCCAACAGAACTTTACTATCTTTCTCCTAGGTACGCTTGGTGGCGAAAGTAGGTACTTTCCCTTCTGAAAATCTTGTCCTTTTCCCTTAATTACATGCCCTATTACACCTTAGTAAAGATACTTCCTCTTGTCTTAGGTTTTATAATTCCTTCCATCTTTGTGAGCTAAATCTACATCCATGAATTCCTCATCCTCTTCCGTGTGTAGTTATGTTGACAAATCTCTCGAAAGCTGCTTCCATCGTACAGAAAACCCTATAAGCTTGAAACAAAACTAGCCGTAGGTGAAACAACTACGGCTATGGATGGAAGCCAGGCACGACTTCGTCCATCGATGAGGTTACCTCCCATAAAGCCAGGAGCCCCAGAGACTCAAGAAAGAAGGAGACAATAATTCAAACAGAGGAAGAGAAGGTGTAACACCCCGCCTCTGCCAGGGTGTCTCTTGCAAGCACTCTGACTTCGGAGGGGCGTTTGAATCAGGTAAACATGCATAATGATATATCAAGACAGAACAAGAACATATGTATATATGTAAACAAAGTGAATAACATAGATAAAACAGCGGAAGATTTCAAACCATTTCAAAACAAGTCTGGTACAACATAATGTCAATTTTCCAAATACACAAGTCTAGATAAAAACAACATTACTGAAAAACTGAGATACATAAGTACTATCCCCAAAATAAGTGATAACCATAGCTAGCTTCATGTCAAGACCGTACATGAGCTAAAATCCCACAAGCAAGCGATCAGAAATCCAAGCTAAGCTCCAATATTCCCTCCCTGAGAACCTGTGGGGGGGGAACGGAAGAAAAGAGGCGAAAGAAAACAGGTCAGTCAAAAAGACAGAGTAAGCCCTACTACAATCAATGTAAACTAATAAAGTTAACTGGCATGAGAAGCAGGGATGAACATAAGGATAACAACATACTAGCATGATGATTAACTAACAAGGTAGATAAAGGTGTCATCACATAATCAGGATTAAGGTTTTGCACCACAGGTGTACTAGTAAACTAACATGACTTGAATAAACAAGTATTGATCCCTTGGCCCAAGCTTTGGCCCAATAACATGAAATGACCCTAATACAAGGTCTAACCAAACGGTCTAGTCGATTGGCTCCCTATAATCCTAACTCATCACGTGTTGGTGTCAATACGGCCCAAACATAATTGTAGTCGAACTGTGCCGGGTCCACCCTTCGGGTGTATCAAGCCCTAGGGTGCCAACCCCTGGACACCATAAACATGAGTGCACAGTCTCGATCTACTGGTACCCATGGGTGACTTCTCCAAATACGGACTACGTGCACGACCATAGTCCGTCCGGAACTAAATAGGCGTACCACCCGGCCGTCGTTTATTTGGTCGCTTACCTCCAGCCCAATAATCGTGCCCTCTCCCTAGCCTAGTCCCTAGGGCCTTAATGATACAAACTGGGATTACTGCTGGAGTGGGCCCCCATTGCTAGGATTTTTCTAGTGGGTTAAGTACGGTTTAATCCTCTTGATAATCATGGATTAACTTGGTTAAGTGTAACGATGAGTTCACGACTTAACCCTGACTAATCTACCAAGCCCAAATTGGTTAAGTATTATGCGGACCATGACTTAACCCTAATCACGAGGCATTAGTTAATTTACTGCGCCTTAACCTCTCACATTAGACCTTGTTGTAGTTACTAGTTAAGCTGGTCGGTTCCGGGTAGCTTTACACCACAACTTGGTCTAACCTCGGGTTCAAGGTACAACATGGCCAACTTCTCATATTGGGTCCTATTGTTTGTAGCAACTAGTTAAGCCGGTCGGTTCCGGGTAGGTTTACGCTACAAACTCAACCCAACCTCGAGTTGGTCACACTTATCTTTTCTAAGTGTCATGTCCATCATGTTTCCAAAACATGTTACAAATTTTCAAGCAATTGGGTAGACCTAACTTAATAGGTAAATTCCCAATGGGTAGACCTAACTTAATAGGTAAATTCCCAAGCTTATGTTTTATGTCTTTTAAGTTTACCCAACCCCAAACGCAATCCCATCGCTTACATATCGCAATAGCGTATAAAGGATAGAAAGAGGGAACTTGGCATAATCATGACATAAAGGTGTTGAAGCCATAAGTTCAACATGGTGGCATATGAAATGTACATGTGTTCATATACTTGCATATTACATTTTTAGGCCTCAAAAGCATGCATAAAACCAAACTTAGCATATTGGTGATACATGGTGATAAATGACATGTAAAAATGGCCATAAGCTCGTATTTAGCCTCACATGCAAGTTATCATAAGGGATATGATAACTTAAATGTTGCCAAAATGCAACCTTTAGCATAAAGCTTGAAGCTTTAAGCTCATAAACCCAAGATAAGCTTGCATAACATGATAACATGAACAAAAGGATCAACCCAAACTTGCATAACATAACTTGCATATTATATGACAAACTTGCATATCAAACTTGCATAACAGAACATGATAAACTTGCATATCATAACATGGCATACTTGCATATAAACTTGCATATCATAACATGATATACTTGCATAACATAACTTTCATATCATATGACAAACTTGCATATCAAACTTGCATAACATAACATGATAAACTTGCATATCATAACATGGCATACTTGCACATCATAACATGGCATACTTGCATAACAAAACTTACATATCATAACATGGCATACTTGCATAACATGACATGATAAACTTGCATATCATAACATGGCAAACTTGCATAGCATAACATGGCAACTTGCATATAAACTTGCATATCATAGCATGATATACTTGCATAACATAACTTGCATATCATATGACAAACTTGCATATCAAACTTGCATAACATAACTTGATGAACTTGCATAACACATCATAGTAAACTTGCATATCACATCATAGTAAACTTGCATAACACATCATAGTAAACTTGCATATCATGGCAAACTTGCATATCATACATTTAACTTTAGAGTTTAAGTATGAAAGTAGAATAGGGCTTACAATGCTTATGAAGACACACAAAAATATGACAAAGCCCTTATGCAACCAATTAGACCCAAAATGCAAGCTCCAAATCACTAAAAACCCTTGCTTTATGATGTAAATATGGAAACTTGACTTGAATGCAAGCTAATGATGCTCATACAAGCTTGAAAACACTTGTTTGCATGGAAAATCTCTCATAGAAATTTATTTAGAATTTTATGAAGAGAGTGGAGGCCATGAGAGGTAAAATTTTGCCATAGTTTAGTTGTATGATTGATTAATGATGATTTAGGGTTAGGTTAGGGTCTTATTTATAGATTAGGCAAGTGTTTTAGGCCATATGATTAAACCCTAGTTCCAATCTCAGCCCTTAAAACCGAATCTGGCCCCCAAGCTCAACACAATCTCAAAATGGTGCACCAAGCAGAACTGCCCGGCTGGACCAAGTCGACAGCCAAGTCGACAGGGCTGTCGACTTGGGTCCAACCAAGTCGACTCCCAAGTCGACAGGGCTGTCGACTTGGGTGCTCTGGCGGGAACTTTCCTGCCTAGCCCAATCTGACCTAATTTTTCAAATTCAAACTTGAATTTGAAATCTGTTTTTACTTTCAAATTTTCTGAAAACTTCGTTGGGCCTTAATCGGGTCATACGAACTCCGATTTTCGAAAACTCGGACTCTATTTCGCGTATTTTTCCGAGACGAACGCAATGGCATAGCCCGTTTCCCTTGATTCAGATTATAAATTAAATTCTGCCTCGATTTACATCATTACAGGTTATTGAAAATACGGGTTGTTACATTCTCCCCTCCTTAAAGGATTTCGTCCCCGAAATCTTCAAGTTAGGAAGAACGTATCCTACCATCCAATCATACATCTACTCAAAACATCATCCACGAGCAATCATTGTCCTTACAAGATTCTAAATGTTGTATGAACATATGCAAAGGTGTGTGTATATGTACTTATCTAATGCAAATATCATCAATGCAAATTATGTTAGTGAAATGAATCCATATGTATGCAATTCCTAACATAATGTATAACATCTATATGTGTGCACATAACATACATCCATATGCAACATCCATGTGATAACACAAAAATTTCCATCCACGAATAAGCATAAACACTCATGCATATGCAAAATGAGGAGTGTGTGAGCCGATCTAGTGCCTAACGTGTATAATGCATCCACGAGTAACCACTTGCAAACACTTGCAACCACTTGCAATCATCAAGCATAACATGTTTCAAACACATGTTTCATCCAAAGGGTTTCTACCTAAGGTTCTCATGACAAGATTTACATGATATACTCCTTTTTGGATTACAAGAAATTCCTTCCTAACCCAACCCATATTCCATAAAAGCCCAAAAGGTTTAGTCAACCTAACGGACCCCCTTCAAACCCTGACATGTATTACTAGCCAATAAGTCATACCTCCCGACAGAAATAGGACCGAAAATGGGACCGAGAGGATATACATAAAAAGATAACATGCGAGTAAGTTCCACAGGAAAACAAGGATCAAGGATATGCTCTTAAAAAGAAATATAATGCGCGTATCTAGCCTTCAGTCTTCTAAGTCACGTTTCCTTGAGCTTAACTCCACTGTGCTTTGACCATCTTTTACTTCATGATTTCTTAGCTTCTTAACTCTTATTTCCAAATATGAGTTGGAACCCATTTCATTGTCGCCTCTCGTCTTCCTCTTTCACTTACTCTTCTATCATTCTTGGCTTAAACATAACTATGACCTCATGGTTTCATGCAAGCTCTCCAAAATTCACTAGTGAATCCTGGATCTCGTTTACTTACCATAAAGTATTCCATGCAGCAGAACTTTTCTTGAAAATGCCAATCCACGTTGCCAATTGCTCTTACTAACGTGATTTTCTATAACTCATGCTTGAACGAAATGAACCATCCGCCTGCGAATGATAGGCCGTACTTAGATTCAGTTACTTGCCCATGACTTCCCGTAGACTATCCCAAAACTGGCTAGTGAAGATTGACTCATGGTTACTAACTATACTTTAGGGAACCTTGTGCAACCGCTTTATTTCTTGAAAGTAAACTGTCGCTAGCTATGATGCAGTCCTTTCGCTCTTTACCGGAGTGAAATGAGCACTCTTCGTGAGTCTACCTACTATGACCCACATGCTCGTATTCTCTTTCCTTGACCTAGGCAATCCATCCACGAAATCCTTCGTGACGCTTTACTACTTCCATTGCGGGGACCTCCAATGGATGTAATAGCTCACCGGGCTTCTATGACTCGGCCTACAACATGCACCTTGGGACAAACTCGGTCACCTCCTCAGGTGATGTGCATCTTCAAGAACCTTCTTTCTCTCATCGCGTCTTAGCCATCCCTTGTCATCTATAGCGAGGTGACTTACCATCTCGCCTCGAGTCAACTTATCCATGATCTCGACTAACTGCGGGTCTTCTTTCTGTGAAGTCCCTACTTGATCCAGGAGGGTAGGTCTAAGCTCAAGGGATGCTAACTAACTAACTAAACTGAGAGAACTTCTTGCTTCGGTTGCATTCCTTGGAGTCTTCCAATCCTGAACTGCAACTACCTTAGCAGGATCCACCGCTAAGCCTTGCTTAGAAACTATGTGCCCAAGAAATCTAACTCGTTTTTCTCCAAAATGACACTTGGAGAACTTGGCCTTCAACTGATGTGCTCTAAGCGTATCCATCACCTCAACGAGATGCCTTGCATGCTCTTCCTCATCCTTAGAGAAGATCAGAATATCATCTACGAAGACCACGACAAACTTGTTCAAGAACTACCTTAACACCCTACTCATCAAGTCCACGAAGTAGGTAGGTGCGAATGGCATGACCAGCCATTCTAAGAATCCATCTGGAGTTCTGGACGCAGTCTTGTCTATACTATCCTCAGCTATTCTGAGCTGATGGAACAGATGTTCCTACAAGCTGATCAAACAAATCATCAATCCTTGGCAATGGTTGTCTATTCTCTTTAACTCACGATAATCAGTACAAAGTCGAAGAGAACCATCTGCCTTGGTAGTAAATACTACAGGCGCTCCCCATTCAGATATACTTCATCTAATGAAGTTCTTCTCAAGCAACTCCTTGACTTGCTTTCTTAACTCTCATCTTGCGGGGCCATGTGCCTAACCGGCCACGAAACTATCTTGGCATTGTCAACCAGATAAATGCAGAAATCTTTCTCTCGTTTAGGGGTAACCCCCTTCACTTCACCCAAGATATCAGGATATTCTCGGACCACCCTCACCGATTATTAACTATCGATAGACGAGTTGAGGGACTCAACACAACATGACGGGACTCATAGGGTTACTAGAAAATTTTAGGGTATTACCGAGGCGAGTCATGAGCCTCTCAACCCTATGCTCAAAAAATCAAGAATGGCTCCAAAACTGGACAACCAATCCATGCCCGAAAATCAACCCATACCCCATGAAACCGAGAATATAGCATCACGCGAGAATTCAAATCCACCTAGATAATAGACAAATGGGCGGAACCCCCAATTGGATTTGAAACACACACGGGATCATTAACTAGACTAGTACTTAGGTGCAAACTATCAACTAAACCAGATGAAATAAAGCTATGCGATGCACCAGAATCAAACAAGGTACGAACTGAAAAACAGAAATATATACAAGGCTCTCAACAGAAATACTACCTCGATCAGTAACTGGAGCGACATTGAGAGCATGAACTTGCCCTCCTGAAGGTCCAGCACGCTGAGTCTGACCCTGGCCTTGCCCTTGCTTCTTCGGGCAATCCTTACTGAAATGTCCAAACTCACCACAATGAAAGCATTCGCCATCCTTCCTTTTCCTCTTCTTACAATCCTTAATAAGATGCCCAACTAAACCGCAATAATAGCACTTTCCCTTTTTGTTATTGCCCTTGTTGTTGTTCCCCTTGTTACTTTGACTTATGTTCTTGTTCTTATTGCCTTGACTGCTCTGACCACTTGGATTACCCTGATTTCCTTTCCACTGGGAATCAGTCTTCTTGGCTTGAGTATCATTCATCTTGATCTCTTTCTTGTCACTCCTATTCTCTTCATTGAGTAGGGCCATATTCACCAAGCTCTCGAAAGTTGCCCCCAAGGGTATATGAGTCATGGCTAAACCATGTAATGGCTCATTTAATCCTAGAGCAAAGTATAGGGCCTTCTTTTGAGCTGTGTTGACCAAGTCTAAACCGACCCGAGCCAGTTGATTAAACTTATCTATGTATTCCCTAATAGTCATGTCCCCTTGCTTCAGTGATAGGAACCTTAGTCCAAACTTTCCCCGAAAGTCATCCCAAGTCTCAATTGGCCTAGTAGCGGTGGAGACCACCCACCAACGTGCAGCTTCTTCCTTTAGCAACCACACTGCTAATAAAACCTTCCTATGGTCATCTATATCAAAGAAGGCAAAAAGATCTTCGGTTTCTTTCAACCAATTCCTGGCCTCTACGAAAGTCTCGGTTCCAATGAAATTCTTGCAACCCATCGCCCTAAAGTCTTTGCAAATCTCCGCGAAATCCTTTTGTGGATGCTGAGGGGGAGGAGGAAGAGGAAACTCAGCGACAGGAGGAGGAGGAACATCAACTACCGGAGGAGGAGTAATATTTGCGGGGCCGGCTTCGGTTGCCCTAGCCTCCAAAAGTCTCCTATACCAAACAGGTACGTGTACTCCCTCCGGAATGGCAAAGTTATTGGCCATACTGAAAACGAAGAAAAAGATAGATTCAGAATGGAGAAAACGAAGGAATTTTGCTACTGGCTTTTTGGGGAATAGCCTTTAAAATAAACTGGACTTTTCTTTGGAAAATACTTTATACTTGGTTTTGAAAATAGTTTTTCAAAAAGTTTTCTAAAATCCTTTTTGTTCCTTCTCGTAAACCATATGCTCTGATACCAAATGTAACACCCCGCCTCCGCCAGGGTGTCTCTTGCAAGCACTCTGACTTTGGAGGGGCGTTTGAATCAGGTAAACATGCATAATGATATATCAAGGCAGAACAAGAACATATGTATATATGTAAACAAAGTGAATAACATAGAAAAAACAGCGGAAGATTTCAAACCATTTCAAAACAAGTCTGGTACAACATAATGTCAATTTTCCAAATACACAAGTCTAGATAAAAACAACATTACTGAAAAACTGAGATACATAAGTACTATCCCCAAAATAAGTGATAACCATAGCTAGCTTCATGTCAAGACTATACATGAGCTAAAATCCCACAAGCAAGCGATCAGAAATCCAAGCTAAGCTCCAATATTCCCTCCCTGAGAACCGGGGGGGAACGGAAGAAAAGAGGCGAAAGAAAACAGGTCAGTCAAAAAGACTGAGTAAGCCCTACTACAATCAATGTAAACTAATAAAGTTAACTGGCATGAGAAGCAGGGACGAACATAAGGATAACAACATACTAGCATGATGATTAACTAACAAGGTAGATAAAGGTGTCATCGCATAATCAGGATTAAGGTTTTGCACCACAGGTGTACTAGTAAACTAACATGACTTGAATAAACAAGTATTGATCCCTTGGCCCAAGCTTTGGCCCAATAACATGAAATGACCCTAATACAAGGTCTAACCAAACGGTCTAGTCGATCGGCTCCCTATAAGCCTAACTCGTCACGTGTTGGTGTCAATACGGCCCAAACATAATTGTAGTCGAACTGTGCCGGGTCCACCCTTCGGGTGTATCAAGCCCTAGGGTGCCAACCCCTGGACACCATAAACATGAGTGCACAGTCTCGATCTACTGGTACCCATGGGTGACTTCTCCAAATACGGACTACGTTCACGACCATAGTCCGTCCGGAACTACATCGGCGTACCACCCGACCGTCGTTTATTTGGTCGCTTACCTCCAGCCCAGTAATCGTGCCCCCTCCCTAGCCTTGTCCCTAGGGCCTTAATGATACAAACTGGGATTACTGCTGGAGTGGGCCCCCATTGCTAGGATTTTTCTAGTGGGTTAAGTACGGTTTAACCCTCTTGATAATCATGGATTAACTTGGTTAAGTGTAACGATGAGTTCACGACTTAACCCTGACTAATCTACCAAGCCCAAATTGGTTGAGTATTAAGTGGACCATGACTTAACCCTAATCACGAGGCATTAGTTAATTTACTGCTCCTTAACCTCTCACATTAGACCTTGTTGTGGTTACTAGTTAAGCCGGTCGGTTCCGGGTAGCTTTACACCACAACTTGGTCTAACCACGGGTTCAAGGTACAACATGGCCAACTTCTCACTTTGGGTCCTATTGTTTGTAGCAACTAGTTAAGCCGGTCGGTTCCGGGTAGGTTTACGCTACAAACTCAACCCAACCTCGAGTTGGTCACACTTATCTTTTCTAAGTGTCATGTCCATCATGTTTCCAAAACATGTTACAAATTTTCAAGCAATTGGATAGACCTAACTTAATAGGTAAATTCCCAATGGGTAGACCTAACTTAATAGGTAAATTCCCAAGCTTATGTTTTATGTCTTTTAAGTTTACCCAACCCTAAACGCAATCCCATCGCTTACATATCGCAATAGCGCATAAAGGATAGAAGGAGGGAACTTGGCATAATCATGACATAAAGGTGTTGAAGCCACAAGTTCAACATGGTGGCATATGAAATGTACATGTGTTCATATACTTGCATATTACATTTTTAGGCCTCAAAAGCATGCATAAAACCAAACTTAGCATATTGGTGATACATGGTGATAAATGACATGTAAAAATGGCCATAAGCTCGTATTTAGCCTGACATGCAAGTTATCATAAGGGATATGATAACTTACATGTTGCCAAAATGCAACCTTTAGCATAAAGCTTGAAGATTTAAGCTCATAAACCCAAGATAAGCTTGCATAACATGATAACATGAACAAAAGGATCAACCCAAACTTGCATAACATAACTTGCATATCATATGACAAACTTGCATATCAAACTTGCGTAACATAACATGATAAACTTGCATATCATAACATGGCATACTTGCATATAAACTTGCATATCATAACATGATATACTTGCATAACATAACTTGCATATCATATGACAAACTTGCATATCAAACTTGCATAACATAACATGATAAACTTGCATATCATAACATGGCATACTTGCACATCATAACATGGCATACTTGCATAACAAAACTTGCATATCATAACATGGCATACTTGCATAACATGACATGATAAACTTGCATATCATAACATGGCAAACTTGCAGAGCATAACATGGCAACTTGCATATAAACTTGCATATCATAACATGATATACTTGCATAACATAACTTGCATATCATATGAAAAACTTGCATATCAAACTTGCATAACATAACTTGATGAACTTGCATAACACATCATGGTAAACTTGCATATCACATCATAGTAAACTTGCATAACACATCATAGTAAACTTGCATATCATGGCAAACTTGCATATCATACATTTAACTTTAGAGTTTAAGTATGAAAGTAGAATAGGGCTTACAATGCTTATGAAGACACACAAAAATATGACAAAGCCCTTATGCAACCAATTAGACCCAAAATGCAAGCTCCAACTCACTAAAAACCCTTGCTTTATGATGTAAATATGGAAACTTGACTTGAATGCAAGCTAATGATGCTCATACAAGCTTGAAAACACTTGTATGCATGGAAAATCTCTCATAGAAGTTTATTTAGAATTTTATGAAGAGAGTGGAGGCCATGAGAGGTAAAATTTTGCCATAGTTTAGTTGTATGATTGATTAATGATGATATAGGGTTAGGTTAGGGTCTTATTTATAGATTAGGCAAGTGTTTTAGGCCATAGGATTAAACCCTAGTTCCAATCTCAGCCCTTAAAACCGAATCTGGCCCCCAAGCTCAACACAATCTCAAAATGGTGCACCAGGCAGAACTGCCCGGCTGGACCAAGTCGACAGCCAAGTCGACAGGGCTGTCGACTTGTGTCCAACCAAGTCGACTCCCAAGTCGACAGGGCTGTCGACTTGGGTGCTCTGGCGGGAACTTTCCCGCCTAGCCCAATCTGACCTAATTTTTCAAATTCAAACTTGAATTTGAAATCTGTTTTTACTTTCAAATTTTCTGAAAACTTCGTTGGGCCTTAATCGGGTCATACGGACTCCGATTTTCGAAAACTCGGACTCTATTTCGCGTATTTTTCCGAGATGAACGAAATGGCATAGCCCGTTTCCCTTGATTCAGATTTATAAATTAAATTCTGCCTCGATTTACATCATTACAGGTTATTGAAAATACGGGTTGTTACAGAAGGTAGTGCGTATAGCTTTGGGGAATATGCCTTTAAAACAAATCTTTTCTTTTGAAAATGCTTCTTTTAAAACCATTTTGAAAATAATTTTTCAATTCCTTTATCTGATCTGGTAACCTTCAGCTCTGATACCACGTGTAACACCCCACATCCGTTAGTGTCACTCACAAAGGGAATGCACTAAGTTCTGTGGAGCATTTAGGGTAAAAGATGCAGATAAATTACAAGACAGACAAAAATTAAACAGCGGAAAATAAAACTTTTCTTTATTGATAAAAGTGTTTGTACGATGATTTCTTTACCATATCAGAGTATCATCTATCTTACAAAATAAAGAAGCATAAAACAACATTTATATTCCCAAAATTTTAGCAAGAGCCAGCCATAGCATTTGAAAAGAGAATCCAAGCAAAACTTCGACAAATCTTCAAGCTGGGAAAGATTGACAGTCCGACTTAACCTGAGCTATACTATTCCCTCCTTCATTACCTTGGGGGGGGGGACGGAAGAAAAGAAGACGAAAGAAAAACAGAGTCAGACATAAATCCTGAGTAAGTTCAGTAACTTCTAGCATGTGAACATGGAAAAACAAAATGACATGAATTAACTAAATACAAGATATCACCATGATGATAGGATCAGCAAGATTAGACAAGATTTACACAAGATATGCTAAGATAACATTAACTGGATATGCTCTAATACTTTCGCCGCTTCGCAATTTCCTTGTTATACTGATTTCTATATCTCTGCACCACTTAACTAGTGTCCCAACTAGTAACGATAACGTGATCCCAATCCCTGTAGTTTCCATTGCCTACAGGCATACATTTATTATTTATTACCTAGATCTAATCTAGGGTTTTCTATCAAGTGCATTCTAGATTCAACTAGAGTTTACGCTGTCTGCTGAATGCTTCTCGGATTCAGGGTTTATGCCACCTAGTCCAACTAGGGATTATGCTACCTGTCGAACGACGCCCCCAAGTCTAGGACACACTACCTAGATTGGTATATGTTCCTATACTTCCCCACGCATGTATCGCGAATCGTTATCGCTTGTCTAGATGCGCATGTCCTGTAATGTGCGGCCCGAGTCCTGTGGCAGGGCAAATCAAGAAACACAGAACTCGGTCGGGAGCTTTCAGATATCTGCCGATGCAGATGCTAAGGTATGTTTCTATTCCAGTGGCTATGGTCCCACTTGACCCCTCCCTCAGCTAATGAAAGGCCACCCTTGAAAAATGAGAACTATATGCAGGCCCCCTATGCCCCCACTAACCTATGGCCATCCTCACCCATAACTAGATAGCAAGTATATGGTCTTTGGAGTTCTCCGCCTTTCCGCTTCCCGTATCTCGACTGACTCAAGATGGATGGTAGACGACGAGTTGCTATCACAGGGCTACCGTTTTCTCGCCGAATCACGCTGGTCCATCCTAGTCTTTAGTTTGCCATATATTGCAACCAAGGCATACCCCTGGTTCTTCTAACGTAGACCTTAACCTCTGTGAGCCCAGGTGGATCATCTGCAGCCTCACAGAGGGATACCAAGAGTACCCTCACGTCCCCTCGAAGCCTCGGGCTTCGTAACCCAATTCGTTGGAGCATTCTTTTTACTCATACGGACATTCGCTCCTTCCCGTTTTATTCTAAGAATTACTACTTAATTTTGCTAACTAAGGTTTACCACTTAGTTTCCAGAATCATTGTTTTCTTAACTAAGGTTTACTACTTAGCTCCTTTTAACTAAGGTTTACTACTTAGTTCTCTTTCCCGTCAATTTGGATTGGTTAAGTGTCATTAGTCAATTCAAGCTAACTTAACCTTCTTCATTTATCCTGTTAAACTGGTTAAGTGTTATCAGTAATTCATGTTGACTTAACCTTACCACAAACCAAGTTATATTGGTTAAGTATTTCTTATTACTTAACCCTACCCATTCATCTTGTATTGGTTAATTGTTCCTTTTTTAACTTAACCTTGTCCGTTTGTTTTAACTAACATGTTATTAATGGTTAAGTATTATCCCTTCATGTTTTAAACTTAACCCTATTCCTTTATCACAATCTGATGGTTAAGTTCTCAAGTTTACTTAACCCTACGGTCTAGTCCAGCTAACATATCAAATTGGCTAAGTGTATTAAATTTTACTTAACCCCAACCTCTAGCCTAGTTAACATGTTAACTTGGCTAAGTGTATTAACTTTACTTAACCCCACCTTCTAGTCTAGTTAACATGTTTATTTGGCTAAGTGATTTCTTAGTTACTTAACCTCTACAAATCTTGTCTTGTTACCATGTTAAGTTGGTTAGGTGTCCCTATGGACTTAGCCCTCCCATCGGTTTTTAGAAAAAAAAGATGGCATTGCTATGATTCGTGCGACGTTGCTCGAAACCGTTTGAGTTGGCCTTTGATTCTTATCTTGAAGCTTTAATCTTGATTCGAATCTTCTTCTTGAAAGTCTTGAGCAGCATTTCCTCGTCTTGATTTATTTTATATATTATTTTATTTATTTATACATTTTCTTAGAGGCAGCATAAGGATAGAAAAGAATTGTGAATAGAGAAGGACACCAAGGCTGTTTATATAGGATTAGGCGGACGAACCTAGGCAGAAAACGAGACCAGGTACATCAGAATGCACCTAGGCCCAAAAGTGGGTTTCTGTACCCAGGTCGACACCCAGTTTGACTAGGTAGTCGACCTGGTCTGGGGGGGGTCGACTACCCAGTCGACCTGGGTCCTGGGCGGGAATTTTCCCACCCAGCCCGCTTCTGGGTTTGAATTCGAATTTCGAATTCGAATTTCGAGATGTTTTTTGTTCTGAAAATTCCTGAAACTTCGGAGGGTCATATCTCCTTCATACGGACTCTGACTCTCGCAAACTCGGACTTGTTTTCATGCAGAATTCCGAGACGAACGCAATGGCACAGCCCGTTTCCCTTGATTTTGGTTTTAAATTTTAATTCTGCCTTGATTTGTGAATCCTAGTGTTATAGAATTACATGGTGTTACAGCTGACAGAGACTCTTGCAGTCCCAATGGCCAAATAACATAAGGGACTCCAAACCTCCTATAAATAAGTCCCTAAGGGTCACATTTAGGGGGACAAAAAACACTCTGGTACTTTTCCTCTTAAGAAACCTAGTACTGAGATCGATGTACGGATTTCTCCGATTCTGTTCATATAGGCAAAACCAAGAATTAATAAAGATCGAATCCAAGCCTATGGTATTTCCTATAGTTTCTTATATTAACTCTTTATTATTGTCATTTCAATTTGCTGTTTGCATCTTATATGTATATGGATTCATGTTCGGATCAACATCAATGACCGGAGGAAAAGTTCCTTCCCATCGACTTAAGTCCTCCATGTTTGCTCTGGCTCTACTCTCCAGTTAGGATTTATCAGTAAGTTTTACTTTGAAACACAGAGACAGTGATATAACCCAAGCTCATGAAGGATAAATGACCTATTTCTCCCTTAGGACCATTCCCTTTGACCCATTTCTGGTTTTAACGAAAAATATCGTTAATATTTTGGCGCAAGAAGGGGGGCCTGAACCTACGACCTTATGGTTAATGGCCACATATCTACCTGCGCTGTTCTATCGCAGATTGGACTGAAGATTTGAAGAAGAAAACTTATGGGTAAGAGGTCTCGGCAAAAGCCTTTAGGGTCTCAAATGGACGAGTTGAAAATCGTCGATCCTGGAGTTATAGAAGAGCAAAAATTGAGAGCAGAAGATATGTAAGTAATAAAGCGGATAAGAAAAATGGAACCACACGCTTACAACACTTAGGATAATCGCCTTTCCCACACAAAACAAATCTTAACACCCCTCCTAGTGGTTCTACATCAGAGGATACTATCGTTTTCTCTCACCTATGGGAAGCTCTCTACAAGCAGATTAGAAGAACGACATTTGAGCATGAAATAATAAGTGATTTTGACCACTTCACCAAAAAATGGTCTGAAGGGGTAACATCTCGACCACAATATGTTTTGGGAGGAAAGAATGAAAGTGTAGGCACAGTGGCTAGGCTGGGTCACAAAAGGATTAAACCCCAGCAGCAAGAAGAAGGGTGTACGCCAAGATTACCCAAGGAATACTACCTTACCACTTCGATGGAGAATATTTACTTCCTAACCAAACACGAACTCAAATATTGGCTACTCCCGAAGAAAAAGCCAAAATATGAAAGGAAAACGGGAGGGCCTTACTGCCATTACCACATGATGAATGGACATGAGGCTAATCACTAAATAATCCTCAGGGAAACCATCGTTAGATTCATCAACCAAGGCTGATTACGAGAATTTATGAAAGAAAAAATCAATGTGAATTCGGTAAAAATCCTTAGGAAAAGGATTACTAAACATGTTCAAGGGTACGGGAAACCCTCCTCTCGGAATTTAAAAGGAAACTCAAAAGGGGCCAAACCGTAAACAGATTAAATCCCTTTTCATCGCCAAATTGGTCAGGACGACGCATCCCACGGAGGGGGATGGTGTGTTATTCTTTCTCTGTGCCCAAGTTAGAGGGGGCAGGATTAAATCATCAAAAGCGTAAGCCTCCGTTTCACACTAGAAATGGTCGTGGAGGTGCATCTAACCTTAGCATGCCCTGTCTCTTCTCGTAGAAGAGTACGCGCTGCCTCTGCTAAAACAAAGCACGTCCTCTCTCTGCTCTCAGAAGAGCACGTCCTACCTGTGCTTATGTTCCGTATTACCAGCAAAAGGGAGCGCAAACCCCTATAATTGCCTACGATGGTTAGGATAGGGCACCCCTCGGGGAGGTGGCATATAAGCCGCTTTCAGAATCTACGATGGCCAGTATAGAGCAACAAAAGAGTAAACCTTAGCTCTGTGCCTACGATGGCCCGGTCTAAGTTTCTAAGACCTTATCATCGCCTACAATGGTTCGCATAAGGAGCCTCTTGGAGGGAGGTTGGGTAAGCCCTTGGGCTCTGCTTGTGGATAAGCTAGCCAAGCGCACTAGACGCACATGCCCAAAGAGTGGCCAACAAAGCACGTACATCCTCTGCTTTGACATCAAAAGCCCAAGGAGTGGCTTAGGAGGCACGTACAACCTCTGCTTCACAAATCAAATGCAAAAGGGATGCCAAAACAATGAATAGTGGAAGGGGTTCCAGTCCTCTACAAATTAATACCCGAATCTGGGTCGATTCGGCTCCTCACTAATATTGGAAGGGATTTCCAGTCTTCAATCAGAAATACCGAAGGGGGTTCCGGTTTTCGATATATATTAATTGCCGAATCCGAGTTAGTTCAGTTCTCCACAGTACCGGGAGTGATTTCCAGTCTTCAATGAAAAATGCCAGAAGGGGTTCTCGGTCTTCTATCTAAATTAATACCCAAATCTGGGTTGGATTGGTTCCTCAACAAAGTCCAGAAGTAGGGCCCCAGTCTTACATCTCAATACCTAAAACCTGGATGATCCTATAGTAAATCACAACCGGATGTGGGGTTTCGGCTTAGTCACAAATACCCCAAACATGGACAAAGTCAAATTCTTGAATCTAAACAAGGAATTGTTCGTCCCTCTCAGAAATTCGAGTATTGCTAAAAATTGCAATTCCATTACCATCGAAGATGGGCTTATGATCCTCTCAGGGAAGTGTCTTTAATCCATGCGTTCGTTAATTTATTTTCCAACATATTTATTTACTTGTATAGCATGGGAAACTGTGCCATGTCATGACATCGGTTCGGGAAAGAACTGGGAAAAGATCCTAAACGCTTCTAATAGAATCCTACGACTAGAACTATTGTTTTTTTAAGGAGATCTTTCATCAGGGATTGACCCAAGGATAATCATTACACGAATATTTTCTTTTACTAAAACTCAACTGAAGTTGATTTCCATTCATTACAATACCCTGGGTTATAGTAATGTTGTTTCCAAAAAAAGCGATACATCATATAAGTCACATAACACACTAACATGCCCACTGGAATCACGATATAAACCATTACATAGACACAATCGTCGTTTTGAAAAAGTTCATGTCACAAACATACAAGAAAGATCTTTCTTTCTGAATCAAGGTTCTGCAAAGCGAATTCTAAAGAAGCGCAATTCTCTTTAGCTTTCTTTAGTTCATCCTCCAACTTATCAATTTATTGGTATAATCTACCTACCGCCACATCTGAGCTCTCAGAGAATTTCATTGCTAACTTACGTTGCAAATTGCAAATAATTTTGTCTTTCTACTTCAGTCATTTTTCCAAATGAGACACTTGTTCCTTGAGATTCGTGACCACTATCTTTTAGAGATAATACATCTTTTTGTAGCCTGATAGGGGGCATTACCAAAAATATCATTGTAACCAACGACGTTCGAAGTTTCCTCTCTAAATTGTGAAGAGGGGATCTGGAACGAGTCCTCTTAGCCACAGACAAGATGAAATATCATAATGCGTAAAATGCAAATATCATGTATACATTAATTAAATCATGCATCCCAGATAAAAATAGTCACATGACAAATATCAATTCATACACACCATAGATACCACCTCTACACTGGCATATTAATACAACTCCATTAACCATCAAATATCGCGAGACCAATACAATTCACGGACAAATCAAAGGAAAATGTATACTTCGTACAATAACATTCAAAACCGCTTGTTAAATTGTTTTCGCTGTACCAAACTCCTTGAGAATTCCCTTTGTATTTCTAAACGCAGAGTCTAAAAGTATAACTATAACTACATCTTCCAAGAAGCAGAGAACTGCGGTCACATGTGAAGACTAGTTATTAATGAAATTCAAGAAGAAGGAAAGCACTTCGAAAGAAAAAGGAATACCAGTGTGACATCAACATCGGGCCGATCGGGAGTCCCATTCTTATTGAAATCTAAAGAATCACCATATTTAGAAAGCAACTCCTTTGATGCGAGAGAGGATGTTCCATCACCCTTTCCGAACCCATCTTGCTGATCCATGTGTTCCTCCATCTCTCCTCCTGTTGTGTTTTCCTCCTCTGCTTCTTCCTCATAATCCTCAGAAAATTTATCAATAAACAAAAGCGACGCGGGATTTATCTTGTTCATTGAGGGAACCTTATGCTCTCATCTCACTCGCTCAATCTTTTCTAGAACTCTATCTCGGACGGAGGGATCAATTGAAGAGAAGTCAAATTCTGAAAGCCTTTCATAATTTTCTGAGAAAGAAAGGATGAGGGCATCTTCATTATACTCCATAGCCATATTGTTAAGATGGACATTCAAAAAATTGAAAATTCTATCACCAGCATCATAAATGATTCTTTTTGCGGTGGATAGCTGAGTGTTCATTTTATCCACTTGGGCAGCATAACCAATCTCCAGCTCCAATTATCTGCCTTAAGGTCTTTGACCTGCTTCGTCAACTCCACTTTAACTTTCCTTTCCTCCTCTAATGAGGTCGCCAACTCCCTGCGTTCATTATCTCCCTCCGTCTTTGTAACACCTCGAATTTTCTAAGAATATTAAAATTAACAAATTCAATAACACTTGATTTTTAAAAGAAGAATTAAGTGAAATGGGTTGCGCTATTACGTTCGTCTCAAAATTTTGGTCAAGATAGACATTTGGTTTGCATAAAACGGATACCTTATGAAGAAGTTATTAAGCCTTGAAGTTTGTATGCATATGAGAAATATATATATATATATATATATATAGATATATATAAAAATTAAATAAATAAATATGCCAAAAAGTTCAAAACAACGAATCGGGAGGGAGAATAACCGAACCGGCCCATTTTTGAGGTCGACCCAAGCCCCGCTGGGTCGACTAGAGGTTGATTCAGGGTGTTTGGCTGTCAACCCGTGGGCTGATTCGCTCTAAGGCAGATGTGCCATCTGATTGGTTCTCATGGTTCAGGGTTAATCTAATAGTCCTAAAACACTCTTTATAACTATATAAGGACCCTAAACATAAAACCTAATTCTATTATTCACTCTCATCTAAACCTAGCCGCCACTAAAACCAAAATCAAATTAAATCTAATCTAATTCAACTAAGATAATTCAACGATCTACATCAAAGGCGAGCAATTCAGTTTCAGAATACAGATCCCTGAAATCAAGTTTTTCCTTTTGATTGTAAGTGTAGTTATCTTTCAGATGTGAATAAATTAAAGACATGATTTGTAATGAATTGTAAAATAGAATTGTATCAAGTTGTATGTGATGCTGATTCATGTTTATTCATGTCTATTCTATCATATATGCCTATGAACTATTGTGGTCTATCGAACCTATCACGTTATGTGGAAATTGGTGAGTAAACCTATGATGTTGTATAGGAATTCGGGAATGAAATTATCATATATAAGTTTGGTGATATTATGATACATACAAGTTTTAGGCTAAGTCATGTCATTTATGCCTAATTGTTTAGAGCCATTATGCATACATGTTTAGATCTACGACCTTATATGTTTAGATCTACAACTTTATATGTTAGATCCATATTCCTTTATGATAGATCTAATTTGCAAGTTCACCACTACATGCCAAGTTTAACTTGTACAGTTTTATGTAAATTCATATGCTTATGGTTCTTGTTGCATAGATCAAATTTGCAAGTTCATAGTTAAAAGTATATTGTTCTATGCCAAATCCATGTGACATATGTGTAGTTAGATCCATACTTTTGTATGATGTTGGAATGTTGCAAAGTTCCTCTTTTCCTCTTTTTGTTTTATAAGTTAGGCTAAAATATCGAGTCTAACATTCTATGTAATTTTGCGAACGTACAACGGGGGTAACATTGGGGAAAACATGAAATTACATGTAATTGGCATATTTGACACATAAGCATGATAAGTTGCATGAAAATGGTATAATCTATATACCTAAAATTTTGAACGTGATTTAAAAGGAAAGTGGGCCATGACAATAATTGATTTATAATTTACATGTAAATATGTAGGATAAACATGAAAAATTACATGGCATAGATTGGTTCATGAAATGGTATATTTAGTATACCATTAATTGTGAGCATAATTAAAAGGATATTTATGGCATAATTAAATTGGGAATAATTTACATATGGAATTTGTCATAAATAAGTAATATGTAAATTTAGAAAAGACGAGTATGCCTAACCCGAGGTTAGATTGAGTTGTGGTGTAAAACTGCCCGCAACCGACCGGCACATCCGGTGACCACAACAATACCTGTCTAATGTTGGTGGTTAGTGCATCAAGACCAAAAAGGAACTGAGGTTAGACTGAGTTGTGGTATAAAACTGCCCGGAACCGACCGGCACATCCAGTGACCACAACAATACATGTCTAATGAGAGTGGTTGGTGCTTTAAAAAGCTGAGTCAAGATTGGTAGGGTTAAGTCAATTAAGGAAACATTTAACCAATTCAACATGTTAACTAAACTGATGGGCGAGGTTATGTAAATTTAGAACACTTAACCGTTATAACATGTTAATTAGACAAGTGGGTGAGGTTAAGTGAATTTAGAACACTTAACCGTTATGACATGTTAATTTGACAAGTGGGTGAGGTTAAGTAAATTAGAACACTTAACCGTTATGACATGTTAGTTAGATAAGTGGGTGAGGTTAAGTAAATTTAGAACACTTAACCGTTATAACATGTTAGTTAGACAAGTGGGTGAGGTTAAGTAAATTTAGAACACTTAACCGTTATAACATGTTAATTAAACAAGTGGGTGAGGTTAAGTAAATATAGAACAATTAACCGTTATAACATGTTAATTAGATAAGTGGGTGAGGTTAAGTAAATTTAGAACACTTAACATTTATAACATGTTAATTATAAAAGTGGGTGAGGTTAAGTAAATTTAGAAACACTTAACCAATATAACTTGATTTATGGAAAGGTTAAGTTAAAATAAGAGGGCAACACTTAACCAATATAACTTGATTTGTAGTAGGGTTAAGTTAACACAAGAAGGCAACACTTAACCAAAGTAACATGACACGTAGGTGGATTAAGTTAACTTGAATTGATTGATGACACTTAACCAATACAACAAGATGAATATGTGGGGTTAAGTTAACAAGAAACACTTAACTAATATAACTTGATGAATGAACGGGGTTAAGTTAATAGGAAACACTTAACTGATCCAACATGATAAGTAAGGAGGGTCAAGTTAATAAGAAATGCTTAACCAACATGACATGATGAATGAGTGGGTTAAGTTAACATGAGCGGACAACACTTAACTAATATGGCGTAATGTGCGGGAGGGTTAAGTACATATCGAGCTGGTGAGTAATATTAGTAAATATAGGCCCGTAAAACTTAACCATTAAATAAACATGCTTGAATCAGTGGAAGGGTTAAGTATATATCGGGTTGGTGGGTAATATTAGTAAATATAGGCCCACAAAACTTAACCATTAAATAAACATGCTTGAATCGGTGGAAGGGTTAAGTACATATCGGGTTGGTGGGTAATATTAGTAAATATGGGCCCACAAAACTTAACCATTAAGTAAACGTGCTTGAATCAGTGGAAGGGTTATGTACATATCAGGTTGGTGGGTAATATTAGTAAATATAGGCCCACAAAACTTAACTATTAAATAAACATGCTTGAATCGATGGGAGGGTTAAGTACATCTCGTGTAGGTGGGTAATATTAGTACATATAGGCCCACAAAACTTAACCGTTTATTAAAAATGCTTGAATCGATGGGAGGGTTAAGTGCATATCGGGTTGGTGGGTAATATTAGTAAATATAGGCCCATAAACTTAACCAATAGGAAACACTAGTAACGGGGACCCATTTCAGCAGTAACCCACATGGATGTATCACGGTACCCTGATCTAGACAGGGTGGGACACGATTACTAGGCTGATTATAAGCGGTCAAAGCAGCGGCAGGGGGTACGTCAATGTAGGTTCCGATAGTTTACGAGCGTGTACGTACATCATATTAGGAAAAAGCAGGGACTGGGTACCAGTAGTTATACACTGTGCATCTTGAATCATGTCGGGTCGCTATCATAAGGATTGATACACCTTATGGTGGGACCAACACAGGGTATCTACACGCAAGAGAGGGCTGATTGACATAGACACATGGAACATGAATACAAGTAGGGAGCCGGTAGATAGGGTAGTAAGGGTACATCTAACATGTTCATGCCAATTAGGCAGATTGAGGTGGAATCCTCACGATAGATGTACACCTGAAGGCTACCATAATTACGGGGGTTGGGATCACGATTATCATTTTATACAGATTACTAGTTAGGACACTAGTTAGGTGGTGCAGAGATAAATATAAAAATCAGAATAACATAGTAGTAGCAAAGCAGAGAAAAAGTAGAAGCGCATTCAGTTCACCTTGCACTTATCTTGTCTTTAGTTACCTTGTTTTTTGTGAAAACCCGTAACTTCCCCGTAAAGGAAAGTGTCGGATAGTTCGAGAACAAGCTACAACAGAACGCATATAAAAGAACATTTCACTGTATATTCCAACAATGCATCAGATTACAAGAATATACAGAGTATAAATGAATATTACACAGAAATATCATAGATTTAAATTACATTTATAAACATCGCAGCGGAAAATAATACAATACACAACTGAAGGAGATATACGGATACAAAGCTTTCCGGATATCGTTTCACCTGTAAACCAGGATCCTGTGAATATAAATCTGCAAAACCAAAACTACTAGCTGCCCGTGTCAAAATAGGGGCACCCAGAGTTTAGATTAAAACAATAAACTCCAGGTCAGTCATGGGACTGGTGTGAGAACTAAAACAGTTAATCTTTATTTTTAATGTTCGGTAAATCAAGGGACCACGCCGTATAACACGGAACGGGTTTCCTCCCAAGAATACCAGTGCATAAAACAAACAGCGCAATGTTAAATAAAGAAAAATGAAGCTGTTATAAGACCCAGGTCCTATCACACAATGCAACGCAAGCCGGGGGATAGGGTTTTCCCTTATAACAGCCAAAGAATGCTTGATACGTTTAAAACAAATCGTTTGATACTATTATAAGTGCATAGTGTATAAAACAACTTCAAATCATAAGTATCAATCATAGGCGGCATGAATGACCCATACCACTATGTCGCCATATATAAGTTTACAATCAAAACCGCAAATGTCACGTATTTGGAAATTGGATTTCCTTCTATGAACCGAGGCAAAAGATAGTCCTCTACCGATTCGAGACTGCCTAGCCCGAGTCTCAGGATCAGAACGCATCGACCCTTGGATCGTCAGGGCCGGTCCACCGATGTGGATTAAACTTAAACCCTGGACACTGCGTTTCGCCGCCCTTTGGGGCGTAAGCGAGCCAACGAATGACTCCATCGGACCCGGATCGTCCGATCTAACCGAGGCGCCTCGCAACAGCAACAACCACATAAGTCAAACTCGTCAGGGCGTGTAAAACCACTGACGCCACTTCTAGCTAGGAGGAAACGCAGGCCCTCCCTGAGGTCCGTCTCCCGTTTTTGGTTCATACCGGGTGTGAAACTCGCGAAGTAAACGTTACACAAAGCTACGCCACAAAGGCCGTGCTTTGATCATCACCACAAGACTTTGCTTTTCAACAGAAGCCTCGATCAATTGCCACTTAGGCATGCCACACAGGCAATTCACTCCATGCGTTTGATATCCATCAATATATAACCCCTGAGCTCGTACGTCTCAGAGAAGGGCGTTAAGCAAGAGAATAAATTCTCCGCCGCCAAACAGATATATATTTAATAGAGATCAATCACACAGACTAAAATCCAATGTCAGACACACAGTCCATTTACAAGTCCGTTCTGGGTCTGAACGAAACCGGAGGCACCTAGTACCCCGCATATCCATCGATCTCCAAGTACGTCTGGACGATCACCAACTGTTTCCATCTTCTTGGGTGTACAGCCCAATCAAGATCATCAGTTATCACCCAAACGACGTGAAGACCTCCGGTCTTCGACCATCGTCTTCATCTTCGACTTATCATCGTATCAGTTATTCAGAATGGGATAAACCCGGTCTCTCCGAATAACTCGCGTATATTTTAAATAAGTGTTACACAAACACAACATACGCCTCATTCCAATTCATTAGTCACTAACCGTAAATTAATCAAGAGAATAATTCCCCAAATATTAACCCCGAAGGCCGAAACCAACATCAGATCAATATCCAGAAAACCATTCTGCTTGGCTAACCGACAGTTAGTTTCTAAATTTCACATTCATAGGGAAAGGTTCCCATTAATTTTATCAAAGATAAATCATTAAAATTTATTCTTTAATCTGTTTTTGAATATCAATTCAAACTAGTCGGGATTAGCGAACCTTACCGAAGTAATCATTTGTTTTAATTTCCCCATCCCAACCTATTCATCCCATGAAGTAAAACTGGTAATACTTCATATCTAACACCACAGTGTTATCGGTAAATTCAATTACCATTTCACGTTCAAATCTAATTAAAGATTTAACTATCGCCTGGAGCAAAACTGGTGATACTCCATTTTCGATCATTTCAATCTAATTAAAGATTCATTAAAACTCCACTTAGTTTTAATCGTTAACTGGGTTAAAGAATCGGTGTCATTTAAAAACACGGTTCACGGTAAACCCAAAATCACATTCATTAATTATCGGATTAAAGAACGAGTGCTATTTAAAAACACTGTTCACGATAAACCCAAAAATCAATATCAATTCAATTCCAATTAAATATCATTTAATTGGTACACTTCATTAAATCTAAATAAAAAAGATTTAATCTTTTCTCAACTGGGTTCAAGAACAGTGTTAGTGAAAACACCATTCACGACAAACCCAAATCACATTTGATATTCAATACAAGGTTCTGAATAGAAAATACATCGGCTTATATTCAATATCAAATTCTACGATTAACAAATGTCGTATTGGAAATAACGATATAAATATATATCTTTCAAATTTCCATAACAACATCTGTATAATCACGAATTCCAACATCGAAATATTCCGAAGACAATTTCGATTCAAATCCACTCCAATGCAATCATTGGAAATTTTGGTTATTTTTAAAACCCTTTTTCAAATTCAATTTATTTATTTAAAAATAAATAGAATTATATTTCTAGTTCAAAACTAGTTCATTTCGATAAAAATCTATTTTTATCTTTTCAAATATGGAGTTTTTCATCCAAATTTTCCCCAAATCATTTCTTATGATTTTACACAAATTATTACTATTTTTAATAATTTTATCAAGGCCCGTACAGTCGATTTCCATCAATGGCCATCGAACTGCACTTACAACGACCTTTTTCGAATTTGATTTGGACGTATCTCCAAATCCAACCGTTAGATTTCAAATTTCTAATATTCTTTAGAAAGCTCTTTTCGATACGAACCCAACGGTTCCGGTTTTAGGAGAATCCGACGGTCGGATCTCCCGTAATGTCCGTTTGAAATAAATGGTCGAAATTCACGAACTGCCGCGGCGCGGCGCGTTCTATTCAGGCCATTATATTATATATATAATATATACTTCGTCGATTTCTGTTTAAAACGAACTATATAAATAGTTTTAAATTCGTTTCAAAAGCAATTTCAACTTCCATTTCAATTCAAATCAAAATTGAATTCCTCTTTATAAATTCATTTTAAAATTCATTTCTATTCAATTCAAATTTCAATTCAATTTGAATTCATTTCAATTCGCTTTCAATTCAATTTGAATTCGTTTTCAATTCAATTCATTTCGAAATCGTTATATATTCAATTCATTTCGAAATCGTTATATATTCAATTCATTTCAAAATGAATAAAATCGATATAAATATCGTTTACGTCAAAATGGCGTCAATCTAATCAACACGGCTTCATAAATTTCTATTTCAAATGTTTTATTTCAAATATTTCTTTTTCAAAATAGTTGTTATTATCAAAATATTTCGTTCAACACATGACCAATCTCAATGGATGAGTACTGTCAACACATGAACTTTTATTTTATAATATTCTTTATTTTCTAAATTGGAATGAGGCCCAATCAATCACCATATAATGTTAATTATATGGATTTTCATACAACACATGTATATAATAGCATTGAAAAATAATCAACCATCAACCAAAGTGCACTACACTGTTTAAGCATCAAATATAGACATTTAATGCTTATAGCAGCTTGTCAATCAATCGATCGACATATTTAATCAATCAGGATGAGTGAACTTCAAGTTTCATCCCAACACCCGTGTGGGGTTTCAAACAATCAAACAAATATTTTATTCGTGCAGTTGGGCGATGTGTAAAATTTATCGTCCCAATCAATGTCCTTCAAATAGGTGTACATAAACAAACCGTCTGGTTTGTAAATGAATATTTATTTATTCATTCACATTCACGTTAAAAATTATATTTTTAACGATAAAATATTTTATTCCAACATATGAATTTCTATTAAGTTCATTCTTTAAATAAAATGATATTTTTATTTTTCTAACACATTTTAGAAAATTTCGGCGGCATAACGGCACGATACTAGAAACGGGACGAGGCCTAGCCTTATCCCCGGTCTAGTGAAGGCCCACGCCATTCACACATCAATCATATCAATTTCATTTCACCAAACAATTCAAATCAACTCAAACAATCTAACTAACAACACAGCCAAACAAACAAGTCCATGGTCTGTGGACGATTGTGTCGGGTGCTACTAAGCACCGTCTACATCCTAGTATATATATAACTAGAAAAATAAATTGAAAGGTGAGAAATTCTCACCGAAAGCTATCCAAACATCTTGACTCTTCTTTGATAAAAATCTTCTTCGTTCTCGCCTTTTTGTTAAATTCGTTGCCCGCTTTTACTACCTATGTAAAAATCGAATTTTTACTTCGCTATTCAATATATAAAAATCATATTTTTATTTCGAAGTTCAACATATAAAAATCATATTTTTAATTCGAAGTTCAACATATAAAAATCATATTTTTAATTCGAAGTTCAATATATAAAAATCATATTTTTAATTCGAAGTTCAATATATAAAAATCATATTTTTAATTCGAAGTTCAATATATAAAAATCATATTTTTAATTCGAAGTTCAATATATAAAAATCATATTTTTAATTCGAAGTTCAATATATAAAAATCATATTTTTAATTCGAAGTTCAATATATAAAAATCATATTTTTAATTCGAAGTTCAATATATAAAAATCATATTTTTAATATTCCATTGCTATTCAAACAAAGAAAATCATATTTTTCTTTGTTAATATATATATATATATATATATATATATATTTCTATGCATAAAGATCCTACCTTTCTATGAAATAAAATCAAACCCTTTTATTTATAAAAATCTTTTCTTCTCTTCTTATAAAAATATATTCTCTACATATTTCAAAATCTAATATTTTCTACAATAAAAATCTAAACTTCAAATCGTTATTTCAAAAAAAATAAAAACTAGGTTTTTATGTAAATAAAAATCTAAAAATCAAAGTTTTTATCCTTAAATCTAAGCTTTTTATTTTCTTAAATCTATTACATAATAAAAATGAAAAAGAAATTCAAATAAAATGAAATAAAAAGACACACCGTTGCTTTTCAAAGGGGGGGGGCGTTCGCTGGCGTTGGAGGCTGATGGCAGGGCGGCGCCAGGCGCGATGGGAGGTGGCAGCGTTGGAGGAGGGTGCGGCGCGTTGTTTTCACGAGGGGGGGGGTGGGTTTCGAACAGCAATCGCGAGCGCGGGGGTGTGCGTGGGGTTCGTCTGAGGCGGGCGGATCATCGGAGGTGGGGCGAAGCTCCTGGAGCTGGCGGCGGCGGCTCTCGAATGCGATGGCCCTCGTTTTTTTTTCTTTTATTTTGTTTTTTCTGAATTGAAAAATATCGGGGGGGGGCAGAGTAAAAAAGAGGGGGGGGGAAGAGATTTTTTTATTTTTTTATTTAATTTATTTCAAAAAGTTGACTTTCACATATGACCTCTAAACGAGGCCCACCGCCTGTCGCCCATAGCGTTTCACCCCTATTCCGAACACTATGGGATATGTTTCGTATGTTGATTCGATCGATTGAATCAGTTTCCGTTGAATTAACATTTAAATCACCATATTGAATTTTAAACGTACATTTCAAATTACCGGGGTCACATACTAACTAGAAAAATTCCCGAAAAATATTTTCTAGCTTCGTATTGACGATACGGTCCTAACAAAACTAGTTTCGTCGAATTCTGAGACCGTTGGAAAAATGGCCATTTTCCAGTCGATTAAAATCAACTGAAACTGGTCAAACGTATTTTCCTTTGCCACGCTCACACATTGATTCGAAAAATTATGAAATTTGAAACCTAGCAATAACTTCACATCCCGGACCCAACAAAACTGGTTTCGTCGAAATCCGAGGTCGTTTGCAAAATGTCCATTTTAAGGGCCTGAATTCCATAGCGACTATTCAGAATTTTTAACTGGACATCTCTTTTGATTCCCGCTATGAAATTTTGATTATTCGGATTCATTGGAAAGATATTATCAATTAGATCCCATTATTTTTGGTTTCACTAAAATCCGGATTGTTTTGCACCCGGTACATTCAATTGAAGTTTGAAATCGAATTATCGAACTACCGCGCCATTTTCAATTTTATTTATAATTATATATGAATATTTATATTCTAACGACGACGTATATAATATATACGTTCGAATTATATTCAAAATAAATTTCCCGTCGATATTATTTAAAATAATTCATTTTAAATAATCAAAGTTCGCTAAAATTGCCAAAATAAAAATTTTAAACTGGCCCAGATTTTCGGGTTGTTACAATCTCCCCCACTTAAAACTTTTCGTCCCCGAAAAGGAACAAAGTCGAAAGTGGTTTGATTAATCAACTCTACGCTCGATCTGGCTTTCATTCTCCAACTTTTCAGTTTCTGAGAATTTTCTAAAATTTCAAAAATTTGGCTAACACCCTAAATTTTCGAAAAATTTCGCCATAACCTCCCCTGCACCGGGAGCATCGGGGAATTTCAAATAGCTTCCCCGATCCTTCAGATCTCAAAAAGAAAAAGAAAAAGCCAAGCGGCTAGCCAATAGGCTCATAAAATCATCATCACCCAAGCAAAACAGGAAATTATGTAGTAAACATGTACCTATTAGTCGGGCAAACAAATTTTATTCTCTGCTCTAGCCTCCTTGCTATGACCTGTTCAATATAAGTATATGTATATGCAAGCAAATACGACCAATTTTCAATACAATTCAATATTTGGTTCAATTAGGCTAAATGTTTCAAAATTAGCAAACAACTAAACAAACAACACAAACATCAATCAATTAGTGAATTAGAGTTTCAAATTCATAATTTTGATACATAGTCAAAAATCAGATTTTTGATGCCAAATCACAACAATAAGCCCTATCTAATTTTGGTTCTCACACCAGTCAATAGGAAATATATAGAAATCACACCTTCGGAGCACGAACATAAATATTGATGATGCCATGGTCATTATCAACATCATCTCCAGACGACTAGGGTGTGATGCTATATCTATCCAATATATTAAAACTTCGAATACACGCTAGCTAGGCGCATACGCAAAAATATTTATATTTTGGATTGTCCTAATCAACATAAAATAAATAATCAAATACGAACAATTGATTTAAATTTTCAAAACAAAATTTGTTTTCATTTTTTTAAAATATACTCTTCACACTCGTTCTAGGATACTACTGATCCCATCTCTAACGAGTCATTCTCATTGGATATTACTAACCCAATATCTGATGAATTCTTTCGTATGATTCTAATGTGCCTTGTTCTCTGAGCTTTGTAAACCAAAGCTCTGATACCAACTGTGAAAACCCGTAACTTCCCCGTAAAGGAAAGTGTCGGATAGTTCGAGAACAAGCCACAACAGAACGCATATAAAAGAACATTTCACTGTATATTCCAACAATGCATCAGATTACAAGAATATACAGAGTATAAATGAATATTACACAGAAATATCAGAGATTTAAATTACATTTAAAAACATCGCAGCGGAAAATAATACAATACACAACTGAAGGAGATATACGGATACAAAGCTTTCCGGATATCGTTTCACCTGTAAACCAGGATCCTGTGAATATAAATCTGCAAAACCAAAACTACTAGCTGCCCGTGTCAAAATAGGGGCACCCAGAGTTTAGATTAAAACAATAAACTCCAGGTCAGTCATGGGACTGGTGTGAGAACTAAAACAGTTAATCTTTATTTTTAATGTTCGGTAAATCAAGGGACCACGCCGTATAATACGGAACGGGTTTCCTCCCAAGAATACCAGTGCATAAAACAAACAGCGCAATGTTAAATAAAGAAAAATGAAGCTGTTATAAGACCCAGGTCCTATCACACAATGCAACGCAAGCCGGGGGATAGGGTTTTCCCTTATAACAGCCAAAGAATGCTTGATACGTTTAAAACAAATCGTTTGATACTATTATAAGTGCATAGTGTATAAAACAACTTCAAATCATAAGTATCAATCATAGGCGGCATGAATGACCCATACCACTATGTCGCCATATATAAGTTTACAATCAAAACCGCAAATGTCACGTATTTGGAAATTGGATTTCCTTCTATGAACCGAGGCAAAAGATAGTCCTCTACCGATTCGAGACTGCCTAGCCCGAGTCTCAGGATCAGAACGCATCGACCCTTGGATCGTCAGGGCCAGTCCACCGATGTGGATTAAACTTAAACCCTGGACACTGCGTTTCGCCGCCCTTTGGGGCGTAAGCGAGCCAACGAATGACTCCATCGGACCCGGATCGTCCGATCTAACCGAGGCGCCTCGCAACAGCAACAACCACATAAGTCAAACTCGTCAGGGCGTGTAAAACCACTGACGCCACTTCTAGCTAGGAGGAAACGCAGGCCCTCCCTGAGGTCCGTCTCCCGTTTTTGGTTCATACCGGGTGTGAAACTCGCGAAGTAAACGTTACACAAAGCTACGCCACAAAGGCCGTGCTTTGATCATCACCACAAGACTTTGCTTTTCAACAGAAGCCTCGATCAATTGCCACTTAGGCATGCCACACAGGCAATTCACTCCATGCGTTTGATATCCATCAATATATAACCCCTGAGCTCGTACGTCTCAGAGAAGGGCGTTAAGCAAGAGAATAAATTCTCCGCCGCCAAACAGATATATATTTAATAGAGATCAATCACACAGACTAAAATCCAATGTCAGACACACAGTCCATTTACAAGTCCGTTCTGGGTCTGAACGAAACCGGAGGCACCTAGTACCCCGCATATCCATCGATCTCCAAGTACGTCTGGACGATCACCAACTGTTTCCATCTTCTTGGGTGTACAGCCCAATCAAGATCATCAGTTATCACCCAAACGACGTGAAGACCTCCGGTCTTCGACCATCGTCTTCATCTTCGACTTATCATCGTATCAGTTATTCAGAATGGGATAAACCCGGTCTCTCCGAATAACTCGCGTATATTTTAAATAAGTGTTACACAAACACAACATACGCCTCATTCCAATTCATTAGTCACTAACCGTAAATTAATCAAGAGAATAATTCCCCAAATATTAACCCCGAAGGCCGAAACCAACATCAGATCAATATCCAGAAAACCATTCTGCTTGGCTAACCGACAGTTAGTTTCTAAATTTCACATTCATAGGGAAAGGTTCCCATTAATTTTATCAAAGATAAATCATTAAAATTTATTCTTTAATCTGTTTTTGAATATCAATTCAAACTAGTCGGGATTAGCGAACCTTACCGAAGTAATCATTTGTTTTAATTTCCCCATCCCAACCTATTCATCCCATGAAGTAAAACTGGTAATACTTCATATCTAACACCACAGTGTTATCGGTAAATTCAATTACCATTTCACGTTCAAATCTAATTAAAGATTTAACTATCGCCTGGAGCAAAACTGGTGATACTCCATTTTCGATCATTTCAATCTAATTAAAGATTCATTAAAACTCCACTTAGTTTTAATCGTTAACTGGGTTAAAGAATCGGTGTCATTTAAAAACACGGTTCACGGTAAACCCAAAATCACATTCATTAATTATCGGATTAAAGAACGAGTGCTATTTAAAAACACTGTTCACGATAAACCCAAAAATCAATATCAATTCAATTCCAATTAAATATCATTTAATTGGTACACTTCATTAAATCTAAATAAAAAAGATTTAATCTTTTCTCAACTGGGTTCAAGAACAGTGTTAGTGAAAACACCATTCACGACAAACCCAAATCACATTTGATATTCAATACAAGGTTCTGAATAGAAAATACATCGGCTTATATTCAATATCAAATTCTACGATTAACAAATGTCGTATTGGAAATAACGATATAAATATATATCTTTCAAATTTCCATAACAACATCTGTATAATCACGAATTCCAACATCGAAATATTCCGAAGACAATTTCGATTCAAATCCACTCCAATGCAATCATTGGAAATTTTGGTTATTTTTAAAACCCTTTTTCAAATTCAATTTATTTATTTAAAAATAAATAGAATTATATTTCTAGTTCAAAACTAGTTCATTTCGATAAAAATCTATTTTTATCTTTTCAAATATGGAGTTTTTCATCCAAATTTTCCCCAAATCATTTCTTATGATTTTACACAAATTATTACTATTTTTAATAATTTTATCAAGGCCCGTACAGTCGATTTCCATCAATGGCCATCAAACTGCACTTACAACGACCTTTTTCGAATTTGATTTGGACGTATCTCCAAATCCAACCGTTAGATTTCAAATTTCTAATATTCTTTAGAAAGCTCTTTTCGATACGAACCCAACGGTTCCGGTTTTAGGAGAATCCGACGGTCGGATCTCCCGTAATGTCCGTTTGAAATAAATGGTCGAAATTCACGAACTGCCGCGGCGCGGCGCGTTCTATTCAGGCCATTATATTATATATATAATATATACTTCGTCGATTTCTGTTTAAAACGAATTATATAAATAGTTTTAAATTCGTTTCAAAAGCAATTTCAACTTCCATTTCAATTCAAATCAAAATTGAATTCCTCTTTATAAATTCATTTTAAAATTCATTTCTATTCAATTCAAATTTCAATTCAATTTGAATTCATTTCAATTCGCTTTCAATTCAATTTGAATTCGTTTTCAATTCAATTCATTGCGAAATCGTTATATATTCAATTCATTTCGAAATCGTTATATATTCAATTCATTTCAAAATGAATAAAATCGATATAAATATCGTTTACGTCAAAATGGCGTCAATCTAATCAACACGGCTTCATAAATTTCTATTTCAAATGTTTTATTTCAAATATTTCTTTTTCAAAATAGTTGTTATTATCAAAATATTTCGTTCAACACATGACCAATCTCAATGGATGAGTACTGTCAACACATGAACTTTTATTTTATAATATTCTTTATTTTCTAAATTGGAATGAGGCCCAATCAATCACCATATAATGTTAGTTATATGGATTTTCATACAACACATGTATATAATAGCATTGAAAAATAATCAACCATCAACCAAAGTGCACTACACTGTATAAGCATCAAATATAGACATTTAATGCTTATAGCAGCTTGTCAATCAATCGATCGACATATTTAATCAATCAGGATGAGTGAACTTCAAGTTTCATCCCAACACCCGTGTGGGGTTTCAAACAATCAAACAAATATTTTATTCGTGCAGTTGGGCGATGTGTAAAATTTATCGTCCCAATCAATGTCCTTCAAATAGGTGTACACAAACAAACCGTCTGGTTTGTAAATGAATATTTATTTATTCATTCACATTCACGTTAAAAATTATATTTTTAACGATAAAACATTTTATTCCAACATATGAATTTCTATTAAGTTCATTCTTTAAATAAAATGATATTTTTATTTTTCTAACACATTTTAGAAAATTTCGGCGGCATAACGGCACGATACTAGAAACGGGACGAGGCCTAGCCTTATCCCCGGTCTAGTGAAGGCCCACGCCATTCACACATCAATCATATCAATTTCATTTCACCAAACAATTCAAATCAACTCAAACAATCTAACTAACAACACAGCCAAACAAACAAGTCCATGGTCTGTGGACGATTGTGTCGGGTGCTACTAAGCACCGTCTGCATCCTAGTATATATATATAACTAGAAAAATAAATTGAAAGGTGAGAAATTCTCACCGAAAGCTATCCAAACATCTTGACTCTTCTTTGATAAAAATCTTCTTCGTTCTCGCCTTTTTGTTACCTTCGTTGCCCGCTTTTACTACCTATGTAAAAATCGAATTTTTACTTCGCTATTCAATATATAAAAATCATATTTTTATTTCGAAGTTCAACATATAAAAATCATATTTTTAATTCGAAGTTCAACATATAAAAATCATATTTTTAATTCGAAGTTCAATATATAAAAATCATATTTTTAATTCGAAGTTCAATATATAAAAATCATATTTTTAATTCGAAGTTCAATATATAAAAATCATATTTTTAATTCGAAGTTCAATATATAAAAATCATATTTTTGATTCGAAGTTCAATATATAAAAATCATATTTTTAATTCGAAGTTCAATATATAAAAATCATATTTTTAATATTCCATTGCTATTCAAACAAAGAAAATCATATTTTTCTTTGTTAATATATATATATATATATATATATATATATATATATATATATATTTCTATGCATAAAGATCCTACCTTTCTATGAAATAAAATCAAACCCTTTTATTTATAAAAATCTTTTCTTCTCTTCTTATAAAAATATATTCTCTACATATTTCAAAATCTAATATTTTCTACAATAAAAATCTAAACTTCAAATCGTTATTTCAAAAAAAATAAAAACTAGGTTTTTTTGTAAATAAAAATCTAAAAATCAAAGTTTTTATCCTTAAATCTAAGCTTTTTATTTTCTTAAATCTATTACATAATAAAAATGAAAAAGAAATTCAAATAAAATGAAATAAAAAGACACACCGTTGCTTTTCAAAGGGGGGGGGCGTTCGCTGGCGTTGGAGGCTGATGGCAGGGCGGCGCCAGGCGCGATGGGAGGTGGCAGCGTTGGAGGAGGGTGCGGCGCGTTGTTTTCACGAGGGGGGGGGGGTGGGTTTCGAACAGCAATCGCGAGCGCGGGGGTGTGCGTGGGGTTCGTCTGAGGCGGGCGGATCATCGGAGGTGGGGCGAAGCTCCTGGAGCTGGCGGCGGCGGCTCTCGAATGCGATGGCCCTCGTTTTTTTTTTCTTTTATTTTGTTTTTTCTGAATTGAAAAATATCGGGGGGGGAGGGGCAGAGTAAAAAAGAGGGGGGGGGGAAAGAGATTTTTTTATTTTTTTATTTAATTTATTTCAAAAAGTTGACTTTCACATATGACCTCTAAACGAGGCCCACCGCCTGTCGCCCATAGCGTTTCACCCCTATTCCGAACACTATGGGATATGTTTCGTATGTTGATTCGATCGATTGAATCAGTTTCCGTTGAATTAACATTTAAATCACCATATTGAATTTTAAACGTACATTTCAAATTACCGGGGTCACATACTAACTAGAAAAATTCCCGAAAAATATTTTCTAGCTTCGTATTGACGATACGGTCCTAACAAAACTAGTTTCGTCGAATTCTGAGACAGTTGGAAAAATGGCCATTTTCCAGTCGATTAAAATCAACTGAAACTGGTCAAACGCATTTTCCTTTGCCACGCTCACACATTGATTCGAAAAATTATGAAATTTGAAACCTAGCAATAACTTCACATCCCGGACCCAACAAAACTGGTTTCGTCGAAATCCGAGGTCGTTTGCAAAATGTCCATTTTAAGGGCCTGAATTCCATAGCGACTATTCAGAATTTTTAACTGGACATCTCTTTTGATTCCCGCTATGAAATTTTGATTATTCGGATTCGTTGGAAAGATATTATCAATTAGATCCCATTATTTTTGGTTTCACTAAAATCCGGATTGTTTTGCACCCGGTACATTCAATTGAAGTTTGAAATTGAATTATCGAACTACCGCGCCATTTTCAATTTTATTTATAATTATATATGAATATTTATATTCTAACGACGACGTATATAATATATACGTTCGAATTATATTCAAAATAAATTTCCCGTTAATATTATTTAAAATAATTCATTTTAAATAATCAAAGTTCGCTAAAATTGCCAAAATAAAAATTTTAAACTGGCCCAGATTTTCGGGTTGTTACATTTTTATGGTATTGTCATATTTTTGGTTTATTCATGTCATGATCCTTTATCTTGTTTGCATGCTGAAAGATCACTGGACTTACCAGACTTATGTCTGACCTAGTTTGTTTTTCGTCTCTTTTCTTTCGTTCCCCCTTCCCTCTGGTAGTCAAGGAGGGAATAGCTCATCCTAACTTGGACCTCTTCTCTTTCCAAGCTTGAAGATTAGTTGGTGTATCGCTTTGGACTCTCTCTCTTCCACTGCTATGGCTGGTTCATGCTTTATCGAGGAATATCATTTTTTTATGCTTCTTTTATTCTTGGAAGTTTTTAAATCAAGACAGAAGTTCTATGTATTACATTTAAGTATGATCAAGGAAATTGTTGTAAAATCTTGACTGGATTAAGTTGTTTATAAAATGACTTTATTTTCCGCTGCTTTATTTTTCTTTCTTGTAATTTATCTGCATCATTTACCTATAATGCTCCACCGAAGTTAAGGCATTCCCTCTGTGAGTGACCTTAACGGAGGTGGGGTGTTTCAGTCTTCTCCTGCAACAATACATTAACCCTATCCGACAACACCCTATTCTCCTCCCTTAGAGTGTTGACCTTGGCCGCGAGGTGGAAGCTAATCCCTGGGAGACATATCAAGTTTTCATCATCTAAAGAAGATAAGTATGCTAAATCTCTCAAAAAAAGGGTATATGAATGTATAATACCAAAAGCTGGCCTCTTATTTATTGTTTGTGGAAATCTTCCGAGTCCAAAGAGGCAGAAGTTGAGGTAATATTAACAAGTTTGGGATATGAAAGAGCCAGACTTACAAGCCTATCAAAATCAGAAACTGGCGGAGGAAGAGGAAAGGCAGCAGGTTAAGGAGAGGGAAGTGTCGAAAGATCACACCTTTTTTCGCCTAAGTCGCCGGAAGCATCGAAGGGGAAAGGGCTATATACAGACTTACCCTTCGAGAAACTTCAGGAGAGGCATCAATATCGACCACCTGGTCATCATCTATGGTAGAAGGATCAAAGGTCTGCCTTGGTTTTGAGGCAACAACAGCGTCTTCCGGAAAGCTAACTAACTTATCATATCTCGACTTCTTTGACGGCGATTCAATATTAGTACCGACAAGCCTTTTACAACTTGAATGCTAGATCTTCTGTAGGCCGCAAGGGTAGATGCACCCTGAGAAGTCGAAGATCCTAAACAAGGAAGAATTGAATTAGTAAAGTGACATTGATAAGGAATCAGGAGAAAGAATGACAAACATTTTCCAAATCACCTTGATGGATGGAGGAACATGCGTTGAAAGAGCTAGAACTCAGCACTAGTCCTTTAGGACTGGAGAATTGATGGGAGGCTGTCCCAGTATCTTATGCCCAGAGGGGTTAAGCCATATTAATGGAGTCTGTCAATAGTTAAGAGGAACTATTGACACATGTGCTCCACCGGCACTGCAAAGATAGTCTCAACAACTTGAGCTTCCTCTGGCGTTAGAGCCATATCTTTAGAAGGGGGTTCTACAATAAGAGGAAGATTCATGTATGCAAAAACCACAAACACAAAACATTGGCTTTCTCAAGCATAAGTCCTACCATCATCAAAAAAAATTCCCATATGCCAGAAGGGCATTTAATGAGAAAAAAAATGGTCTTCCCATGGCCTAGTTTACTGATGTTGTCGGTAACCAATCTCCTTACGGGATTCGCCCTCCATATAGGCGATTCTAAACTTTTAGAAAATCAAACTATATGGCGAATGAGTTTAGGGCTTAAGGAATCCTAACCAGATGCAAGCGCCGTGGTCTCCAAGAACAAGAAAGTTGTATATGTATTGGTGGGAAGTTGAATGGGAGAAACTTTCAAATCACTTAGGAGGTTATGAGGAAAAAGTGGGAAAAGGAAGAAAGCCCCCATGCCATATGTGAATTGCTGAGTATGTGAAATACCCTTACGAAGGGTTCTTGAGAAACTTGAGAGAGGAGGCTAAGGTAGCATCAATACCTGAAATGCCAAAACTATCCAATATGTCCTTCACCGAGCGTTGAGAGGTAATTAAGGACGGCTTTAGAGAAAATTCTTTCTTAGGACATGGGCCTTTGGAATTTTTGATCTTCTCCTTCGTAGGGATTTTGCTAGACATGATTCTACAGGGTGATATCATCCCATTTCAGTACCATTATTATACATGTATGCACAAATAACATTTATGAACATATAGAATAGTGCTATATCTTGTTTGCAAAAATTTCAACTTGTCACAAGATAAACTGAACCCCGACACTGATTAGGAGAAGGGGCAGGATTAATGTACTTTCATTGGTGGTCATCTAAACTTTTAACGACAAGAAAAAACATACCCTAGCACCATTAGAACCACCAATGGAGTTATGTTGGAATTAGATAATTCCACGCCATCATCAAATACTTAAGAAAAACACGAACGATAGTGGGAAGTTAGCCCTAAATATGTTAGATTCGCTTTATTTCATACCGATGGCATAAAATCTTAATTAGTAGAAAATTTATTTCCTCTTTGTATAACTTGTGTTATATATCAAATCTCCTAATCAAGACAACCTGTAAGAATATGCGGCCACTAATGACAGATATTAACCATGGTGAAAAGGAAAAAATATTATTGCTAAAACCTATTATAACGATTATCGTAATTTTAACATCTCCCACGTCAATTTTTTTGCATAATTGAAACTACGTCTTATGGAAAGAATAAAAATACTTACAGGGTAATCCTCAAAGGAAAAGGCCGATTCGCTCTTAAGAGAAGTAGTAATTTTTGCTTTAGAATTCGGTTTGCAGGGGAGAGGCGGAAACGAAAAAGGAAAAGAGTTTATGTTCAAATATCAAAGTCGATCTGGACCATACAGACAAAAGCCCGTCAACGCTCATGATTGAAGAAGATGAAAAGACTCAGTTGTGACATCCTAGAAAAGACAAAAAGGTTTGAATTGAAAAGTCAAAACACCCCTGTACCAGGGAGGAAAATGTTACTATGAGAATTAACAATGAAACTGCTTAACGATAAAGTGGTATCAGATGAACGTGAGCACATAAGAGTCCACCGGTGAGTAGAGTCAAATATTTGGAAGAGTCAAGATCAAGAGAGAAATGTTCCAAAAGCTATATCAACCAAGACCTTCCGGAAAGGAAGAATCAAAAAAACCTATAAAATCTAGCTAATAAGATCCATCTGACAAGGTCAGTCCGGCAGCATCCTTCCAACAACATCAAAATGGCAAAGGGTTCCCACGGCGAGAGGCCACCCATGTCAGAAACTAAGAAGAAGGCAAGAACTCCACCAACTGACGCCCGAGAGGACCTTCATTGTTTTCCCGCCTGAATACCGATACAACGGGTGGCTAAAACACCAGGAGCATCAAGACAGAAGCACATAAAAATTATTCGGAGCCAGTTTCCGAGACACCTACCGTATAAATATCGAGAGATCATATTGATGAAGAACGAACGAGCCACCTGGAATAACCTTCTAGAAGATCAGACTATACGTGGAAATCCCACCAAAAGGAAAACCGGAACCCCGTAGGGGATATAAGTTATCCACACCAGTCTACTTAGCACAAACACTGGCAGTAATTCCAAATCGGCAGCAAATCACATACATAATGAGTATAGGCTCCTCTAAGTATTCACGGGAGAACCAGAAACCTACATCCGAGAGTCCATAAACGAAAGCATACAACCGGAAACCCATAATACATTCTGAAAGGTAACTACGATAGCGAGCTCATTCCAGTCTCAAAGAGAGGCTCTTGACTAACCAAAGCTTGCCTTATGGAAGGTGCAATCAGCACGATTGGGCGGTCGGGAGTAACAATACCTGAAACCAAGAAGAAAATAGGCTGACAGAGACTCCTACAGGCCCAACGACCAATTAATAAAAGGGACCCCAAACCTCCTATAAATAAGACCCCAAGGGTCACATTTTGGGGGGGGGGGAGGGCAAAAAAAATCTGGTATTTTTCCTCTTAAGAACCCTAGTACTGAGATCGATGTATGGATTTCTCCGATTCTGTTCATATAGGCAAAATCAAGAATTAATAAAGATCGATTCCACGCCTATGGTATTTCCTGTTAGTTTTTCATATCAATTCTTTAATACTGTTATTTTGATTTGCAGTTTGCATCTTATATGTATATGGATTCCTGTCCGGATCAACATCTATGACCAGAGGAAAAGTTCCTTTCCATCGACTTAAGTCCTCCTTGTAAGCTCTGGCTCTATTCTCGAGTTAGGATTTATCAGTAAGTCTGAACCTAAAACACAGAGACAGTGATCTGACCCGAGATCATAAAGAATAAACGACCTATTTCTCCCTTAGGACCATTCCCATTGACCCATTTCCGGTGTTAATGAGAAATATCGTTAACATTAATACGTGCTCTCCTGCTATTCTCTATCCCTGCTTTACTTGAGACTCGGCTGCAAGTTGGAGTTGAATTAATGTTTGCTTCAACATGTAATCATAATTTCTGTCACATCTTTTGATTTGTTTAGGTCTTCTATTAATCTTGGTGTCTTATATTTACATGATTATATATTATGTTAGGATTTATTTTCTTTTAATTCTTTACCTGATTCAGTTGATTTTTGCATGCAGAACAAATCAAAATTATTGCATATTAATTTTTATTTTATTGAAGTATTTCAGTCTATTTCAGTTTTGTTAAAAAAATATACCTTTGTTGTATTTCCTGACAAAAGGGTAAGATAAAATGTTAATTTTATTATTGTTTATGTTTGACCTAAATTATATATTTTTTATCGGATCACTTTTTCAGTGGTTTCATACAAAAATTATACCCAACTGAATAAATTTGACAATTGAACTGTTTTTTTATAAAAGGAGTAGCACGTGACCATCTATGTTTATATAAATTTCTGTTTTTTTATAATATTGGGTAAAAAGTAGAAGAAAATGTGTTTTTCTAGAACATAGTTAACATTTAATTTTGTGTCCAACATGAAAGAAACATATAATGTCATTAGTCATTTGCATTATTTTTAAATTTTGAGCATTTAGGATGTAAAATATTGATGTCAGTATATATACATAATATAGTGATATTACATGTTCAAAATATTAATTTTTTTGTTAAAAGTCCATTAGTTAAGGATAGGTATATAATATCACATAAATTTTGCAACAGTGAGAAAGATCATAGGTTGATTTAGAGTTCTATCAATGTTAGTCACATTATTCTGAAGTCCCTTTGACATGTGCCTATACATCTACAATAAAATTGTTATATATGAACTAAAATGACAGGCATTCAAACACTTATTTTATAATTGATTCATATTGAAATAAATAATAATGTAACTTTCTTAATAATATATTTTACTTTTGGTACTATATTAGACAAAATAGACAAACATTTAGATGTTTATGATATAAATAATAAGTATTGAATGCTCATGGATAAATGATTTTAGATTTCACATTACATAATCCTTTCAGTCAAAGCTACTTAGAATTGTAATAATGAGGACAATATCCATGTATAATGAAAATTTACTACATTGTTATATGTTAATCTCCTAGTAGATTATCTTGATTAACAGGTTACATTTGAATTTGTTCGTATAATATAATTAAGGAATTAGTTCTTTAATGAATTTACATACATAGGAAGAAGTCACTAATCAATCTACATTGTGTTATACTTCCATAAATGAAATGTTAATCATAGACAAAAAATAGAAAATAATTTAACCAATAATTATCATTTAATGTTGTTATATTACATTGGTGATAAGCTGGGATTTGATCCAATTTCAGAGGAGCAACAAATTAAAACTGCAATTTATGGCTCTCCAACTTAACGAATTGCGGTCTACAGGCAAACAGTAAGGAATAGTTTGTGACCCTAAATCTGTAGTTTTATCATGTTTGTGTGTAGCTGCCATTATTGTGTTGTGACCTAGCTTTGAATAGTTTTTGCGGCTAGGGTTTGGAGTTGTTTGTGTGGCTGAATTTTATGTTTTGCGGATTTGTGGGTTGTACCTGCTTTTATAGCATGGTGGGCTTGGTCCCTTTTTTTACCATGCTAAAAAACAAGAAGAAGAAGATATAGGGGTGGTTTAGTAATTGGTCATGCAGTTAAAAAGGTAAATAATATATGGCAGGTTCTGCAAATAAAGGATGAAAAACTCCAAAGTAAACTTAAGTCCGTAAAGAGCCAATTCGTGGGTTGGGCTAGGGGTTACTGCAACTGTCAATTTTACTTCCAGTCGTAACCACTGCCGTTGTTGACGGTTAGCAAATTTTATAATCTTTATCGTAACCATCTAACCGTTATCGCAACCATCACCATAAATTTACATTGTTATCCATAAATAATTCTAGTTCTAACTTTTTACTTAAAAATTAGTTTGTTTATATATGAAAAAAACCATTCATGTGCATTTTGTTTATAAATAAAAACATAAATAATTTATGCATACATTATTTTTCTAGCTTAAGCTATTAAAAACATGTTTTTTTTATGAAATACGGCAAAAAAAATCATGTGTGGTTGGTATGCTTTACCACGGTTATCAAAATCCACAACTGTTATCGTCATCCTTACCGTAGTAGACGGTAACCGTGTAAACGGTTAGTATGATTTGACGGTTGAACGGTTCAACCGTAATAACCCTAGTTTATGCTCAGCCAAAAAGGGGGATTCCATGCCAAATTAAAAGGTTGAATAATGTGTTGGAAGAATGAGTAAAGTGGTTGAGGCAAACTAAGTCCCACATCGGGGAAATTTGTGTCTTATGCCACTACTTATACTAATGCTTGATATATTATATCAATAGAAAGAGGAGATGGAAGAGGGAGAGACAATAGCATGATAAAACATTCATGCTAATATTTAAAGGTCAAAGATAAGGGGCCTTGGGGCTCTTGGGGTCTGGTGATTAATTGAGCCTCCGATGGGCTCGCTGCGCTGCGGAGCCGCTATTTTTTGAATTTGACCGCGCGATTGCCAACGCAAATTTCTGTTGGTAAAGGGTCGCAACCTTTCCAACAGTCATAGCCGTGGCAATTCGAACAGAAGCACATGTTCATAAGAACATGCCTCTTCCAGCCTATATATAGGCCTGCAGAATTCGAATCAAAACACGAATTTGATGTCTAATTTCTCTCCTCCTTGTTTTCTTCTTTCTCGCTCTGTTCTGCATCAAATATATACAGAAACTCTCTTGCGTTCGTCGTCGATTTGTGACTATAGCGCAACATCACAAATACGGTCCGTTTTATCCTTGGGAAACGATTTCTCATCATCCTTCCGCGCCGTAGAGGGAGCAACTTCGTTTCAAGATTGTTAGAAACCAATCACTAGAAAAGTGAATCTTCTGCTTATATTGTTGACTCTTCTAACATATGGCATTCTAGATTAGGGCATGTAAATTTTGATACATTGCGAAAATTAATTAATCTAGAATTCATACCAAAATGCAATATAGATTCCAACTATAAATGTCAAGTTTGTGCAGAAGCAAAAATGACTAGAACCTCGTTTCATCACGTTGAACGAGAGACCGAACCTCTAGAATTAATACATACTGATGTATGCGATTTGAAAATGTGTCAAACTAGAGGTGGAAAGAGGTTTTTTATCACATTCATTGATGATTGTACCAGATACTGTAATGTTTATCTCTTTAGAAGTAAGGATGAAGCAATCGACATGTTTAAATAGTATAAGGCAGAAGTTGAGAATCAACTCAATAAGAAAATAAAATCTTTAAGAAGTGATAGAGGAGGAGAATACGAGTCTCCGTTTGAGGAATTTTGTGCTGAGCATGGAATTATACATCAAACTACAGCCTCGTATTCACCTCAATCCAATGGTATAGCCGAACGGAAAAACAGAACTCTTAAAGAAATGATGAATGCCTTACTAATTAGTTCTAGATTGCCATATAACTTTTGGGGAGAAGCTATTCTTTCGGCAAATCACATCTTGAATAAAATACCACGAAAGAAAACATCAAAATCTCCACATGAACTTTGGAAAAATAGACCACCATCCTACAAATACTTGAAAGTGTGGGGGTGTCATGCCAAAGTAGAAATACCAAAGCCGAAAAAGGTCAAAATTGGACCAAATACTATAGATTGCATATTCATTGGATATGCTCATAATAGTAGTGCATATCGATTTTTGGTGTACAAATCTGAAATTGATGATATTCATGAAAACACCATTATCGAGTCTCGAAATGCAAGATTCTTTGAACAAATTTATCCTCTAAAGACCTCTATTGAAACTAGTGTTCAAAAGAGGCCAAGAGATTCAGATACTCCCGAGGATAATGCGGATCAAAGAGAAATGAATGATGAAACCGAGATAGAGGAACCGAGAAGGAGCAAGCGACAAAGGACCTCTAAATCCTTTGGACCTGATTTCTATGCATATATGATAGAAAATGAACCTCTAACTAACCAACAAGCAATGTCATCTCCTGATGCTCCTTATTGGAAAGAAGCCGTCAATAGTGAAATAGAATCCATTCTACAAAACCATGCGTGGGAACTATTGGATCTCCCTAAAGGATCAAAACCACTAGGATATAAATGGATATTTAAGAAGAAACTAAAGGCTGACGGCTCAGTAGACAAGTATAAAGCAAGACTTGTGATAAAAGGATTCAGACAGAAGGAAGATCTGGATTACTTTGATACATACTCTCCAGTTACCAGAATAACATCAATTAAGATGCTTATTGCAATCGCATCTATATTGAATTTGGAGATACACCAAATGGATGTGAAAACTGCGTTTTTGAATGGTGAACTGGAAGAAGAAATATATATGCAGCAACCAGAAGGGTTTCTAAGCTCGGGAAATGAAAATAAGGTGTGCAAATTAGTAAAATCACTTTATGGCCTTAAACAAGCTCCAAAACAATGGCACGGGTAATTTGATGAAACTATGTTATCAAATGGATTCAAAATAAATGAATCAGATAAATGCGTATATATAAGATATAAGGATATTGGATATGTCATTGTTTGTCTTTATGTTGATGATTTACTAATCCTAGGAAATAATAATGCCATAATAAAATCTACGAAGGATATTTTATCCTCTAGATTCGACATGAAAGACCTAGAAGTGGCTGATGTAATCTTGAGTGTGAAAATTATAAAAACACCACAAGGATATGCCTTATCTCAGTCACATTACATAGCCAAATTACTTGAAAGGTTCAAGCAGTATAATATAACCATTGCAAAATCGCCAGTGGATATGAACCAAAATTGGGTAAAGAACACCGGTGATGGAATATATCAACTTGAATATTCTCGCATACTGGGAAGTATCATGTATGTCATGAATTGCACTAGGCCTGATATTGCATACGCTATAAGCAAGCTCAGTAGATATACCAGTAATCCTGGTAAAAATCACTGGAAAGCAATAATAAGGGTCCTAGGATATCTGAAGTACACACAAAACTATGTGTTACAATATGAGAAGTATCCTTCAGTGATAGAAGGATATAGTGATGCCAATTGGATAACTGCTCAAATGACACAAAATCCACAAGTGGATATGTGTTTACATTAGGAAATGTAGCAATCTCATGGAAATCATCCAAACAGACTTGCATAGCAAGGTCGACAATTGAATCGGAGTTCATTGCTCTAGATAAAGCCGCAGAAGAAGCAGATTGGCTTAGGAGTTTCTTGGAAGATATTCCAAACTGGGAAAAACCGATACCTCCAATATGTATACATTGTGATAGTCAATCTGCTATAGGAAGGGCGAATAGTACATTATATAATGGTAAGTCTCGACATATTCGTCGTAGACATAAAACCATAAGACAACTTCTCTCTAATGGAGTTATCACTATAGACTATGTAAGGTCAAAGGATAACATAGCGGATCCACTAACAAAAGGCTTGCCAAGAGAGAAAGTTCAAACCTTATCGATGGGAATGGGCTTAAGACCTATGAACTAAAAATTTTCTAAAACGGAAACCCCACCTAGTTGACTGGAGATCCCAAGATCTAGGTTCAAAGGGACAACTAAGTTTAAGATAAACTTGACGGCACTGTTAAATACAAAACATTCCTATGATAAGTCAGTGCAAAACCCGTCGAAGAATAGGATAAGCTAGTCTTTTAATGATGTCTATACTGTGGTGTTATAAAGAACCAAGTGGAGTATTACGGGATACTCTCAATAGAATCACCAATGTGAGTGTGAAGGCGCCGCTTCAAGAAGAATTGTAAGGTCGAATTCTTCAAGCACACATGAAACCAAGGTGGTGTTCATGGCAAAAACGAACACAAACAGTGAACCAAGGGGTTAAAGAGCATTTATCATGTGTTATCTTTATAGACTTACACAAACGGCTTACAGTTCAAAGACAGTCTAGTCTACTGATTCGCCAGTTAGTTATAACGATAAAATACTAGGAAAAGTTCAAGGCGTCTGAGCTACTTTTACCGATATGATAAATGTTACACAAAGTTTCAGAACAGATTATACAACCACTCACTCATGTGGGGGATTGTTGGAAGAATGAGTAAAGTGGTTGAGGCAAACTAAGTCCCACATCGGGGAAATTTGTGTCTTATGCCACTACTTATACTAATGCTTGATGTATTATATCAATAGAAAGAGGAGATGGAAGAGGGAGAGACAATGGCATGATAAAACATTCATGCTAGTATTTAAAGGTCAAAGATAAAGGGCCTTGGGCCTTGGGGCTCTTGGGGTCTGGTGATTAATTGGGCCTCCGATGGGCTCGCTGCGCTGCGGAGCCGCTATTTTTTGAATTTGACTGCGCAATTGCCAACGGAAATTTCTGTTTGTAAAGGGTCGCAACCTTTCCAACAATCATAGCCGTGGCAATTCGAATAGAAGCACATGTTCATAAGAACATGCCTCTTCCAGCCTATATATAGGCCTGCAGAATTCGAATCAAAACACGAATTTGATGTCTAATTTCTCTCCTCCTTGTTTTCTTCTTCCTCGCTCTGTTCTGCATCAAATATATACAAAAACTCTCTTGCGTTCGTCGTCGATTTGTGACTATAGTGCAACATCATAAATACGGTCCGTTTCATCCTTGGGAAACGATTGCTCATCATCCTTCGGCGCCGTAGAGGGAGCAACTTTGTTTCAAGGAAATAACGCTCGCTGGACTCGGACAATAGTCGGTACTGCTTCTTTCTCCTTTTCTGGATATTTACTGTATCGGTGCATTCCCTTGCATACTTGTGGCTGAACTTTGTAGTTGCAATTTGCAATATCATTGAATCAGTATTGCTAACGCTTAAAGGCGTTTCTGTTCATAGAAACAGTTTTTGCACGTTTCTAGTGATTGGTTTCTAACATAATGTGGTATTTATAGAAAGTCTGAGCCATCAAATGGAGAAAGATAACTTTATGGTAATGGAGGAAAGTTTACATGTATACATATCCCCGACGTTATATATTGACTTCAAAACTGCCAATACTCTAAATCTCTGATTATTTTGACGATCGGCATTGATTTCAGTATTATACCAAATCACTCGGTCTCTATTTGTGAACTGCGCAAAAAGGTACGTGTTTTGTCACTATCCCCTCATATGTTATCGGTGATTTTGATTTTAATGCACACATTTAAGTAATCTTGGTTGTTGTGCTGCATGTTATCAAAAGACACACTTAACTGTTATTGAACCGTCGATTTTGTAGTATGACCATGATTTTTTAAATTGACATAGCCTTGTTTATTTATTAATGCATGCAACGGTGAAATTTTTATTTTATTTTTGGACCCTCTCTGCTGTATGTATTACTTATAGTGCATGGGACCTTTGTTTTATTTGTAGGTTGACATATGGAAAAATCAAAGAAATCGGTGTGTAGAACAAACAAGCAAATATTTGGACGTGATAGTGGCACCTTATCGAACGTTTGATGGAATTCCCCTTAAGGAATCTTTAATGCGTGATGCAAAAAATATTATTAGAATATCTTCTAAAGCTGAATGATGGAGTGTAGCACCCGGGGAGAGGGGGCATGACCGGTGAAAGAGAGAGGGGAAGAGAGGTTTTGCAGCCACCAACAAAGAAGAGGAAAAGGGAAGAGAGCCTGAAAATGAAGCGAGAGAGGCTGGTACTCGGGAGCGAGAAAGCGAGAGAATAATCATGCCCTATGAAATGAGATAACCAGAGGATTTTTCATTTAGTTAAAATTTTTAATTTAGTATTAATTTATCTATTGATACTTTTTTTACTCTTGGTTTTTGGTTTGTATCATTTTTTTTTTTTTTTTTTTTTTTTTTTTTTTTTTTTTGATATTTCAGAGGGAAGAAGATTGGCCGATGGTGCCAGGACAAGCATGGAGTATTTGGGTTTTAATGTCTTCTAGAAACGACTATTTGGTTTCAATAATGTTTTGTAGCAAAAGACTAGATTTGGTTTGTTTTTTTGCTTGTGGTTTCAATAACAGAATAAAAAAGTAAAGAAATTAATATTGATCGTAAACAACTCCCACACACAAGCCAAAAGTCAAACTGCAAAAGTATGGCAGAAGAAACCGCAAGCAAGCAAACAAATAAACCCAGGTACTAGTCATTTGCTATAAAACGTTATTGAGATAAACTAGCCTTTTCGAAAAAAAGATTAAAAGCCAAATACTTCATGATTGTCCTTTCACCATCAAACCCTCTTTGGTCCTCTAAAATATCAAGCATAGGATCTAAATTTTGAAACCAAGAGCTCAAAAGATATCAACAGTTAAATCATTATTAAATTAAATGCAAAAACCTCAGGTTATCCCAATAAAGGAAATTTTGATTAAATTCCTCGTGTCTAAATGAAATTTCAACCAAATCAGATAGGATCCAAGTGATAAATTTTTAAATTAAGTAATATACCTTTGGAAACTTTCATGAATTCACGAAATCGAATTAGCCCTGGAGCAAATCAAACCCTAGCTTAAGAAAATATTGACATACATAACATGCTAAATCTTGTGTATAGTCTTTCAGAAAATATTGTTTTAGTGCCACAAGGCTTTATGTTCTGACCCCTCTTCTTAACATATCCAACAGGCCAATAGGTAGGGCAGCGATTCAGTGGACGAAACGATAGTGGAGCCTAAAGAAGGTGATAAGGCTATTATGTTGCTATTAGCTATTATTGCTCTTTTTCTTATGGAAACTCTTTATTATGAACAACGATGATGTACCATTATGAAAATGTATTTGACAATTTGTATCTGAATCTGTAGTTCTTAATAAATGATGCATCTTACTTCGATATTATACTTTTTCGTTCCACTGTGTGAGATTCCATCACGTTATATTATCTCTTATTTATTGCAAATATAATTCCTTATAGGAACTAATGATACGTTTAGAGTGGCTCTAAGTTTCAGTGGGGCTTTTCTAGGTCGAAATTTAGGCCCACTCTGGGTGGGTTGTTACACCAGTTGCTGGAGAAGTAAGATTGTGGGAGCTTCCGGCTTTTGATGCTGCTTGTGGAAGAGTCTTCCTCTGTGCTTGAGGACTTATGTGGTGACCAATTGGTGGAGGTGTAAACTCTACAGTATTTTCCCTTCGGCTTGTCCGAAAGGTATACAAGCCAAAAGGTATACAAGCCGAAAGGTATACTAAGCTCAGCTATCCACGCGTAAAGATGATAACTTTAACGACTATGCCAGTTGGATTATGCCGACATGGGATTTTTCATAGAGAGAATCCTTTGCTTATTTATTTCTGGTCCCGATATAAAATGTTGATGAGCTAGTCTTATTTTACTGAAAGCTTGCTAGCTTTTGTGCCCCTTCATCCTAGCTTCGACATCTATTTTCTCCTTGGTTATTTTGGTGCTAACAGATGGTTCTAGTTAAAAATTCAAAAGTTCGTCCTTGAAGTTTAATACTCGAAAGTTCATATTAAGGCTTTCTTTAGCTTATAGTAGGACAAACATTAGTTTTTCACTATATGCACTACAAGAAAATACTGATTTTGTAGCGGACGAATCCATCGCTAAACATGTATTAGCGACGATTTTGTGATGTGTAGCACTGATTGTTAAATTTCACGTTGGTATTTTAGTGACCATTTTGCGATGGAAGTTTACATCAATTCTCCTACACTTAACAGTCATTTGTCAATATATTTAAATTTAATTTTAATTTTTTTTACCAATATTTTACCAATGGATGTATATTTCTTTAATATTTTTTAAAATTCCGTTGGCTATCCCTTGGTAAACAGCAAGGGACTAAAAACGGATAATTTCAACTTTTGCTTCATCATAGATATATGTTGGTAATTTGTCACAAATGCTAACATTTTAACAAGGTTATTAGTGATAGTTGTTTTTATTTCCGTCGGCAATCACACACAGATTTGCAAAACCCATTCGTATTCCCTTTCTACTCCGTCAGTAAATGTTACTACAATAAAATACTAATTTACAACTGACGGTTGCCAATGTTAACTAAGATACTTAGTTAATATGAACTCAAAAATAAGACCAGTCATAATTAAATAACGATATAGAATATCAATTAACAAACAAGTACAATACATAATTAAGTTGCTAAATTTAATATATAATTAATACTTTCATAACAATTATGGAATAACAAAAGATAATGTATATTTCATAGTGAAATTATACAAATACCGAATACGGAAATTAGGATAGCACACAAGAGCACCAAAATTGACTTGCCAAAGAAGGCAAACTGCCAATGGTGATGGTTCCCAACCTGGATTTACATGGATACAAGTGATGTTAGATTACAGGATATCAATTACACTTAACCATTTTTAACATAAATAAGTGACGTAACCAATTATTGTAAGTATCAACATGTTTTAAAAAAATCTCAGCCTATTATTTTCATAATTCAAACTTTTGATGGCTTCATGGATCTTTTTAGGTAGCAACCTTCTAGCAAATGCTAAGATTAAAAGTTAACATTTTCATATTGACGTTCAAAAGCATGTAATTACTTCATGTTCTTTAGTAAGCTATCAACTCACATTTTTTCCATTGCTAAGTGGTAGGTTGTTTTTATTGCCTAACTGGCTTATTGAGGTTACACGTCATGGACACACCACACCTATCACTTCAACATTGCATCAACAGAGTACATTTATTCATTACTCACTAAAATGAATACTCGAATCTATAAGCGCTTACATATGGTAATGGTAACATGTTTGCATCCTCAGTTTGAACTAACTTTAAGTCAGCTAATTAAGAAAAATGATAATGCGAATGGCTCATCCTTATTATATATAAGGCTTGAAATGTATAGTTTAAGAATGATTTGGAGAGCACAAATTTTGTTCAATAGCCCTGATAAAATCGAGTTTAATAAAATAAAGGGGAAATTATTTGAGTCATCTACTCATTAAAAAACCAATGTAGAATCCAGATTTTTCTTCCTTAAATAAGGATTAGTTTCGTTTTTTTACTTGTGTAATTCTTAATATATATTGCTCAACAAATGTTTATTATTCGGTTCTATTATATCGATTCCATTCAGTTCTATTAGCTTCGTTGTTTTATATTTTGTTTATTATTCAGTTCTTGATATATATCTCTACATTTAGAGTAACCACACCATGATGCTTTTGTTTTAATGAGCTTCAGCTGTTTTCTACTTTAAAAGCTAATATGAACCATAATAACTTTAAATACCAACTGAAAATTTTAAACTACATACTGGGTACTAGTAAAACCTGATTGAAAATCATAATTTTCAAAAAGATCGCAATTATGGGCTAAGGAAAAGAAGTAACTAGTTTTTACCAAAAGATATCTCTACCATATAACCGAAAAAATTGGGCTAGATTCAATGAACACATTGTTATAGATAAGAATACAACTGGTGTCAAAAAACACATTGTTATAATAGTTCAAAACGCAAAATATAATTAAAATAATAATAATCCATTTATCAAGTCATTAGGAAATGAGAATTATTTCATAAAGAGTTTAATTTTATAAGTAATGTAATTATTAAGTATGCATCCTAAGTTTTTTCTTTGTCAGCATGATTTATTCTACATTTTTAGCAAAATCAAGACATATGTATAGTTTCAAGGCAAGACAAGTGACAGTTTCAGAACAAGTTTGATGGAATTATTGAATAATAGGAAATTAACTGAAATTGAGATATTCTAAGAAATGAAATTTTTTATTAGTTAATAAGTAAAGATGCACTATTGCATTAGTTTCATGTGTAGACCCATAATTCAAATAATTGACCAGTAGATAATGCTACATATTTTGCAAGAAAAAAATTAAAGGACTTGAAGTTTTGTTAGATTAGTGGATTATATTTAAAGCAAAGTGACATTTGCTCTTTCTATATTGTAATTTATTAAAATTCATCTTGCAATGTGTTTTAACTAGAAATACCAGCATTTGTTTACATGGAAAAGAATTAATAATCATAGTTAGTCATCAGCTTACCCAAAACATTGTGACATCGAATCTGAAAATCCAAAATAAGGCAATGTAACACCCCAAAATATAATACACTATAACCATAATAAAAATTAGAATTAACTGAAATCTGCATTACCTTCGCGTTCATCTCAGAATTCTGGTTCAAATAGACCCCAAGTTTGCATAAAACGGAAAATGTATGAAGAAGTTAAAGGCTCTAGAAGTTTGTATATGCATAAAGAGCTTATGTACAAATATAAGTTCCAAAATTTCGAACGAAGCAAGAGGGAAGATGAAGCGGGAAATTAACCCTAGGGGACGACCCACTCCATCCCGGGTCAACCCATAAGTCGACCTAAGGGTGACTAGGTCGACACAGGGGGTAGGTGGTTAGACCTACCCTGGTCCATCTGAATTTTGCCCTCTAAACTTGGACTATTTTGTGACTCTATTCATGCTGACTCAACATGACATGTATGGCTCAGATTTAAAACCTATTATCTAAGGGGTGATGATGGCTATGTAATTCTATAAATATGTGGCTTCCCTCATTTACAATTCACCCAAACTCTTCATATCTTCTTTTGCCTCCATGAAATTATTCTGAAAATTATAAACATATAATAGGGGAATGCTGCTAGAGATTGGATTAAGCAGAGACAACATTAAGTCTTGTATACATACAACTTGGATTGGATTTGGACTTCTTACGGCATAGTGTTATATGATTATCTTCACCAAGACTCACTGTGAGTTTCCGTTATTTACAGATTTGATTTCTTAGGCCTTGAACATCATAGTTGAATAAAACTGGTTATTATCTATAGTATTAGTAAAATACATATATCTGTTTTCACTGTTAATCACCTATGCCATTAGAATCAGTTATATATGTATATGCCTGTGATGTTTAAAATATAACAAGTTGTACATATGCCTGTGATGTTGGATAAATAACAAGTTAAATGTATTTATATTCCTTTTCCCATTTTCCATGTTTTATGTATATTTCTAGTCTTGCCTATATGCCTATGTGATGTGATTCTTTTCTTCTTCCTTTGGTTTTCCCTTAATATTTTACGCCAAGCGTAGGCCTTTGGAATCCTAGGCTATACCTGTTTAAAATATCTTTACAATTGGGGAAAAATGAATAATATGAAAGAGGAAATTAGACATGTTATTTACTTGGACCGATTGACTACAATTTGAGAAAAATGATAAATATACATGTTTTGACTTGCTGTAAACTCATACTTACTTTAAATGGACATTATACATAAACCTGTAACTTGGGAATATAGTTAATGTATAATATGCATATGAAACGAACATGTTAAATTTGACTTAAAACGGACATTAAGCAAATGACATGTTAAGGATAGGGTTGTACACACATTGTGACTTGTAATATTACAACCGTGCTTATTAGTAAAACTAAACCTTCTAGGTTAAGTATAAATTTTAATAAGTTAAGAGGTCTCTTGTCTGCTATGGTATCGAGTTTTGGGGAATCTTAAATCCTAGATATTTGGGGGCCTAAGCTTACAAGTTTTGGCTTATGTCAGTCTGCTATTTGGAACTCATATCAGTCATTATCCCTGTAAGTATCTTCTCAATAGGGGTTCCACACTAGGTAGGGGCCAGGGAACGCTTTACTGAACTGGATAGTATGAGGTTCACATAGAGGTGGTTACGGGCGCGTTCCGGCGGAGTCATGAGCGTGCATGTATCCTACTAAGGAAGATAAGACGCTATAACACTAGTAAATAGGTCTGTGTTATATATTTGCACGGTTATGGAGTGATACACCCTACTGTCGGGGATGACACGGAGTATTTATGTAGTAGGGAGTCGATCGTTTGGGTAATAATTAAGGAACACCTAATCCTGCTGTTTACTTCTGCTGCTAATCCTGCTGTTATGTGATCATGATGAACTTGTTATACTAGTATTGGTGCAGACATATATGTTCAGTCATCACCTGTTTTAGGATATAAATGTGAAGGATTATCCGATCATAAGCTTATTCCTATTATTCTTTCCATCATGCAATTCTGTTTAGTTTAGTTTAGTTTACCTTTTATGACACTTTATCTTTCTCATTCAGTCTTATTTACCTGTCTTGGCATTCCTATTTTATGCATATTTGTAAATCACCGGAACTCGCCATACTTTATGTTTGCCCCCTTTTCCTTCGTCCCTTTCGTCCCTCCCCCTATAGGTCCTCAGAGTGGCAGCACTCAACAGTGATTAGGATTTCTCTTAATGCTTGGGCTTGACTTGGATTTCTTGATATGTATCATTCGGACTTCCTCACTACTTTTGTATGGCTTACGGCGAGGGCTATGATTTTATGCAATCTGATATTTAATTTTATGAGATATTTTGTAAGACAGATTTGAGACAGTTTGCTAGTTGTAACTAGTATTGGTGTATTTCTGAAACTATGCTTTATTTCTTTCATAATAAAGTTTAAAATTTTCCACTGCTTATTTTATTTGTCTTGTATTTTCTCTGTAATGATGGCCTATTGCGCTTCACGAAACTTAATGCATTCTTTTATGAGTGACATTAAAGGACGTAGGATGAAACATTTGGTATCAGAGCTGAAGGTTACAAGATTAGAGAAAAAAATTTTAAAACTATTTTCAAAAAGCAAAGTATTTTCAAGTAAAAATATGTTTTTGAAAAACATATCCCCTCAAACAATGTCAATATTCTCTCGATCTCTTGTTGGATCCTTTTTTTTCTTTTCTTATCAGCTTTTCTGGAGCACCCAATCTTCCTAAGGGCATTCCGTTACCAACATGATTCCATAGATATCTTTAGGCTACGACACCTGCTAGAGGACAAGGGGATGCTCCTCCCCCAGCTGCAGCCGTCGTTCCTACACCTCCACAAGTAGATAACTTCTCTAAGTTATGCAAAGACTTTTGCGCTATGGTAGGAAAGCCATTCCGTGGTACTGATAGGTTTGTTGAAGCACGGAATCAGCTACGAGAGATGGAAAACTTGTTTGGGATTTTTGAGTTTGACGATCGAAGGAAGATACGATTGGCTGCATGGCAACTTAAAGATGAAGCTTCCTACTTGTAACAACCTGCCATTTTGACCACTCCAAGTCGGTAATTAAACTAACTAGAAACATTCAAAATGATAGCTCATTATTAGTTTACATGGTCTAAATAGAAAATTCGCACAGAATCACATAACAGAAAAGACAATAGTGTATCTCACAAACGAAATTTGTTACAAAATAAAATCAGAGTCATATAAAAATCATATTTACAGTAGAGAATTAAAATATATACATTAATTTAAAATGAATAAATGTTTACATTTTTAGTCGGACCTTGCGCGCGCGTGTGCGTCTTCACGTTCCTGTCCAATTTGCAAGCTGAAATCATTGGTTCTAGAACACTTAGTGTCTGACTCGTGCATTCCATGCAAAACACAAAACACTCGATTCAGGATTAATCCTTGTTCAAGTAAATTAGCTTCAATAAAAATTGAATATAATAATTAATCCTAACACGGGTAGTATCTATTTAATATTAGCTTAAAGTTATAGCAGTGTCTGTTCAAATCAGTTCTCTTAAATAGAACGCATAGCTAATAGGTTTCTATTTTCAACATTGCAACATGATTCATAGTTGTAAGTTAAGTGCGTATTTCAGGTTAACCATCAAGCAATGTACATCACACGTTCCGAAATAACAATGTCCATATATGCTATTAAAATAAGCAAGCGCACAATATGGTGTAAATATTTTCAAATATGTACATAACAGGACTATATAATCCATCCCCAACTTCGTGTATATAGTTATCCTTTTTTTTAATCATCTGTATAAGGGACCTATGTTGATATAAACTTTAGTTTAGATAGGAAGAACAAGCACTAGAAGAAGCAAGGGAAATGAAACAAAGTGAAATGCATGGACCAAGAGCACAAAATATGCAAATCAACCAAGCATAAATACAATGGTATTGCAAAAAAGATGCAACAAAATTTTAAACCAGACAAGTCATGAATGAAATTAAAGCGCTAAAAACATGCAAAGGATGTGTGCAATATTATTATGGAGATCACACACACACACGCATATATATATATACACACACATACATACATACATACATACATACATACATATATATATATATATATATATATATATATATATACATATATATATATATATGATATGGTGTTAGTCAACATGCAAAGAGTGCATGCAACATCAAGTTTAAGGAAAGGGTTCAGATCAGATCCAGCATGCCAAAGGTTCCAGGTAAATTCTTCAAGTACAAGCCACATTATCGAACATAAATATATTAATATGATCATCAAGCTACAAGTCCTAGCAAGACATGATTGCACGTTTTAGGGTAGAGGCCAAGCACCACTGCGGAAATACATATAATTCATGGAAATGTAGCAGAGGCAAAAGGGTCAAAATAGCAGTGTTTCAAGTTAAATAATTGTAGTGTCAGAACAAGTAATCACTTAATGGATTCAAACCAACAATGAACAGAATTAAACAAATATAGGACATGCATATGGCAAAACCCATAGATTAAATGAAGCAGGTGCAAAAGATGCGCAAACAAGGTTAACAACAATCACCCAAAACAAATATCAGCAATCAAAGCAATCTCCAGTTTTTCGAAGTTAAGGAGATTGAATAAAATTAATCGTGAGAAACTCACCTTGAATGACAGAACAAGACAAAGATAAGGTTCCTTGGATAAAACGGCAAGCGGTGGAAGAAAAACAAGTTGGCGGCTTCAACTTTCTAGTGTCATGGTAGCTATGCGCATGGATCGTGCCTTGGGTATGGGGCTGTTGAGGCAGTAGTAGGCGGTCGTCGGTGTCGGATTTGGTCGAAGGTGACTATGTCAAGTTTGTTGCACTGTTTTTCTAGGTTACGATTTTGGTTACTTTAGCTGCCATTCGACAGTAGTGCTGTGCAATTCAATGGGGTACGAAGGAGGGTCGGTCAACATCGGTGAAGGAGTTGGTGCGAGGTAGGGGCCGATTTGATTTTCGATGGAAGGATGCGCCGGTTTGATTTGTGATGGAAGGGAGGTGGCGACAGATTGTCAGGCTCAGCGAAATGAATAAGGAAAGAGGGATTTTTTCTATTTTTTTCTTTTTCGTGGTGGCCATTATTGGAGAAGAGGACGTTGAGATTTTGATTTGGGGAAAGGAATGTATTCGGCTGAGAGAAAGAACAATGAAGAGGAAGGAATGGGTCAAAAGGTGAAATACGGGACGGTAAAAAATAAAGAAAGGGGGATAAATGTAAATTGGATTGAATTTTCTTTTACTGTTAATTTCAGAAAAAAAAGTAACACATGTAAATACCCATTACAAGTGTCAAAAGTCTTTATTAAATTTTAACACACGTAAAATTTTTTTTCAATCAATTTTTTTAAAACAATTGTATTTTTGTTAATACATAGCTAGAAGGATACTGATGAGATATGGAACAAGATACACAAATGAACACTAACAGTTTTGCACATTTTTGACCCGAAAATAAAGATTCAGGACAAGGACCATTCGAATTTCACGAAACGAAAAATGTCGTTCGTCTTATAATTCAATATAGAATTATTAGACCAAATTCACTCAAACTCTAATAACGTTTAATTTCCAACGATTTATACAAGGTTTAACTAATTTTATGCGAATGGAATAAACTCGCGTATGAAACACCCCACCTCCGTTAAGGTCACTCACAAAGGGAATGCCTTAACTTCGATGGAGCATTATAGGTAAAAGACACAGATAATTTATAAGACAAATATATATATATATATATATATATATATATATATATATATATATATATATATATATATATATATATATATATAAGAAGTGGAAAAACTAACTTTATTTCAAACGTGTTTCATAACAAAACATCACAGCAAACTGTTTCAAATCAACTTCCAAATCACTACATCAAAACCTTTGTCTTGATTATTACATAAAGAAGTGTAAAACACAATAAAACTGCATAAATCCCCAAGTAGTAGTGTGTCTAAAGCCATAGCCAAAGATAAGAAGTTCCAAGCAATACATCACAGAGTCTTCAAGCTTGGAAAGATGAACGGTTCAAATTAGGATGATCTATTCCCTCCTTGGGTACCTGAGGGAAGGGGGGGGGGGAGGGGGGAAACGAAAGAAAAGAGGGCGAAAGAAAATGGGTCAGACATAAGTATGGTAAGTCCAGTGATTATTCAGCATGTAAACTGATAAGAGAACCATGACTTGAATAAGCTAGACACAGGACAATAATAAGGAAAATAAGGTAACATAGGATAAGGTAAGCTAAACAGGGCAAGATAAAGAAGGCAAGATAAACTAATCATACTATCGCACCCATGTCCATATTCTCTGCACCTACTAGATATTTTATCCATTATCATGAGTTCAAATCCCAGTGATCCCTTTTCATTGATCGGCTCCTACTCGCACGCGTTTACCGCTTGTGTCATACGGCCCCGCTCGATTGTAGATACCTGTGTTGGTCCCGCCATGAGGTGTATCAAATCCTATGGTGGCAGCCCGACACGATTCAAGATGCACAGTGTATAACTACTGATGCCTAGTGTCTGCTTTTTCCACTCCGGAGTACGTGCACGCCCGTACTCCGTCAGAACCTACACTGACGCACCAACCGCCGTCATTTTGACCGCTTATAATCAGCCCAGTAATCATGCCCCACCCTGCCTAGTTCAAGGTACCATGATACACCTATGTGGGTTACTGCTGAAATGGGTCCCCGTTACTAGGGTTTCCTAGTCAACATGTTAAATTGGTTAAGTGCCCAAGTTAACCTAACCCCACCCATCAGTTTAGTTAACATGTTGCATTGGTTAAGTGTTGCCTTAATTAACTTAAGCCTACCATTCCTGACTTAGCTTTAATTCATTTATTAAAGCACCAACCACTCACATTAGACAGGTATTGTTGCGGTTACTAGATGTGTCGGTCGAGTCCGGGCAGTTTTACACCGCAACTCAGTCTAACCTTGGGTTCCTTTGGGCTTGATGCACTAACCTCCCACATTAGATATATATTGTTACGGTTGCTGGATGTGCCGGGCGGTTCCGAACAGTCTTACACCGTAACTCAATCTAACATCGGGTTAGGCATATTCGTCTTTTCTAAATTTATGTATTTACTTCTTTATATTTACATGTAAATTATTGTCATTCAAGTCAAGCCCCACTTTCCTTTTTAAATCAAGTTCATAATTTTAGGCATAAAAATTTATACCACTTTATGCCATAAAACATTTACATGTTCATGAGCCAAATATGCCAATTATATGTAATTTCATATTTTTCCCCAACGTTACCCCCGTTAAACATTCGCATAAATCACGTAAAATGCTAGGCTGATACATAGCCTAACTTATACACAAAAGGGGAAAAAGAGGAACATGTAATAATTCCAATCATCATAAAAATATGGATCTAACAACACATGTGTCATATGAATATGGCATAGAACAATATACATTTAATTATGAACTTGCAAATTTAGATCTACTAACATGAACCATGAAATAGGGGTCTTACATAGAATTACACAAACTTAACATTAGGCTTGTAATTGTGAACTTCGCAAATTAGTTGGATCTAATCTAACATAAACCTAATCGTATTAGCAAGTAGTTTTGGTTATATATGTGAACATGGTTGAACTTACATACCCATAACAAAATTACCAGATTGTAATATACCATATAAGTGTTATTATCAAATCATGCGACATGAAATGTCATTTCCAAATTATACACAATGTGATATCCATCGCCAAATTGTACAATATGGTATGTCATTTCCAAACTACACAATATGATATGCCATCGTTAAATTATAATATGTCATCGCCAATTTATGTCATAACCAAGTATACAACATAATATGTCATCTCCAAATTTATTCAACATGATATGTCATTGCCAAAGTATAGTATGTCATCGGTAAATTACACAATATATATGTCATTGGCAAATTATACAACATATGGGTCCAAAGCATTTAACTTTAATCATTAAATTACATATAACAAGATTCACAACTTAGCATAGAAAGAATCATAGTCTCAATCAATTCAGTTTTAACAAAAAGGATAGGCATAGATTTACATTAGGCAATGTTCTATATCCAGTTATATAGTCACAATTCTAACATCGTTTAGGTCTAAATGATAACTGGACTTACAAAAAGGAGGCTAGTCTTGAGTTCTGGGATCTGTTTTCTGAATTTGAATAGCTCTCCTTTATTGTAGACGTTGAATTCTCTTAGTTGAATTAGATTTGATTTGCAATTCGTACTTGCTTCCTAGTTGAATGAGAATGGCGGCTACTCTAGGTTGAGTGTTGACAGCATGACGGTCTTAGGAATATTTTTGTGTGGCTTTAGAATTTAGAGTTAGATTGCTTATATTGAAGTTTGATTTAATATGAGCCATCAGATTAACTTAGAGCAAATCAAAGCCATTCAAACCTAAGAGAACCAACCAGAACGTGCCACGCAAGCCCTAATGACACAGAAATTCGTCACCGGAGAAAACACGTCAGATTTTAGATCTGACCCGAGGGGGAGGTCGACCCCCAGGTCGACCTATATGGGGGGAGGTCGACCTAGCCTTGGTTGGGAAATTTCCCGCCCAACATGCTTCTACTTCAGATTTTGAATTTTGAATTTTGAATTTTGAATTTTCTGAACTATATTCTGAACTGTTTATTTAGATTCTTGAATCTTCTGTAGGTCCTAACTCCTTCATACGGAATCCGATTTACGCAAACTCAGACTCTATCTCAAGCAGAATTCCAAGACGAACTCAATGACATAACCCGTTTCCCTTAATTCTTACATTTTAAATTAATTATTCTTTAATTTGTAACTTTAATGTTTACCGAAAATACGGGGTGTTACATTCTCCCCTCCTTAAAGGATTTCGTCCCCGAAATCTTCAAGTCAAGAAGAACGTATATCCTACCATCCAATCGTCCATCTACTCAACCATCAAACACAGGCGTCTATTGTCCTTAAATACTTCTAATGCTTCATGATCATATGCATAGTGTGTGTACATGTCCTTATCTAATGCAAAATCAGGCGGTCCACTTATTCAGTTGACCTCCTTAATGCAAGTCATGTCGGTGTCATGCGTCCGTAATGTATGCAATCTTCCCTAATCATACTTTCTACATGAGTGCACAATCATTCATACAAATGCAACATCCACATGATAACACATCAAGCTTCAATCATATACAAGTACATTTATGCATATGCAATATGAAAGTGACTGAGCCGATCTAATGCCTAATGTGTGTGTATATGCATCCATGAGCAACCACTTGCAACCATCAATCATAACATGTTTCAAATACATGTTCACATCCATTGGTTTCTACCTAAGGATCGAGAAAAACACTGAGGAAAAATACTAAAAAGATGGATACGAGAATGAACAAATTTAAGGAAAAAGATATCAAAGATCTACCTTCAAAAAGAAAAGGGTAGGCTGCGCGTATTTTGGCCTCAGTCTCTCAAGTCGCGTCTTACCCAGCGTCACTCCATTGAACTTTTACAAGTTTGACTTCGCGGTTGCGTAGCTTTTGACTTATGTAGTCAAGATACGAGTTGGAGCTCTTCTCACAGTCGCCTCTCGTTCTACTTCTACTTCCTCTAATATGCTTGGTTCCACCACTTCCGCAGACTCATGTAAGCACTTTCGTAAGTGAGAAACGTGAAAGACATTATGAACTCCAGCCAATCTTTCGGGCAGCTCTACTCTGTAAGCCATCTTTCCTACCCTTTCAATGATAGGAAATGACCCCACAAATCTTGGTGCCAACTTTCCTGCGGATCCGAAGCAAACGACGTTCCTCAAAAGAGATACTTTAAGGAAAACCCTATCACCAACCTCAAACTCAAGGTCGGTCCTTCTCTTATCTACGTAGGACTTCTGTCTATCTTTGGAAGTCTTAATTCTTTTTCAATCAAGTCTACTTTCTTTGAAGTTTCTCTAATCATATCTGGTCCAAGTATGAGCTTATCTGTTGACTCCCACCAACAAGTTGGTGATCGGCACGGTCTTCCATACAAAGCTTCGAAGGGTTCCATGCCTATGATGGCTTGATAGCTATTGTTGTAGGCAAACTCCACCAAAGGTAGATGATCCTCCCATGTTCCTCCGAAGTCAAGAATGCATAATCTCAAGAGGTATTCTAACACTTTGTTCACCCTTTCTGTCTGACCATCGGTTTGGGGGTGATAGGCCATGCTTAAGCATGGCTGTGTGCTTACAGCCTCTTGCAAGCTCTTCCAAAACTCGCTCGTAAAGATAGGATCTCGGTGGCTAACAATGCTGGAGGGTATCCCATGGAGTCGAACTATCTCTTTAAGGTAAATGGATGCTAAAGATGAGGCAGTCCTCCTACATTTAACGGGTATAAAGTAAGCGATTTTTGTGAGCCTGTCCACTATTACCCAAATACTGGTATTTCCCCTTCTTGATCTAGGCAGTCCATCAATAAAGTCCATTGAAATGCTATCCCATTTCCACTGCGGGACTTCTAGAGGATGAAGCAAACCACCAGGCTTTTGCTCCGCCTTGACTTGCTGGCATACTAAGCACTTCGAGACAAATTCAGCTACATCCCTCTTCATGCCATCCCAAAAGAAAACCCTTTTACGTCTTTATACATCTTGTCTCCACTGGGGTGTATGGTCAACTTAGAATGGTGCGCCTCTTCGAGAACCTCCTTCACCAAATCCCTTTCTTGTGGGACGCATAGCCTTCCATCCCGCCTCAACCATCCCTTATTATTGATGGAGTATCTATTGAGGTGACTAGAAGTCTCACCCCTAATTAGCTTATCCATCACATCAACTAGCTAAGGGTCTTCACGTTGGGCGGTTCCTATTGAGTCCAAAAGAGTAGGCCGCACCTTTTGCGATGCTAACAAACCAGTCACATGATCACTGTAGGGTCTATTGTCAAAATTGGCTATTTACTCCAAGCTCTGCCTTTCAACAAAGAGAGAGCTTAAGGTCAGCTTCTTTCTACTCAAGGCGTCTGCTACTACATTGGCCTTGCCAGGGGTATAGGAAATCTGGAAATCGTGTGATGCCAAGAATTCCATCCACCTTTGTTGCCTCAAGTTAAGATCTTTCTGTGAGAATAGGTACTTCAACGATTTATGGTCAGTATATAATTCAAACTTCTCACCTTGGTGATAATGGCACCAAGACTTAAGTGCAAAGACGATGACAACTAACTATAGGTTCTGGGTTAGGTAGTTTTTCTCGTGTGCTTTCAACTGCCTGCCTCCATAAGCTACTACCTTCCCTTCTTGCATCAAGACAACACCTAATCCCGTACCACATGCATCCGTGTATACGGTAAACATCTTGCTCCCATCCGACAATGTCAAAACTGGAGCTGTTGTTAGAGCTCTCTTTAATTGTTGGAAAGCAATATCGCAATCCAAATCCCAATTGAAAGTTAGGTTCTTCTTCGTTAACTTTGTAATCAGAGCTAAGATTTTTGCAAAGTCTTCGATGAACTTTCGGTTAAAGCCCACTAGCCCGAGGAAGCTCTGGGCCTCGGTTGCATTCCGTGAAACCTTCCAATCTTGCACCACAACTACTTTTGCAGGATCCACGGCTAACCCTTCCTTGGATACCACATGTCCAAGAAATCTTACTTCCTCTCTCCAGAAGTGGAATTTGGAGAATTTGGCTTTCAACTGATGTGCTCGAAGAGTATCCATGACTTCTTTTAAATGCTGAGCATGCTCTTCCTCACTCTTTGAGAAAATCAAAATGTCATCTACGAAGAACACCACAAACTTATTAAGGAACTCCCTGAACACTCTCCTCATCAAATCAACGAAGTAAGAGGGCGCATTTGTTAGGCCGAAAGGCATGACAAGCCACTCGAAGAAACCATCTGGAGTTATGAACGCAGTCTTATCAGTGCTGTCTTCAGCCACTCTCAGCTGATGAAACCTGGTAGCTAAATCTAGTTGGGAGAAAACCGATGCACCTACAAGCTGATCGAACAAGTCATCTATTCTTGGAAGTGGGTGCCTATTCTTCTTGGTTAGCTTGTTTAGCTACTTATAATCAATGCATAGGCGAAGCGAACCGTCCACTTTAGTTGCAAACACTACTGGAGCACCCCATTCAGAAATACTCTGCCTTATAAACCTCTTCTCAAGCAACTCTTTAACTTGCTTGCTGAGTTCTTTCCTCACCCTTGGAGCCATGTGTTTAACGGGTAAAGCAACGGGTTTTGCCTTATCGACGAGGTATATACGGAAGTCTATCTCCCGCTTCGGAGGTAACCCTTTAACCTCTTCAAAGACATCCGAGTACTCACGGACTACTCTAACAGACTGTAAATCCTCAATAGACGCATCAAGTGATTCTAGATAGCTAAGCATAACAGAGTTCATGGGATTACAAGAAATTTTGAGAGTGTTACCGAGGCGGGTCATGAGTCTAACCCATAGCCCATAAAGCCCAAAACATAGGCATAGCATCTAAAACCCACACTTAATATAGAAATTTACAAATCCAAACAAATCATTGACAAATAAGTTGAGCCGCCAATTGGATTTGAAACAACCAAGGGATCCACTACTAAACTGGAGTCTAGGTGCAGATATTCAACTAAAGCAGTAGATATAAAAGAGTGTGATGCGCCCGAATCAAAGAGTGTATGTGTAACGACTCGGGTTTTTGTCGACTTTGGTTATCGCCATAACTCAATGATGACTAACCAACATCGAAAAATACCGGTAGTTAATGAAAGAAATTAGAGGGTGAGAATAGATATAATCATACTCTATGCCCATACCGAAAACAACTTTAACAAATTTGTACGTGGTGGAGTTCCAGAGTGAAGTAGGTTGATTTGGAGGCGATTACTGGATTTGAAGAAAGAGAACGATGATGGATGTCCTTGACCTTCGGGTCATAATTAAAATGACTAAAATAGGGCTATACCGTGACCAAGTGGGGTTAGCTACCTCATCGGCAACACTTCTTCCTTTATTACTATAGTCCCTTGGTTTGATTGATTTGACGCACATCCGAAGTTTGGGAGTGTTTTTCGAGGTGGGCAGTATTCGCGGCTATGCGTTGCCACCAGTCCGGGCGTGCAACTAGTATATTCATACTCTAGGCATTCCTCGTTGTCCTTGTCATATTTATCCTGATCGAGCTCCCTACGATTTTGATTTAACGTTGTTGTATCATGGCGCATCCTTATCCATTGACGTACTGGTGTTTTATGTGCAAACTGTACGACAACGGTATAAATGTTGTAAGGGTAATAATGGTAATCCCACTTACACTATTTTAATATTTTATATTTAACCATAGACACTACTATGATAGCGTATTATATTATATAGTATCTAGTTTAACGGATCCTTAGGAGATGGAAATTCCCGTAACATCTCTTAAGTTATTGCACTTATATTATCATATGAATTTGATTTAACTAATATGAGAATATTTTAGTTCTGATCCAAATGCTTTTGTCTTTTCATTTGTGCTCGGATCAGCCTAAGTTTTTTAGTTAACGAAGACACAGTTATGAAGATGAAGATGGAGCCTGACTGACGTATTCATTTATATTATTCTATTGCATATATTGGAATGTTTATGATAGTTAATTCTGATTTTTTGTAAATATAATCAAATGTATATTTTTAACAACTTCATGAATTGTTATTTGTTTATTATATTTTGTTCTTCCGCTGCGGGATTCTGTATTTGTTTTCTTCTTTTTCTTATATAAATCCCTATAACTATCTGTATTTTTGATTTGTTTAAGTCGACATTGAGGATCATTGTCGATTTGAACGGTCAAAAATCCCGGATGTTACATTTGGTATCAAAGCTTTGGATTAGCGAAAACCATGGCTCTTTCTGGGATTAACTTATTAGAGATAGGGTAGTAATACCCTAGAATGGGTTTGAATGTATATGAGAGAGCATACTTGTAATTTTGATATAAAAATGATTTTGTATTGTGTTGGTATGTTCCGTTGAGTATTTATGAATTCTGGTCGGTAATAGGGATGCCAAGGCATCGATAGGGATTTCTAAACACTTGAATAGGCCTCAGTGACATAATGTTATTTTGAATTATATTTTAAATATACGAAGAATTATTTGATAAATCTATGATTTATATTTTGTTGATTGTTGTCATTTATTATTCGATTAATCAATAATTAAAACTATTGGATATTGAATGGTTTAAGAAAAATGTAATATTGAAAATTTATGGGTAATGAAATAAAAAGTAAAATATGAATTTGAGAATTAAATTTTAGGTGGTTTTTCAATATTGATTCAAAAATAATTTTTGAAATATTGACATTATATTTTAAATATTGTTTCATATAGAAATTGTTTTCAAATGAATTTCAAAACTGAGTGTATACTCCCCACTTGTCTTCGAGAAATGATTTTGCTGATGAGTGCACGCATCACCAATGTCTATATTCAAGAGTTTAGAACTTTTATACTTTTTTTTTTGTAAGATTGAATTTCATTTTAAATCTTTTATAGTATAGTTTGATATAAATGATATGATACATGAAATATTTTGAAAGTTGATTTAGAAATAAACCCGAAACTGAATTCTTAAGTTCTCGAACGAATGAAACAATGAACTAAAATTGAAATTTTAAACCGTTGAATCATGAAATAAATGAAATGAACCTACAGAAAGTATGAGATAAGGTAATCTCTTAGGAATGTGATAAGGTAAAATTGAAACAAATTGGGTAATATTGAATTTGTATAATATTAAAACGTTTCTATAACATATATAACTTACCATAGTATTTAAGAAGTGAAATGTTATAGGAATTGATAGTTAATAAAATGGTGAAATTATGTTGATGGTTATGAAAATTAAAGAAGATGCAAGTTATGACCATAACGATATAAACTTGGTTTGTTTGAAAATTTAATTCAAATAAGTAAAGTAAACAAAATTGGACTTCGATATAAAATTGAATTATAGTATAATGTAAAATAAAATGATATTGCCACTTAAATGAATTAAATAAGGGGAGGAAATAGACATTAACTTTAAAAATGTAAAGTGAAATTGATGGTAAATTGGAATTTGGACTGTAATCAACTTAAGCCAAAGTGACGAAGTTATTGGAGAACACTAATGAAAATTATTGTTGGAATATAATAACATTTGAGTTAAATCGGTGTAAGCTAAAAAAATAACAATAAAAGGGTAAATGTGATTTAAAAAAGAAAAGATAATAATGAATCAACTGAATTGATTAAAATAATTATAAGTGAATAAGTTTATATGTGATAAAACTTAAGTGAATCAACTTAGAAGTAATAAGAATTGGATGTAAATCTTGATAATTATTGAAAGGCGAATGTCAACAAGTGAAAACAAACAATTTGAACAATGATAGAAGGTAATATATATATAATAAGCCAAATCTCTAATAACGCAAATGAAAAGTACGTATATCGAATTATGTATCGTATTTTGGCATTGAATAATTCTTCCCCATTTTAGAATGCCTCATCATTGAGATGGGATGAATATTTGTGATTATATATATATTGAAATTTTGAGTTTTCAAACATGTTTTAAACATTTAATAGTTTCTAAGCTGAATAAGATATTATATGATTAAATATATAAATTTACAACTTTCTTACTACGTCGAGGACGAAAAAATTTTAAGTGCGGGAGAGTGTAACATCCCAAGATTTTGCAATCACTTAAAATATTAAATTAGCTAAATAATCAAAATGTGAATTTAATATAAATATAAATATATTGTATAAAGATGATTCGAACTTTATTTTGAACATAATGTAGTTAATAAGTTTTTGAATTTAATAAAGAAAAATTCATCATTTGTACTTGGAATTTATAGTGAATTATTAAGACATGAAATGAATTGATTATTTTAAAATATACTTCAACTGAAACTATTAAGGAATTGAATCTGGATTTTATATTATTTGTAATTGATTCATAAATAGTATAAGCCCGTTGTTGAATTAGAATTAAATTGAAACCTTCGGAAATGGAATTATAAGTGAAATAAACATAAATTGGAAATTTCAAATGTAAATGAATAAATAACAAAAATAATTTCCTATTTAATATCTCTCCCCTTAACCTAAGTACTGGGCGATCTCGTGTGAAATTTAGGAGCCACCATTCAAAATAAAATTTAATGGCTACCTCTTCTAAATTCCTTCATCAAATTTTATAATAAAAAATTTCGTTTCTCCATGAAATTTAAGGAGATTTAATTCGTTGATCTTGTATCAACGATATCTTTGCATCCATGGTCGTAGTTATCAGTTTGACGAAGGATGGGTTCGCTCCATTTGGTAGGCAACGAGCTAGGGTTGATCACGGTCGAGATTTGAGGCAGGTTTTTGCGAGTCGGAGATTGGATTAGGCTATGTGATGGACAGATGCACGTTTTGGTGAAGTTTGTCGAGTTCTGAGAAGAAAAAGGTTCGCAACCTTGAAGTGTTGTACGTGCATGATGTTTAGGTCGGATTTCGACGGTGAGGTGCGAGTGCGAGACGGCACGGCAAGGTAGGTGGAGATCGAGATGAGAAACGTGTTGGTGCAATTGGTTTGAAAAATCGTTGAGTGGATTTGGGTATCACTGAAATGGTGCACAGCAAGAATTCGGCTTTGACATGTACAGGGAGTTAGAAGGTGTTGTGGAAGAAGAAGAGTGGGGGTGTGATGTGGCGTTCAGGTATTAGTGAGGGTGATTTTAAATTTAATTTATTTAATTTAATATTCAAAAGGTAAAAATTGAATAACTTCTTTACTCGAACTCAGTTTGACATGCGGTTGGATCCATTAGAATCGTATCGAAGAGCTCCTCGCGATGGCACAGATTTGCATAGATTATGAGATAGTTAAATTTTGGCATAAATTTTGGATTCCAATCTCTTTTGAAATCAAGGTGAGTGATTAAACCCACTCACACCCAACTAAAATATTTGATTGTTAGTTAAATTAAATTTATATTATGATATGGTTGTTTTGTTTGCTGTTTGATTGTTTAAACTGCTTAATTGTGTTAATCAGTGTAGACAATATAGTTTAATTAAATTTTGTTACATATTATAAAGTTAGAATTTATTTTTTAGTTTAATTTCTCCTACCCCTAGTACATTTATATTATATTTAACTATTCAGATGTATTGATTTTGATGGATGCCTTGAAATTATATATTTAATATATTGATATGTAATTCATCTTGTTATTGACATTGTTTATATATGTCATTGATTTTGTTGGTTAATCCCAACCATCACCCTAGATGTTACGGCCTACGGGCACCAAATAAACCCGGGATTAATCATTAAAATGAATTAAGAACGTAGGTTGAAATGATAAATACCTGTGACCTAGATTTGAATTGAAAAGATACATATCCTTTCAACGGTTGGTTAAAAAAATTTGTTTTAACCTTGAATTTTGGAATATTGTTTTAAAGACAAAATAAATGACAGTATTAATCGTTTTTCCTTAAATTTGGACTTTGAGCTTTGAAATTAAAATTTTCAATTTTAAAAGAATTCGTAAATGTGGATAATGGAAGTTAAAACGGAACTGAATTGAAATAAATTTATTGAAATTAAATATCCATCTTTGATATTTAATTTAAATTAACTTGATTTAAAGTAATAATTGAACTGTGAACTCAAGATTGTTATAAACGAATAGTTCAAAGTGAGACTTATAATTGAAATTCAATTATTTGAAACGAATTATTAAATCGAATTGTTTGAAATCGAACTGTTGAATCAAATTGAAATAATAATGGGAAGTAAAATCCTTGTGAATAAAGATATCGAAATTTAGTCGAATTGATTTGAAACTGGAATATGATTTCCAGTTTGGTTAAATTTTGAAGAAACGATTCTAATTCCAACTGTAGTATTTTAAAATATTTTTATAAATTATTTTAATACCAATTACTTCTCTTTGTAAAATATTTACCTTATAACTATTTTATTTTATTATTTATTTTAAATTAACTATTTTAATATTCAACTATTTATTTTATAAACTATTTTAATATTTTGCCTATAGATTTTACTAAATCTGAAATTTTATTATAAATACAAATTATTTATTTTCGACTATTTTAATTATATATCTAAACTATTTAAATATATTTTTTCTATTTTAATATTCAAATTATTTTAAAGTTGGAATTGTTTCAAGATTTTAAGTTTGGTTTTAAATGGAGAGTTTAATATGAAATATTCTATTTTGATGGTTGAAATGATTTTAAGAAATTATGATATTTTGATATGAAGTACGAACCCCTTTGAAATGTAAAAGAGCTGACCGGTGTGAAAAATGTAAACGATTGGTTGTTAAAGAGACCGGGATCGGATATTGTCATACTCTCTGCCAATATCGAAAAACACTTTAATAACTGTGTATGCAGTGAAGTTCCAGAATGAAGTATGTTGATTTGGAGGCGATTACCGGATTTAAAGAAAGAGAACGAAGGTGGATGTCCTTAACCTTCGGGTTAAAATTAAAATGACTAAAACAGGGCTATACCGTGACCAAGTGGGGTTAGCTACCTCCATCGGCAACACTTCTTCCTTATAGTCCCTCGGTTTGATTGATTCTATGCGCATCCAAAATTTGGGAGTTGTAATAACCCGGAAATCTGAGCCAATTTAAAAATTTTATTTTGGCTATTTTAATGAATTTTGAATATTTAAAATGAATTACTTTAAATAATGATGACGAGAAATTTATTTATAATAGAATTCAAACGTATATATTTATATAGATCGTCGTTAGAAAATAAATATTTTATTTTAATTATAAAAGGAATTGAAAATGGCGCGGTAGTTCGAAAATTCGATTTCAAATTTCAAATGAATGTGCAGTATTTAAAATAAATCATATTTTATTGAAACCAAAAATATTTAAATCTATTTGAGAATATCTTTCCAACGAATCCGAAAAATTGAAATTTCAAAGCGGGGATAAAAAGTTATGCCCAGTTGAAAATTCAGATTAGTCGCTATGGAATTCTGGCCCTTAAAAATGGAAATTTTGCAAACGACCTCTATTTTCGATGAAACCACTTTTGTTGGAACCGGAGTGTCAAGTTATTGCTAGATTCCAAAATTCATAATTTTCTGAAGTAATATGTGAGAGTGGCAAAGGAAAACGTGTTTTAACAGTTTCAGTCAATTTCGATCGACCAGAAAATGGCCATTTTTCAAACGGTCTCAGAATTTGACGAAATTAGTTTTTTTAAGACCGTATCGTTAATACGAAGTTAGAAATAATTTTTCTGGAATTTTCTGAATCAATATGTGACCCCAGTAAATGGAAATGTACGTGTAAAATTGATTATACGTATTTATATTTTAATTTGAATGAAATCTGATCATGACAAGCAATTTGGGTTACGAAACATGTCCCATTGTGTTTCGAATGGGAGTAATTAGCTGAAGGCGACAGTCGTTGGGTGCGATTTGGGATTCGAATGAAAAGTAAACTTTCAAAGGAATAATAATAATAATAGTATATAATAAGCCCTATCTCCCTTTCCTCCTTCAGTCCACACACGTGATGAATAAAAAAAATAAGAAAGAAGAAAACCCGATTCAATCTCGTCGTCACCCCCTCCTTAGCCGCCGCGCCCTAGCACTGGCCCACCGCCACGCCTCCCTAGGCGGCGCACCCCTCCGACCTTTTGCCCCCTCCTCTCCTACCCCCTCTTTGTTCAATTTCCACATCCTCCAATGACAAACCCCCCCTCGAATAGATTGGGAAAACCAACGCCCCCTTTTAGCCGAGCCACCGCCGGAATGGCCACCCCTAGCGCCGCCGTGACCCCCCTGTCGACCTCCCTACCACCTGCGCCACCTCCGCTTACTCCTCCTCCTCTGTACAAACCCGCACAACGCCAAAACAGCCCCAAATCCCACCGCGATGGCCACCACAAGGTACTGCAGCTTCGATCGCTGCGCCACGTAGGTTCGTGACCTCTCTTGGACCTCCCCGAGCATCAAAATCTGATTTTTACAAAGTAAGTTTTCTTGTTTTATTTTTATTTTATTTTATAAAAATATGATTTTTATATAGATGTAGCTTTAATGAAAATCATATTTTTATGTGTATAGAATAGCGAGGTAAAAATAGAACTTTTACATATAGAATAGCCTTGTAAAAATAAGATCCTCATATATTAAAAGATTAGATTTTTAGTCGTATAAAAATTGGATTTTTTAGCATAAAAAGTTCAAATTTTTAATTAGCAAAAGAATAGACTTTTATATAGTAAAAGAAAAGATATTTATGTAGTAAAAGAAATATTTTGATGTAGTAAAAGATATAATTTTTTTATATGTAAAAAGCTGAGATTTTGCATAACTAAAAAGATTATATTTTTAGAAACGTAAAGTTTAGATTTTTAACAAGGTAAAGATATAATTTTTATTTAAATAACTTCATTATAAAAATGTGATTTTTATTTTAAAAGTAGCGGTATAAAAATACGATTTTTAATATGAAGTTGAAGTTATAAAAATATGATTTTTATATATGAAGTAGCGGGTTAAAAATATGATTTTTAGCTTATGAAGGTTAATAATAAAAAAATCAATCATGTTGGATATCGTGTTCACTTAAGGTTGTAGTTGATGAAGTATTCATCTTCTTTGCTTTGAAAAAATGGCGGAGTGGATCCCCAAGGTGAGATATCCTCACTTTTAATTTATTTCCTACTTGAAATATATACTAGGATGTAGATGGTGCTTAGCAGCACCCGACACCCGTTGTCCGCAGACCATGGACGACTTGTTTGTTTAATTGATGTGTTGTGAAAGTTGATTGTGTGAAGTCGAATGAATAAAATATTTTATAGTTAAAAATATAATTTTTAATGTATATATAAAATAAATATTTATAAATAAATCGGACGATTTGTTTATGTACACCCATTTGACCGATATTGATTGGGGCGATAAATTTTACACATCGCCCAACTGCACAAATAAAAATCTATGTTTGTTGATTTGAAACCCCACACGGGTACTGGGATGATATATGACGTACACTAATCCCGATTGTTCAGTTGTATGTCAATCGATGGGTTGACAGACTTTGTAAGCATTAATTTTTTATACTTAATGCTTATGCAGTTGTGTGGTGTACTTTGGATGATGGTTGATTATTTATCATTGCTATTATATACATGTGTTGTATAGAACCCATATAAATAACATTATATGGTAATTGAGTGGGTCTCATTCCGATTTAGAAAATTAAATATAGTGTTGAATAAAAGAAATTTCATGTGTTGAATAAAAGAATATTCATGTGTTGAATAAAATATATATTCATGTGTTGAAGAAAATATTCATTTGTTGAACAGAATAGCGAATTTATGGAAATATATAAAGCCGTGTTGATTAGATCGACGCCATCTTGACCTGAACAATATTTATATCGATTTTATTCATTTTTATAATGAATATAGAAAAGGAAGTGATTTCAAAATATATTGTTTTAAAAATATTATCATTTAGATATTAATGATATGGAATATTCAATTTTTTTTAGAAATTGAATATGAAGTTGAAATCGTTTTGAAAACGAATTTAAAACGATTTGTAAAATACGTTTTGAAAGGAAATCGACGAAATATATAAAATATTATATATATATATATATATATAATGGCCTAAATAGAACGCGCCGCGCTGCGGCAGTACGCGAATTTTGACCATTGGCTTCGAATGGATGTTATGGGAGATCCGACCGTCGGATTCTCCTAAAGCCAGAACCGTTAGGTTCTTATCGAAAAGAGCTTTCTAACGAATATTAGAGATTTGAAATCTAACTGCTGGATTTGGAATTATGTCCAAATAAAATTTGGAAAAGGTCGCTATAAGTGCAGTTCGATGGTCGTTGATGGAAATCGACTGTACGGGCCTTGATAAAATTAATAAAAACAATAATAATTTGTGTAAAATTATAAGAAATGATTTGGAAAGAATTAGGATGAAAAAATCCATATTTGAAAAGATAAAAATAGATTTTTATTGAAATGAACTAGTTTTGAACTAGAATTATTATTCAATTATTTTTAAAATAAATAAATTGGATTTGAAACGGTTTTAAAAGTAACCAGAATTTCCAGTAATTGAACTGGAATGGATTTAAATCGAAATTGTCTTTGGAATATTTCGATGTTGGATTTCATGATTATACAGATATTGATATGGAAATTTGAAAGATATATTTATATCGTTATTTCCGATACGATATTTGTTGGTCGTAGAATTTGATATTGAATATAAGCCGATATATTTTCTATTCAGAGCCTTGTATTTAATATCAAATGGGATTTAGGTTTCTCGTGAACGGTGTTTTAAATAACACTTGTTCTTTAACCCGATGATTAATGAAACGTGAATTGGGTTTTTCGTGAACTGTGTTTTAACGACATTCGCTCTTTAACCCGATTTACAGTGAAATGTGATTTGGAATTTAAAAATCTTTTGTTAAGATTTAAAGGAGATTTTCCAAAGTAAAGTTTTCCAATTTAATAAAATAAATTGGAATAGAATGGAATTCAATTTGGTAATAAGCGAAGTGAATTTCTGTGGAGGAAGACAACAAATATATCTGGAATTTAAAAGGCTTTGCCGTTATTCCATTTATATTATTAGTCGGATATGGAAGTTTATATCGATTATATGTATTGATTTGTTTTCCATGAAGATTCCATTGTGAATGGAATTTGATTTTGGGTTTATCGTGAACCGTGTTTTAAATGACATTGGTTCTTTAACGCAGTTAAAGATAGGATATGATTTCCCAAGTTAAACAATCATTAGTATTGATTTTTGGGAAGATTAAAACCAAGTGGATTTTTAATGAATCTTTAACTAGATTGAAATGATCGAGAATGGAGTATCACCAGTTTTGCTCCAGGCGATAGTTAAATCTTTAATTAGATTTGAACATGAAATGGTAATTGAATTTACCGATAACACCGTGGTGTTAGATATGAAGCATTACCAGTTTTACTTCATGGGATGAATAGGTTGGGATTAGGAAATTAAAACAAATGATTACTTCGGTAAGGTTCGTTAATCCCAACTAGTTTGGGTAAACCATAATTTGGTTTGAATTGATATTCAAAGGAAGATTAAAGAATAAATTCAAAGAATCTATCTTTGATAAAATTAATGGGAACCTTTCCAAAAGTATAAGAATATTTGAATAAAAGAATATTCTGAATTGGAATGAGGCATATGTTGTGTTTGTGTAACACTTGTTTATTATATATGCGAGTTATTCAGAAAGGCCGGGTTTATCCCATTCTGAATAACTGATTCGACGATGTGTCGAGGATGAAGACAGTGGTCAAAGACCGGAGGTCTTCGCGTCGTTTGGATAATTACTGATGATCTTGATTGGGCTGTACACCCAAGAGGAGGGAATCGGTTGGTGATCGTCTAGACGTACTTGGAGATCGATAGATATGCGAGGTACAAGGTGCCTCCGGTTTCGTTCAGACCCAGAACGGACTTGCAAATGGACTGTGTGTCTGACATTGGATATCATTCTATATGATTGATGGATATCGGTTGCATGGAGTGGTTTGCCTGTGTGGCATGCTAAGATGCAAAGGATCAAAGCTTCTGTTGAAAAGCAGAGTCTTGTGGTTTAGGATCAATGCACGGCCAGTGTGGCTTAGCTTTGTGTAACTTTGAATCGTGAGCCTCACACCCCAGTTGTGAACCAGAAACGGGAGAGGACATCAAGGAGGGCATGCGTTTCCTTCTAGCCAGGGTGGTGTCAGTGACCTATCAGTTCTGACATTTATATTATTTTCACCTGTGTGGTTGTTGGATTGCGAGGCGCCTCGAATGTATCGGTGACTATGTGGAGCCGATGGAGTCGTTTGGATCATTGACGCCCCAAAAGGCGGGAAAACGCAGTGTTCAGGTATTATAATCCACATCGGTGGACCAGCCCTGACGATCCAAGGGGCAGTTGCGGCTGTTCCTGAGGGGCGGGCTAGAGCATCTCGAATTCGGTAGAGGACAATCCCTTGCCTCGATTCACTGATGGAAATCCAACATCCAATACGTGACTTTGCGGTTTTGATTGTAGAGCCTAGTATGGAAGCATAGTGGTATGGGCACTTATGCCGTCTATGATTGATACTTATGATTGAAATTGTTTTGGCACTATACACTTATAGCAATAATAAAAAAAGAAATTTAGCGTATCAAGCATTCTTTGGCTATTATAAGGTAAAACCCTATCCTACGACTTGTGTTGCTATGTGTGATGGGACCTGGGTCTTATAATAGCTTCATTGTTCTTTATTTAGCATTGCGCTATTGTTTTATGCACTGGTATTCTTGGGAGGAAACCCGTTCCATGTTATATGGCGTGGTCCCTTGATTTACCTAACTTTAAAATAAAGATTAATAACTGTTTTAGTTCTCATACCAGTCACATGACTGACTTGGAGTTTATTGTTTTAATCTAAACTCTGGGTGCCACTATTTTCCGCACGGGCAGCTAGTAGTTTTGGTTTTGTAGATTTATATTCATAGGAACCTGATTTACAGCTGAAGCGATATTCGGAAAGCTCTGTATCCGAATATTACTCTAGTTGTGATTGTATTATTTTCCGCTACTATGTAATGTATTGTAATCTCTGATAATTATCAAATGTGTTTTATTCATTCATACTCTATAATATTCTTGTATTCTAATGGAATTGTTGTAATAAACAATGAAATGTTCTTCTGTTTGTGTTCCGATATGGCTTGTTCTCAAAGCAATCCGCTCTTTCCTTCATGGGGAAGTTCGGGTGTTAACAGCTTGGTATCAGAGCTCTGGTTTACAGAGCTGGAGAACAAGGCACGTTAGAACCAAACGAAAGAATTCATCAGAGATTGGATTAGTAATATCCAATGAGAATGACTCATTAGAAATTGGATCAGTAGTATCCTAGAACGAGTGTGAAGAGTATATTTTTAAAATGAAAACGAATTTTGTTTTGAAAATTTAATTCAATTATTCGTATTTGAATATTTATTTGTATTGATTTGGACAATCCAATATATAAAGACTTTGCATATACGTCTGATCCACGTGTATTTGAAGTTTTAATATACTGGATAGATTTAGGATCACACTCTAGTCGCCCGGGTCTGATTCTGATGATGGCGCGCCATCATCAGTGTTTATATTCGAGTGCTGAAAGTGGGATTTCTATATATTTCCAATTGATTGGTGTGAGAACCGAAATATGGTTAGAACATATTGTTGTGACTTGGCATCAAAAACATGATTTTCTGTATACATATCAAAATTATAAATTTGAAAAGCTAATCAACTAATTGATTGTTGATTGTGTTGTTTGATTATTGTTAGATTAATTAAATGTTGAACCTTAAGCCAAATTGATCAAATATTGAGTTGTATTGAAAATTAGTCGCATTTGTATACATACACATGTACTTACATTGAATAGGTCATAGAAAGGAGGCTAGAGAAGAAGAATAAAATTGTTTGCCCAACAAATAGATACATGTTTATTGTATTTCTTGCGGATTTGATGATTTTATGAGCCGCTTGGCTGTTTCTTTTTCTTTTTGGATTGGTGAGGGCCATGGGAGGCTATTTGAAATATCCCGAAGCTCCCGGTGCAAGGGAGGTTATGGCGAAATTTTTCGAAAATTTAGGGTGTTAGCCAAATTTTTGTAAAATTTGAGAAGTTCTTAGAAACTGAAAAGTTGAAGAACTTAAGCCACAATGAAAATAATGAAAGTTGAGTTGGTTTGTAAAACAACTTTCGGTTTCGTTCTTTTTTGGGGATGAAAAGTTTTAAGTGGGGGAGATTGTAATAACCCGGAAATCTGAGCCAATTTAAATTTTTTATTTTGGCTATTTTAATGAATTTTGAATATTTTAAAAGAATTATTTTAAATAATGACGACGAGAAATTTATTTAAAATAGAATTCGAATGTACATATTTATATAGATCGTCGTTAGAAAATAAATATTTTATTTTAATTATAAAAGGAATTGAAAATGGCGCGGTAGTTCGAAAATTCGATTTCAAATGAATGTGCAGGATTCAAAATAAACTGGATTTTAGTGAAACCAAAAATATTTGAATCTACTTGAGAATATCTTTCCAAGAATTCGAAAAATTGAAATTTCATAGCGGGGATAAAAAGTTATGCCCATTTGAAAATTCAGAATATTCGCTATGGAATTCTGGCCCTTAAAAATGGAAATTTTGCAAACGACCTCTGTTTTCGATGAAACCACTTTTGTTGGAACCGGAGTGTCAAGTTATTCCTATATTCCAAAATTTGTAATTTTCTGAAGCAATATGTGAGCATGGCAAAGGAAAACGTGTTTTAACAGTTTTAGTCAATGTCGATCGACCAGAAAATGACCATTTTTCAAACGGTCTCAGAATTTGACGAAATTAGTTTTGTTAGTACCGTATCGTTAATACGAAGTTAGAAATAATTTTTTTGGAATTTTATGAATCAATATGTGACCCCAGTAAATGGAAATGTACGTTTAAAATTGAGTATACTGATTTATATTTTAATTTGAACATAAATTGATCGTAACAAGCGAATTGGGTCACGAAACATGCCCCATTGTGTTCGGAATGGGGGTAATTAGTTTGGGGCGACAGTCGTTGGGTGCGATTTGGGATTCGAATGAAAAGTCAACTTTCAAAGGAATAAAAAAATAAAAAAATAATAATATATAATAAGCCCTATCTACCCTTCCTTCTTCATTCCATGCACGTGATGAATAAAAAAAAGAGGAAAGAAGAAAACCCGATTCAATCTCGTTGTTCCCCTTCCTTAGCCGCCGCGCCTTAGCGCTGGCCCACCATCGCGCCTCCCTAGGCGGCGCACCCCTCCGATCTTCTGCCCCCTCCTCTCCTTCCCCCTCTTCTTTCGATTTCCACGTCCTCCAATGACGAAACCCCCCCGAATCGATTGGGAAAACCAGCGCCCCCTTTTAACCGAGCCACCGCCTGAACGGCCACCCCAAGCGCCGCCGTTACCCCCCTACCGACCTCCCTAACACTTACGCCACCTCCCCTTACTCCTGCTCCTCTATACAAACCCGCACAACCTCAACACAGCCACAAATCCCGCCACGATGGCCACCACAAGGCGCTGCAGCCTAAATCCCTACGCCACAGAGGTTCGTGACCTCTCTTGGACCTCCCCAAGCATCAAAATCTGATTTTTACAAAGTATGTTTTCTTGTTTTATTTTTATTTTATTTTATAAAAATCTGATTTTTATATAGATGTAGCTTTAATGAAGATCATATTTTTATGTGTATAGAATAGCGAGGTAAAAATAGAATTTTTACATATAGAATAGCGTTGTAAAAATAAGATCATTATATATTAAAAGACTAGATTTTTAGTCGTATAAAAATTGGATTTTTTAGCATAAAAAGTTCAGATTTTTAATTAGCAAAAGAATAGACTTTTATATAATAAAAGATATTTATATAGTAAAAGAAAGATTTTGATGTAGTAAAAGATATGTTTTTTTATATGTAAAAAGCTGAGATTTTGCATAACTAAAAAGATTATATTTTTAGAAATGTAAAGTTTAGATTTTTAACAAGGTATAGATATGATTTATATTTAAATAACTTCATTATAAAAATGATATTTTTATTTTAAAAGTAGTGATATAAAAATACGATTTTTAATATGAAGTTGAAGTTATAAAAATGTGATTTTTATATATAAAGTATTGGGTTAAAAATATGATTTTTAGCTTATGAAGGTTATTAATAAAAAAAATCAATCATGCAGGATATCGTGTTCACTTAAGGTAGTAGTTGATGAAGTGTTCATCTTCTTTGCTTTGAAAGAATGGCGGAGTGGATCCCTAAGGTGAGAACTCCTCACTTTTAATTTATTTTCTAGTTGAAATATATACTTGGATGCAGACGGTGCTTAGTAGCACCCAACCCCGTTGTCCACAAATCATGGATGACTTGTTTGTTTAATTGATGTGTTGTGAAAGTTGATTGTGTGAAGTGGAATGAATAAAATATTTTATAGTTAAAAATATAATTTTTAACGTGTATATAAAATAAATATTTATAAACAAATCGGACGATTTGTTTATGTGCACCCATTTGACTGATATTGATTGGGGCGATAAATTTTACAAATAGGCCAACTACACAAATAAAAATCTGTGTTTGTTGATTTGAAACCCCACACGGGTATTGGGATGATATTTGATGTACACTAATCCCGATTGTTCAGTTGTATGTCAATCGATGGGTTGACAGACTGTGTAAGCTTTAATTATTTATATTTAATGCTTATGCAGTTGTGTGGTGCACTTTGGATGATGGTTGATTATTTATCATTGCTATTATATACATGTGTTGTATAGAACCCATATAAATAACATTATATGGTAATTGAGCGGGTCTCATTCCCATTTAGAAAATAAAATATATATTCATATGTTGAATAAAAGAATATTCATGTGTTGAATAAAATATATATTCATGTGTTGAAGAAAATATTCATTTGTTGAATAGAATAGCGAAGTTATTGAAATATATAAAGCCCTGTTGATTAGATTGACGCCATCTTGACGTGAACAATATTTATATCGATTTTATTCATTTTTATAATGAATATAGAAAAGGATGTGATTTCAAAATATAACGTTTTGAAAATATTATCATTTAGAGATTAATGATATGGAATATTCAATTTTGATTAGAAATTGAATATGAAGTTGAAATCGTTTTGGAAACGAATTTAAAACGATTTATAAAATACGTTTCGAAAGGAAATCGACGAAATATATATAATATATATATTATATATAATGGCCTGAATAGAAAGCGCCGAGCTACGGTAGTTCGCGAATTTCGACCAATGAATTCGAATGGATATTACGGGAGATCTGACCGTCGGATTATCCAAAAACCAGAACCGTTGGGTTCGTATCGAAAAGAGCTTTCTAATGAATATTAGAGATTTGAAATCTAACAGTTGGATTTGGAATTATGCCTAAATCAAATTTGGAAAAGGTCGTTGTAAGTGCAGTTCGATGGCCGTTGATGGAAATCGACTGTACGGGCCTTGATAAAATTATTAAAAATAGTAATAATTTGTGTGAAATCATAAGAAATGAGTTGGAAAGAATTGGGATGAAAAATTCCATATTTGAAAAGATAAAAATTGATTTTTATCGAAATGAACTAGTTTTGAACTAGAATTATAATTCAATTATTTTTAAAATAAATAAATTGGATTTGAAAGGGTTTTAAAAGATACCAGAATTTCCAATAATTGAATTGGAATGGATTTAAATCGAAATTGTCTTTGGAATATTTCGATCTTGGATTTCGTGATTATACAGATATTGATATGGAAATTTGAAAGATATATTTATATCGTTTTTTCCAATACGATATTTGTTGGTTGTAGAATTTGATATTGAATATAAACCAATATATTTTCTATTCAGAGCCTTGTATTTAATATCAAATGGGATTTGGGTTTGTCGTGAACGGTGTTTTAAATAACACTTGTTCTTTAACACGATAATTAATGGAATGTGAATTGGGTTTATCGTGAACTGTGTTTTAACGACATTCGCTCTTTAACCTGATTTACAGTGAAATGTGATTTGGAATTTATAAAACTTTTGTTAAGATTTAAAGAAGATTTTCCAAAGTAAAGTTTTCCAATTTAATAAAATAAATTGTAATATAATGGAATTCGATTTGGTAATAAGCGAAGTGAATTTCTGTGGAGGAAGACAACTAATATATCTGGCATTTAAAAGGCTTTGCCATTATTCCATTTATATTATTAGTCGGATATGGAAGTTTATATCGATTATATGTATTGATTTGTTTTCCATGAAGATTCCATTGTGAATGGAATTTGATTTTGGGTTTATCGTGAACCGTGTTTTAAATGACATTGGTTCTTTAACGCAGTTAAAGATAGGATATGATTTCCCAAGTTAAACAATCATTAGTATTGATTTTTGGGAAGATTAAAACCAAGTGGATTTTTAATGAATCTTTAACTAGATTGAAATGATCGAGAATGGAGAATCACCAGTTTTGTTCCAGGCGATAGTTAAATCTTTAATTAGATTTGAACGTGAAATGGTAATTGAATTTACCGATAACACCGTGGTGTTAGATATGAAGTATTACCAGTTTTACTTCATGGGATGAAAAGGTTGGGATTGGGAAATTAAAACAAATGATTACTTCGGTAAGGTTCGTTAATCCCGACTAGTTTGGGTAAACCATAATTTGGTTTGAATTGATATTCAAAGGAAGATTAAAGAATAAATTAAAAGAATTTATTTTTGATAAAATTAATGGGAACCTTTCCCAAAGTATAAGAATATTTGAATAAAAGAATATTCTGAATTGGAATGAGGCATATGTTGTGTTTGTGTAACACTTGTTTATTATATATGCGAGTTGTTCAGAAAGGCCGGGTTTATCCCATTCTGAATAACTGATTCGACGATGTGTCGAGGATAAAGACGATGGTCGAAGACTGGAGGTCTTCACATCATTTGGATAATTACTGATGATTTTGATTGGGCTGTACACCCAAGAGGAGGGTATCACTTGGTAATCATCCAAACGTACTTGGAGATCGATGGATATGCGAGGTACAAGGTGCCTCCGGTTTCGTTCAGACCCAGAACGGACTTGTAAATGGATTGTGTGTCCGACATTGAATATCATTCTGTGTGATTGATGGATATCGCTTGCATGGAGAGGTTTTCCTATGTGGCATGCTAAGATGCAAAGGATCAAGCTTCTGTTGAAATGCAGAGTCTTGTGATTGATGATCAAAGCACGACCTGTGTGGCATAGCTTTGTGTAACGTTGATTCACGAGCCTCACACCCCGGTTGTGAACCAGAAACGGGAGAGAACATCAAGGAGGGCATGCGTTTCCTTCTAGCTAGGGTGGTGTTAGTGACCTACCAGCCCTGACATTTATATTATTTTCACCTGTGTGGTTGTTGGATTACGAGGCGCCTCGGATGTATCGGTGACTATGTGGTGCCGATGGAGTCATTTGGCTCATTAACGCCCCAAAGGGTGGGGAAACGCATTATTCAGGCATTAGAATCCACATCAGTGGGCCGGCCCTGACGATCCAAGGGGCAGTTGCGGCTGTTCCTGAGGGGCAGGCTAGAGCGTCTCGAATTCGGTAGAGGACGATCCCTTGCGTCGGTTCAAAGATGGAAATCCAACTTCCAATACGTGACTTTGCAGTTTTGATTGTAGAGCCTAGTATGGCGACATAGTGGTATGGGGCACTTATGCCATCTATGATTGATACTTATGATTGAAATTGTTTTGGCACTATACACTTATAGTAGTAATAAAACATGAAATTTAGCATATCAAGCATTTTTTGGATATTATAAGGTAAAACCGTATCTTCCGGCTTGTGTTGCATTGTGTGATGGGACCTGGGTCTTATAATAGCTTTATTGTTCTTTATTTAGCATTTTGCTGTTGTTTTATGCACTGGTATTCTTGGGAGGAAACCCGGTCTGTGTTATACGGCGTGATCCCTTGATTTACGTAACTTTAAAATAAAGATTAATAACTGTTTTAGTTCTCACACCAGTCACATGACTGACCTGGATTTTATTGTTTTAACCTAAACTCTGGGTGCCCCTATTTTCCGCACGGGCAGCTAGTAGTTTTGGTTTTGCAGATTTATATTCACAGGATCCTGATTTACAGCTGAAGCGATATTCGGAAAGTTCTATATCCGCATATTACTCCAGTTGTGTATTGTATTATTTTCCGCTGTTACATAATGTATTGTAATCTCTGATATTTATCAAATGTATTTTATTCATTCATACTCTGTAATATTCTTGTATTCTGATGGAATTGTTGTAATAAACAATGAAATGTTCTTCTGTTTGTGTTCCGATGTGGCTTGTTCACAAAGCAATCAGCTCTTTCCTTCACGTGGAAGTTCGGGTCGTAACATGAGTTTTGTTCGAGGTGGGCGGTAGTCGCGGCTATGTGTTACCACCAGTCCAGGCATGCAACTAAGATATTCATACTCTAGGCATTCCTCGTGTGTCTTGTCATATTTATCCTGATCGAGCCCTCTACGATTTTGATTTAACATTGTCGTATCATGGCGCATTCTTATCCATCGATGTACTGGTGTGTTATATGCAAACTGTACGGTAACGATATAAACGGTGTAAGGGTAATAATGGTAATCCCGCTTGCACTATATTAATATTTTATATTTAACCATAGACACTATTGTAAAAGCATATTGTATTATGTAGTATCTTGTTTAATGGATCCTTAGGAGGTGGAAATTCTTGTTACATCTCTTAAGTTATTGCACTCATATTATCACATGAATTTGATTTAACTAATATGAGAATATTCTAGTTCTGATCCGAATGTTTTTGTCTTTTCATTTGTGCTCAAGTCAGCCTGAGTTTTTCAGTTAACAAAGAGACAGTAATGAAGACAAAGATGGAGCCTCACTGACATATTCATTAATATTATTCCACTGCATATATTGGTATGTTTATGATAGTCAACTCTGAGAATTGTTGTAAATATAATCAAATGTATATTTTTGACAACTTCATAAACTGTTATTCATTTATTATATTTTGTCCTTCCACTACGAGATTCTGTACTTGTTTTCTTCTTTCTTCTTTTTCTTATATAAATGCCGATAACTATCTGTATTTTTGATTTGTTAAAGTCGACATTGAGGATCATTGTCGATTTGAACATCAAAAATTCTGGATGTTACATAGTACACAAAACCTTATTTCTCAATAGCAGAGTAAAAGTGCCACTTTAGCATCCAATCCCTTACTTGTTTTAATCCCGACGAAAAAGCCCATTTCCTCTTCTTAAACTTGAAAGTAGCAGCTTCTTCCTTTTTGATCTTTCGCCAAAGCCTCCTCTTCCTACACTCTATAACAAACTGAACCAAAAATGAATATAAATTCTGTTTTGATCAATCAGAGCATACAACCTCAAATACTAGAACTAGTTAAGCACAGGAACTATTGTTACTATAATAGAATTCTTGTTACTGTCATGTAAAGAGAGATTATATAACTTTCCATGAGCTGCCTTCCAGGTAAATAATTATAAACCAGACTCCATTCTCGGCTAACCATCTAAAATGTTGCAGAACAATCTCAAATACAAGCACCCACTATGGCGTCTCCCAATGCTTGATTAATTAGCTAGCTATCCGTTAATAATCTATATATTAAGTAGGGATTCAATTAGGTGCACATAAATAAAAAGTTTGAAACTAAACTAAACAGATAAAAAAATGAAATAGCCATCCAATTAGGGAAAGCATATATTTCCCTGTGTCATTTCAGCAGTGAACAATCAATGATATCAGAGAAATCATACAATTAGTCCCTGATCGTGTATTTTCTAAGTCCATTCACAATAGTCATTTAGGCCAATTAAACAATAAACGTGATCAGCCTTATATTTAAATAGAAGTGAAGTAGTGGATAAACTATAATTTCATACCGAATTCAACAATCCTTCTTAAAAATAATATGATATTTATACAAACTATTAGTCTTATGAGTTTCAAAACTAACCCAACTTCTACCTCAAAACAAGTAACTAAACATATTACCTTTTTATTTTTCCCCAGATCCCAATAATAGTAGTAGTGGTACATTCAAAAATGCATATAGAGGTAATCATTTAATCGGTACAAAGTGTACTCTATGTATATGTTTAAATGCATCTCAGGTTGCTATTCGTCATAAACTAAAAATCTATACCTATTTTGTATTAACTCAGATTCATACACACACACACACACACACACACACACACACACAGATGTACTGACATGTTCACACTTTACATCCAATAATTACACACTCTTATATACAAAAGAATGGAATAACATCAGCTAGGAAAAGAAAACAATAATGCCCAAACCTAAGGAAATTATGCATACCTAAACATTGCACCACCAAATGGCAGTAGCCGCCAAGTCTCACTCACGCAGCTTGTAGACGACTTGAGTACAATACATCATTCCATGCAATTCAGTTTTTTATTTTTTATTTTTTTAATGTTCAGACATAATGCTTGGCATAATGAATTATGAGCAATTACTTGTACTGCAACAATCTAGAGAGAGCAATTATTCGTGCTGACTTATTGGAAGTGAACTACACTAGCAAATTAATGAGGACAAAGCAAGGCACTAAGATTGAAAATGGACAACAAGCACATTTGTACTGAAGTTGTAAGAAACAAAACTGAAAATGTACATAAGGAATAAATAGCAGTTGCATACTAGGACAACAGTTTCATAGGGACAGAAGTTCCATGTGGATGCGGACAGTAGTTTGCAAGTTAGGACTGCAGTTTCATGTGTCTTAAGCAAGCGAATGTGAGAAGTGTAGTTTCATATAGATGAAAATTACTTGTTGAATCAATGTTCATGTGCACACAACAGACCTGAGGTGTTGGAGAGGTGAATGCAGATTGTGAGAATTCGATGAGGCTTTGGGGTGCTGGAGTATGCAGAGAGCTGATCAGTCCTGCATCATAGGTGAGCTTAATTTCCTTGAGCAGTGAATAATGTTGGATGACCTGAAAACCTAATCGACTGTGGGGTGGCAGACTAGTTTGATCTGTAGAAGGAACAGGTAGATGATGGTAGTAAAAATGTATTGCTGGAGGAAATCTCTTCCTTGAAGAAGAAAAAACTACAACGTTCGTGGGTGTACACTCTACAAACTGTCTCTAAAACTTGCAAATTCAGTTTATAGACTAAGTTATAATTGCATGTCATTTTACAAGTATATAATGTTAGGTAGAAAAATTTGTTTGTCCATATGAAGAGTTGTTATTAGAGGTGATTATAATCTTAAGTATGAGAAGTAAACATTGCACAACTCTCCTCGATATTGCCGGTTTTCCCTTCTACTATACAAAACACAAATTAGACATGTAATATAATAGCCTGATATCAACACTAATAGCCCCACTAAAATGAGAAAAAAAATATCAGACCGTATAATAAGGATAAACTAACGTTAAAGAAAAATGGTTCATATTTATTTAAAATGTAAACATATACATACAAACCAGGTCTTCCGTAATCCCATCAAACGCCAAGTCAAATATATATACTTGTATATATACTTGGTTAGTTAAGTTTCTATAAAGCTACATACTTGCATAAGACCGACAATGAAGTGGACATTTTCGGAACAGATCATACAATGATACTTTTAGAATTTTCTACAATATATGTGTCCATCTTTAAAATCTAAAGCAATGACCATTCAAAAACAGCCACCTATGACACTGATATTTATCGGCTCGTATATGAAAAAAACCAAATGGCATGCTAAGAGCATACCACGTGCATATGCTAAGATCGGCCACTTATGTGGTGCTCGTGGACTAGGCTAGCTGCACTAGGGAGAGTTTTATGACTACGGTCGGTTTCCATCCTGAACAAATTTAAAAAAAAAAATCTTTAAAATACATGCAACTCAGTTATCAGCTAGATGCATACCCAACGCAAATGGTTCGCACCGACAAAGATACAACCCAATAACAACACATTCATTCAATAATATAAACCTTGTTTTTCACTAATTTGCAAGAATTGTCTTCGATCTGAATTGACATCCATGATCGAATTATGTATTTGCAAAACCTTAAGTTTCACATGTGTTCCAGGAAATGAAAATGTACTAGGAAACTACCACAAACCAAACAAGTTTAACATAGGGTGGCTTGGTCAATTCGACTAGAAGTAGTATGACGGCGACAGTGGACGAACTATAGGGGGGCTTGGTCAATTCGAGGGGAGCGGCAGCCTATCTGATGTGAGCCGCGGTAGTTGATTATGTATTTTTATTTTTCCTCAATACAAGGAAGGGTTTTGTTGTTTGAAACGAAACAATGAGTGTATTTTAATTCTCTGTATTAAAAACAACAGACCTGAATGAAAAGAGAATTTCTAGAAGGTACGAAACGTGGGTAACTTTCTATAGGAAATTGAAGTGTTTTCTTGTAGTGTCTGTTGGAATATTAATTATATATAATTAGTGAGTATTTATTTATAATCATTAATCATTATAAGTTATAAATGATTAATATAATGTTATTAATGATTAATTATTAAGTATTAATAAATATTATAATATTATTAATGATTAGTAATAATATAATATTATAGTTAGTAACTAGTAACGTATGATTAATAAATAATTATTGATTAAATCATAAAAAATAATCAATATTAATTTTGAGAAAGTATTGTAATTATTAATTATTGATTGTCAAAAATTGGGAACATACATTTATTACAACAGACATTGATCGTTGTAAAATTGGCATCGGTTAAAACGGGCATTATATATCCGTTGTAAAATTGACATCTATTACAACGGGCATTAAACTTTGTAAAATTGGCACCTCTTACAATAGAAATTTTGTGACTGTTGTAAAAATAGACATCTATTACAATGGGTATTCTCTGAATGTTGTAAAATCGATATCTATTACAACTGGCCTTTAACAACCATTGTAATAGCATTCTATTACAACGGCTATTTCTTGCCCATTGTAAAAAGGGTGTTATACCTGAGATCTATTACAACGATCCAGAAATGACCGTTGTAATAACGTTCTATTACAACGGGCAGCCATTGCCCGTTGAAAAATTGTCATTGTAATAGAGTATTTCTGTTGTAGTGTGTTCATAATAATATTAATTATATTTACAAAAGGGACTCTAAACCCTCTTGGGTTTGGTTTCCTAAGTCCTAACTCTTAGGACCCTAACGGAGGAAGTGGGTACCAATGAATTTCATTTATTTTTTGTAGGTCCCACTTAACAAGAACAGAGGAAAATAGATACTCGACAGTGGTTGCTCAAAACATATGACAGGAGATAAAGAGATGTTAACCAATATTATCTACTCAAAAAGAGGGGCTGTCACATTTGGAGATAACTCCAAAGGATATATCATCAGCAAAGGCGATGTTAGCAATTACGGTATATCTAATTTACCTCTTATTTCTGATATACTATTAGTTAAAAACTTAAAACATAATTTATTAAGCGTTAGTCAATTATGTGATAAAGGTTTTAAAATATCATTTTCTGAAAATAAATGTAGCATATTAGACTCTAATCAAAATCTAATTTTATAGGGAAACAGAGATAAAAATATTTATACCTTTAATATGGCAGTTAATAATAATCCAAGTATGTGTTTATTAGCCAAAGATAATGATCCTTGGTTATGGCAGAAACGCTTTTGTCATATTAATTTTAAAATTATGAACAAGATTTCTAAAAATGAACTAGTAAGAGGTCTATCTAAAATTAAATTCAAAATAGAAAATTTATGTGATACATGCCAACTTGGAGAATTAACAAAATCTTCTCTTAAATCTAAAAAGGTTATATCATCACTTCAACCACATGAATTACTACATATGGATTTATTCGGGTCAACTCAAGTTCAGTCCATATTAGATATGTGTTTGTAATAGTTGATAATTTTTCAAGGTATACTTAGACGATTTTTCTAAAGAATAAAAGCAACACTTTTGACCACTTTAAAAATCTTGTCAAACAATTCAAAATTTAACTAATTTAAAAGTTAAAAATATTCAAAATGATCATGGAAGAGAATTTGAGAATGAAAATTTTGATTTATTTTGTAAAAAGAAAGGAATGTTTCATAACTTCTCATTTCCTAGAACTCCACAACAAAATGGAGTAGTAGAACATAAAAATCGAACTTTACAAGAATGTGCTATAAATTGTTAAATATGTGTACACTGTCAATACAATTCTAGGCCGAAGCAGTCGCAATGGCTTGTTATGTTTTAAATCGTGTCTCCATTCGACCACTTATTAAAAATACTCCATATGAACTTTTTACTGAAAGAAAAACAAATATTTCGCATTTTAAAGTTTTTGGCTCAAAATGCTTTATTTTAAATACAAAAGATCAGCTAGGAAAATTTGATTCAAAATTCGATGAAGGGATATATTTAGGATATTCTAAACGTAGAAAAACTTATCGTATTTACAATAAAAGAACCGGTAAATTTGAAGAATCACTTCATGTTTCTTTTGATGAAAATTTTATTCAAAATTCTTTTGATTCAGTCATTGCGAAAAATAAATCTTCTCAAGATGATGATGGATTAATTAATAGAGAAGATGAAAACATTGTTTTTAATAACATAGATAATGACGTTACATAAACTCAAGATAATATCAATAATAATAATTAAAATATTCATACCAATGAAGTTAGGTCTCCACAAAGAATATTACGTGATCATCCAACTCAAAATATTATTGGAGAAATAACTACAAATGTTAGAACAAGAAGCTAGCTAAATTTAGTAAGTAATGTTGCTTTTCTATTGAATATTGAACCCAAAAACCCAAAAAAAGCTTCAACATATGAAAACTAGATAATTGTTATGCAAGAAGAATTAAATTAATTTGAATGCAATGAAGTCTGGGAATTAGTTTCAAGACCAAGTGATCAAACTATCATTAGTACGAATTGGGTTTACATAAATAAAGCAGACGTGTTATACTAGAAATAAAGCTAGACTTGTTACACAAGGTTATAATTAGGAAGAAGGTATAGATTATGAAGAAACTTTTGTTCCAATCGCTCGACTTGAAGCAATATGAATTTTAATAGCATATGCATGTTTTCATAACTTTAAAAAATATCAAATGGATTTTAAAAGTGCTTTCTTAAATGGTTACATAAAAGAACAAGTGTATGTAGAACTATGTGACGGCCCGAACTTCCCCGGTCTCCGAAGAGAAGAGAAAGCCTTGATTGAGTTGAGAACACGACAAATCAGAACACAAACAGAAGAACTTTTCATTGCTTATTACAACAATTTACATCAGAGTACAAGAATATACAGTATGAACAAATAATATATATTTGATAAATATCAGAGATTTACAAATTACAATGCATCGGAAAATAATACAAAACACAACTGAAAGAAATACACGGATACAGATTTTTGCGAGTATAGTTTTAGCTATAAATCCAGGATCCTGTGAATATAATATTTGCAAAAACCCAACTACTAGCTGCTCGTGTGGAAAATATGGGCACCTAGAGTTTAGGTTAAAACAATAAACTCCAGGTCAGTCATGGAACTGGTGTGAGAACTAAAACAGTTATTTAAAACTTTACTTTAAAAACAAAGTAAATCAAGGGACCACGCCGTATAACATGGAATGGGTTTCCTCCCAAGAATACCAGTGCATATAACAAAACAGCGTAATGCTTTTTGGAAAAATGAAGCTATTATAAGACCGAGGACCCATCACACAATGCAATGCAAGCCGAAGGATAGGGTTTTCCCTTATAATATCCAAACATGCTTGATACGTTTAAAACGAATCATTGATACTATAATAAGTGTATAGTGTAAAAACAGCTTTAAATATAAATGTATCAATCATAGACGGCATGGGTACCATCTATCATGTCGTCGTACTAGTACTACAAATAAAACCGCAAAGTCATGTATTGGAAGTTGGATTTCCATATGTGAACCGAGGCAAGGGATCGTCCTTACCATATTCGAGACAATCAAGCCCATGTCTCAGGATTCAGCCGCAACTGCACCTGAAGTGACAGGACCAGTGCACATTTTAAGTGGATTAAAATCCCTGAACCATGCGTTTCCCCACCCTATAGGGATTAAGTCTGTCAATATGTCGACCATATCATCCATCGGCCCTGTAGTGACCGATATAACCGAGGCGCCTCGCTTTCCATCATCCACATATGTAAAAAGGTCTAGGCTTCATACCATGACACCACTCCTAGCTAGAAGGAAACACATGTCCTCTATGAGGTCCTCTCCCGTTTCTGGTTCACACCGAGATGTGAGGCTTGCGAATCAATGCTATACACAAAGCTATGCTATATTAAAGCCGTGCTTTGATCATCAACCACAATACTTTGCTTTTCAGCAGAAGCCTTGATCATTTGCATCTCAACATGCCACATAGTCAATTCACGCCATGCGACTGATGTCTATCGATATATAACCTCTGAGCTCGTACGTCTCAGAGAAGGGTGTTAAGAATGAGAATAAATTCTCCGCCACCAAAGAGATATATATTTAATAGAGATCAATCAACATAGAATAAAATCCAATGTTAGACACACATCCATTTACAAGTTCGTTCTGGGACTAAAAGAAATAGGAGGCACCATATTTCTCGTCCCATATGTCCAATACAGGAGAGAGGTCCCCGCATATACGGTCGATCTCCAAGTGTAATGACCAGCAAATCTGTACTATCTGAGTTGACTAATAACACCACACGTCCAACCCAAACTGCAAAGAAGTACGAATCATTATTAGAAAGAAGTTAGAGGATGGGAAATAGAAAGAAAGAAAGGATAGAATAGAAGAAAACAAAGATCACAAACTCACAGTGGAAAGGATAAAATATATTATATAACATAACTTTTGAAATACAAATCAGTAACTGGATATACATACCATTATCAGAGCACAACAGTTATTCCTGGAACAGTTATAAACACCTGTTTCCAGATACAACATAGTACACAGCGGAAAAATGATAGTCTATAGCTAACTGGTGAAGCCTCCTACTTCTAGCTCTTCCAAGTGAATCTGTAAAATCCCGACTACTTGACTGCCCATACAAATTTGGGCACCCAAGAGTTAAGGGAAAACAAACAAAATAAACTCTGGGTCAGTCATGAGACTGGTGTGAGTAAACTCCGACCATTTGTTTAACTTTCAAAATTCTTTCGAAAGAAAGGATAATAGTTAGACCAGTCCACACATAAACATGGACGGTTTTTTACCTTACTATAACCCAAAACACTTTGATACAAAAATCCAGTGATATTATAATAGTGTCTAAATCGAATAAATAACAATCTAGCGGAACGCTTGCATCTCACGCTCCATATATAATATAAAATCAAAAACCGCAGGGTGCTTATTGGAGATTGGATTTCCAACATGACAAGGTATGGAACCACCTTCTGCTAATGTATCTCTAGAGAGGAATACACTGGGTTCAACAAGAACATCTTGTAACCCAGCCCACACATGACCGACCACTCATTTCGCTTGAGTGTATCGAATGTATATCACCAACGGTTGGGATCAGCAACCGTTTCCCGAATGGGACAGCATCGAATAGAATAAGAAATTAAATGAATCTCCAGATAGGTAATTATACACCCTAATGGGAGCGACCCACATAGCCATGCTGCCTGCCCGATTTTTGTCATTTCCCGGTTGTTGAGGCCTGAGGCTACGATTACTTATCATTCACTGATGCACAATCACTTTGAATGTCACATTGTCATATCCGTTAATCACTAATTGGTTTGCATAAATATATTCTGGATATTATGCTAAGAGAATAAATCCATTGCCACCATGTATATTTGTACAGACCAACATATTCGATTATTGGAAATACTTTGTCAGACATTCGTCCATTTACGTTCGTTCTGGGACTGAACGAAACCGAAGGAACAATATCTATTAATAGAAAAAGCCCTTACACTTCACTCCGTCTTCTATTATTTTCATATAATCTGATTTGCAACGCTATTGTTAATACGAAGTGGTTCACGGATAATAATCCAACCGGTCTCTCCATATTGACAACGATATCGGCAAATACTTCGATAGTCGGTTATTTAACTATCGAAGGAAAACAAACATCCATTCATAGCATCAAACAAATCACTGGCCTTTTAATTAATATTTCATTAATTAATTCACTTCTTCCTTTCCCTATCAATATTTGTCAAACAATATTTTCAATTATCATCTTGGCCTCTTTCGCTATTTGGAAACATTTCCATATATAGCCTTCTTTTATTTTCTGTACTTAGAAAATATATTCTATTTGCAATTGGAAAACATCCCAATTACTTATCTCTTTCACGACCATTTATTTCTATACTTTGGAAATATTTGTTATTATATTTCCAATATTCCACTTATCTAGGTTAAAACAAATGTTGTGTAAAACATTGTTACAACAACACAAAACTCTATATTCAACTAACTTTTATTCAAACATGTCTCTTCAAGACTGGATCTTGCTATCTATCGGTTAAAAATGAAGTCAATCAAGTTGGAGTATAACTACCTCTCAGACCTTGACTGAAAAAAATGTTAACTTCAAAACAGACAAGATCACTTACCTCGAATAAACACACCATAAAAACCAATTATTCATTTTAGAAACATGTATATGGTTCGTTTTCAATTTCTAATTTATAGATTTCCTTTCTGGTTTATAATATTCTACTTTAAAATTTGTTTCCTTATCGAATTCTGTATATATCGATACACTGATTTCTAACTATCAAAATTTCTTAAAAATATTCTATCTCCTTAAATTTCCGGAAAATTTCTCCATAACCTCCTTTGTACCGGGAGCATCAGGAAAATCCCCGAACCGCCACACAGGCCTCTCCAATCAAAAAGAAAAAGCCAAGCGGCTTGCCCATACGGCGCATAAATTTAAACGTGTACCTTTTTGTCGGGCACATGAATTAAAATCTTCACACACTTCATCCCATACCTGATCAACCTATATTTAACTGTTTCCAATTTATCCAACTTAATTCGGTCGTTACTAACTCAATTTGCTAATTTCTTCTTTAATTAGCTATTTTGCCAAATCCCTTTATTTTAAACATATCATATTCAAATATATTTTTATTCGCTTCTAAACAAGTAGAATTTCATTTCTAACTTGAGTTCCCAATTCATTTTCGAATATGAATCCACAAAACCAATTTACTTATCCAACACTAATTTCGATTCAAAACTCGATTAACTATTTATTCTTCAAAATTAGTTAAATCTATTTAATAACTAAAAATCTGATTTTTGTTTCTAAAATCATTTCACTTACTTCACTGGAGTTCATATTTATTTTATATCTCCGGTGGGGATTTTTCTAATGGTAAATTCGGAATTTATTTCTTTAAAATCCTTTTATTTATTTAAATAAACCGTTATGGTTTTAAAACGATTTTGGCGCTGCTTTTATGAAAATTTGATTTTGACATAACTCAAAATCTATTCAATGAAATCTAGATTTTTCTTCTCCATTAGAAAATTATTATCAAATCGGTCCTGATGTTTCTTGTTTCAAAGAATTCTGACTTCAATTGAGTTATGTATACTCAATTGAAGTTCGAAACGACAATTTACGAACTGCCATGCTACGGCGAGCTCGTTTTAATTATATATATAAATATAAACATTTTAACTTCGTTTATAATAAGTTCAATTTCATTCTGATATATTTTTAATATATATCAAATCCAATTTTCCAATTCAACATAAAATTTTCGATCTTCTAAAATTTGTCGATTTTCCCTAGCTCAGAAATAAATTTATTTATACTTCGATCTTCTTTATTCAAATTCTATTTCAAATTGAATTTCCTATATTCAAATTCCATTTTCAATCTCCATTTGAATTTCAATTTATTTTCAAACTTCATTTGGATTTCTATATTCAAATCAATTTTCAAACTCCATTTGAATTTCTATATTCAAATCTATTTCAATTCTATTTGAATTTTATATTCTAATTCCATTTTAACCCTATTTGAATCCTATATTCAAATTCTATTTTGAAATTCTATTTCAAGTTCTATTTAAATTTTCTATATTAAATTTCCATTTGAATTTCCATATTTAAATTCTATATTTGAATTTCCTTTATATTCAAATTCTATATTTGAATTCCATTTGAATTTCTATATTCAAACTCCATTTGAATTTATTTATTCGTTCTTAAACAAGTCTCGATTTCGATTTCTTTTGAAATCGATATTTCTACTCTTGGAAAATAGATTTCCCTTACAATTTCACACTTGTATTTTTATTTTTGAATTATCTAATGATAATTCTTTTCACTTCCTTTATAAACTTCGTTTATAAAAGAACTACTTGTTTTTATTCGTTTAAAACAAGTTAATATTTTTATTCTATTCAAATTTCAAATTCTATTTTTAGAAAAATAGAATTTCCACTTTTTAACTCTGGAAATTTCCTTTTTCGATATTTTAAAATATCAACATTTAAGTCCTAGTGATATTTCAAACAATCAAAACAACCAATTAAAATTGACAAGTTTTCTAACACATCATATATGACAGTAAAGGTGCAAACAAACAAACAACAAACAGATAATATATTTTTGAGGAATCCAGTTGGATCCCTTTAACCTGTTTTTCCTGCATCCATAGACATTAGTCAATAGAAATAATACCCATCCTGCTTCGTGGCAGGATATCGCGGTATAGAAGGTCATCCGCTATCATAGCGTAGGGCATATAGGGTAATCATCGCTAATGGTACCGCGGGCATCCGCTAATGATACTGCGGGAAATCCAACCACAAATATATAAATATATATATATATATATAATAGCAACCACCAATCCTAAATAACTAATATATTTAAGATGCACAAAAATATTGAATGCAACCAAACAAGCAACAAACAATTATTTTAAATTGATAAAAATAATTTTAAATAAAAGGTGAGTGAGATTTACTCACCGAGATTTTAATTTGCACTTGTCTCAATTTCAATTCCTCTTCATCAATTTTCTAAGCCCCGAACTCCACACGAGTGATTTCATTTGATTTGTCCTAGCCTAGCAAAAATCCGAATATTATAAATGAGCTAATGAATTTCTTTAACCAGGTTTAAATGTCAAGAATATGCTAAAATTAAAATTTCTTTTTCTAACTAAATTTTCCTTTCGATTTCCAAATTTCAGATTAGCCGAAAACGACATTTTTAAGCTATCAACAATTTAAATGTAATAGAATTTTAATTACTCAACTAATATAATTGCCTGTCATTTAGGTTAATTAATCTCCAACTCTCCCCGTTTCAAACTCTAATTTTTCCCCCGACTGAACACAACTACCTTCAGTTCTTCGAACTTTCCCCTTTTTCTTCGATGTTGCCACTTCCACCTTTGACCGGAGTTCACCAATCCCTTGTCTCGATGACTGTCTCCACCTACTTCCATTCGCCACTGGCCCCATCTCCAAAGAAGCCCTTACTTCCTTATCAACTCCTCCCATGACAATCTATTTTAATGTATCCACCATTCGACAAATAATAGACTAGATCCCAGTCATCATCCCACACTGTCAAGCAACCAGATGTCTCATTAAACCATTTCAGTATACTTCAGTACCTTATTATCACATTCGACTTCACCTTGAACTTCCAGTTCATCCCTATCGTTCGCTCATCAACATTGAAATCGCATTTCATCAACCCTAGGTCAGAAACGCTCCTCTGATTTACAACCTCAACCATACTCAAATCGATTGCTTCACTATCCTATTAACACCATCGCACCTTTCACTTTATTGACGTTGGAATCCCGAAACCGTACTTTTGTGCTCCCAGTAAAATGCTCGCGACTCTGATGAATCAAAAGAAAACGAACAACGACTTCGAACCCCCCAACACACTTAGCATCGACGCCTGATACCCTAGTCTCGGTCAATTCTACGTGCGCCACTCCTTCTTGAAAATTGTTCTCATCATCTCGCGAGAAGTGAGTCGCGATTGAATGCGAAGCCAAAGGCTATTTTTGAACTATCGGTTTTTATTTTGGCAAGAGGAGGAGCGCCATTTGATTTTGCTTCTTAGCAAAAAGATACGAGGAGTGTTTAGTCGCGATATATAGATGAAGAAGACTTACAAGCTAAGGAGTTGTCTGTGTAAAGTACATCCTAGATGATAGGTTAAGTACAGTTTAATTAGTTCGATTTGAGTTTATAATTAATATGATTTGATTCATAGAGATTTTCACTTTATTTTAAATAGATATCGATTTGATCTCATGCTTATCCACTAAAATAATATCGAGGTCCATTACTTGAAATTACGAACCTTTATTTTTACGTGCCAACTGACATTATAATGTTATAATGCTATTTTGAATTTAACGAAATAGATTATACAATTTAATTTTAATGTATAAAATAACCATATTAAATTGATATAATTTAAATTCAAAATAATTTATTCATTGATAATAAATTATTATTATTATCGTATAAATCCAAAAAGAATTTAATTTCATCATCTGAATTATTTTGATTCAGTTTTAGCTTCGATTTCAATATATTTTGTATTACGAAAATTTAATATATTCGATTTTAAATCGAAATCAATTTTTAAATCGATATCAAAATATAAAAATTCATTTATATTATCAATTCAATATTTAAAACCATATTAAATATTTAAAATAGACTGTTCAAATATCCAGGTCGTTACATTCTTCCCCCCTTAAAAGAATTTCGCCCCCGAAATTGCTAAGGTAAGAAAAATGCTACAAACCCATTTACTTTCCGAGAATTTTCTTATGTTGAAACTCAACTCTTCACATTTTGACAATTTTAGTCCCAACCAACTTTTGGTTTTCATTTACATTGCACATCACATATGCTCATATTCAATTAATCTGAATGATTTACAATCAATTCAAATTCTATTCGAATTGATTCTGATCAATTTATTCATTTCGATTTATTTAACTTTCTTAAGTTAAATTTAAATTCCAGAATTCAAATCCTTGGGTTTTTATTTCAAATCCTTTTGAAATCCCATAAATATTGACATATAATTATTTTCATTTCAAATTCAAAACATTTGAATTTTCCAAAACAACTTGTTTTCTTTAAAACAAATTTCCACCAAAACTTTTCTAAGGTAGCAATCCATCACTTAGAAACTAGGAAATGAACGCTGATGATGTCGCGATCATCATCAGTATTATTTTCCAGCCACTGAAGTGAGTTCAGTGCTTTACCACTTACAAAAACCCATTAAAAATGATTTTTTATCAAAAATCCTTCCACAACAAGGCTATATTATTTTAATATACTTTGAAAAGTATTTTTCAACTTCCCAGGATTTAAATTCCAAATTCTGCTTTGAATTCAATTTTGATTCATCTCATTTGTATATTTCATTCATATACAAATTCTACTTGGTTATAGATAACCTTTCCAATTTTTATAATTTAATTTAATGTTAACATCCGACACATCCATATATTATTATAATTTCGGAAAATTATTCCTTTTCCTATCAAAGTAGAATCTTGGGTAAAATTATTTCATTTACCCACTTAAAACAATATCGTGTTCAATCTTCTGTTTAAGTATTTACAAACTCTTATCGATGTCGTGCATCCCACGATTCGATTAGAATTCATAAACCACTCAATAGCCTAGCCAACACAATATAAAACAAATTTGCATATTAATTAACAAATACGCTCTCTCGTATATATATACACTCAACTCATTCTAGGACACTACTGATCCTATCTCGAATGAGCACATGACAAACAAGCCTAGGTATTCGCTCAACCCAAGCTCTGATACCAACTGTAACGGCCCGCAAATCTGCACTATCTAAGTTGATTAATAATAGCACACGTCCACCCCAAATTGCAAAGAAATAAGAATCAATATTAGAAAGAAGTTAGAGGATGGGAAATAGAAAGAAAGAAAGGTTAGAATAGAAGAAAATGAAGATCACAAACACACAGCGGAACGGATAAAATATATTATATAACATAACTTTTGAAATACAAATCTGTAACTGAATATACATACCATTATCAGAGCACAACAGTTATTCCTGGAACAGTTATAAACACCTGTTTCCAGATACAACATAGTACACAACGGAAAAATGATAGTCTATAGCTAACTGGTGAAGCCTCCTGCTTCCAGCTCTTCCAATTGAATCTGTAAAATCCCGACTACTTGACTGCCCATACAAATTTGGGCATCCAAGAGTTTAGGGAAATCAAACAAAATAAACTCTGGGTCAGTCATGGGACTGGTGTGAGTAAACTCCGACCATTTGTTTAACTTTCAAAATTCTTTCGAAAGAAAGGATAATAGTAAGACCAGTCCACACATAAACATGGACGGGTTTTACCTTACTATAAACCAAAACACTTTGATACAAAAATCCAGTGATATTATAATAGTGCCTAAATCGAATAAATAACAATCTAGCGGAACGCTTGCATCTCACGCTCCATATATAATATAAAATCAAAAACCGCAGGGCGCTTATTGGAGATTGGATTTCCAACATGACAAGGTATGGAACCACCTTCCGCTAGTGTATCTCTAGAGAGGAATACACTGGGTTCAATAAGAACATCTTGCAACACAGCCCACACATGACCGACTACTCATTTCGCTCGAGTGTATCGAATGTATATCACCAACGGTTGGGATCAGCAACCGTTTCCCGAATGGGACAGCATCGAATAGAATAAGAAATAAAATGAATCTCTAGATAGGTGATTATACATCCTAATGGGAGCGACCCACATAGCCATGTTGCCTGCCCGATTTTTGTCATTTCCCGGTTGTTGAGGCCTGAGGCTACGATTACTTATCATTCGCTGAAAGCACAATCACTTTGAATGTCACATTGTCAGATCCGTTAATCACTAATTGGTTTGCATAAATATATTCTGGATATTATGCTAAGGGAAAAAATCCGTTTCCACCACGTATATTTATTCAGACTAACATATTCGATCACTGGAAATACTTTGTCAGACATTCGTCCATTTACGTTCATTCTGGGACTGAACGAAGCTGAAGGCACAATTTATATTAATAGAAAAAGCCCTTGCACTTCACTCTGTCTTCGATTATCTTCATATAATCTGATTTGCAACGCTACTGTCAATACGAAGTGGTTCATGGATAATAATCCTACCGGTCTCTCCATATTGACAACGATATTGTAACAACCCGGAAAATACAAGCCAATTTAAAATTTTTAAATTGGGTATTTCAATGCAATTTGAACAATTGAAATAGAATACTTCAATAAAATAATGAATTAGAAATAGTGTGTCAGTTTGAAAATTTGAACTCAAACTTTGACTGATTGTACCAGGTGGAAAATATAACGGAATTTAGTGAAACCAAAAATATTTAAATCTGTTTATGAATATCTTTCTAACGAATCTGAAAAATCGATGTTTCATAGCGGGAATCAAAAGTTATGGCCAAATGAATTTTCAGAAAGGTCGCTATATAGAATATATAGCCCTTGAAAATAGACATTTTGCAAACGACCTCGAAATTCGACGAAACCACTTTTGTTGGGTCCGGGATGTCAAACTATTGCAAGGTTTCAAATTTCATAATTTTTGAAGCTAGTATGTGAGCATGGCAAAAAAAATGTGTTTGGTCAATTTCTGTTAAATTGGATCGACCAGAAAAGGGCCATTTTTCAAATGATCTCAGAATTCGACAAAACTAGTTTTGTTGGGACCGTAGCGTCAAAACATAGCTAGATTTATTTTTCTGGAATTTTTCGAATCAGTTTGTGGCCCTGGCAAATTGAAATGTACGTTCGAATTGAATATAAAATGTTTTATACTTTAATTTGAAAAATAACTGACTGTAACAGTCGAATTGGCCAATGAAACATATCCCATTGTGTCCGGGATGGGGGTATTTAGCTAGGGGCGACAGTCGTTAGGTTTGGATTGGGGTTCGTATGTGAAAACCCTAATTTTCTGAATAATATATACATCGGCGAATCAGAAAATTCCATTCATAATTAAAAATATAAAAAACCTCGTTCTCTCTCGTTATCGACAACGACTGGAGCTCCAACCTTACCGACGATTTTCCCGCCGCCTCAGCCACCTTCAAGCGTCGCAACCACCCGATCTCGACGCCGCCGCCTCCCCTCTACAAATCCGACCAAACCCCGACCCCCCTCGTCGCCTGTGCCGCCTGAATCGCCTCCGTGAACGTCGAACCTTCCCACCGCCGCCCCGATCACATCTGACCACCGAACTGCCTCCATCCGCCACGCGCCTGAATCCCTCTCCTCCCTCTTCCACGCTGCACCCTCCGATCGTCGTATCGAGCCTCGGTTTTCGCGAAAACTGCAAACCTAGTTTTGAAGAAACGTGAAAGGTATCAGCTTTATTATATTTAAACTGATTTAAACACTTTTAAGTGTTGCAAACTTTGAAAAATCGTATCTTTATTGTGTGTTAACGAAATTCGGTGAAACAGGAAACATCATGATCGCAAGGAGGCTCTCTACATTCTAGAAGAGACCGCGGATTTTTCTGAGCCATCTACGATTTTTAGCACTTCGATAACCAAAGTGAGATTTCTACACTGAAATGTGAATAAAAATGTCATGTATAAATTATAAAAGCGAAATATAAATTATATACGCGTTGTATATCACATATACATGCGTAGTATAAGTTGTATGAGCGAAGTATGAAATATACATGCATTGTTTAAATGATATGTGTGTTTGAATGGTAATAAAATATATATATATATATATATATATACACTCCTCGGTCCACAAACCATGGACGGTATTTATTGCTTGTGAATTGGTGTGAAAAATTTAGTGAATAATGCGAATGGTTGAAAATAATTGTTTGTGGTTGATATTGTTTGGTTGTGGTTGAAAAATACCCATTGATGATTGAAATGAATTTGAAATATTTGTGGAAAAGAAAATCATACTCGCCTGCGTGCGAATTAGATGTATGAAATCCCCATTGTAAAAAACCGCGAGATTTTAAGGTAGAGCGAGGAGCCGTACTAGGGACGGTGCCGGTTTTAACTACCCTGTCGTTATGCTGCTGAAATTTTGAATAATATTCATGTGTTAGAATTATTTTCATGTGTTGAAACCAAAGTCATGTGTTGAAAATTAAATTCATGTGTTGAATGAATAAAGTGTTTAAACAATAAAAATCACATTTTTATTATATATATAAGAAGTATGTAAAATATCCGCATTATAAATAAATGGATTCAACAATAAAAATTACATCTTTCTTATATGAACCAACTATATAAAATATCCATGTGTGGAAAATGCTCATGTGTTGAGAAGTGCGTGTGTGAGAACATTCATGTGTTGAATAACGATTTTAAATGATAAAAATACCATTTTTATCATATATGCGATTTGCCAAAAATATAAGATTGTTGAAATAAAATTTGTTTGCTATGAATATTATTTTTAACATGTAAAGGAACTAAATGAAATAGTCATGTGTTGAAATATATTTTAGTTCGCCAAAAACATCATTTTTGAAATGTGGAGTGATAAAAATAACCACTTGTTCAAATAAATATGCATGAGTTGAAATATTCATTAATCAGCTAATGATATGATTTTTGCTTATGTATGCAACATTAGAATGAATGGTGACTTTAAACCGAAGTGAATCGAAAATGAAATTGAATGGAAAATGATAAGTAATAAAAATTGCACGTATGTACATGCATATTTATTGAACAAGTTATAGCAAAGAGGCTAGAGAAGAGGAATAAAATTGTGTGCCCGACAAATAGGTACATGTTTACTGTTTTGCTTGGGTGATGATTTTATGAGCCTATTGGCTAGCCGCTTGGCTTTTTCTTTTTCTTTTTAAGATGAGACGCCCATGTGGCTACTTGGGAATTTTCCCAGCCCCTCCCGTACAAAGGAGGTTATGGCGAAATTTTCCAAAATTTAAAGGCATTAGTGAAATATTTGAAGTGAAAACAATATTGAAATCTTCGAATGAACTATATTTATATATACATATATATATAATTAAAACGAATCATGGCCGTGCAGTTCGTGTTTTGAAACCGTGATTTCAAACGACTAGTGCGGGAAATCCGACCATTGGATTTTCCCGAAACTGCAACCGTTGGGTTCGCCTTGGGAATATCTTTCCAACGACACCAACTTTGTAAAGATCCGACGGTTGGATTGTCTGGAATGTTTAATTCAAATCTGAAGAAAAAAAGCGCTAGAATCGATTATATTTATATATTAATATAAATATAATTAAATAAATCGAATAACAACGCTGCAGTTCGTAATTTGAAATCGTAACTTCAAACGACTAGTGTGGGAGATCCGACAGTCGGATTTTCCCAAAACTGAAATCGTTGGATTCGTTTTGAAAAGATCTTCAAAATGATATAAAATTTGTGAAGATCCAACGGTTAGATTTTCAGATATGTGTAAAACAAATTTAGTGATAAACAGCGCCAGTGCCTCGGCACGACCTGAAACGTCGTTTAATTAAATGTGGCTGTTTTTAAATAAATAAAAATGGCAAGATATCGTTATAAAATATTATTGACGATATAGAATGGAAATAAACCGATTTTACTTGGTTTGCTTGATATTGATGGTTGAATGTATTTAACTTGAAAATTATACTAAGGAACTGAAATGTGAATGTTGAGTGATTTAACCATGTGAAAAATTGTTTTGAAAATCTAAATATACGTGGATTATTTGAAAAGGCCGAGTTCATTCTCATTTCAAATAATCGATCGACGATGAGAAGTCGAAGAGTTAAAGACGGTTGAAGTCCGACGATCTTCACATTGGTTGGATGGGCGCTACTGATGCTCATGATGGGAGTAGCTACCTTGAAGGAGTTGAAGTAGTAGCCGTCCTAACGTATTGTTGATTGTGATGATAAGCGAGGAATTTGGTGCCTCTGGCTTCGTTCAAACCTAGAACGAACTTGTAAATGGACTGTGTGTCTGACATTGGATTTTGTTCTGTGCTGATTGATCTCTATTGAATATATATCTGTTTGGCGGCGGAGAATTTATTCTCTTGCTTAACGCCCTTCGCTGAGACGTACAAGCTCAGAGGTTATATATAGATAGAAATCAGTCGCATGGAGTGGATTGCCTGTGTGGCACGCCTAAGTGGCATATGATCAAGGCTTTTGTTGCAAAGCAAAGTCTTGTGGTTGATGATCAAAGCATGGTCTGTGTGACGTAGCTTTGTGTATAATGTGGATTCGCGAGCCTCACACCCCTGTATTAGTCAAAAACAGGAGAAGGACCCAAGGAGTGCACGATGTTTCTTTCTAGCTATGGTGGTGTCAGTGACCTACCAGCCCTGACATTATATATACTTTTCACCTATGTGGTTGTTCGAATGCGAGGCGCCTCGATTATAGGTCTGTAAGCACCGGGAAACATGTGTTCAGGAATAATTAATCCTCAAACATAAGGGAGGACCGACCTTGGAGGATCCAGGGATTGTTGTGTGTGGTCCTCGGACATTTGCTAGAGTGTCTCGAACGGAGAGGAGCTTGCCCCTTGCCTCGACTCATGATGGAATCCAATTTCTAATACAAAATTGCGGATGTGATTGTATTACTAGTATGGCAACATAGTGGTATGGGTCATTCATGTCGTCTATGATTGATATTTATGATTTAAATTTTCTTTTGAAACATATATGCACTAGTAATAATATCAAACACTTTCGTTTTATACGTATGAAGCATTTTTGGCCATTATAAGGTAAAACTCTATCCTCCGGCTTGCGTTGCATTGTGTGATGGGACTTGAGTCCTATAATGGCTTCATTTTTATAAAAAGCATTGCGATGATTTAACCATTTACTTTATTTCATGCACTAGCACTCATTGGAGTAAACCCGTTCCGCGAATGTGGCGTGGTCCTTTGATTTGCCTTATTATTTTTGTTTAGTAAGTTAAGTAGATTTCTCATACCAGTCCCATGACTGACTCGTAGTTTGTTTCACCTTACAAACTCGGGTGCCCTTATTTTCACATGGGCATCCTAGTTACAGGTAGCTGACATATTTTGGGCATGGCACCACAGTAGAGGTGCACTTTTGGCTTATGGCGAGGCTTGACAACATTGTGATGATTGTGACTTTTCCGCCATTATTGTATATGTATTATGATTCCGCCACAGGCGATGTAGACTGATGTTTAGTTTATGTACTCTTTATGTATTATGATTCCGCCATTGGCGATGTTGACTGATTATGTATTATTATGCACTAAGTAGTATCCTGCACTGTGCTCTCCGATGTGGTGATATATATTATTCTGCTGTCATATTGGTGTAAATTATCCTATTTCTTGTTTATGCTATTATCTGTACTCTGCTAATGATGATTAACGTGTTATATTCCAATGATTATCCTTAACACCGTGGCACGGGGTTTTGGGGTCGTCACAGCTGGATCAGAGATTTGGTTAACCTTAGTTCTGGAACTTAAGACATTAAACACTTCATCAGAATAGATTCAGTAGTATTCTAAGGCGAGTAGCTCATTAGAGATAGGACTAGCAATGTCCTAGAATGAGCTAAGCAGGATAGCAAAAACAATTTGATCAGTCCATCGTTGTCTTTCCTTAAGTTCTTCTGCTTTACCATACAATAAAATTATCGTTTCTGTAAGCTGACTTTTTTCTTGCTTATACAGAACTTGAACAATGGCTACCCGTGCAGCCACTGGTAGAGGAGGCCGAGCTGGCCGTGGCAGAGGACGAGGTGAAGTCCCAGCTGAAGATGGACCCTTAATACAACCCACGGCCGCTCAACCATTCGAGCTTGACCGTGTGGCTAAAAGGTACAAGAACCTAGGAGGCAAAACCTTCTCTGGAACGGGCACTGTAATAGAGGCCTTGGCATGGCTGAAAACACGCGAGAAGATACTTGGAGGCCTGAGGCTGGATGATCAAGATAAAGCTTTCATGGGTGCCTAGCTTATGCAGGAAGAAGCCGAATTATGGTGGGAAGCTCTCACCGCAAGGAACAGAAATGCTGGTAGAACCTGGGACGAATTCAAAGAATTATACAAAGAGAAGTATGTCCCAGAGCAAGCCCTGGAGCGCATGCACGACGAATTCGCAAACCTCCAGCAGGGGGATCTCTCAGTGCAAGATTATCTGAACAAATTTACACAATTAGCCTGCTACGCACCCTAACTCGTCGCCACCGTAAAGTCCAAGAACAAGAGGTTCATCCTCGGGCTGAAGCGAAAGTACCAGGATAGGGCAATGGACTACATCAAACTGGTGTTTAATGAATTAGTGGAGATGGCGTGCAACTATGAGGACCTGGATCAAAGGCACTTGGATCAGGATCGTGCTTAAAGCCAAGCCAGGAATAAACGCAAGCTTGCTGCGAATCAAGCTGATTCAAGCCAAGCGGCATCCTCGAATCCACAAACAAGTAGGCCGCCAAAAGGAAGCTGCTATAATTGTGGCAAGGTGGGGCACCACTCAAATGTTTGCACAACCCCGAAACGGCAGAGGACCAATTCTCAATGTTCAAGCCAAGGCTCCCAGAACCTTCGCTCGTGCTTTAACTGCCGCAAGACAGATCATCTTGTCAGAGACTGTCCTTTGCTTAAGAAGGCCGCAATAGCTCACGTATATGATGGGACGAACCCGCCAGCTGCTTCCGATGGAGCAGGTAAACCTGATGTTTTGGGGGATACCCTTATAATTAAAAATATTCCCGTTTCTGTATTATTTGACACCGGTGCATCACGTAGCTTCATTTCTAGTAACACTGTTAGTAAGTTAAAATTTAAAGTAAGGAGGCTTAAGGAACCAATTAGAGTTCAAAATCCGATAGGAGGCTCTCTTGTCCTCAGTTCATATTGCAGAGTGCCCATCTCCTATTCCTTCTACCAGTTTCCCATTAATTTAATCGTCATGAATTTTTCTGAATTTGAAGTCATCCTTGGGTTAGAATGGTTAACAAAATATAAGGCATAAGTTAGATGTGCCGAAAGAATCGTTAAAATTGAAACGAAGCTAGGACATATATTTATACCCTGTCATGGCTCAGATCCAGATAGAGAAGAATTTTGGTCTGCATTAGAAGTTATCCCCACTTCCTTAGAAAAGATACCTGTTGTTAGAAACTATGCGGATGTGTTTGAAGAAGTCGAAAACTTACCTCCGCAAAGAGAAATAGAATTCAGAATCGATCTAATTCCCAATGCCAGACTAGTGGTACATCCAATTAGAAGAATGACTCCAAAGGAAAAGGAAGAATTAGGCGATCAAACTCGTCAACTGCTATGGAAGGGTCTGATCAGACCTAGCTTTTATAGTTGGGGTGCAGCTGTATTGTTTGTACCAAAGTCAGACGGTACTCTTCGATTGTGTGTTGATTACCAAGACCTCAACAAACAGACACTCAAAAACAAATACCCATTACCCCGCATCGATGATCTTCTAGACCAATTAAATGGGGGGAGAGTATTTTCTAGAATGTACCTAGCTATAGGTTTCCATCAATTGAGAATTGCTAAAGAGTGTGTTCCTTTGACAACTTTCAAAGGTCCAGACATATTTTATGAATGGTTAGTAATGTCGTTCGGCCTATGCAATGCTCTAGCATACTTCGTCGATCTAATGAATAGAGTGTTCAGGGGATTTCTGAATAAATTTGTCCTCGTATTCATCGATGATATTTTAATCTACTCCAAATCAAAATCTGAGCATGAAAGACATTTAGAACAAGTATTGGAGATTTTGAGAAAGACGACTTCAAAGCCAAATTCTCTAAATGTGTCTTCTAGCAAGAAGAAGTGAAGTTCCTTGGACATGTCGTGTCAAAGGAAGGGATTTCTGTAGATCCGAGCAAAATTACATCAATTCAAGACTGGAAACAGCCTACCACACCCACAGAGGTCAGAAGTTTTATGGGGTTGGCTAGTTATTATCGAAAGTTCGTTAAGGATTTTTCGAAGATATCCGGTCCATTAATGAAGCTTACAAAGAAGCATGAGAAGTTTAAGTGGACTTCCAACTGTGAAGAAGCTTTCCAGGAATTGAAATCGAAATTGACAACTGCTCCAGTGTTAACCATTATCGATGGCAATCAGGATTTGACGGTTTGGACAGATGCTTCTATTAGGGGTCTTGGTGCAGTGTTAATGCAAAGAGGCCAAGTAGTCGCTTATGCAAGCCGCCAGCTTAAACCGCATGAGAAGAATTATGTAACTCATGATCTTGAGTTGTTAGCTATTGTTTTTGCTTTGAAAATCTGGAGGCATTACTTGCTGGGTGAGAAATTCGAACTACTTACTTACCATCAATCATTAAAGTATTTGTTCACCCAGAAAGATCTGAACTTGAGACAGCCGCGTTGGCTAGAATTTCTTGCTGCGTATGATCTGGATATTCTGTATACGCCGGGAAAGGCTAACGTAGTAGCTGATGCGCTCGGTAGAAAGACTGAAATCATCGCCAGTTTTATCATTACATCTTCATTGAATGACAAGATCTCTGTTCTACAGAAAAACGATAATTTTGTTAAAGAGATGATCAGAATAATTCATGAAGGCGGAAACTCCAATTTCCAAGTGGATAGTGAGGGAGTTCTGAGATTAAATGGGAGAATTTGTGTGCCCGACTTCCCTGAGCTCAAAAGAGAGATGCTAGGTGAATGCCATAAATCCAAGCTTTGCATTTATCCCGGTGTGAGAAAATTGTACAACGATATCAAGCGCACTTTCTGGTGGAAGGAAATGAAGAGGGACATTTCTTTATATGTTAGCAAATGCCCTACTTGTCAATTAGTCAAGAGCGACCAACAAAAGCTAGCAGGATTGTTGCAACCGTTGCAAGTCCCAGGTTGGAAATGGGAACAGATTTCCATGGATTTCATAGATGTTTTGCCCCAAACCAAGAAAGGTATTGACAGTATTTGGGTGATCGTAGATCGCTTCACGAAGACCGCCCATTTCATACCTGTCAGATCCAATAGAACCGCTCAAAGTCTAGCACAGATATATTTTAAAGAGATTGTTAAGCTGCATGGAATTCCCATCAGCAAAGTCAGTGATAGAGACCCAATTTTTGCTAGCAAATTCTGGGAGGCATTCCAGACAGAATTGGGAACGAAACTGAATATGAGCACCGCTTATCACCCTCAGACAGATGGCCAAACTGAGCGTGTAAATAGAATTCTAGAAGATTTACTGCGGGCTTCTATTATTGATTTTGGCGGGTCATGGGAAGATCACTAACATTTGGAAGAATTCTCATATAACAATAGCTATCAAGCAAGTTTGGGAATGTCGTCATTTGAAGCATTATATGGCAGACCGTGCAGATCTCCAGCATGTTGGGTAGAACCTGGCAACAGACTTGTGTTAGGACCCGATATGATTCGAGAAGCATCTGATAAAGTCGATTTCATCAAGAAGAGATTGAAAACCGCACAAAGCCGACAGAAAAGTTATGCAGATTCCAGAAGAAGAGACTTGACATTTACTGTTGGTGGTCATGTTTACTTGAAAGTTTCTTCGATGAGAGGAGTGATCCGATTCAGTAAAACTGGGAAGTTAGCACGCAGGTTTATTGGTCCCTTTCCTATACATGAACGAATTGGAACTCTTGCTTATAGGGTTCAATTACCAGATTGGTTACCTGGAGTGCATGATGTATTTCACATATCTCAACTTAGAAGACATGTGCATGACCCGGATCTTGTTGTAGAAGAAGCAGCGCAACAGGACTTGGAAATTACTCCAGAATTAGCAGTTAGAAAAGAGCCATTAAAAATTGTTGGCAAAGAAACTAAAGAGCTAAGAAGCAAAAAGGTTCACTTAGTTAAAGTGCAGTGGAGTAGTGATCCTAGAGACTGTACTTGGGAGACTGAGGAAAGCATTAAGCAAGCTTACCCCAAATGCAGAGTGGACATCTCTGAATAACTCCGGTGCAAGGTACCTTCGCAATACTTTGCATTTACATTTTGTTTCCTACTTTACTCTTGTTTCCTTTTCGGGGACGAAAAGTTTTAAGTGGGGGAGATTGTAACAACCCGAAAAATACGAGCCAATTTAAAAAAATTTAATTGGGTATTTCAATGTAATTTGAACAATCGAAATAGAATATTTCAATAAAATAATGAATCAGAAATAGTATGTCAGTTTGAAAATTTGAACTCAAACTTTGACTGATTGTACCGGGTGGAAAATATAACGGAATTTAGTGAAACCAAAAATATTTAAATCTGTTTATGAATATCTTTCTAACGAATCTGAAAAATCGAAGTTTCATAGCGGGAATCAAAAGTTATGGCCAAATGAATTTCAGAAAGGTCGCTATATAGAATATATAGCCCTTGAAAATAGACATTTTGCAAACGACCTCGGAATTCAACGAAACCACTTTTGTAGGGTCTGGGATGTCAAACTATTGCTAGACTTCAAATTTCATAATTTTTGAAGCTAGTATGTGAGCGTGGCAAAAGAAAATGTGTTTGGTCAATATTTGTTAAATTGGATCGACCAGAAAATGGCCATTTTTCAAACGATCTTAGAATTCGACGAAACTAGTTTTGTTGGGACCGTAGCGTCAAAACATAGCTAGATTTATTTTTCTGGAATTTTTCGAATCAGTTTGTGGCCCTGGCAAATTGAAATGTACGTTTGAATTGAATATAAAATGTTTTATACTTTAATTCGAAAAATAACTGACTGTAACAGTCGAATTGGCCAACGAAACATATCCCATTGTGTCCGAGATGGGGGTATTTAGCTAGGGGCGACAGTCGTTGGGTTTGGATTGGGGTTCGTATATGAAAACCCTAATTTTCTGAATAATATATATATCGACGAATCATAAAATTCAATTCATAATTAAAAATAAAAAAAACCCTCGTTCTCTCTCGTTATCGACGGCAACTGGAGCTCCGACCTTCCCGACGATTTTCTCGCCTCCTCAGCCACCTTCAAGCGCCGCCACCACCCGATCTCGACACCGGCGCCTCCCCTCTACAAATCCAACAAAACCCCGACCCCCCTCGTCGCCTGTGCCGCCTGAATCGCCTCCGTGAACGTCGAACCTTCCCACCGTCGCCCCGACTGCATATGACCACCGAACTGCCTCCAACCACCACGCGCCTGAAGCCCTCTCCTCCCTCTTCCACGCTGTATTCTCCGATCGTCGTATCGACCCTCGGTTTTCGCGAAAACTACAAACCTAGTTTTGAACAAACGTGAAAGGTATCGACTTTATTATATTTAAACTGATTTAAACACTTTTAAGTGTTGCAAACTTTGAAAAATCGTATCTTTATGGTGTGTTAACGAAATTCGACGAAACAGGAAACATCGTGACCGCAAGGAGGCTCTCTACATTCTAGAAGAGACCGCGGATTTTTCTGAGCCATCTACGATTTTTAGCACTTCGAAAACCATTATGAGATTTCTACACTGAAATGTGAATAAAAATGTCATGTATAAATTATATAAGCAAAATATAAATTATATACGTGTTGTATATCACATATACATGCGAATTATAAGTTGTATGAGCGAAGTATGAATTATACATGCATTGTTTAAATGATATGTGTGTTTGAACGGTAATAATATATATATATATATATATATATATATATATATATATATACACACTCCCCCGTCCACAAACCATGGACGATAATTATTGCTTGTGAATTGGTGTGAAAAATTTGGTGAATAATGCGAATGGTTGAAAATAATTGTTTGTGGTTGATATTGTTTGGTTGTGGTTGAAAAATACCCATTGGTGATTGAAACGAATTTGAAATAATTGTGGAAAAGAAAATCATACTCGCCTGCGTGCGAATTAGATGTATGAAATCCCCATTGTCAAAAACCGCGTGGTTTTAAGGTAAAGCGAGGAGCCGTACTAGGGACGGTGCCGGTTTTAATTACCCTACCGTTATGCTGCCGAAATTTTGAATAATATTCATGTGTTAGAATTATTTTCATGTGATGAAATTATTTTCATGTGTTGAAACCAAAGTCATGTGTTGAAAATTAAATTCATGTATTGAATGAATAAAGTGTTTAAACAATAAAAATCAAATTTTTATTATATATATAAGTATGTAAAATATCCGCATTATAAATAAATTGATTCAACAATAAAAATTACATCTTTCTTATATGAACCAACTATATAAAATATCCATGTGTGGAAAATGCTCATGTGTTGAGAAGTGCGTGTGGGAGAACATTCATGTGTTGAGTAACTATTTTAAATGATAAAAATACCATTTTTATCTTATATGTGATTTGCCAAAAATATACGAGTGTTGAAATAAATATTTGTTTGCTATGAATATTATTTTTAACATGTAAAGGAACTAAATGAAATAGTCATGTGTTGAAATATATTTTAGTTCGCCAAAAACATCATTTTTGAAATGTGAAGTGATAAAAATAACCACTTGTTCAAATAAATGCATGAGTTGAAATATTCATTAATTAGCTAATGATATGATTTTTGCTTATGTATGCAACATTAGAATGAATGGTGACTTTAAACCAAAGTGAATCGAAAATGAAATTGAATGGAAAATGATAAGTGATAAAAATTGCACGTATGTACATGCATATTTATTGAACAGGTTATAGCAAAGAGGCTAGAGAAGAGGAATAAAATTGTGTGCCCGACAAATAGGTACATGTTTACTGTTTTGCTTGGGTGATGATTTTATGAGCCTATTGGCTAGTCGCTTGGCTTTTTATTTTTCTTTTTGAGATGAGACGCCCGTGTGGCTATTTGGAAATTTTCCCAGCCCCTCCCGTACAAAGGAGGTTATGGCGAAATTTTCCAAAATTTAAAGGCGTTAGTGAAATATTTGAAGTGAAAATGATATTGAAATCATCGAATGAACTATATATATATATATATATATATATATATATATATATATATAATTAAAACGAATCGTGGCCGTGCAGTTCGTGTTTTGAAACCGTGATTTCAGACCACTAGTGCGGGAAATCCGACATTGGATTTTCCCAAAACCGCAACCGTTGGGTTCGCCTTGGGAATATCTTTCCAACGGCACCAACTTTGTAAAGATCCGACGGTTGGTTTGTATGGAATGTTTAATTCAAATCTGAAGAAATATAGTGCCAGAATCGATTATATTTATATATAAATATAATTAAATTAAATCGAATAACGACGCTGTAGTTCGTAATTTGAAATCGTAACTTCAAACGACTAGTGTGGGAGATCCGACCGTCAGATTTTCCCAAAACTGAAACTGTTGGATTCGTTTTGAAAAGATCTTCCTAATGATATAAAATTTGTGAAGATCCAACGGTTAGATTTTCAGATATGTGTAAAACAAATTTATTGAAAAACAGCGCCAGTGCCTCGGAACGACCTGAAACGTCGTTTAATTAAATGTGGCCGTTTTTAAATAAATAAAAATGGCGAGATATCGTTATAAAATATAATTGACGATATAGAATGGAAATAAACCGATTTTGCTTGGTTTGCTTGATATGTGATGGTTGAATGTATTTAACATGAAAATTATACTGAGGAACTGAAATGTGAATGTTGAGTGATTTAACCATGTGAAAAATTGTTTTGAAAATCTAAATATACGTGGATTATTTGAAAAGGCCGAGTTCATTCTCATTTCAAATAATCGATCGACGGTGAGAAGTCGAAGAGTTGAAGACGGTTGAAGACCAACGATTTTCACATTGGTTGGATTGGAGCTACTGATGCTCGTGATGGGAGTAGCTACCATGAAGGAGTTGAAGTAGTAGCCATCCGAACATATTGTTGATTGTGCGGATAAGCGAGGAATTTGGTGCCTCTGGCTTTGTTCAAACCCAGAACGAACTTGTAAACAGACTGTGTGTCTGACATTGGATTTTGTTCTATGCTGATTGATCTCTATTGAATATATATCTGTTTGGCGGCGGAGAATTTATTCTCTTGCATATCACCCTTCTCTGAGACGTACGAGCTAAGAGGTTATATATAGATAGAAATCAGTCGCATGGAGTGGATTGCCTGTGTGGCACGCCTAAGTGGCATATGATCAAGGCTTCTGTTGCAAAGCAAAGTCTTGTGGTTGATGATCAGAGCATGGTCTTTGTGACATAGCTTTGTGTATAATGTGGATTCGCGAGCCTCAAACCCCGGTATGAGTCAAAAACGGGAGAAGGACCCAAGGAGTGCACGACGTTTCTTTCTAGCTATGGTGGTGTCAGTGACCTACCAGCCCTGACATTATATATACTTTTCACCTGTGTGGTTGTTGGAATGCGAGGCGCCTCGATTATAGGTCTGTAAGGACTGGGAAACGTGTGTTCAGGAATAATTAATCCTCAAACGTAAGGGAGGACCGACCTTGGAGGATCCAGGGATTGCTGTGTGCGGTCCTGGGACATTTGCTAGAGTGTCTCGAACGGAGAGGAGCTTTCCCCTTGGCTCGACTCATGATGGAATCCAATTTCCAATACGAAATTGCGGATGTGATTATATTACTAGTATGGCGACATAGTGGTATGGGTCATTCATGCCGTCTATTATTGATATTTATGATTCAAATTTTCTTTTGGAACATATATGCACTAGTAATAATATCAAAAACTTTCGTTTTATATGTATGAAGCATTTTTGGCCATTATAAGGTAAAACTCTATCCTCCGGCTTGCATTGCATTGTGTGATGGGACTTGAGTCTTATAATGGCTTCATTTTTATAAAAAGCATTGCGATGATTTAACCATTTACTTTATTTCATGCACTAGCACTCATTGGAGTAAACCCGTTCCGCGAAAGTGGCGTGGTCCTTTGATTTGCCTTATTATTGTTGTTTAGTAAGTTAAGCAGATTTCTCATACCAGTCCCATGACTGACTCGTAGTTTGTTTCACTGAGATGACCCCATACCCCGTACTGATGGCGGCAAGGGTAATCCTTGGAATATAACACATAAACAGATAATAGCAGAACAGAAATAAAAAAATACACCAGATAATGAACAATAGAATATACTGGATAAACGTAATCATCAGAGTTACACAGTATACAGGATCATACTTAGTACAAATACAGTTCAGCTATACATAAATGTCTACAGAGGAAAACAAACATAATATGCACAATAGGAGCTGAACAGCATAAAATAGATAAAAAGGTGATTTTTATATTTAAAACACGAATACCATTCAACACATGAATTTCAATTCAACCGATGAATTTCGACTCAACACATGAAGGTTTTCTATAGTTTGTATATATAGATAAAAATGTGATTTTTATATTTAAAACACGAACACCATTCAACATATGAATATGATTCAACGAATGAATTTCGATTCAACACATGAAGGTTTTCTATTCAACAGACGAATGTAATTTCAACACAGGAAAATAATTCTAACACATGAATATTATTCAAAATTTCGGCAGCATAACGGCAGGGTAGTTAAAACCGGGACCATCCCTAGTACGACTCCTCGCTCTACCTTAAAACCTCGCGGTTTTTGACAATGGGGAATCATGCATCTAGTTCGCATGCAGGCGGCATGTATATATTTTTCATTTCCACAAACTAATCCTATGTGGTTTCAACCAAATATTTCTCAACCACAAATGGGTATTTTTCAACCACAATCAATCAATATCAACCACAAACAATTCCAATCAACCATTCGCTATCAATCAATTTTCACACCAATCACAACCAATAAATATCTTCCATGGTATGTGGACGAGGGGTGTGTGTGTGTGTATATATATATATAGCAGTTCACTTCTATTTCAACACATATATAATTTTTACAAGGCATATATAACTTATACATCGAACGTACAACTTATACAACGCTTATATAAGAGGTGTACAATGCTTATATAACTCATACATCGACTATATAATTTATACATCGTCGTTTTCCATATCGTTTATAAATTAGAAATCTCACATTGGGTTACACTCCACCAAAAATAGCAGATGGCTTAGAAAAATATGCGGTCTCTTCTAGAATGTAGAAGACGTCCACACAAATCCACTGTCTCTTGTTTCACTGAATTTCGTCAAGAAACGAAAAAGATATGATTTTTAGAAGTGGATCGAACTTTGCAACACTTTTAGAAGTTGAAAACAGTTTAATTTATATAAAGTCGTACCTCTCAGTAAATAGTTCCCAACTAGGTTTGGATTTTTCACCCAAACCCTGAAGTGATGCGAGGATCGGGCTATGCAGCGACGAGGAGGGAGGAAGGGCGCACGTGCGCGACGTGGTGGGGTCCAGCTCGACGCTGGTATGGAGTCGCGGTGTGAAAACCCGTAACTTCCCCGTAAAGGAAAGCATCGGATAGTTCGAGAACAAACCACAACAGAACTCAGACGGAAGAACATTTCATTGTATATAACAACAATGCATCAGATTACAAGAATATACAGAGTATAAATGAATAAATATTACACAGAAATATCAGAGATTTAAATTACATTTAAATACATAGCAGCGGAAAATAATACAATGCACAACTAGAAGAGATATACAGATACAAAGCTTTCTGGATATCATTCCAGTTGTAAACCAGGATCCTGTGAATATAAATCTGCAAAACCAAAACTACTAGCTGCCCGTGTCAAAATAAGGGCACCCCGAGTTTAGGTAAAAACAATATACCCCAGGTCAGTCATGTGACTGGTGTGAGAACTAAAACAGTTATTAATCGTTATTTTTAAAGCTAGGTAAATCAAGGGACCATGCCGTATAACATGGAACGGGTTTCCTCCCAAGAATACCAGTGCATAAAACAACAGCGCAATGCTAAATAAAGAAAAATGAAGCTATTATAAGACCCAGTTCCTATCACACAATGCAACGCAAGCCGGGGGATAGGGTTTTTACCTTATAATAGCCAAAAATGCTTGATACGTTTAAACCAAATCATTTGATACTATTATAAGTGCATAGTATATAAAACAACTTCAAATCATAAATATCAATCTTAGGCAACATGAGCGTCCCATGCCACTATGTCGCCATATATAGGTTTACAAATAAAACCGCAAAGTCACGTATTTGGAAATTGGATTTCCATCTATGAACCGAGGCTAGGGATCGTCCTTTACCGATTCGAGACTCTCTAGCCCGATCCTCCGGAACAGCCGCAACTGCCCCTTGGAGCGACAGGGCCGGTCCACCGATGTGGATTATAGTGCCTGAACAATACGTTTCCCCGCCGTTTAGGGTGTAAATGAGCAAACGAATGACTCCATCGGACCCGGATCGTCTGATCTAACCGAGGCGCCTCGCAACAGCAACAACCACTCAGGTGAAAAGTATATAAATGTCAGGGCTGGTAGGTCACTGACACCACCCTAGCTAGAAAGAAACGCATGCCCTCCCTAAGGCCCTCTCCCGTTATTGGTTCACAACCGGGGTGCGAGGCTCGCGAATTCACGTTACACAAAGCTGTGCCACACAGGCTATGCTTTGATCATCACCACAAGACTTTGCTTTTCAACAGAAGCCTCGATCAATTGCCACTTAGGGATGCCACACAGGCAATTCACTCCATGCGTTTGATATCCATCAATATATAACCCCTGAGCTCGTACGTCTCAGAGAAGGTCGTTAAGCAAGAGAATAAATTCTCCGCCGCCAAACAGATATATATTTAATAGAGATCAATCACACGGACTAAAACCCAATGTCAGACACACAATCCATTTACAAGTTTGCTCTGGGTCTGAACGAAGCCGGAGGCACTTTCCTCGCATATCCATCCATCTCCAAGTACGTCTGGACGACCACAAACTGTTTCCATCTTCTTGGGTGTACATCCCAATCAAGATCATCGGTAATTATCCAAACGACGTGAAGACCTCTGGTCTTCGACCATCGTCTTCATCTTCGACTTATCGTCGTATCAGTTATTCAGAATGGGATAAACCCGGTCTTTCCGAATAACTCGCGTATATTTTAAATAAGTGTTACACAAACACAACATACGCCTCATTCCAATTCATCAGTCACTAACCGTAAATTAATCAAGAGAATAATTTCCCAAATATTAACCCTGAAGGCCGAAACCAACATCAGATCCATATCCAGAAAACCGTTCTGCTTGGCTAACCGACAGTTAGTTTCTAAATTTCACATTCATAGGAAAAGGTTCCCATTGATTTTATCCAAGATAAATTCCTTGAATTTATTCTCTAATCTTCTTTTGAATTTCGATTCAACTAGTCGGGATTAATGAACCGTACCGAAGTAATCATTTGTTTTAATTTCCCAATCCCAACCTATTCGTCCCGTGAAGTAAAACTGGTAATACTTCATATCTAACACCATGGTGTTATAGGTAAATTCAATTACCATTTCACGTTCAAATCTAATTAAAGATTTAACTAACGCCTGGAGCAAAACTGGTGATACTCCATTCTCGATCTTTTCAATCTAATTAAAGATTCATTAAAACTCCACTTAGTTTTAATCGTTAACTGGGTTAAAGAATCAGTTTCATTTAAAACACGGTTCACGATAAACCCAAATCACATTTAATATTAATTATCATGGCTCTGAATAGAAAATATATCGGCTTATATTCAATATCAAATTCTACGACCAACAAATATCGTATTGGAAATAACGATACAAATATATCTTTCAAATTTCCATAACAATATCTGTATAATCATGAAATCCAACATCGAAATATTCCGAAGACAATTTCGATTCAAATCCATTCCAATTCAATTACTGGAAATTCTGGTTACTTTTAAAACCTTTTTCAAATTCAATTTATTTATTTAAAAATAAATAGAATTATAATTCTAGTTCAAAACTAGTTCATTTCGATAGAAATCTATTTTTATCTTTTCAAATAGGGAGTTTTTCATCCCAATTCTTCGCAAATCATTACTTATAATTTTACACAAATTATTACTATTTTTAATAATTTTATCATGGCACGTACAGTCGATTTCCATCAACGGCCATCGAACTGCACTTACAGCGACCTTTTCCAAATTTGATTTGGACGTATCTCCAAATCCAACCGTTAGATTCCAAATTTCTAATATTCGTTAGAAAGCTCTTTTCGATACGAACCCAACGGTTCCTGTTTTAGGAGAATCCAACGGTCGGATCTCCCGTAATATCCGTTCGAAGTCAATGGTCGAAATTTACGAACTGCCGCGGCGCTGCGCTTTCTATTCAGGCCATTATATATAATATATATATATATATATATTATATTTCGTCGATTTCCTTTTTAAAACGAATTTTATAAATCATTTCAAATTTATTTCAAAAACAATTTCAACCTTTATTTCAAATTCAAATCAAAATTAAATTTTCCCTTATAAATTCTTTCTACATTCACTTCTATTTGATTTCAATTCAAATCGATTTCAATTCTATTTCAATTCGTTTTCAATTGAATTCAATTCAATTCAGATTTGTTTTCTATTCAATTCAATTCAAATTCGTTTTCAATTCAATTCTATTCGAATTCGTTTTCTATTCAATTCAAATTCGTTTTCAATTCAATTCTATTCGAATTCGTTTTCTATTCAATTCAAATTCGTTTTCTACTCAATTCAATTCGAATTCGTTTTCTATTCAATTAAATTCGAATTCGTTTGAATTTCAATTCTTTTCAAAATATCAGATTTTGAAATCACTTTCGATATTCATTGTAAAATGAATAAAATCGATATAAATATCATTCACGTCAAATTGGCGTCAATCTAATCAACACGGCTTCATATATCTTTATTTATAAATATCCTATTTCAAATATTTCTATTTCAAATATTGCTATTTCAAATATTGCTATTTCAAATATTGCTATTTCAAATATTGAATGAAGCCCAATCAATTACCATATAATGTTAATTATATGGATTTTCTACAACACATGTATACAATAACAACGATGAATAATCAACCATCATCCAAAGTGCATTCTACACTGTATAAGCATCGAATATAAATATTTAACGCTTAAAACAGTCTGTCAATCAATCGATCGACATACAACAAAACAACGGGATTAGTGTACGTCAAATATCATCCCAATACCCGTGTGGGGTTTCAAACAATCAAACACAGATTTTATTTGTGCAGTTGGGCGACGTGTAAAATTTATCGTCCCAATCAATATCAGTCAAATGTGTGTATATAAACAAATCATCCGATTTGTTTATTTTTATTTCATTTCAAAACGCTAAAAATTCTACTTTTAACTATAAAATATTTTCAACTATATAAATATTTTATTTCATTTCACGTCACATCACACAATCAACTACACATCAAAATCAAACAAACAAGCATACAAGCCGTCCATGGTCTGTGGACTACGGGTGTCGGGTGCTACTAAACACCGTCTGCATCCTAGTATATATTTATAACTAGAAAAATTAAATTGAAAGGTGAGAAGTTCTCGTTGAATTGCTAATCCAACGCCACGACTCTTCTTATGTAGAAATCTTCGCCGTTCTGGCCTCTTGTCAATTTTCACTGCCCGTATTCTCTAAATAAAAAAAATCTCATTTTTACTTTGCTACTTAATATTGAAAAATCGAATTTTTACTTTGCTATTCAATATATAAAAATTGAATTTTTACTTCGCTATTCAATATATAAAAATCGAATTTTTACTTCGCTATTCAATATATAAAAATCGAATTTTTACTTCGCTACTATATAGATAAAAATTATATTTTTCTTATCTACATCATATAAAAATTATACCTTTCTTATCTACATCATATAAAAATTATACCTTTCTTATCTACATCATATAAAAATTATACCTTTCTTATCTACATCATATAAAAATTATACCTTTCATATATATTCTTTTATACTCTAAAAAATTAGATTTTTATAACACTAAAAATTGAATCCTTACGCATTTTTATAACTATAATCTATATAAAGATTTTCAGATCTTAAAACAACCATATATACTAATTATTTACTGATTTTAAAACAATGAAAATATATTTAAAACTAAATTAACTGAAAAAAACTCACCGACAAAGAGGGAGGCGCTGCGTTCAAAGGAGGAAGGGGGGACTCTTGGCGTCGAGCTGCTGCGAGGGGGGCTGCGCGGCTAGGAGAGATAGGGTTTTGAGGAGGGGTTTTTGGGCGCGGCTCTTCAAATCAGAAAAGGGAGGGAGGTAAGCGCGGTTTTTTAGAAGGGAGGAGAGGAGGAAGAACGTCGGGGGGGAAGAAGATGGTCGGGGGGGGGAGCTCGCGCGTCGGCGATGGTGCCAGGGGAGGAGGAGCGCGATGGATCGGCGGGGCGAGATGTTTTATTTTATTTCTGAAATCTGAACTAATGAAAACCAGAAGGGGGGCCAGAACGAATAAAGGGAGAAGTTTTTTATTATTATTTCATTATCTCCCAACAAGTTGACTTTTACATACGACCTCTAAACGAGGCCCACTGCCTGTCGTCCATAGCTAATTACCTCCATTCCGAACACAATGGGATATGTATCGCAGGCTGATTCGGTCGTTATGATCAGTTTTCGTTAAAATCAAAATATAACTCTATATATTGAATTTGAACGCGCATTTTAATTTACCGGGGTCACATACGAACTCTAAAAATTCCCGAAGAATATTTTCTAGCTTCGTATTAACGATACGGTCCTAACAAAGCTAGTTTCGTCGAATTCTGAGACCGTTGGAAAAATGGCCATTTTCCAGTCGATTAAAATCAACTAAAACTGGTCAAACGCGTTTTCCTTTGCCACGCTCACATATTGAATCGAAAAATTATGAAATTTGGAATCTAGCAATAACTTGACATCACGGACCCAATAAAAGTGGTTTCGTCGAAATCCGAGGTCATTTGCAAAATTCCCATTTTTAAGGGCCTGAATTCCATAGCGACTATTCAGAATTTTCAACTGGACATATCTTTTGATTCCCGCTATGAAATCTTGATTTTTCGGATTCGTTGGAAAGATATCATCGATTAGATTCTAATGTTTTTCGTTTCACTAAAATCCGGATTGTTTTGCACCCGGTACATTCAATTGAAGTTTGAAATCGAATTATCGAACTACCGCGCCATTTTCAATTCCTTTTATAATTATATATAATTATTTATATTCTAACGATGAACTATATAAATATATACGTTCGAATTCTATTCAAAATAAATTTTTCGTCGTTTTTATTTAAAATAATTTATTTTAAATAATCAAAATTCGCTAAAATTGTCAAAATAAAAACATTAAACTGGCTCAGATTTCCGGGTTGTTACAATCTCCCCCACTTAAAACTTTTCGTCCCCGAAAAGGAACAAAGTCGAAAGTGGTTTGATCAATCAACTCTACGTTCGATCTGGCTTACATTCTCCAACTTTTCAGTTTCTGAGAATTTTCAAAATTTCAAAAATTTGGCTAATACCCTAAATTTTCGAAAAATTTCGCCATAACCTCCCCTGCACCGGGAGCCACAGGAAAATCCCAAAATTGCCTTATAGGCCTTCTGATCTCAAAAAGAAAAAGAAAAAGCCAAGCAGCTAGCCAATAGGCTCATAAAATCATCATCACCCAAACAAAACAGTAAATTATAGTAAACATGTACCTATTTGTCGGGCAAACAAATTTTATTCTCTGCTCTAGCCTCCTTGCTATGACCTGTTCAATGTAAGTACATGTATATGCAAGCAAATGCGACCAAATTTCAATACAATTCAATATTTGATCAATTTGGTTATGTAATACAAATTTTAATTAATCAACCAATAATCAACAACACAACCATCAATCCATTAGTTGATTAGCTTTTCAAATGCATAACTTTGATATATGTTGTCAAAAATCAGATTTTTGATGCCAAATCACAACAATAAGCCCTATCTAGTTTCGGTTCTCACACCAGTCAATTGGAAATATATAGAAATCTCACTTTCGAAACTCGAAAATAAATACTGGCGATGGTGCCCCGTCACCAGAATTATCCCCGGGCACTAGAGGGATTCTATATCTACTCAGTATATTAAAACTTCGAACACACGTTTGCAAGACATATATACAAAATCTTTATATACTGGATTGCCCAAATTCATTTAAATAAATAATCAAATACGAATAGTTGATTTAAATTTTCAAAACAGAAATTGTTTTCATTTTAAAATTTACTCTTCACACTCGTTCTAGGATACTACTGATCCCATCTCTAACGAGTCATTCTAATTGGATATTACTAATCCAATATCTGACGAATTCTTTCGTACGGTTCTAATGTGCCTTGTTCTCTAGCTTTGTAAACCAAAGCTCCGATACCAACTGTGAAAACCCGTAACTTCCCCGTAAAGGAAAGCGTCGGATAGTTCGAGAAAAAACCACAACAGAACGCAGACGGAAGAACATTTCATTGTATATAACAACAATGCATCAGATTACAAGAATATACATAGTATAAATGAATAAATATTACACAGAAATATCAGAGATTTAAATTACATTTAAATACATAGCAGCGGAAAATAATACAATGCACAACTAGAAGAGATATACGGATACAAAGCTTTCCGTATATCATTCCAGCTGTAAACCAGGATCCTGTGAATATAAATCTGCAAAACCAAAACTACTAGCTGCCCGTGTCAAAATAAGGGCACCCAGAGTTTAGGTTAAAACAATAAACCCCAGGTCAGTCATGTGACTGGTGTGAGAACTAAAACAGTTATTAATCGTTATTTTTAAAGCTAGGTAAATCAAGGGACCATGCCGTATAACACGGAACGGGTTTCCTCCCAAGAATACCAGTGCATAAAACAACAGCGCAATGCTAAATAAAGAAAAATGAAGCTATTATAAGACTCAGTTCCTATCACACAATGCAACGCAAGCTGGGGGATAGGGATTTTACCTTATAACAGCCAAAAATGCTTGATACGTTTAAAACAAATCATTTGATACTATTATAAGTGCATAGTATAAAAAACAACTTCAAATCATAAATATCAATCTTAGGCGACATGAGCGTCCCATGCCACTATGTCGCCATATATAGGTTTACAAATAAAACCGCAAAGTCACGTATTTGGAAATTGGATTTCCATCTATGAACCGAGGCCAGGGATCGTCCCCTACCGATTCGAGACTCTCTAGCCCGAGCCTCCGGAACAGCCGCAACTGCCCATGGAGCGACAGGGCCGGTCCACCGATGTGGATTATAGTGCCTGAACAATACGTTTCCCCGCCCTTTGGGGCGTAAATGAGCCAACAAATGACTCCATCGGACCAGGATCGTCCGATCTAACCGAGGTGCCTTGCAACAGCAACAACCACATAGGAGAAAAGAATATAAATGTCAGGGCTGGTAGGTCACTGACACCACCCTAGCTAGAAAGAAACGCATGCCCTCCCTGAGGTCCTTTCCCGTTTTTGGTTCACAACCGGGGTGCGAGGCTCGCGAATTCACGTTACACAAAGCTGTGCCACACAGGCTATGCTTTGATCATCACCACAAGACTTTGCTTTTTAACAGAAGCCTCGATTAATTGCCACTTAGGCATGCCACATAGGCAATTCACTCCATGCGTTTGATATCCATCAATATATAACCCCTGAGCTCGTACGTCTCAGAGAAGGGCGTTAAGCAAGAGAATAAATTCTCCGCCGCAAAACAGATATATATTTAATAGAGATCAATCACACGGACTAAAACCCAATGTCAGACACACAGTCTATTTACAAGTTCTCTCTGGGCCTAAACGAAACCGGAGGCACTTTCCTCGCATATCCATCCATCTCCAAGTACGTCTGGACGACCACAAACTGTTTCCATCTTCTTGGGTGTACATCCCAATCAAGATCATCAGTAATTATCCAAACGACGTGAAGACCTCCAGTCTTCGAACATCGTCTTCATCTTCGACTTATCGTCGTATCAGTTATTCAGAATGCGATAAACCCGGTCTTTCCGAATAACTCGCGTATATTTTAAATAAGTGTTACACAAACACAACATACGCCTCATTCCAATTCATCAATCACTAACCGTAAATTAATCAAGAGAATAATTTCCCAAATATTAACCCCGAAGGCCGAAACCAACATCAGATCAATATCCAGAAAACCGTTCTGCTTGGCTAACCGACAGTTAGTTTCTAAATTCACATTCATAGGGAAAGGTTCCCATTAATTTTATCCAAGATAAATTCCTTGAATTTATTCTCTAATCTTCTTTTGAATTTCGATTCAACTAGTCGGGATTAACGAACCTTACCGAAGTAATCATTTGTTTTAATTTCCCAATCCCAACCTATTCGTCCAGTGAAGTAAAACTGGTAATACTTCATATCTAACACCACGGTGTTATCGGTAAATTCAATTACCATTTCACGTTCAAATCTAATTGAAGATTTAACTAATGCCTGGAGCAAAACTGGTGATCCTCCATTCTCGATCTTTTCAATCTAATTAAAGATTCATTAAAACTCCAATTAGTTTTAATCGTTAACTGGGTTAAAGTATCAGTGTTATTTAAAACACGGTTCACAATAAACCCAAATCATATTTAATATTAATTATCAGGGCTCTGAATAGAAAATATATCGGCTTATATTCAATATCAAATTCTATGACCAACAAATATCGTATTGGAAATAACGATACAAATATATCTTTCAAATTTCCATAACAATATCTGTATAATCATGAAATCCAACATCGAAATATTCCGAAGACAATTTCGATTCAAATCCATTCCAATTCAATTAATGGAAATTCTGGTTACTTTTAAAACCTTTTTCAAATTCAATTTATTTATTTAAAAATAAATAGAATTATAATTCTAGTTCAAAACTAGTTCATTTCGATAGAAATCTATTTTTATCTTTTCAAATAGGGAGTTTTTCATCCCAATTCTTCACAAATCATTTCTTATGATTTTTCACAAATTATTACTATTTTAATTGATTTTATCAAGGCCCATACAGTCGATTTCCATCAACGGCCATCGAACTGCACTTACAGCGACCTTTTCCAAATTTGATTTGGACGTATCTCCAAATCCAACCGTTAGATTTCAAATTTCTAATATTCGTTAGAAAGCTCTTTTCGATACGAACCCAACGGTTCCGGTTTTAGGAGAATCCGATGGTCGGATCTCCCGTAATATCCGTTCGAAGTCAATGGTCAAAATTTACGAACTGCCGCGGCGCGTCGCGTTCTATTCAGGCCATTATATAATATATATATATATATATATATTATATATATATTTCGTCGATTTCCTTTTTAAAACGAATTTTATAAATCATTTCAAATTTATTTCAAAAACAATTTCAACCTTTATTTCAAATCAAAATTAAATTTTCCCTTATAAATTCTTTCTACATTCACTTCTATTTGATTTCAATTCAAATCGATTTCAATTCTATTTCAATTCATTTTCAATTGAATTCAATTCAATTCAGATTTGTTTTCTATTCGATTCAATTCAAATTCGTTTTCAATTCAATTCTATTCGAATTCGTTTTCTATTCAATTCAAATTCGTTTTCAATTCAATTCTATTCGAATTCGTTTTTCTATTCAATTCAAATTCGTTTTCTACTCAATTCAATTCGAATTCGTTTTCTATTCAATTAAATTCGAATTCGTTTGAATTTCAATTTTTTTCAAAATGTCAAATTTTGAAATCACTTTCGATATTCATTGTAGAATGAATAAAATCGATATAAATATCGATCACATCAAAATGGCGTCAATCTAATCAACACGGCTTCATATATGTTTATTTTCAAATATCCTATTTCAAATATTTCTGTTTCAAATATTTCTATTTCAAATATTGCTATTTCAAATATTTCTATTTCAAATATTGCTATTTCAAATATTGCTATTTCAAATATTGCTATTTCAAATATTGCTATTTCAAATATTGAATGAAGCCCAATCAATTACCATATAATGTTAATTATATGGATTTTCTACAACACATGTATACAATAACAACGATGAATAATCAACCATCATCCAAAGTGCATTCTACACTGTATAAGCATCGAATATAAATATTTAACGCTTATAACAGTCTGTCAATCAATCGATCGACATACAACTAAACATCGGGATTAGTGTACGTCAAATATCATCCCAATACCCGTGTGGGGTTTCAAACAATCAAACAAAGATTTTATTTGTGCAGTTGGGCGACGTGTAAAATTTATCGTCCCAATCAATATCAGTCAAATGTGTGTATATAAACAAATCGTCCGATTTGTTTATTTTTATTTCATTTCAAAACGCTAAAAATTCTACTTTTAACTATATAATATTTTCAACTATATAAATATTTTATTTCATTTCACATCACATCACACAATCAACTACACATCAAAATCAAACAAACAAGCATACATGCCGTCCTTGGTCTGTGGACGACGGGTGTCGGGTGCTACTAAACACCGTCTGCATCCTTGTATATATTTATAACTAGAAAAATTAAATTGAAAGGTGAGTAGTTCTCATTGAATTGCCAATCCAACGCCACGACTCTTCTTATGTAGAAATCTTCGCCGTTCTGGCCTCTTGTCAATTTTCACTGCCCGAATTCTCTACATAAAAAAAAAATCACATTTTTACTTTGCTACTCAATATTGAAAAATCGAATTTTTACTTTGCTATTCAATATATAAAAATCGAATTTTTACTTCGCTATTCAATATATAAAAATCGAATTTTTACTTCGCTATTCAATATATAAAAATCGAATTTTTACTTCATAATTCAATATATAAAAATCGAATTTTTACTTCGCTACTATATAGATAAAAAATATATTTTTCTTATCTACATCATATAAAAATTATATCTTTCTTATCTACATCATATAAAAATTATACCTTTCTTATCTACATCATATAAAAATTATACCTTTCTTATCTACATCATATAAAAATTATACCTTTCATATATATTCTTTTATACTCTAAAAAATTAGATTTTTATAACACTAAAAATTGAATCCTTACGCATTTTTATAACTATAATCTATATAAAGATTTTCAGATCTTAAAACAACCATATATACTAATTATTTACTGATTTTAAAACAATGAAAATATATTTAAAACTAAATTAACTGAAAAAAACTCACCGACGAAGAGGGAGGCGCTGCGTTCAAAGGAGGAAGGGGGGAGTCTTGGCGTCGAGCTGCGGCGAGGGGGGGTGCGCGGCTAGGAGAGATAGGGTTTTGAGGAGGGGTTTTTGGGCACGGCTCTTCAAATCAGAAAAGGGAGGGAGGTACGCGCGGTTTTTTAGAAGGGAGGAGAGGAGGAAGAACGTCGGAGGGGAAGAAGATGGTTGGGGGGAGCTCGCGTGTCGGCGATGGTGCCAGGGGAGGAGGAGCGCGATGGATCGGCGGGGCGAGATGTTTATTTTTTATTTCTGAAATCTGAACTAATGAAAACCAGAAGGGGGGAAGAACGAATAAAGGGAGAGGTTTTTTTTATTTTTATTTTATTTAATTATCTCCCAACAAGTTGACTTTTACATACGACCTCTAAACGAGGCCCACCGCCTATCGTCCATAGCTAATTACCCCTATTCCGAACACAATGGGATATGTATCGCAGGCTGATTCGGTCATTACGATCAGTTTTCGTTAAAATCAAAATATAACTCTATATATTGAATTTGAACGCGCATTTTAATTTACCGGGGTCACATACGAACTCTAAAAATTCCCGAAAAATATTTTCTAGCTTCGTATTAACGATACGGTCCTAACAAAGCTAGTTTCGTCGAATTGTGAGACCATTGGAAAAATGGCCATTTTCCAGTCGATTAAAATCAACTTAAACTGGTCAAAGGCGTTTTCCTTTGCCATGCTCACATATTGAATCGAAAAATTATGAAATTTGGAATCTAGCAATAACTTGACATCACGGACCCAACAAAAGTGGTTTCGTCGAAATCCAAGGTCATTTGCAAAATTCCCATTTTTAAGGGCCTGAATTCCATAGCGACTATTCAGAATTTTCAACTGGACATATCTTTTGATTCCCGCTATGAAATCTTGGTTTTTCGGATTCGTTGGAAAGATATCATCGATTAGATTCTAATGTTTTTGGTTTCACTAAAATCCGGATTGTTTTGCACCCGGTACATTCAATTGAAGTTTGAAATCGAATTATCGAACTACCGCGCCATTTTCAATTCCTTTTATAATTATATATAATTATTTATATTCTAACGACGAACTATATAAATATATACGTTCGAATTCTATTCAAAATAAATTTTTCGTCGTTTTTATTTAAAATAATTCATTTTAACTAATCAAAATTCGCTAAAATTGCCAAAATAAAAAATTTAAACTGGCCCAGATTTCCGGGTTGTTACACGCGGCGGCTGTTCGAAGTCTCCAACTTCGTGATGTCGGTTCTCCCAAACCACATAATGAAAAAATCCAAACTATATATGGATTTGAAGATCTTCTCGTGCTCTTAAAAATATTCAATTGTAGGAGGGCTGATTTTGCTTGTAGGAGGCGCAAATGAGGAGAGATGGAAAGAATAGCTTTCCGCCGTCGACGTCGGGGAAAGAGAAAGAGGGTTTTCTTTTTCTTTTTTTTATAAAAATTCTGATTGGCCGGTGGGTAATAAAAAGGGGTTTTTTGGCACGACCTCCAATCCAAACCCAACGACTGTCGTCCCTAGCGTTTCACCCCCATTCCGAACACAATGGGAATGTTTCGTAGGCCCATTCGACTGTTTCAGTCAGTTTTCCTTCAAATTAAAATATATAACATTCAATATTCAATTTGAACGTACATTTCAATTTGCCAGGGCCACAAACTGATTCGAAAAATTCTAGAAAAATAAATCTAGCTATGTTTTGACGATACGGTCCCAACAAAACTAGTTTCGTCGAATTCTGAGACCGTTTGCAAAAAGGCCCATTTCTGGTCGATCCAATTTAACTGTAATTGACCAAAACACGTTTTCCTTTGCCACGCTCACATACTAGCTTCAAAAATTATGAAATTTGAGACCTAGCAATAACTTCACATCCCGGATCCAACAAAAGTGGTTTCGTCGAATTCCGAGGCCGTTTGCAAAATGGCCAATTTCACGGGCTATATAAATTCCATAGTGACCTTTCTGAAAATTGATTTGGCCATAACTTTTGCTTCCCGCTATGAAACTTCGATTTTTCAGATTCGTTAGAAAGGTATTCACTAACAGATTTAAATATTTTTGGTTTCACTCAAATCCGTTTTGTTTTGCACCCGGTACAGTCCGACAAATTTGAATTCAATTTTTGAAACTGCAGCGCCTTTTCAGGCCTTGTTTATAATTAGAATTAATTATATTTGTTTTCAAACGTCGATTCAAACTCACTTTTCATTGCTATTATTTAAAATATTTATTTTAAATATTTAAAATCCATTATTTTAGCCAATTAAAATTTTTTAAATTGGTTCAGATTTTCCGGGTCGTTACATTCACCTTGCAAACTCGAGTACCCTTATTTTCACACGGGCAGCCTAGTTACAGGTAGCTGACATATTTTGGGCATGGCACCGCAGTAGAGGTGCACATTTGGCTCCCGAGGCTTGATATATTGTGATGATTGTGACTTTTCCGCCATTATTGTATATGTATTATGATTCCGCTACAGGCGAGGTAGACTGATGTTTAGTTTATGTGCTCTTTATGTATTATGATTCCGCCATTGGCGATGTTGACTGATTATGTATTATTATGCACTAAGTAGTATCCTGCACTATGCTCTCTGATGTGGTGATATATATGATTCCGCTGTCATATTGGTGTAAATTATCCTATTTCTTGTTTATGCTATTATCTGTACTCTGCTAATGATGATTAATGTGTTATATTCCAATGATTATCCTTAACACCGTGGAACGAGGTTTTGGGGTCGTCACAGATATCGGCAAATACTTCGATAGTCGGTTATTTAATTATCGAAAGAAAACAAACATCCATTCATAGCATCAAACAAATCACTAGCCTTTTAATTGATATTTTATTAATTAATTCACTTCTTCCTTTCCCTATCAATATTTGTTAAACAATATTTTCAATTATCATCTTGGCCTCTTTCGCTATTTGGAAACATTTCCATATATAGCCTTCTTTTATTTTCTGTACTTAGAAAATATATTCTATTTGCAATTGGAAAACATCACAATTACTTATCTCTTTCATGACCATTTATTTCTATACTTTGGAAATATTTGTTATTATATTTCCAATATTCCACTTATCTGGGTTAAAACAAATGTTGTGTAAAACATTGTTACAACAACCCAAAACTCTATATTCAACTAACTTTTATTCAAACATGTCTCTTCGAGACTGGATCTTGCTATCTATCGGTTAAAAATGAAGTCAATCAAGTTGGGGTATAACTACCTCTCAGACCTTGACTGAAAACATTGTTAACTTCAAAACAGACAAGATCACTTACCTCGAATAAACATACCATAAAAACCAATTACTCATTTTAGAAACATGTATATGGTTCGATTTCTATTTCTAATTTATAGATTTCATTTTTGGTTTATAATATTCTATTTTAAATTTCGTATCCTTATCGAATTCTATATATATCGATACATTGATTTCTAGCTATCAAAATTTCTTAAAAATATTCTATCTCCTTAAATTTCCGGAAAATTTCTCCATAACCTCCTTTGTACCGAGAGCATCGGGAAAATCCCCAAACCGCCATACAGGCCTCTCCAATCAAAAAGAAAAAGAAAAAGCTAAGCGGCTTGCCGATACGGCGCATAAAACCTCATATGAAATTTAAACGTGTACCTTTTTGTTTGGCACTTGAATTAAAATCTTCATACACTTCATCCTATACCTGCTCAACCTATATTTACCTGTTTCCAATTTATCTAACTTAATTCGGTCATTACTAACTCAATTTGCTAATTTCTTCTTTAATTAGCTATTTTGCCAAATCCCATTATTTTAAACTTATCATGTTCAAATATATTTTTATTCGCTTCTAAACAAGTAGAATTTCATTTCTAACTTGAGTTTCCAATTCGTTTTCGAATATGAATCCACAAAACCAATTCACTTATCCAACACTAATTTCGATTCAAAACTCGATTAACTATTTATTTTTGAAAATTAGTTAAATCTATTTAATAAAAAAATCTGATTTTTATTTCAAAAATCATTTCATTTACTTCACTGGAGTTCATATTTATTTTATATCTCCGATGGGGATTTTTCTAATGGCAAATTTGGAATATATTTCTTTAAAATCCTTTTATTTAGTTAAATAAACCGTTATGGTTTTAAAACGATTTTGGCGCTGCTTTTCTGAAAATTTGATTTTGACATAACTCAAAATCTATTCGACGAAATCTAGATTTTTCTTCTCCATTAGAAAACTATTATCAAATCGGTCTTGACGTTTCTTGTTTCAAAGAATTCCAACTCCAATTGAGTTCAATATACTCAATTGAAGTTCGAAACGACAATTTACGAACTGTCGTGCTACGGCGAGCTCGTTTTAACAATATATATAAATATAAACGTTTTAACTTCGTTTATAATAAGTTCAACTTCATTCTGATATAATTTTAATATATATCAAATCCAATTCTCCAATTCAACATAATATTTACGATCTTCTAAAATTTGTCGATTTTACCTAGCTTAGAAATAAATTTATTTATACTGCGATCATCTATATTCAAATACTATTTCAAATTGAATTTCCTATATTCAAATTCCATTTTCAGTCTCCATTTGAATTTCAATTTATTTTCAAACTTCATTTGGATTTCTATATTCAAATCAATTTTCAAACTCCATTTGAATTTCTATATTCAAATCTGTTTCAATTCTATTTGAATTTTATATTCAAATTCCATTTTAACCCTATTTGAATCCTATATTCAAATTCTATTTTGAAATTCTATCTTGAAATTTTATTTCAAGTTCTATTTAAATTTTCTATATTAATTTTCCATTTGAATTTCTATATTTAAATTCTATATTTGAATTTCCTTTATATTCAAATTCTATGTTTGAATTCCATTTGAATTTCTATATTCAAACTCCATTTGAATTTCATTATTCGTTCTTAAACAAGTCTCGATCTCGATTTCTTTTGAAATCGATATTTCTACTCTTGGAAAAAAAATTCCCTTACAATTTCAAACTTGTATTTTTATTTCTGAATTATCTAATGATAATTCTTTTCACTTCCTTTATAAACTTTGTTTATAAAATAACTACTTGTTTTTATTCTTTTAAAACAAGTTAATATTTTTATTCTATTCAAATTTCAAAATCTATTTTTAGAAAAATTGAATTTCCCCTTTTTAACTCTGGAAATTTCCTTTTTCGATATTTTAAAATATCAACATTTAATTCCTAGTGATATTTCAAACAATCAAAACAACCGATTAAAATTGACAGGTTTTCTAACACATCATATATGACAGTATAGGTGCAAACAAACAAACAAACAGATAATATATTTTTGAGGAATCCAGTTGGATCCCTCCAACCTGTTTTTCCTGCATCCACAGACGTTAGTCAACAGAAATAATACCCATCCTGGTTCAAGGCAGGATATCGTGGTATAGAAGGTCATCCACTATCATAGCGTGGGGCGTATAGGGTAATCATCCGCTAATGGTACCGCGGGCATCCGCTAATGATACTGCGGGAAATCCAACCACCAATATATATATAATAGCAACCACCAAGCCTAAATAATTAATATATATAAGATGCACAAAAATATTGAATGCAACCAAACAAGCAACAAACAATTATTTTTAACTGATAAAAATAATTTTAAATAAAAGATGAGTGAGATTTACTCACCGAGGTTTTAATTTGCACTTGTCTCAATTTCAATTCCTTTTCATCGATTTTCTAAGCCCTGAACTCCACACGAGTGATTTCATTCGATTTATCCTCGCCTAGCAAAAATCCGAATATTATAAATGAGCTAATGAATTTCTTTAACCAAGTTTAATTGTCAAGAATATGCTAAAATTAAAATTTCTTTTTCTAACTAAATTTTCCTTTCGATTTCCAAATTTCAGATTAGCCGAAAACGACATTTTTAAGCTATCAACAATTTAAATGTAATATTCTTCGAACTTTCCCCTTTTTCTTCGACGTTGCCACTTCCACCTTTGGCCAGAGTTCACCAGTCTCTTGTCTCGACGACTGTCTCCACCTACTTCCATTCGCCACTGGCCCCATCTCCAAAGAAGCCCTTACTTCCCTATCAACTCCTTCCATGACAATCTATATTAATGTATCCACCATTCGACAAATAACAGACTAGATCCCAGTCATCATCCCACACTGTCGAGCAACCAGATGTCTCATTAAACCATTTCAGTATACTCCAGTACCTTATCATCACGTTCGATTCACCCTGAACTTCCAGTTCATCCCTATCGTTCTCTCATCAACATTGAAATCGCATTTCATCAACCCTAGGTCAGAAACACTCCTCTGAGTTATAACCTCAACCATACTCAAATCGATCGCTTCCCTCTCCCATTAACACCATCGCACCTTTCACCTTATCGACGTTGGAATCCCCAAACCGAACCTTTGTGCTCCCAGTAAAACGCTCGCGACTCTGACAAATCAAAAGAAAATGAACAATGACTTCGAACCCCCCAAAACCCTTAGTGTCGACGCCTGAAACCCTAGTCTCGGTCAATTCTACGTGTGCCACTCCTTCTTGAAACTCGTTCTCATCATCTCGCGAGAAGTGAGTCGCGATTGAATGCAAAGCCAAAGGCTAATTTTGAACTATCGGTTTTTATTTTGGCAAGAGGAGGAACGCCATTTGATTTTGGTTCTTAGCAAAAAGATATGAGGAGTGTTTAGTCACGATATATAGATGAAGAAGACTTACAAGCTAAGGATTTGTCTCTGTAAGTACAACCTAGATGATAGGTTAAGTACAGTTTAATTAGTTTGATTTGAGTTTATAATTAATATGATTTGATATATAGAGATTTTCACTTTATTTTAAACAGATATCGATTTGATCTCATGCTTATCCACTAAAATAATATCGATGTCCACAACTTGAAATTACAAACCTTTATTTTTACGTACCAACTGACATTATAATGTTATAACGCTATTTTGAATTTAACAAAATAGATTATACAATTTAATTTGAACGTATAAAATAACCATATTAAATTGATATAATTTAAATTCAAAACAATTTATTCCTTGATAATAAATTATTATTATCGTATAAATTCAAACAGAATTTAATTTCATCATCTGAATTCTTTTGATTCAGTTTTAGCTTCGATTTCAATATATTTTGTATTACGAAAATTTAATATATTCGATATTAAATCGAAATCAATTTTTAAATCGATAACAAAATATAAAAATTCATTTATATTATCAATTCAATATTTAAAACCATATTAAATATTTCAAATAAACTGTTCAAAAATCCGGGTCGTTACACCAAGTACATCTGGAGATCACCACTTATTACCTCGTCTTGGGTGTACAACCCAATCAAGGCATCAGTAATCATCCAAACGATGTGAAGACCTCCGGTCTTCAACCACCGTCCTCATCGTCAAATTATCATCGATTCGGTTATTCAGAATTGGATAAACCCGGTCTTTCTGAATAACTTGCGTATTTTATAAACAAGTGTTATAAAAACACAACATACATCTCATTCCAATTCTGAATATTCCTTTTATTTAAATATTCATATCCTTTGGGAAAGGTTCCCATTAATTTTATCAAAGATAAATTCTTTAAATTTATTCTTTAATCTTCCATTGGATATCAATTCAAACCAAATTAAGGTTTATCCAAACTAGTCAGGATTATCAGACCATACTGAAGTAATCATTTGTTTTATTTCCCAATCCCAACCTATTCATCCCATGAAGAAAAAATGGTAACACTTCATATCTAACACCATGGTGTTATCGGTAAAATTAACTACCATTTCACATTCAAATCTAATTAAAGATTTAACTATCGCTTGGAGCAAAACCGATGATACTCCATTCTCGATCATTTCATGAATTCGATAAATTTAATTATCCCATTCACATTCCAATCTAATTAAAGATTCATTGAAACTCTAATTCAGTTTTTATCTCAAAAATCATTTCTTAATGACTATTCAAAGTTAAGAAATTAATCTTATCTTTAACTGGGTTAAAGAACTAATGTCATTCAAAACACGGTTTACGATAAACCCAAAATCTCATTCCATTAATTATGGAATCTTCACAGAAAACTGACCAATATATATAATCGATATCAATTTATGTATCCGACTTATAATATGAATGGAATAATGATAAAGCCATTTAAATTCCACATATACTAATAGACTTCCTCCAAAGAAGTTCACTTCGATTATTATCAAATCGAATTCCATTTCATTCCAATTTATTGTATTAAATTGGAAAACTTTACTTTGGAAATTTTCCTTTAAATCCTAATAAAAGATTTACAAATTCCAAATCACATTTCACTGTAAATCGGGTTAAAGAACGAGTGTCAATAAAGCATAGTTCACAATAAACCCAATTCACCTTCCATTTCAATTCCAATTAAATGTTAATCAATTGGTAATTCTTCTCTAAATCTTAATTAAAAGATTTATTCCTTTCACATGGGGTTTAAGGACAGTGTTAATGAAGACACCATTCACAACAAACCCAAAATCCGATTCTTTTGTTCAATTCCAATTAAATATTAATTAATTGGAAAAACTTCACGAAATCTTAATTAAAGATTTATTCTTCTCTAAACTGGATTGAAGAACAGTGTTACTGAAACACCTTTCATAACAAACCTAAAATCTTTGATCTTAAATACAAGGCTCTGAATAAAAAATTTATCGGCTTATATTCAATATCAAATTCTGAAATCAACAAATATCGTATTGGGAATAACGATATTTATATCTTCCAAATTCCCATATCAATATCCGTATAATCACAGAATCCAATATCGAAATATTTCGAAGATAATTTCGATTGAAATCCATTCCAATTTATATATTGGAAATTCTGGTTATTTTTAAAACCATTTCAAATCCAATTTATTTATTTAAAAATATTGGATTATAATTCTAGTTCACAACTAGTTCATTTTGATAAAAATATATTTTTATCTTTACAAATGTGGATTTTTTTTCATCCAAATTCTTTCCAAATCATTTATTTTGATTTTATACATTATTAATATTTTTAATAATTTTATCAGGGCTCGTATAGTCGATTTCCATAAACGGTCATCGAACTGCACTTAAAACGACCTTTTCCAAATTTGATTTGGACATAATTCCAAATCCAACTGTTAGATTTCAATCTCTTATATTCGTTGGAAAGCTCTTTTCGATACGAACCCAACGATTCTGGTTTTAGGATAATCTGTTGATCAGATCTTCCGTAATGTCCATTCTAAGTCAATGGTCGAAATTGGCGAACTGCCACGGCGCGGCGCGTTCTATTAAGGCCATTAAATATAATATATATATATATTATATATTTCATCGATTTTCGTTTAAAACGAATTTTATAAATCCTTTTAAATTTGTTTTCAAAACGATTTCAACTTCGTATTCAATCTTCAATCAAAATTGAATATTCCATAGCATTAATAGATAAATGATAATATTTTCAAAAAAATAGATTTTGAAATCAATTACATTTCGATATTCATTATAAAAATCAATAAAATCGATATAAGTATCGTTCACGTCAAAATGGCGTTAATCTAATCAACACAGCTTCGTATATTTCAATATTTTCGTGTCCATCCCAAATCGGACATCAAAATCATATTTTGATCCATTACTGAATATTGTTTTATAATATTAGTTATTTTAAAATATTCATTATTCGTTATTTTAAAATACTCGTTAATTTAAAATATTTGTTCTTTCTAAATTGGAATCAGACACAGTCAATTACCATATAATTTTATTTATATGGATTTCATGCACACATTGACACAACAATAATCAAACACATTCAACCATCATCTGGAGTGCATTACACAACTGCATAAGCATTAAACATAAATAATCAACGCTTACAATAGTCAGTCAACCAATCGATTGACGTACAACTAAACATTGAGATTAGTGTATGTCCAATATCATCCCAATACCCGTGTGGGGTTCTCAAATAACAAACACTGATTATTATTTGTGCAGTTGGGCGATGTGTAAAATATTATCATCCCAATCAATGTCAGTTAAATGGGTGTACGTAAACAAATCGTCTAATTTGTAAATGAATATTTATTTCAACTCATGAATATTTTATTCAGTCCATATATACAATAAAAATGATATTTTTATTGTTCAGATATTTTATTCCATACATGAGTATTTTATTCAGTTCATATATACAATAAAAATGATATTTTTATTGTTCAAATATATAATTCCATACATGAATATTTTATTCAATTCATATATACAATAAAAATGATATTTTTACTACTCAAATATTTTTATTCAACACATGAATATTTTATTTGGTTCATATATACAACAAAAATGATATTTTTTATTATTCAAATATTTTTATTCAACACATGAATATTTTATTCATTTCATATATACAATAAATATGATCTTTTTATTGTTCAAATATTTTATTCCATTATGAATATTTTATTTAGTTAATACATTCAACAAAAATGATATTTTTATTCAACACATGAATATTTTATTTACCATTTCACATCACAATCACAATCAGTTTCCACAACACAATACAATCAAACAAGTCATCGATGGTTTGAGAACGATGGTATCAGGAGCTACTAAGCCTCGTCTGCAACCTAATATATCTTTAAATGTAAAATAATTAGTGAGAAAGAGTTCTCACCTTTATTTGCTTTCCAACAGTCTTTATTTGACGGTTCTGGTTCTGTTTGGATTTGTATTTGCTTCAAATTGGACCCAGTCCGTTTTGTTGCGAAGCTCTCGGCTCCACGATCGCAATGGATCCATTTTCGCTGAATTTAGACCTCGTATGAAAAAGATATGTATTTTTAAATATTGAACAATTTAAAACGTAATTAATTAAATTTATAGCGCTTAAAAACATTACATTTTCCTGTAAGTTAAACTTCCTTCAGGCGATAAAACCTCAACCTCGTTCAAAACGAATTCAACGCCGCCACTCCTCTCCGGTTTGATCGGAATCCAATCAGATCGTGCCTCGCCAAAGTCCTATACGTGACACGCACCTGGCCAGAGTGCCGCCGCTCTCGACGCCCAGTTCGTCGCCAGAAAGCGCCTCAAAGTCGGCTGCTTTGAGGGAGAAATTCTCCCAAACCACTAAACTGTTTTCAATCAGGCTGGTGTGGAATGGAAGATCGGAAAATTCTCTTTAATCTTGGTTTTGATTTCATGAATTAATCCTCTCTATTTTGGGTACGATTTTAGATCAAAATAAGGAGCGACTTCCGCCGTTGTTTTAAAAAAGGGAGGGGCGACGGTTATGAACGATCTAGGGTTTAACGAAAATATAGGGCTTTTATAATATATTTTTATATTATTTTATTTTTAATTTCAAAAATATATGTTAATCAATTCGAACTCCAAATCGAACCCAATGACTTTCACCCCTAGCTAATTATCCTCATTCCAAATGCAATGGGATATGTCCCGTACGCTAATTCGACTTTTCGATTAGTATTTCTTTAAATTAAAATATAAATCAATTTATATTAAATTTCAAACGTACGTTTTAATTTACCAGGGCCACATACAGACTCAAAAAATTCCCGACAAAAAAATCTAGCTATGTTTTGATGATACGGTCCTAACAAAACTAATTTCGTTGAATTGGAGACTATTTGAAAAATGGTCATTTTCTGGTCGATCCAATTCAACTGAAATTGACAAAGCACGTTTTCTTTTGCCCCGCTCACATATTAATTCCAAATATTATAAAATTGGAATCTTGCAATAATATGACATTTTGGTTTCAATAAAAGTGGTTTCGTTGAAAACGGAGGTCGTATGCAAAATGGCTATTTTTAAGGGCCATACATATATACATTAAATTCCAAATCGACTATTCTGAATTTTCAATTGGACATAACTTTTTATTCCTGTTATGGAATCTGGATTTTTCGCATTTATTGGAGAGATATTTTCAAACAGATTCAAATATTTCTGGTTTTACCAAAATCCGGTTTGTTTTGAATCATGTACATTCATTTGAAATTTGAAATCGAATTTTCAAATTACCGCGCCATTTCCAATTCCTTTTATAATTAAAATAAATATTTATATTCTAACTTCGATTTAAATAAATTTATACCTTCTAATTCTATTCAAAATAAATGAATGGTTGTTATTATTTAAAATAATTCATTTTAAATATTCAAAATTCAATAAAATTGCCAAAATAAAAATTTTAAATTTGTTCCAATTTTCCGGGTTGTTACAATCTCCGCCACTTAAAATCTTTTCATCCTCGAAAAGGAACGGAGCTTAAAGTTGTTTAACTAATCAGCTCAACTTTCATTCTGGCACTCATTCTTCAACTTTTCAGTATCTAAGAATTTTCAAATTCTTCAAAAATTTGGCTAACATCTTAAATTTTCGAAAAATTTCACCATAACCTCCTTTGTACGGGGAGACATTTAAAATCGCAACTAGCAACGCAGGGCTCTCATCATCCAAAAAGGAAAAGAAAAAGCCAAGTTGCTAGCCAATTGGCTCATAAAATCATCCAAATCAACAAAATATAGTAAACATATACCTATTTGTTGGGCATGCAATTTTGTTCCTCTTCTTAGCCTCCTTACTATGACATGTTCGTTATATATACATGTGTATGCATGGAATTTTAAACAATTTTCAAGTCAGTCCAATATTTGATTCTCTTTGGCTAAATTTTACCTTACATTTTCATATTGGTTTCAATAATTTTATTACTTAAACTAATAATCAAACCACACAACCAGTCATCAATTTGTGAATTAGCTTTTGAAATGCATAACTGTAATATATAATCAAAAATCATCTTTTTGATGCCAAATCACAACAATAGCCCTATCTAAATTTTGGATTCTCACACAACCAATGGAAATATATAGATATCCCCCTTTCGAAACTCGAACACAAATACTGATGATGTCGCGACATCACCAGAATTATGCCCGGGCAAATAAAGTGCGATTATGTATCTGTCCAATATATTGAGGCTTCGTATACACATGGATCAGACGTATATGCAAAATCTTTATATACTTGATTGTCCAAATTCAATACAAAATAAATATTCAAATACGTATAATAAGATTTGAATTTTCAAAACAAACTTTGTTTTCATTTTTTTATTTTTATTTTTAAAAATAACACTCTTCCAACTCATTCTAGGATACTACTTATCCTATCTTTAACGAGTCATTCTTATTTGATATTACTAATCCAATCTCTGATGAATTCTTTCGTTTAGTTCTAATGTGTCTTGTCCTTGAGCTCTGTAAACCAAAGCTATGATACCAGCTGAAATAGCCCGACGAAATCCGGAAGGCTTTGCAACCAACCCTTCATCCCCCAAAGCAGCAGGTTACCCACCATGGCTTCCACCTGATCCCCCAGTCACCTTGTTTTACGGCCAGCCTCTCGACTGATCAACCAACCCTAAGCAAGGGCATGTGGAGGAAAGAGCCCACTGTTCACCACCAAACCACATGACGAGAACCCCCTATCATGCAACACCCTATTACCAGGCTTGCCAAACAAGGACTGGTGTGAGAACTAAAACAATTATTTAAAACTTTACTTTAAAATCAGTGCCGTATAACATGGAATGGGTTTCCTCCCAAGAATATCAGTGCATATAACAAAACAGCGTAATGCTTTTTGGAAAAATGAAGCTATTATAAGACCGAGGACCCATCACACAATGCAATGCAAGCCGGAGGTTAGGGTTTTCCCTTATTATAACCAAACATGCTTGGTACGTTTAAAACAAATCATTGATACTTAATAAGTGTATAGTGTCAAAAACAGCTTCAAATATAAATGTATCAATCATAGACGGCATGGGTACCATCTACCATTTCGCCATTCTAGTTCTACAATTAAAACTGCAAAGTTACGTATTGGAAGTTGGATTTCCATCTGGGAACCAAGGCAAGGGATCGTCCTTACTGGATTCGAGATAATCTAGCCCATGTCTCAGGATTCAGCCACAACTGCACTTGAAGTGACAGGGCTAGTCCACATTTTAAGTGGATTAAAATCCCTGAACAATGCGTTTCCCCGACCTATGGGGCGTAAGTCTAGTCAGTAAGTCAACCATATCATCCATCAGCCCTGTAGAGACCGATATAACCAAGGCGCCTCACTTTCCATCATCCACATAAGTAAAAATGTCTGGGCTTCATATCATGACACCACCCCAAGCTAGAAGGAAACGCATGTCCTCCCTGAGGTCCTCTCCCGTTTCTGGTTCACATCAGGGTGTGAGGCTCGCAAATCAATGCTATACACAAAGCTGTGCTATATTAAAGTCGTGCATTGATCATCAACTACAAGACTTTGCTTTTCAATAGAAGCCTTAATCATTTGCATCTTTGCATGCCACACAGACAATTCACGCCATGCGACTGATGTCTATCGATATATAACCTGTGAGCTCGTACGTCTCAAAGAAGGGTGTTAAGCAAGAGAATAAATTCTCTGCCACCAAACAGATATATATATTTAATAGAGATCAATCCACGCAGAATAAAATCCAATGTCAGACACACATCCATTTACAAGTTCGTCCTGGGTCCGAACGAAACCAGAGGCACCTTATTCCTCGTCCCGTAAGTCCAATACAGGAGAGAGGTCCTCGCATATTCGATCGATCACCAAGTACATCTGGACGATCACCACTTATTACCTCGTCTTGGGTGTACAGCCCAATCAAGACATCAGTAATCATCCAAACGATGTGAAGACCTCCGGTCTTCAACCACCGTTTTCATCGTCGATTCAGTTATTCAGAATGGGATAAACCCGATCTTTCTGAATAACTCGCGTATTTTATAAACAAGTGTTATAAAAACACAACATACGCTTCATTCCAATTCTGAATATTCCTTTTATTTAAATATTCATATCCTTTGGGAAAGGTTCTCATTAATTTTATCAAAGATAAATTCTTTAAATTTATTCGTTAATCTTCCATTGGATATCAATTCAAACCAAATTAAGGTTTATCCAAACTAGTCGGGATTATCGGACCATACCGAAGTATTCATTTGTTTTATTTCCCAATCCCAACCTATTCATCCCTTGAAGCAAACTTGGTAATACTTCATATCTAACACCACGGTGTTATTTGTAAAATTAATTACCATTTCACGTTCAAATCTAATTAAAGATTTAACTATCGCTTTGAGAAAAACTGGTGATACTCCATTCTCGATCATTTCATGAACTCGATAAATTTAGTTATCCCATTCACATTCCAATATAATTAAAGATTCATTGAAACTCTAATTCATTTTTTATCTCAAAAATCATTTCTTAATGATTATTCAAAGTTAAGAAATTAATCTTATCTTTAACTAGGTTAAAGAACTAATCTCATTTAAAACGCAGTTCACGATAAACCCAAAATCTCATTCCATTAATTATGGAATCTTCACGGAAAACAGTTTAATATATATAATCAATATTAATTTCTGTATCCAACTAATAATATAAATGGAATAACGATAAAGCCTTTTAAATTCCACATATATTAACGGTCTTCCTCCACAGAAGTTCACTTCGATTATTATCAAATCGAATTCCATTCCATTCCAATTTATTGTATTAAATTGAAAAACTTTACTTTGGAAAATTTCCTTTAAATCTTAATAAAAGATTTACAAATTCCAAATCAAATTTCACTGTAAATCGGGTTAAAGAATGAATGTCGATATAACATAATTCACTATAAACCCAATTCACCTTCCATTTCAATTCCAATTAAATGGTAATTAATTTGTAATTCTTCTCTAATTCTTAATTAAAAGATTTATTCCTTTCATACAGGGTTTAAGGACAGTGTTATTGAGGACACCGTTCACGACAAACCCAAAATCCAATCCTTCTATTCAATTCCAATTAAATATTAATTAATTGAAAAAACTTCACAAAATCTTAATTAAAGATTTATTCTTTTCTCAATTGGGTTTAAGAACATAGTTACTGAAGACACCATTCACGAGAAACCCAAAATCTCATTTGATCTTAAATACAAGGCTTAGAGTAGAAATTATATCGGCTTATATTCAATATCAAATTCTGAAATCAACAAATATCATATTGGGAATAACGATATATATCTTCCAAATTCCTATATCAATATCCATATAATCACGGAATCCAATATTGAAATATTCCGAAGATAATTTCGATTCAAATCCATTCCAATTTATATATTGGAAATTCTATTTATTTATAAAACCAATTCAAATCCAATTTATTTATTTAAAAATATTGGATTATAATTCTTGTTCATAACTAGTTCATTTTGATAAAAATATTTTTTTTATCTTTACAAACGTGGAATATTTCATCCAAATTCTTTCCAAACCATTTACTATAATTTTATACAAATTATTAATTTTTTTAATAATTTTGTCATGGCCTGTACCGTCGATTTCCATAAACGGTCATCGAACTACACTTACATCGACCTTTTCCAAATTTGATTTGGACATAATTCCAAATCCATTCGTTAGATTTCAAATCTCTTATATTCTTTGGAAAGCTCTTTTTGATACGAACCCTGCGGTTCTCGTTTTAGGAGAATCCGACTGCTGAATCTCCCGTAATGTCCATTCGAAGTTAATGGTCAAAATTTGCGAACTGCCGCGGCACGGCGCGTTCTATTCAGGCCATTAAATATATATAGTATATATATTATATATATTTTGTCAATTTCCATTTAAAACGTATTTTATAAATCGTTTTAAATTCATTTTCAAACCGATTTCAACTTCATATTAAATTTTAAATCAAAATTGAATATTCCATATCATTAATATATAAATGATAATATTATCAAACCTTTAGATTTTGAAATCACTTCCATTTTGATATTCATTGTAAAAATGAATAAAATCGAAATAAATATCGTTCACGTCAAAATGGCGTTAATCTAATCAACACGGATTCATATATTTCAATATTTTCCTGTCCATCCAAAAATCGGACATCAAAATCATATTTTGATCCATTACGGAATATTATTTTAAAATATTGGTTATTTTAAAATAATCATTATTCATTATTTTAAAATATTCGTTAATTTAAAATATTCGTTCTTTCCAAATTGGAATCAGACACATTCAATTACCATATAATTTTATTTATATGGATTTCATGCACACATGGACACAACAATAATTAAACACAATCAAACATCATCCATAGTGCATTACATAACTGCGTAAGCGTTAAATATAAATAATCAACGCTTACAACAGTCTATCAGCAAATCCATTGACATACAACTAAACATTGGGATTAGTGTATGTCCAATTTCATCCCAATACCCGTGTGGGGTTTTCAAACAACAAAAACTGATTATTATTTGTGAAGTTGGGCGATGTCTAAAATATTATCATCCCAGTCAATGTCAGTTAAATGGGTGTACATAAACAAATCGTCTGACTATAAATGAATATTTATTTCAACTCATGAGTATTTTATTCAGTTCATATATACAATAAAAATGATATTTTTAATGTTCAGATACTTTATTCCATACATGAATACTTTATTCAGTTCATATGTACAATAAAAATGATATTTTTATTGTTCAAATATTTTATTCCATACATGAATATTTTATTCAATTCATATATACAATAAAATGATATTTTTATTATTCAAATATTTTTATTCAACACATGAATATTTTATTCAGTTCATATATACAACAAAATTGATATTTTTATTATTCAAATATTTTTATTCAACACATGAATATTTTATTCAGTTCATATATACAATAAAAATGATATTTTTATTGTTCAAATATTTTATTCCATACATGAATATTTTATTTAGTTCATACATTCAACAAAAATGATATTTTCATAATTCAAATATTTTTATTCAACACATGAATATTTTATTTACCATTTCATGTCACAATCATAATCAATTTCCACAACACAATATAATCAAACAAGTCGTCCATGGTCTGCGGACGACGGTGCCAGGAGCTACTAGGCCTCATCTGCAACCTAATATATCTTTAAATATAAAATAATTAGTGAGAAAGAGTTCTCACCTTTATTTGCTTTCCGACAGTCTTTATTTGACGGTTCTGGTACTGTTTAGATTTGTATTCGCTCCAAATTGGACCCGGTCAGTTTTTCTCTAAGCTATCGGCTCCACGATCGCAATGGATCCAGTTTCGCTGAATTTGGACCTCGTACGGAAAAGATATGTATTTTTTAACGTTGAACAATTTAAAACGTAATTAATTAAATTTATAGCGCTTAAAAACGTTACCTTTTCCTGTTAATTAAACTTCCTTCAGGCGATAAAACCTCGACCTCGTTCAAAACGAATTCAACTCCGTCATTCCTCCTTGGTTTGATCAGAATCTGATCAGATCGTGCTTCGCCGAAGTCCTACACGTGACGCGCCCCTGGCCAGAGCGCCGCTGCGCTCGATGCCCAGTTCGTCGCTAGAAAGCGCCTGGAAGTCGGCTGCTTTGAGGGAGAAATTCTTCCAAACCACTGAAAGGTTTTCGATGAGGTTGGTCTGGATTGGAAGATTGGAAAATTCTCTTTATTCTGGTTTGATTTCTTGAATTAATCCTCCCTATTTTGGGTGCGATTTTGGATCAAAACAAGGTGCGACTTCTACCGTTGTTTTAAAAAGGGGAGGGGTGCGGTTATGAATGATCTAGGATTTAGAGAAAATATAGGGTTTTATAATATATTTTTATATTATTTTATTTTTAATTTCAAAAATACATGTTAATCAATCCGAACTCCAAATCGAACCCAACGACTATCCCCCTAATGGGATATGTCCCGTAAGCCAATTCGACTGTTTCGATTAGTATTTCTTTAAATTAAAATATAAATCAATGTATATTGAATTTCAAACGTACATTTTAATTTACTAGGGCCGTATACTAACTCCAAAAATTCCCGACAAATAAATCTATCGATGTTTTGACTACACGGTCCTAACAAAACACGTTTTCTTTTTCCACATTCACATATTAATTCGAAAATTATAAAAATTGGAATCTAGCAATAAATTGACATTTCGATTTCAACAAAAGTGATTTTATTGAAAACGAAGGTCATATGCAAAATGGGTATTTTTAAGGGCTATATATATATTAAATTCCATAGCGACTACTCTGAATTTTCAACTGGACATAACTTTTTGTTTCCGTTATGAAATTTGGATTTTTCGCATTCGTTGGAGAGATATTTTCAAACAGATTCAAATATTTCTGGTTTTACCAAAATCTGGTTTGTTTTGAATCCTGTATGTTCATTTGAAATTTTAAATCGAATTTTTAAACTACCACGCCATTTCCATTTCCATTTATAATTAAAATAAAGATTTATATTCTAACTTCGATTTAAATAAATTTATACATTCTAATTCTATTCAAAATAAATTTCTAGTTGTCATTATTTAAAATAATTCATTTTAAGTATTCAAAATTTTTTAAAATTGCAAAAATAAAAATTTTAAATTGGTTCCGATTTTCTGGGTTGTTACAATCAACCTCCAATATTCGCTTATGAAAAATATCCTGATCATGTTTTCAAATTGAAAAAGGCATTAATGATTAAAACAAGCACCTCATGCTTGGTATAACGTCTTAAAAATTATTTAATTGACTTAGGATTTTAAATTGGAAAAGGTTGATCAAACGCTTTTTATAAAGAAAGCTGATAAAGATAATTTAATAATTCAAATATATGTCGATGATATTATTTTCAGTTCAACAAATGAAAAATTATGTCAGCAATTTTCAAATATAATGACTAATGAATTCGAAATGTCACATATAGGAGAACTATCTTATTTTATGTATTTACAAATTAAACAAGTGTCAAATGGAATTTTCATAAATCAAGAAAAATACTACAATAATCTAATAAAACTTTTTGGAATGGAAAATGCTTCAAGTAAACTTGCACCCATGAGTACAATGACACATTTTAAAAAGGATGAAAATGGTAAAAGTATCGATAAAAAATTATGTTGAATCATGATAGGTTCACTTCTATACTTAACATCTAGTAGACCGGATATTATGATGAGTGTTTGCTTATGTGCTCGAATTCAAGCTAATCTAAAAGAATCACATTTGCGAGCTGTAAAACGTATATTACGTTATCTTAGCAGTACCAAAGATTTTGGACTTTTCTATTAGAATATTCCTTTGAATTAGTTTCATACAGTGATGCTAATTTTGGAGGATCTCGGATGGATCGTAAAAGTACAAGTGGTACTTGTCACTTCATTGGAAAATCACTAATATCTTGGTTTAGCAAGATATAGAATTGCATTTCATTATTTACATATGAAGCTGAATATATATCTACAGCATTAGCTTGTGCTCAAGTAATATACATGCACCAAACACTAAAAGATTTTAATGTCAATCTAAATAACTCAACAATTTATAGCGACAATACAGGTGCAAATAATTTATCCAAAAATCTGGTAAACTATTCTAGAATAAAACATATTGACATACGACATCATTTATTGAGAGACAATATTAAAAAAAAATTATAAATGTAGAACATGTAAACTCAGAAAATAAAATTGCGGATATATTTACAAAACCCTTGTTAGATAATGCATTTATTAAACTGCGACGAGAACTAGGGATCGTCTCATGTAAAGATCTATAATTAAATTCTTTACTACTCTCAATTACTGCTATCTCATGATACTTATTTTTTAATCGACGACAAAGGGGGAGAAATATGTTATCATTATATATATGTTCTTATTTTATACACTAACATTTTGTTATAGGAAATAGAAAGTTAATTATTTATGAATATATATACATAAAAAAATGTTACAGGAAACAGAAAGTTTATTATTTATGAGTATCGTCTAGTTTTACTTGTATAACTAATGTATTAAACTAGTTAGTTTATCATTGTCAATTCCACTATATTCCATATATATAAAGATCCTTATGTCATACATGACCTTTTCAAAAATAAGAAAAATAATCCGTAAATACTCGATATTGAATTTCCTAGTCCAATTTGGAGATTAAATCAATTTATTGTTAATTATATGATATTACAAATTTCTTATCGGTAGGAATCCTAAGCAAATAGAATTCCAAAGTAAATAATAAACCAAAAGATCCATTCCTCTCCAAGACAGCTGTTATTTATTGACTTTGGTTGTCTAGAAATATTTTAGGAAAAGTCAGTTGTCAAAGACGAAATCAGATAGGGGAGGCCGACCCATGGTTGCGCAAAGTAAGGGATCACGATCGATCCCTATGGAGGATCAACATTGATCTCTCTTGATGTCAACTGATGGGGTTTGATCCCTATTGTAGCTCCTTCTTATTATCCTCTTTATAGTGTTTGTGATGGTTTTGATAGTTGTCGTGTCGTTTGTGAGATACACTCTCATATTGGATGAACTTGACCTTTCAGCTTATTTGTGTAACGACCCGGATTTTTCGGCTATTTGAATTTGAATATTTAAATTCTTTTAAATATTATATTTGAATTATTTGCAGAATTTAATATCGAATTCGTTAACTAAACGACGACTGAGCGTTTATAATTATATTTGAATTTATAAAACGAACTCGAAACTGCGCGGTAGTTCGTAAAATCGAGTTTGAACTTCAATTGATCATACATAATCCGTTTTAAGTTGGAATTCGGTGAAACAAGAAACGTTCGAATCTAATTGGTAATATTTTTCTAATGGAAGATAAAAATCGAGTTTTCGTATTATAGATTTTGTTTTACGTCCAAATCAAATTTTCAAATAGTCGGTGTAGAATCGTTTATTAGCCATAACGGATTATTTAATATAATTAAATATTGGATTCGAATTCGGACAAGCTCTTTGAGACGTAGTCATAATTTATTTTTTTGAATTTTACTGTCTTTTTTAATTTGAAAAATATGCCACTTTTTATTTGGAGTACTTTGCACCCTATATCAACATTTCGAGGTATCACAATATAAGTTAACTTACCGATATTATTATATATTTGCGATCATAGCACACTGCTGAGCGCGACGGTATATTTATTTCTGTCGATAGCAAGTCATATGCGGACGGAGATTTACCTAACGGGGTGCGTTAACTTTAAAGCAAAGATCGTTAGTCTTTTTCACCAAAATCAAATCAAACTAAAATGAAATATATAACATTAATGACAAAGCTGAGAAAATGCAAGTACACATACAGATGGCTACCCTATCATTTACCATGTACACACGCACAACCTAAATTTCTAGGGGGTAAATATACGCAGACCTATACATATCAAATCGAACAGCCAATCTTAATTTTTCCTTGCGTGTACTAAATGTACTGCCTCACTCACACGCACATGCCCATAACCATTTTACTGCAATTCACGTACACGCTAGGAAGAAATAACCTAAGCTAAATGTATACACATCTATCACATAGCACAGACCATCTCGTACAAATGAAAAGGGAAACCCACTACATACCTGTTCCCATGCCTACCTACTTAATGCCCAAGCAAAGAAAAGAACAAGCAGCCTGAACATGCTATCCTAAAAACTATACTGCAACCTATATGTGATACAACAACACATGAAAATCTTACGCCCCTGTAACACAGCTAAAATCTATTCTATCTTTTCTTCCTTTCTTTTGATATTACATCTGCATGCCACCAATAAAAGAAAAGATACAGACGACCTCATCCCAAAGAATTTCCAAATCAATGCACATGAACCTGCTACCCTATTCTCTTCTGTGTCATCACATACCCCAATTTCTTTGCTACTTAAACCATGTATAGTCTTCCCTATTTTCCTTTATCAACGTGGGCCACCCTTCTTTTCTATCAACTCAAATGATAATACCATTCACGTAGCCTATCTCCTAGCTGAGGACCTCCCCTTCTCTATGTGTACGTCGATGAGGCGACATCGTTTCCATCTCCAAATCCTCTCGCCTATATATACCACCTCTACTAATTCCTTTCAGCAAACTGAACAAAACGAAAACCCAGCTGTTCACCCCGAAACAAGAAAGAAAACAAACCCACTCATATATTTATATATTTGGAAAAACTTTAGAGAATAAGAAATTATTTAATCCAGCTCATCCATATTCATTTCGAATGAAGCCATGGGGATGGCCAGTGTTTTGGGGAAGAGTTCAAGTCGTCGAACTGAGAAGAATGGCACTGGTTTTGTTTTGTTGTCCGAAAGCAAGATTGTTCTTTTCCTTTAGAAGCTGGCCGACGTTCATACAAGGAGCATGGTGGGGCAGACTGATAATGTGAAGGGAGTTTGGGTGGTCCATGTATGGAAGTGTCCTGTTGAAGGAATGGAAGAAGAGTATGGATGTGAGCAGGGGAGTCTTCAAGCATGGCAGGCAGTGGAAAGAAAATATACAAAGAAGCTTATGTGGATGTGGGGGCTCGACGAGGAGTTTGGGTTGATGAAGGAGTGCAAATGGAGTGGTTCGGTTGCTTCAGGATATATAACACGGTGGTGTGGTGTTCGAACAGAATGAAGCAGTACGGGATTGAATGGATCCTGTTTTTCCGATGGAGGAACCGTTGTAATCGAAGAAGGAAGATGGAATGGAGGAAATATACTGTGAAAATGATGGAGTTGTATGAATGAACGTGGAAATGGTTAAAGAAGTGGGACGGTGAAAATGTTTGGCTGTATGCGATACCACTGGAAGGAGCATTTCGTATATGGATAGTAAAAGAAAAACATATGGAAGGAACATGCGAAAAGGTGGAAAAGAAAGACCAGACCGGGTTTCAGAAAGAATAGAGGAAGAAGACGCGTCAGTTATAGTTGATGACGTGGCTAGCCTAGCAAATCAATAATGACAGTATCATTAGGATGTGGTTCAAGCATTGGGTTTAGATGGAGAACGTGAGGATTGTTTTCAGCATTGAGGTGGGTTCATGGTGAAAGAACGATGTACAGGGAACAATTGCAGTGGAGTATTAAATGGTTAAGAAGGAAGGCGTTTACCCTAATGACGTGGCAAGGTGGTAAATTTTGTGGTTCAATTATTAAGGTAAGAATTATTTATTTAAGATAATTAATGGATAATTAGTTTATAAATTATACGTTAGACCGTGTATCGATGATAACTCGTTCGAAAGTTGTTAGAATTCTGTGTAACTGGAAGCGATGGGATCCCGATAAAGAGCATTACGCTTCTGAGCAGTTTCGAACGGGGATTGAATGCTATCGGATTTTTGTTTAATTTTAAACTCTGTTTAAAATTAGAAAAAACAATGAGCAATCATCGATTGACAAACAAAGGTGAGTTAATTCTCACACATTTCTGAAATACTAGGATGTGCTAAATTCATATAATTAGATTAAATCATTGATAATTGGTTGATTGGATGCCTTGAATGCCTATGGTTGATTATATTATCGTCAGTTAATCAAAATCATATGCTTTTATAAATTTTATGTTGATCTGTGATGCAAGGAAGAACAGGTAGGAGGAATCAAACCAGATTCCTCAAATATTTAGTATGCTGTTATTTCATATTTTATAGTATTGATTTTAAAACCCTATTGGTTGTTGATTATGGTTGACCTTTGAATCAATATATAGTATTGATTACGAACTAAATAGCAGATGGCTCAGAAATACACTGTTTTATAACGATCGATTCACCGTTAGGTGAATCGCTAGAAATGAAGTTATGGAAATTATTTTACAACTGAATATATATATTTTTAAATATATTATTTTCAGTGAAATTCAAAAAAAGAGAATGAAACCAACCACATATATACATTGATTGGTTTAAACACAAATCACCATTTTTGTACCAAATCTACTGTGCGCGAAGCACGTGCTTATTAAGTGATTTGTAAACAATTGTATTTCGTTAATTCAAGTGGTTAGAATTAAGGTAACAGTTAAGAATGGGTTTATATTGATATTGATCAAAGTGAATAGAATTATTTAGTTCAATTAATTATTAATTGATTTAAATAGGAGAATAAATAAAGATTTGATTAACGAGTTAATCATGTTAAAGTTGACTCAGTCAACTGTGTTAACTGAAATGGATTTATTAAATTAATTTATATTAGTTAAGTAAAACATATTTTTTAATGTGAAATTTGATTACCATTTAATAAAAATCAAATTGGAAATACAGGAACTTAAAGGGAAAAGTGGGATTTAGGAAAAAATAAGGCTCATTAATATTTTAAATAAATTATATTAATGGAAATAGAAGTTAAGTTTAAATCGTGGCTTAAAGAGATATTCTTATTTGAAAGTCTATTTAATCAGACTTATGAAATCCATATTTCGACAAAGAATGAAACCAAAGGGGTGTTGAATATATTAGAAATGGCAGTTAAGCCAGAATATGAAATTAAAGAATTATAACTTAACGGGAGATCAGATGAGATGAGTGATTTTTAAAATATTGATCTGATGTTGGCCTTCGGGGTTAACATTTAGGGAATTATTATCTGATTAATCTACAGTTAGGAACTAGTGGAGATATGGAATGGGAAATCAAACTTGTACCCAAATTTGAATTAGAGTAGTTAAACGAGGTAAATTATAAAAATGCGATATAGAACCACTATTTTAAAGAAGAGATAATAATTCAAAGATTTGTTGTGAAGTGGGAAATAAGTATCAATTTTTGTGTTACAACTGATATCTATCTTACGATAAGAACATTGTTGATCAAGGTCTGAGAGGTAATTAAATACCCCAACTTGAACAACTTCGGGATCAAGAGATGATATTAGTCGTAATAGTGAAGATGTTAGAGTAAATTATTTTGGGAAATAACAGTATAACGTAATTGAAGGAATTGGATATATATATATATATGTATATATATATATGATGAGATTTCGAATAAAAGAAAATAAAAAGGGGCTTGATGGTATGGAATGATATCCCCATCATAAAAAAGATAAAAAGGAGATTGGGAAAAGCATAACGGTATTTTCAAAGTATTGAAATAATATTTAAATGGGTTTATTCCAAAAAGAAGAGTGTTGATTTTGGTGTTCAAATAACGAAGCCAAAGAAGATTGTCGTAATGATCGTTTTATGAATGATAAGTTGAATCGATAAGATGATAAGTAATGTTATATAAATGATTTGAAATGTTAGTTGAAGGTTAAATTAGATAAGATATTTCTAAGTATATAAGTAAAAAGATTTGAGAACATTAACATATTTAAACCAATATATTATTTTTGGGAATTTCAACTGAAATATGATTTTAAATGGCTAAGTGATGTTGTGTAATAAACCAATGGATCTATTTATTTTTATGGTTGTTTATTTTGATAGTTAAATAACCGACTTTCAAAATCTGACCCGACGTTATTGGTATGGAAAGACCGGGATCGAATTTATATTTGAAAACCATTCCGATCAATAAATACGAATACGTCGAAGACGCTGATCGAGGTAGAGCAATTGAAGACCGTAGATATTCATGATGCGGAAGAGTTACTTACAATCTTTGGCTGATCCCTAGAGATATACTGTGATTTTGTCGTGATTGGAATCTACGGGTTACAAGGACTTCTCGTTGCTGCTCCATAGGGTGATTCCTATATTGGATGCAGCAGGAGAGTACCTTCAGTTCATCCTGTTCCTGGATGACGTGTATAGACGATATGAATGGTGACCAGATGTTTCAAAAGTCGATTATAACCTCAAGCCTCATAACTAGGAAATGACAAAAATCGGGCAGGCAGCATGGCTATGTGGGTCGCACCCATTATGGTGTATTGTCACCATCTAGAGAATATTCATATTTGCTACTTCTTTCGTTTTTGTACCTCCCGGGAAAACAGTAGCTGCGCAGCCGTGAGGTGACAATATATTCGATACACTCAAGAGAAATGAGTGGTCGGTCATGTGTGGGCTGGGTTGCAAGACGTTCTTGTTGAACCCAGTGTATTCGCCTCTAGAGATACACTATCGGCATGTGGTTCCATACCTTGTCATAGTCGGAATCCAATCTCCAATAAGCGCCCACGGTTTTGTTTGTATACTATATATATGGAGCGTGAGATGCAAATGTTCTGCTAGATTCTATTTATTTGTATTTAGACACTATTATAATATCAGAAGAAGATATTGATTTCAAAATGTTTTGGGTTATAGTAAGGTAAAAACCGTCCGTGTTTATGTGTGGACTTGTCTTACTATTATCATTTGTTTCAAAAAGGATTTTCAAAGTTAAAGCAGTTGTTTGTGCTATGAATTTGTCACTGAAAGTATTTCAGTCTGATCCGGGTGAATTTTGTTTTAAATCAAATATGCTCGGGTCAGACCGAGCATATTTCCAGGTTAGATATCGCTCGGAGCTTCAGTAAAGGAGTTGAAGCCGAGACGTATTCCATATATTTACTGGTACTAGTTTATTTCCGCTGTGTATTGTGATGATCTGAATGTATACTCTGATGTTGTAATTATATATATACAGTTCTTTTTGTATAAAGTATTATTGATTATTATATTTTGTTCATTCCGCTGTGAGATTCTGATCTTCTCATTCTTCTATTTTAATATTTCTTTCTTTCTTTTCTCACCCTCTAACATCTTTGTACTAGCTTTCTGGGTTTTTGATACTAGAATTTTAAATACGAGATGTATTAGTATCTGAATTCGAGTGTCGAAATTCCCGGGTCGCTACAATTTGTCAAGGAATCATAACGATCGGAGGTACATGTTCTGGGTCGATCCCTAAGTTAATGAGTTCTTAGCACTACAACAAAAAACCCTTTTCGCAAAATGCAATATTTATTGCAGTAGGCCTATTGCAATGCAACAGACCCGTGCCCGCCTATACAGATGGAGTTGGAATAGATCAGTCTCTTTTAGCAACAGTTTTTGCTAGTTGCAATACAAAGTTGCAATAGAATTTTTTGCAACTGGCCTTTGTTGTTGCCACATATCCTTTTGCAATAACAAATGCTAGTTGCAAACCGATAATAGACGTTGAAAAAGTGGGATACTACAACTATTTTTGATAGTTGCATATGACTCAACTACGACTGTTCAGGACAACTGTAATTTGATTATTTGCAACACTACATGCCCGTTGCAAAATTCAAAAAAAGAACATTTGTCAACTATAATTCACCATCATCTGCAAGTAATAATGCAATAATGAAAGCATATATCAAGAAATAAGTAAACATACATTTCCAATAGACACAAACAAGATAAAATCAGATTCATTAAATTCTAACTGACATTTCAAAAGCTTAATTAACATTACATTCAAAGTTCTACCATATTAAAACATGTAATCCATACACATGCTGTAGTGATGATTCCAAAATACAATACAGCATAAAACCATAAAGCTAAAAATGCACATACTACTATAGCGAAATGAAGTCTTTTGTCTCCTCGGTCTTCATAACATTTACCATAGATGTTAAAGAATATTACTATTCCTATATATGAGAAAATAATCAATCAAGCTATAAAATACATGAACTTAATGTACTAACTTTTATTTACATCAACATATGCATTTTAATAAAAAAAAAATTTATGCATGTAAAAGAATATCATTATACTTTCATGTTGCAGTCTCTTCTGACTGCCCTTGGATCCAACTCCAAGTGTAATAAGATATATTCAAATTTCAGATTTATTTACAATAAAATTGTATGACCTTAATTAATTGAATATATAATATAATGATTCAGCATTGCATGATTCAATTCTTTTTAATGCATTGTTAAAATAATTTGCATTTTAATGCAAGTTGCTATATTTTTGAAGGTAAGTTTAATTTATAAATCTATAATTACTAGAGTCTGCTAGTTTTAAATTTTAGTGGCAACATAGTAACTGTTGCGAAACAATGGCTGAGTTACGTACGTTGTCACTTTCTTGAAAACGATTCGGTGATCTGGTTAAAGGTTAAAACCAGTCGTTCTCTATCACCGTCGCCTCTAGGATAAAACAGCCTCTACAATTAATAATTGATTCGCTTGCACAACAAATTAGTGCATATTTCCACTTTCAAATAAAATTTAACTGCTTGTTCTAATTTTGTTTTGAAAGAAAATTTATAATGGTGGAGGAAGAAGAAGAGATGACAGAAAAATAAAAAAAATTGTCATCTATTTTTCTGAAGAAACGTGATAATATAATTGTGCACTACTACAAAAGTGGGCATTTTAGACACTATTCTTCTGTGGCCGTAGATCAAAAAAGCGTTGTCGTATGCCCTTTTTTCAAATTGGAAACACCAGGTGGGCGTGGCATCCGCGACCGTTGCATTAGCCATCTAATGCAACGCTTTTGTCCATCTACGGCCACAGAAAGAAAGCGTTGCCTTAAGTAGAACTTTTGCCCTATTGCAACAGCATATCCATGTAATGCAACAACATACAGCGTTGCCTTAAGTAGAAGCCAGACCCTGGCTTCCAGCTCATGATAGTGGGGTCCGCATTGACTTTCCACGTCAGCTGTCAACGTGGCACATGCCACGTCAGCTCGCCACGTCAGCTGCACATGTGTCACATGCCACGTCAGCTATCCACGTGGCGCCACGTAAGCTGTGGGGCCCACGTGCCATACCATTGTGGAATTAATAATGTTAAACTTAATGCAACACCACAACACAGTCTAATGCAACACCACAACACTGTCTAATGCAACACCACAGCACAGTCTAAAGCAACACCACAAAAGTCAAATGCGACACCAGGAAAAAATCAACTGCAGCTGTAATACAACCCTGTAATTACAGATTCTGCAGTACATATATTCAATCCAAAACATTGTACCACATTCATACATATATACCAAAATATTCATACAACAATTCCTCCCAAAACATTCATCACCACAGTCAGACCAACCAATTATATATACCAACTCACAAGTATCATCACCAACACATTCCACAAGTACTGCCATCACCAAAACATACCACAAGTACTATCATCACAAACACATACCACAAGTGCCATCATTTAAAAGAACAATCCGAATATATCACAAGTGCTAACACATACCATCCAAATACTTCAGTCAGTTGCCGGGGTTGAAGGAGTACAATTGTCATCATCTTCATCACTTGTTGTGGTGACACAAAGGTCTCCGACATCTAAATTTAGATCTGGATTGGCTTCACCTAGCTTTTTTAACACCCACGACACGTTCTCTTTAACTTTTCTATTCACCTTTTCCTCCAAGTCCGCCTCCAGCTCTTTCCTTATTTTTTTTGTCAACTCTTTTCAGCCAATTTGCCTCGCCTTCCTACAAGCCAGTTACGTGTGTGCCTCTTCCCACCAGAAACCAGTGCATCTGCCTCAGCAATGTTTCCAGCATCCACCATTGCTTGCACCTTCGCCTATAAAATGAAAACCAGGCAAGCATATAGATAAATAGGCAGCTGGCAGGAATGAATTTATTAACAGAACTGGTTCTCTTTCAAACTAACTATATATGTGTTCGATTTAATATGCAGCTCCAACAAACGTACAATGTGCCAATTATACTGACACAAGTATTGCTATTTCAGTATCTAACTATATATGTACTCACGTATTTGGCCTTCAGTTCATCCGTGTTAGTCTTGTAACTTCGACCCGGTTCTCGTTTATAAGTTTCTAGATAAACCAAGGCAGCGGATGGGGAGGCTTTTTCTGGGTCCTTCTTTCTCTGTCAAGTATTAGGATTACCAATAATTCAATGATATAACAAATTAGAATTATCATGTGGTCAATTCAACTCAATCACAATAAAAAATAACTTAAGTTCAGAAAAACACATACTATCTTTTCTTTGGCTACTGAATGAGTTTTGGGACCCATGGTATGTGTCTCATTCAACGAATTACGATGCGCGGAATTAGAATCAGCTAGGGCCTGGAAATCCAAAAAAAATAGAACTAAACAAGGATAATGTGAACTACTAAAGATTAGCATTAAACAAGATAATGTGAACTAATAAACATTATACAAATGTGATTATCATTAAAGCCGTACCTGAACTGCTTCATCCCCCCAGTAGTCCAAGAGCATTTTAAAATCCTCCAACGGAATTGTACTGGGCCTATTTGCAAGCCTTTCCTCATCAGTTGAGTATTTTTTATAATACCTTGTTTTGATGCGATACTTGTACTGCCTCCAAGAGTCGTTAAGCGTGTTCAAGACCCACTTGTGTCCTTCTTCCGGTATGACATACCTAGCCTACAATATAGCAATCACAAAATTCAGGAAACAAACTAATTAAGTAAAACCAAACATTTAGGAAGTTAGTTGAACTGTATATGGTTAAGGAAATTAGATTGTACCAGAGCATAATCCAACATTTGTCGCTTTAATTGATCCAGAACCACATGCCAATTGATGTAAGTAAGAGACACATTATCCTTTGCTAGTGTACCAAGAGAATTTCTTAACTCTGTAATATTATCAGAAACTGGCTGGCCATCCTCATTCAACTCAATGACTACTTTATCATCAGGGGTTCTAGCATGCACCTTGGTCATTTTTGACTTCCCTCTAGGATTTTTTGGACCTTGTACTTTATCTACCAGGTTCAAAAATGTGAATAGAAAAAAGACACACTCAACAGTGCAGTGCACAGATAAAGAAACATTATTATTTATATATATACCTGTACCTGCTTCATCTTCCTGTGCAATCCATTCCTGCTCTAATCGATCGGTAAGATTTTCCATTGTTAGAGGCACTTCAACGTTCTACTTTTGACGTTTCCACATCGCTAAATAACCAGCAACTGAACCAGCAGCTTCACATGAACTGGTTGATTGTTTGAACAATTTGCTACATGTAGGTTTTAAAACGGATGGCTGAGACGTTGTAGGTTTTATAACTCCTAAAAAAGACGGTGTAGGGTTTGTAAGTTTCTTTAATGTTTCTGTCTGTTTCTCCCGGTTACTGAGTTTCTTTGGAGTGGGAGTGAATGTTAGGATCAAATCCTTGTTGGAGCCAGCTTTCTTTGGAGGGGGGTGCGCTTCATCGCTTCCTTCTCAATTTCAATGGCTGCATTGGTTAGCGCACGAGTTCTCGGTCCAGGTAAAAGATCCTTTGACTTAACAATTTTGATTCTCTACAATTAAGTTGAAGTTCAAGATTTTTTACGTTCGTAAAGGCAAATACAATAAGTAATAAACAAATAACTTCTTTATACCTCCGAATCTGATGAATCATCAGTGACGTCTTCACCAGCATTGTCTGGGATGTATTCATCACTTCCAGCAACATCTTTACATTTATCTTTCTTATTTCGTGCGGCAGCCTCTTTCATACAACTAACCAATGAAGGCACCCCAAGTGATCTACTAACTGCATCATTTTCTTGCATGCGCGCGATTCGCTCTTGTTCATACTTCGTCAAAACTGATGGTTTTGAGAACTGCAAGCAGATTGGCATTATTACTCACCATCGATGATAAATTTAAGCTAGTTAACCAAATAGAGTTGATGTATAAACAGTTCTTGCTATTTTGACACAATACATGCACAAAGAACAAACAGTTAGTTGAATTAGCTGCAGCCTTCATGGTCGGAATAAGATTTCATCCGGATTAATAAAACTGAAATGAAAACTGAAAAATACCTGAACATCAGCTTCATTCTCTCGGGTAACATCATCTTTACCTGTTTCATTTTCTACATTTAATTTCCTCGTGGTTCCTTTGTCCGTCACAGTAACATCTTCTTCATCATTATCCATATCAGGCTCCGACGATAGTTTGTTCTGACCCACTTGAGTTGGGTTGTTTTTCATCATTTTGTGTTGCTGCTGAAGTCTATGTGCAGTAGTATACTTGCGCTTTGCAACCGGCTTCTTAGCAGAACCTAGAACAATAAAAATAATAACGATGGCCTCCTTCAAAGTTCTGTACACACACACAGAGATATATATAAGAATGGATCTATATTACATATACATATTTACCTTGAATTATGTTTTTCCTTGGCCGTATGATTACATGTGGCTGCAGTTGAATCAACGGCTCACTATCTTTGTCAATGGTGTTGTCGATGTAAAAAACCACGTCTTCTTCCTTATTGCAGCCCTGTACGTACTCGTTTACATCCTTGTCATTCAGTATTAGCTGCCAGCCACCCTTCGTTCCTTTTCTGATGTAGACTCCTCCTATTTCAGTGTAATGGAGACAATCTTTAACAAAGTCCATAAGCACACTGTAAGAAAACCGGTCTACATCATATTTTGTTACTACGAAGGATTCTCCGCCAACGTAACATGCCCTTCGAAACTGTCCACCATGTTGCAGTCGGATATTAATAAGTTCATCCATCCTGTACAAAATGAATACATTAGAACAAGGTACATGCATGTTAAAGTGGACAAAAAACAACAACTATAACATTTTGGTCTATAACCAATTTAGATGACAGTAAAGAACATAGCATTAAATCATAAAACATGCGAACATTGTAGATTGCAATATGAGAAAAGAGTGCCAAATACATTCATCAAAGATAATAATTTCCAGCTAAAAAAAAGTGCCAAATACATCATGAATTAGACCAAACTAAGGCAATAAGAAAGAGGAATTTTTTATCCTAACAAGACGGAACAGGATCAGGAATTTCTGCTTCTAGTTCTGTTTCTAGTTGTATTACGGGGACATCATCCCTAATCCAACCCCCATCAACAATTTCTGGTTCTAGTTCACCACCTATGCCCATATCATGTGGTTGCGTATTGCTCATGTCTTCTTCCATTGCATTCTCATTTTCAGTATCACACCAATCTCTCGGCATTTTTTTAATAACGTAATGACTGTTCTTTTCAACTGCATCTTCCACATAAAATACTTGCTGCACTTGCGAAGACAGGACATAAGGATCAGTTTTATGGCACTTGCTAAAATTTACTCGAGTAAGACCATATGAATCTTTTTCCTCTTGGTACCAGCAACACTTAAAAAGGACCACTGTGAAAGCTCCCCAATAATCAAGCTCAAAAATTTCTTCGGTTGATCCGTAGTAATTGACATCACCCACTATTGGGTTTTGGTCTTTCGAACTTGCAAAGCTGGTGGTTTTGGCAGTCAAAAATACACCACTATTTTGTGTAGTACATCGAGAATCTCTAAATTTTGTGTGGAATCTATATCCATTTACTATATAACCGGTAAAATTCCTAGCTACTCGATTAGGACCTAATGCAAACACCTCTACATCTGTTGAAATCTTGTCCTTTCTCAGAACCTCTTCTTTAAGCCAATTCCAAAACTCTTCGAAATGTTCTCGTTCCCTCTTGTAACTTCTTCTATTTGCAAGACCATCCACAAAAGCTCGATGAACCCTAAATAATAATTACGGTCAAAAAACTACGAAATGCAGATGTTAATTTATAGTTTAGGAAAATGATATAGGAACTTAAGAACTTACTCGATCAAACTCTCAATTTCTTTATTACCGGAATTGAACAGAACATAGCGATGCGTTGCCTTCCAAACTGCATCTTTCAAATTGAACAACTTTCCATCTTTATTCTTCTTTGTTCCAATATGATATTCCAAATCTGTTTGACATCTTCCAAAATCAATCGACGTGTTTTCTGTTCCTCCATCAACGCTTAAAAATCTTGAACAGAAGGTCACACACTCTTCTGCCAAGTAACCTTCTGCAATCGAATCTTCCGGTCTGTTTCTATTTCGCACATAAGATTTCAACTTTCCTAGATATCGCTCAATTGGATACATGCATCTAAGATGTTCAGGCCCACCGTATTCGATTTCTCTGCATAAATGAACAGGCAAGTGTACCATTATATCGAAAAAAGCCTGTGGAAAAATCATTTCAAAATGACAAAGTATCTCTACAATTTCTTTTTGCAGCCTCTTGATATCATCCACTTCGATAACCATGCTCCATAGTCCTCTAAGGAATGCACTAAATCTGATCATTGATAACGCAACCTCGGGTTTTGACGCTTTCTTCACAGCAAATTGTAACAAATAGTGGAGTTTGAAATGAGCATCATGGCTCTTATATCCCACAACCGTTCTCTCTTTTACGTGCACGTACCGACTAACATTCGAGGCACAACCGTAGGGCAGTTTGGCGTTCTTCAATACAGAGCAAAATATTTCTTTTTCCTTGTTTGTCATATCAAATATTTCAGCTCTAATTTCAACATGCTTTCCATCACCACATTCAACAGGATGAAGGGCCTTCCTTATGCCCAATTCGTGTAAATCCAAACGAGCGTTTAGGTGATCCTTCGACATGCGACCTATATTAAGTAAAGTACCTAATATTTTGTTGCATATGTTCTTCTCTATGTGCATGGCATCCAGGTTATGTCGAAGGGGATTATGACACCAATATGGTAAGTCAAACAGTATTGACCTCTTTTTAAAAGGGCCGTCACTTTTACCAGGTTTCTTCGTCTTATCCCCAAACCGATTTTTGAACCCCCGCAATAACTCTTCAATATCAGTTCCTGATAATATTTCTGGAATGCTCCCCATTTCAGTTTCGCCATTAAATCACCTCTTATCTAGCCTCCACTTATGTGTCGGATCAAGAAACTTTCTATGGTTCATATAACACATTTTTTTGCTATGCTTCAAATAATTTGAAGAAGTTTCGTAATGGCATACTGGACACGCTAGTTTCCCCTTCGTGCTCCAACCTGACAACATGGCATATCCCGGAAAATCAATAATGGTCCATAAGACGCTTGCACGTAAATTAAAATTCCCATCAGTCAAGGAATCATATGTTTCGATGCCAACATTCCATAACGCTTTCAATTCCGCAATTAAAGGCTGCATATATACGTCAATACTATTCTTTGGAGAATCTGGACCAGATATTAATGTTGAAAGAATCAAATTCTCTTGTTTCATACATAACCAAGGCGGAATATTGTAGTTTACCAACACAATTGGCCATGTACTATAACTTGAATTCATTGAACGATATGGATTAAATCCATCAGATGCTAGACCCAATCTAACATTACGATTTTCTGATGAAAAATCAGGATAGCGAGCATCCATCATCTTCCATGCCACACCATCAGCCGGATGTCTTAATTTTCCATCTTCTTTTCGTTCCACTTGGTGCCATCTCATAAGCTTGGAAAATTCTTTGCACATAAACATCCTTTGTAACCTTGGTCTTAGAGGAAACTACCTCATAACATTTGCTGGCACTTTGGGAATCGACTTTGGTGGATCATTATTATCAACGATGTCTTCCTTTTCTTTTACAGCCCATCTCGAAAAACCACAAATGTCACAAGCCACTTTATCTTTATTCTCTGCCCAATATAACATGCAATGGTTTGGGCAGGCATGTATTTTATGGTAATTAAGACCTAAATCCTTAATGACATTCTTTGCAGCGTAGGAAGACAAAGGCAGCTGGGCATCAAGAAAGGCTTCTTTTATAAGCTTTAGTAATTCCCCAAACGCGGACTCGTTAATTCCATAAGCACACTTTAAATGATAAAGCCTGATCAAGAAACTTAGTCGAGAAAATTTAGTGCAGCTAGTATATAACGGTTTTTTTCCTTCTTTAACATGCCGATAAAATTTCTCGGCCTCTGGATTTGGTTCTACTACAAAGTCCTTGGGATTTTGACCAAATTTGTAACCCGCACGCTTGAACATCACATCTAAATTATCCTCAAAATCCATCTCCGTTGCACAATCCATATGGTCATCAACACCTATTAATTTGGTCTGTGAAACTTCACAAATCCACCCGGTATGTAATGGAGAAGGGCCATTAAAAATAAGATGATCGTATATGACATTTTCACAATACCAATTACGTTCTGTACATTTTTTGCAGGGGCACTTCATCTCATCACCTACTTTATAAATGGGAAATGCATTTCTTAGAAAAGATGTTACCCCTCTTACATATTCTGCGCTCGATCTCGGAAGTCCTATCCATATGTAATACTCACTATCCATTGACACAATCTAACCACGGCTTAGTAAGACTAAATTTGATACCCCTAAGAATTTCAAGACACGAACAAGGGCTACCCTGTAATGTTAGACTAAATTAGAAATAAAAACAAAACAAGTTAATAATTTACAAATATACATAATCAGTGTGATGATACAAGGACGATTGTTTTGATATGAATTATCACTGACTTTTGGAACTGAGTTACCAAGAGAATACGTACATAAAACAAGCAACTAAGGATACTGAACACAAATGCATAACATTACATGACTGCACCAAAACAAAACAGTACAGATACAAAGACTATACAGGTGATACATAGACGATACAGTTGTATCTAATACAAAGAACGATGCAATAATTTAATTTTGTCGTCTAATGTTTAGCCCTTGAAGCTGGTCGTTAAGTCTACTAAAATCAGTTCGAAAACCAATAACATGATTTTGCAGCGTTGTAAGTTGATGTTGTATCTCATTTGCGTACTCAGCGGCTCGACTTGGAAACTGTTGGTCAATCCACTGCCAAAAGGTACACCCTGTGGGATAAACCCGACATCTAAAATAACGACGACCAATGTTGAATCCAATCGAAATAACATCTTCTGCAGCGGCATACCCACAATGACACATTATGATTGGTGAGTCAGCATGTTGTTCGTTAACCACTTGGTTGTTTTGATGCTGACGACGCAAACGACTATGCCGTCGCATCGCCCTTTCTTCACGTCGTTCTTCTTCTCGCCGTTGTCTTCGGAGTTCTTCTTGCTCTAGTTCATACTCAAGCAAATAATCGTAGTGCCTTTCTTGCATCTCTATATAAAAATCAATAGGAGTTTCTGGTGATGATGGGTTTGACAGTCCTAGATCACCCATGCCCAGGGTATCTTCGTAGTCATACGATGTAGGAAGAGATATAGGCATTATTTAACTACAAACAGAAATAGACATTCGAACATTCATATTGGATTTCTTTTATCCCCTAAATTTTGTTAACACCTTTGGAAATAGGCATTATTTACCAATACATCAATGGTTTGGCAAACATAAAAATACAGAACTTGCACAATTTCAACACATGCAAACATATAAATACAACACTTCAAGTATAAAACCCTAATTTAAGGTAATCGGTATACCCAAATCACCCAGAGACTTTGAACGCAGATAAAAATTAGTTAGAGATGAAATCAACTAAATAAAACCTAAATGATGAAGCCCTAACTACCTGTAATTGTCCTAAACGATCCAAATTGGAGGTGTAAAGTTCGTAAAATAGGAGCAATCGAAGGTTTATAGTTTGTAGCCTGAGGAAGAGTAGCAATCGGAGGCGTTCTTGGACGGATTTCGTGGAGAGAGAAACGGACAGAAGGAGGAGTACCGGAGAAATTTGTTTTGGGGGGAAGTATTTTGTGAATGGGGAAACTATCGCGCCAAATTTTCACTAAGCTGTAGCAAGGATCAGCTTGAACCGTTGGATTAATCAACATCTACGGTTATTTATTTGTTTAAACTGATAACGCGGATCGCTGACCTGGCATGTATTTATGTAATGCAACACTTTGAACTGATGTTGCAAGGATCGACAAGAACCGTTGGATTAATCAACATCTACGGTTATTTATTTGTTTAAACTGATAACGCGGATCGCTGACCTGGCATGTATTTATGTAATGCAACACTTTGAACTGGTGTTACAAGTCACAACACAAGAATTTCAACCGCAACACTGTGTTCACATCTAATGCAACAACAAATGAATGTTGTTGCAGAAGATCAAAGAATGCATAGCTTTCGCCACAATTTTCATGCAACGCACACAAATTAGTGTCGAATATGCCCACTTTTGTAGTAGTGGTGGATGAGTCGGTTCAGATCTAAAAAAATGGATCTCTATTTTACCAAGTCAAATAAGACCGGGTCGGAAAAAGCAAGGTATTTTAAGTCATAAAATATAAGTGTCTACACCACCCAAGCCGAAGCTCAAGCCCAGGCCCGAGCCATTCATACACTTATTCAATTTTTTAATAATTCAACTTATAAAATAAACAATTTTCCAATAATTCCCCACTTGAATTTTTTTAAAAATAATTTCCGAGCAGTTTCTAAAAATATAAGATTGTGAATAAACAAAGGTGTCATCTGACTTAAACCTTTGCATAATGGATAAGATTTAGTTTTTCTAGAGTGACACGTAGTCTTGAACTCTATTCCTGACATCAGACCACACACAACCTTTATTATAGTGCAATCAAATAAGCCTGTGCATTTATGACCATGCATGTGTATCCTAGTTTAGTGAACGCTCTAGAAGTTTTGCCCAAACTCCATAGGAAACGGCTATATTTCCACATTCACATAGGTGAATCTATCAAGAGCACTCCTGAAGGTAGGTACTCCACTCCAAATAGAGTATAGATCTCATTAAGAGTTTCTATTAACTCATCCTCTAATCACTACAGGAATACATGCTTCTTAATATATAAATTTAGCATGTTCATCTACTATCACTACACAGCTTGTTTTTACCCATTGAACCTAGTTCTTGGGAAGTCCAGTCATTTAGGTCGGGTTACCATTGTGCATGATTCCACAATCTCAGGGCAATAGTCCGATTCTTTTAGAATCATTATTGACTTTCTTTCTGGTCAGTCCTTTCATCAAAGGATCTGCCAAATTGTCATCACTTTATATGTGATATTCTCTCACAATACTATGCATACGACTGTCATTTCTTACCGTTACAATATCGGTTCTGTTTTTCTTTCAATAGTCGTCAAATTTTTCATCATTATATATGCGATGTTCTTTTACAGTATTGTGCTTGCGATGTCGTTTTCTATCGTTGTAATAACGGTTCTATACTTTTGGCAATAGCCACGGGAACTATCGCAATAGATTACACCACTGGTGTCGGTTTTTCCCATATGCGGATATCAACTAGCAGAATTCTTTAGTTCTCTACTTCTTCACTAGTTATGGATAGTGCTATTATCTCAGTCTGTTTCTTGAGTTTCCAAGAGACAGCTCCTCCAGCGATGCTAAATATATAGCCATTGGTCGCTTTAAAATCATCAGATAAATTATTCCAGTCTGCATCAGAATCCTTCAAGTACAGCTGGAAACTTTTCATAATGTAATCTAAGATTCATGGTTTGTTTAAGGTATCTCATGACCTAGCATGTCAATGCTCTATACTAGGTCTACTGGTAAACCTTCACAATAATCCCACGACGTAGGCAATATCGGATCTAGTACAGTCAGTGGCATACCGTAAGCTACCAATAATGCTCGCATAATCAGACTGTCTTACACCTTCACCAGTGTTGTTACATAACTTTACACTAGGATCATATGGTATACATGCAGGTTTACAGTCAAGTAATAGTATTTCTTTAGATTCTTCTCAATTTAATGAGATTGATCCAAATAAAATTCCTTTTCGGACAAAGTAATTTTAATACCAAGGATTACACTCGCTTCACCTAGTTCTCTCATATCAAAATTGGCACTTAATAAGGATTTGACTGAGTTTATGGCATGAATGTTTGATCCACAGATGAGTAGGTCATCTAAATAAAGGCATATAATAGTGCAAATGTCATTTTCAGATTTGTAATAAATGCATTTGTTACTTTCATTAACTTTAAAATCATGTGAAATGATTAGATTATCAAATTTTTCGTGTCATTGTTTAGGTGCTTGTTTTAAACCATATAATGATTTATCTAATTTGCATACTTTATGTTCTAGACCATATACTACAAATCCTTCAGGCTGGTCCATATAAATTTGTTCGTCTAATTCACCGTTTAAAAATGCGGTTTTTACATCCATTTGGTGTACTAATAAATTATGAATTGAAGCAAGTGAGATTAATACCTGAATGGATGTAATTCTAGTGACGGGTGAAAAATGTCAAAGAATTCTATATTTTCTTTTTGCTTAAAACTTTTAGCTACTAGTCGTGCTTTATATTTATCAATAGTGCCAACAGGTTTTAATTTCTTTCTAAGCACCCATTTACAGCCTATAGATTTAAAACCAAGGGGTAAATCTACCAAATGCCAAGTCTTATTGGATTCCAAAGAATCCTTCTCATCATTTATTGCGTCTTGCTAAAAATCGACATTTAAAGAAGATAAGGCCTCTTGGCAGTTCATGGGATCCTCCTTAATAGTAAAAGCACAAAAATATGAACCAAAATCTTTTATGGATCTTGCTCTTTTACTGCTTTTAGGTTCATGAGACGACCCCAAACCCCGTACTAACGTTGGCAAGGGTAATCCGTGGAATAAAACACAGAAACAGATAATAGCAGAACAGAATTAAGTAAATACACCAGATAATGAACAATAGAATATACTGGATAAACGTAATCATCAGAGTTACACGGTATACAGGATCATACTTAGTACAAATATAGTTCAGCAATACATAGATGTCTACAGCGGAAACAAACAAAATATGTACAATAGGAGCTGAATAGCATAAAAAGAGATAAATGATAGAATCCATCTTCAGCTCCAGCTATCTAGAGAAAGCCAGCTAAACCTGAATACAAGGATGCCCGTGCAGAAAAAGGGGCACACGAGTTTGAAAGTGAAACAAACTACGAGTCAGTCATGGGACTGGTATGAGAAATCTACTCAACACATTTAATATATGGCTAATCACAGGACCACGCCACTTTCATGGAACGGGTTTACTCCATCGGATTGCCAGTGCTTTAAAAACAAATCTTTCTTTTAAACATCGCAATGCTTTTTATAAAATGAAGCCATTATAAGACTCGGTTCCCATCACACAATGCAACGCAAACCGGAGGATAGAGTTTTACCTTATAATGACCAAAATATGATTGATACGAATAAAACAAAAGCATTTGCTATTATTACTAGTGTTTATATGTTTTAAAAACAATTTGAATCAAACTATCAATCATAGGCGGCATGGGTACCATATATCATGTCGCCATATATATATATATATATATATATATATATATATACAATCAAAACCGCACGATGTCGTATTTGGAAATTGGATTTCCGTCCTGAACCAAGGCAAAAGATAGTCCTTACCGAATTCGAGACGCTCTAGCCCGTGTCTCAGGAACAGCCTGAACACTACATCTCCCCGCCCTTTGGGGTATAAACGAGCCAACGAATGACTCCATCGGACCCGGATCGTCCGATCAAACCGAGGCGCCTCGCAACAGCAACTACCACATAAGTCAAACTCGTCAGGGCATGTAAAACCACTGACGCCACTTCTAGCTAGAAAAAAACGCAGGCCCTCCCTGATGTCCTCTCCCGTTTCTGGTTCATACCGGGGTGTGAGGCTCATGAATTTACGTTATACACAAAGCTATGCCACATAGGCGGGGCTTTGATCATCACAACAAGACTTTGCTTTTCAATAGAAGCCCTGATCATTTGCCACTTAGGCATGCCACACTAGCAATTCATGCCATGCGACTGATGTCCATTGATACACAACCTCTGAGCTCGTGTGTTTCAGAGAAGGGCGTTAAGCAAAAGAATAAATTCCCCGTCGCCAAACAGATGTATATTTAATAGAGATCAATCAACACAGAATAAAATCCAATGTCAGACACATAGTCCATTTACAAGTCCGTTCTAGGTCTGAACGAAACAGGAGGCACTAAATACCTCGCAAACCCATCGATCACCACATACGTCTAGACCATCACCACTTATTATCCATATTTCGGGATGCCTCCCAATCAGGACCTCGGTTACCATCCAAACGAGGTGAAGATCTCCGGTCTTCGACCACCGTCTTCATCTTCGATTTATTATCGTCGATTCAGTTATTCAGAATGGGATAAACCCGGTCTTTCTGAGCAACTCGCGTATATAATAAACAAGTGCAACACTAACATATACACGCATCATTTCAATTCATTAGTCACTAACGGTCAATCAGTAAGAGAACGATTTCCCAAATATTAACCCCGAAGACCGAAACCAACATCAGATCAACACCCAAGAAACCATTCAAATTAGCCAACCTTCAGTTAATTTCTAAATCTCATCCATATCGTTTATAATATTTTATAATGATTTATCGCCATTTTTATTTATTTTAAAATAGCCATTTTATTCAAAACGACGCTTCGGGCCATAATGCGGCCGTGGCGCTATTTTTCTTCGGATTTGATTTACACATATCTGAAAATATAACCATTGGATCTTCTCAAAATTTACATCATTAGAAAGATCTTTTCAAAACGAATCCAACGGTTCCAGTTTCGGGAAAATCCGACGGTCGGATCTCCCGGTACAATCGTTTGAAGTTTCGATTTCAAAGTACGAACTGCAGCGTCGTTATTCGATTAAATATAATTATATATATATATATATATATAATCGATTCTGACGCTGTTTTTCTTCAGATTTGAATTAAACATTCCAAACAATCCAATTTTTGGATTTTTACAAAGTTGGTGTCGTTGGAAAGATTTTTCCAAAGTGAACCCAACGGTTGCAATTTCAGGAAAATCCGATGGTCGGATCTCCCGATAAAATCGTTTGAAATCACGGTTTCAAAATACGAACTGCAGCGTCGTTATTCGATATATTTTAATTCTATATATATATATATATATATATCGATTCTTTGATTTCAAAGCTATATTCTTTTCATACATTTGATAAAAATGATATTTTTATCTAACTGTCCTCTATTTCAACACTTCACTATATTTAGCAATTCATGTATATAATAAAAATGTGAATTTTATTATAAAACATTTCTTTTCAAAACACTATTATTTTATATAGTTTATATAGGTAATAAAAATAGGATTTTTATTATAAAACATTTCTTTTAAAACAAGGTCATTTTACATAGTTCATATAGATGACAAAGAGGTGATTTTTATTATAAAACAATTTATTTCAAAATATGAATACCATTCAACACATGAATTTCAATTCAATGAATGAATATCGATTCAACACATGAGGGTTTTCTATAGTTTCTATATATAGATAAAAATGTGATTTTTATATTTAAAACACGAATACCATTCAACACATGAATTTCTAATCAACGAATGAATATCGATTCAACAAATGAAGGTTTTTTATTCAACGAATAAATATAGTTTCAGCAAATGAAAATAATTCAAACACATGAATATTATTCAAAATTTCGGCAGCATAACGGCAGGGTAGTTAAAACCGGGACCGTCCCTAGTACGGCTCCTCGCTCTACCTTAAAACCTTGCGGTTTTTGACAATGGGGATCATACATCTAGGTCACACGCAGGCGGCATGTATATATTAATTTCATTTCCACAAACTAATCCTATGTGGTTTCAACCAGATATTTCTCAACCACAAATGGGTATTTTTCAACCACAATCAATCAATATCAACCACAAACAATTTCAATCAACCATTCGCTATCAATCAATTTTCACACCAATCCCAACCAATAAATATCGTCCATGGTTTGTGAACGAGGGGCGTATATATATATATATATATATATATATATAGCAATTCACTTTTATTTCAACACATATATAATTTTTACAACGCATATATAACTTATACATCGAACGTACAACTTATACAACGCTTATACAAGAGGTGTACAACGCTTATATAGCTCATACATCAACTATATAATTTATACATTGTCGTTTTTCATATCGTTTATAAATTAGAAATCTCACATTGGGTTCCACTCCACCAAAAATAGCAGAAGGCTCAGAAAAATATGCGGTCTCTTCTAGAAGGTAGAAGACGTCCACACGAGTCCACCGTCTCTTGTTTCACTGAATTTCAACCACAAAGCAAAAAGATATGATTTTTCAAAGTTTGCAACACTTTAAAACTGTTGAAATCAGTTTAAATAATATAAACCGTATACCTTTCAACAAGGTTCAAAACTAGGGTCTAGATTTTCACCCAATCCATGAAGTATGAAGAGGATCGGAGAGCGCTGCGTCGAAGAGGACGGAGAGGAGTACCTGCGCCGGAAGGGGGACCCACTCCGGTGGCTCCAGTCGACCGCGGCGGAGCTCGAAAGTCGAGCACTTCCCGGGCTCGCAACTCGACGAATACTGAACAATAATTGTCAAACCTCACATGGATTTGAAGAGGACGGTTAGAGCTTCAAAATGGATCCGAGTTTGCTTGATTTCGTTTGGAATTGAAAGAGAAATCGAGTCGGGAAGTTTTGAAGGCCTTCCGCCATATATCGGGGGGGAAGAAAGAGAATTTTCTATTTATTTATTTTTTATAAAAATTTTGATTGGTCGGGGAAGTTTTAAAGGGGCTTTCTGACACGACCACCAATCTAAACCCAACAACTGTCATCCCTAGCGTTTTACCCCCATTCTGAACACAATGGGATATGTTTCGAAGGCCCATTCGACTGTTTCAGTCAGTTTTGCTTCAAATTAAAATATATAACATTCAATATTTGATTTGAACGTACATTTCAATTTGCCAGGGCTACAAACTGATTCGAAAAATTCCAGAAAAATAAATCTGGATATGTTTTGACGATACGGTCCCAACAAAACTAGTTTCGTCGAATTCTGAGACCGTTTGCAAAAAGGCCCATTTCTGGTCGATCCAATTTAACTTTAATTGACCAAAACACATTTTCCTTTGCCACGCTCACATATTAGCTTCAAAAATTATGAAATTTGACATCTAGCAATAACATCACATCCCGGATCCAACAAAAGCGGTTTCATCGAATTCCGAGGTCATATGCAAAATGGCCAATTTCACGGGCTATATAAATTCCACAACGACCTTTCTGAAAATTCATTTGGCCATAACTTTAGCTTTCCGCTATGAAAATTCTATTTTTCAGATTCGTTAGAAAGGTATTCACTAACAGATTTAAATATTTTTGGTTTCACTCAAATCCGTTTTGTTTTGCACCCGGTACAGTCCGACAAAGTTTGAATTCAATTTTTGAGACTGCAGCGCCATTTCAGGCCTTGTTTATAATTAGAATTAATTATATTCGTTTTCATACGTCGATTCAAACTCAGTTTTTATTTCCATTATTTAAAATATTTATTTTAAATATTGAAAATCCATTATTTTAGCCAATTTAAAATTTTTAAATTGGTTCAGATTTTCTGGGTCGTTACAGTTCAGTTTCAGAATTCTCATTAAGTTCTGTTCGAATAGGCATACTTGAAGTTCCCACACTATTCCTTAATTTAGAAGGAAATTTTGTTTCATAAAAATCGGCATCATTTGATTCAATTATACTATGTGTATTTAGGTCACAAAATCGGTATGCTTTGCTATTGATAGCATAGCCTATAAATACACATTCATATGCTCTACTTGCCAATTTTATTCTCTTAGAGTCTGAAATGCGAACATATGCTAAACAACCCCAAGTTCTAAAGTATGAGACATTGGGTTGATAATTCTTTAAAATTTCATAAGGTGAAATTTTATTATTAGATTTGGGGATTCTATTCAGAACATAGCATACAGTCAATAAAATATCCCCCCACCAATGTTTTGCTGCACTAAAATTTTATAGGATTGCTACTACTAAATCGGTAAAAGTCTTATTTTTTTTCCTTTCAACTTTACCGTTCATATTCGGTGAATATGGTGTAGTTCTCTCATGTACTATACCATTTAACCTATAAAAATCTAGAATAGAACTAAATTCATATTCTGTTCCTCTATCACTACAAAGCCTCTTAATTTTCTTATTTGCTTGATTCTCAATCTCAGTTTTGAATGTTTTAAACATGTCAAAACATCACTTATTTCAGAATCACTATCTTTTCAGAGGTAAATTTTATTTCCATATAAGTGAAATCATAATAGTCATCTCTGAAACTTTAGTGGTGTAAGAATCTCCCAACAACACTTTCTGATCATCAACAGCCATGTATGTAATGGACATATCACGATTATAGTGGACAAGGAAAGAAGCACCAGTGTCTACCCACCAACCCTTTGATCCAACAACAAGGTGAATCTCAGTAATCATAGCCATTAGAGGCTCCTTAGTCAGGATTGCTTGCGGTGCAGGGCCTGTCCTGTTCCGACACTTTCGTGCCATATGACCCAGTTATCTATAGTTGTTGTCCAGAATCATTCTTTTAGGTTAGTCACTGCTGTCCTTTATGGTTTCCTTACGAATTCCCATTCTGTTCTCTTCTGACTGGTTGTGCAAGCTCACTAGGTTAAGATGGTAATATGTTTGAAGAATTATATTTTTCTTATAGAAAAATATACGTCAACTCAGAGACAAACATAAGTTAATCACATAAAATATTATTTTCTGCATTTTTACTTATCAGTTTTAATAGTTACTTAGAACTCAATCTCATCTCAACCTAAGTCTGTAAATCAAATCTGCATAAACATTTTTTATGCTAGGTTTTGCTATGCAATATTCATTTACATGTTTTGACTAAAGTGATACGTATGTTAGAATAAACACGCTTCATGTTCGTGCAATGAAACTTCAATTAAATACTGTAAATTTCATGAATATACCTTCACCACGAGATGCATTCTCTTCCAATATAGACGGTGACGGTGCAGCTCACGGAACTGAAGCTTGAATATGCTCTCATGATGAAGCGTTGTTCCCTGTGTTTCATCATTCAATTCTCCAAATACGTGCTGATTCAATTCACTTATTTCAGATCTGATATACTTACTGTTGCACTGGTTGAATGTGCACTGCAATTTGGTTCAAGCTCAATATATCAATAAAGCCTTGTTATTCTCAACACAATGCAACAATACGGATTTCGCCCAGACCTCCTCGATTGCTAGATCGACCAAGACCGTTCAAAACCCACATACGTTAACTTTGGGAATACAACACATCAGAACAAATAACAACAGACTTTTATAAACATCATAATAATGTTACATCAGAGTACAGAATATATCAGAGTATATCGAATATAATAATACAACAGAAGATTAAATTACAATAAATGTAATACACTGCAGCGAACAATTAAATTAACACAGCGGAAGACTATCAATGCTCTGGACACAGCTCTAAGCTTGGATCCAGAATCCTACTCAATATATCTGCAAAATAAGCAACTCGACTGCCCATGTGGAAAAGAGGGCACCCGAGTTTGCAAAGTGAAACAAACTATGGGTCAGTCATGGGACAGGTAAGAGAAATCTTTACTTAACTTAACTAGTAATAAGGCTAATCATAGGACCACGCCGCTAACGTGGAACGGGTTAACTCCATTGGATTGCCAGTGCATGAAATAAAGTAAATCGTTAAATAAAGCAATGCTTTTTAGAAAAATGAAACCATTATAAGACTCAGGTCCCATCACACAATGCAACGCAAGCCGGAGGATAAAGTTTGACCATATAATGGTCAAAATTGCTTGATACGATAAAAATAGATTTGATATTATTATTAGTGTACATATGTTTCAAAAACATTTTTAATCATAATGTATCAATCATAGACGGTATGACTAACATATACTATGTCACCATACTAGTTCTACAATCAAAACCGCATGATGTCGTATTGGAAATTCGGTTTCCATCAAGAGCCAAGGCTAGGAACGATCTCCTTACCGATTCGAGACACTCTAGCAATGTCTTAGGATCCCCAGCAGTGAACCCTTGGATACAGCAGGGTCGGTCCACAAATAACGCTAGTGGATTGGCAATTCCTGAACACACGTTTCCCGGTCCTATTGAACCTATAATACAGCCATTGGCGACTGATAAAAAAATCTGAGGCCTCAAAATCCATCATCCACATAAGTAAATGTCAGGGCGTGTAAACACCTTATACCACATCTAGCTAGAAAGAAACGTGCGCACTCCCTGCGTTCCCTTGCTCCGTTTTTGACTCATACCGGGGTGTGAGGCTCGCGAAGTCACGCTAAACACAAAGCTATGCCGAAATAGGCTGTAACACCCCGTGAATTCTATAACATTAAGCTTCAAAAATTAAAGTATAATTCTAAATGAAAGAAATAAGGGAAATGGGTTACGCCATTGCGTTCATCTCGGAATTCTGCTTGAGATAGAGTCCGAGTTTGCGTGGATCGGACTCCGTATGAAGGAGTTATGACCTGCGGAAGTTTCAGAATAAAATTTAAATTCAGACAGCTCAGTTTTAAATTCAAAATTTCGAAAACATGTTCAAACTGGGCTGGGTGGCAAAATTCCCTCCCAGAAGACCAGGTCGACCATAGGGTCGACCATGGTGTCGACCTGGCCCCCCAGGTCGACCATAGTGTCGACCTGGGTGTCGACCTGCCAGTCGACTTGCCTGGTCGACCTGGCTGGCTAGGTCTGGCTCTGGCTCGAATTTCTATGGCCCTGTGTGTCACTAGGGCTGACGTGTCACCTCTTGATTGGCTCTTTGAACTTTGTATGGTCAAGATTCCTCCTGTCTTCATCTGACGGCTCAAAACAATTTAAAAATCTATAAATACACCCTAACTCTCAACTAAAAATTCACATAAAAAATAAGAAAGAGTCGTCATGCTGCCAGGGGGGATTGAACATAGCCGTCAATAGGGAAAAGCCTAAGAGACGAATCAAATTAAGAAGAATATTAAAGTTTAATCAAATTAATCAATGCAACGTTAGTCTACCCAAAGGAGCGCATCTCAATTTCAGAATTCAGAATCCAGAATTCAAGGTTATGCATTCGTTGTAAGTATAATAACCTTTCAGAATATGAATGAAAACTGTGATGTGATTCAATGTAAATGAAAATAGAACTGTGTTATTGTATAAATTCTGTGTATTGTAATGGTTCTATCAAGACTTGTGTATTGATGTTTGTGGCATAAATTTGATTGAGGCAAGCCTATGAAACAGTTGTATATGAAAACAATGGCACTTGCAAGATTGTGGCAAAACTAGAATTTGATCCCTTTATGTTTATACCTATGGCATGGGCTATATACATTCACTAAGTCTAAATTAATGCTTATGTAAACATGTTCTAGATTTGAAACCTTTTATGCCTACTTGACCCAAAAACTATGATATCATTTTCATGTTTATTTGCAAGTATAATTAGTTCTATGTTAAGTATCGTTTGGGTTTCATAAACTATGCAAGTTCATGTTTATTTGCAAGTATAATTAGATCTATGTTAAGTATCGTTTGGGTTTCATAACCTATGCAAGTTCATGTTGAAATAGGCTACGTGATTAGATGTTATAATTGGACATTTTGGTAAATATATAACATGCTAGTTTTGTGGTTGACATTATGCCAAGTTAAACATGTTTAAACAAAAGTTTGTACTAGCCTAAACTATGTCATTTCATATGTTACCTACTTAGTTATACTTTGATTTGAATGCAAGTTCACATGAACCATCATTTATGTTAGTATCGCTAAATTGCAAGTTCATGCGCCACACACCTTTATGTATTACATGTTATTGATTTCCCCTTTTTCTCACGTTTATAACGTTGGGCTGAATTGTGACAAGCCCAACACATGTTACGAACAAACGGGGGTAATAACGTTGGGTGTAAAACATGAAAATATATGTTGGCATGGTTGGCACATGCCAACGACAATGACATTTAAGCGGTATGAATTGACATACCCAAGAATAAAAGATATGACATTTACATATATAATTGTGAAATAATAACATATGTAAACTTAGCTAACACGATATGCTTAACCCGAGGTTGGATTAAGTTGTGATGTAAACCTGCCCGGACCCGCCCGGTTGTCCAGTAGTCACAACAATACCTATCCAATGTGGGTGGTTAAGCATTGAGCCCAATAATGACCCGAGGTTGGACTGAGCTATGGTGTAAACCTGCCCGGAACCGACCGGCACATCCAGTAACTGTAGCAATATCTGTCTAATGTGATTGGTCAGGTGCTCTAAGAGGCTAAGGACAGATGGTAGGGTTAAGTCAATTATAACACTTAACCAAATTCAACATGTTAACAAAAATTGATGGGTGGGGTTAGGTAAATACAGACACTTAACCACTTAACATGTTTGACTAGAAAATCCTGGTAACGAGGGACCCGTTTCAGCAGTAACCCAAGTTAGGTATCATGGTACCCTGAAACTAGGCAGGGTGGGGCACGATTACTAGGCTGATTGTAAGCGGTCAAACGACGGCGGTGGGTGCACAATGTAGGTCTAACGGGGTGCGGGCGTGCACACACTCCGGAGAAGACAACCAGGGCACTAGGGACACCAGTAGTATAACCTATGCCTTCTAGAATTTGTGTTGGGGCCGCCACCATGGGTCTTGATACACCCCATGGTGGGACCAACATAGGTATCTACAATTCTTGGGGGCCGTATGACACATGTTAACGCGAGTAGGAGCCGATTCTTTAAATTAAAATTGGGGATCACGTCACCATCAGCATGGGGTGACAGTTAGAATAAACTCAAGTAGATGCAGAGATATAGTATGGGTGTGGTAGTACATTCGACACTTCCTTAGCTTGTGACACTTTCCTATTTTCAGTTTATGTCTATCATGCCCTTTTTCTTATTCACATACTGAAGAGTTACTAGATTTACTCAGGCTTTATGTCTGACTCTATTTTCTTTTCGTCTTCTTTTCTTTCGTCCACCCCCCCCCCCCAAGGTCCACAGGGAGGAAACAACTCAGCTCAGTCAGACTCTTTACAAGCTCCAAGAACGTAGATGTATGATTTGGATCTCTTTTGCTTGGATTATGGCTTTGGATATCACTATGGAGATTTTGGTCACTTTATTTATGTTTTATGCTTCTTGAATAATCAAGACAGTAATAAGGTTGTATTGTTGGAAGTATTTTGAGACAATTATGGAATGTTTGTATTGAACACGTATTGATAAAATAAAAGTCTGTTTGGTTTCCGCTGTTTAAAATATGTGTATTTATATCTGTCTTGAGTTTATATGTGGCTTTTACTTATAAACCTCCACCAAAGTTAAGGCATTCCCTTTGTGAGTGACCTTAACGGAGGTGGGGTGTTTCACTTGGTATCAGAGCATCGGTTTACCAGACAAGATAAAAGTTTTTGAATTTCTTTTCAAAAAGAAGGTTTAAAGAAGCATTTTTCAAGAAAAAGTGTTATATTTTAAAAGACATAATCCCCCAAAGCCATATGCACTATCTCTGTCTATCCTTTGTTTTGAATCTTTCCTTTCTGTTTCAGCATGTCTGGAGACCTTAACCTTCCTGAAGGAGTACCGATACCCGACTGGTTTAGGAGGTATTTAGAAGCGAGGGCCAATGGCGCGGGCCCAACAGACATCCCTCCTCCAGTGGCCGCGGTTCCTCCTCCTCCTCCTCGTGGGAATGCCTTCGCAAAAACATGCAGAGACTTCAAGGCTATGGGTGGAAAAGACTTTTATGGAACAGAGTCCTTTGTAGGAGCAAGAAACTGGCTAAAGGAGACTGAGGATCTGTTTGTCATCTTCGCGGTTAATGACAGGCAAAAGATACAACTAGCGGTATGGTTACTTAAAGATGAAGCTTCCTATTGGTGGGAAATTACCAATGCTCAAAGGGCGGTTGAAACATGGGAAGACTTCAGGACAAGGTTTGAAATGAAATTCCTCTCCCAAGCTAAAAGAAGCCTGCAAATGGAGAAGTTCCTGACTTTGAAATAGGGAAGTATGACAATCAGAGAGTATGTTAATCAGTTTAATCAGCTGGCCAGATTTGGGCTAGACTTAGTAAACACCCAACACAAGAAGGCACTTCGCTTCGTCAAATGTTTGAATGAGCCTCTGCACAGCCTTGCCATGACCCACGTATCTACAGGAGCGACTTATGAAAGCTTAGTGGACATGGCGTTACTACACGAGGAAGACCACGGCAAGAAAGAAACTAAGGTGGAAGAGAAGAAGGAGGGTCTACAAACAAAGAAAACAGACTTGAAGAAAGGAGGAAAGAACAATAAGCCCTGTGAAAAGAGAAGGTGCAATTTCTGTGGCATTGTGGGACATATATCAAAAGACTCCCGAAAAAGGAAGGCAAAGATGGGTGGTTGCTTCCATTGTGGAGAAACTGGACACCAAGCTAAGGACTGCCCAAAGAAGAAAGGGCAGGGACAAAAAGCCGGATCCACTTCAGGGGGTCAGGTTCATGCGCTAGTGGCACCTCAGCAGGAACGAGGTAGTAATATTTCTGTAGAAAGTGTAGTTTATCTTTATGATCATCCAGTTCGCACAATTTTTGACTCTGGCGCATCACACTCTTTTATTTCATCTGCCTTAGTAGAATCTCTGCATCTAGACACTAGTATGGTAGAAGATCCCTTAGTAGTTTCAAATCCAATTGGGGGCTCCGCTTACTTGTCAATGGTTTGTTTGGGTTTGAAAATCTCTATTCTCAGCGTTGAGTTTAGTTGTAATGCCTTTGTTTTGGGCTTCTCGGGATATGGTTTGATCTTAGGAATGGACTGGTTATCCAGTAATGGGGCCGTCCTCGATTGTGAGAAAAGAGTAGTTAGACTCTTGACTCGGCTTAGTAACACTCTAGAAATTTCTTATAATCCCTTGAATGTTGTTATGCTTAGTTATCTAGAGTCGCTTGATGCTTCGGATAAGAATTTGCAGTCAGTTAAAGTAGTCCGGGAATATCCGGATGTCTTTGAGGAGGTGAAAGGCTTACCTCCGAGGCGGGAAATAGACTTCCGCATATATCTTGTGGATAATGCAAAGCCTGTAGCTTTACCTGTCAGACACATGGCTCCAAAGGAGAGAAAGGAGCTCAGCAAGCTGGTTAACGAACTTCTCGAAAAGGGGTTCATTAGACGGAGCATTTTGGAATGGGGTGCTCAAGTGGTGTTCGCAACCAAAGCGGACGGTTCGCTTCGCCTTTGCGTCGACTATAGGGAGTTAAACAAATTGACCAAGAAAAATAGACACCCTCTTCCCCGAATCGACGATTTGTTTGATCAGCTTGTAGGAGCGTCGGTCTTCTCCCAACTTGACCTGGCAACTGGATTCCATCAGCTAAGAGTAGCTGAAGATAGCATTGATAAGACGGCGTTCAGAACCCCAAACGGTTTCTTCGAGTGGCTTGTCATGCCTTTCGGCTTGACAAATGCACCCGCTTATTTCGTAGACCTAATGAGCAGGGTGTTCAGAGAATTCCTCAACAAATTTGTGGTTGTCTTCGTGGATGATATCTTAATCTTTTCAAAGAATGAGGAAGAGCATGCTCAGCATCTGAAAGAAATCATGGAAACTCTCCGTTCACATCAGCTAAAAGCCAAATTCTCCAAGTGCCACTTTTGGAGAAAGGAGTTAAGATTTCTAGGGCATATAGTGTCCAAAGAGGGGTTGGCTGTGGACCCTGCAAAAGTAGTGGCAGTACAAGATTGGAAGACACCAAGAAATGCAACCGAAGTTCGAAGCTTTCTTGGGCTAGCCGGTTTTTACCGAAAGTTTATTAGGGATTTCGCGAAAATCTCAGCCCCACTCACAAGGCTGACAAAGAAGAATCTGGCGTTCACTTGGGATTTGGACTGTGAGTTTGCTTTCCAACGATTAAAAAGGGATCTCACAACAACCCCAGTTCTGACCTTGCCAGATGGAAGCAAAATGTTCACAGTATACACGGATGCATGTGGAACGGGACTAGGCGCTGTTCTAATGCAAGAAGGAAGGGTAGTAGCTTATGGCGGAAGACAATTGAAAGTTCATGAAAAGAACTACCCAACCCACGACCTTGAGTTAGCCACCATCGTCTTTGCGCTTAAGTCTTGGCGCCATTATCTCCTAGGTGAGAAGTTTGAATTATACACTGACCATAAATCGTTGAAATATCTCTTCTCGTAGAAGGATCTTAACTTGAGGCAGCAAAGATGGATGGAGTTTCTTGCCTCTTATGACTTTGAAATTTCCTATACTCCCAGAAAAGGCAACGTAGTAGCAGACACGTTGAGCCGAAAGAAACTGACCTTAAGCCCACTCTTTGTGGAAAGGCAAAGCTTGGAGTATATAGCCAGTTTTAACTTTAGGCCCTCCTCAGATTTTGTACTGGGTTTGTTAGCATCTCTTGAAGTACGCCCTACTCTCTTGGACTCAATAGGGGTAGCACAACGTAAAGACCCTCAGCTTGTTGAAGTGACTGATAAACTTATTAGCGGTGAGACTTCTAGTCACCTCAGTAGATACGCCATCGATAATAAGGGTTGGCTGAGGCGAGATGGAAGATTATGCGTCCCACAAGCAAGGGAGTTGACAAAGAAGGTTCTCGAGGAAGCGCATCATTCCAAGATGACTATACACCCTGGCGGTGATAAGATGTACAAGGATATAAAAAGGACTTTTTTGGAGTGGCATGAAGCAAGACGTGGCAGATTTCGTTTCTAAGTGCATGACCTGCCAACAGGTCAAGGCGGAACAAAAGAAGCCTGGAGGACTACTTCATCCTTTAGAGGTCCCACAGTGGAAGTGGGATAGCATTTCAATGGACTTCATTGATGGACTTCCTAGGTCGAGAAGAGGCAACACTATCATTTGGGTAATAGTGGATAGGCTTACTAAAAGCGCCCAATTTATACCTATCAAGAGTAGAAGGACTGCCGCATATCTTTATCTCAAGGAAATAGTTCGACTCCATGGGATACCCTCCAGCATTGTTAGTGACCGAGACCTTATCTTCACAAGTGAGTTTTGGCGGAGTCTACAAGAAGCTGTAGGCACACAGTTATGTTTGAGCACGGCCTATCACCCCCAAACTGATGGCCAAACGGAAAGGGTGAATAGATTTTTGGAGGATCTTTTAAGACTTTGCGTTTTTGACTTTGGAGGGACGTGGGAGGATCACCTTCCCTTAGTATAATTTTCCTACAACAACAGCTACCAAGCTACCATAGGCATGGCACCCTTCGAAGCCTTGTATGGAAGACCGTGCAAATCACCAACTTTTTGGTGGGAGTCTACAGATAAGCTTATACTTGGGCCAGACATGATTCGAAAGACTTCGGAGAAAGTGGACTTGATACGTAGGAGAATAAAGACTGCCCAAGACAGACAGAAATCATACGCCGACAATAGAAGGACCGACCTTGAATTTGAGGTTGGGGACAGGGTTTTCCTTAAGGTATCTCCTTTAAGGAACGTCGTTCGCTTTGGATCCGCAGGAAAGCTAGCACCAAGATTTGTAGGACCGTTCCCTATCATCGAGAATGTTGGGAAGATGGCCTATAGATTAGAGCTACCCGAGAGACTGGCCGGAGTTCACAATGTCTTTCATGTTTCTCACCTCTGGAAGTGTTTGCATGAGTCTGCGGAAGTGGTGGAACCTAGCATTCTAGAAGAAGCTAAAGTGGCACGTGAAGCAACTGTGAGGAAAGTTCCAACCCGCATCTTAGGAACTGAAGTGAAAAAGTAACGCAACCGCGAAGTCAAACTCGTTAAAGTTAAGTGGAGCGACGCCGAGGAAGACGCGACTTGGGAAACTGAGGACAAAATACGCGCTGCCTACCCTCTTCTTTTTTTGGGTACATCTTCAATCTCTCTTTTTCCTTAATTATGCTTTATCTATCTTTTTAGGTATATCTCCTCGGTCCTTTTCCTAACTCCTTAGGTAGAAAACAAATGGATGTAAACATGTATTTGAAAACATGTTATGGATGATGGCTGCAAGTGGTTGCTAGTGATTGCTAATGGTTGCTCGTGGATGCATATACACACACGCCCTAGGTTATAGATCGGCTCAGTCACTTCATATTGCATATGTATATATGTATTCTCATTTGTATATGGTTGAAACTTGATATGCTGTCATAATGTCGTCGCATTTGTATGAATAGTTGTGCACTCATGTAGAATTATGAGTAGGAAAAATTTGCATACATAATGGATTCATGACACTTACATGATTCGCATTAAGGAGGTCAACTGAATCAGTAGACCGCCTGATTTCTGCATTAGATAAGGACATGCACACACACTATGCATATGATCACGAAGCATTAGAAGTCTTTTAAGGACAGTGGATGCCTGTGTTTGTTGGTTGAGTAGATGGACTGTTGGATGGTAGGATATACATTCTTCCTAACTTGAAGATTTCGGGGACGAAATCCTTTTAAGGGGGGAGAATGTAACACCCCGTGAATTCTATAACATTAAGCTTCACAAATTAAAGTATAATTCTAAATGAAAGAAATAAGGGAAATGGGTTACGCCATTGCGTTCGTCTCGGAATTCTGCTTGAGATAGAGTCCGAGTTTGCGTGAATCAGACTCCTTATGAAGGAGTTATGACCTTCGGAAGTTTCAGAATAAAATTTAAATTCAGATAGCTCAGTTTTAAATTCAAAATTTTGAAAACAGGTTCAAACTTGGCTGGGCGGGAAAATTCCCGCCCAGAAGACCAGGTCGACCATAGGGTCGACCATGGTGTCGACCTGGTCCCCCAGGTCGACCATAGTGTTGACCTGGGTGTCGACCTGCCTGGTCGACCTGGCTGGCTAGGTCTGGCTCTGGCTCGAATTTTTATGGCCCTGTGTGTCACTAGGGCTGACGTGTCACCTCTTGATTGGCTCTTTGAAATTTGTGTGGTCTAGATTCCTCCTGTCTTCATCTGACAGCTCAAAACAATTTAAAAATCTATAAATACACCCTAACTCTCAACTGAAAATTCACATAAAAAAATAAGAACGGAGTCGTCATGCTGCCAGGGAGAGATTGAACATAGCCGTCAAGAGGGAAAAGCCTAAGAGACGAATCAAATTAAGAAGAAGATTAAAGTTTAATCAAATTAATCAACGCAACGTTAGTCTACCCAAAAGAGCGCATCTCAATTTCAGAATTCAGAATCCAAAATTCAAGGTTCTACATTCATTGTAAGTATAGTGACCTTTCAGAATATGAATGAAAACTGTGATGTGATTCGATGTAAATGAAAATAGAACTGTGTTATTGTATAAATTCTGTGTATTGTAATGGTTCTATCATGACTTGTGTATTGATGTTTGTGGCATAAATTTGATTGAGGCAAGCCTATTGAACAATTGTATATGAAAATAATGGCACTTGCAAGTTTGTGGCAAAAACTAGAATTTGATACCTTTATGTTTATACCTATGGCATGGGTTGTATACATTCACTAAGTCTAAATTAAGGCTTATGTAAACATGTTTTAGATTTGAAACCTTTTATGCCTACTTGACCCAAAAACTATGATATCATTTTCATGTTTATTTGCAAGTATAATTAGTTCTATGTTAAATATCGTTTGGGTTTCATAAACTATGCAAGTTCATGTTTATTTGCAAGTATAATTAGATCTATGTTAAGTATCGTTTGGGTTTCATAACCTATGCAAGTTCATGTTGAAATAGGCTATGTGATTAGATGTTATAATTGGACATTTTGGTAAATATATAACAGCAAGTTTTGTGGTTGACATTATGCCAAGTTAAACAAGTTTAAACACAATTTTGTACTAGCCTAAACTATGCCATTTCATTTGTTACCTACTTAGTTATACTTTGATTTGAATGCAAGTTCACATGACCCATCATTTATGTTAGTATCGCTAAATTGCAAGTTCATGCGCGACACACCTTTATGTGTTACATGTTCTTGATTTCCCCTTTTTCTCACGTTTATAAAGTTGGGCTGAATTGTGACAAGCCCAACACATGTTGCGAACAAACGGAGGTAATAACGTTGGGTGTAAAACATAAAAATATATGTTGGCATGGTAGGCACATGCCAACGACAATGACATTTAAGAGGTATGAATTGACATACCCAAGAATAAAAGATATGACATTTACATATATAATTGTGAAATAATAAAATATGTAAATTTAGCAAACACGATATGCTTAACCCGAGGTTGGATTAAGTTGTGATGTAAACCTGCCCGGACCCGCCCGACAGTCCAGTAGTCATAACAATACCTATCCAATGTGGGTGGTTAAGCATTGAGCCCAATAATGACCCGAGGTTAGACTGAGCTATGGTGTAAACCTGCCCGGAACCGACCGGCACATCCAGTAACCGTAGCAATATCTGTCTAATGTGAGTGGTCAGGTGCTCTAAGAGGCTAAGGACAGATGGCAGGGTTAAGTCAATTATAACACTTAACCAAATTCAACATGTTAACAAAAATTGATGGGTGGGGTTAGGTAAATACAGACACTTAACCACTTAACATGTTTGACTAGAAAATCCTGGTAACGAGGGACCCGTTTCAGCAGTAACCCAAGTTAGGTATCATGGTACCCTGAAACTAGGCAGGATGGGGCACTATTACTGGGCTGATTGTAAGCGGTCAAACGACGGCGGTGGGTGCACAGTGTAGGTCTAATGGGGTGCGGGCGTGCACACACTCCGGAGCAGACAACCAGGGCACTGGGGACACCAGTAGTATAACCTATGCCTTCTAGAATTTGTGTCGGGGCCGCCACCATGGGTCTTGATACACCCCATGGTGGGACCAACATAGGTATCTACAATTCTTGAGGGCCGTATGACACATGTTAATGCGAGTAGGAGCCGATTCTTTAAATAAAAAATGGGGATCACTTCACCCTCAGCATGGGGTTCCAGTTAGAATAAACTCAAGTAGATGCAGAGATATAGTATGGGTGCGGTAGTACATTCGACACTTCCTTAGCTTGTGACACTTTCCTATTTTCAGTTTATGTCTATCATGCCCTTTTTCTTATTCACATACTGAAGAGTTACTAGATTTACTCAGGCTTTATGTCTGACTCTATTTTCTTTTCGTCTTCTTTTCTTTCGTCCCCCCCCCACTAGGTCCATAGGGAGGAAACAACTCAGCTCAATCAGACTCTTTACAAGCTCCAAGAACGTAGATGTATGATTTGGATCTCTTTTGCTCGGATTATGGCTTTGGGTATCACTATGGGGATTTTTGTCACTTTATTTATGTTTTATGCTTCTTGAATAATCAAGACAGTAATAAGGTTGTAATGTTGGAAGTATTTTGAGAAAATTATGGAATGTTTGTATTGAACACGTATTGATAAAAAAAAGTCTGTTTGTTTTCCGCTGTTTAAAATATGTGTATTTATATCTGCCTTGAGTTTATCTGTGGCTTTTACTTATAAACATCCACCAAAGTTAAGGCATTCCCTTTGTGAGTGACCTTAACGGAGGTGGGGTGTTTCATAGGCTATGCTTTGATCATCAATCACAAGGCTCTGCTTTTCAACAAAAGCCTTGATCATTTGCATCTTGGCGTGCCACATTGACAATCCACGCCAGGCGATTGATAGCTACCAATATATAACCTCTGAGCTCGTACGTCTCAGAGAAGGGTGTTAAGCAAGAGAATAAATTCTCCACCACCACAGATATATATTAAATAGAAATCAATTTAGTTTACATGGAATGAAATTCAATGTCAGACACACATCCATTTATAAGTCCGTCCTGGGTCTGAGCGCAACCGGAGACACCTTATTCCTCATCCCGTATGTCCAATATGGAAGTAAGGTGCTCACATATCCGGACAATCAACAAGTACGTCCAGACAAACTACTACTTTTAACCCTTTCCTGGGAGCAAATCAGTCCAAGGCACCAGTAGTCATCCATTCGATGTGAAGATCGCCGATCTTCAACCACCATCTTCATCTTCGACTCTTAATCGTCGTAGTAATTATTCGGAATGGGTTATACCCGGTCTTTCCGAATAACTTGCGTATTTTATAATAAAAAAACAAGTGCTATAAAAACACATCCAATGCCTCATTCCAATTCAGAATATTCTTTAAATAAAATATTCACATTATTCTGACAAAGATAAATTATTCTTAAATCTTTCTTTTAAATATTTATTAAAACTCCGATTTGGTTTTAAATACCAAAAATCATTATTTAATGATTATTTAAATTTAAGAAATTAATTTTATCTTTAACTGGGTTAAAGAACAAATGTCATTTAAAACATAGTTCACCATAAACCCAATTCACATTTCATTTTATTCTAATTACTAAATATAAATGGAAACTCTAATAACCTTAACTTAAAGATTTATTCTTTTCTCAACTGGGTTTAAGAATAGGGTTATTTAAAACATTATTCACGACAAACCCGAAAATCCAATTTATTTTATTTTAATTCCAAGTAAATATTAATAAATTGGAAAACTCCATTAAATCTTGAGTAAAGATTCATTCTATTTCTTTATTAAAATAATGTTTTCAAATATCGGATTTTGGACATTACTACCTTTAATTCTATTCATTATAAAATGAATAAAAACGATCGATAAACCCGTTAGAGTTAGAATGGCGTTTCAACTTATAATGGGCTAAATTATCCAATACATTACCATGTCCATTTATGGTTTATAATGGGCTAGACCTCCCACATTATGCCTACAACTTGTAGGTGCTGGACATGCCGGTCGGGTTCGGGCGGACTTATCCCACAAGTTGGGCTTAACCTCGTGTCATAGCCTGCTTCGTATTTGCGCACTTAGACCTCTCACATTAGGTTCAACATTAGTGGCTGCTGGATATGTCGGTCGGGTCCAAGTTGACTTGCACCACAAATGCAACCTAACCTCATGTCAAAAGTGCAATTATAATTTATAATTGTAATTATTTTACTGAAAAAAATCATTATTTTTAAACTATTCTTTGTATAAAAATGTTCTTTATTTTCAAATATTATTTATTTAAAAGACATTCTTAATCGGAATACGACTCAATCAATTACCATATATTTTCAGTTATATGGATTTTATACATTGCATATGTATATAATAGTAATGGTAAATAATCACTAAACAATCCATTCACATCCAGAGTGAAATTTTATAACTGTGTGAGCATTAAAATAAATAAATAACGCTCATCACATACTGTCAATCCATCGATTGACAACATCTAAATATTGGGACTAGTCTGTGATAAATGTCATCCCAATACCCGTGTGGGGTTTTCAAACAACAACAATTTATATAAATAAATCATTGGTTAATAATTTAACCAATTATAATTTGGTTTGAGTTTTTTTTTTCTATTTAACATGAATATAATCTAAATAATTGACATATTTATTTTACATGAACATGGTCCAAATATATGACATTTTTAATGTAACATGAACATCATCAAAATATATGGCACCTGTGTGTAACATGAGCATCATCTAAATATATGACATTTTTAATCCAATATGACATTTCTATATAAAATAACACATTTAATCTAATGTTACATTTCTATACAAAATGACATTTTTAATCTAACGTAATATCTAATAACAAAAATGATATTTTTGTATGATAATCCTAATTCAAACTTAAAAATGATATTTTATTCTAATGTACATTAATTCCAATGTATGCATATTTCTAATGTAATCATTTTTTAATGTATACATATTTCTAATATATCGATATTTTCAATATAACATGACATTTCTAAACATATGACCTTTCAATGTTGCATAACGTCCCTAACTAAAAATGATGCTTATATTTTAATATAACACGACTCAAAAAAATGGATATTTTGTTTTGACACTAATATGATTCAACAAAAATGAATATTTTGTTTTGACACTAGTATGATTCAACAAAATGAATGTTTTTTTAACACTAGTATGATTCAACAAAATGAATGTTTTGTTTTAACACTAGTATTATTCAACAAAATGAATGTTTTGTTTTATTCTTTTTTAAATGACAAAAATGAATGTTTTTGTTTCATTAAATGACAAAAATGAATATTTCTGTCTCAATCTTTTTAAATGGTAAAAATGAATTTTAATGTAAATACATTTTCAAATAATGAATCATATTTAATGATTCATTTACTTTCAAAAGTAAATTTTAAATGTAAATAGATTTTCAAAACAACGAATCATATTTAGTGGTTCATTTACATTACGATTCTACTAAAATGACATATTTCTATACAAACTATGTTCTCTAACTAGATGACCTATTTATTTACAAAATATGTTTACCAACATAGATGACATATTTATTTACAAAATATGTTTTCCAACATAGATGACATATTTATTTACAGAACTTTCCTATTTATTCCAATGAAAAATAAAGAATATTTTATTTGTTTACAAATTTTCTATGTAATCTAATGACAAATAAAATAATGATTTATTTGTAAACAATTTTCTATGCATTTCAATGAAAAATAAATGCATGTATTATTTGTAAACAATTTTCTATGCATTTCAATGTCAAATAAATGAATGTATTTATTTGTAGACGATTTTCTATGCATTTCTATGACAAATAAATGAATGTATTTTCTAATCCCATTCTTTTTATTTAATATAAAATAACAATAAAATTATAACTCTAAAATCCAATCCTTTTATTGTTTCTCATGTAACAATAAAAATGCAACTTTTATTTCAACTATTTTTATTGTTTCTAATGTTAATAAAAAGGTTCCTTTTCATTTCTAACAAGATTTACATTAACAATGTGTACTAAAAATATGCTCTTTTTATTTCATCTAAAATGACAATAAAAATATCATTTTAGAATCCAGTTTTTTTTAGTACATCTAAAAGGTAAATAAAAATGCAACTTTAAAATCCAGTCTTTTTATTACATCTATAATGAGAATAAAATTGTCATTTTAATTTCTATTCTTTTTATTTAATAAAAATGTCACCTTTAATACTTTTATTTTTACTGTAACTAATTTAACAATAAAATATTTCTTTTAAATCTAATCTTTTTATTTGAACAACTTTGCCGCTAAAAATATGTTCTTTTATTATAAACAAATATGACGCTAAAAATGTTCCTTTTATTCTAAAAAGAAAATAACGCTAAAAATGTTCATTTTATTCTAAAAAGAAAATGACAAAAAAATCTATTCTTTTTATTTCAAAAGAATATTACATAAAAAAACTATTCTTTTTATACTCAATAAAATATTATTGGTAATCTAATTTTGATAAAAATTCATTTTCATGTGATTCATGAAAATGAGATTTACATTCCAAATCTGGACTTGATAAAAATCCATATTTCATGTAAACCATGAAAAATGTGATTTTTATTTCAAATCTCAAACCTAATAAAACTCATTTCCATAAACAACAATAAAAATGTAAATTTTAATCATTGATCAAATTCCATGCTCCTAAACCAAACAAAATGAAATCTTTAATCTAAAGAAATTTAATGTTCGTGATTCGACATAAAGATGAAATCTTTAATCTAAAATATAAATTCCAAGTTTATTAATTCCAATAAAAACTATATTTCCATAAATAAACAAATCAATATTTATGGATTAAAAATAAAAGTTAAGACTTTTTATTATTTAAATCAAACTGTACACATGGATCTTAAAATAAAAAGCACAGATCTGAATAACAGAAGGTAGATCTGGAGAATAGACGAATAATTCCATAATTATGGGTCAAATAGAAGGATTTTTTTAACCAACATCCATAGATCTAGAATATAGTATGATTTCAGATCTGAATTTAATCACAAAACCGAAATTGAACAAAAATGAAATTACATCGTAGATCCCAAACAAATCATGACAATAAAATACGTCATAACAACAAATCAATAAATTTTAGATAACAAGCATCGCAGATCTGAATTATAATCGTACAGACATAGATTTAAATAACAATAAAAATAATTAAATTTTAATTATTAAATAAATCAGAATTCTCACCCTCAAAATCCCTCTGTAAAAACTCGTGTTCTTCCGTTTTTGCTTAAACCCATCGCTGACAACCTTCCCGCCCCGTCGCACCACCAATCGGACCCATGACCATCAATCAACACTTCCATTCGAACTGCCATCATCCAATGCCCCACTGCCATGAACGCCAAGAAATTCGGTCAACTCTTCGACTCTTTAATTCTGGTCCAAACGTTTCGCCTTTGAGGAAGCAATTTTCTCAATCCATTACAAAATAGAAGATCGCAACCGTTGAATTCATTAAACTTGAGGAGATGAAGAAGTTTTAGTTTGAAGTTTAAAAATAGGGTCATGGATTTAGAGATTTTGGTGGAGGAAGTGTGCGTGTTCTGGTTCGTTCATTTCATGAAGGTGGAGGCGCCTGTATAAATGATGTTTGATTTAGGTTTAGGGGAGTTTAGAACATTTTATAGTGGGACAAATTTATTATTATTATTCCTTTATTTAATTAATATTTTTATTTATTATTTATGTGGTCTGAAGATTGTAAATATAAAGAGAAGAGAGAACAAAAAGGGAGAACAAAGGGAAAGGTTTCGTATCTAAAAATGAATTTAAGTGATAAATAATAGAGGAGAGAGATTAGATAATAATTGCACAATTTATTTTCCCCATATGCCTCTTTTTATTTACAAACGAATTAAATGCTTGCTTTATTTTATCTAATTGTTTAAGTTGTGCAACTTTTTAGATTTTAAAACACACAACATTAAATATAATAATTTAAGGAACCTATTTAGTTGCAAGAAATAATAAATAGAAGAGAAATATACAATATATACATATAGTTGATTTAAGGGAAAGAAAGAAAAAAATGTTGGAAAAGAAAAGAAAAGGGAAAAGAGAAAACGGGAACATAATTAATGCATGGTTTATTGTGTAATGCCAATTGTTAGAAAGTTTATAACTTCGTTTGCATGTAAATGTTAATATTTAATAAATTTACATTTTCTACTTCTAAAACACATTTTTTTTATGTTAAAATGTTTTTATCAAACTATGAATCCCTTTGTAATGATTCATCTTTTACATAAAAAAACATATATAATTTCTAATGTGAACACAATTTATTATACAATGAATCTTTTCCTAATGTATCATTTACACTAAAAATGTAAATTTTAATGTCAAAACCTTATTAGAGAACCTCTTTTAATGATTCATTTACATTAAAAATGTAAATTTTAATGTTAACACATTTTCAAACAATGAATCTCTTTTACATTAAAAATGAAATTTTTAATGTAAACATATCTAATTAAACTTTAATCTTTTTATTCTTTTTATTTTATCTAAAATTCCAAAAGTAAATAGCAATGAAAGAGATGGAGAATAAACGGAAAGAAATGAATACCAGATTAACGCTAATTGTCAGAAATTAGGACTAACACTACAGTATTAAATATTATTGTTAGAAATGAATGTTTACAACTTTCCACATTTTAAAAATTAACTAATTAATGAAGGTTTGGAACATGTAATCTACGTTTTGAATTCCCAGAAGTAACATTTTGAATTGACAGGGAAAATACTTATAAGGACAGCTAAATATATATATATATATATATATATATTGTCAGACTTTATTTCATTTAGAACCTACACATTATTTTCAATCAATATTTCAACATAAATTAATAAATGTTATCAATGTTCCTAAGGCATCTTTTTTTTTTTGCATGTAGTTAAAAGATTGTTGGACTTTAAGGACAACATCCTTGCCATTAACATCTAATTGAGGAAATATTTTAAAGTTGTTTTTCTATCTCTTTGTATATTGAGAATGCGCATTAATTAAGCGCCTACATGAGTGATGTCAATCCTAATTCAAACTAATAATCTCGAATTGAACTTCATGTGTTATTACATAGATAACATTAGAAGTTTTACGGTGTTATTATATTTTACTTTTTTTATATAATTTAATTTAATAATAGAAATTATTTTAAAATTCTGACGCGTTTTCTATTTAAAATTTATTAAAATTAATTTTTAAATTGGTTCTGATTTTCCGGGTTGTTACAATCTCCCCCACTTAAAAATTTTTCGTCCTCGAAAAGGAACGAAGCTAAAAAATTTTTAACTAACCAACTCAATTTTCATTCTTTTATTGGTTTCAATAATTTGTATTAGTTGAACTAATAATCACACAACAAAATCATCAATTAATTAGTTGATTAGCTTTTCAAATATATATAACTTTTATATATTCAAAAATCATATTTTCTTATATTAGATTTTATATTTAATCACAAATACGTTAATTATATATTTGTCACTCTCAACTCATTCTAGGGCATTACTAACCCCATCTATAATGAGTTTTTTCATTCTAGGATCCTACTGATCCTATCCCTAATGAGTATTCTTATTGGATATTACTAATCCAATCTCTGATGAGTCTTTTTTTCAGTTCTAACGAGTTATACCCCAAAGATTTGAGCTAACCAGAGCTCTGATACCAACTGCAATGATACGGATTTCGCCCGGACCTCCTCGATCACTAGATCGACCAAGACAGTTCAAAACCCGCATACGTTAACTTTGGGAATACAACACATCAGAACAAATAACAGTAGACTTTTATAAACATCATAATATTGTAACATCAGAGTACAAAATATATCAGAGTACATCGAACATAATAATACAACGGAAGATTAAATTACAATAAATGTAATACACTACAACGGAACAATTAAATTAATACAGCGGAAGACTATCAATGCTCTAGACAAAGGTCTAAGCTTCGATCCAGAATCCTTCTCAATATATCTGCAAAATAAGCTACTCGACTACCGATGTAGAAAAGAGGGCACCCGAGTCTGCAAAGTGAAACAAACTACGGGTCAGTCATGGGACTAGTATGAGAAATCTTTACTTAACTTAACTAGTAATAAGGCTAATCACAGGACCACACCGCTAATGCGGAACGGGTTTACTCCATTGGATTGCCAGTGCATGAAATAAAGTAAATCATTAAATAATGCAATGCTTTTTAGAAAAATGAAACCATTATAAGACTCAGGTCCCATCACAAAATGCAACGCAAGCCGGAGCATAAAGTTTTACCTTATAATGGTCAAAAATGCTTGAAACGATAAAAACGGATTTGATATTATTATTAGTGTACATATGTTTCAAAAACATTTTTAATCATAATGTATCAATCATAGACGGCATAGCTACCATATACTATGTCGCCATACTAGTTCTACAATCAAAACCGCATGATGTGGTATTGGAAATTGGGTTTCCATCAAGGGTCTAGGCTAGGAACAATCTCCTTACCGATTCGAGACACTGTAGCAATGTCTCAGGATCCCCCACAGTGAACCCTTGGATACAGTAGGGTCGTTCCATAAATAACGCTAGTGGATTGGTAATTCCAGAACATACGTTTCCCGGTCCTATTGAACCTATAATACAGCCATTGGCGACCGATAAAAAAATACGAGGACTCAAAATCCATCATCCACATAAGTAAATGTCAGGGCGTGTAAAACCCTTATACCACTTCTAGCTAGAAAGAAACGTGCGCACTCGCTGCATTCCCTTACTCTGTTTCTGAATCATACCGGGGTGTGAGGCTCGCGAAGCCACGCTAAACATAAAGCTATACTGAAATAGGCTATGCTTTGATCATCAACCACAAGACTCTGCTTTTCAACAAAAGCCTTGATCATTGTATCTTGGCGTGCCACATTGACAATCCACGCCATGCGATCGATAACTACCAACATATAACCTCTGAGCTCGTACGTCTCAGAGAAGGGTGTTAAGCAAGAGAATAAATTCTCCGCCACCACAGATATATATTAAATAGAAATAAATTTAATTTACATGGAATGAAATTCAATGTCAAACACACATCCATTTACAAGTCCATCCTAGTGCTGAGCGAAACCGGAGACACCTTATTCCTCGTCCCGTATGTCCAATACGGAAGTGAGGTGCTCGCATATCCGGACAATCAACAAGTACGTACGGACAAACTACCACTTTTAACCCTTTCCTAGGAGCAAATCAGTCCAGGGCATCAGTAGTCATCCATTCGATGTGAGGATCGCCGGTCTTCAACTACCGTCTTCATCTTCGACTCTTAGTCATCCTAGTTACTATTCGGAATGGGTTAAACCTGGTCTTTCCAAATAACTTGCGTACTTTATAATAAAAAAAACAAGTGTTATAAAAACACATCCAACGCCTCATTCCAATTCGGAATATTCTTAAAATAAAATATTCACATTATTCTAACAAAGATAAATTATTCCTAAATCTTCTTTTAAAGATTTATTAAAACTCTGATTTGGTTTTAAATACCAAAAATCATTATTTAATGATTATTTAAATTTAAGAAATTAATCTTATCTTTAACTGGGTTAAAGAACAAATGTCATTTAAAACATAGTTCACCATAAAACCAATTCACATTTCATTTTATTCTAATTACTAAATATAACTGGAAACTCTAATAAACTTAAATTAAAGATTTATTCTTTTCTCAACTAGGTTTAAGAACAGGGTTATTTAAAACACTATTCACGACAAACCCGAAAATCCAATTTATTTTATTTTAATTCCAAGTAAATATTAATAAATTGGAAAACTCCATTAAATCTTGAGTAAAGATTCATTCTATTTCTTTATTGAAATAATGTTTTCAAATATTGGGTTTTGGATATTACTACCTTTAATTCTATTCATTATAAAATGAATAAAAACGATCGATAAACCCGTTCGGGTTAGAATAGCGTTTCAACTTATAATGGGCTAAATAGTCCAATACATTACCATGTCCATTTATGGTTTATAATGGGCTAGACTTCCCACATTAGGCCTACAACTTGCAGATGCTGGACATGCCGGTCGGGTCCGGGCAGACTTATCCTACAAGTTGGGCTTAACCTCGTGTCATAGCCCGCTTCTTATTTGCGCACTTAGACCTCTCACGTTAGGTTCAACATTAGTGGCTGCTAGATATGCCGGTCGGGTCCGGGCAGACTTGCACCACAAATGCAACCTAACCTCATGTCAAAAGTGCAATTATAATTTAAAATTGTAATTATTTTACTGAAAAAAATCATTATTTTTAAACTATTCTTTATATAAAAATGTTCTTTATTTTCAAATATTATTTATTTAAGAGATATTCTGAATCGGAATACGACTCAATCAATTACCATATATTTTCAGTTATATGGATTTTATACATTACATATGTATATAATAGTAATGATAAATAATCATTAAACAATCCATTCACATCTAGAGTGAAATTTTATAATTGTGTGAGCATTAAAATAAATAAATAACGCTCATCACAGTCTGTCAATCCATCGATTGACAACATCTAAATATTGGGACTAGTGTGTGATAAATGTCATCCCAATACCGGTGTGGGGTTTTCAAACAACAACAATTTATATAAATAAATCATTGGTTAATAATTTAACCAATTATAATTTGGTTTGAGTTTTTTTTTCTATTTAACATGAATATAATCTAAATAAATGACATATTTATTTAACATGAACATGGTCTAAATAAATGACATTTTTAATGTAACATGAACATCATCAAAATATATGGCACTTGAGTGTAACATGAGCATCATCTAAATATATGACATTTTTAATCCAATATGACATTTCTATATAAAATGACATATTTAATCTAATGTTACATAAATGACATTTTTAATCTAACCTAATATCTTACAAAAAAATGATATTTTTGTATGACAATCCTAATTCAACATAAAAATGATATTTTATTCTAATGTACATTATTTCCAATGTATGCATATTTCTAATGTATACATATTTCTAATATATCGACATTTTCAATATAACATAACATTTCTAAACATATGACCTTTCAATGTTGCATAACGTCCCTAACTAAAAATGATGCTTATATTTTAATATAACACGATTCAACAAAATGGATATTTTGTTTTGACGCTAATATGATTCAACAAAAATAAATATATTTTTTTGTCAGTAATATGATTCAACACAATGAATGTTTTGTTTTAACACTAGTATGATTCAATAAAATGAATGTTTTGTTTTAACACTAGTATGATTCAACAAAATGAAAGTGTTGTTGTATTCTTTTTTAATTGACAAAAATGAATGTTTTTGTTTCATTAAATGACAAAAATGAATATTTTTTTGTCTCAATCTTCTTAAATGGTAAAAATGAATTTAATGTAAATACATTTTCAAATAATGAATCATATTTAATGATTCATTTACTTTCAAAAGTAAATTTTAAATGTAAATAGATTTTCAAAACAACGAATCATGTTTAACGGTTCATTTACATTACAATTCTACTAAAATGACATACTTATATACAAACTATGTTCTCTAACTTGATGACATATTTATTTACAAAATATGTTTTCCAACATAGATGACATATTTATTTACAAAATTTTCTTATGCATTCCAATGACAAATAAAGAATATTTTATTTGTTTACAAATTTTCTATGTAATCTAATGACAAATAAAAGAATGATTTATTTGTAAACAATTTCCTATGCATTTCAATGACAAATAAATGCATGTATTATTGGTAAACAATTTTCTATGCATTTCAATGAAAAATAAATGAATGTATTTATTTGTAGATAATTTTCTATGCATTTCTATGACAAATAAATGAATGTATTTTCTAATCCCATTCTTTTTATTTAATATAAAATAACAATAAAATTACAACACTAAAATCCAATTCTTTTATTGTTTCTCATGTAATAATAAAAATGCAACATTTGTTTCAACTATTTTTTTGTTTCTGATGTCAATAAAAGGTTTCCTTTTCATTTCTAACAAGATTGACATTAACAATGTGTACTAAAAATATGCTCTTTTTATTTCAACTAAAATGACAATAAAAATGTAATTTTAGAATCCGGTTTTTTTATTACACCTAAAAGGTAAATAAAACTGCAACTTTAAAATCCGATCTTTTTATTACATCTATAATGACAATAAAATTGTCATTTTAATTTCTATTCTTTTTATTTAATAAAAATGTCAACTTTAATACTATTATTTTTATTGTAACTATTTTAACAATAAAATATTTCTTTTAAATCTAATCTTTTTATTTGAACAACTTTGACACTAAAAATATGTTCTTTTATTATAAACAAATATGACGCTAAAAATGTTCTTTTTATTCTAAAAAGAAAATGACGCTAAAAATGTTCATTTTATTCTAAAAAGAAAATGACAAAAAAATCTATTCTTTTTATAACAAAAGAATATTACATAAAAAAACTATTCTTTTTATACTAAATAAAATATTATTGGAAATCTAATTTTGATAAAAATTCATTTTCATATAATTCATGAAAATGAGATTTACATTCCAATTTCCAAATCTGGACTTGATAAAAATCCATATTTCATGTAAACCATGAAAAATTTGATTTTTATTTCAAATCTCAAACTTGATGAAACTCATGTCCATGAGCAACAATAAAAATGTAAATTTTAATCATTGATCAAAATCCATGCTCCTAAACCAAACAAAATGAAATCTTTAATCTAAAGAAATTTAATGTTCGTGATTTGACGTAAAGATTAAATCTTTAATCTAAAATCTAAATTCTAAGTTTATGAATTCCAATAAAAACTATATTCCCATAAATAAACAAATCAAAATTAATGGATTAAAAATAAAAGTTAAGAGATTTTTTGTAACAACCCGGAAAATCTGGGCCAGTTTAAAATTTTTATTTTGGCAATTTTGGCGAAGTATGAATATTTAAAATGAATTATTTTAAATAATTATCGACGAGGAATTTATTTTGAATAGAATTCGACGTATATATTTATATACGTCGTCGTTAGAATATAAATATTTATATATAATTATAAATAGAATTGAAAATGGCGCGGTAGTTCGATGATTCGATTTCAAACTTCAATTGAATGTACTGGGTGCAGAACAATCCGGATTTTAGTGAAACCAAAAATAATGGGATCTAATTGATAATATCTTTCCAACGAATCCGAAAAATCAAGATTTCATAACGGGAATCAAAAGATATGTCCAGTTGAAAATTCTGAATAGTCGCTATGGAATTCAGGCCCTTAAAAATAGCCATTTTGTAAACGACCTCGGATTTCGACGAAACCACTTTTGTTGGGTCCGCAGTGTCAAGTTATTGCTAGATTTCAATTTTCATAATTTTTCGAATCAATATGTGAGCGTGGCAAAGGAAAACGCGTTTGACCGGTTTCAGTTGATTTTAATCGACTGGAAATTGGCCATTTTTCAAACAGTCTCAGAATTCGACGAAACTAGTTTTGTTAGGACCGTATCGTCAATACGAAGCTAGAAAATATTTTTCGAGAATTTTTAGAGTTAGTATGTGACCCCGGTAATTTGAAATGTACGTTTAAAATTCAATATAGCGATTTAAATGTAAATTCAACGGAAACTGATTCAAACGATCAAATCAAACTACGAAACATATCCCATTGTGTTCGGAATGGGGGTGAAATGCTATGGGCGACAGTCGGCGGGTTCAAATCTGAGTTGAAACGAAAAGTCAACATTAGGGTTTTAAAGGAAAAAATAATAATATAATTATTATATATATATTTACATAACCCCCCCTTCATTATTTCAGATCGAATATAAATAAAAAAAAAGGAAAACCCCCGAAACCCCGTCGCCCCCCCCCCCCCCACGTCGCAGCCGCCACCGACTTCCCCCCCCCCCCCCCCCAGGTGTGCCGCCGCCACTTCTTCCCTTCCTCCTCCCCCTTGCCTTCCTCGACACCGACGCGAGACCCCCTCCCCCCATCCACCGACGCAACCGAGCCCCCCTCCACCTGCTCACAGCCGCAGCCACCACGACCCACCGCCGGCCTCCGATCAACCCCCCCTCTTCTGCGCCGCTTCTCCCTCCTCTTGAAGCCCACAGCGAACGCCCAAACCCCCCTGTAAGTCCTTTTTTTTCTTTTTATTTATTTTATTTTTGATTTATATAAACTGAAAAAAAAGAGTAAATACTGTTTTTATTTTAAAAGTTTAAAACTAAATTCGATTTTAAGTTTAAAAACTGATTTTAAAAGTAATTTAAAACTGATTTTAAAAGTAATTTAAAACTGATTTTAAAAAGAATTTAAAATAGAAAAGGTTTGAATTTTAAATGGAAAAAGATTAGAATTTAAAAAGGTGAAATCTTTGAATTTAAAAAGGTGAAATCTTTAAATTTAAAAAGGTGAAATCTTTAAATTTAAAAAGGTGAAATCTTTTAATTTAAAAAGGTGAAATCTTTGAATTTAAAAAGGTGAAATCTTTGAATTTAAAAAGGCGAAATCTTTATATGGAAAATAGCGTGATAAAAATATAATTTTTATCTATATGACATAGTAGTAAAAATTCGATTTTTATATATTGAATAGTATAATAAAAGTTCGATTTTTAAATATATGAAGTGATTATAAAAGTATGACTTTTAAATTGAAAGTGAATAAATAAAAATGTGATTTTTATTTTAAAGACATCGAAATATAAAAATGTGTGATTTTAATATATGTAGTGGCTACGGGCAACGAAGATGACGAAGATGTGATAGCAATGAAGATTTCTTGCAAAAGAAGTGCCGTGGAGCTAGGATAGCTATATGTGAGAACTTCTCACTCAAAATTTCTTTTCTAGTTATATATATATACTAGGATGCAGACGGTGCTTAGTAGCACCCGACACAATCGTCCACAGACCATGGACTTGTTTGTTTGGTTGCATAGATTAGTTGGATATTTGAATTGAAATTGAGTTGTTTGGGTGAATTGAATGAATTTGATTGATGTGTGAATGGCGTGGGCCTTCACTAGACCGGGGATAAGGCTAGGCCTCGTCCCGTTTCTAGTATCGTGCCGTTATGCCGCCGAAATTTTCTAAAATAAGTTAGAAAAATAAAAATATCATTTTATTGAATAAATGAATTGAATAGAAATTCATAGGTTGAAATAAAATGTTTTATAGTTAAAAATATAATTTTTAACGTGAAGTGAATAAAATAGAATATTCATTTACAAACCAGACGGTTTGTTTATGTACACCTATTTGAAGGACATTGATTGGGACGATAAATTTTACACATCGCCCAACTGCACGAATAAAATATTTGTTTGATTTTTTGAAACCCCACACGGGTGTTGGGATGAAACTTGAAGTTCACTCATCCTGATTGATTAAATATGTCGATCGATTGATTGACAAGCTGCTATAAGCGTTAAATGTCTATATTTGATGCTTATACAGTGTAGTGCACTTTGGTTGATGGTTGATTATTTTTCGATGCTATTATATACATGTGTTGTATGAAAATCCATATAATTAACTTTATATGGTAATTGATTGGGCCTCATTCCAATTTGAAAAATAAAGAATATTATAAAATAAAAGTTCATGTGTTGACAGTACACATCCATTGAGATTGGTCATGTGTTGAACGAAATATTTTAGTAATAAAATTTGCACCTTTATCGATATAAAATAAAAGTTCATGTGTTGACAGTACTCATCCATTGAGATTGGTCATGTGTTGAACGAAATATTTTAGTAATAAAATTTGCATCTTTATCGATAAAAAATAAAAGTTCATGTGTTGACAGTACTCATCCATTGAGATTGGTCATGTGTTGAACGAAATATTTTGAAAAAGAAATATTTGAAATAGAATATTTGAAAATAGAAATTTATGAAGCCGTGTTGATTAGATTGACGCCATTTTGACGTGAACGATATTTATATCGATTTTATTCGATTTCGAAATGAATTGAATATATAACGATTTCGAAATGAATTGAATATATAACGATTTCGAAATGAATTGAATTGAAAACAATTTCGAAATGAATTGAATTGAAAACGATTTCGAAATGAATTGAATTGAAAACGATTTCGAAATGAATTGAATTGAAAACGATTTCGAAATGAATGGAATTGAAAACGATTTCGAATTGAATTGAAATCGATTTCGAAATGAATTGAATTGAAAACGATTTCGAAATGAATTGAATTGAAAACGAATTCAAATTGAATTGAAAGCGAATTGAAATGAATTCAAATTGAATTGAAATTTGAATTGAATAGAAATGAATTTTGAAACGAATTTATAAAGAAGAATTCAATTTCGATTTGAACTGAAATGGAAGTTGAAATTGCTTTTGAAACGAATTTAAAACTATTTATATAATTCGTTTTAAACAGAAATCGATGAAGTATATATTATATATATTATATATATAATATAATGGCCTGAATAGAACGCGCCGCGCCGCGGCCGTTCGTGAATTTCGACCATTTATTTCAAACGGACATTACGGGAGATCCGACCGTCGGATTCTCCTAAAACCGGAACCGTTGGGTTCGTATCGAAAAGGGCTTTCTAATGAATATTAGAAATTTAAAATCTAACGGTTGGATTTGGAGTTACGTCCAAATCAAATTTGAAAAAGGTCGCTGTAAGTGCAGTTCGATGGCCGTTGATGGAAATCGACTGTACGGGCCTTGATAAAATTATTAAAAATAGTAATAATTTATGTAAAATCATAAGAAATGATTTAGAAAGAATTGGGATGAAAAACTCCATATTTGAAAAGATAAAAATAGACTTTTATCGAAATGAACTAGTTTTAAACCAGAATTATAATTCTATTTATTTTTAAATAAATAAATTGAGTTTGAAAAGGGTTTTAAAAATAACCAAATTTTCCAATGATTGCATTGGAGTGGATTTGAATCGAAATTATCTTCGGAATATTTCGATGTTCGAATTCGTGATTATACAGATGTTGTTATGGAAATTTGAAAGATATTTATTTATATCGTTATTTCCAATACGACATTTGTTAATCGTAGGATTTGATATTGAATATAAGCCGGTATATTTTCTATTCAGAGCCTTGTATTGAATATCAAATGTGATTTGGGTTTGTCGTGAATGGTGTCTTCACTAACACTGTTCTTGAACCCAGTTGAGAAAAGATTAAATCATTTTATTTAGATTTAATGAAGTGTACCAATTAAATAACATTTAATTGGAATTGAATCGATATTGATTTTTGGGTTTATCGTGAACAGTGTTTTAAATAACACTTGTTCTTTAACCCGATAATTAATGAATGTGATTTTGGGTTTATCGTGAACCGTGTTTTTTAATGACACGGATTCTTTAACCCAGTTAACGATTAAAACTAAGTGGAGTTTTAAATGAATCTTTAATTAGATTGAAATGGTCGAGAATGGAGTATCACCAGTTTTGCTCCAGGCGATAGTTAAATCTTTAATTAGATTTGAACGTGAAATGGTAATTGAATTTACCGATAACACCGTGGTGTTAGATATGAAGTATTACCAGTTTTACTTCATGGGATGAATAGGTTGGGATTGGGAAATTAAAACAAATGATTACTTCGGTAAGGTTCGCTAATCCCGACTAGTTTGAATTGATATTCAAAAATAGATTAAAGAATAAATTCAAGAATTTATCTTTGATAAAATTAATGGGAAACTTTCCCTATGAATGTGAAATTCAGAAACTAACTGTCGGTTAGCTAAGCAGAATGGTTTTCTGGATATTGATCTAATGTTGGTTTCGGCCTTCGGGGTTAATATTTGGGGAATTATTCTCTTGATTAATTTACGGTTAGTGACTGATGAATTGGAATGAGGCGTATGTTGTGTTTGTGTAACACTTATTTAAAATATACGCGAGTTTTTCGGGAAGACCGGGTTTATCCCATTCTGAATAACTGATACGACGATAAGTCGAAGATGAAGACGATGGTCGAAGACCGGAGGTCTTCACGTCGTTTGGGTGATAACTGATGATCTTGATTGGGCTGTACACCCAAAAAGATGGAAACAGTTGGTGATCGTCCAGACGTACTTGGAGATCGATGGATATGCGGGGTACAAGGTGCCTCCGGTTTCGTTCAGCCCCAGAACGGACTTGTAAATGGACTGTGTGTCTAACATTGGATTTTAGTCCGTGTGATTGATCTCTATTAAATATATATCTGTTTGGCGGCGGAGAATTTATTCTCTTGCTTAACGCCCTTCTCTGAGACGTACGAGCTCAGGGGTTATATATTGATGGACATCAAACGCATGGAGTGAATTGCCTGTGTGGCATGCCTAAGTGGCAATTGATCGAGGCTTCTGTTGAAAAGCAAAGTCTTGTGGTGATGATCAAAGCACGACCTTTGTGGCGTAGCTTTGTGTAACGTTTACTTCGCGAGTTTCACACCCGGTATGAACCAAAAACGGGAGACGGACCTCAGGGAGGACTTGCGTTTCTTTCTAGCTAGAAGTGGCGTCAGTGGTTTTACACGCCCTGACGAGTTTGACTTATGTGGTTGTTGCTGTTGCGAGGCGCCTTGGTTTGATCGGACGATCCGGGTCCGATGGAGTCATTTGTTGGCTCATTTACGCCCCATAGGGCGGAGAGACGTAGTGTTCAGGCATAATAATCCACATCGGTGGACCGGCCCTGACGATCCAAGGCTTGCCTGCGCGCTTGCCTGAGACATGGGCTAGATTGTCTCGAATCGGTTGAGGACTATCTTTTGCCTCGGTTCATAGATGGAAATCCAATTTCCAAATACGTGACTTTGCGGTTTTATTTGTAAACCTATATATGGCGACATGATATATGGTACCCATGCCGCCTATGATTGATACTTATGATTTGAAGTTGTTTTATACACTATGCACTCATAATAGTATCAAATGATTTGTTTTAAACGTATCAAGCATTCTTTGGCTGTTATAAGGGAAAACCCTATCCCCCGGCTTGCGTTGCATTGTGTGATAGGACCTGGGTCTTATAACAGCTTCATTTTTCTTTATTTAGCATTGCGCTGTTTGTTTTATGCACTGGTATTCTTGGGAGGAAACCCGTTCCGTGTTATACGGCGTGGTCCCTTGATTTACCTAATGATTTAAAATAAAGATTAACTGTTTTAGTTCTCACACCAGTCCCATGACTGACCTGGAGTTTATTGTTTTAACCTAAACTCTGGGTGCCCTATTTTTGACACGGGCAGCTAGTAGTTTTGGTTTTGCAGATTTATATTCACAGGATCCTGGTTTACAGCTGGAACGATATCCGGAAAGCTTTGTATCCGTATATCTCTTCTAGTTGTGTATTGTATTATCTTCCGCTGCGATGTATTTAAATGTAATTTAAATCTCTGATATTTCTGTGTAATATTCATTGTTAATCTGTATATTCTTGTAATCTGATGCATTGTTGCAATATACAGTGAAATGTTCTTCTGTATGCATTCTGTTTTGTCGTGTTCTCAAACGATAGGGCGTTTCGAACGGCCTGGATCGGTTTAGCGACTGGTTCGGACCGAGCGAAATTCCCTGCCGTCACAGTTGGTATCGGAGCTTTGGTTTACAAAGCTCGAGAACAAGACACATTAGAACCATACGAAAGAATTCATCAGATATTGGGTTAGTAATATCCAATTAGAATGACTCGTTAGAGATAGGATAGTAGTATCCTAGAACGAGTGTGAAGGGTATATTTTTCAAATGAAAACAAATTTTGTTTTGAAAATTTAAATCAATTATTCGTATTTGATTGTTTATTTATATTGATGTGGACAATCTAGTATATATAGATTTTGTGTATACGTCTGATCCGCGTGTATTCGAAGTTCTGATATATTGGATAGATATAGCATCACACTCTAGTCGCCCGGAGATGGTACTGATGATTGTCATGACATCATCAGTATTTATGTTCGTGTTTCGAAGGTGTGATTTTCTATATATTTCCATTAGGCTGGTGTGAGAACCCAAAACTTATATATAGCTAGAATACATTGTTGTGAATTGGCATCAAAAACATGATTTTTGTATATATATCAAAGTTATGAATTTCAAACTCTAATTCAACTAATTGATTGATGTTTGTGTTGTTTGTTTATTTGTTTGCTAATTTGTAGCCATTTAGCCTAATTGAACCGAATATTGAATTATATTAAAAATTGGTTGCGTTTGCTTGCATATACTTGTATATCATTGAACAGGTCATAGCAAGGAGGCTAGAGCCGAAGAATAAAATTTGTTTGCCCGACAAATAGGTAAATGTTTACTACATAATTTACTGTTTTGTTTGGGTGATGATGATTTTGTGAGCCTATTGGCTAGCCGCTTGGCTTTTTCTTTTTCTTTTTGAGATCTGAAGGACCGGGGAAGCTATTTGAAATTCCCCGATGCTCCCGGTGCAGGGGAGGTTATGGCGAAATTTTTCGAAAATTTAGGGTGTTAGCCAAATTTTTGAAATTTTGAAAATTCTCAGAAACTAAAGAGTTGGAGAATGGAAGCCAGATCGAACGTAGAGTTGAATTATCAAACCACTTTCGACTTTGTTCCTTTTCGGGGACGAAAAGTTTTAAGTGGGGGAGATTGTAACAACCCGGAAAATCTGGGCCAGTTTAAAATTTTTATTTTGGCAATTTTGGCGAAGTATGAATATTTAAAATGAATTATTTTAAATAATTATTGACGAGGAATTTATTTTGAATAGAATTCGACGTATATATTTATATACGTCGTCGTTAGAATATAAATATTTATATATAATTATAAATAGAATTGAAAATGGCGCGGTAGTTCGATGATTCGATTTCAAACGTCAATTGAATGTACTGGGTGCAGAACAATCCGGATTTTAGTGAAACCAAAAATAATGGGATCTAATTGATAATATCTTTCCAACGAATCCGAAAAATCAAGATTTCATAACGGGAATCAAAAGATATGTCCAGTTGAAAATTCTGAATAGTCGCTATGGAATTCAGGCCCTTAAAAATAGCCATTTTGTAAACGACCTCGGATTTCGACGAAACCACTTTTGTTGGGTCCGCAGTGTCAAGTTATTGCTAGATTTCAATTTTCATAATTTTTCGAATCAATATGTGAGCGTGGCAAAGGAAAACGCGTTTGACCGGTTTCAGTTGATTTTAATCGACTGGAAATTGGCCATTTTTCAAACAGTCTCAGAATTCGACGAAACTAGTTTTGTTAGGACCGTATCGTCAATACGAAGCTAGAAAATATTTTTCGAGAATTTTTAGAGTTAGTATGTGACCGCGGTAATTTGAAATGTACGTTTAAAATTCAATATAGCGATTTAAATGTAAATTCAACGGAAACTGATTCAAACGATCAAATCAAACTACGAAACATATCCCATTGTGTTCGGAATGGGGGTGAAATGCTATGGGCGACAGTCGGCGGGTTCAAATCTGAGTTGAAACGAAAAGTCAACATTAGGGTTTTAAAGGAAAAAAATAATAATATAATTATTATATATATATTTACATAACCCCCCCTTCATTATTTCAGATCGAATATAAATAAAAAAAAAGGAAAACCCCCGAAACCCCGTCGCCCCCCCCCCCCCACGTCGCAGCCGCCACCGACTTCCCCCCCCCCCCCCCAGGTGTGCCGCCGCCACTTCTTCCCTTCCTCCTCCCCCTTGCCTTCCTCGACACCGACGCGAGACCCCCTCCCCCCATCCACCGACGCAACCGATCCCCCCTCCACCTGCTCACAGCCGCAGCCACCACGACCCACCGCCGGCCTCCGATCAACCCCCCCCCCCTCTTCTGCGCCGCTTCTCCCTCCTCTTGAAGCCCACAGCGAACGCCCAAACCCCCCCTGTAAGTCCTTTTTTTTCTTTTTATTTATTTTATTTTTGATTTATATAAACTGAAAAAAAAGAGTAAATACTGTTTTTATTTTAAAAGTTTAAAACTAAATTCGATTTTAAGTTTAAAAACTGATTTTAAAAGTAATTTAAAACTGATTTTAAAAGTAATTTAAAACTGATTTTAAAAAGAATTTAAAATAGAAAAGGTTTGAATTTTAAATGGAAAAAGATTAGAATTTAAAAAGGTGAAATCTTTGAATTTAAAAAGGTGAAATCTTTAAATTTAAAAAGGTGAAATCTTTAAATTTAAAAAGGTGAAATCTTTGAATTTAAAAAGGTGAAATCTTTGAATTTAAAAAGGCGAAATCTTTATATGGAAAATAGCGTGATAAAAATATAATTTTTATCTATATGACATAGTAGTAAAAATTCGATTTTTATATATTGAATAGTATAATAAAAGTTCGATTTTTAAATATATGAAGTGATTATAAAAGTATGACTTTTAAATTGAAAGTGAACAAATAAAAATGTGATTTTTATTTTAAAGACATCGAAATATAAAAATGTGTGATTTTAATATATGTAGTGGCTACGGGCAACGAAGATGACGAAGATGTGATAGCAATGAAGATTTCTTGCAAAAGAAGTGCCGTGGAGCTAGGATAGCTATATGTGAGAACTTCTCACTCAAAATTTCTTTTCTAGTTATATATATATACTAGGATGCAGACGGTGCTTAGTAGCACCCGACACAATCGTCCACAGACCATGGACTTGTTTGTTTGGTTGCATAGATTAGTTGGATATTTGAATTGAAATTGAGTTGTTTGGGTGAATTGAATGAATTTGATTGATGTGTGAATGGCGTGGGCCTTCACTGGACCGGGGATAAGGCTAGGCCTCGTCCCGTTTCTAGTATCGTGCCGTTATGCCGCCGAAATTTTCTAAAATAAGTTAGAAAAATAAAAATATCATTTTATTGAATAAATGAATTGAATAGAAATTCATAGGTTGAAATAAAATGTTTTATAGTTAAACATATAATTTTTAACGTGAAGTGAATAAAATAGAATATTCATTTACAAACCAGACGGTTTGTTTATGTACACCTATTTGAAGGACATTGATTGGGACGATAAATTTTACACATCGCCCAACTGCACGAATAAAATATTTGTTTGATTGTTTGAAACCCCACACGGGTGTTGGGATGAAACTTGAAGTTCACTCATCCTGATTGATTAAATATGTCGATCGATTGATTGACAAGCTGCTATAAGCGTTAAATGTCTATATTTGATGCTTATACAGTGTAGTGCACTTTGGTTGATGGTTGATTATTTTTCGATGCTATTATATACATGTGTTGTATGAAAATCCATATAATTAACTTTATATGGTAATTGATTGGGCCACATTCCAATTTGAAAAATAAAGAATATTATAAAATAAAAGTTCATGTGTTGACAGTACTCATCCATTGAGATTGGTCATGTGTTGAACGAAATATTTTAGTAATAAAATTTGCACCTTTATCGATATAAAATAAAAGTTCATGTGTTGACAGTACTCATCCATTGAGATTGGTCATGTGTTGAACGAAATATTTTAGTAATAAAATTTGCATCTTTATCGATATAAAATAAAAGTTCATGTGTTGACAGTACTCATCCATTGAGATTGGTCATGTGTTGAACGAAATATTTTGAAAAAGAAATATTTGAAATAGAATATTTGAAAATAGAAATTTATGAAGCCGTGTTGATTAGATTGACGCCATTTTGACGTGAACGATATTTATATCGATTTTATTCGATTTCGAAATGAATTGAATATATAACGATTTCGAAATGAATTGAATATATAACGATTTCGAAATGAATTGAATTGAAAACGATTTCGAAATGAATTGGATTGAAAACGATTTCGAAATGAATTGAATTGAAAACGATTTCGAAATGAATTGAATTGAAAACGATTTCGAAATGAATGGAATTGAAAACGATTTCGAATTGAATTGAAATCGATTTCGAAATGAATTGAATTGAAAACGATTTCGAAATGAATTGAATTGAAAACGAATTCAAATTGAATTGAAAGCGAATTGAAATGAATTCAAATTGAATTGAAATTTGAATTGAATAGAAATGAATTTTGAAACGAATTTATAAAGAAGAATTCAATTTCGATTTGAACTGAAATGGAAGTTGAAATTGCTTTTGAAACGAATTTAAAACTATTTATATAATTCGTTTTAAACAGAAATCGACGAAGTATATATTATATATATTATATATATAATATAATGGCCTGAATAGAACACGCCGCGCCGCGGCCGTTCGTGAATTTCGACCATTTATTTCAAACGGACATTACGGGAGATCCGACCGTCGGATTCTCCTAAAACCGGAACCGTTGGGTTCGTATCGAAAAGGGATTTCTAATGAATATTAGAAATTTAAAATCTAACGGTTGGATTTGGAGTTACGTCCAAATCAAATTTGAAAAAGGTCGCTGTAAGTGCAGTTCGATGGCCGTTGATGGAAATCGACTGTACGGGCCTTGATAAAATTATTAAAAATAGTAATAATTTATGTAAAATCATAAGAAATGATTTAGAAAGAATTGGGATGAAAAACTCCATATTTGAAAAGATAAAAATAGACTTTTATCGAAATGAACTAGTTTTAAACTAGAATTATAATTCTATTTATTTTTAAATAAATAAATTGAGTTTGAAAAGGGTTTTAAAAATAACCAAATTTTCCAATGATTGCATTGGAGTGGATTTGAATCGAAATTATCTTCGGAATATTTCGATGTTGGAATTCGTGATTATACAGATGTTGTTATGGAAATTTGAAAGATATTTATTTATATCGTTATTTCCAATACGACATTTGTTAATCGTAGGATTTGATATTGAATATAAGCCGGTATATTTTCTATTCAGAGCCTTGTATTGAATATCAAATGTGATTTGGGTTTGTCGTGAATGGTGTCTTCACTAACACTGTTCTTGAACCCAGTTGAGAAAAGATTAAATCTTTTTATTTAGATTTAATAAAGTGTACCAATTAAATAACATTTAATTGGAATTGAATCGATATTGATTTTTGGGTTTATCGTGAACAGTGTTTTAAATAACACTTTTTCTTTAACCCGATAATTAATGAATGTGATTTTGGGTTTATCATGAACCGTGTTTTTTAATGACACGGATTCTTTAACCCAATTAACGATTAAAACTAAGTGGAGTTTTAAATGAATCTTTAATTAGATTGAAATGGTCGAGAATGGAGTATCACCAGTTTTGCTCCAGGCGATAGTTAAATCTTTAATTAGATTTGAACGTGAAATGATAATTGAATTTACCGATAACACCGTGGTGTTAGATATGAAGTATTACCAGTTTTACTTCATGGGATGAATAGGTTGGGATTGGGAAATTAAAACAAATGATTACTTCGGTAAGGTTCGCTAATCCCGACTTGTTTGAATTGATATTCAAAAATAGATTAAAGAATAAATTCAAGAATTTATCTTTGATAAAATTAATGGGAACCTTTCCCTATGAATGTGAAATTCAGAAACTAACTGTCGGTTAGCTAAGCAGAATGGTTTTCTGGATATTGATCTGATGTTGGTTTCGGCCTTCGGGGTTAATATTTGGGGAATTATTCTCTTGATTAATTTACGGTTAGTGACTGATGAATTGGAATGAGGCGTATGTTGTGTTTGTGTAACACTTATTTAAAATATACGCGAGTTATTCAGGAAGACCGGGTTTATCCCATTCTGAATAACTGATACGACGATAAGTCGAAGATGAAGACGATGGTCGAAGACCGGAGGTCTTCACGTCGTTTGGGTGATAACTGATGATCTTGATTGGGCTGTACACCCAAGAAGATGGAAACAGTTGGTGATCGTCCAGACGTACTTGGAGATCGATGGATATGCGGGGTACTAGGTGCCTCCGGTTTCGTTCAGCCCCAGAACGGACTTGTAAATGGACTGTGTGTCTGACATTGGATTTTAGTCCGTGTGATTGATCTCTATTAAATATATATCTGTTTGGCGGCGGAGAATTTATTCTCTTGCTTAACGCCCTTTTCTGAGACGTACGAGCTCAGGGGTTATATATTGATGGACATCAAACGCATGGAGTGAATTGCCTGTGTGGCATGCCTAAGTGGCAATTGATCGAGGCTTCTGTTGAAAAGCAAAGTCTTGTGGTGATGATCAAAGCACGGCCTTTGTGGCGTAGCTTTGTGTAACGTTTACTTCGCGAGTTTCACACCCGGTATGAACCAAAAACGGGAGACGGACCTCAGGGAGGACTTGCGTTTCTTTCTAGCTAGAAGTGGCGTCAGTGGTTTTACACGCCCTGACGAGTTTGACTTATGTGGTTATTGCTGTTGCAAGGCACCTCGGTTTGATCGGACGATCCGGGTCCGATGGAGTCATTTGTTGGCTCATTTACGCCCCATAGGGCGGAGAGACGTAGTGTTCAGGCATAATAATCCACATCGGTGGACCGGCCCTGACGATCCAAGGCTTGCCTGCGCGCTTGCCTGAGACATGGGCTAGATTGTCTCGAATCGGTTGAGGACTATCTTTTGCCTCGGTTCATAGATGGAAATCCAATTTCCAAATACGTGACTTTGCGGTTTTATTTGTAAACCTATATATGGCGACATGATATATGGTACCCATGCCGCCTATGATTGATACTTATGATTTGAAGTTGTTTTATACACTATGCACTCATAATAGTATCAAATGATTTGTTTTAAACGTATCAAGCATTCTTTGGCTGTTATAAGGGAAAACCCTATCCCCCGGCTTGCGTTGCATTGTGTGATAGGACCTGGGTCTTATAACAGCTTCATTTTTCTTTATTTAGCATTGCGCTGTTTGTTTTATGCACTGGTATTCTTGGGAGGAAACCCGTTCCGTGTTATACGGCGTGGTCCCTTGATTTACCTAATGATTTAAAATAAAGATTAACTGTTTTAGTTCTCACACCAGTCCCATGACTGACCTGGAGTTTATTGTTTTAACCTAAACTCTGGGTGCCCTATTTTTGACACGGGCAGCTAGTAGTTTTGGTTTTGCAGATTTATATTCACAGGATCCTGGTTTACAGCTGGAACGATACCCGGAAAGCTTTGTATCCGTATATCTCTTCTAGTTGTGTATTGTATTATCTTCCGCTGCGATGTATTTAAATGTAATTTAAATCTCTGATATTTCTGTGTAATATTCATTGTTACTCTGTATATTCTTGTAATCTGATGCATTGTTGCAATATACAGTGAAATGTTCTTCTGTATGCGTTCTGTTTTGTCGTGTTCTCAAACGATAGGGCGTTTCGAACGGCCTGGATCGGTTTAGCGACTGGTTCGGACCGAGCGAAATTCCTTGCCGTCACATTTTTTATTTATTTAAATCAAACTGTACACATGGATCTTGGAATAAAAGACGCAGATTTGAATAACAGAAGGCAGATCTGGAGAATAGACGAATAATGCCATAATTATAGGTCCAAATAGAAGGATTTTTTTAACCAACATCCATAGATCTAGAATATAGTATGATTTCAGATCTGAATTTAATCGCAATACGGAAATTGAACAAAAATGAAATTACATCGTAGATCCCAAACAAGTCATGACAATAAAATACGTCATAACAACAAATCAATAAATTCTAGATAACAAGCATCGCAGATCTGAATTATAATCGTACAGACAGAGATTTAAATAACAAAAAAATAATTAAATTTTAATTATTAAATAAATTAGAATTCTCACCCCACTAATCCCTCTGTAAAAACTCGTGTTCTTCCCTTTTTGCTTAAACCCATCGCTGACATCCTTCCCGCCCCGTCGCACCACCAACCGGACCCATGCCCATCGATCCACCACTTCCATTCGAACCGCCATCGTCCAATGCCCTACCATCGTGAACGCCAAGAAATTCGGTCAACTCTTTGACTCTTTAATTCCGGTCCGAACGTTTCCCCTTGAGGAATCAATTCTCTCAATCCATTACGAAATAGAGGATCGCAACCGTTGAATTCATTAAACTTGAGAAGATGAAGAAGTTTCAGTTTGAAGTTTTGAGAATAGGGTCATGGATTTGGAGATTTTGGTGGAGGAAGTGTGTGTGTTCTGGTTCGTTCATTTCATGAAGGTGGAGGCAGCTGTATAAATGATGTTTGATTTAGGTTTAGGGTAGTTTAGAACATTTTATAGTGGGGCTAATTTATTATTATTATTCCTTTATTTAATTAATATTTTTATTTATTATTTATGAGGTCTGAAGATTGTAAATATAAAGAGAAGAGAGAACAAAAATAAGGAATAAAGGGAATGGTTTCGTATCTAAAAATGAATTTGAATGATAAATAAAAGAGGAGAGGGAGTAGAGAATAAATGCACAAGTTATTTTCCCTATATGCCTCTTTTTATTTACAAACGAATTAAATGCTTGCTTTATTTTATCTAATTGTTTAAGTTGTGCAACTTTTTAAATTTCAAAACACACAACATTAAAATAATAATTTAAGGAATCTATTTAGTTGCAAGAAAGAATAAATAGAAGAAATATATATATATATATATATATATATACATATAGTTGATTTAAAGGAAAGAAAGAAAAAAAATGTTGGAAAATAAAAGAAAAGGGAAAAGAGAAAACGGGATAGTAATTAATGCATTGTTTACTGTGTAATGCCAATTGTTAGAAAATTTATAACTTCGTTTGCATGTAAATGTTAATATTAAACAAATGTACATTTTCTACTTCTAAAACACATTTTTTTTATGTTAAAACATTTTTATCAAACTATGAATCCCTTTGTAGTGATTCATCTTTTACATAAATATATATATATATATATATATATATATAATTTCTAATGTGAACACAATTTATTATACAATGAATCTTTTCCTAATGTATCATTTACATTAAAAATGTAAATTTTAATGTCAAAACATTATTAACGAACCTCTTTTAATGATTCATTTACATTAAAAATGTAAATTTTAATGTTAACACATTTTCAAACAATGAATCTATTTTACATTAATAATGAAATGTTTAATGTAAACATATCTAATAAAACTTTAATCGTTTTATTTTATATAAAATTCCAAAAGTAAATAGCAATGAAAGAGATGGAGAATAAACAGAAAGAAATGAATAGCAGATTAATGCTAATTGTCAGAAATTAGGACTAACACTACAGTATTAAATATTATTGTTAGAAATGAATGTTTACAACTTTCCACATTTCAAAAATTAACTAATTAATGAAGGTTTGGGACATGTAATCTACGTTTTTAATTCCCAAAAGTAACATTTTGAATTGACAGGGAAAATATTTAAAAGGACAGCTAAAGATATATATATATATTGTCAGAATTTATTTCATTTAGAACCTACACGTTATTTTCAATCAATATTTCAAAATAAATCAATAAATATTATTAAAGTTCCTAAGGCATCAATTTTTTTTTTTTTTTTTTTTTTTGCATGTAGTTAAAAGATTGTTGGACTTTAAGGACAACATCCTTGCCATTAACATCTAATGAAGGAAATATTTTGAAGTTATTTTTCTTTCTCTTTGTATATTTAGAACGCGCATTAATTAAGCGCTTACATGAGTGATGTCAATCCTAATTCAAACTTGTAATCTCAAATTGAACTTCATGTGTTATTACATATATAACATTTGAAGTTTTACGGTGTTATTATATTTTACCTTTTTTATATAATTTAATTTTATAATAGATTTTTTTTTTAATTCTGACACATTTTCTATTTAAAATTTCTTAAAATAAAATTTTAAATTGGTTATGATTTTCCGGGTTGTTACATACAACCTATCACACAACTGCTTTAGTTTCAGCCAGTATGATGCTCTAAGTGCCACGCACAAGTTTGATTTTGATGTGCTTCAATACCATGCTATTCAATAAAATACCATATCATTCTTTCACGTGCTGTAGTATCATGCTTTTTGGTATCCTTTCACAGTTTAGTTCAATGGCTTTTCTTGGCCTTATGTCTCTGTATCGTGCTGTACCCTACTCGCACATGTCCGTCGATCACGCTTCGTTACATAATCTGCTATTACTGAGGATGTTTTTCATAAGAAACCATGTCTTGTCGATTCAGGATAAAATCGTGAAAAGAGTGTAGAATTGTAGAAGTCTCCATTGAATGTTGGATCCAAAATACAGGACTTCAATTAATCTTGACTTTTCAAACCAACGCGTGGCCATTGTCAATCAAAACTCCAATTTGACTTTTCAAAGCAGATCCAATATTCAATATGTTGATTTCATCGCACAAATAGTAGAGCAAATCTACTGTGAATTGTTTCTTAAATCGATAAATAATTCAGGGTTGCAGCTATTGTTTCAGAATCGTCTTCAAATTGTTGCGAAACAATGGCTGAGTTACATACATTGTCGCTTTCTTGAAAACGATTCGGCGATCTGGTGAAAGGTGCAAACCAGTCGTTCTCTATCACCGTCGCCTCTAGGATAAAACAGCCTCTACAATTAATAATTGATTCGCTTACACAACAAATCAGTGCAGATTTGCACTTTTAAATAAGATTTAACTGTTCGTTCTAATTTTGTTTTTAAAGAAAATTTATAACGGTGGAGGAAGAAGAAGAGATGACAGAAAAATAAAAAATAATATCATGTATTTTTCTGAAGAAACGTGATAATATAATTGTGGAGAAGTTGGTTCATATCTGAAAAAATGGATCTCTATTTTATCAAGTCAAATAAGACCGGATCGAAAAAAACAAGGTATTCTAAATCATAAAATATAAGTGTTTACACTGCCAAAGCCGAAGCTCAAGCCCGGGCCCAAGCCATACATATGCTTATTCAATTTTTTAATCATTCAACTTATAAAATAAACCATTTTTCCAGCAGTAACACATGTGACTTGTATGATAACACATATAACATTGCTTAAAATTATTCAGAAATGCTTTAGTGGCGTAATATAAAGTATATTGCTGTTTGTTTTTTGGGATGGAAAAGTGCGAAACAGTTTGAATGTTGATGAAGTAATTATATTCTTCCAGAGCTTGGCCGGTTAGTTTGCAATACACATGTCATAAGCTTTGAAGTGAATTAAGGTTTGTTTACGTTTTCTTTCTTACTATAATATGAAGAATTTGATGCAAATATAATTGAATATTAGAATCTGCTCTTTTGTGTTAAGCTTTATTGTTTACATGATAATTTAGAGGGGCTCTGATATTTGTATATGGGTTCATCAGCATGTCCAGTGGACTTGCTTACAAGAATATTCTTTGGAAACATTTTGTGAAATTATTATAATAAAATTTTGTACATAGTTATTATAAATAAAAGGGTATAGAAAAGTAAACCTTTCGTTCGCAGCAGTAGCCCAGTGGTTAAGGACTTTGCGCTATGGTAATAGTGGTGTGAGTTCGAAAACCAGAATGGCATGCTAAGAGCTTACCATGTGCATACGTTAAGATCAACCACTTATGTGGTGCTCGCGGACCAGGCTAGGTGCACTAGGACATGGTTTTACAACTCCGGTTGGTTTCCCTCTTGAACAAAATCAAAATAAAAGTAAACCTTTCTGTTTGGTTTGTGCACTACAAAAGGAACAGTGAATAGCGATGGCAAATAGGCGTTGGCGGCCGTCGCTAACCGTCGCACGCCGTCGCTATTTGCCGTCGCTTTTAATGTCGTCGCGAGAGGAAAAAGTGACGGAAAAAGCGACGGTTCCGTCGCTCGATTAGCAACGGCTTGCAACGGATACTTGCCACGTGGCACCATCAGAAGCCAAGTGGTTTTTTTTGCCGCGAAGCCGTTGCAAGCCGTTGCAAAAGCCATGGCCATTTTTGTCCAAAACGCCGACGCTATCCTTCGCTTTTCTTTGTTGTTAGCCGTCGCTATCTGTTGCAAGCCGTCGCAAAGTAATGACCAACATTCCGTCGCTACCCGTTACTAGCCGTCGCAAATCTGGAGCATTTTTTCTGCACTACACAGCAATACCTTTCCAACAAACCTCCACATCAAACCCAATCCACTACCAATCCATCAATATCATTCCAAATCCATCAATATCATTCCAAATCCATCAATATATCCAAAACATTACTAAATTCATCACAATACCATAACATACCATCGTCATACATCCAAAAAACAATATCATCACCGTATATCATCGTCCCATCATCACAAAACATCAAAATACATCAAACTACACACTACTGTCATCAAATATCATCGTACGTACATAAAGCAAATAAAAAAGTAAGTGTATATACATACCCAAGCACAAGAACAAACAAACTACTCGTCGTCTTCTTCTTCTTCGCTTGTAGCATCCCCGCCATCGTCCTCGTCTGGCATCGATCCATGCTCGTCATAATAGCATGCAATGCGCTCGTCTATCTCCTGAGCCAGCTGGCTTCTTCTCCAATCGTTCATCTCTTCCAGTTGCTCCTTCAACTGAGCTATAGTCTCCTGCTCCACGGACTTCCTATATCCTCGCTGAAAATCAATAGCCTGCGAAATAGTTCAATTTCACATTTATAAATGGACTTGCAATATATACATGGACTTTGAAGATCAATACATATGTCAATTTGAAGCTTCTATATTTATAATGTCAATTTAACATGTTAATATAAAAAGAAGGTAAAAGAATGCATGTTAATTGAATACATTTTAAATGTAAACTTAAATTAAAAAAGATACCTCCTGATTGCCGAAGCCGTATCGCCTATTACGAGTAGGCGGCTTAATAATAGCATCCCAAATACGATCGCACTCTGCAACCGTAAGCTCATCTCGTCCACTGGACTGCGTCACTCTAGCTGCCTCTGCATCATATCTCTCCTACAATAGTCATATAATTTAATAATATAATGTGATATGAACGAATATGAAATATTTTAATTATTAATAAGTATATTTACCATTACGCCCGCAGCCTTGTCATCCGCCCAATCATATGTCACGTTCCCTTCGTCATCAGTATGCTCCACCGCATGAGTATGCCTGAAAACCTCTGCCATCGTAGGCTCCCTTCTATACTTTGCCATCTGAGTATATATACAGTAATAAAATTACTAAAAATAAAAATGAATGATATGCACTCAATTTTTACGTGAACATATGCTAAAAACTATTTCAAATTTTTACCAATTCTCTCCTATGCTGCTGGAATGATTTTGAGCCACCGCGATGTAAACCAGGATTCTTAGCTCTATTTTCTTTATTCCTTTGTGCTACTTCCTATTAAATTTGATACATTGTTAAATAAAAGAATGCAATCAACATAAATGTGATTATTTTCATTATATCTTACTTTCGCTGCTTCAGTATCCCAATATGCTAGAAATCCAGCCCAAACATCGTCAGCCATCCATTTAGGCTTCTTCCCTGATGTCTTCGCCCTGGAAATTGTTTCTCGGTAATTCTTTCGCATTTTGATATTCCAGTGTGTCAAAAAAACCTGCATGTCCCGCTCCTCTACACGGACAGCCGCCTGCAAATTAAATTTAATTTGAATTATTTATAGTATATATGAATTTCTAATAATAAAATAAATAAATACTTACTAGCACATCGGCTAGAATGACGTTCTTGATGTGGGGTGGGATACTATCCCAATGAGGCCAAGTCCCAGACATCCTACTCGTGTACGACTGCTTCGACACTTTTAAAATGAATTCCGCTGGCTCGATTTCAAACCCGTTGCTGCGTACATGTTTACATAGATAAAGCATATATTTTTAACTAATTTAAACTGAAATAAATTAGATACTTACCCAGCACTCTTCGGAACATCCTCTGCACATTGCCGCAGATCTGGCTCAGAGCTGCTAGGACCTACACCTGGCGCAGGAGATGGTGAAGGAGTCGGCTGACTCAGTCTCATAAATAAATAAATAACATCAGTCTTCATCATCTTCGGATGCAGACTCAGTCTCATACTCTATATCATTTTCTTCATTACTTTCAAATGCATCTACTAACACATTCGCTTCATCATTCAACGACCCGACATCAATGTCATCAACTATTCTAATTTCAGTATTCGGCTCAAGATCCGCTTGATACGCTGCTTCGTCTAGAATATTATTTCCATCAAATGTAAATCTTGCCTTTGTTTTAAAAACTGCCCACCAATCTGCTTTATCGTTTTTTAAGGATGGATACGGAGCAAAATACACTTGTAGTGCTTGCTTGGCTAACACGAAAGGATCATACTTATAGTAACGTGATGTATGCCTTATCTCGATTAGCTTGTAATCTTTGTGCACGTTAACTCCAGAACCAGGAACATTGCTAAACCAGTTGCATTTGAATAGATAAATTTGCTCTAAGGGACGAACATAATAAGTCAACTCTACAACTTGCGTTAAGACGCCATAAAAATCTTTTATATGCTCCTCTGGATCATCACTACCTTTGACAAATACACCGCTATTATACGTTAATTTTTCAGCTCCGTAATCATTGGTGTTGAATTTAAATCCATTGACAAAGTATATTGGATAAGTCTTGACATTTCTTTTTGGTCCAATAGCAAGATGTCGTAATCCTTCGTTAACAACACCGTTTTTGTGATCATGAACATAGTCTGAAAACCATACAGCAAATTCTTTGCTGAGATCACCAGATGGATGTTGTGAATCGTATATACTGCAAATATGTGTTATGTTCCTTTTCTATTAATATAGACAAATAAATATATATGTATATATAATTGAATTGAACATGAATTTTATATAACCTGACAAATGGTGCAACTTCCACACAATTTAACAGAACATATGTGTGTGCCACTTTGTAGTCTTCATCACTTAACCATATTTCTACACATTTTCCAGCAGGTCTTCCGTGTTGTCTAAAAATAGATAACATTGTCTGAGAAGACTCCTGTTCAACGGCTTCTTCATTACGAGGAACAGATATGAAAGACAAGTTCACATCTTCACTGAAGTAATGAGAGAAAAAAAATGAAGCTTCTTCTTCAAGGTACGATTTGCAAATCGAACTTTCTACTCGAGCTTTTTGCCTAATTTTCTTCTTCAAATGATTCAAGTACCTATAATAAGAGTAATTTAATTTATATGTTGGTACAAAAATCTAAGTTGTATTCTATCAACAGTATTGAGTATACACAAAATTACCTCTCAAATGGATACATCCATCCATATTGCACTGGACCTCGAAGGAGTGCTTCGGACGGAAGATGAATAGGTAAATGTTCCATTACATTAAAAAAACCCGGTGGAAATATTTTCTCAAGTTTGCAGAGCAGTACAGGAATTTCTAATTGAAGCTTACGTAAACGATCTATCTTCAACGTCGTTGAACAGAGTTGTTTATAAAACATACTTAATTCTGTTATAACACTCCATATTTTTGTGGGCAACGGTTCCTTGAAAATCACAGGTAAAAAGTATTCCATCATTATATGACAATCATGGCTTTTTATCCCACTCAATTTACTGTTTTTATAGTCCACACATCTACGGAGGTTAGAAGAAATCCCATCAGGACATCGTAATCCTTCCACCCACTTTAGCACAAGTTTTACTTGCTTGTTGTCTAGCTCATAGCATGCTTTGGGTTTTTTATTCTCGGCATACAAGTGAAGTTCCGGCCGTTTACAGAAGTGTAATATATCACGTCGTCCTTAGTTTTCCCCTTTATATTCAAAACTGTATTAAAAACGTTCAAAAACGTTTTTTTCGTTATGCATGACGTCAATATTATGCCGAAGTTTTAGATTTTTCCAGTAAGGTAACTCCCAAAATATACTTTGTTTGCACCAATTATGAATGTCCGATTTACTTGGAATTTCAACCTGCTTACCATTTTCGTGTATCTTTGGGTACTCACTTACAATTTCATATATCTCTTCACTTGTCCAAACTTTAGGCGGTAGCATATTCTCTACTCTGTTAGCTTTGAAGTTCTTTTTATCCGTTCTAAATTTATGATTAGGATGTAGAAAGCATCGATGACAATCAAACCAAGATATTTTTTCCCATACTTTAATGAAAATGCTCGTGACTCATCCATACAATGAGGACAAGCCAGACGCCCGGATGTGCTCCAACCTGAAAGCATTCCATACGCAGGAAAATCACTAATTGTCCATAATACAGAAGCAAACATACGAAAATTCCTTTTTCTCGAAATATCGTATGTTTCGACCCCTTCATTCCACAGTGTTTTCAACTCTTCAATCAACGGTTGCAGATAAACATCAATTCCTTGTGTCGGATCATCGGGACCAGGGACGACAACCGTTAGAAACATATATGGATTTTTCATACACATCCATGGAGGTAAGTTATATGGAGTAACAATGATAGGCCATGATGAATATTTACTACCAAATTGAGAAAATGGCGAAAATCCATCCGTACATAAACCGAGCCTAACATTACGGCTCTCTGCAGCAAATTCAGGATAAGTCCTATCAAAGTGTTTCCATGCTTCACCATCAGACGGATGTATCAAAGTTCCTTCTTCTGCTGTTCTCACGCTATGCCATCGCATATGATACGCTGTAGCAGAAGATGCATACAATCGATGAAGTCTGGGAGTTATCGGTAGATAATGCATTCTTTTATATGGAACTTCTTTTCCTTTCTTTTTCCTTGGTTTATATCTATCTTCGTTGCAAAATTTGCATTTTCTAAGATAAGCGTCTTCTTTCCAATACAACATGCAACCTTTAACACATGTATCTATCTTCTGATACGGTAGTCCAAAAGCAGACATAAGTTTTTTCACTTTATAATGACTATCGCACATCAAATTATTAGGTGGCATATGACGTTTTGCAGTTTGTACAACTGCTGTAAATGCAGCTTCTGTAAGATTGAATTTTGATTTCATAGTGATGAATTCAGCGGTTACAGATAATTCGGTTCCGCTTGTACACCCTTCCCACAACGGCCTCTTCGCAGAATTCAATAAATCATAAATTTTTTTTGCTTCCTCCGTTGGTTCTTCAGCATTTTCATTCTCATCGCTGCCTTGATCAATGGTGGGAAACATTGATCGTGCTGCATCTTGCACCATATTTTCTATCAGATTGGTCGTTGTATTATCGTTCATCATTGTACTATCGTCCTCTACCACTACAGGGTTAGACGTAGGTTGAACAAGCTCTCCATGACGATCCCATAAGTAATAATTCGACACAAAACCAAATTTATACAAATGTACTTCTACTACATCTGGCTTCCAATGCCTCAAATGTTTGCACTTACTACACGGACATCGAATGTCTAGGTTACTCCGATTATTAGATTTAGCGAATCTAATAAATTCTTGGACACCGTTACAAAAATGTTCCTTTATCGACCCTTTCTTACCAGTACGCGGTTGATACATCCAACTACGATCACGAAAATAATCGAACATTTTCCTGATTTGCAACAAAAATGTTAGAAAATTCGATCAAACACTTTGTATTAATTGAAATCTTGTACAATTTCATTTACAACTACTTCATGTTTTCAGATTTTTTTTTTGTTTATTTCTTTCTACTTTGACGGCAGGTCTACCTACTTCCCATTACAAATATAATAACGTAAGCATATTTTATAAATCCTTTCAGGTTAAACGGTTCAACAAAATTTCGGCAGCACTTCCCTTTTGTCCCTGTATCATACACAAATGCGTGCACACAGGGAACAAAAAGGAAGTGCCATCGAAATTTTGTTAACCGTTTAAACTGAAATGATTTATAAAATATGGTTATGTTATTATATTTGTAACTTGTCCAATACAAGGACAAATCCAACGAATATTGTATCAGATGAATATAGATTTCCGTTTTATGGAAAAACGAATATCCATATAACGATCATATACAACACTTGTCGGACGGGGCCAAATTTATCTAAGGGGTTCACATAATTAGTCCAAAACACATTCAACCTAAGTTTAAAACAAGAAACACACACATCAAATGAAAAAGCACGCCTTTTGCATTTTTTTTGCGCTTCAATAAAAGATGCGCCTTAAACTTCAAAATTTCAATTTGTAAAGTAACATGACAATTAGTTTTAGTAAGTTTTGATTCATTTTAGTTTAATGTATAAATTATAAAATTAATTTTAGTTACTTTAAATTTTTGAAAGATAAACTAAGCTTTCAAGTTAATTATTTCAATTCATAAAAAATTCAAAGAGTTGAGTAATATGATTTTCATCACATTTAACAAGATTCTTACCGATCTAAACCTAAATGAAGAACTATTTTGAATTAACATTTTTAATCAACATTTGATTACTAAATATTATAGTAACAAAACAATTTTTTTTCAATTGCAAGTGCATTCTTTTGGACCGACCATTCTTGCATCCGATGGGGACATAACAGTGCATGCATTAGGGACATCGTTGCACCATTTGAATAATAATCAATTTACTACCATTAAACAATTACATTAATTCCATTCATTTTCAAATCATCATACCACACATTCTACATACAACACAATAATCGTATGTCTAATTAAACACGTGATAATCATTGTTTTCAACTTCCTAAATCAATTACATATGTAATATTCATCGATTTTACCCTCCTAATCAATTACACTTATTCCCAAATCAACTCACAACACAACCGTTATCATAAACATCCCTCGAGACAACCAATTTCATATCCATAAACATTCAATTTTGCAAACTCGTATAAATTAGCAACCAAAGCCTCTAATTAACCCTAATTAAGCATAAACTAGAGTTAGAAGACATAGAAGAATAAAATCAATACCTTGGAAGTGAAATTGGAGGCTTGGAATCGGAGCAGCAAGAAATGGCGACGGGTAGGGTTTGGGATTGATTTTGGGGAAAAAATATAATGAGGAAGAGGATGGTTCGGCAGTTATTATTCTGCAAATCGAGCAACGGTTTGCGACGGCAAGCGACGGCCGCTTTTTTTAGCCGTCGCTAACCGTTGCCCCACTCCGTCGCTATTTAAGCTGCCTTTTGTAGTGGTGGTTTGGGGTTTGAACTTTGCATTCATATATTAGAACTTCCAACTAGAAATAAATATCAACTTGTGATGTTTACAGTAAAAAAAAACAACAAAGGCATTTACCTGGTTTGATCTAACCAAAGAGGCCAACATGAATAAGCTTCATAGATGCATTTTTGTCTCTGGTAATGAACGAAAATTTTGTTCAAGAACAAAAAATAATATTAGTATGCAAGGCAAATGTCTATAGAGCACTACAGATATATAGCCCAAAGAATATATAACAGTTGATGTAAAATATTGTCAATAAATAGACCTCTGGTTTTAAATAATAGTGCATAACTCCTTGAAGATGACAATAGGCAACAAAAATCTATATTTATATAGTAATTGTTTGTGCATCGTCTTCTTACCTTGCTCATCTGTAATAAAGAATAAAAATGTGAGAAGAAAAACTGCATGTGAAGATTACATATTGTAAACTAATCTAACGAATAAAAGCCCAATAATATAAATATGACCCTCCATTAAGCAATCAAGGGGCTTCATGTTGGTATAATCAAAGCTAATTAAGTGTACATATGGATGAATAAACTTAGTACTAATAAAAGGTAACTGAAATAAATGTTACCGTCTTAACCTCAGATTTTTTCAGTGTAAATGTCTTTTCTTTTTTTGAAAAAGAAACTTAAGTGCAATTCCATACTTAGGAAAAATACAGTAAATGGTATATTCTGAAACCAATTAGTCCCACAATAATTCTATTGAACCTTGAAATTCAATGATATGTTCCATGTAATCGAGAAATGGAAACGAGATTGAACAGAGGAAAAAGTTAATTGCTTTCAAGAAAAACTTAATTACAAAGTGCTGCACCGTTGCCCATATTTATATAGTACAAGTGGGCTTTGGGCTGATATATGATAGGTTACAAGAAGAAGGAGCGGATAGCAAAATGAAGGGCTCTGATAGCAGCAGATCAACGGATGATATTACTTATCCATGTGACTATATAATAAAGTGTGTTACGGTGTGTTTTTCCCTTATTTCCTTTACACCCCTCTGAAAACTAGGGTTCCTCGAGCCCTGGTTTGCAAAAATGGCGGCTCCTCCTTCTTCAAATCTTCAGATTTTCCGCCTTTATTCCGTGTGGTTATATGCTCTTCAACTTTAGGGCTTCCAGATCTTGCTTCAGGCGAGTTTGTTCCCTCATTAATATGGATTTGGCTTTCGCTGTGGTGATTTCTGAGATCGGAATTGCTGTAGCTTTGTGCCGATTGATCTTTGCTGTAGCTTTGTGTCGATTGATCTTTGCTGTAGCTGTAGTTTTGTGCCGATTGATCTTTGTTGTAGCTTGCCGATTGATCTTCTAGTCTGCCCACGTTCATTTCTGAGCGGAATTTGGTAAATCCTTTTACTGTAGTGGCTTTAGTCAGGATATCGGCCTTTTGGTAAGTTCCAGGTATGTGATTGACCTCAATTTCTCCTTTCTAGACAAGTTCTCTGATGAAATGTAAGTCTATTTCTATATGCTTTGTGCGTGCATGCTGTATTGGATTTTCAGACATGTATACTGCTCCTTTGTTGTCACACCATAGAACTGGCGTTGCTGTTGTCTTAATTTGTAGTTCGTTCATCATATATTTTAGCCATTTTACTTCAGCAGCAGCATTAGCTAAACTTCTGTATTCTGATTCCGTACTAGACCTTGAAATAGTAGCTTGTTTCTTTGAACTCCATGAAACCAGATTTTGACTAATGTAAATGCAGTAGCCACTTGTAGATCTTCTGTCGTCAGGATCAGAGGCTCAGTCTGCATCTGCATACCCTGTGATATTTAGATGTTGACTGGCCTTTAATGTTAGTTCATAATCAATTGTTCCTTTGAGATACCTCAATATTCTCTTAACAGCTTTCCAATGTGTGTCAAGTGGTTTCTGCATAAACTGAGATACTTTGTTAACGCTATAGGTAATATCAGGTCTGGTTATAGTAGCATATTGTAATGCTCCTACAACCATCCTGTACTCCGTGATGTTATCAATATTTTCTCCTTTGAATTTGGAGTATTGTTGATTGCTATCATTGGTGTAGGTAGAGGATTAGCATTCAGCATTTTTGTTTTGTTGAGTAATTCAGTGATATATTTTTTCTGACATAGAAATATTTTATCACTGAATCTTGTTACTTCTATTCCTAAGAAATACTTGATGTCACCCAGGTTCTTAATGGAAAATTGCTTATCTAAAAATTGTGTTAACTCATCTATGTCTGCAATTTTGCTGCCTGTTATTATCAAGTCATCTACATATACTAATATATATATAGTAGATGATTGATTTATCCTCATAAACAAGGAATTATCTGATTTGATAGACTGAAATCCTAATTTATGTAAGGTATTTTTTAGTCTATCAAACCATACACGAGGAGATTGTTTTAGACCGTAAATGGCCTTGTTTAACTTGCAGACATAATTTGAGTTAACATTATACCCTGGTGGTTGATGCATATAAATTTCCTCTTTGAGAATGCCATTTAAGAATGCATTATTGACATCTAAATGTCGAATATGCCAATTCTTACTTGCAGCTAAAGAGAGGACTAGTCTTATAGTTGTAGGTTTTACAACAGGAGAGAAAGTTTGATTATAATCAAAACCATACTCTTGTGTAAAGCCTTTAGCTACGAGACGTGCTTTATATTTATTAATTGACCCATCTGGGTTTTTCTTTAGTCTGTATGTCCATCTGCAGCCTACTATATTTTTATTAGCAGGTGGACATACAAGACTCCAAGTGTTATTCTTAATTAAAGCATTATACTCATCATTCATTGCTGATTTCCAGTGCTTATCTTTAATTGCCTGATCAAACGATTCAGGTTCATCAGTACTAGAAATAGCAGTGAATATTTTAGGTTTAAAAATACCACTTTTGGATCTAGTAACCATTGGATGCCCAGTTTGAACTGGTTGTTCAGTTGGTGGTGAGTCTTCATTGCTATCTGAATTTTCTGGTGTAGATTGTTGATTGCTTGATTCGCCTTCATGACTAATATTTTGTTCAGGTTGATGAGATGTCACACTGGGTGGTTCAGAATTTGCTTGATCATTACTGATTGGTGAACTTTGAACATCAGAGTGCTGATTTTTCTCAATCTGCTGCCAGCTTTCATTGACATATGGAATAGCAGGTATGGAAATACTTGGATTTCTAACTTTACCTGTTGTGATAATATCCTTTGTGCTATATGGAAACACTTTCTCATCAAACACAACATGTCTATTGACATATATTCTGCCAGCATTATCTATACACTTATATCTTTTCTGGTTAGTGGCATATCCTAGAAAAGTACATGGTTTTGACCTAAAATTAAGTTTGTTGGTGTTGTAAGGTCTCAAGTATGGAAAGCACAGGCATCCAAACATTTTAAGATTTTTGTAATCTGGTTTGACATTGTTTAATATTTCATATGGTAATGAGGCTTTTAAAACACTTGTTGGTTGCCTATTAATTAAATAAACAGCAGTGTTAAAAGCCTCTGGCCAAAATTTTAATGGCATACTTTCTTGTGCAAGCAATGTCAACCCAGATTCAACTATGTGCCTGTGCTTTCTTTCAACAAGACCATTCTGTTGTGATGTATAAGGGCAAGTAGTTCTATGAATGATGCCTCTTTGCTGAAAATACTTGCTAAGTTTTTTAAATTCACCTCCACCATCGGTTTGAATAATTTTGACTTTATGATCAAACTGTTTTTCAACCATTTTAATATAACTGACAGTAGCATTGTAAGTTTCAGATTTGGTTTTAAGAAAATATATCCAAGTAAATCTAGTGTATGCATCCACAAAGGATACATAATATTTATATCCATAATCTGAATAAACTGGTGAAGGTCCCCATAAATCTATAGCAATTAATTGAAGTGGCTTAGAGTAAGTAGTTTCAGAATCAGCAAAAGGCAATTTATGATTCTTACCTAGTTGACAAAATTCACAGATATATGGTAGAGATACAGGATTAAACTTGATATGATTATCATTCAGAATTTTTTGCACAATTTTAACACTAGGGTGTCCAAGTTTGCAATGCCAGAAATCAAAAACATTTGTACTATTTCTAGTCTGGATATTCAAATTACAGCTATTAATGGCATTACAATTTCCTTTATTAATATTCCTTTGGCAGTTAACAGAGTCAAATTTGTATAGTCCACTGGCCAGATTACCCTGTAAAATGATTTTCTTGGTTAGAATATCCCTAATTAAGCAGTACTTAGGAAAGAATTCGAAGTAGACATTATTGTCGCTAGCAAATTGGGATACACTAATCAAGTTTTTAGTGATTTTTGGGACTCTAAGAAGATTGCAAAGATGTAGTTGTTTACTGCCATTAATATAAGTATTTCCAACATGTGTGATTTGTATGTGTTTACCATTAGCAATAGAGATAGATTTAGTACCTTTATATTCCCTGCATCCAACATTCAGATTTTCAAGATTGTTTGTAAGATGATTGGTTGCGCCGGAATCAGGATACCAACTGTCATCTTGCAAATGCTCCACTCTAGCAGGATCTTCTTTGTCTTGAATATTGTTTCCTTGATTGATTTGTGCCACATTTGCGTTTGGATTACTGTTGTTTCTCTGATTTTGATTAGAGTACCTGAAGTAGCACTTTAGGGCAGTGTGGCCGATCTTTTCACAGATCTGGCATTTAGGTCTGTTATTGTTGTTAGATCTTCCTCTGCCTCTGCCTCTATAATTGTTACCACCCCTTTGGTAAGAATTTTCAGATTTGAAATTATTTTGATTCTTGTTTTTGTTATCAGTGACAAGATTTGCACTGAAATCTGTTTCTTGCATCCTTTTGCTACTTATTCTAGCTTCATGAGATAGGAGAATTGCATGAACTTCATCAATAGGGGGTAAAACTTTGTGAGTGGTAATTACAGCAACAACAGCTTCATATTCTTCATTTAAACCACCCAACAGATACAACACATGATCTCCATTAGTTATTCTGTTACCTGTTGCATTGAGCACATCACATAGCTTCTTTACTTTTGCAATGTATTCTCTCATGCTTAGATTTTCCATCTTGACATTTTGAAGCTGTCTTCTGTAATGTAAAACCTTTGCAGAGGACTGATTATTGAATTCTTTTTCAATAGTTGTCCATATATCATTAGCAGATGTGCATCCAATAACAGTGGGCAATAAGTTTTCACTTATTGAGGATAAAAGCCATGAACTAATGAGCCTATCTTGTCTGTGATATTGTACATAGGCCTCATTAGCAACGGTTCTGTTTTCTTGATCTGTGATGAACTTTGCAGGCACCGATGTTGTTCCCAGAATAAATCCATCTAACCCATAGCCTTCTATGGCAGTTTGGACTTGTAGTTTCCACAACATATAATTTTCATCTGTAAGTTGAATTGTTATTAGCTGACTTTGTGGACTAATGATAGTTTTCACTAACTGTTGAACAGATGCATTCACTGGATTTACTGGATTTCCTCTAGAATTTCCTCCAATAGGTGATGTAGAAGAAGGGTCTGTTTCAACCATGATGAGAAATCAGGAATAAATGGAGATTCTGATCAAATGCCGTCTCTGATCGAAAGCAAGAAAGACACTGGACTTCAGGTATGAAGCAGCTAATCAATTCTTGATGATGAGGTAGAATCTTGAATATATGTACCTCTGAGAGAATTTTCTGGCGTGGCTTTAACTTGTTTCTTGATGAATTTCTTGTTTTCTTGAATTGGATTCCTGGCGATTGATGTTGAATCTCAAAGAGTATGTTTTGTATTTTAGTATTGCAGCTTAAATTCAGATGAATTTATAGTAAGGCATATACTAATGACATTTCATACTCAAAATACCCAAATGATGAATTTTTCCCGATGGGTATTTAAATCAACAATATAAGATGCCTTTAGGCAACAGGAATGGCTCTGATACCAAATCGAGAAATGGAAACGAGATTGAACAGAGGAAAAAGTTAATTGCTTTCAAGAAAAACTTAATTACAAAGTGCTGCACCGTTGCCCATATTTATGTAGTACAAGTGGGCTTTGGGCTGATATATGATAGGTTACAAGAAGAAGGAGCGGATAGCAAAATGAAGGGCTCTGATAGCAGCAGATCAACGGATGATATTACTTATCCATGTGACTGTATAATAAAGTGTGTTACGGTGTGTTTTTCCCTTATTTCCTTTACATGTTACTTTGACTAGTGCAAACTACCTAACGTTAAAAGCTCCTCTTTTGTTGAGGTAACCTAGATTTTGCATTCCCTGATCCTTTCTCCTCAACTGCTATTGGGCCTGAGGAATATTACCCCTTTACATAGGCATGTCTCCAGGGTTAAGAGCACCAAGCATACCTCCTGCTGCCTGCGATGCCATGTTCATGTTAAGGGCCATGTTTGCAGCTGCCATTCTCTGTTGCATTCCAACTATGTAATGTTGCATTAATCTAGGACCCCCTCTTCCTCCTACCATAGCCCACCTGCCATATTTACTGTTATTGGATTTCCATATGGAACCTTGATGCTAGGGATAAATCTGTTTCCATTAAGGACATTGACAAAGGGCTTTCCGTCAATAGTGGTCTGATAGAGTGTTTCCTCAAAAAGGATGACAACAGATAAGTACTGAATAACATTAGGTGTAGTGAAGAGAAGTTCACGAAGAGCTTGACGGTCGAACTCAACATTGATGCTGGAAATTCGCTTGCCAATTGTAGCAATGCTTTCATCTGCAGCAAGGATACCTTTCCCTGGGGTTGCTATGTATTTTGCAGTTTTGATCAGTTCATCTGCGTATAAGTAAGAAAGAGGAGTTAGAAAATATACAACTTTCAAAAAACTTATAGCATTCTTATTTAGGTTTAAGTCGCAAGGTATAAGACATGAAGTACTGTCTTCTGGTGAGTTGGGGTGAGGGTTTGATCCTTTCCAATCCACACTTTCTCCAATAAAATATGCAGGTATGTGGGCAGATTATGGATTAGCGAATAGCAGTTCACACGTTCTCACTGAAATGTGAAGTAGTCTAGTGCTTCGGTAAGTGAACTCTATTGCAGCAATGAAAATGAATTTATTATAGGTGACATACAACGTTGATGACGGTAAGTATACAAAGAAGAAATTGTTGAAAATGAATGAGTAGGTTTTGGCAAAATTCATTTAGTCCCACATCGGGGGAAACTAACACATTTGCCACTACTTATACTAAGGCTTGATATGTTATTACAAAAAAGAGGAGATGGAAGAAAGAGTTCAATAGCATGAACTATGGCATGATAAAAATTCATGTTAATATTTAAAGGGTCAAAGATAAAAATTCATGTTAATATTTAAAGGGTCAAAAATAAAAATTCATGTTAATATTTAAACAGTCAAAGATAAGGGCCTCTTCCACCATATATGAAGGCCTACAGAATTCGAATCAAAACACATAGAGGGATCAATTTCATTTCAAGGGAACAGCGCTCGCTGGACTCGGACATTATTCGGTACTGTCTTCTTCTCTTTCTCTGAATATTTACTGTTCCAGTGCATTCCCTTGCATGCTTGTGGCTGAACTTTGCTGTTGCAATTTGCAATATCATTGAATCAGTATTGTTGACGCTTAAAGGCGTTACTGTTCATAGAAACGGTTTTTAGGCGTGTCTAGTGATTGGTTCCTAACAATCTTAAAACGAAATTGTTAATAGTTGCTTTCGTTTGCAGACGACAATATCGCAAAACAGCAACAGAAAATCTGTGCCGACACTGACTGTGCCACCGGCTCCACCTCTGGTTCCACCAACTGTCCCATATTCGCATGGCGAGAGACCAGAGAAGTTTAATGGCCAGAATTTCAAACGCTGGCAACAGAAGATGCTTTTCTACCTAACAACCTTGGGCCTCGCCAAACACATTACGGAGGATCCACCGTTTGCTGAAGAATTAGAGCCAGACGTCACCAAAGTTGAGGCTTTTACTGCATTGAAGAATTCTGACTTCATTTGTAAGAATTACATTCTCAACGGTTTAGATAACAGTTTATATAATGTATATTGTACCGTTGAGACTGCAAATGTTCTCTGGTTATCACTTGAAAAGAAGTACAAGACTGAAGATGCCGGAATGAAGAAATTCATTGTCGGAAAGTTTCTTGACTTCAAAATGGTCGATTCCAAAACAGTCGTCAGTCAGATTCAAGAACTCCAAGTTATCATTCATGAAATTCACGACGAAAAGATGGTGTTAAGTGAGTCATTCCAAGTGGCTGCCGCTATCGAAAAGTTGCCTCCGTCGCGGAAGGATTTCAAAAACTATTTAAAGCATAAGCGCTAGGAAATGACTATGGAGGATCTGATTGTTCGTCTGCAAATCGAAGAAGACAACAGAAAATCAGAGAAAAGGCTACTAGTTCATTGCAGGCAAAAGCCAATGTGGTTGAGGATGAAAAGACAAATAAAAGAAAGCGCGAGCAGAATCCTAATACAAAGAAACAAAAGAAGTTTCAAGGATCTTGCCATAATTGTGGGAAGAAATGCCACAAAGCAGCCGTGTGTCGTGCACCCAAAAAGAAGAAACCTGAAGCAAATATGGCAGGAAATTAATAGGATGTCACTGATATGGATTTGTGTGCAGTTGTTTCTGAATGCAACCTTGTTGGCAACAACAAGGAGTGGTTTCTAGACACAGGAGCCACTCGTCATATATGTGCCAACAAGTGGATGTTTACAACCTACAAGCCTGCCACTGATAACGAGCAACTATTCATGGGTAACTCGTCCGCATCAAAGGTTGAAGGCAAGGGAAAGATTGTACTGAAGTTAACTTCTGGAAAGGAACTAAAATTGAATGACGTTCTCCACAGTCCAGAAATCCGCAAGAACCGGATTTCAGGATCGTTGCTCAGCAAGCATGGTTTCAAACTAACATTTGTTGCTGATAAATTTGTAATTTCAAAGAACGGAGTGTATGTTGGAAGAGGATATGAGTGTGATGGCTTGTTTAAAGTAAATGTAACCACTGTTGTACCGAACAATGATATGAATATAAGTGAATCTTCTGCTTATATTGTTGACTCTTCTAGCATATGGCATTCTAGTAGGACATGTAAATTTTGATACATTGCGAAAATTAATTAATCTAGAGTTCATACCAAAATGCAATATAGATTCCAACTATAAATTTCAAGTTTGTGCAGAAGCAAAAATGACTAGAACCTCGTTTCATCACGTTGAACGAGAGACCGAACCTCTAGATTTAATACATATTGATGTATGCGATTTGAAAATGTGTCAAACTAGAGGTGGAAAGAGGTACTTTATCACATTCATTGATGATTGTACCAGACACTGTAATGTATATCTCCTTAGAAGTAAGGACAAAGCAATCGACATGTTTAAGCAGTATAAGGCAGAAGTTGAGAATCAACTCAATAAGAAAATAAAATCTTTAAGAAGTGATAGAGGAGGAGAATACAAGTCTCCGTTTGAGGAATTTTGTGCTGATCATGGAATTATACATCAAACTATAGCCCCGTATTCACCTCAATCCAATGGTATAGCCGAACGGAAAAACCGAACTCTTAAAGAAATGATGAATGCCTTACTAATTAGTTCTGGATTGCCAGATAACTTTTGGGGAGAAGCTATTCTTTTGGCAAATCACATCTTGAATAAAATACCGTGAAAGAAATCATCAAAATCTCCACATGAACTTTGGAAAAATAGACCACCATGCTACAAATACTTGAAAGTGTGCGGGCGTCTTTCCAAAGTAGAAATACCAAAGTCGAAAAAGGTCAAAATTGGACCAAAGACTATAGATTGCATATTCATTGGATATGCTCATAATAGTAGTGCATATCGATTTTTGGTGTACAAATCTGAAATTGATGATATTCATGAAAACACCATTATCGAGTCTCGAAATGCAAGATTCTTTGAACACATTTATCCTCTAAAGACCTCTATTCAAACTAGTGTTCAAAAGAGGCCAAGAGATTCAGATACTCCCAAGGATAATGCTGATCAAAGAGAAATGAATGATGAAACTGAGATAGAGGAACCGAGAAGGAGCAAGCGACAAAGACCTCTAAATCCTTTGGACCTGATTTCTATGCATATATGATAGAAAATGAACCTCTAACTTACCAACAAGCAATGTCATCTCCTGATGCTCCTTATTGGAAAGAAGCCGTCAATAGTGAAATAGAATCCGTTCTACAAAACCATACGTGGGAACTAGTGGATCTCCCTAAAGGATCAAAACCACTAGGATATAAATGGATATTTAAGAATAAACAAAAGGCTGACGGCTCAGTAGACAAGTATAAAGCAAGACTTGTAATAAAAGGATTCAGACAGAAGGAAGATCTGGATTACTTTGATACATACTCTCCAGTTACCAGAATAACATCAATTAGGATGCTTATTGCAATCGCATCTATATTGAATTTGGAAATACACCAAATGGATGTGAAAACTGCGTTTTTGAATGGTGAACTGGAAGAAGAAATATATATGCAGCAACCAGAAGGGTTTCTAAGCCCGGGAAATAAAAATAAGGTGTGCAAATTAGTAAAATCACTTTATGGCCTTAAACAAGCTCCAAAACAATGGCACGAGAAATTTGATGAAACTATGTTATCAAATGGATTCAAAATAAATGAATCAGATAAATGCGTATATATAAGATATACAGATATTGGATATGTCATTGTTTGTCTTTATGTTGATGATTTACTAATCCTAGGAAATAATAATGCCATAATAAAATCTACGAAGGATATGTTATCCTCTAGATTCGACATGAAAGACCTAGGAGTGGCTGATGTAATCTTGGGTGTGAAAATTATATAAACACCACAAGGATATGCCTTATCTCAGTCACATACATAGCCAAATTACTTGAAAGGTTCAAGCAGTATAATATAACCATTGCAAAATCACCAGTGGATATGAACCAAAATTGGGTAAAGAACACCGGTGATGGAATATATCAACTTGAATATTCTCGCATACTGGGAAGTATCATGTATGTCATGAATTGCACTAGGCCTGATATTGCATACGCTATAAGCAAGCTGAGTAGATAAACCAGTAATCCTGGCAAACATCACTGGAAAGCAATAATAAGGGTCCTAGGATATCTGAAGTACACACAAAAGTATGTGTTACAATATGAGAAGTATCCTTCAGTGATAGAAAGATATAGTGATGCCAATTGGATAACTAGCTCAAATGACACAAAATCCACAAGTGGATATGTGTTTACATTAGGAAATGGAGCAATCTCATGGAAATCATCCAAACAGACTTGCATAGCAAGGTCGACAATGGAATCGGAGTTCATTGCTCTAGATAAAGCCGCAGAAGAAGCAGATTGGCTTAGGAGTTTCTTGGAAGATATTCCAAACTAGGAAAATCCGGTACCTCCAATATGTATACATTGTGATAGTCAATCTGCTATAGGAAGGGCGAATAGTACATTATATAATAGTAAGTCTCGACATATTCGTCGTAGACATAAAACCATAAGACAACTTCTCTCTAATGGAGTTATCACTATAGACTATGTAAGGTCAAAGGACAACATAGCGGATCCACTAACAAAAGGCTTGCCAAGAGAGAAAGTTCAAACCTTATCGATGGGAATGGGCTTAAGACCTATGAACTAAAAGTTTCTAAAAACGGAAACCCCACCTAGTTGACTGGAGATCCCAAGATGTAGGTTCAAAGGGACAACTAAGTCTAAGATAAACTTGACGGCACTGTTTAATACAAAACATTCCTATGATAAGTCAGCGCAAAACCCGTCGGAGAATAGGATAAGCTAGGCTTTTAATGATGTCTATACTGTGGTGTTATAAAGAACCAAGTGGAGTATTACGGGATACTCTCAATAGAATCACCTATGTGAGTGCGAAGGCGCTGCTTCAAGAAGAATTGTAAGGTCGAATTCTTCAAGCACTCATGAAACCAAGGCGGTGTTCATGGCAAAAACGAACACAAACAGAGAACCAAGGGGTTAAAGAGCATTTATCATGTGTTATCCTTATAGACTTAAACAAATGGCTTACAGTTCAAAGACAGTCTAGTCTACTGATTCGCCAGTTAGTTATAACGATAAAACACTAGGAAAAGTTCAAGGCCTCTGTGCTACTTTTACCGATATGATAAATGTTACACAAAAATGCAGAACAGATTATATAATACTCATTCATGTGGGGGATTGATGGAAATGAATGAGTAGGTTTTGGCAAAATTCATTTAGTCCCACATCGGGGAAAACTAACACATTTGTCACTACTTATACTAAGGCTTGATATGTTATTACAAAAGAAAGAGGAGATGGAAGAAAGAGGCAATGGCATGAACTATGGCATGATAAAAATTCATGTTAATATTTAAAGGGTCAAAGATAAGGGCCTTGGGGCTCTTGGGGTCTGATGATCAATTGGGCCTCCGATGGGCTGCATTGCGGAAAACGTCGTATTTTTGAAATCAGCCGTGCAAATGCCAACGGTGATTTCTGTTGGTAAAGGGTCGCAACCTTTCCAACAGTCATCGCCGTTGCAGTTCAAACAGAAGCTCCTGTTCATGAAAAAGTGCCTCTTCCACCCTATGTAAAGGCCTATAGAATTCGAATCAAAACACAGTTTTTAATTCTGCTTTCTCCACTCTTTGTCTTCCTCCACGATACTCTGTTCTGCAATCAAACAACTACCTTGCGTTCGTCGAGACTCTGCGAGTGTAGCGCACCATCGTAGAGACGGTTCCGTTTTACCCTTGGGAGACGATTGCTCGAAAACCTTACGCGCCGTAGAGGGAGCAATTTCGTTTCAAGGGAACAGCACTCGCTGGACTCGGACATTATTCGGTACTGTCTTCTTCTCTTTCTCTGTATATTTACTGTTCCAGTGCATTCCCTTGCATGCTTGTGGCTGAACTTTGCTGTTGCAATTTGCAATATCATTGAATCAGTATTGCTGACGCTTAAAGGCGTTACTGTTCATAGAAACGGTTTTTAGGCGTTTTTAGTGATTGGTTTCTAACAATCTTGAAACGAAATAGTTAATAGTTGCTTTCGTTTGCAGACGACAATGTCGCAAAACAGCAACAGCAAATCTGTGTCGACACTGACTGTGCCACCGGCTCCGCCTCTGGTTCCACCAGCTGTCCCATATTCGCATGGCGAGAGACCAGAGAAGTTTAATGGCCAGGATTTCAAACGATGGCAACAGAAGATGCTTTTCTACCTAACAACCTTGGGCCTGGCCAAATACATTGCGGAGGATCCACCGTTTGTTGAAGAATTAGAGCCAGACGTCACCAAAGTTGAGGCTTTTACTACATTGAAGAATTCTGACTTCATCTGTAAGAATTACATTCTCAACGGTTTAGATAACAGTTTATATAATGTATATTGTACCGTTGAGACTGCAAAGGTTCTCTGGTTATCACTTGAAAAGAAGTACAAGACTGAAGATGCCGGAATGAAGAAATTCATTTTCGGAAAGTTTCTTGACTTCAAAATGGTCTATTCCAAAACAGTCGTCAGTCAGATTCAAGAACTCCAAGTTATCATTCATGAAATTCATGACGAAAAGATGGTGTTAAGTGAGTCATTCCAAGTGGCTGCCGCTATCGAAAAGTTGCCTCCGTCGTGGAAGGATTTCAAAAACTATTTAAAGCATAAGCGCAAGGAAATGACCATGGAGGATCTGATTGTTCATCTGCGAATCGAAGAAGACAACAGAAAATCAGAGAAAAAGGCTGCCAGTTCATTGCATGCAAAAGCCAACGTGGTTGAGGATGAAAAAACAAATAAAAGAAAGCGCGAGGAGAATCCTAATGCAAAGAAACAAAAGAAGTTTCAAGGATCTTGCCATAATTGTGGGAAGAAAGGACACAAAGCAGCCGTGTGTCGTGCGCCCAAAAAGAAGAAACCTGAAGCAAATATGGCAGGAAATTCAGAGGATGTCACAGATATGGATTTGTGTGTAGTTGTTTCTGAATGCAACCTTGTTGGCAACAACAAGGAGTGGTTTCTAGACACAGGAGCAACTCGTCATATATGTGCCAACAAGTGGATGTTTACAACCTACAAGCCTGCCACTGATAACGAGCAACTATTCATGGGTAACTCATCCGCATCAAAGGTTGAAGGCAAGGGAAAGATTGTATTGAAGTTAACTTCTGGAAAGGAACTAAAATTGAATGACGTTCTCCACGTTCCAGAAATCCGCAAGAACCTGAATTCAGGATCGTTGCTCAGCAAGCATGGTTTCAAACTAACATTTGTTGCTGATAAGTTTGTAATATCAAAGAACAGAGTGTATGTTGGAAGAGGATATGTGTGTGATGGCTTGTTTAAAGTAAATGTAACCACTGTTGTACCGAACAATGATATGAATATAAGTGAATCTTCTGCTTATATTGTTGACTCTTCTAACATATGGCATTCTAGATTAGGGCATGTAAATTTTGATACATTGCGAAAATTAATTAATCTAGAATTCATACCAAAATGCAATATAGATTCCAAATATAAATGTCAAGTTTGTGCAGAAGCAAAAATGACTAGAACCTCGTTTCATCACGTTGAACGAGAGACCGAACCTCTAGAATTAATACATACTGATGTATGCGATTTGGAAAGAGGTACTTTACTACATTCATTGATGATTGTACCAGATACTGTAATGTATATCTCCTTAGAAGTAAGGACGACGCAATCGACATGTTTAAACAGTATAAGGCAGAAGTTGAGAATCAACTCAATAAGAAAATAAAATCTTTAAGAAGTGATAGAGGAGGAGAATACGAGTCTCCGTTTGAGGAATTTTGTGCTGAGCATGGAATTATACATCAAACTACAGCCCCATATTCACCTCAATCCAACGGTATAGCCGAACGGAAAAACAGAACTTTTAAAGAAATGATGAATGCCTTACTAATTAGTTCTGGATTGCCAGATAACTTTTGGGGAGAAGCTATTCTTTTGGCAAATCACATCTTGAATAAAATACCGCGAAAGAAAACATCAAAATCTCCACACGAACTTTGGAAAAATAGACCACCATCCTACAAATACTTGAAAGTGTGGGGGTGTCTTGCCAAAGTAGAAAAACCAAAGCCGAAAAAGGTCAAAATTGGACCAAAGACTATAGATTGCATATTCATTGGATATGCTCATAGTTGTAGTGCATATCGATTTTTGGTGTACAAATCTGAAATTGATGATATTCATGAAAACACCATTATCGAGTCTCGAAATGCAAGATTCTTTGAACACATTTATCCTCTAAAGACCTCTATTGAAACTAGTGTTCAAAAGAGGCCAAGAGATTTAGATACTCCCGAGGATAATGCTGAGCAAAGAGAAATGAATGATGAAACTGAGATAGAGGAACCGAGAAGGAGCAAGCGACAAAGGACCTCTAAATCCTTTGGACCTGATTTCTATGCATATATGATAGAAAATGAACCTCTAACTTACCAACAAGCAATGTCATCTCCCGATGCTCCTTATTGGAAAGAAGCCGTCAATAGTGAAATAGAATCCATTCTACAAAACCATACGTGGGAACTAGTGGATCTCCCTAAAGGATCAAAACCACTAGGATATAAATGGATATTTAAGAAAAAACTAAAGGCTGATGGCTCAGTAGACAAGTATAAAGCAAGACTTGTAATAAAAGGATTCAGACAGAAGGAAGATCTGGATTACTTTGATGCAAACTCTCCAGTTACTAGAATAACAACAATTAGGATGCTTATTGCAATCGCATCTATATTGAATTTGGAAATACACTAAATGTATGTGAAAACTGCGTTTTTAAAAGGTGAACTGGAAGAAGAAATATATATGCAGCAACCAGAAGGGTTTCTAAGCCCAGGAAATGAAAATAAGGTGTGCAAATTAGTAAAATCACTTTATGACCTTAAACAAGCTCCAAAACAATGCATGATAAATTTGATGAAACTTTGTTATCAAATGGAATCAAAATAAATGAATCAGATAAATGCGTATATATAAGATATACAGATATTGGATATGTCATTGTTTGTCTTTATGTTGATGATTTACTAATCCTAGGAAATAATAATGCCATAATAAAATCTACGAAGAATATGTTATCCTCTAGATTCGACATGAAAGACCTAGGAGTGGCTGATGTAATCTTGGGTGTGAAAATTATAAAAACACCACAAGGATATGCCTTATCTCAGTCACAATACATAGCCAAATTACTTGAAAGGTTCTAGCAGTATAATATAACCATTGCAAAATCACCTGTGGATATGAACCAAAATTGGGTAAAGAACACCGGTGATGGAATATATCAACTTGAATATTCTCGCATACTGGGAAGTATCATTTATGTCATGAATTGCACTAGGCCTGATATTGCATACGTTATAAGCAAGCTGAGTAGATATACTAGTAATCCTGGCAAACATCACTGGAAAGCAATAATAAGGGTCCTAGGATATCTGAAGTACACACAAAAGTATGTGTTACAATATGAGAAGTATCCTTCAGTGATAGAAGGATATAGTGATGCCAATTGGATAACTGGCTCAAATGACACAAAATCCACAAGTGCATATGTGTTTACATTAGGAAATGGAGCAATCTCATGGAAATCATTCAAACAGACTTGCATAGCAAGGTCGACAATGGAATCGGAGTTCATTGCTCTAGATAAAGCCGTAGAAGAAGCAGATTGGCTTAAGAGTTTCTTGGAAGATATTCCAAACTGGGAAAAACCGGTACCTCCAATATGTATACATTGTGATAGTCAATCTGCTATAGGATGGGCGAATAGTACATTATATAATGGTAAGTCTCGACATATTCGTTATAGACATAAAACCATAGGACAACTTCTCTCTAATGGAGTTATCACTATAGACTATGTAAGGTCAAAGGATAACATAGCGGATCCACTAACAAAAGGTTTGCCAAGAGATAAAGTTCAAACCTTATCGATGGGAATGGGCTTAAGACCTATGAACTAAAAGTTTCTAAAAACGGAAACCCCACCTAGTTGACTGGAGATCCCAAGATCTAGGTTCAAAGGGACAACTAAGTTTAAGATAAACTTGACGGCACTGTTAAATACAAAACATTCCTATGATAAGTCAGTGCAAAACCCGTCGGAGAATAGGATAAGCTAGGCTTTTAATGATGTCTATACTGTGGTGTTATAAAGAACCAAGTGGAGTATTACGGGATACTCTCAATAGAATCACCTATGTGAGTACGAAGGCGCAGCTTCAAGAAGAATTGTAAGGTCGAATTCTTCAAGCACTCATGAAACCAAGGCGGTGTTCATGGCAAAAACGAACACAAACAGAGAACCAAGGGGTTAAAGAGCATTTATCATGTGTTATCCTTATAGACTTACACAAACGGCTTACAGTTCAAAGACAGTCTAGTCTACTGATTCGCCAGTTAGTTATAACGATAAAACACTAGGAAAAGTTCAAGGCCTCTGTGCTACTTTTACCGATACGATAAATGTTACACAAAAATGCAGAACAAATTATATAATACTCATTCATATGGGGGATTGATGGAAATGAATGAGTAGGTTTTGGAAAAATTCATTTAGTCCCACATCGGGGAAAACTAACACATTTGCCACTACTTATACTAAGGCTTGATATGTTATTACAAAAGAAAGAGGAGATGGAAGAAAGAGGCAATGGCATGAACTATGGCATGATAAAAATTCATGTTAATATTTAAAGGGTCAAAGATAAGGGCCTTGGGCCTTGGGGCTCTTGGGGTCTGATGATCAATTGGGCCTCCGATGGGCTGCGCTACGGAAAACGTCGTATTTTTGAAATCAGCCGTGCAAATGCCAACGGTGATTTCTGTTGGTAAAGGGTCGCAACCTTTCCAATAGTCGTCGCCGTTGCAGTTCAAACAGAAGCCCCTGTTCATGAAAAAGTGCCTCTTCCACCCTATATAAAGGCCTATAGAATTCGAATCAAAACACAGTTTTTAATTTTGCTTTCTCCACTCTTTGTCTTCCTCCACGATACTCTGTTCTGCAATCGAACAACTACCTTGCGTTCGTCGAGACTCTGCGAGTGTAGCGCACCATCGCAGAGACGGTTTCGTTTTACCCTTGGGAGACGATTGCTCGAAAACCTTACGCACCGTAGAGGGAGCAATTTCGTTTCAAGGGAACAGCACTCGCTGGACTCAGACATTATTCGGTACTGTCTTCTTCTCTTTCTCTGAATATTTACTGTTCCAGTGCATTCCCTTGCATGCTTGCGGCTAAACTTTGCTGTTGCAATTTGCAATATCATTGAATCAGTATTGCTGACGCTTAAAGGCGTTACTGTTCATAGAAACGGTTTTTAGGCGTTTCTAGTGATTGGTTTCAAGCAATCTTGAAATGAAATTGTTAATAGTTGCTTTCGTTTGCAGACGACAATGTCACAAAACAGCAACAGCAAATCTGTGCTGACACTGACTGTGACACCGACTCCGCCTCTGGTTCCACCAGCTGTCCCATATTCACATGGCGAGAGACCAGAGAAGTTTTATGGCCAGGATTTCAAATGCTGGCAACAGAAGATGCTTTTCTACCTAACAACCTTGCGCCTGGCCAAATACATTACGGAGGATCCACCTTTATTTGAAGAATTAGAGCCAGACGTCACCAAAGTTGTGGCTTTTACTGCATTGAAGAATTCCAACTTCATCTGTAAGAATTACATTCTCAACGGTTTAGATAACAGTTTATATAATGTATATTGTACCATTGAGACTGCAAAGGTTCTCTGGTTATCACTTGAAAAGAAGTACAAGACTGAAGATGCCGGAATGAAGAAATTCATTGTCGGAAAGTTTCTTGACTTTAAAATAGTCGATTCCAAAATAGTCGTCAGTCAGATTCAAGAACTCCAAGTTATCATTCATGAAATTCACGACAAAAAGATAGTGTTAAGTGAGTCATTCCAAGTGGCTGCCGCTATCGAAAAGTTGCCTCATTCGTGGAAGGATTTCAAAAACTATTTAAAGCATAAGCGCAAGGATATGACCATGGAGGATCTGATTGTTCGTCTGCGAATCGAAGAAGACAACAGAAAATCAGAGAAAAAGGCTACCAGTTCATTGTAGGCAAAAGCCAACGTGGTTGAGGATGAAAAGACAAATAAAAGAAAGCGCGAGCAGAATCCTAATGCAAAGAAACAAAAGAATTTTCAAGCATCTTGCCATAATTGTGGGAAGAAAGGCCACAAAGCAGCCGTGTGTAGTGCGCCCAAAAAGAAGAAACTTGAAGCAAATATGGCAGGAAATTCAGAGGATGTCACATATATGGATTTGTGTGCAGTTGTTTCTGAATGCAACCATGTTGGCAACAACAAGGAGTGGTTTCTAAACACAGGAGCCACTCGTCATATATGTGCCAACAAGTGGATGTTTACAACCTACAAGCCTGCCACTGATAACGAGCAACTATTCATGGGTAACTCGTCTGCATCAAAGGTTGAAGGCAAGGGAAAGATTGTACTGAAGTTAACTTCTGGAAAGGAACTGAAATTGAATAGCGTTCTCCACGTTCCAGAAATCCGAAAGAACCAGATTTCAGGATCGTTGCTCAGCAAGCATGGTTTCAAACTAACATTTGTTGCTGATAAGTTTGTAATATCAAAGAACGGAGTGTATGTTGGAAGTGGATATGTGTGTGATGGCTTGTTTAAAGAAAATGTAACCACTGTTGTACCGAACAATGATATGAATATAAGTGAATCTTCTGCTTTTATTGTTGACTCTTCTAACATATGGCATTCTAGATTAGGGCATGTAAATTTTGATACATTGCGAAAATTAATTACTCTAGAATTCATACCAAAATGCAATATAGATTCAAACTATAAATGTCAAGTTTGTGCAGAAGCAAAAATGACTAGAACCTCATTTCATCACATTGAACGAGAGACCGAACCTCTAGAATTAATACATACTGATGTATGCGATTTGAAAATGTGTCAAACTAGAGGTGGAAAGAGGTACTTTATCACATTCATTGATGATTGTACCAGATACTGTAATGTATATCTCCTTAGAAGTAAGGACGAAGCAATTGACATGTTTAAACAGTATAAGGCAGAAGTTGAGAATCAACTCAATAAGAAAATAAAATCTTTAAGAAGTGATAGAGGAGGAGAATACGAGTCTCCATTTGAGGAATTTTGTGCTGAGCATGGAATTATACACCAAACTACAGCCCCGTATTCACCTCAATCCAACGGTATAGCCGAACGGAAAAACTGAACTCTTAAAGAAATAATGAATGCCTTACTAATTAGTTCTGGATTGCCAGATAACTTTTGGGGAGAAGCTATTCTTTCGGCAAATCACATCTTGAATAAAATACCGCGAAAGAAAACATCAAAATCCCCACATGAACTTTGGAAAAAGAGACCACCATCCTACAAACACTTGAAAGTGTGGGGGTGTCTTGCTAAAGTAGAAATACCAAAGCCGAAAAAGGTCAAAATTGGACCAAAGACTATAGATTGCATATTCATTGGATATGCTCATAATAGTAGTGCATATCGATTTTTGGTGTACAAATCTGAAATTGATGATATTCATGAAAACACCATTATCGAGTCTCGAAATGCAAGATTCTTTGAACACATTTATCCTCTAAAGACCTCTATTGAAACTAGTGTTCAAAAGAGGCCAAGAGATTCAGATGCTCCCGAGGATAATTCTGATCAAAGAGAAATGAATGATGAAACTGAGATAGAGGAACCGAGAAGGAGCAAGCGACAAAGGACCTCTAAATCCTTTGGACCTGATTTCTATGCATATATGATAGAAAATGAACCTCTAACTTACCAACAAGCAATGTCATCTCCCGATGCTCCTTATTGGAAAGAAGCCGTCAATAGTGAAATAGAATCCATTCTACAAAACCATACGTGGGAACAATTGGATCTCCCTAAAGGATCAAAACCATTAGGATATAAATGGATATTTAAGAAAAAACTAAAGGCTGACGGCTCAGTAGAAAAGTATAAAGCAAGACTTGTAATAAAAGGATTCAGACAGAAGGAAGATCTGGATTACTTTGATACAAACTCTCCAGTTACTAGAATAACATCAATTAGGATGCTTATTGCAATCGCATCTATATTGAATTTGGAAATACACTAAATGTATGTGAAAACTGCGTTTTTAAAAGGTGAACTGGAAGAAGAAATATATATGCAGCAACCAGAAGGGTTTCTAAGCCCGGGAAATGAAAATAAGGTGTGCAAATTAGTAAAATCACTTTATGACCTTAAACAAGCTCCAAAACAATGGCATGAGAAATTTGATGAAACTATGTTATCAAATGGATTCAAAATAAATGAATCAGATAAATGCGAATATATAAGATATACAGATATTGGAAATGTCATTTTTTGTCTTTATGTTGATGATTTACTAATCCTAGGAAATAATAATGCCATAATAAAATCTACGAAGGATATGTTATCCTCTAGATTCGACATGAAAGACCTAGGAGTGGCTGATGTAATCTTGGGTGTAAAAATTATAAAAACACCACAAGGATATGCCTTATCTCAGTCACATTACAAAGCCAAATTACTTGAAAGGTTCAAGCAGTACAATATAACCATTGCAAAATCACCAGTGTATATGAACCAAAATTGGGTAAAGAACACCGGTGATGGAACATATCAACTTGAATATTCTCGCATACTGGGAAGTATCATGTATGTCATGAATTGCACTAGGCCTGTATTGCATACGCTATAAGCAAGCTGAGTAGAAATACCAGTAATCCTGGCAAACATCACTGGAAAGCAATAATAAGGTTCCTAGGATATCTGAAGTACACACAAAACTATGTGTTACAATATGAGAAGTATCCTTCAGTGATAGAAGGATATAGTGATACCAATTGGATAACTTGCTCAAATGACACAAAATCCACAAGTGGATATGTGTTTACATTAGGAAATGGAGCAATCTCATGGAAATCATCCAAACAGACTTGCATAGGAAGGTCGACAATGGAATCGGAGTTCATTGCTCTAGATAAAGCCGCAGAAGAAGCAGATTGGCTTAGGGTTTTCTTGGAAGATATTCCAAACTGGGAAAAACCGGTACCTCCAATATGTATACATTGTGATAGTCAATCTGCTATAGGAAGGGCGAATAGTACATTATATAATGGTAAGTCTCGACATATTCATCGTAGACATAAAACCATAAGACAACTTCTCTCTAATGGAGTTATCACTATAGACTATGTAAGGTCAAAGGATAACATAGCGGATCCACTAACAAAAGGTTTGCCAAGAGAGAAAGTTCAAACCTTATCGATGGGAATGGGCTTAAGACCTATGAACTAAAAGTTTCTAAAACAGAAACCCCACCTAGTTGACTGGAGATCCCAAGATCTAGGTTCAAAGGGACAACTAAGTTTAAGATAAACTTGACGGCACTGTTAAATACAAAACATTCCTATGATAAGTCAGTGCAAAACCCATCGGAGAATAGGATAAGCTAGGCTTTTAATGATGTCTATACTGTGGTGTTATAAAGAACCAAGTGGATTATTACGGGATACTATCAATAGAATCACCTATGTGAGTGCGAAGGCGCCGCTTCAAGAAGAATTGTAAGGTCGAATTCTTCAAGCACTCATGAAACCAAGGTGGTGTTCATGGCAAAAACGAACACAAACAGAGAACCAAGGGGTTATAGAGCATTTATCATGTGTTATCCTTATAGACTTACACAAACGGCTTACAGTTCAAAGACAGTCTAGTCTACTGATTCGCCAGTTAGTTATAAAGATAAAACACTAGGAAAAGTTGAAGGTCTCTAGGCTACTTTTACCGATATGATAAATGTTACACAAAAATGCAGAACAGATTATATAATACTCATTCATGTGGGGGATTGTTGGAAATGAAGGAGTAGGTTTTGGCAAAATTCATTTAGTCCCACATCGGGGAAAACTAACACATTTGCCACTACTTATACTAAGGCTTGATATGTTATTACAAATGAAAGAGGAGATGGAAGAAAGAGGCAATGGCATGAACTATGGCATGATAAAAATTCATGTTAATATTTAAAGGGTCAAAGATAAGGGCCTTGGGTCTTGGGGCTCTTGGGGTCTGATGATCAATTGGGCCTCCGATGGGCTGCGCTGCGGAAAACGTCGTATTTTTGAAATCAGCCACGCAAATGCCAACTGTGATTTCTGTTGGTAAAGGGTCGCAACCTTTCCAACAGTCGTAGCCGTTGAAGTTCAAACAGAAGCCCTTGTTCATGAAAAAGTGCCTCTTCCACCCTATATAAAGGCCTATAGAATTCGAATCAAAACACAGTTTTTAATTCTGCTTTCTCCACTCTTTGTCTTCCTCCATGATACTCTGTTCTGCAATCAAACAACTACCTTGCGTTCGTCGAGACTCAGCGAGTGTAGCGCACCATCGCAGAGACGGTTCCGTTTTACCCTTGGGAGACGATTGCTCGAAAACCTTACGCGCCGTAGAGGGTGCAATTTCGTTTCAAGGGAATAACACTCGCTGGACTCGGACATTGTTCGGTACTGTCTTCTTCTCTTTCTCTGAATATTTACTGTTCCAGTGCATTCCCTTGCATGCTTGTGGCTGAACTTTGCTGTTGCAATTTGCAATATCATTGAATGAGTATTGCTGACGCTTAAAGGCGTTACTGTTCATAGAAACAGTTTTTAGGCATTTCTAGTGATTGGTTTCTAACAATCTTGAAACGAAATTGTTAAAAGTTTCTTTCGTTTGCAGACGACAATGTCGCAAAACAGCAACAGCAAATCTGTGCCGACACTGACTGTGCCACCGGCTCCGCCTCTGGTTCCACCAACTGTCCCATATTCGCATAGCGAGAGACCAGAGAAGTTTAATGGCCAAGATTTAAAATGCTGGCAACAGAAGATGCTTTTCTACCTAACAACCTTGGGCCTGGCCAAATACATTATGGAGGATCCACCGTTTGTTGAAGAATTAGAGCCAGACGTCACCAAAGTTGAGGCTTTTACTACATTGAAGAATTCTGACTTCATCTGTAAGAATTACATTCTCAACGGTTTAGATAACAGTTTATATAATGTATATTGTACCGTTGAGACTGCAAAGGTTCTCTGCTTATCACTTGAAAAGAAGCACAAGACTAAAGATGCTGGAATGAAGAAATTCATTGTCGGAAAGTTTCTTGACTTCAAAATGGTCGATTCCAAAACAGTCGTCAGTAAGATTCAAGAACTCCAAGTTATCATTCATGAAATTCATGACGAAATGATGGTGTTAAGTGAGTCATTCCAAGTGGCTGCCGCTATCGAAAAGTTGCCTCCGTGTGGAAGGATTTCAAAAACTATTTACAGCATAAGCGCAAGGAAATGACCATGGAGGATCTGATTGTTCATCTGCGAATCGAAGAAGACAACAGAAAATCAGAGAAAAAGGCTACCAGTTCATTGCAGGCAAAAGCCAACGTGGTTGAGGATGAAAAGACAAATAAAAGAAAGCACGATCAAAATCCTAATGCAAAGAAACAAAAGAAGTTTCAAGGATCTTACCATAATTGTGGGAAGAAAGGCCACAAAGCAGCCGTGTGTCGTGCGCCCAAAAAGAAGAAACCTAAAGCAAATATGGCAGGAAATTCAGAGGATGTCACAGATATGGATTTGTGTGCAGTTGTTTCTGAATGCAACCTTGTTGGCAACAACAAGGAGTGGTTTCTAGACACAGGAGCCACTCGTCATATATGTGCCAACAAGTGGATGTTTACAACCTACAAGCCTGCCACTGATAATGAGCAACTATTCATGGGTAACTCGTCCGCATCAAAGGTTGAAGGTTAGGGAAAGATTGTGCTGAAGTTAACTTCTGGAAAGGAACTAAAATTTAATGATGTTCTCCACGTTCCAGAAATCCACAAGAACCTGATTTCAGGATCGTTGCTCAGCAAGCATGGTTTCAAACTAACATTTGTTGCTGATATGTTTGTAATATCAAAGAACGGAGTGTATGTTGGAAGAGGATATGTGTGTGATGGCTTGTTTAAAGCAAATGTAACCACTGTTGTACCGAACAATGATATGAATATAAGTGAATCTTCTGCTAATATTGGTGACTCTTCTAACATATGGCATTCTAGATTAGGCATGTAAATTTTGATACATTGCGAAAATTAATTAATCTAGAATTCATACCAAAATGCAATATAGATTCCAACTATAAATGTCAAGTTTGTGCAAAAGCAAAAATGACTAGAACCTCGTTTCATCACGTTGAACGAGAGACCGAACCTCTAGAATTAATACATACTATTGTATGCGATTTCAAAATGTGTCAAACTAGAGGTGGAAAGAGGTACTTTATCACATTCATTGATGATTGTACCAGATACTGTAATGTATATCTCCTTAGAAGTAAGGACGAAACAATCGACATGTTTAAACAGTACAAGGAAGAAGTTGAGAATCAACTCAATAAGAAAATAAAATCTTTAAGAAGTGATAGAGGAGGAGAATACGAGTCTCCGTTTGAGGAATTTTGTGTTGAGCATGGAATTATACATCAAACTACAGCCCCGTATTCACCTCAATCCAATGGTATAGCTGAACGGAAAAACAGAACTCTTAAAGAAATGATGAATGCCTTAATAATTAGTTCTGGATTGCCAGATAACTTTTGGGGAGAAGCTATACTTTCGGCAAATCACATCTTGAATAAAATACCGCAAAAGAAAACATCAAAATCTCCACATGAACCTTGGAAAAATGGACCACCATCCTACAAATACTTGAAAGTGTAGGGGTGTCTTGCCAAAAAAGAAATACCAAAGCCGAAAAAGGTCAAAATTGGACCAAATACTATAGATTGCATATTCATTGGATATGCTCATAATAGTAGTGCATATCGATTTTTGGTGTACAAATCTGAAATTGATGATATTCATTAAAACACCATTATCGAGTCTCGAAATGCAAGATTCTTTGAACACATTTATCCTCTAAAGACCTCTATTGAAACTAGTGTTCAAAAGAGGCCAAGAGATTCAGATACTCCCGAGGATAATGCTGATCAAAGAGAAATGAATGATGAAACTGAGATAGAGGAACCGAGAAGTAGCAAGCGACAAAGGACCTCTAAATCCTTTGGACCTGATTTCTATGCATATATGATTGAAAATGAACCTCTAACTTACCAACAAGCAATGTCATCTCCAGATGCTCCTTATTGGAAAGAAGCTGTGAATAGTGAAATAGAATCCATTCTACAAAACCATACGTGGGAACTAGTGGATCTCCCTAAAGGATCAAAACCATTAGGATATAAATGGATATTTAAGAAGAAACTAAAGGCTGACGGCTCAGTAGACAAGTATAAACCTAGACTTGTAATAAAAGGATTCAGACAGAAGGAAGATCTGGATTACTTTGATACATACTCTCCAGTTACCAGAATAACATCAATTAGGATGCTTATTGCAATCGCATCTATATTGAATTTGGAAATACACCAAATGGATGTGAAAACTGCGTTTTTGAATGGTGAACTGGAAGAAGAAATATATATGCAGCAACCAGAAGGGTTTCTAAGCCCCGGAAATGAAAATAAGGTGTGCAAATTAGTAAAATCACTTTATGGCCTAAAACAAGCTCCAAAACAATGGCACGAGAAATTTGATGAAACTATGTTATCAAATGGATTCAAAATAAATGAATCTGATAAATGCGTATATATAAGATATACGGATATTGGATATGTCATTGTTTGTCTTTATGTTGATGATTTACTAATCCTAGGAAATAATAATGCCATAATAAAATCTACGAAGGATATGCTATCCTCTAGATTCGACATGAAAGACCTAGGAGTGGCTGATGTAATCTTGGGTGTGAAAATTATAAAAACACCACAAGGATATGCCTTATCCCAGTCACATTACATAGCCAAATTACTTGAAAGGTTCAAGCAGTATAATATAACCGTTGCAAAATCACCAGTGGATATGAGCCAAAATTGGGTAAAGAACACCGGTGATGGAATATATCAACTTGAATATTCTCGCATACTCGGAAGTATCATGTATGTCATAAATTGCACTAGGGCTGATATTGCATACGCTATAAGCAAGCTGAGTAGATATACCAGTAATCCTGGCAAACATCACTGGAAAACAATAATAAGGGTCATGGGATATCTGAAGTACACACAAAACTATGTGTTACAATATGAGAGGTATCCTTCAGTGATAGAAGGATATAGTGATGCCAATTGGATAACTGGCTTAAATGACACAAAATCCACAAGTGGATATGTGTTTACATTAGGAAATGGAGCAATCACATGGAAATCATCCAAACAAACTTGCATTGCAAGGTCGACAATGGAATCGGAGTTCATTGCTCTAGATAAAGCCGCAGAAGAAGCAGATTGGCTTAGGAGTTTCTTGGAAGATATTCCAAACAGGGAAAAACCAGTACCTCCAATATGTATACATTGTGATAGTCAATCTGCTATAGGAAGGGCGAATAATACATTATATAATGGTAAGTCTCGACGTATTCGTCGTAGACATAAAACCATAAGACAACTTCTCTCTAATGGAGTTATCACTGTAGACTATGTAAGGACAAAGGATAACATAGCGAATCCACTAACAAAAGGCTTTCCAAGAGAGAAAGTTCAAACCTTATCGATGGAATGGGCTTAAGACCTATGAACTAAAAGTTTCTAAAAACGGAAACCCCACCTAGTAGACTGGAGATCCCAAGATCTAGGTTCAAAGGGACAACTAAGTTTAAGGTAAACTTGACGGCACCGTTAAATACAAAACTTTCCTATGATAAGTCAGTGCAAAACCCGTCGGAGAATAGGATAAGCTAGGCTTTTCATGATGTCTATACTGTGGTGTTATAAAGAACCAAGTGGAGTATTACGGGATACTCTCAATAGAATCACCTGTGTGAGTGCGAAGGCGCCGCTTCAAGAAGAATTGTAAGGTCGAATTCTTCAAGCACTCATGAAATCAAGGCGGTGTTCATGGCAAAAACGAACACAAACAGAGAACCAAGGGGTTAAAGAGCATTTATCATGTGTTATCCTTATAGACTTACACAAACGGCTTACAGTTCAAAGACAGTCTAGTCTACTGATTCGCCAGTTAGTTATAACGATAAAACACTAGGAAAAGTTCAAGGCCTCTGTGCTACTTTTATTGATATGATAAATGTTACACAAAAATGCAGAACATATTATATAATACTCATTCATGTGGGGGATTGTTGGAAATGAATGAGTAGGTTCTGGAAAAATTCATTTAGTCCCACATCAAGGAAAACTAACACATTTGCCACTACTTATACTAAGGCTTGATATGTTATTACAAAAGAAAGAGGAGATGGAAGAAAGAGGCAATGGCATGAACTATGGCATGATAAAAATTCAAGTTAATATTTAAAGGGTCAAAGATAAGGGCCTTGGGCCTTGGGGCTCTTGGGGTCTGATGATCAATTGGGCCTCCGATGGGCTGCGCTGCGGAAAACGTCGTATTTTTGAAATCAGCCGCGCAAATGCCAACGGTGATTTCTGTTGGTAAAGGGTCGCAACCTTTCCAACAGTCGTTGACGTTGCAGTTCAAACAGAAGCCCCTGTTCATGAAAAAGTGCCTCTTCCACCCTAAATAAAGGCCTACAGAATTCGAATCAAAACATAGTTTTTAATTCTGCTTTCTCCACTCTTTGTCTTCCTCCTCGATACTCTGTTCTGCAATCAAACAACTACCTTGCGTTCGTCGAGACTCTGCGAGTGTAGTGCACCATCGTAGAGACGATTCCGTTTTACCCTTGGGAGACGATTGCTCGAAAACCTTACGCGCCGTAGAGGGAGCAATTTCGTTTCAAGGGAACAACACTCGCTGGTCTCGGACATTATTCGGTACTGTCTTCTTCTCTTTCTCTGAATATTTACTGTTCCAGTGCATTCCCTTGCATGCTTGTGGCTGAACTTTGCTGTTGCAATTTGCAATATCATTGAATCAGTATTGCTGACGTTTAAAGGCGTTACTGTTCATAGAAACGGTTTTTAGGCATTTATAGTGATTGGTTTCTAACAATCTTGAAACGAAATTGTTAATAGTTGCTTTCGTTTGCAGACGACAATGTCGCAAAACAGCAACAGCAAATCTGTGCCGACACTGACTATGCCACCGGCTCCGCCTCTGGTTCCACCAACTGTCCCATATTCCCATGGCGAGAGACCAGAGAAGTTTAATGGCCAGGATTTCAAACGTTGGCAACAGAAGATGCTTTTCTACCTAACAACCTTGGGCCTGGCCAAATACATTACGGAGGATCCACCGTTTGTTGAAGAATTAGAGCCAGACGTCACCAAAGTTGAGGCTTTTACTGCATTGAAGAATTCCGACTTCATCTGTAAGAATTACATTCTCAACGGTTTAGATAACAGTTTATATAATGTATATTGTACCGTTGAGACTGCAAAGGTTCTCTGGTTATCACTTGAAAAGAAGTACAAGACTGAAGATGCCGGAATGAAGAAATTCATTGTCGGAAAGTTTCTTGACTTCAAAATGGTCGATTCCAAAACAGTCGTCAGTCAGATTCAAGAACTCCAGGTTATCATTCATGAAATTCACGACGAAAATATGGTGTTAAGTGAGTCATTCCAAGTGGCTGCCGCTATCGAAAAGTTGCCTCCGTCATGGTAGGATTTCAAAAACTATTTAAAGCATAAGCACAAGGAAATGACCATGGAGGATCTGATTGTTCGTCTGCGAATCGAAGAAGACAACAGAAAATCAAAGAAAAAGGCTACTAGTTCATTGCAGGCAAAAGCCAACGTGGTTGAGGATGAAAAGACAAATAAAAGAAAGCGCGAGCAGAATCCTAATGCAAAGAAACAAAAGAAGTTTCAAGGATCTTGCCATAATTGTGGGAAGAAAGGCCACAAAGCAGCCGTGTGTCATGCGCCCAAAAAGAAGAAACCTGAAGCAAATATGGTAGGAAATTCAGAGGATGCCACAGATATGGATTTGTGCGCAGTTGTTTCTGAATGCAACCTTGTTCGCAACAACAAGGAGTGGTTTCTAGACACAGGAGCCACTCGTCATATATGTTCCAACAAGTGGATGTTTACTACCTACAAGCCTGCCACTGATAACGAGCAACTATTCATGGGTAACTCGTCCGCATCAAAGTTTGAAGGCAAGGGAAAGATTGTTCTGAAGTTAACTTCTGGAAAGGAACTAAAATTGAATGGCGTTCTCCACGTTCTAGAAATCCGCAAGAACCTGATTTCAGGATCGTTGCTCAGCAAGCATGGTTTCAAACTAACATTTGTTGCTGATAAGTTTGTAATATCAAAGAACGGAGTGTATGTTGGAAGAGGATATGTGTGTGATGGCTTGTTTAAAGCAAATGTAACCACTGTTGTACCAAACAATGATATGAATATAACTGAATCTTCTGCTTATATTGTTGACTCTTCTAACATATGGCATTCTAGATTAGGGCATGTAAATTTTGATAAATTGCGAAAATTAATTAATCTTGAATTCATACCAAAATGCAATATAGATTCCAACTATAAATGTCAAGTTTGTGCAGAAGCAAAAATGACTAGAACCTCCTTTCATCACGTTGAACGAGAGACCGAACCTCTAGAATTAATACATACTGATGTATGCGATTTGAAAATGTGTTAAACTAGAGGTGGAAAGAGGTACTTTATCACATTCATTGATGATTGTACCAGATACTGTAATGTATATCTCCTTAGAAGTAAGGAAGAAGCAATCGACATGTTTAAACATTATAAGGCAGAAGTTGAGAATCAACTCAATAAGAAAATAAAATCTTTAAGAAGTGATAGAGGAGGAGAATACGAGTCTCGGTTTGAGGAATTTTGTGCTGAGCATGGAATTATACATCAAACTACAGCCCCGTATTCACCTCAATCCAACGGTATAGCCGAACGGAAAAACAGAACTCTTAAAGAAATGATGAATGCCTTTCTAATTCGTTCTGGATTGACAGATAACTTTTGGGGAGAAGCTATTCTTTCGGCAAATGACATCTTGAATAAAATACCGCAAAAGAAAACATCAAAATCTCCACATGAACTTTGGAAAAATAGACCACCATCCTACAAATACATGAAAGTGTGGGGGTGTCTTGCCAAAGTAGAAATACCAAAGCCGAAAAAGGTCATAATTTGACCAAAGACTATAGATTGCATATTCATTGGATATGCTCATAATAGTAGTGCATATCGATTTTTGGTGTACAAATCTGAAATTGATGATTTTCATGAAATCACTATTATCGAGTCTCGAAATGCAAGATTATTTGAACACATTTATCCTCTAAGGACCTCTATTGAATCTAGTGTTCAAAAGAGGCCAAGAGATTCAGATACTCCCGAGGATAATGCTGATCAAAGAGAAATGAATGATGAAACTGAGATAGAGGAACCGAGAAGAAGCAAGCGACAAAGGACCTCTAAATCCTTTGGACCTGATTTCTATGCATATATGATAGAAAATGAACCTCTAACTTACCAACAAGCAATGTCATCTCCCGATGCTCCTTATTGGAAAGAAGCCGTCAATAGTGAAATAGAATCCATTCTACAAAACCATACGTGGGAACTATTGGATCTCCCTAAAGTATCAAAACTACTAGGATATAAATGGATATTTAAGAAGAAACTAAAGGCTGACGACTCAGTAGACAAGTATAAAGCAAGACTTGTAATAAAAGGATTCAAACAGAAGGAAGATCTGGATTACTTTGATACATACTCTCCAGTTGCCAGAATAACATCAATTAGGATGCTTATTGCAATCGCATCTATACTGAATTTGGAAGTACACCAAATGGATGTGAAAACTGCGTTTTTGAATGGTGAACTGGAAGAAGAAATATATATGCAGCAACCAGAAGGGTTTCTAAGCCCGGGAAATAAAAATAAGGTGTGCAAATTTGTAAAATCACTTTTTGGCCTTAAACAAGCTCCAAAACAATTGCACGAGAAATTTGATGAAACTATGTTATCAAATGGATTCAAAATAAATGAATCAGATAAATGCGTATATATAAGATATATGGATATTGGATATGTCATTGTTTGTCTTTATGTTGATGATTTACTAATCCTAGGAAATAATAATGCCATAATAAAATCTACGAAGGATATGTTATCCTCCAGATTCGACATGAAAGACCTAGGAGTGGCTGATGTAATCTTGGGTGTGAAAATTATAAAAACACCACAAGGATATGCCTTATCTCAGTCAGATTACATAGCCAAATTACTTGAAAGGTTCAAGCAGTATAATATAACCATTCCAAAATCACCAGTGGATATGAACCAAAATTGGGTAAAGAACACCAGTGATGGAAAATATCAACTTGAATATTCTCGCATACTGGAAGTATCGTGTATGTCATGAATTGCACTAGGCCTGATATTGCATACGCTATAAGAAAGCTGAGTAGATATACCAGTAATCCTGGAAAACATCACTGGAAAGCAATAATAAGGGTCCTAGGATATCTGAAGTACACACAAAACTATGTGTTACAATATGAGAAGTATCCTTCAGTGATAGAAGGATATAGTGATGCCAATTGGATAACTGGCTCAAATGACACAAAATCCACAAGTGGATATGTGTTTACATTAGGAAATGGAGCAATCTCATGGAAATCATCCAAACAGACTTGCATAGCAAGGTTGACAATGGAATCGGAGTTCATTGCTCTAGATAAAGCCGCAGAAGAAGCAGATTGGCTTAGGAGTTTCTTGGAAGATATTCCAAACTGGGAAAAACCGGTACCTCCAATATGTATACATTGTGATAGTCAATCTGCTATAGGAAGGGCGAATAGTACATTATATAATGGTAAGTCTCAACATATTCGTCATAGACATAAAACCATAAGACAACTTCTCTCTAATGGAGTTATCACTATAGACTATGTAAGGTCAAAGGATAACATAGCGGATCCACTAACAAAAGGCTTTCCAAGAGAGAAAGTTCAAACCTTATCGATGGGAATGGGCTTAAGACCTATGAACTAAAAGTTTCTAAAAACGGAAACCCCACCTAGTTGACTGGAGATCCCAAGATCTAGGTTCAAAGGGACAACTAAGTTTAAGATAAACTTTACGGCACTGTTAAATACAAAGCATTCCTATGATAAGTTAGTGCAAAATCCATCGGATAATAGTATAAGCTAGGCTTTTAATGATGTGTATACTGTGGTGTTATAAAGAACCAAGTGGAGTATTACGGGATACTCTCAACAGAATCACTTATGTGAGTGCGAAGGCGCCGCTTCAAGAAGAATTGTAAGGTCGTATTCTTCAAGCACTCATGAAACCAAGGCGGTGTTCATGGCAAAAACGAACACAAACAGAGAACCAAGGGGTTAAAGAGCATTAATCATGTGTTATCCTTATAGACTTACACAAACGGCTTACAGCTCAAAGACAGTCTAGTCTACTGATTCGCCAGTTAGTTATAACGATAAAACACTAGGAAAAGTTCAAGGCCTCTGTGCTACTTTTACCGATATGATAAACGTTACACAAAAATGCAAAACAAATTATATAATACTCATTCATGTGGGGGATTGTTGGAAATGAATGAGTAGGTTTTGGCAAAATTCATTTAGTCCCACATCGGGGAAAACTAACACATTTGCCACTACTTATACTAAGGCTTGATATGTTATTACAAAGGAAAGAGGAGATGGAAGAAAGAGGCAATGGCATGAACTATGGCATGATAAAAATTCATGTTAATATTTAAAGGGTCAAAGATAAGGGCCTTGGGGCTCTTGGGGACTGATGATCAATTGGGCCTCCGAAGGGCTGCGCTGCGAAAAACGTCGTATTTTTGAAATCAGCCGCGCAAATGCCAACGGTGATTTCTGTTGGTAAAGGGTCGCAACCTTTCCAACCGTCGTCGCCGTTGCAGTTCAAACAGAAGCCCTTGTTCATGAAAAAGTGCCTCTTCCACCCTATATAAAGGCCTACAGAATTCGAATCAAAACACAGTTTTTAATTATGCGTTCTCCACTCTTTGTCTTCCTCCTCAATACTTTGTTCAGCAATCAAACAACTACCTTGCGTTCGTCGAGACTCTGCGAGTGTAGCGCACCATCGCAGAGACGGTTCCGTTTTACCCTTGGGAGACGATTGCTCGAAAACCTTACGCACCGTTGAGGGAACAATTTCGTTTCAAGGGAACAACACTCGCTGGACTCGGACATTATTCGGTACTGTCTTCTTCTCTTTCTCTGAATATTTACTGTTCCAGTGCATTCCCTTGCATGCTTGTGGCTGAACTTTGCTGTTGCAATTTGCAATATCATTGAATCGGTATTGCTGATGCTTAAAGGCGTTACTGTTCATAGAAACGGTTTTTAGGCATTTCTAGTGATTGGTTTCTAACAATCTTGAAACGAAATTGTTAATAGTTGCTTTCGTTTGCAGACGACAATGTCGCAAAACAGCAACAGCAAATCTGTGCCAACACTGACTGTGCCACCGGCTCCGCCTTTGGTTCCACCAACTGTCCCATATTCGCATGGCGAGAGACCAGAGAAGTTTAATGGCTAGGATTTCAAACGCTGGCAACAGAAGATGCTTTTCTACCTAACAACCTTGGGCCTGGCCAAATACATTACGGAGGATCCACCGTTTGTTGAAGAATTAGAGCCAGACGTCACCAAAGTTGAGGCTTTTACTGCATTGAAGAATTCCGACTTCATCTGTAAGAATTACATTCTCAACGGTTTAGATAACAGTTTATATAATGTATATTGTACCATTGAGAATGCAAAGGTTCTCTGGTTATCACTTGAAAAGAAGTACAAGACTGAAGATGCCGGAATGAAGAAATTCATTGTCGGAAAGTTTCTTGACTTCAAAATAGTCGATTCCAAAACAGTCGTCAGTCAGATTCAAGAACTCCAAGTTATCATTCATGAAATTCACGACGAAAAGATGGTGTTAAGTGAGTCATTCCAAGTGGCTGCCGCTATCGAAAAGTTGCCTCAGTCGTGGAAGGATTTCGAAAACTATTTAAAGCATAAGCGCAAGGAAATGACCATGGAGGATCTGATTGTTCGTCTGCGAATCGAAGAAGACAACAGAAAATCAGAGAAAAAGGCTACCAGTTCATTGCAGGCAAAAGCCAACGTGGTTGAGGATGAAAAGACAAATAAAAGAAAGCGCGAGCAGAATCCTAATGCAAAGAAACAAAAGAAGTTTCAAGGATCTTGCCATAATTGTGGGAAGAAAGGCCACAAAGCAGCCATGTGTCGTGCGCCCAAGAAGAAGAAACCTGAAGCAAATATGGCAGGAAATTCAGAGGATGTCACAGATAATGATTTGTGTGCAGTTGTTTCTGAATGCAACCTTGTTGGCAACAACAAGGAGTGGTTTCTAGACATAGGAGCCACTCGTCATATATGTGCCAACAAGTGGATGTTTACAACCTACAAGCCTGCCACTGATAACGAGCAACTATTCATGGGTAACTCGTCCGCATCAAAGGTTGAAGGCAAGGGAAAGATTGTACTAAAGTTAACTTCTGGAAAGGAACTAAAATTGAATGACGTTCTCCACGTTCCAGAAATCCGCAAGAACCTGATTTCAGGATCGTTGCTCAGCAAGCATGGTTTCAAACTAACATTTGTTGCTGATAAGTTTGTAATATCAAAGAACGAAGTGTATGTTGGAAGAGGATATGTGTGTGATGGCTTGTTTAAAGCAAATGTAACCACTGTTGTACCGAACAATGATATGAATATAAGTGAATCTTCTGCTTATATTGTTGACTCTTCTAACATATGGCATTCTAGATTAAGGCATGTAAATTTTGATACATTGCGAAAATTAATTAATCTAGAATTCATACCAAAATGCAATATAGATTCCAACTATAAATGTCAAGTTTGTGCAGAAGCAAAAATGACTAGAACCTCATTTCATCACGTTGAACGAGAGACCGAACCTCTAGAATTAATACATACTGATGTATGCGATTTGAAAATGTGTCAAACTAGAGGTGGAAAGAGGTACTTTATCACATTCATTGATGATTGTACCAGATACTGTAATGTATATCTCCTTAGAAGTAAGGACGAAGCAATCGACATGTTTAAACAGTATAAGGCAGAAGTTGAGAATCAACTCAATAAGAAAATAAAATCTTTAAGAAGTGATAGTGGAGGAGAATACGAGTCTCCGTTTAAGGAATTTTGTGCTGAGCATGGAATTATACACCAAACTACAGCCCCGTATTCACCTCAATCCAACGGTATAGCCGAACGGAAAAACAGAACTCTTAAAGAAATGATGAATGCCTTACTAATTAGTTCTGGATTGCCAGATAACTTTTGGGGAGAAGCTATTCTTTCGGCAAATCACATCTTGAATAAAATACCGCGAAAGAAAACATCAAAATCTCCACATGAACTTTGGAAAAATAGACCACCATCCTCCAAATACTTTAAAGTGTGGGGGTGTCTTGCCAAAGTAGAAATACCAAAGCCAAAAAAGGTCAAAATTGGACCAAAGACTATAGATTTCATATTCATTGGATATGCTCATAATAGTAGTGCATATCGATTTTTGGTGTACAAATCTGAAATTGATGATATTCATGAAACCACCATTACCGAGTCTCGAAATGCAAGATTCTTTGAACACATTTATCCTCTAAAGACCTCTATTGAAACTAGTGTTCAAAAGAGGCCAAGAGATTCAGATACTCCCGAGGATAATGCTGATCAAAGAGAAATGAATGATGAAACTGAGATAGAGGAACCGAGAAGGAGCAAGCGACAAAGGACCTCTAAATCCTTTGGACCTGATTTCTATGCATATATGATAGAAAATGAACCTCTAACTTACCAACAAGCAATGTCATCTCCCGATGCTCCTTATTGGAAAGAAGCTGTCAATAGTGTAATAGAATCCATTCTACAAAACCATACGTGGGAACTAGTGGATCTCCCTAAAGGATCAAAACCACTAGGATATAAATGGATATTCAAGAAGAAACTAAAGGCTGACGGCTCAGTAGACAGGTATAAAGCAAGGCTAGTAATAAAATGATTCAGACAGAAGGAAGATCTGGATTACTTTGATACATACTCTCCAGTTACCAGAATAACATCAATTAGGATGCTTATTGCAATCGCATCTATATTGAATTTGGAAATACACCAAATGGATATGAAGACTGCGTTTTTGCATGGTGAACTGGAAGAAGAAATATATATACAGCAACCAGAAGGGTTTCTAAGCCCGGGAAATGAAAATAAGGTGTGCAAATTAGTAAAATCACTTTATGGCCTTAAACAAGCTCCAAAACAATGGCACGAGAAATTTGATGAAACTATGTTATCAAATGGATTCAAAATAAATGAATCAGATAAATGCGTATATATAAAATATACGGATATTGGATATGTCATTGTTTGTCTTTATGTTGATGATTTACTAATCCTATCAAATAATAATGCCATAATAAAATCTACGAAGGATATGTTATCCTCTAGATTCGACATGAAAGACCTAGGAGTGGCTGATGTAATCTTGGGTGTGAAAATTATAAAAACACCACAAGGATATGCCTTATCTCAGTCACACTACATATCCAAATTACTTGAAAGGTTCAAGCAGTATAATATAACCATTGCAAAATCACCAATGGATATGAACCAAAATTGGGTAAAGAACACCGGTGATGGAATATATCAACTTGAATATTTTCGCATACTGGTAAGTATCATGTATGTCATGAATTGCACTAGCCCTGATATTGCATACCCTATAAGCAAGCTGAGTAGATATACCAGTAATCCTGGCAAACATCACTGGAAAGCAATAATAAGGGTCCTAGGATATCTGAAGTACACACAAAACTATGTGTTACAATATGAGAAGTATCCTTCAGTGATAGAAGGATATAGTGATGCCAATTGGATAACTGGCTCAAATGACACAAAATCCACAAGTGGATATGTGTTTACATTAGGAAATGGAGCAATCTCATGGAAATCATCCAAACAGACTTGCATAGAAAGGTCGATAATGGAATCGGAGTTCATTGCTCTAGATAAAGCCGCAGAAGCAGCAGATTGGCTTAGGAGTTTCTTGGAAGACATTCCAAACTGGGAAAAACCGGTACCTCCAATATGTATACATTGTGATAGTCAATCTGCTATAGGAAGTGCGAATAGTACATTATACAATGGTAAGTCTCGACATATTCGTCGTAGACATAAAACCATAAGACAACTTCTCTCTAATGGAGTTATCACTATAGACTATGTAAGGTCAAAGGATAACATAGCGGATCCACTAACAAAAGGCTTGCCAAGAGCGATAGTTCAAACCTTATCGATGGGAATAGGCTTAAGACCTATGAACTAAAAGTTTCTAAAAACGGAAACCCCGCCTAGTTGACTGGAGATCCCAAGATCTAGGTTCAAAGGGATAACTAAGTTTAAGATAAACTTGACGGCACTGTTAAATACAAAACATTCCTATGATAAGTCAGTGCAAAACCCGTCGGAGAATAGGATAAGCTAGGATTTTAATGATGTGTATACTGTGGTGTTATAAAGAACCAAGTGGAGTATTACGGGATACTCTCAATAGAATCACCTATGTGAGTGCGAAGGCGCCGCTTCAAGAAGAATTGTAAGGTCGAATTCTTCAAGCACTCATGAAACTAAGGCGGTGTTCATGGCAAAAACGAACACAAACAGAGAACCAAGGGGTTAAAGAGCATTTATCATGTGTTATCCTTATAGACTTACACAAACGGCTTACTGTTCAAAGACAGTCTAGTCTACTGATTCGCCGGTTAGTTATAACGATAAAACACTTGGAAAAGTTCAAGGCCTCTGTGCTACTTTTACCGATATGATAAATGTTACACAAAAATGCAGAACAGATTATATAATACTCATTCATGTGGGGAATTGTTGGAAATGAATGAGTAGGTTTTGGCAAAATTCAATTAGTCCCACATCGGGGAAAACTAACACATTTGCCACTACTTATACTAAGGCTTGATATGTTATTACAAAAGAAAGAGAAGATGGAAGAAAGAGGCAATGGCATGAACTATGGCATGATAAAAATTCATGTTAATATTTAAAGGGTCAAAGATAAGGGCCTTGGGCCTTGGGGCTCTTGGGGTCTGATGATTAATTGGGCCTCCGATGGGCTATGCTGCGGAAAACGTTGTATTTTTGAAATCAGCCGTGCAAATGCCAACGGTGATTTCTGTTGGTAAAGGGTCACAACCTTTCCAACAGTCGTCGCCGTTGCAGTTCAAACAGAAGCCCCTGTTCATGAAAAAGTGCCTCTTCCACCCGATATATAGGACTACAGAATTCGAATCAAAACACAGTTTTTAATTCTGCTTTCTCCACTCTTTGTCTTGTTCCTCGATACTCTGTTCTGCAATCAAACAACTACCTTGCATTCGTCGAGACTCTGCGAGTTTAGCGCACCATCGCAGAGACGGTTCCGTTTTACCCTTGGGAGACGATTGCTCGAAAACCTTACGCGCCGTAGAGGGAGCAATTTCGTTTCAAGGGAATAGCACTCTTTGGACTCGGACGTTATTCGGTACTGTCTTCTTCTCTTTCTCTGAATATTTACTGTTCCAGTGCATTCCCTTGCATGCTTGTGGCTGAACTTTGCTGTTGCAATTTGCAATATCATTGAATCAATATTGCTGACGCTTAAAGGCGTTATTGTTCATAGAAACGGTTTTTAGGCGTTTCTAGTGATTGGTTTCTAACAATCTTGAAACGAAATTGTTAATAGTTGCTTTCGTTTGCAGACGACAATGTCGCAAAACAGCAACAACAAATCTGTGCCGACACTGACTGTGCCACCGGCTCCGCCTCTAGTTCCACCAACTGTCCCATATTCGCATGGCGAGAGACCAGAGAAGTTTAATGGCCAGGATTTCAAACGCAGGCAACAGAAGATGCTTTTCTATCTAACAACCTTGGGCCTGGCCAAATACATTACGGAGGATCCACCGTTTGTTGAAGAATTAGAGCCAGACGTCACCAAAGTTGAGGCTTTTACTGCCTTGAAGAATTCTGACTTCATCTGTAAGAATTACATTCTCAACGGTTTAGATAACAGTTTATATAATGTATATTGTACCGTTGAGACTGCAAAGGTTCTCTAGTTATCGCTTGAAAAGAAGTACAAGACTGAAGATGCCGGAATGAAGAAATTCATTGTCGGAAAGTTTCTTGACTTCAAAATGGTCGATTCCAAAATAGTCGTCGGTCAGATTCAAGAACTCCAAGTTATCATTCATGAAATTCACGACGAAAAGATGGTGTTAAGTGAGTCATTCCAAGTGACTGCCGCTATCGAAAAGTTGCCTCCGTCGTGGAAGGATTTCAAAAACTATTTAAAGCATAAGCGCAAGGAAATGACCATGGAGGATCTGATTGTTTGTCTGCGAATCGAAGAAGACAACAGAAAATCAGAGAAAAAGGCTACTAGTTCATTGCAGGCAAAAGACAACGTGGTTGAGGATGAAAAGACAAATAAAAGAAAGCGCGAGCAGAATACTAATGGAAAGAAACAAAAGAAGTTTCAAGTATCTTGCCATAATTGTGGGAAGAAAGGCCACAAAGCAGCTGTGTGTCGTGCGCCCAAAAAGAAGAAACCTGAAGCAAATATGGCAGGACATTCAGAGGATGTCACAGATATGGATTTGTGTGCAGTTGTTTCTGAATGCAACCTTGTTAGCAACAACAAGGAGTGGTTTCAAAACATAGGAGCCACTCGTCATATATGTGCCAACAAGTGGATGTTTACAACCTACAAGCCTGCCACTAATAACGAGCAACTATTCATGGGTAACTCGTCCGCATCAAAGGTTGAAGGCAAGGGAAAGATTGTACTGAAGTTGACTTCTGGAAAGGAACTAAAATTGAATGACGTTCTCCACGTTCCAGAAATCCGCAAGAACCTGATTTCAGGATCGTTGCTCAGCAAGCATGGTTTCAAACTAACATTTGTTGCTGATAAGTTTGTAATATCAAAGAACGAAGTGTATGTTGGAAGAGGATATGTGTGTGATGGCTTGTTTAAAGCAAATGTAACCACTGTTGTACCGAACAATGATATGAATATAAGTGAATCTTCTGCTTATATTTTTGACTCTTCTAACATATGGCATTCTAGATTAGGTCATGTAAATTTTGATACATTGCGAAAATTAATTAATCTAGAATTCATACCAAAATGCAATATAGATTCCAACTATAAATGTCAAGTTTGTGCAGAAGCAAAAATGACTAGAACCTCGTTTCATCACGTTGAACGAGAGACCGAACCTCTAGAATTAATACATACCGATGTATGTGATTTGAAAATGTGTCAAACTAGAGGTGGAAAGAAGTACTTTATCACATTCATTGATGATTGTACCAGATACTGTAATGTATATCTCCATAGAAGTAAGGACGAAGCAATCGACATGTTTAAACAGTATAAGGCAGAAGTTGAGAATCAACTCAATAAGAAAATAAAATCTTTAAGAAGTGATAGAGGAGGAGAATACGAGTCTCCATTTGAGGAATTTTGTGCTGAGCATGGAATTATACACCAAACTACAGCCCCGTATTCTCCTCAATCCAACGGTGTAGCCGAACGGAAAAACAGAACTCTTAAAGAAATGATGAATGCCTTACTAATTAGTTCTGGATTGCCAGATAACTGTAGGGGAGAAGCTATTCTTTCGGCAAATCACATCTTGAATAAAATACTGCGAAAGAAAACATCAAAATCTCCGCATGAACTTTGGAAAAAGAGACCACCATCCTACAAATACTTGAAAGTGTGGGGGTGTCTTGCTAAAGTAGAAATACCAAAGCCGAAAAAGGTCAAAATTGGACCAAAGACTATAGATTGCATATTCATTGGATATGCTCATAATAGTAGTGCATATCGATTTTTGGTGTACAAATCTGAAATTGATGATATTCATGAAAACACCATTATCGAGTCTCAAAATGCAAGATTCTTTGAACACATTTATCCTCTAAAGACCTCTATTGAAACTAGTGTTCAAAAGAGGCCAAGAGATTCAGATGCTCCGGAGGATAATGCTGATCAAAGAGAAATGAATGATGAAACTGAGATAGAGGAACCGAGAAGGAGCAAGCGACAAAGGACCTCTAAATCCTTTGGACCTGATTTCTATGCATATATGATAGAAAATGAACCTCTAACTTACCAACAAGCAATGTCATCTCCCGATGCTCCTTATTGGAAAGAAGCCGTCAATAGTGAAATAGAATCCATTCTACAAAACCATACGTGGGAACTAGTGAATCTCCCTAAAGGATCAAAACCACTAGGATATAAATGGATATTTAAGAAGAAACTAAAGGCTGACGACTCAGTAGACAAGTATAAAGCAAGACTTGTAATAAAAGGATTCAGACAGAAGGAAGATCTGGATTACTTTGATACATACTATCCAGTTACCAGAATAACATCAATTAGGATGCTTATTGCAATCGCATCTATATTGAATTTGGAAATACACCAAATGGATATGAAAACTACGTTTTTGAATGGTGAACTGGAAGAAGAAATATATATGCAGCAACCAGAAGGGTTTCTAAGCCCGGGAAATTAAAATAAGGTGTGCAAATTAGTAAAATCACTTTATGGCCTTAAACAAGCTCCAAAACAATGGCACGATAAATTTGATGAAACTATGTTATCAAATGGATTCAAAATAAATGAATCAGATAAATGCGTATATATAAGATATACTGATATTGGATATGTCATTGTTTGTCTTTATGTTGATGATTTACTAATCCTAGGAAATAATAATGCCATAATAAAATCTACGAAGGATATGTTATCCTCTAGATTCGACATGAAAGACCTAGGAGTGGCTGATGAAATCTTGGGTGTGAAAATTATAAAAACACCACAAGGATATGCCTTATCTCAGTCACATTACATAGCCAAATTACTTGAAAGGTTCAAGCAGTATAATATAACCATTGCAAAATCACCAGTGGATATGAACCAAAATTGGGTAAAGAACACCGGTGGTGGAATATATCAACTTGAATATTCTCGCATACTGGGAAGTATCATGTATGTCATGAATTGTACTAGGCCTGATATTGCATACGCTATAAGCAAGCTGAGTAGATATACCTGTAATCCTGCCACACATCACTAGAAAGCAATAATAAGGGTCCTAGGATATCTGAAGTACACACAAAACTATGTGCTACAATATGAGAAGTATCCTTCAGTGATAGAAGGATATAGTGATGCCAATTGGATAACTAGCTCAAATGACACAAAATCCACAAGTGGATATGTGTTTACATTAGGAAATGGAGCAATCTCACGGAAATCATCCAAACAGACTTGCATAGAAAGGTCGACAATGGAATCGGAGTTCGTTGCTCTAGATAAAGCCGCAGAAGTAGCAGATTGGCTTAGGAGTTTCTTGGAAGATATTCCAAACTGGGAAAAACCGGTACCTCCAATATGTATACATTGTGATAGTCAATCTGCTACAGGAAGGGCGAATAGTACATTATATAATGGTAAGTCTCAACATATTCGTCGTAGACATAAAACCATAAGACAACTTCTCTCTAATGGAGTTATCACTATAGACAATGTAAGGTCAAAGGATAACATAGCGAATCCACTAACAAAAGGCTTGCCAAGAGAGAAAGTTCAAACCTTATCGATGGGAATGGGCTTAAGACATATGAACTAAAAGTTTCTAAAAATGGAAACCCCACCTAGTTGACTGGAGATCCCAAGATCTAGGTTCAAAGGGACAACTAAGTTTAAGATAAACTTGACGGCACTGTTAAATACAAAGCATTCCTATGATAAGTCAGCGCAAAATCCATCGGATAATAGTATAAGTTAGGCTTTTAATGATGTGTATACTGTGGTGTTATAAAGAACCAAGTGGAGTATTACGGGATACTCTCAACAGAATCACCTATGTGAGTGCGAAGGCGCCGCTTCAAGAAGAATTGTAAGGTCGAATTCTTCAAGCACTCATGAAACCAAGGCGGTGTTCATGGCCAAAACGAACACAAACAGAGAACCAAGGGGTTAAAGAGCATTAATCATGTGTTATCCTTATAGACTTACACAAACGGCTTACAGCTCAAAGACAGTCTAGTCTACTGATTCGCCAGTTAGTTATAACGATAAAACACTAGGAAAAGTTCAAGGCCTCTGTGCTACTTTTACCGATATGATAAATGTTACACAAAAATGCAGAACAAATTATATAATACTCATTCATGTGGGGGATTGTTGGAAATGAATGAGTAGGTTTTGGCAAAATTCATTTAGTCCCACATCGGGGAAAACTAACACATTTGCCACTACTTATACTAAGGCTTGATATGTTATTACAAAAGAAAGAGGAGATGGAAGAAAGAGGCAATGGCATGAACTATGGCATGATAAAAATTCATGTTAATATTTAACGGGTCAAAGATAAGGGCCTTGGGCCTTGGGGCTCTTGGGGACTGATGATCAATTGGGCCTCCGAAGGGCTGCGCTGCGAAAAACGTCGTATTTTTGAAATCAGCCGCGCAAATGCCAACGGTGATTTCTGTTGGTAAAGGGTCGCAACCATTCCGACAGTCGTCGCCGTTGTAGTTCAAACAGAAGCCCTTGTTCATGAAAAAGTGCCTCTTCCACCCAATATAAAGGCCTACAGAATTCGAATCAAAACACAGTTTTTAATTCTGCTTTCTCCACTCTTTGTCTTCCTCCTCGATACTCTGTTCTGCAATCAAACAACTACCTTGCATTCGGCGAGACTCTGCGAGTGTAGCGCACCATCGCAGAGACGGTTCCGTTTTACCCTTGGGAGACGATTGCTCGAAATCCTTACGCGCCGTAGAGGGAGCAATTTCGTTTCATGGGAACAGCACTCGCTGGACTCGGACATTATTCGGTACTGTCTTCTTCTCTTTCTCTGAATATTTACTGTTCCAGTGCATTCCCTTGCATGCTTGTGGCTGAACTTTGCTGTTGCAATTTGCAATATCATTGAATCAATATTGCTGACGCTTAAAGGCGTTACTGATAATAGAAACGGTTTTTAGGCGTTTCTAGTGATTGGTTTCAAACAATCTTGAAACGAAATTGTTAATAGTTGCTTTCATTTGCAGACAACAATGTCGCAAAACAGCAACAGCAAATCTGTGCCGACACTGACTGTGCCACCGGCTCCACCTCTAGTACCACCAACTGTCCCATATTCGCATGGCGAGAGACCAGAGAAGTTTAATGGCCAGGATTTCAAACGCTGGCAACAGAAGATGCTTTTCTACCTAACAACCTTGGGCCTGGCCAAATACATTACGAAGGATCCACCATTTGTTGAAGAATTAGAGCCAGACGTCACCAAAGTTGAGGCTTTTACTGCGTCGAAGAATTCTGACTTCATCTGTAAGAATTACTTTCTCAACGGTTTAGATAACAGTATATATAATGTATATTGTACCGTTGAGACTGCAAAGGTTCTCTAGTTATCACTTGAAAAGAAGTACAAGACTAAAGATGTCGGAATGAAGAAATTCATTGTCGGAAAGTTTCTTGACTTCAAAATGGTCGATTCCAAAACAGTCGTCAGTCAGATTCAAGAACTCCAAGTTATCATTCATGAAATTCACGACGAAAAGATGGTGTTAAGTGAGTCATTCCAAGTGGCTGCCGCTATCGAAAAGTTGCCTCCGACGTGGAAGGATTTCAAAAACTATTTAAAGCATAAGCGCAAGGAAATGACCATGGAGGATCTGATTGTTCGTCTGCGAATCGAAGAAGACAACAGAAAATCAGAGAAAAAGGCTACCAGTTCATTGCAGGCAAAAGCCAACGTGGTTGAGGATGAAAAGACAAATAAAAGAAAGCGTGATCAGAATCCTAATGCAAAGAAACAAAAGAAGTTTCAAGGATCTTGCCATAATTGTGGGAAGAAAGGCCACAAAGCAGCCGTGTGTCGTGCGCCCAAAAAGAAGAAACCTGAAGCAAATATGGGAGGAAATTCAGAGGATGTCACAGATATGGATTTGTGTGCAGTTGTTTCTGAATGCAACCTTGTTGGCAACAACAAGGAGTGGTTTCTAGAAACCGGAGCCACTCGTCATATATGTGCCAACAAGTGGATGTTTAAAACCTACAAGCCTGCCACTGATAACGAGCAACTGTTCATGGGTAACTCGTCTGCATCAAAGGTTGAAGGCAAGGGAAAGATTGTACTGAAGTTAACTTCTGGAAAGGAACTAAAATTGAATGACGTTCTCCACATTCCAGAAATCCGCAAGAACCTGATTTCAGGATCGTTGCTCAACAAGCATGGTTTCAAACTAACATTTGTTGCTGATAAGTTTGTAATATCAAAGAACGGAATGTATGCTGGAAGAGGATATGTGTGTGATGGCTTGTTTAAAGCAAACGTAACCACCATTGTACCGAACAATGATATGAATAAGTGAATCTTCTGCTTATATTGTTGACTCTTCTAGCATATGGTATTCTAGATTAGGGTATGTAAATTTTGATACATTGCGAAAATTAATTAATCTAGAATTCATACCAAAATGCAATATAGATTCCAACTATAAATGTCAAGTTTGTGCAGAAGCAAAAATGACTAGAACCTCGTTTCATCACGTAGAACGAGAGACCGAACCTCTAGAATTAATACATACTGATGTATGCGATTAGAAAATGTGTCGAACTAGAGGTGGAAAGAGGTACTTTATTACATTCATTAACGATTGTACCAGATACTGTAATGTATATCTCCTTAGAAGTAAGGACGAAGCAATCAACATGATTAAACAGTATAAGGCAGAAGTTGAGAATCAACTCAATAAGAAAATAAAATCTATAAGAAGTGATAGAGGAGGAGAATACGAGTCTTCGTTTGAGGAATTTTGTGCTGAGCATGGAATTATACATCAAACTACAGCCCCGTATTCACCTCAATCCAACGGTATAGCCGAACGAAAAAATAGAACTCTTAAAGAAATGATGAATGCCTTACTAATTAGTTCTGGATTGCCAGATAACTTTTGGGGAGAAGCTATTCTTTCGGCAAATCATATCTTGAATAAAATACCGCGAAAGAAAACATCAAAATCTCCACATGAACTTTGGAAAAATAGACCACCATCCTACAAATACTTGAAAGTGTGGGGGTGTCTTGCCAAAGTAGAAATACCAAAGCCGAAAAAGGTCAAAATTGGACCAAAGACTATAGATTGCATATTCATTGGATATGCTCATAATAGTAGTGCATATCGATTTTTGGTGTACAAATCTGAAATTGATGATATTCGTGGAAACACCATTATCGAGTCTCGAAATGCAAGATTCTTTGAACACATTTATCCTCTAAAGACCTCTATTGAAACTAGTGTTCAAAAGAGGCCAAGAGACTCAGATACTCCCGAGGATAATGCTGATCAAAGAGAAATGAATGATGAAACTGAGATAGAGGAACCGAGAAGGAGCAAGCGACAAAGGACCTCTAAATCCTTTGGACCTGATTTCTATGCATATATGATAGAAAATGAACCTCTAACTTACTAACAAGCAATGTCATCTCCCGATGCTCCTTATTGGAAAGAAGCCGTCAATAGTGAAATAGAATCCATTCTACAAAACCATACGTAGGAACTAGTGGATCTCCCTAAAGGATCAAAACCACTAGGATATAAATGGATATTTAAGAAGAAACTAAAGTCTGACGGCTCAGTAGACAAGTATAAAGCAAGACTTGTAATAAAAGGATTCAGACAGAAGGAAGATCTGGATTACTTTGATACATACTCTCCAGTTACCAGAATAACATCAATTTGGATGCTTATTGCAATCACATCTATATTGAATTTGGAAATACACCAAATGGATGTGAAAACTGCGTTTTTGAATGGTGAACTGGAGGAAGAAATATATATGCAGCAACCAGACGGGTTTCTAAGCCCGGGAAATGAAAATAAGGTGTGCAAATTAGTAAAATCACTTTATGGCCTTAAACAAGCTCCAAAACAATGGCACGAGAAATTTGATCCAACTATGTTATCAAATGGATTCAAAATAAATGAATCAGATAAATGCGTATATAATATATGGATATTGGATATGTCAATGTTTGTCTTTATGTTGATGATTTACTAATCCTAGGAAATAATAATGCCATAATAAAATCTACGAAGGATATGTTATCCTCTAGATTCGACATGAAAGACCTAGGAGTGGCTGATGTAATCTTGGGTGTGAAAATTATAAAAACACCACAAGGATATGCCTTATCTCTGTCACATTACATAGCTAAATTACTTGAAAGGTTCAAGCAGTATAATATAACCATTGCAAAATCACCAGTGGATATGAACCAAAATTGGGTAAAGAACACCGGTGATGGAATATATCAACTTGAATATTCTCGCATATTGGGAAGTATCATGTATGTCATGAATTGCACTAGGCCAGATATTGCATACGCTATAAGCAAGCTGAGTAGATATACCAGTAATCCTGGCAAACATCACTGGAAAGAAATAATAAGGGTCCTAGGATATCTGAAGTACACACAAAACTATGCGTTACAATATGAGAAGTATCCTTCAGTGATAGAAGGATATAGTGATGCCAATTGGATAACTGGCTCAAATGACATAAAATCCACAAGTGGATATGTGTTTACATTAGGAAATGGAGCAATCTCATGGAAATCGTCCAAACAGACTTGCATAGCAAGGTCGACAATGGAATCGGAGTTCATTGCTCTAGATAAAGCCGTAGAAGAAGCAGATTGGCTTAGGAGTTTCTTGGAAGATATTCCAAATTGGGAAAAACCGGTACCTCCAATATGTATACAATTTGATAGTCAATCTGCTATAGGAAGGGCGAATAGTACATTATATAATGGTAAGTCTCAACATATTCGTCATAGACATAAAACCATAAGACAACTTCTCTCTAATGGAGTTATCACTATAGACTATGTAAGGTCAAAGGATAACATAGCGGATCCACTAACAAAAGGCTTGCCAAGAGAGAAAGTTCAAACCTTATCGATGGGAATGGGCTTAAGACCTATGAACTAAAAGTTTCTAAAAGCGGAAACCCCACCTAGTTGACTGGAGATCCCAAGATCTAGGTTCAAAGGGACAACTAAGTTTAAGATAAACTTGACGGCACTGTTAAATACAAAAAATTCCTATGATAAGTCAGTGCGAAACCCATCGGAGAATAGGATAAGCTAGGCTTTTAATGATGCCTATACTGTGGTGTTATAAAGAAACAAGTGGAATATTACGGGATACTCTCAATAGAATCACCTATGTGAGTGCGAAGGCGCCGCTTCAAGAAGAATTGTAAGGTCGAATTCTTCAAGCACTCAAGAAACCAAGGCGGTGTTCATGGCAAAAACGAACACAAACAGAGAACCAAGGGGTTAAAGAGAATTTATCATGTGTTATCCTTATAGACTTACACAAACGGCTTACAGCTCAAAGACAGTCTAGTCTACTGATTCGCCAGTTAGTTATAACGATAAAACACTAGGAAAAGTTCAAGGCCTCTGTGCTACTTTTACCGATATGATAAATGTTACACAAAAATGCAGAACAGATTATATAATACTCATTCATGTGGGGGATTGTTGGAAATGAATGAGTAGGTTTTGGCAAAATTCATTTAGTCCCACATCGGGGAAAACTAACACATTTGCCACTACTTATACTAAGGCTTGATATGTTATTACAAAAGAAAGAGGAGATGGAAGAAAGAGGCAATGGCATAAACTATGGCATGATAAAAATTCATGTTAATATTTAAAGGGTCAAAGATAAGGGCCTTGGGCCTTGGGGCTCTTGGGGTCTGATGATCAATTGGGCCTCCGATGGGCTGCGCTGCGGAAAACGTCGTATTTTTGAAATCAGTCGCGCAAATGCCAACGGTGATTTCTGTTGGTAAAGGGTCGCAACCTTTCCAACAGTCATCGCCGTTGCAGTTCAAACAGAAGCCCCTATTCATGAAAAAGTGCCTCTTCCACCCTATATAAAGGCCTACAGAATTCGAATCAAAACACAGTTTTTAATTCTGCTTTCTCCACTCTTTGTCTTCCTCCTCGATACTCTGTTCTGCAATCAAACAACTACCTTGCGTCCGTCGAGACTCTGCGAGTGTAGCGCACCATCGCAGAGACGGTTCCGTTTTACCCTTGCGAGACGATTGCTCGAAAACCTTACGTGCCGTAGAGGGAGCAAATTCGTTTCAAGGGAACAACACTCGCTGGCTTGGACATTATTTGGTACTGTCTTCTTCTCTTTCTCTGAATATTTACTATTCCGGTGCATTCCCTTGCATGCTTGTGGCTGAACTTTGCTGTTGCAATTTGCAATATCATTGAATCAGTATTGCTGACGCTTAAAGGCGTTACTGTTCATAGAAACGGTTTTTATGCGTTTCTAGTGATTGGTTTCTAACAGAAATAAAGCTGTGACATCAGTGAAAAAATGCACAGGATAAATACCCACAAAACATACATGATAAAGAACTGAATGGACGGATGGGAAGGAAAATCCAAATGATTAAAGCTGAAAAGATGATACTTTTAAAGAAAACTCTTTTATAAGCAGAATGCAGCTGTTTGTTAAGGAAAATTCCATAAGTAAGAAAACATATTCTTATTTTTGCAGGTGACACGTGTCAACCATATAAAGCAAGATTATCGTTGAAGATAAAAAAGGTTGGAGCAATTATTTTGTCTTATCCTCCAGATTTCTTACTAGTGGAACTGATTTATCAGTTTGGTATTTGTTCTAATAAAAACATGCAAAATAACAGCATCATTTTAATGTTTATTTGATTTCTTTGGGCTTCTATGTACATGAAATTGTTAGTTTAATAAAAAGAACTATCATACTAATCATTTAGGTACCTATCTTTGAATTACATAAGAATGTCTGCATTAACAAACTAAATCAATTATAGTTCTTTCCCAATTGACATTTACACTGTTCAGTGTAAATGTCAATTGGGAAAGAACTATAAGTATGTACAAGTGCTTAAATATCTATGCCCATAGGATGTAATGCCCCTCTTTCAAAATTCAAACTATAAGAAATAACTTTAAACGTTTCAATAGTATATCTACATCCCAGCCTTTTTGTATTGCCTATTTATTTTTAACTCATATCATCAACTTCTCCGCTTAAAGTTATCTTGTTCTGGCACTTTAATCCATCAAACTTCAACAATCGTAGATACAAAAAATTGACCAGGCACTAAATGAGTGTACAATACGGCTGTAATGTGGATCCATCTGTGTGTGTAATACTATGTTCAAACTTAGCACTCGTTTTGAAAAGGAAGTAAAAACATCAGAATTCAACAAAGGCGTAGAATCCACCAAAATCCTACATAAACATATATTTAGCTTGTAGCAAATCGAAAAGGAAAATAAAAGTGAGACGAAAATGATGTATACATTATGATTTCTAACTGAAACGCCGTGTGGATTGATTCTGCCAAAGTACTCGTGCTGAAGATCTGCAGCGGTGATAGATGCAGACAAGTTGTCCACTTAAATCAACTTGAATTCAACTACAAAATATATTTTATAGGTCGCTACATTACTACAAAACAGGTCACTTGCTTTGGTTCTTTACCCCTTGTTGCTTCGATTCAGTAACCGAAGCAACTGCAGACGATGCAATAGATCAAAACAAATTGCTTCGGTTGTACAATGGAAGCAGAAATGGTGTTTTCTGCTCCGGTTGTTTAAAAGAACCAGAGCAAAACAAAGAATCGATGACATAAAAAAGTTTGGCTTTCGCTTCTGTGGTCACCAACAGTCAAACTGAAGCAAAAGTTTCCCCTATTTTAAAACAAAAACAGTCTTTGAACCAGCTAATTTAATGGACCAACACTGCCCATGTTGCTCATACACAGCTTAAATTTACAGCAACGCCAAGGATATAAGCATTTAACACACATGATGAAAAATGATACATTACTTTATTTTTGTAAAATATCCATATACACATGTAGTCTGAACAAAGTAATACTAATTGAATTCCCTGCAAACATAACCCACTAACCCAAATTTTTATTCAAGACCAAGGCCAAGAAACCTTTACAGCAACAAAAATACAAAAACATGCCCCTTTAATTCACAACGTGATATGATTCCTAGAAGAGACACAGGAAAATTCCAACTTGGTGACTATGAACTACTTTTAGCAGGCTTTGGACTTCATTACTCTTCACTGTGCAATCCGGCAAGAAACATGATCCAACAAGAAAAAACTGTTAGACATTATACAAAGAAAAATGTAAAATTTCAGTCAACAAACCATACAAAGACGTCTATTCTTACATAAAAATTATAAAATTTTATAGTTAACAAACCATGCAAAAAAGACGTATTTCTAATATAACCAAATGCCATAGTTATCGCAGGCTTTTTTCATTTTGTACTTTAAATCTAGAAAAACCACTGCTACTCATCAGTCTATTCATAGTCGGTAGATTTAAATTAAAAAATGTGACTAAACTATCATTTTGATTTATTTTTTTATTTTTTTTACCATGGCGTTAATTCTCAGTTTTTTGGCACATAACAACCCATGATATCTTCTAAACAGGTTTAATTTGGCAAAACAGAAGCTGATATATTTGGACAACATCGAAATTAGTTTTTTCAATTTGTTTACATCTACTGACATAAAATTTTAAATTTATTTGCTAGTTAAAATATAAATAAGAAAAAAATCTGTATAACTTGCTTTTTTTCTTATAACGATATCATGTAGTACAACAAAATCAAAGAACTTCATTAGATGTACAAGTGTTCATAGATCATGAAAAATACGAAGATTATTAATATATTATGATTAATTGATTATGGATAGTTTTGAAGGATTTAAGGAAATCAAAATTAGACTAGCACCAGTGGAAATATATATATATATATATATATATATATATATATATATATATATATATACGTAAACAATATAGTATTGTACCAGTAAAACAATGTTAATACTTGTTTTACTTTTGCTGCCTCTCAATATACACAGTTAATCAAATCCTGTATTTGCAGAAAAATAATAATTAAATTGATCATTGGCACATACTTTATGCAAATATAAATAAGAATGAAGCAAACATATATCATATACAGCATAAACATGAGCACAGATGTTATAACCCATAATTTTCTATATATTTAAATTCAATTTCAAAATAAATAAATGGAATAATATTAGATAAAAATTAAATTTTGTTGATTTTAATGATGGTGATTGTTTGAATTAAGTAAATAGATTTTCAAATTTACTTTTATTTAGAAATGTTGTAATTTGGGATTTAATATTTAAATGATTAAATGGAATTTAAGTTGTTTAAGTTAAATTGGAGATTCAAATTTAAATTCAAATAATCAAATTTGGGAACTTTAAAAATTTATGAAATTGATTTGTAAAATTTATGAAATCAATTTGTAAAATTTATTTAAGTTTTAATTGGATTGAAATGTAATTTAATAAATATATAAATTGAATTAAAATAGTCAAATGAATTATTGGATATTTTATTTGTTTATTTAACCGTGAAATTTAACTGTTCGGGTAACTGTCTCGGAATTTGACGAAACCAGTCTCATCGGATCCGGAATGGTGAATTATGGTAGGATTTCAAATTTTGTTATAATTGGACTTGTAATTTGATCGTACAAAATAAAACATGGAAGGTAGCAATGTAATTTGATAAATGGTTGTTTTTCACATTTGGGCCTTCTCTCTCTCTCTCACTCCATCAGATATTTCATCATACGTATACTTTCTCAATCCAAATTTCCTCTCTAATGGATGAAATAACATATCCAAACCCTAGAGAAAAATTTCAAACTCAAAAAATCAAATATTCTCACTATAAGAAAAAGATGATTTTGCAGCGACAAAATCCGCTGCTAATCCGTCGCTATATTGGCTTTAGCGACGGTTTTCCTGCATAACATGGTGGTCGGTAAAAACCATGACGGTAATTGTGTCGGATTTTGCAACGGACTTTTATCATGAGTTTTCCGACAATTTTCCGTCATTTTACTAATTATATAATAAAAATAAAATTTTATTTATTTAAATTTAATATATATATACCGACTGTTTACCGACGGATAATTAATTTATAAAAAAATATAATTTTAAAATGGAGTGGGTAAACCCTCACTAATTGCCAAGGGATTAGCGACCAAAATTAAAATGACAAAAACTTAACTTCACTTTTTTTGTTTGTAATCCGTCGGTATTCCCCTTCTGATTTACCTATATATATATATATATCACTACTACAAAACAAGTCATTTCGCTTCGCATCCCATTTCGGGATTCACATCTCAGAAACGGTACCAAAGCATATTGACATTTCAACATCAGACAAGTATTACACAAAAACCAATGCATTATTAGCACACAAGATGTTCTCAGTAATTTATACTTCAAAATACCAAATTACAATAATAAGTGTCATAATTAAATATCAAACATTATATTCATACACTGAATTCATAAGCAGATATTTGTTCTTCATTTAAAGATTATATTTATGTTATCCGCCTTTTCCAACTGGAGCATGCATTTGTACTTATTTAAAGATCAAACTTGCATTGTCCGCCTTTTCCAGTTGAAGCAACAAAGAACGTTCTAACCAGATCCTGTAAAGGTAAGACGTACGAGTATCAATTCCTTATTGTTAAATAAGAAAACTTATGGACACATTCTTTTTAGTATAAAATATTAACAGTACTCGCTAAAACCAAATCATTTTCATCTATTATTGATTTTACAGTTCCACCGTTGGATGAAAACCACGGAAGTATCTACAAGTAAGAAGAAGCAAATATATCATATATGCACAAATTTTACATTCAACAAAATTAATAAGGTAGACAAGTGTGCATCAATATTAAATAATCAAATCAGCCTTTTCACCCAGTAATTGTGTAATTACTCAAGTAGTCTTTTATTTGACACTTCACCTGAGGAATTAAATAAATTAGCTAATAAGCATTCACCAATTTCATGGACATATGGACCATTTAACTAGTTCAAACGCAACAACGAATAATGAGTTCACCAGGGGAAAATATCAAGCATGACAGCCATGCAAAAATGCATACTAATTATTTCTAAAATAATACCAATTAAGCGAACTACATACTAATTAAGTGAAATGGCTCCGGTTTAAAACAAACCAGCATAGCAAATCAAATCAAATATATATATTTCTCTTCCACATCAATTACCAAAAGAATATTAAAACCTGAACTAAGATGAATATCTTGAACTAACCTCCATATGCAATCTTTATTTGGTAACAAAGAAGAAGAAGAACATAAGATAATATCATTCTTCCCTAGAGAATCAAAACAAATTTGCTGTGGTAAGAATAGGAAACAAGAACAATATCAAACGACAATGGTAGGATAATATTGCCAAACATAATCTAGCAATACGTATCTGCAGCATAACATTGCCAAACACAATCTGGCAACATGTATTTAACTCATTAATTTATCCAATTTTCTCTGAATTTAATTTTTTTTGTTGTTTCGTGCTTTTCGCTTGGTTACACAACAAGCATACTGAACCTCATAGATGGTAAACACACTCGAGAACTTATATCATGCTTAATTCATGTATATGATCTCTGATTACCTTAGTAACACGATTTCGCATAGAAGATTCTTAAAAAAACAAGTATACGACCTTGGCGCTGCCAATCACTAGGTTAATGAATTATTAAAATGTTAACTCACCGATGAACAAAATCAATTCATAAATCACAAAGGTCATCATCCGCTCACTTACTTTGTTGTGTTGGTGAACCATACCGCTTAATGTTATTGTATACTATAATTTTTTGTCTTTGTAAATATATCATCTTCTAAAAAAATAAGGGGCATGAACTGATCAGAATTGAAAACCAAATTCCATTCTAGTTACCTGCAGCTACCCATGGTCCTGATTATACAACATTTTTTATGCTATCTTTTGTACAGCTTGTTCTTATTTCACTTCGCTGTTTCAAAAAATAAATTCACTAAAAAGAACAATTTCTATATCCCAAAAATAATATACACAACAAATAAAATAGAAACTGGAAAACATTCAAAATAGCGATGAACAAAGTGAATCATACCTCTGCAGAATAAACTTGACACCATGCAAAACCTCAATAATCAAACTACAATAACTCACATCTCATCACTACAACCTGGCCATATCAACTCTACCATGGCAATAAAACACTCTTCAAGACTAACAAAACCAATGAACTGAGTGCATAAATCAGCTAGATGGAGCATCACACCTAGTTGCAGTATTATTTGAGATCATATTAGATTTGCCAATCCAAAAGAATGAAACCTGAGCTATATGAAAAGTAAAATGATAGAATACCATCAAAGAGCATTCTGAATATTGTATTCTTCCAAGTTCCTACCATCCTCAAGCCCTCTCCAGCAAATACTACCACTACTTATCTAATGGAATCCCTGGCAAATATAAACGTGAAGGTCAAATCGAGTACCTGAAACGATAAGGAGGCAAAATTAGTAAAAGACATTCCCTTCTTTGTCTTGGAATTTGGATTTTACATTGCGACCTCAAAGTCGAACTTCAGGGTTCCCCGAAACTTGAAAATTCCCAAAAATTGGACAACGTGTTTCCGTGCAGATAGGAGAACTCGACATTGAAATTGAAGTCGAGATTGTCGATTAGCTTGGAGAAGAGAGGAAATTGATGACGACTGGCTTGGAGAAGAGAGGAAATTGACGATTATCAACAAACGGAGAAGTCGAGATTATGATAAGAATTCGAAGGGTAGGATGATTATTGGTAGATTGACAGGAAAGTTTTTTCCTTCGTTTAAGCAATTAGCTCTGGATGAAAATAAAAGAGGCGGCTACTAGTTGGTGCAGTGAACAGTGATTATATTTAGGGTTTAGTATCGACAAGAGCGGCAAGATGTTGGTTAGTACTATAGATCTAATGGTTGGGAATATTTTGTGGTTTAATGATTATTTAATTTGGTTTATAATTGGGTTTTATGATCACTTAAGAAGATGGAGAAATTTATTATGTCGATAGCCATGAGATACGAGATTTAATAGTAATTTATAATTAGTGATTTTAAAGAATAATTACTGAATTTTACATTTATAAATTATTAATTATTTGTTATTACTTATTATTTCTTAATTGTATCTGAGTTTCAATTATTAAACACAAGTTGTTATGCGTATGTTAGTGATTATAAGTAATAATTATTATTTATTAATTATTAAATATAGTATTAAATACATATTAATATTATTTTTAATTATTTGATGTTAAAACATTTATTTCTTGTATTAATTCGGGATTTTCCTATGGTTATTGTTCCCTTAATAAATCTTTTAAACATATGAGTAAAACAACTCTTACTATAGTAAATTTATATTTAAAATGTTTAGGGAAAAAGTTATAAACTCATTTCTGAAAGTAATAGCTTGCAAGGTAATGTTTGTATTTTTTAGATTTTGGAATTTTTTAACATTTTGGAATTCTTAGAAATTTTGAATGTTTTACAAAATTTCAGATTTATTTAAAAAATGTTTTCAAATCTTATGAAAACTTCAACATTTTATATTAAAATTTTATGAAATATAGTTCAGAAAATTTCAAAATTTTAATTTTTTAATTAATACATATTAAATATGATTTCAATAATTATTAAATACTATATAGTAAGTAATAAACATTATTTCTCAATTATTAAAGACTACAAATTATTCATTAATTATTAATTGTAAACTATATTAGATGATAAAAATTAGCTTTAATTATTAATTGGTTTTGCTAGGGCTAAAATGTAACTCGCAAGCAGGCTATTATTTATCTATATGGACTTTAAACCAGAATTTATAGAACGTAAATTAATATTTATTATTACTTATAAATCATTAATTAGAACAAATTATTTATTAATCATTGAACATGTTAATAGTTATTAAAAAATAACTCTAAAGTATATCTTAGAAAAATAATATAAACATCTCTTGCAAATCTGTTGGAATTCTACTGCAAAATAGCTTCGATAAATATTCGTCGGTATTCTGCCTGGATTTGTAGCGGAAAATAGCGGCAGAAATTTTCTGTCGGTAATTTGATGCAATTTGCAACGGCTTAGTGAGGGATGGCAGAAAACGACGGTAATAAATAAAAGAAAAAATAGTTGAAAATTTTAAAAACTATCCCTTGTAGATCACATGGAAATCCGCCGCTAATTAGCGACGGAATTTTCCGCTGCTAAAAATCTGTCGCTAATCTCGGTTTTTCTTGTAGTGTCTCCAAATATCAACAAATTAAATATCAAATCGAAGCTCTCAACTAGTAGGACTCAGATCTACAGTTTGTTGTCGCATGCAGGACTTCGTTTGGTCAGAAATCGCAGTCAAAGGGGTGTAGTTTCGAAACCCTAAACGAAAATTTGGGGGGTTTTTGATTTTGGTGTTAATCGGAGAAATCAACTTCTGTATATTGGAGTGGTTGACGACGCGAGTTGAAACATGGCGTTCTAGAGGTCTAGAAGTTGTTGTGATGTTCGGATTTGGTGGTTAAATGCTCGAAATTGAGTTTTGGGGAGGGCTGATGGACGGAGCTGTGGTCCACCGGAGTTGACCGGTCTGGCGCACGCAGGCGCACCTCAGGTCAGGCGTTTGAACGCCGAAGGTCTCGGTTAGTCTCATGGCCGGAGTCGATGGCTTTGGGCGGTCAAAGTTTGGCAATTTTGGGGTTCAAGGTTATGGGTTCACTGTAGCAAAAACGTAGAGGAGAGGGAAGAAAGGATTGGGGTGTTGTAACAACCCGTATTTTCAATAACCTGTAATAACATAAATCGAGGCAGAATTTAATTCTAAAATGGGAATCAAGGGAAACGGGCTATGCCATTGCGTTCGTCTCGGAAAAATACGCGAAATAGAGTCCGAGTTTTCGAAAATCGGAGTCCGTATGACCAAGATATGGCCTCGCGAAGTTTCACGAAAATTCCCAAATTAAAGTATACTTAATTAAGTGAAATGGGTTGTGTAGATATATATATATATATATATATATATATTGATATATATATATATATATAATTGAAAATTTAATAAATAAATATGCAAAAATGCTCAAAACAGCGAATTGGGAGAGGGGAATAACCGAACCGGCCGATTTTTGAAGTCGACCCGAGCCCGCTGGGTCGACTAGGGGTTAATCCAGGGTGTTTGGCTGTCAACCCGTGGGCCGATTCGCTCAAGTGCAGATTTTGCATTTGAATGGTTCTCATGGTCCATCTTTAATCTAAAGGCCCTAGATGGTTCCTACACTTGACTTCTTCCCCAAGACATGCTTTGATGGCTTGGATTGAATCTAGGGTTAATCCTATGGCCTAAAACACTTGCCTAATCTATAAATAAGACCCTAACCTACCCTAATTCATTCATAATTAAACCTAGTGACTAAACTATGGCAAAATGCTAGCTCTCATGGCCTCCACTAATTTTATGAAGAGGGTTGCATACTAATCACTCTCTAATCAACTTCTAATCCCTTCTTAGCATCTTAATCTTCTTCATTTGGTGTTCAAAGTTGCTAGTTGTGAGTTTCTATCACTTTGATGATCTTTTGGTAAACTAATTAGATGAGATGTGATGAGATTTATGGTTTTGTATGTGGGTTAATGAGCTTTGAATCATATGATATGATGTTAGCATTAATCTTATGTTTATGCATGTTGAGTATGTAAGCTTATGCAAGTTTAATATGATGTATGTTATGTTTGCATGATGCTAAATATGCAAGTTGTGGGCTATGTAATCATATGCATGTTATGCAAGTTCATGGTAATATGTTATGCAAGTTACATGTATGTAAATATGCAAGTTACATGTTTGTTAATATGCAAGTTACATGTATGTAAATATGCAAGTTACATGTTTGTTAATATGCAAGTTACATGTTTGTTAATATGCAAGTTACATGTATGTAAATATGCAAGTTACATGTTTCTTTATATGCAAGTTACATGTTTGTTAATATGCGAGTTACATGTATGTAAATATGCAAGTTACATGTTTATTAATATGCAAGTTCATGATGACACATTATGCAAGTCTATAAGCTAATATGCAAGTTTGTTATGCAAAATGAATATGTAAGTTATGTGACATATTATATGCAAGTTATGTGACATGTTATGCAAGTTCATATGCAAGTTATGTGTTTGTTAATATGCAAGATGGCACCTTTGAAACATGTTCATTCATATGCAAGTTGACACCTTTTATATGTGTTATATCATGAACGAAATTACGTGGGAACGATGGGGTAATTAAATGCATAAGTTAATAAGATTGTGTGAAATTAATATAATTATGCATAACACAAAATAAATAAACATAGTATGGGAATTTGCCTATTTGGTTAGGTGTACCCATACTATGTGTTGGGAATTTACCTATTGAGTTAGGTCTACCCCATGGGAATTTACCTATTAAGTTAGGTCTACCCATGTTAAGAAAACTTGATTAATTAGGGATAATTAATATAAAATTATGAGGGTGATTAATTAGGTGTAATTAATTGACTAAGACACGAGGTTGGACTCAGTTGTAGCGTAAAACTGCCCGGACCCAACCGGCTTAACCAGTTGCTACAAATGTTAGCCCAATGTGAGAGGTCTTAGGCACAAACTAAATACGTAATTAATGTAAAGACACGAGGTTAGACTCTGTTATGACATAAGGCTGCCCGGACCCAACCGGCTTAACCAGCGGTCATAAAAGACAGTCTAATGTGAGAGGTCTTTACAAAGGTTACGTTCTTAATTAATTAATTAAGAAACACTTAACCATATTAGCATGTAGAGGGACATGAGGGGTTAAGTGGGTGCCTCGGGTGGCATGAGAAAATCTAGTGGTTGCCTTGGGTGGCAATAGAAAATACGATTAGAATACTTAACCAAAATGGAACATGTAATTAAAACATGATTAAAGGGTTAAGTGGGATATACTAGAAAAAGGGACAAGCTTAGGTGGGTAGCTTGTGGAGGCCCATTTCAACCAGTAACCCATACGTATCTTTGTGGGCTCGACCCATGTCGAGGACGGGACACGCATACTGGGCTTGACTGTAAGAGGCAAACGGGTTAGCGGTGGCAACGCAAGTCCAACGGGCTTCATATGCGTGAGTGGGCCCGGGCTGGTAGGTAAGCCGTTGTTGCATCGAGTAGATATAAGCCGTGCACCTTTAGTTCCATCAGGTTGCCACATTGGGGAATGATACATCCCACGGTGGGGCCAGCACGGGTATCTACGTTAGGGAGTCGATCGAATGGGAAGTAGTGTGTACACCTAGTGGATTGTAGGGCCCCGTGGCGCCTACTTGGTCACCTAGGGGTACGCAGGTACTAATTAGTAAATTTTATAAGTCCTTGGGTGGGATCAACCTTTAAGTTAGGAACGACTGGTGTGGTGCAGTTTAGTAATTTACCTTAGGGAGGGTAGATGCGTCTTTATCCTTTATCTTCGTTTAGTTGACTGCTTAGGGTAGCCATTCATCCCTATATGTTACCGTATATCAGTTTATGTCTTCTCTGGTTACTTTAACGATTGTATTGTTAAAGTTATAGGACTCGCTCAGACTTATGTCTGACCCTGTTGTTTTTATCTTTTTCCCAACCCTCAGGTCCTACGGTGGATCCTAGCAGTAGTGGAGCTTGATCGGATTGCTGTTCCAGTCTTTAGGAGCTTGGATAGATGTAAAGCTCCAGTTATCCAGTTATCTTTTCTTTTGTTTGGCTATTGTATGAGAGTGGGATTATGTACTTCTTTATTTTGATGGATATTGTACTTGACCTTTATTGTGGTTTTATGATGTAACCAGACATGTTTTACTTCCGCTGTTATGAGATGATGTTTTAAAATTTCAAGTACTATTTATATCTGTCTTGTTGTAATTTTTCTGTTCTATATTCACTAAAATACTCCACCAATGCTATGGCATTCCCTTAGTGAGTGATCATAGCGGGAGTGGGGTGTTACACGTGGTATCAGAGCTTAAGGTTACCAAAACAGATAAAATTTTTGAGAAAAACTACTTTCTAAGAGTATTTTCGAAGAAAGGATTTTTAAAAGCATGTCTTCTAAGAGAAAAAGTTTTTGAAAAAGAAAAGCATAATCCCCAATAGCCATATCTTTATCTTTCGGAATCTCCTTTTTGAATCTTTCCTCTTTCGTTTCAGCATGGCTGAAGATCTTAACATCCCGGAGGGTTTAGTTATACCACTATGGTATAGGAGGTTGCAAGAGGCTAGGGCCGCGGCTGCGGGTCCGGCCAATGCTACTACACCAGAGACAACCGCTCCTCCTCCTCAGCCTAGAGTGGATAATTTTGCTAAGGTTTGCAAGGAGTTCAAGGCTATAGGAGGAAAACCTTTTCTTGGTTCAGAGACTTTCGTAGAGGCTAGAGATTGGCTTAAGGAAGTGGAAGAGTTGCTAGATATCTTTGAAGTGGAAGAGGGAAAGAAAGTCAAGTTGGCGGCTTGGTTAATGAAGGGAGAGGCCTCATTCTGGTGGGAGGTCACTAATGGAGAACGCCCTGTTGACTCTTGGGCAGATTTTAAGCAAAGGTTTGGGGCTAAGTTTCTCTCAAGGGCGGAAGAGAATCTGTTTATGGAGAAGTTCTTGAATTTGAAGCAAGGGAATCTCACGGTGAAAGAATATGTCAACAAATTCAATCAATTAGCAAGGTTTGGCATAGAGTTGGTGAATACACCGGAGAAGAAGGCTTTGAGGTTCGTTAGAGGCTTGAACGAACCATTGCAAGGAATGGCTATGACTCACATTCCTATGGGGGCCACTTTTGAGAAGCTTGTCTACATGGCACTTATGCATGAGGATGATAAGAATTCTAAGGCACCAGAGAAAAAGGGGGATCAGAAGAAACCGCAACAGCAACAACAAGGCAAGGGCGGAAAAGGCAATGGTGACAAAAAGAAGACGAAGAAGAAGTGCTTCAATTGTGGAACACCAGGACACCTTAGTAAGGATTGTCGCAAAAAGAAGAAAACCGGTTGCTTTCATTGTGGTGAAGCAGGGCATCTTGTGAAAAACTGCCCAAAGAAGGGGCAGAAGACGGGGTCTACCTCAGGAGGCCAGGTGCAAGCTCTTATAGCACCACCTCAGTCAGGGGGGCAAGTTCAGGTTCTCTCAGTTCCACCGATTCAGCAGAGAGGTAGAACTATTTCCGTTGAAAGTCTGGTTTTTCTGTTTGATCATCCAGTTCGTACTTTGTTTGACTCTGGCGCATCGCATTCTTTTATCTCATCATCGTTAGTTGAGTCACTGCACTTAGACACCAGTCTAGTTGATGATCCCTTGGTTGTCTCAAACCCAATTGGGGGCTCCATATATCTGTCTATGATATGTTTGGGTTTGAAGATTTCTATACTTAGCGTTGAGTTTAGATGTGATGCTTTTGTATTGGGCTTCACGGGCTATGGGTTGATCTTGGGCATGGACTGGTTATCCAGTAATGGTGCCGTTCTTGATTGCGAAAGGAGAGTTGTCAGGCTCATGACCCGCTTGGGTAACACTCTCGAGATCTCTTGCAATCCCATGGAATCTGTTTTGCTAAGTTATCTTGAATCGCTCGATGCTTCGGTCGAGAGTTTGTGTTCTGTCAGAGTAGTCCGGGAATATCCGGATGTGTTTGAAGAAGTAAAGGGTTTGCCTCCGAAGCGGGAGATAGATTTCCGAATTTATTTGGTGGATAATGCCAAACCAGTGTCTTTGCCAGTACGCCACATGGCTCCTCGTGAGAGAAGAGAACTTCATAAGCAAGTAGGGGAGTTGCTTGAGAAGGGGTTCATAAGGCGAAGTATATCGGAGTGGGGAGCTCCAGTAGTGTTTGCCACGAAGGCGGATGGGTCCCTCAGACTTTGTGTGGATTATAGAGAACTTAATAAGCTCACGAAGAAGAATAGACACCCATTACCGAGGATAGATGATCTCTTTGATCAGTTGGTTGGCGCGTCAGTATTTTCGCAGATGGACTTAGCTACAGGGTTTCATCAGTTAAGAGTGGCGGAGGACAGTATAGAGAAGACTGCTTTCCGGACTCCGGATGGTTTTTATGAGTGGCTAGTGATGCCATTTGGGTTGACAAACGCCCCCGCATACTTTGTTGATCTCATGAGTAGAGTGTTCAGAGAGTATCTGAATAAGTTTGTAGTAGTTTTTGTGGATGACATCTTGGTCTTTTCCAAGAATGAAGAAGAGCATGCCTTACATCTCAAGGAAGTGTTGGAGACTCTTCAAGCGCATAGTCTTAAAGCTAAATTCTCTAAATGCCATTTTTGGAGAAGAGAAGTGCGATTCTTAGGGCATGTGGTCTCTAAGGAAGGGATAGCTGTGGATCCCGCAAAGATAGTATCTATCCAGGATTGGAAAGTTCCTAGAAATGCTACCGAGGTAAGAAGTTTCTTGGGGTTGGCAGGATATTATAGGAAGTTCATCAAAGACTTCGCGAAGATATCAGCCCCATTAACCCGCTTGACGAAAAAGAATCTGGTTTTCTCGTGGGATGTAGATTGTGATGATGCTTTCCGACGGTTAAAGAGAGCTTTGACCACCGCTCCAGTTTTAGTGCTCCCGGATGGGAGTAAGCCGTTTGTTGTTTATACCGATGCTTGTGGAACAGGATTAGGCGCAGTCTTGATGCAGGAGGGAAGGGTAATAGCCTATGGAGGGAGACAATTGAGAGTGCATGAGAAGAATTACCCTACCCATGATCTAGAGTTGGCCGCGATTGTTTTCGCACTTAAGTCTTGGCGCCATTATCTTCTTGGTGAGAGATTCGAGTTGTTCACCGACCATAAATCATTGAAGTACTTATTCTCTCAGAAGGATTTAAACTTAAGACAGCAAAGGTGGATGGAGTTCTTAGCATCCTATGATTTCGAGATAGCGTATACCCCTGGTAAGTGTAACGTGGTGGCAGACGCCTTGAGTAGAAAAAGGCTATCTTTGAGTCCATTGTTCGTGGAACGACGAAGCTTGGAGTTTCTTTCTTTGTTTGACTTCAGACCTTCTGTTGATTTTGTACCTGGTTTGTTGGCATCCTTGGAGGTTAGACCTACTCTTTTGAGACGGATTGGCGAGGCTCAGCGAGACGACCCACAGTTGGTTGTGTTGGTAGAGAAGCTTATAAGAGGGGAGTCGTCCAGCCATTTGGGTAGATACACCATAGATGATAAGGGATGGTTGCATAGAGACGGTAGACTTTGTGTACCGCAAGATGAGGGTTTGAAGAAGGCTATTTTGGATGATGCACATCGTTCAAGAATGACTATTCATCCCGGTGGAGACAAAATGTACCAAGACATGAAGAGAGTTTTCTTCTGGGTCGGTATGAAGAAAGATGTGGCCGAGTATGTGGCTAGATGCTTAGTGTGCCAACAAGTTAAAGTGGAGCAAAGGAAACCCGGTGGGTTGCTACACCCATTGGAAGTTCCACAGTGGAAGTGGGATAGTGTCTCGATGGATTTCATCGACGGGTTACCGAGATCGAGGAAGGGCAATACGGGAATTTGGGTTGTGGTAGACAGACTTACCAAGAGTGCCCATTTTATACCCGTAAAGAGTAAGAGGACCGCTCCATGGCTTGCTTCAGTCTATGTTAGAGAGATTGTTAGATTGCATGGCGTACCATCCAGCATTGTGAGTGATCGAGATCCTATTTTCACTAGTGAGTTTTGGAGAAGTTTGCAAGAGGCGGTAGGGACTCAGTTGTGTTTGAGCACCGCATATCATCCTCAGACGGACGGTCAGACTGAGAGGGTGAACCGTATCTTAGAAGATCTTTTGAGGCTTTGTATCTTGGATTTTGGAGGTACATGGGAAGAACATCTTCCTTTGGTGGAGTTCGCATATAATAACAGCTTTCAGTCCAGTATTGGTATGGCTCCTTTCGAAGCTCTTTATGGAAGGCCTTGTCGATCTCCTACATGTTGGTGGGAATCTACGGATAAGATCTTGCTTGGGCCGGATATGGTTAGAGAGACTTCAGAGAAGATTGATTTAATTCGAAAAAGGATGAAAGCAGCGCAAGATAGACAGAAATCTTATGCGGATCGGAGAAGGACGGATCTTGAGTTTGAGGTTGGGGACATGGTTTTTGTCAAAGTATCTCCATTGAGAAATGTTGTTCGCTTTGGGTCCGTAGGGAAGTTAGCACCGAGATTTGTTGGGCCGTTTCCTATTAAGGAAAGGATTGGACGGATGGCATATAGGGTGGAGTTGCCCGACAGACTTAGTGGTGTTCATGATGTATTCCATGTATCACATTTGAGGAAGTGCTTACATGAGACCGCGGAGGTGGTAGAGCCGAGCTTGCTTAGAGATGTAGAGGTAGAGCGTGATGCGACGATTCGACGAGCTCCTACTCGCATCCTTGGGTCAGAAACTAGGAAGTTGAGGAACAGAGAAGTTCAGCTAGTTAAAGTGCAATGGGGAGATGACGAAAGCAATGCTACTTGGGAGACGGAAGCAAAGATGCGTTCTTTGTATCCATTTCTTTTTGAGAGTATGTCTTTTAACTTCTCCTTTATTGCTTGTCTAGTACTTATCTTATCTTTAGTATATCCTCTCGCTAATACCTATGACCTTTAGATAGGGTAAAACCTATGGTTGAAACATGTGTTTGAAACATGTTATGGTTGATGGATGCATATGGATGCAATTGTTTGCTAGTGGTTGCTTGTGGATGCATATACACACACATTAGGCACTAGATCGGCTCAGTCACTTCATGTTGCATATTGCATAAATGGATGTGGTAGTTAGATTGATGGATGTATCATGGCTGTGTTATCATATGGATGATGCATTTTTGTGTATGGTTGTGCACGCATGTAGAAATTTGTATGTGTCAATAGGGTTTCGCATACATATTGGATGCATGGCACTATCATGGTTTGCATTAAGGAGGTTTACTGTATCAGTAACCGCCTGATTTTTGCATTAGGTAAGTACATATACACACACTTTTGCATATATCCATCCAGCATTTAGAATCTTGTAAGGACAATGATTGCTCGTGGATGATGCTTTGAGTAGATGGATGATTGGATGGTAGGATACGTTCTTCCTAACTTGAAGATTTCGGGGACGAAATCCTTTAAGGAGGGGAGAATGTAACAACCCGTATTTTCAATAACCTGTAATAACATAAATCGAGGCAGAATTTAATTCTAAAATGGGAATCAAGGGAAACGGGCTATGCCATTGCGTTCGTCTCGGAAAAATACGCGAAATAGAGTCCGAGTTTTCGAAAATCGGAGTCCGTATGACCAAGATATGGCCTCGCGAAGTTTCACGAAAATTCCCAAATTAAAGTATACTTAATTAAGTGAAATGGGTTGTGTAGATATATATATATATATATATTGATATATATATATATATATAATTGAAAATTTAATAAATAAATATGCAAAAATGCTCAAAACAGCGAATTGGGAGAGGGGAATAACCGAACCGGCCGATTTTTGAAGTCGACCCGAGCCCGCTGGGTCGACTAGGGGTTAATCCAGGGTGTTTGGCTGTCAACCCGTGGGCCGATTCGCTCAAGTGCAGATTTTGCATTTGAATGGTTCTCATGGTCCATCTTTAATCTAAAGGCCCTAGATGGTTCCTACACTTGACTTCTTCCCCAAGACATGCTTTGATGGCTTGGATTGAATCTAGGGTTAATCCTATGGCCTAAAACACTTGCCTAATCTATAAATAAGACCCTAACCTACCCTAATTCATTCATAATTAAACCTAGTGACTAAACTATGGCAAAATGCTAGCTCTCATGGCCTCCACTAATTTTATGAAGAGGGTTGCATACTAATCACTCTCTAATCAACTTCTAATCCCTTCTTAGCATCTTAATCTTCTTCATTTGGTGTTCAAAGTTGCTAGTTGTGAGTTTCTATCACTTTGATGATCTTTTGGTAAACTAATTAGATGAGATGTGATGAGATTTATGGTTTTGTATGTGGGTTAATGAGCTTTGAATCATATGATATGATGTTAGCATTAATCTTATGTTTATGCATGTTGAGTATGTAAGCTTATGCAAGTTTAATATGATGTATGTTATGTTTGCATGATGCTAAATATGCAAGTTGTGGGCTATGTAATCATATGCATGTTATGCAAGTTCATGGTAATATGTTATGCAAGTTACATGTATGTAAATATGCAAGTTACATGTTTGTTAATATGCAAGTTACATGTATGTAAATATGCAAGTTACATGTTTGTTAATATGCAAGTTACATGTTTGTTAATATGCAAGTTACATGTATGTAAATATGCAAGTTACATGTTTCTTTATATGCAAGTTACATGTTTGTTAATATGCGAGTTACATGTATGTAAATATGCAAGTTACATGTTTATTAATATGCAAGTTCATGATGACACATTATGCAAGTCTATAAGCTAATATGCAAGTTTGTTATGCAAAATGAATATGTAAGTTATGTGACATATTATATGCAAGTTATGTGACATGTTATGCAAGTTCATATGCAAGTTATGTGTTTGTTAATATGCAAGATGGCACCTTTGAAACATGTTCATTCATATGCAAGTTGACACCTTTTATATGTGTTATATCATGAACGAAATTACGTGGGAACGATGGGGTAATTAAATGCATAAGTTAATAAGATTGTGTGAAATTAATATAATTATGCATAACACAAAATAAATAAACATAGTATGGGAATTTGCCTATTTGGTTAGGTGTACCCATACTATGTGTTGGGAATTTACCTATTGAGTTAGGTCTACCCCATGGGAATTTACCTATTAAGTTAGGTCTACCCATGTTAAGAAAACTTGATTAATTAGGGATAATTAATATAAAATTATGAGGGTGATTAATTAGGTGTAATTAATTGACTAAGACACGAGGTTGGACTCAGTTGTAGCGTAAAACTGCCCGGACCCAACCGGCTTAACCAGTTGCTACAAATGTTAGCCCAATGTGAGAGGTCTTAGGCACAAACTAAATACGTAATTAATGTAAAGACACGAGGTTAGACTCTGTTATGACATAAGGCTGCCCGGACCCAACCGGCTTAACCAGCGGTCATAAAAGACAGTCTAATGTGAGAGGTCTTTACAAAGGTTACGTTCTTAATTAATTAATTAAGAAACACTTAACCATATTAGCATGTAGAGGGACATGAGGGGTTAAGTGGGTGCCTCGGGTGGCATGAGAAAATCTAGTGGTTGCCTTGGGTGGCAATAGAAAATACGATTAGAATACTTAACCAAAATGGAACATGTAATTAAAACATGATTAAAGGGTTAAGTGGGATATACTAGAAAAAGGGACAAGCTTAGGTGGGTAGCTTGTGGAGGCCCATTTCAACCAGTAACCCATACGTATCTTTGTGGGCTCGACCCATGTCGAGGACGGGACACGCATACTGGGCTTGACTGTAAGAGGCAAACGGGTTAGCGGTGGCAACGCAAGTCCAACGGGCTTCATATGCGTGAGTGGGCCCGGGCTGGTAGGTAAGCCGTTGTTGCATCGAGTAGATATAAGCCGTGCACCTTTAGTTCCATCAGGTTGCCACATTGGGGAATGATACATCCCACGGTGGGGCCAGCACGGGTATCTACGTTAGGGAGCCGATCGAATGGGAAGTAGTGTGTACACCTAGTGGATTGTAGGGCCCCGTGGCGCCTACTTGGTCACCTAGGGGTACGCAGGTACTAATTAGTAAATTTTATAAGTCCTTGGGTGGGATCAACCTTTAAGTTAGGAACGACTGGTGTGGTGCAGTTTAGTAATTTACCTTAGGGAGGGTAGATGCGTCTTTATCCTTTATCTTCGTTTAGTTGACTGCTTAGGGTAGCCATTCATCCCTATATGTTACCGTATATCAGTTTATGTCTTCTCTGGTTACTTTAACGATTGTATTGTTAAAGTTATAGGACTCGCTCAGACTTATGTCTGACCCTGTTGTTTTTATCTTTTTCCCAACCCTCAGGTCCTACGGTGGATCCTAGCAGTAGTGGAGCTTGATCGGATTGCTGTTCCAGTCTTTAGGAGCTTGGATAGATGTAAAGCTCCAGTTATCCAGTTATCTTTTCTTTTGTTTGGCTATTGTATGAGAGTGGGATTATGTACTTCTTTATTTTGATGGATATTGTACTTGACCTTTATTGTGGTTTTATGATGTAACCAGACATGTTTTACTTCCGCTGTTATGAGATGATGTTTTAAAATTTCAAGTACTATTTATATCTGTCTTGTTGTAATTTTTCTGTTCTATATTCACTAAAATACTCCACCAATGCTATGGCATTCCCTTAGTGAGTGATCATAGCGGGAGTGGGGTGTTACAGGTGTTGACGTGTCACTTTAGGGTAGGTTATTAGTTATTTGAATTAATTTAATTATATATATATCGTGTATTCTAATGCTAATAAGTATAGCATAATAGATCGAATTTTTATGTGCTTTTTTGCGTTTGGATCGTGGAAAAATTGCGGACATTCTGGTACTAACCTAGCTGCGTTAGGAGACTGTAAAATTTTGGGCTTTGGTTGGACGTTTGATCAATTAAAGACCTAAAGGTGAGTGATTTTCTCGCTTACGATTAACTGAATCATTCCCATGTTTATTAAATTAAATTATGAAATAAGTTTGGTTGCATGGTTGTGTTGATTATTGATTTGTTGCTTAAAACAGACATGCAATTGTGTTAATCTACAAATTTAAGTTGATAACTAGTTATTTAGTTTAATTAAATTTCTAGTTAGAAATTCCGACACTTGTTAACCAAAGAAATGATTAATATTTACCGTTATCAGTTGTGATGGATGCCTTGGTTGATTTGGTTGATGAATTGATATTGATTTTGAAATGTTCCATTGTTAATTATATGGATGTTGTATGCTTTTGTGACAATTAATCCCATTTTCCCCCAAAATGTAACGGGCATCAAATAAACCTAGGATTAATCGATTTGAAATGAATTAAGAACACAGATTGAAATGATAGATATCTGTAACCTGATTTGGATTGAAATGATATAGATGCATCCCTGAAATATCGAGAAATTAAATTTAATACCACATGGCCACAGGATAAAAAATTATATACAGACATCGGTTGGTTAAGTGATTTTTAAATATTTGAAATTCTATTCGATGGAATTTTTATTTAAAGGAAATGTGTTGATTTCGATGAATTTTATTTTCCTTTAAAAACATGAACATTGAATGATTATGAAATTGTCAAGGGAATTATTCAAAACAAATTAAGAATGTTAAATGGGATTTTAAGCATGTCTTGGGGTTACAAATTTACGGTAAAATGTGAAATTGATAAATCCTCCATGAATTAAGTTTTGGAAATGAAAGTTATTTGAGTATACTCGGAATTACTTCGAAGTTGATATGAATTTGGGTTGAATCCTATAAATCGAATGGTGGTTTTGAATGGTGTTTGAAACAAGATATTGAAAATATGCAAACTCCATTGAGACTGGAGTATAGATTCAAGTAATTGAAATTCGGAAGAAAGGAACAATTATGGTTTAAAGAATTTTGTTTTTATAAAGATTATATATATACACTACTTGATTCCAAATAAACTATTCCTTTTCTTAAAATTAATTTATTAAAATTTTTAACCTATAGACTATTTTGTTATAAATAAATTTCCCTTATATTTTATTACTTAAAACTTTTTAGTAAACTTTTATTTTATGTATATACATAGCGATTTAAATTATCTTACTTTATTCTAACTACTATATTCTACATATATATTTTTCAGATTAAAATTTTCTTTACAAGCATCTATTTTTTATAATTATATTTTATGAACTATAAATTTCTTCCGAATGGAAAGTGTTTGGATTTATACATTGGTTCAAATGGAGTTGAGATAAAGTTATATTCAATTTGAATATGAATGGATTTCGAATATAAATCGATTTGAAATAATTATATTCTTTGATATGATATATTCTACTCGAATATTAATCGATTTTTGAAATATTATATGATTATAATATAATGAAATGAAATATATTCTCGTTTAGAATATAATCGATTTTGGGATGATTATGCTAATTTGATATGGAATTATAGTCTATTTGAATATAAATGGGGTTCGGAACAAAACATGATATTTTGGATATGAAAGCGAACCTTTGTGAAAAGTAAAAGAACCAACCGATGTGAAAAATATAAGCCTTGGTAGTTAAAGAGACCGGAGTCGGTAAGTGGCATACTCTTTGTCAGTGCTGATACGTCTTTAACAATTGTGCACGTGATGAAGTATCCAGTACGAAGCATGATGACTTGGAGGCGATGACTGTACTGAGGAAGGAGAATGATGACGAAATGGCCTTGACCTTCGGGTCATAATTGAAATGACTAAAACATGAGCTATACCATGACTAATTGATGTAGCACCTCTTATCGGACACACTTCTCCGATACTATTTCTATGACTATGATGATGATTTGGGCCCTTTTTGATTTGGGAGTGTGTTCCGAGGTGGGCGTTAGTGGCTGCTATGCGTTACCACCCGTCCGGGAGTGTAGTTGGTAGAATCGTACCCTGGGTATTGCCTCGAGTGCCTTGTCATATTTATCCTTATCGATCCCCATACGATTTTGATTTGTACCATAACTATGGAGTGCACTGTGATGCCATCATTTTATAGTGGGTTTACGGTATTGTATAGATTATGGTATTATAAATAGTGTAAGGGTAAAAATGTAATCCTGCTTACGCTGTTTTTCTTATATTTACTTTACTGGATAAACCCTATCATAACAGGGTATTATACTATGTATGTATTAGTTTAACGGATCCTTGAAAGATGGGAAATCCCATAACATCTCTTGAGTTACTGCACCCATGAGACTCATGTTATTTCATATTTTAATTTGACTAATATGAGAATGATTTAGTGCTGATCCGAGTGTTTGTTGTGGTTTCTTTTTATGTAATACGCTCAGGTCAGCAGAAGTTGCAGTTAGCAAAGGTTGCAATAGCTTGGAGGATGAAGACGAGGATTTAGTATATATATCAATTATAAGTATGTTTTTCTACTGCACTTCATTTCCGCTGCATTACTGTATAGTGTAACTCTGATGACTGAAAAATGTAACTCGAATGTGTATGTTTTTAAATGTTACTGAACCATTATTTGTTTATTATATATTGTCCTTCCGCTATGAGATTCTGTGATTGTTTTCTCTTTTTTTCTGCTTCTTCCCAATAACTGCCTGTGTTGGTGATTTGTTTGGGTCGACATGTGTGGTTTATTGTCGATTTGAACGGTCAAAAATCCAGGTCGTTACAAGTTGGTATCATATCTTTGGTTAGCGATAACCTTGGTTCTGTTTGGGAAGTAACTCATTAGAGAGAGAGTTAGAAATTGTAACACCCCGTATTTTCTGTAAACGTTAATGTAACAAATCAAAGTATACTTAATTTTTAAGAGAAGAATTAAGGGAAACGGGTTATGCCATTGCGTTCGTCTCAGAATTCTACTTGAGATAGAGTAAGAGTTTGCGTGAATCGGACTTCGTATGAAGAAGTTATGGCCTTCGGAAGATTCAGCTCAAATTTAAAAACAGCTCGAAACTGAATTCAAAATTCAAAACAGAACCCAGAAGCGGGCTGGGCGGGAAATTTCCAGCCCAGGACCCAGGTCGACCACTCCCCTATAGGTTGACATGGGGGTCGACCTGCCCTGTTTTTCCAGATCCGAGGCAAAATTCATTTTTATGTATCCGGGCTGATTTCTGGACCAAATTCATGAGTTCTACGCTATATAAACGCCCCCAAACTTCACTTTCTCCGCATAACTTCATTACGCCTATACTCTGCCTCAATCCTAATTAAAATAAATCTTATTCTCCATTAGAACAAGTTATAGTTCTTCTTCAAATTGGAGATTCAAATTAGGATAAAGCTTCAAGTTGAACCATAGGCATTCCGCTTCAAGCAACGTCACTCGAATCATAACAAATCACCTTTTCTAAACCGATCACTGTAAGTTCGGTTATTCCTTAGATTTGAACGTGTAATTGGAATTGTGAATGTAATGATTCCAAATGTAGAACTATACCAATTTGCAAGTTAATTATCCTTGATTCGTGCTTATGTCAAATCGAAAGTTATCTATGCCTTTGGATCTGATTTACGACTATGACTATGAGACTTTTGCCTAAGACTATGACTATGAGACTTTTGCCTAAGACTATGACTATGAGGCTTTTGCCTAAGACTATGACTACGAAACTGTTGCCTATGAAGTTATTGCCTATGACTATGACTATGAGACCTTTGTCTAAGACTATGGCCATGAACTGTCCCCTATGAAATTATTGCCTACGACTATGAATCATAACTATGAGACTATTGCCTATGACATTGGTTAAGAAATTATTGTGATTAGTCGCCTATGACTACTGTGGTTAATTGCCTATGACTATTGTAATAAGTTGCTTATGACTATTCCCATTGTTACAATTAACCGATCATGTTGTACCTTGAACTGGCATTATGTTGGACCAAATCACCTATGCCTATTCCCTTGATTATGTGGATCTCATATTTAGTGTGTAACTTGGCTAGTTTATTCCTATTCACTATTATGTACATCGAACCTGTTGGAGCCATTATTTTTGCATGCCTAATATTTTATATTAATTCTTGTGCTTATCCCCTATTCCTTTTGATTAGTGCCATTTCATGAGTACATAGAAAACTTGTGAAATCATGTTATACGTACAATTATGATGCGGGGATTGGGCGTAGCTTAATTAAGTTAGTTTGGCATAATAAATATGTTGGCATAATCTAAATTGGCTATAATAGTGAATGATTTACATGCATATTAGACTTGGGCATAAGTTGATAAATTCAATTGGCCGCAAAGTGTGTAATTGGCGTGTAAATCAAGTTTCGGACATAAACGTTAAACTAGAATATTAAATCTAGTTTTGACATGAACCGTAAATTGGAATATTAATCTAGATTGGGCATGAATTGTAAAAGGGGAATATTAAATCTAAATTGGTATAAACTGCAAGTTGGGTTAATTGATTTGTAAATCAAGTTTTGGGCATGGAATATAAGTATGTTAATTTGCATGATAGATGAATATGATCTAGGCTAAATTGATTTACAGAAAATTTACATAAATAGTAAATATGTAAATTTAGTAAAAGACGAATATGCCTAACCCGAAGTTAGACTGAGTTTTGGTGTAAAACTGCCCAGAACCGACCGGCACATCCAGTGACCACAACAATACCTGTCTAATGTGGGTGGTTAGTGCATCAAGCCCAGAAAGACCCGAGGTTAGACTGAGTTGTGGCGTAAACCTGCCCGGAACCGACAAGTACATCCAGTAACCACAACAATATCTATCTAATGTGAGTGGTTGGTGCTTTAATTAATTAATTAATTAATTAAGGATCATGAATAAATCAGGCTAGAAATGGTGAGGTTAAGTAATTAGGGAAACACTTAACCGTAATAAAATGTTAACAAAGACAAGAAGGGTTGGGTTAAGTAATTGAGAAAACACTTAGCCAATTCAACAACCTAGATGGTGTGGTTAAGTAAATTTAGGACACTTAACCGTAATAACATGTTAACTAGGCAAGTGGGTGAGGTTAAGTAAAATTAGAACACTTAACCGTTACAACATGTTAATTAAACAAGTGGGCGAGGTTAAGTAAATTTAGAACACTTAACCGTTGTAACATGTTAATTAAGAAGATGATAGGGTTAAGTTAACTAAAGTAACACTTAACCAAAATATTTAATGACACGTGGTGGGGTTAAGTAATACAAGAGGAAAACACTTAACCAATTATATAACATGATGTATTAGAAGGGAATAGGTTAACCCGAGAGGGCAACACTTAACCAATATAACATGAATTGAGGTAGGGTCAAGTCAACACCAGAAGGAAACACTTAACCAACATGACGTGACGAGTGGATGGGTTAAGTTAAATTGATTAATGACACTTCACCAGTATAACTTGATGAGCTAATGGGGTTAAGTTAAATGGGGAATACTTAACCATTATAACCTGATGACTGAACAGGGTTAAGTTAATAAATCACACTCAACCAATCCAACACGATAAGCGAGAAAGGTTAAGTTAATAAGAACCGCTTAACCAACACGATTTGACGAGTGGGAAGGTTAAGTACACGTCGGGTTGGTGGGTAATATTTGTATATATAGTCCCACAAAACTTAACCGTTAAATAAACATGCTTGAATCTATGGGAGGGTTAAGTACATCTCGTGTAGGTGGGTAATATTAGTACATATAGGCATATAAACTTAATCGTTAAGAAAATACGCTAGAATCGGTGAGAGGGTTAAGCACATCTCGTGTAGATGGGCAATATTTGTATATATATATATAGGCCCACAAACTTAACCAGTAGGAAACCCTAGTAACGGGGACCTATTTCAGCAGTAACCCACATAGATGTATCATGGTACCTTGAAACTAGGCAGGGTGGGGCACGATTACTGGGTTGATTATAAGCGGTCAAAGATAACGGTAGGGGGTACGTCAGTGTAGGTTCCGACAGTTTACAGGCGTGCCCGTACTCTGGAGTGGGAAAAAGCATGCACTGGGTACCAGTAGTTATGCACTGTGCATCTTGAATCATGTCGGGTCACTATCATAAGGCTTAATACACCTTATGGTGGGGCCAGCACAGAGTATCTACACGCAAGAGAGGGCCGACTGACACAAACACATGGAAAATTAATACAAGTAGGTAGCACAATCCCTAGTTGGACCTAGGTCGCGTAAACCCTGAATCCGAGAGGCATTCAATAGGTAGCATAAACCCCAGTGGCCCTGGGTAGCGTAAACCCTGGCTGAATCTAGGAAGCGCTCGATAGTAACCCTAGATTAAATCTAGGTAATAAATAGAATCCCCATAATAGATGTACACCTGAAGGCAACCACGATTACGGGGATTGGGATCACGTTATCATATGATCATTTTATATAGATAACTAGTTTGAACACTTGTTAGGTAGTGCAGAGATATAAAAATCAGTATAAACAGGGTAGTTGCGAAGCCGAGAAGGAGTAGAAGTGTATCAGTACATTCAGTTTATCTTTCCATATCCCATGCTTATCCCATATTATCTTGTTACTATGGTTTAGTCTTATATTTAGTTTATTCATGTCATGACCCTTTTCCTCGTTTAAATACTAAGAATCACTGGACTTACCAGACTTTATGTCTGACTTAGTTTGTTTTCGCCTCTTTTCTTCTATTTCCCCACCCCCCAGGTAGTCAGGGAGGGAATGGCTCGGGTTTGTTTGGACCGTTACTCTTTCCAAGCTTGAAGATTCTTTGACATGTTGCCTTGGACTCTCTCTTCTACTGCTATGGCTGGCTCATGATTTATTTGGGAAAGTCATTTTATGCTTCTTTATTTTTGTAAACAAGACAGGATACTTTGGTCTTGTAAAACAATCTTTGTACAAGCTGTTTATCAATGAAATAAAGTTTATTTTATTTGCCGCTACTTTAATTGTCTGTCTTGTAATTTATCTGCATATTTTACCTATAATGCTCCACTGGAATTAAGGCATTCCCTTTGTGAGTGACCTTAACAGAGGTGTGGTGTTTCAGAAATGCCCAGAATGAGTTTGAGATTATATATGAGAGAGCGTACTTGTATTTTTTTATATAAAATGGTTTTATATTGTGTTGGTTTGTTCTTTTGAATATTTATAGAGTCTGGTCGATATATGGGACGCCATGGTATCAATTGGAATTTCTAAATAATAGGATAGAATTGATCGACATAATATGGTTTTTGATTATATTTTTAATATATCAAATATATTGTTGGTTTTAAGTGTTTATTCATTTGTTATTAGTAGGTAATAATATTAAATTATTATCTATTATGTTTGATTCAATAATAAACCTAATGGGGAAATTTAAATGGTTTTGGAAACATTTGAGAATGAAGTCCTTTAAATATAATGGGTTGCATAATATATTTTACAAAAAATTAGAATTGAACTTGAGAACTCGATTCTGGTGATTTTGAAAATAGATTTATCAAGATTTTTAATAAATATAGTACTACAAGTATGTTCGAAAAAGGAAATGGTTTTAAAATATTTTAAACGAAATAAGTGTGTAACCCTTTCTCAGACCTTAGAAATAGCTCGGTAATGACCACGGATTATCGACGTTTATTTTGAAAAGTCTTAGTGGAGGAGATCACTCAATGATTATTATAACTTGTTTGACAAAGGATTTCGGATTTAATCCCATATAGTATAAATTTTATATAAGAATATTAGTATATGTTATTTAAAGTTGAATTTAAATTAAACCGGAACGGAAAATTTCTACATTCTTTGTTAATTAAGGATTTCGATTTAAAATTTTATATGGCATGGTTTTTTATAAAATAGTATAAACGTATATGTTATTTAAAAACCTGGTTTATAAAACCGAAATCAAGCATTTGAGTTTATTTAACTAATAATAATAACTCATATACTAGGGTTAATCCATTTATTAGAATTTTGATTATGTAGCCATGAAATGGATTTAAGTATTAAGAGAAGAGAAGTGGTCGTTGAAATGCTTAAGCATGAGCAATAATAAAGTTAAACAAATTACAATTTGGTCGATAAATTAAAATGAAGGAATTAAATGGTGAATTAGTGTACATGTGAAATGTGATACAAATGAAAATTTGGCTTATTCAGATTAAGATATGGAGTTAAACGAATTCTAGTTTGGGAATTAGAGACACTGAAATAAGATGTAAAATAAAACTTAACCTGGGTTGGATGGATTTAAAAAAATGAAATTGACTTAGGAAAATTTAATAAGTCGATCGATTTTGAATTTATATAGATTTTTGGATTGAGTAAGAAAAATTTGATCTATACAAATGATTAACAGGTAAATAAGTACATGAAAATTTAGTAAACGAGATAAAATAGAATGATTTATATAAAAACCATAATTGACCTTAACTTATGGTTATAGCTTCGAAGTTAACTAAATAGAACAAGGAAATGAAATAAAATGAGAACTGGAATTATGAAATAAGGTATAGGAAATACAAAACCGAAATCTAATTTATAAAATTTCGATATCAAAAGAATTTGTAACTAAGTGGATTCAAGTAAGTCAATGAATTAGTATAAATGGAACTAAACTCAAGAAAATTTAAATTGGTCTATTTAAACCCAAATATAAATGAATGGGAACAAAATGTGGATGAACTTGAATAATTTAGAATAAATAAAATCGAAATTAATTCAAATGAATGGCTAATCGAATATGGATAAATGGAACGACAATCAGTGTAATATGGATGTAGTAAATAGGAATAAGTAATGAAATTTTGTAACTCGACCAAGGTTAATGAATTAATGATTTATTATAATTGAGTTAGTTCGGAAAGTAAAATGAATTCAAGTTTTAACTAAAATTTAATGCTTGGATTGAAACAGGAAAATGGATAGAAGTATATCGGAATGGAGTAAGCAAATTGAATGTGAATCAATAGCTCGAATAATGAAGTGATAACGAATTTTAAAGTGCTAAAGATTTACCAAAGTTTTGGAATCTGAAAGGTTGAAACCCCAAATAAGATAAATTGACGTTTATGCGGAAATCTGAAATATTCGATAAGGTAAAGCAAAATAGCCATAACTTTCGAATGGATGATCGGAATTCGACGATTCTGGACTTTTTGGAAACCTTAGAAACTGGGCTAAAACTTTCGTTAATAGAGCCATGTCTAAATTTTCATGTTTACTAGGCTGAAATTCAAGTTTTAGTCGTAATACTATGTGCAGAAAATAAAAAACTGAAGCATATATCAATATTGTTTTGACCATAACTTCCTAACGGAGCGTCGGATTTTGATGTGCTTGTACATTTCGGCATGCCCAAGATTAAAACTAGAACTTTTTCTTAATTTTCTAGGTAAGATTTTGCTTCTTAAAGGGTTAAAAACTGGGTTGAACAACCCAGGTATGTATTTTTCATTGTGCAGGCTGAAGCGTTCGCTTTTGCTAAAACAGTCATAACTTTCGAACGAATTATTCGAATTCGACGAATACAGACAATTCGGAAAGCTTGGAACGAATACAATAACTTTTGCCTAGTATGCTTTGGTCAAATTCCATCATTTAAAGGGTGATAAACCTCATTTTTGTTCGCTGGCTTGTCACGAGTATTATGGTTTTGTAGTTGAAATGTTTCATATATGTTGTGTAAGTTGTATACATTTGCTATGCATTGTATATATGTTAATTCGTATGCGTATGTAGCAGGTTAAGGAAGTCGCGCTACGCTTTGGGGCACGCTTTGCGCTAAATGCTATATTGCTAAATAAATAAAGTTGCGAACGTCGCTAAAGAAGGTATGTATTTGTATTATGAAGTGTTGTTGTTATATATATTATTGTTCCCAATTGTTTGGGATGCCTCATCATGTGATGAGATGGATATTTGGATATATATATATATATTGTTATTTTCCGGGCCTCTCCGTATAAGGGAGATGCTGCCGAAATTTTCTATGATTTCGGGACTTAGAAAATTTATGAGATTTTATAACTCGATAACTTATTTTATAGATGCTATTTTATAAGTACGAATTTGAAAGTATGAATGTGCTCAATACCTTATTTCGTTCTCTTTTCGAGGACGAAAAGATTTGAGAGGGGGAGAATGTAATAACCCATAATTTTCTGTATAATTAAATTTAGATTTAAAATAAATAAATGGAATAATATTAAATAAAAATCAAATTTTGTTGATTTTAAGGATGGTGATTATTTGAATTAAGTAAATAGATTTTCAAATATAGTTTTATTTAGAAATGTTGTAATTTTTGATTTAATATTTAAACGATTAAATGGAATTTAAGTTGTTTAAGTTAAATTTGAAATTCAAATAATCAAATTGGGGAAATTTAAAAATTTATGAAATCGATTTGTAAAATTTATTTAAGATTAAATTGGATTGAAATGGAATTTAATAAATATTTAAATTGAATTAAAACAGTTAAATGAATAATTGAATATTTTCACTACAAGAAAACACTGATTTATCGTCATAAATTTAGAAGCGGAAATTTCGGTCGCTAATTTGTGACAGATTTCCATGTGATCTGCGAGGGATAGTTTTTTGTTTTTTCAACTATTTTTTCTTTTATTTATTACCATCGTCTTCTATCATCCCTTACTAAGCCGTTGCAAATTGCGTCAAGTTACCGACGAAAAAATTCTGCTACTATTTTCCGCAGCAAATCCAAGCAGAATACCGACGAATATTTATTGAAGCTATTTTGCAGCAGGATTCCAACGGATTTGCAATAGATGTTTGTATTATTTTTCTAACATATACTTTAGAGTTATTTTTTAATAATTATTAACATGTTCAATAATTAATAATTAATTTGTTCTAATTAATGATTTATAAGTAATAATAAATAATAATTTACATTCTATAATAAATAACTTATAATCATTGCTTATTTAGAATTAGCAAAATAATATTTGCTCATAAAAGTAATTATTAAATCTTAACAAAGTCTTCTTCTTTCATCATAAATTTCAGTCAGTATGCCAGTATATTTTATGCTAAATCCTAAAATTTTAAGTTGTTCTTTTATAATTATTCCCCTAAATAATGAAAATATCAGTTTATTGTAATAATTATTTAATAATTAATAGTAAAATTTAATGCTTATGAAATGATATCTAGTATTCAATAATTAATTTTAAATAAATGTATTTAATAATTACAGGTGATAATTAAACTGATACTTATATTTTATAATTGTAGTTGATAATTATATTTTATATTTCGAAAAATTTAAAATTTTGAAATCATCTTGAATAAATTTGAAATAAATCATAAAGTTTATAACCTAATTATCAATAACTAATTATTAATAATTAATAATAACATCTAAGAATTAACAATACATAATTAATTAATAGTTATAAAGTGATATTTAGTATTTAATAATAATTTTCAATAATTGTTAATTTACAATGACCATATAAAAATAAAAAAATTGATAATTAAGAAAAAAATTTAATAATTCATATTTAATAAAAAGGAATAATAGTTGAGAAGTAACATTTGGCATATAATATTTTGTAATTTTAATCAGTAATTCTATTTAATACTTGAAAAACTTAATGTTTTAATTTAATTGATTTGAATTCATTAATTATTTGTTTCTAATTGCGTAATATGTGATTAATAACTACGAGTAACACAAAATAAGTTGATAAGTTCCATTAAAGCAACCAATTTTTTTTACTTTAAATAAATAAATTGCAAAATTTCGAATTATTGTAATTTGATCTTAAGACGATCGACAACGATTGACATAGCTGGTAACAATCCCTCTAGGTGGGGTAGAAGGACAAACACCATTACCAACGACGATCATCCTCACTGGTCCGATCATGGGACATGGGGGCATTATCATATCTAAAACATGGTATATATCTTTTGCTATTTGAATTAGAATCAAATACAAACATGTATATAATATGTGAGACCAAAATATCTCTGTTCATTTCACATAGTCGTCATTTGCCTGAGGTAAAGTTTGAAAGAGAATTAGTTAATTAATTATAAATCAAGTTAGGAATAATTAATTGGTAATCAAACCAACCGTTAGGGAAGTTTCCCTACTACAAGGGACCCTAAATCAAACTCTCTAAAGCCAATTATTTTCGGCTCAAATATCTAAGTTTTGCATTTTCTTCTATCTGCTCTGTTACTTCCTCTGCACATATATCTGCGCTATTTCCTACACAACCCAAAGCAACGCGAAAATTCCTCCCATTTTCTCAATATTTCCATTTGTTCGGGTCATATACGTATTCACGAAACCACGAAAATATAGCCGATTTATGCACAAACTCATTCAAAAATTCGCATATTTGACCATCACTTGGATTTCACCTGCTTCTATTTTGTGGTTTTCAATCCTCTAGGTATTCTTATTTTATCTTTTTACACTCTTGAATTTTTAAGCCAATTATGATTACTTTTTGACACAACCTTATGGAACCATAAATATCTCAAATGCTCGACACTGTGTTGACTTGTAACAATTTCAAATGATTAAAATGTTAGTCTTTGATTTCAAGATTACTCTATCACGAGCATCCGACTTCTCTCTCAATTTTTATTAATCGAACATTACGGCAATGGATAAATCACATTCATTGTACTAAAATATATATAATTTTGAGCATAATATTTATAAAAATCGGACGCATAATTTTTGAATGTGGATATCTACGTATTTGTATCCGCATCCAGTTTTTCGGATATTAGATATTTATCTGCTTTTTAGATATGAATGCAAATATATTTTGGATTTTTTGGATATCCACTGACATCCCTAACTACATTTATAACATATTTATCATTTTAAGCTTGTTTACATATACAATACATAGGATAATTGGATTTGCATTTTTTCAATTACCTTTTATTTTCTCTTAAACTACGATATTTAGTTTTCACTAAAATATGAATTAAAGTAAATTTTAAAAAATAATTTTTTATTTGATATTAAACACATTAACGGTCGATTTTCCCGCTATTTTGCGGTTATACTAGTAATTTAGAAGTCATTGTTATTGTACAGTATTTGATAATTAATAATTATATTTGATGTTAAAAAATGTTGGCTACGAAAACGTAGATTTGAATAGGGGAAAGCACAGATCCGCGTATGGAAAACAATCCCACTCATCATCGTTCAAAGTGGATAGATCCAACGAACATGATATCTCCAATGCTTCTATTTCGGATCGCCCTATCGTGCGTTCCTCTTCTTTCTTCTGTAATTCGCTTTACCCTTTTCAGCTTCAACCTCGATTCTTCTTGTTCGCCTCCCATCACCAATCCCAAACTTATTGTTGTTAATCAAAAATTAGATTTCTTCTTGTTTGCAACCTTCTCGCAAGGCGGCAACCGATAACATCTACAAGTTATCTTTGAACTAGGAGGAATCAGGCCATTCAAGATTTGTGGTTTCAGAGTTATCTGTACACAACGATCACATCAAAAAGCAGAAATCCGTTTTTCTCATAACAGATTCTTTCGATGGATTGGAGATGTCAATTATGCGAAGAAGTGTTGCTGTGAAAGGTAAGAAGCATAAAATTGGTTTTGTTTGATAAGATTTAGTGAATACTAGTTTTGGATAGCCATCCAGTTTTCAACTTTGATTTTGGGATTGGCTGGTTATAACATATTGAGATGGAGATTTTGTTCTTCACAGTAAATGTCCTTGCCAATAAATGGAAAATGACTTTTGGGTAACCTGTTTACATTTGAAGCTACTGTTGGATGTAAAAGAAACATGATGGTTTAGATGCACAAGAGTTCGTTGATGAACTAACTGGAAAGATTTCATGTTTCTCTTTTTAATTACATAACTTAGCAGATTATATCATAGATTTCAATCTATATAGCTAGCATATGGATCTATTTTCTTGTAATCTCACATGATCACTATATGTAGGAAAAATGCACATTTTTACCACTTCACATATGTTGTATACAATAATTACAATATGTTCAGAGAGAAAAATAATTGTTGAGAACACTAGCCATGAATGAGTAGTAGAAAGTCATCCAATAGATCCAAAGAAAGGGAAATCAAATATTTCAAAACTTCTGCATTCAATACTTCAATCTCCTCAGTGTATTTGTAGTGTTTTCTCACATGTTCGACGTATTTGTGTTATGTATTATTGTTTTTAACTTCATCTAGATGTAAGAAAGAGCAGGATTAGGCTGTTAACTTTTAATTTTTTTTATTGCTGCAAAGGGCAGGAATTTCACAGTTTTATGCATATGAATTGTGATTCTCTCTTCGTTGTGCAAACATGGTTGTATGTTGCTTTTTTCTTAGTTCTTGATGTATTTATTCATAAGATGCAAATCTATCTTGCTGAATTGGAAAAATTTTGATATCTTGAATTTTTGGATTTAGTTGTAAGGTTCCAAGGAGAAGAAATATACAAAATAGAACAAATAGAAAAGAAGAAATTTATAATTAGGTGGATAAATCCAGGAAGCTGTAAGCAAGCCATTATTTTTCAGCTGATGTTAATTATGTCATGATTTATTATCATCATTAACCTCATATGTCCAATACTTTTTTAGAACTCTGTCTTTCTAGCTCTGATAATGCTAGATTAAACAATGTGGAGATAAACCTATTTGTGATCAAGTAAAATTATGAAGTAATATTTATTCTCTTAACTGCGGGAAACCAATTAAATGTTTCATTTGTATGATATTCCTACTGTTGATTCGGACTTTACCGTGCTTATTAACATTTTCTTGTAGTGTCGTAGATTATATCCAACCACAAGTGGAAGAGGAGTGACAATTTGAAATTGGGCTTCTTCAAAGATTGCAAAGGGTAATATCATGTTGTATAAACAGAGACCCACATTATGGATGTATTCTGTATTTTTGATGCAAGAATGTTTAGTATGTCTATTATATAGTGTTGAATGTTGATTATGAGATGAGTGATTAATATAACACATTGATTATGAGATGTGTATGTTGATATTAATTATGCTGTATTTGAATTAGGATTGGGTATTGAATGGAACACAAGTTATGTGTGTGAGTATGTATGTATGTGTGTGTGTCTATATACATATATACATATATACATATATATTATATATATATATATTAGAAAGGGAATAACAGCGGATTACCGATAAAAAAGGGGGGTTAAGTTTACCTTAGTTTAATTTTCGTCGCTAATCCCTTGGTAATTATTAAGGATTTACCAACGTCTCTTATAAATAATATTTTATTATAAATTAATTATCCAGTCGGTATATAAATTAAAATTAAATTAATAAATAAAATTTTATTTTTATTATAAAATTAGTAAAATGACAGAAAAATGTTGGAAAACTTATGCTAAATTCCATCGAAAATCTGACACAGATACCGTCATGGTTTTTACCGACCATACCGTTATGTCGGAAATCCATCGCTAAGGCCTGTTTAGCGACGAATTAGAAGCGGATTTTGCCGCTGCTATATGTTGTTTTTCTTATAGTGTTTATTTATTTATTTAACCGTAAAATTTAACTATTTGGGTAACTATCTCAGAATTTGACGTAACTAGTCTCATCGGACCCGGAACGGTGAATTATGGTAGGATTTCAAATTTCGTTATAATCGGACTTGTACTTTGATCGTACGGAATAAAACATGGAAGGTAGCAATGTAATTTGATAAATGGTTGTTTTTCACATTTGGACCTTATATATATATAATCCATTATCACTCCATCAGCTGTTTCCTCATACGTATACTTTCTCAATCAAAATTTCCTTTCTAATGGCTGAAACAACATTTCCAAACCCTAGAGAAAAATTTCAAACTCAAAAAATCAAATATTCTCCAAATATCAACAAACTATATATCAAATCGAAGCTCTCAATTAGTAAGACTCAGATCTATTGTTTGTTGTTGCATGCAGCACTTCATTTTGTTAGAAATCACGGTCAAAGGGGTGCAATTTCGAAACCCTAAGCGAAAATTTGGGGGTTTTTGATTTTGGTGTTAATCGGAGAAATCAATTTCTGAGTATTGGAGAGGTTGACAACGTGAGTTGAACCATGGCGTTCTAGAGGTCTGAAAGTTGTTGTGGTGGTAGGATTTGGTGGCTAAATGCTAGAAAGTTGATTTTAGGGAGGGCTGATGGACAGAGCTGTGGTCCACCGGAGTTGACCGGTCTAGCGCTGGCGGGTGCACCTCGGGTCAAGCGTTTGAATGCCGGAGGTTTCGGTCAGTCTCATGGTCGGAGTCGATTGCTTCGGGCGGTCAAAGTTTGGCCATTTTCGGGTTCAAGGTTACGGGTTCACTGTAGCAGAAACGTAGAGGAGCGGGAAGAAAGGATTAGGGGTGTTGACGTGTCACTTTAGCGTAGGTTATTAGTTGTTTAAATTAATTTAATTATATATATATATATATTGTGTATTCTAATGCTAATAACTATTGCATACGAGGTCGAAGGTTTGTTGTGTTGGGATGGCGAAATTGCGGACGTTTTGGCACTAACCTGACTGCGTTTGGAGAATGCAAAATTTTGGGCTTTGGTTGGATGTTCGATCAACTAAAGACCCAAAGGTGAGCGATTTTATCGCTTATGATTAACTGAATTATTCCCTTTTTTGAATTAAATTGTGAAATAAGTTTAGTTGCATGGTTTTGATTGTTGATTTGTTGCTTAAAACTGACATGCAAGTGTGTTAATCTGCAAATTTAAGTTGATAACTAGTTACTTAGTTTAATTAAATTTCTAGTTAGAAATTCCAACACTTGCTAACCAGTGAAATGATTAATATTTACCATTATCAGTTGTGATGGATGCCTTGGTTGATTTGGTTGATGAATTGATATTGATTCTGAAATGTTCCATTATTTAGTATACGGATGTTGTATGCTTATAGTGACGATTAATCCCATTTTCACCCAAAATGTTACGGGCATCAAATAACCCGGGATTAATTGATTTGAAATGAATTAAGAACACAGATTGAAATGATAGATATCTGTGACCCCAATTTGGATTGAAATGATACAGATGCATCCCTGAAATATCGAGAAATTAAATTTAGTACCATTTGGCCATAGGATAGAAAATTATATACGGACATCAGTTGGTTAAGTGGTTTTTAAATATTCAAAATTCTATTCGATGGAATTTTTATTTAAATGAAATGTGTTGATTTCGGTGAATTTTATTTTCCTTTAAAAACATGAACCTTGAATGATTATGAAATTTTCAAGGTAAATATCCAAAACAAATTGAGAATGTTAAATGGGACTTTAAGCTTGTCTTGGGGTTACAAATTTATGGTAATATGTGAAATTGATAAATCCTCCATAAATTAAGTTTTGGAAATGAAAGTTATTTTAGTATTTTCGGAAATACTTCGAAGTTGATATGAATTTAGGTTGAATCCTATAAATCGAATGGTGGGTTTGAATGGTGTTTGAAACAAGATATTGGAACTATGTAAACTCTACTGAGACTGGAGTATAGATTCAAGTAATTGAAATTCAGAAGAAAGGAACAATTACGGTTTAAAGAATTTTATTTTTATAAAGATCATATATATATATATATACACTACTTGATTCTAAATAACTATTCCTTTTATTTAAATTTATTTATTAAAACTTTTAACCTATAGACTATTTTGTTATAAATAAATTTCCTTATATTTTATTACTTAAAAATATTTAGTAAACTTTTATTTTATGTATATACATAGCGATTTAAATTATCTTACTTTATTCTAACTACTATATTCTACATATATATATTTCATATAAATATTTTTCTTTATAAGCATCTATGTTTCATAATTATATTTTATGAATTGTAAATTTCTTCCGAATGGAAAGCGTTTGGATTTAAACATTGGTTCAAATGGAGTTGAGACAAAGTTATATTCTATTTGAATATAAATGGATTTCGAACATAAATCGATTTGAAATAAGTATAATCTTTGATATTAAGTGTGTTCTACTCGAATATTTATTGATTTTTGAAACATTATATGATTATAATATAACGAAATGAAATATATTCTAGTTTAGAATATAATCGATTTTGTGATGATTATGATAATTTTATATGGAATTATATTCTATTTGATTATAAATGGGGTTCGGAACAAAACATGATATTTTGGATATGATAGCGAACCTTTGTGAAAAATAAAAGAACTGACCGATGTGAAAAATGTAAGCGTTGGTTGTCAAAGAGACCGGAGTCGCTAAGTGGCATACACTTTGTCAGTGCTGATACAAATTTAACAACTGTGCACGTGATGAAGTGTCCGGTACGAAGCATGATGACTTGGAGGCGATGACTGGACTGAGAAAGGCGAATGATGATGAAATGGCCTTGACCTTCGGGCCATAATTGAAATGACTAAAGCAGGAGCTATACCGTGACTAATTGAGGTAGCACCTCTTATCGGACGCACTTCTCCGATAGTATTTCTGTGACTACGATGATGATTTGGGCCCTTTTTTATTTGGGAGTGTGTTCCGAGGTGGCCGGTAGTGGCTGCTATGCGTTACCACCGGTCCAGGAGTGCAGTTGGTAGAATCCTACCCTGGGTATTGCCTCGAGTGCCTTGTCATATTTATCCTTATCGATCCCCATATTATTTTTATTTGTACCATACCTATGGAGTTCCCTCTGATACCATCAGTTTATGGTGGGTTTACATTATTGTATACAATATGGTATTGTAAACGGTGTAAGGGTAAAAATGTAATCCCACTTACGCTATTTGTAACACCCCGCATTTTTAATATAATTAAAAATATGTAAAAATATGTGTATATGCATAGGTAGGTAAATAATGGTGATGTACAATGAGAATTGATTAATACATGGAAGAGAAGGAAAAATTAATTCCATAATAGTGTACGTAACAGAGAAGAGAATAAAGTAAGGATACTTAATTTAAATATCAGGAATTAAGTAAAACAGACATCACCATTGCGTTCGTCTTGAAATTCTTCTTGGAATAGAGTCCAAGTTTTCGAAAATCGGACTCCGTATGAAATAGTTATGGCCTGCGGAAGATTCAACAAAAATTCAGAAAAATACCCAAGCAGGCGTCCTGGGGGTCGACCTACCCAGGGAGGTCGACCTGGGGGTCGACCTACCAGGAAGGTCGACCTAGGGTCGACCTTAGTGTCGACCTCCCCCCTTATTTTTTTTTTCAGATCTGGGCAGTGACGATTTTTGATGTGCTGGACGGAACAGATGGCTTCTAGGGCGATCTAATGGCTCTAAAACACTCTCTACACCTATAAAATAGTGCCTAAACCGAACCAAATTCATAAAAATTCTCTATGACGCTTCCATGCCGCTAAACTTCAACTAAACATGGCCGCCGCCTCAAAATCCTAAATTAATTTGCAATTTTCTTCATCAACTTTGGAGTTTAATCAAATCAACTAGCAAAAGTTCTTCATCAACAATTCATGCTCTTCACCAATAATCAAATAAGAAGATTAAATCAGCGTTCTACATCAACGACAAATCACTTATTTCTCTAATCCAGTCAATGTGAGTGGATTTGAACTATATTTGTTGTATAATGTTGCTTTTATCGTTTACCATTCCCCATAATGAATATGATGTTAACTTAATAAGATCAGTTATTTTATTTATGCCTACGTTTGAGTTCTCTCCTTTTTATCCTTTCCCCTTTTAATTTTTGGATCTAGGTTATCTCGAACCTAGACGAGATCTTAATATACAATACGCATGATTGGAATATGGGGATATTGGAATATAATCTAAAATTTTGGGGGTTTGTGGCATAACAATTGTTATTGCATATATTGGGCATAATCTATTTTATGCAGTCGAGGAATATAATCTATGCTGAATAGTGCGCAACTATGAATTTTGATTTATGATGTTAACATGAAATTGTGTAAATTTAATTGGAACTATTGGATATGGAATTGGTATGATTCAATATTAACACCATGTAATTGGATAACATGGATTGGTGAAATTTATTTGTGACTTGAAAAGTAAGCCTAGAGGGCGAATTAGATTATATGTATGAACGTAGGAATGTTGAGATATATATTGTGAAAATATTGATTATATGAAATTGGGTATAACTGGATATTGGAAATTGACATGTTTGGGTATGAATAACATGGAATAGTGAATTTGGCTATAATTGGATAATTTGGGTAACATGAAAATTGGCTAACTATTATGTAATTGGTGCAGTGAATGGCAAATTTGAAATAGGCATAAAAATGAAATGTAGTTAAGTTGAATTTGGAACATATGACATGAATTTGGTGGTTGGGTGAAAGACGATTGTTAATAAATGCCTATGACATGAGGTTAGACGTGTTTGTGGTGTAAGACTGGCCGGAACCGCCCGGCAAATCCAGCAACCACAAGCAGACGTCTAATGTGAGAGGTTAACGGCAAGAACTAGAGGCGTAATGGTTTATGACACGAGGTTAGGCGCGTTTGTGGTATAAGACTGCCCGGAACCTCCCAGCAAATCCAGCAGCCACGAACAGACGTCTAATGTGAGAGGTCATACATCGTTACGGCATTATAAATAAATTAAGAAATACTAACCATAATAAGACATGTGCGTGACATGGGTATGGTTGGAGGGTTAAGTGGGTGATATAAATGACATGTAAAGCATGACTAATGTGGACTTAACCGTTGTAAGACATGTGATGTAAAACAGGACTAAGGTAGACTTAACCGTATTAAGACATGTGTAAGATATGGAAACTATAATAAAGGGGGTTAAGTGGGACACGTGTGACATGTGAAACAGAATTTAGACATGCTTAACCAAATGGGACCCGTAACGATATCATAAATTAATTGAATTGGGTAAAGTTTAAGTAACGGGATGAGTAAAAGGAAGGGTTAAGTCAAATCTAAAATTAATGACACAGTAATGGGGGAATGATAATTACCTATTATAAACTTGAGTTGCGGTGGTACAAAATTTAATGATAGGCAAACTTGTCATAGGGACAAGGGAAGGTTATGACTTAAGATGTAATACAAGACTTGCAGGGTGGGACGACTTATACTATGAAATAAGTTAATCTAAAATTAATGACAAGAAATGGGGAATGATAAATAACCTATTATGAATAAACTCGAATAAGGCAAGAAAGGATAATAGGTGGAAATTATAACTTATGGGACAAGATAAGTTATAGGAAACAATAAGGAAGATGAGATAACTTATATGTAAAGATATACTTAAATTTAGGGGTTTGGAAAGAAGAAATGTGAAATCAAAAATGATATAAGTTATATGAGTGGAAAAGAAGTAAATTAGTATCATATATGTTGGTTGGGTTGAGTAATTCTCTTGGTGCTAGTCTGATGTTGATTTCGATCTTCGGGGATGGTGTTTAGAGGGTTATTCTCCTAATCAGTATGTATGTGGGATAAGGCATACTTAACTATGAATTAGGTATAACATGTTGTAACCCAAAAAGGGAATAATTTATGAAATTGGAAAATAACATGTTGTGGGCTTATTAATGGACTTAAGTGGGTTAAGTATAAATTCAATTAATAAGCAAGGGTAACTTGGTGAATACGAAAAAAAAGGAAGCTAATGCGAATAACCAAGTTAAATGAGAAAGTTGACGAGGTGGCACAAGCGTGAAATAAATGGTTAGACTTAGGGTCTAATGACATGTAAAACTAAAGCGCTTGAAGCAGTCCGTACGTTGTAGGATGAATAACCCAACGAGGTAGATCATGATAGTGTCATAAGGCACGAGGAGAGCGCACGTTCGCTATTTTGGCGGCTCCAACGGACTGGAAGGGGAAGCACGCAGCTTCCTGAGATGTTAAAGGTGCTCCTGGTAGTCCTTTATAGTGGTTTAGCTTCGGGCTAGGATTACAGAGGTTGGGTCCGCGCGGAACTACCACGTGGGTGGGCCTTGACTGCACAAGTAGTGTAATGACCCGCATTGTTAGCCGTGGAATAATTAATTAGTTTAATTATTTAAATAGTGATTTAGGGAATTTATTCGCCAAATAGTTAAATAAAGTGAATATTTAATTAATTTAAATAATAGAATAATATATTTAATTCAAAAATAATCAAAATATTGGAAATCACAATATAATGTGAACTGGGTCACTCCTAAGATCTAATTCAGCTTAGAGTTGAATTATATTGACGAATATATTCAATCGACATTAGTTTGAACGTAGAATTATAATATAATTAAAATAGAGCTTGAAATGGCGTGGTAGTTCGCTTTTTGGCGATTTGAACTTCAACTGAGTATACAGGGTTCGTTTTAAATGGGATTTCTGTGAAACAAGAAACGTGTCGAGCTGTTGGAGTATATCTTTCTAGTGGAAGAGAAAAATTGGGATTTCATTGTGTATATTTTGAGTTATGTCCAAATCAAATTCTCAGAAATGCAGCGCCCTGACCATAACGATTTAATTATATTTTATATAAGGATTTAAATAGAAATCGAACATCGATATAACTCTGACGATGTAATATCGAGTTGTAAACCCATATAGTATTTATTATGAGCTGTATGGTATTCCTCTGTGAATATAGATGAGAATATTTAATTTTAAATATTTAATTTAATTATATTTAAATATATTTATATATTTAAATAGGCTATTTAGAGCTTTAAAAATAGCCACTTTTGCAAACGAAGTCGGAATTCGACGAAACTAATTTTGTTAGACCCGCAATATTAAATAGTTGTTAGATTTCCAGTTTTGTGATTTTTAGAGTCACTGTGTGGCCGTACGGATTTTTAGAGTGAGAAATAGTCAGTATTTCGACGGTTAAAAATACTGTTTTTCGACAGTTAAAAATACGCTGTGTGAGCATACGAAGTCGGAATTCGACGAAACCAGTTTCGTTGGAACCGTAATGTCGAACTCTAGCTACATGTCCAGTTTGGTGATTTTTGGGTATCGTATGCGGTCGCAGTGATTTTTAAGGACCAAGAACGAATATAAAAATAAAACTAAAATATCCTAAAAATTGTGTGGACCTGAACAAGGACACCCATCCCCTTTCTCTTCCACAACCCTCAACCACCATCGCCTTATAAAACCGAATACAAAGCCGCCAGTTTCTCTGGGCTAAATAAAAATAAACGAGAGAATTAAATCAAAAGGAAATGCAAACAAAGTTTATAAATTTCTATATACATATATATATATATATATTCGGATTCACAATGAGATGCTCTTCGACCTCGAATACATTTTGTTGGGTTCGACATCTTTGTCCGTCGCTGGTTTTGTTAACAGCAATTTAGTGTGAAAATCTGCAACTTCCCCGGTGAGGAAAGTGTGGATAGTTCGAGAACAAGCCAAAACAGAATGCAGACAGAAGAACATTTCATTGTTAATTATAACAATTCCATCAGATTACAAGAATATACAGAGTATGAATAAATATTACACATTATAAAATATCAGAGATTACAATACATTACATAGCAGCGGAAAATAATACAATACACAACTGAAGGAGATATACGGATACAAAGCTTTCCGGATATCATTCCAGCTATAAAGCAGGATCCTATGAATATAAATCTGCAAAACCCAAAACTACTAGCTGCCCAAGTCAAAATAAGGGCACCCATAGTTTAGGTTAAAAAAATAAACTCCAGGTCAGTCATGGGACTGGTGTGAGAACTAAAACAGTTATTTATCTTTATTTTAAAGTTCGGCAAATCAAGGGACCACGCCGTATAACACGGAACGGGTTTCCTCCCAAGAACACCAGTGCATTAAACAACAACGCAACGCTAAATAAAGGACAATGAAGCTATTATAAGACCCAGGTCCCATCACACAATGCAACGCAAGCCGGAGGATAGGGTTTTTACCTTATAATAGCCAAAGAATTCTTGATACGTTTAAAATAGATTATTTTGATAGTACTATAAGTGTATAGTGTCAAAACAATTTCAAATCATAAGTATCAATCATAGACGACATTAATGCCCCATACCACTATGTCGCCATATATAGGTATACAATCAAAACCGCACAGTCACGTATTTGGAAATTGGATTTCCGTCATGAACAAAGGCAAAAGATAGTCCTTACCGAATTCGAGACTGTCTAGCCTGAGTCTCAGGCACAGCCGCAACCGTACCTTGGATCGTCAGGGCCGGTCCACATGGAGTGTATTATAATGCCTGAACAATGCGTTTCTCCGCCCTTTGGGGCGTAAATGAGCCAACGAATGACTCCATCGGTCCCAGATCGACCGATATAACCGAGGCACCTCGCAACAGCAACAACCACATAAGTCAAACTCATCAGGGTGTGTAAAACCACTGACGCCGCTTCTAGCTAGAAAGAAAACGCCCGTCCCCCCCTGAGGTCCTCTCCCATTTCTGGTTCATACCGGAGTGTGAGGCTCGCGAATTCATGCCACACAAAGCTACGGCACAAAGGCCGTACTTTGATCATCAACCACAAGACTCTGCTTTTCAACAGAAGCCTTGATCATTTGCATCTTAGCATGCCACACAGGCAAACCACTCTACGCAACCGATATCAGTCACACAGAATGAAATCCAATGTCAGACACACAGTCCATTTACAAGTTCGTTCTAGGTCTGAACGAAACCGGAGGCACCTAGTACCCCGCATATCCATCGATCTCCAAGTACGTCTGGACGATCGCCAACTGTTTCCATCTTCTTGGGTGTAAAGCCCAATCAAGATCATCAGTAATTATCCAAATGACGTGAAGACCTCCGATCTTCGACCACCGTCTTCATCTTCGACACCACGTCGAATCAGTTATTCAGAATGGGGTAAACCAGGTCTTTCTGAATAACTCGCGTATATAATAAACAAGTGTTACACAAACACAACATATGCCTCATTCCAATTCAGAATATTCTTTTGTTCAAATATTCTTATACTTTGGGATAAGTTCTCATTTATTTTATCAAAGATAAATTCTTTAAATTTATTCTTTAATCTTCTTTGAATATCAATTCAAACTAGTCGGGATTAGCGAACCACACCAGAGTAATCATTTATTTTATCTCCCAATCCCCACCTATTCATCCCATGAAGTAAAACTGGTAATACTTCATATCTAACACCATGGTGTTATCGGTAAATTCAATTACCATCTCACGTTCAAATCTAATTAAAGATTTAACTATCGCCTGGAGTAAAACTGGCGATACTCCATTCTCGATCTTTTCAATCTAATTAAAGATTCATTAAAACTCCACTTAGTTTTAATCTTTAACTGGGTTAAAGAATCAGTGTCATTTAAAAACACGGTTCACGATAAACCGAAAAATCAATACCAATTCAATTCCAATTAAATATCATTTAATTGGTACACTTCATTAAATCTAAATAGAAAGATTTAGTCTTTTACTCAATTGGGCTCAAGAACAGTGTTAATGAAGACACCATTCACGACAAACCCAAATCACATTTGATATTAAATACAAGGCTCTGAATAGAAAATATATCGGCTTATATTCAATATCAAATTCTACGACCAACAAATGTCGTATTAGAAATAACGATATATAAATATATCTTTCAAATTTCCATAACAATATCCGTATAATCACGAAATCCAACATCGAAATATTCCGAAGACAATTTCGATTCAAATCCCTTCCAATACAATTATTGGAAATTCTGGTTATTTTCAAAACCATTTTAAATCTAATTTATTTGTTTTAAAAATAAATAAATTATTATTCTAGCTCAAAACTAGTTCATTTCGATAAAAATCTATTTTTATCTTTTCAAATGTGGAGTTTTTCATCCCAAATCATCACAAATCATTTCTTATGATATTACACAAATTATTGATATTTTTAATAATTTTATCAGGGCCCGTATAGTCGATTTCCATTAACGACCATCGAACTGCACTTACAGCGACCTTTTCCAAATTTAATTTGGACATAATTCCAAATCCAACCGTTAGATTTCAAATTTCTAATATCCATTAGAAATTTCTTTTTGATATGAACCCAACGGTTCCGGTTTTAGGAGAATCCGACGGTCGGATCTCGCGCAATGTCAATTCAAAGTCATTGGTCGAAATTCATGAACTACCGCAGCGCGGCGCGTTCTACTCAGGCCATTATATTATATATATAATATATACTTCGTCGATTTCCTTTTAAAACGTATTTTATAAATTGTTTTAAATTCGTTTTCAAAACGGTTTCAATTTCCTTTCAAATTCAAATCAAAATTGAATCTTTCCTTATAGATTCGTTTTAATTACATTTCAAATGTATTTCAATTCAATTTCAATTCGATTTGAATTCTATTCAATTCAATTTCTAATTCGATTTGAATTATATTCAATTCAATTTCTAATTCGATTTGAATTCCATTCAATTCAATTTCAATTCGAATTGAATTCTAGTCAATTCAATTTCTAATTCGATTTGAATTCTATTTAATTCAAATTCTAATTCGATTTGAATTCAATTCAATTCAATTTCTAATTCGATTTGAATTCTATTCAATTCAATTTCTAAAATATTCGATTATTGAAATCACTTCTCAATATTCATTTAAAAATGAATAAAATCAATACAAATATCATTCACGTCAAAATGGCGTCAATCTAATCAACACGGCTTCATATATTTCTATTTTCAAATATTCTATTTCAAATATTTCTTTTTCAAATATTTCTATTCAAATATTATATTTCAAATATTCTATTTCGAAACTGGAATGAGGCCCAATCAATTACCATATAATGTTAATTATACGGATTTTCTACAACACATGTATATATCAACCATGATAAATAATCAACCATCATCCAAAGTGCATTCTACACTGTATAAGCATTAAATATAAATATTCAACGCTTATAATAGTCTGTCAATCAATCGATCGACATACAACTAATTATTGGGATCATTGTATGTCATATATCATCCCAATACCCATGTGGGGTTTCAAACAATTAAACACAGATTTTATTTGTGCAGTTGGGCGATGTGTAAAATTTATCGTCCCAATCAATATCAATCAAATCAGTGTATATAAACAAATCTCCGATTTGTTTATAAATATTTATTTTAAATACCCGTTAAAAATTCTATTTTTAACTATAAATTATTTTCCACTATAAAATATTTTATTTCATTTCACATCACACAATCAACTACACATCCAAAATCAAACAAACAAGCATACAAGCTGTCCATGGTCTGTGAACGACGGGTGTCGGGTGCTACTAAACACAGTCTGCATCCTAGTATATATTTTAACTAGCAAAATTAAATTAAAGGTGAGAAGTTCTCACTGAGGGTTCCACTCCTCCATTCTTTGTTTCTGAACGGTCTGGATTCTGTTTCGCTTCAAGTCAGTTCTAGCGCAATCTGTTTCACGCTATTAAAAATCACATTTTTGTTTCAAAGCTATATTATAAAAATTCAATTTGTATATCACTACTTTCTGTATATAAAAATCGAATTTTTACTTTCACTTCGTATATATAAAAATCTAATTTTTACTTTACTACACATATAAAAATTATATTTTTATATCTCCACATATATAAAAAATTATATTTTTAACCTTTCTACAATATAAAAATTATATTTTTAACCTTTCTAACCAACGAGTAAAAATCACATTTTTATCGTTATTTCAAACAAATCAAAATCACATCTTTACCGTTATTTTAAACAAATCAAAATCACATCTTTATCGTTATTTTAAAACACTAACCTTTATGTAAATAAAATCTATAACTTTATGTAAATAAAAATCTCGTCTTCCATGTATATAAATGTCATTAAAAACCACACCTTGATACGATCAAAAAACATGTTTTTCTATTCATAAAAATCATATTTTTATTGTTGAAAATCATATATTTAAAACCGTACTTATATATAAATTTCAGTTCTTTTTATAAACAAAGAACACCCCTTTTTCTTTCCTTATGTAAACAAAGATCATCATTTTTTTCTTAATTTAAAACTAAAATTTAAACAAGGTAATATTTAAATAAACTCTGACCTTTCCTTATCGTTTTGAACAGCTCCAGTCTTCATCGAGAAACACCGCAGTCGCCCGCCAAAACCCTTGACCGGATCGAGACCCGTGACCCCCACATCGAAGTCGTGGCCACCGCCTTCCTTTGCCTCGAAATTGGACCACACCGCACCTGTATTGGCTCCGGGATTTGAAGTTGACGGCGGTGGTTTCCTGCTCCGATTTTAAACAGCGCGGTCGAGGTCTTAGGGATTAGGGATTCGCGGTTTTGGGGGTTGTTTGGGTTTCGACGGAAAAGCAGGGGAAGTGGGGAGAGAGAGCGCCAGAGGGGTGGTGGACGATGGAGGAGGGGAAGGCGGAAGCGCAGGCCGCGGTGGCCAGGGGGGCGTCGATTGATCGTTGGGATCTTTTTTTTTTCTAATTGAAAAGTAAACCAGGGGGCGGGGGTCTGAGCAAAGATAAGGGGGAAAGGGAGATATTTTTTTTTATTTAATTATTTAATTTCAAAAAGGTGCTTTTTATTTCGACCTCGAAACGAGACCCACCGCCTATCGTCTATAGCTAATTACCCCCATTCCGAACACAATGGGATATGTATCGTAAGCTAGTTCGATCGTTTCGATCAGTTTTCGTCACAATCAAAATATAATTCTATATATTGAATTTGAACGCGCATATCAATTTACTGGGGTCACATACTAACTCGAAAAATTCCAGAAAGATATTTTCTAGCTTCGTATTGACGATACGGTCCTAACAAAATTAGTTTCGTCAAATTCCGAGGCTGTTTGAAAAATGGCCATTTTCTGGTCGATTAAAATCAACTGAAACTGGTCAAACGCGTTTTCCTTTGCCACGCTCACATATTGATTCGTAAAATTATGAAATCTGAAACCTAGCAATAATTTGACATCGTGGATCCAACAAAAGTGGTTTCGTCGAATTCCGAGGTCGTTTGCAAAATGGCTATTTTCTAAGGGCCGAAATTCCATAGCGACTATTCTGAAATTTCAATTGGACATATCTTTTGATCCCCGCTATGAAATTTCGATTTTTCAGATTCGTTGGAAAGATATTCTCAATTAGATCCCATTATTTTTTGTTTCACTAAAATCTGGTTTATTTTGCACCCGGTACATTCATTTGAAATTTGAAATCGAATTATCGAACTACCGCGCCATTTTCAATTCCTTTTATAATTTAAAATAAATATTTATATTCTAACGATGATGTATATATAAATATATACCTTCGATTCTATTCAAATTAAATTTCTCTTCGTTTTTATTTAAATAATTCATTTTTAATATTCAAAATTCGCTAAAATTGCCAAAATAAAATTTTTAAATTGGCTTAGATTTCCGGGTTATTACAATCTCCCCCACTTAAAACTTTTCGTCCCTGAAAAGGAACGAAGCCGAAAGTTGTTTTACAAACCAACTCAGCTTTCATTATTTTGACTATGGCTTAAGTTCTTCAAATTTCAGTTTCTAAGAACTTTTCAAATTTTTCAAAAATTTGGCTAACACCCTAAATTTTCGAAAAATTTCGCCATAACCTCCCCTGTACCGGGGACTTCAGGATATTTCGTATAGCCTCCCATGGCCTTCTTCAATCCAAAAGAAAAAGGAAAAGCCAAGCGGCTAGCCAATCGGCTTATAAAATCATCATCACCCAAACAAACCAGTAAATTATGGTAAACATGTACCAATTTGTCGAGCAAACAATTTTATTCTTCTGATCTAGCCTCCTTGCTATGACCTGTTCAATGTAAGTACATGCATATGCATGCAAATTCTAACAATTTTCAATACAACTCACTTTTTGATATAATTTGGCTAAAGGTTCAACATTTTAAATAATTCAAACTATAATCAAACAATACAACCAACAATCAATTAGTTGATTAGCTTTTGAAATTCATAACTTTGATATATAGTCAAAAATCACATTTCTGATGCCAAATCACAACAATAAGCCCTATCTAATTTTGTTTCTCACACCAGTCTAATGGAAATATATAGAGATCCCACTTTCGAAACTCGAACATAAATACTGATGATGTCATGACAATCATCAGTGCCATCTCCGGGCGACTAGAATGTGATTCTATATCTATCCAGTACATTAAAACTTCAAATACACGTGGATCAGACGTACACGCAAAGTCTATATATACTAGACTGTCCAAATCAATACAAATTAATATTCAAATACGTTAAATGATTTAAATTTTCAAAACAAAATTCGTTTTCAATTAAAAAAATATACTCTTCACACTCGTTCTAGGACACTACTGACCCATCTCTAACGAGTCATTCCCGTTGGATATTACTAATCCAATATCTGATGGATTCTTTCGTATGGTTCTAGTGTGTCATGTTCTCTGAGCTCTGTAAACCAAAGCTCTAATACCAACTGTGAAAACCCGCAATTTCCCCGGTGAGGAAAGCGCGGATAGTTCGAGAACAAGCCACAACAGAATGGAGATAGAAGAACATTTCATTGTTAATTATAACAATTCCATCAGATTACAAGAATATACAGAGTATGAATAAATATTACACATTATAAAATATCAGAGATTACAATACATTACATAGCAGCGGAAAAAAATACAATACACAACTGAAGGAGATATACGGATACAAATCTTTCCGGATATCATTCCAGCTGTAAACCAGGATCCTGTGAATATAAATCTGCAAAACCCAAAACTACTAGCTGCCCGTGTCAAAATAAGGGCACCCGGAGTTTAGGTTAAAACAATAAACTCCAGGTCAGTCATGGGACTGGTGTGAGAACTAAAACAGTTATTTATCTTTATTTTAAAGTTCGGCAAATCAAGGGACCACGCCGTATAACACGGAACGGGTTTCCTCCCAAGAACACCAGTGCATAAAACAACAGCGCAATGCTAAATAAAGAACAATGAAGCTATTATAAGACCCAGGTCCCATCACCCAATGCAACGCAAGACGGAGGATAGGGTTTTTACCTTATAATAGCCAAAGAATGCTTGATACGTTTAAAACAGATTATTTTGATAGTACTATAAGTGTATAGTGTCAAAACAATTTCAAATCATAAGTATCGATCATAGACGGCATTAATGCCCCATACCACTATGTCGCCATATATAGGTATACAATCAAAACCGCACAGTCACGTATTTGGAAATTGGATTTCCGTCATGAACCAAGGCAAAAGATAGTCCTTACCGAATTCGAGACTGTCTAGCCCGAGTCTCAGGCACAGCCGCAACCGTAACTTGGATCGTTAGGGCCGGTCCACACAGAGTGGATTATAATGCCTGAACAATGCGTTTTGTCCGACCTTTGGGGCGTAAATGAGCCAACGAACGACTCCATAGGTCCAAGATCGACCGATATAACCGAGGCGCCTCGCAACAGCAACAACCACATAAGTCAAACTCGTCAGGGCGTGTAAAACCACTGATGCCGCTTCTAGCTAGAAATAAAACGCACGTCCCCCATGAGGTCCTCTCCCATTTTTGGTTCATACCGGAGTGTGAGGCTCGCGAATTCACGCTACACAAAGCTACGCCACAAAGGCCGTGCTTTGATCATCAACCATAAGACTCTGCTTTTCAACAGAAGCCTTGATCATTTGCATCTTAGCATGCCACACAGGCAAACCACTCTATGCAACCGATATCAGTCACACAGAATGAAATCCAATGTCAGGCACATAGTCCATTTAGAAGTTCGTTCTAGGTCTGAACGAAACCGGAGGCACCTAGTACCCCGCATATCCATCGATCTCCAAGTATGTCTGGACAATCACCAACTGTTTCCATCTTCTTGGGTGTACAGCCCAATCAAGATCATCAGTAATTATCCAAATGACGTGAAGACCTCCAATCTTCGACCACCGTCTTCATCTTCGACACCACGTCGAATCAGTTATTCAGAATGGGGTAAACCAGGTCTTTCTGAATAACTCGCGTATATAATAAACAAGTGTTACACAAACACAACATACGCCTCATTCCAATTCAGAATATTCTTTTGTTCAAATATTCTTATACTTTGGGATAAGTTCCCATTTATTTTATCAAAGATAAATTCTTTAAATTTATTCTTTAATCTTCTTTGAATATCAATTCAAACTAGTCGGGATTAGCGAACCACACTAGAGTAATCATTTATTTTATCTCCCAATCCCCACCTATTCATCCCATGAAGTAAAACTGGTAATACTTCATATCTAACACCACGGTGTTATCGGTAAATTCAATTACCATCTCACGTTCAAATCTAATTAAAGATTTAACTATCGCCTGGAGTAAAACTGGCGATACTCCATTCTCGATCTTTTCAATCTAATTAAAGATTCGTTAAAACTCCACTTAGTTTTAATCTTTAACTGGGTTAAAGAATTAGTGTCATTTAAAAACACGGTTCACGATAAACCCAAAATCACATTCCATTAATTATCATGTTAAAGAACAAGTGTTATTTAAATCACTGTTCATGATAAACCCAAAAATCAATACCAATTCAATAAAAAGATTTAGTCTTTTACTCAATTGGGCTCAAGAATAGTGTTAATGAAGACACCATTCACGACAAACCCAAATCACATTTGATATTAATTACAAGGCTCTGAATAGAAAATATATTGGCTTATATTCAATATCAAATTCTACGACCAACAAATGTCGTATTAGAAATAACGATATATAAATATATCTTTCAAATTTCCATAATAATATCCGTATAACCACGAAATCCAACATCAAAATATTCCAAAGACAATTTCGATTCAAATCCCTTCCAATACAATTATTGGAAATTCTGGTTATTTTCAAAACCATTTTAAATCTAATTTATTTATTTTAAAAATAAATAAATTATTATTCTAGTTCAAAACTAGTTCATTTCGATAAAAATCTATTTTTATCTTTTCAAATGTGGAGTTTTTCATCCCGATTCATCACAAATCATTTCTTATGATTTTACACAAATTATTGATATTTTTAATATTTTTATCAAGGCCCGTACAGTCGATTTCCATTAACGACCATCAAACTGCACTTACAACGACCTTTTCCAAATTTAATTTGGACATAATTCCAAATCCAACCGTTAGATTTATAATTTCTAATATCCATTAGAAATTTCTTTATGATACGAACCCAACGGTTTCGGTTTTAGGAGAATCCGACGGTCAGATCTCCCGCAATGTCAATTCAAAGTCACTGGTCGAAATTCACGAACTACCGCAGCGCGGCGCGTTCTACTCAGGCCATTATATTATATATATAATATATACTTCGTCGATTTCCTTTTAAAACGTATTTTATAAATTGTTTTAAATTCGTTTTCAAAACGGTTTCAACTTCCTTTCAAATTCAAATCAAAATTGAATCTTTCTTTACAGATTCGTTTTAATTTCATTTCAAATCGATTTCAATTCAATTTCAATTCGATTTGAATTCTATTCAATTCAATTTCTAATTCGATTTGAATTCAATTCAATTCAATTTCTAATTCGATTTGAATTCCATTCAATTCAATTTCAATTTGATTTGAATTCTATACAATTCAATTTCTAATTCGATTTGAATTCTATTTAATTCAATTTCTAATTCGATTTGAATTCAATTCAATTCAATTTCTAATTCGATTTGAATTCTATTCAATTCAATTTCTAAAATATTCGATTATTGAAATCACTTCTCAATATTCATTTAAAAATGAATAAAATCAATATAAATATCGTTCACGTCAAAATGGCGTCAATCTAATCAACACGGCTTCATATATTTCTATTTTCAAATATTCTATTTCAAATATTTCTTTTTCAAATATTTCTATTCAAATATTCTATTTCAAATATTCTATTTCAAAACTGGAATGAGGCCCAATCAATTACCATATAATGTTAATTATACGGATTTTCTACAACACATGTATATATCAACCATGATAAATAATCAACCATCATCCAAAGTCCATTCTACACTGTATAAGCATTAAATATAAATATTCAACGCTTATAATTGTCTGTCAATCAATCGATCGACATACAACTAATTATTGGGATCATTGTATGTCATATATCATCCCATTACCCATGTGGGGTTTCAAACAATCAAACACAGATTTTATTTGTGCAGTTGGGCAATGTGTAAAATTTATTGTCCCAATCAATATCAATCAAATCAGTGTATATAAACAAATCTCCGATTTGTTTATAAATATTTATTTTAAATACCCGTTAAAAATTCTATTTTTAACTATAAAATATTTTCCACTATAAAATATTTTATTTCATTTCACATCATATCACACAATCAACTACACATCCAAAATCAAACAAACAAGCATACAAGTCGTCCATGGTCGGTGAACGACGGGTGTCGGGTGCTACTAAACACCGTCTGCATCCTAGTATATATTTTAACTAGCAAAATTAAATTATAGGTGAGAAGTTCTCACTGAGGGTTCCACTCCTCCATTCTTTGTTTCTGAACGGTCTGGATTCTGTTTCGCTTCCAGTCAGTTCCATCGCAATCTGTTTCACGCTATTAAAAATCACATTTTTGTTTCAAAGCTATATTATAAAAATTCAATTTGTATATCACTACTTTCTGTATATAAAAATCGAATTTTTACTTTCACTTCGTATATATAAAAATCTAATTTTTACTTTACTACACATATAAAAATTATATTTTTATATCTCCACATATATAAAAAATTATATTTTTAACCTTTCTACAATATAAAAATTATATTTTTAACCTTTCTATAATATAAAAATTATATTTTTAACCTTTCTAACCAACAAGTAAAAATCACATTTTATCGTTGTTTCCAAAAAAATCAAAATCACATCTTTACCGTTATTTTAAACAAATCAAAATCACATCTTTATCGTTATTTTAAAACTCTAACCTTTATGTAAATAAAATCTATAACTTTATGTAAATAAAAATCTCGTCTTCCATGTATATAAATGTCATTAAAAACCCCACCTTGATACGATCAAAAAACATGTTTTTCTATTCATAAAAATCATATTTTTATTATTGAAAATCATATATTTAAAACCATACTTATATATAAATTTCAGTTCTTTTTATAAACAAAGAACACCCCTTTTTCTTTCCTTATGTAAACAAAGATCATCATTTTTTTCTTAATTTAAAACTAAAATTTAAACAAGGTAATATTTAAATAAACCCTGACCTTTCCTTATCATTTTGAACTGCTCCAGTCTTCATCGAGAAACACCGCAGTCGCCCGCCAAAACCCTTGACCGGATCGAGACCCGTGACCCCCACATCGAAGTCGTGGCCACCGCCTTCCTTTGCCTCGAAATTGGAGCACACCGCACCTGTATTGGCTCCGGGATTTGAAGTTGACGGCGGTGGTTTCCTGCTCCGATTTTGAACAGCGCGGTCAAGGTCTCAGGGATTGGAGATTCGCGGTTTTGGGGGTTGTTTGGGTTTCGACGGAGAAGCAGGGGAAGTGGGGAGAGACAGCTCCTGAGGGGTGGTGGACGACGGAGGAGGGGAAGGCGGAAGCGCAGGCCGCGGTGGCCAGGGGGCGTCGATCGATCGTTGGGATCTTTTTTTTTCTAATTGAAAAGTAAACCGGGGGGCGGGGGTCTGAGCAAAGATAAGGGGGAAAGGGAGATATTTTTTTTTATTTAATTATTTAATTTCAAAAAGGTACTTTTTATTTCGACCTCAAAACGAGACCCACCGCCTATCATCTATAGCTAAATACCCCCATTCCGAACACAATGGGATATGTATCGTAAGCTGGTTCGATCGTTTCGATCAGTTTTCGTCACAATGAAAATATAATTCTATATATTGAATTTGAATGCGCATATCAATTTATTGGGGTCACATACTAACTCAAAAAAATTCCAGAAAGATATTTTATAGCTTTGTATTGACGATACGGTCCTAACAAAACTAGTTTCGTCAAATTCCGAGGCCAATTGAAAAATGGCCATTTTCCGGTCGATTAAAATCAACTGAAACTGGTCAAACGCGTTTTCCTTTGCCACGCTCACATATTGATTCGTAAAATTATGAAATCTGAAACCTAGCAATAATTTGACATCGCGGATCCAACAAAAGTGGTTTCGTCGAATTCCGAGGTCGTTTGCAAAATGGCTATTTTCTAAGGGCCGAAATTCCATAGCGACTATTCTGAAATTTCAATTGGACATATCTTTTGATCCCCGCTATGAAATTTCGATTTTTCAGATTCGTTGGAAAGATATTCTCAATTAGATCCCATTATTTTTGTTTCACTAAAATCCGGTTTATTTTGCACCCGGTACATTCATTTGAAATTTGAAATCGAATTATCGAACTACCGCGCCATTTTCAATTCCTTTTATAATTTAAAATAAATATTTATATTCCAACGATGACGTATATATAAATATATACCTTCGATTCTATTAAAATTAAATTTCTCTTCGTTTTTATTTAAATAATTCATTTTAAATATTCAAAATTCGCTAAAATTGCCAAAATAAAATTTTTAAATTGGCTCAGATTTCCGAGTTATTACAATCTCCCCCACTTAAAACTTTTCGTCCCCAAAAAGGAACGAAGCCGAAAGTAGTTTTACAAATCAACTCGGCTTTCATTATTTTGACTATGGCTTAAGTTCTTCAACTTTTCAGTTTCTAAGAACTTTTCAAATTTTTCAAAAATTTGGCTAACACCCTAAATTTTCGAAAAATTTCGCGATAACCTCCCTTGTACCGGGGACTTCGGGATATTTCATATAGCCTCCCATGGCCTTCTTCAATCCAAAAGAAAAAGGAAAAGCCAAGCGGCTAGCCAATCGGCTCATAAAATCATCATCACCCAAACAAAACAGCAAATTATGGTAAACATGTACCTATTTGTCAGGCAAACAATTTTATTCTTCTGATCTAGCCTCCTTGCTATGACC